>QLOH01000266.1:0-1347267 GCA_026901365.1 Sesbania bispinosa | reverse complement strand
TTTAATATTAGGAGTAGTTTATCCCTTAATATTAGGAAGTCAGTTATCTCTTAATATTAGGAAGTAGTTTATCCCTTATAATATTAGGAAGTTAGTTTCATTCTTTGTATATATATTCAGCATTTCTCAAATCAATGAAAATCATTCACTATTAAACTCTCTTTAATCATATATATGATGTATTAACCATCACAATGTATAACTTTCATAAATTGTTTCCATGCATTGTTAGGTATATGCACTAGAGACTTATATGTTTTTGAAACATCCATCACATGTATCATATTATTTTATAAAGGCAATTCATTCTTTTAAGAATACAATTAATGTCCTTAGAATAGTAAGCTCAAACTTCATAAGAAATCAAGTAGATGACTTGATCGTGAGATCTTATGAAGAACTATTCTTAAAATAGTCCCTGGTCAAGTATCATCTTAGGACAAAGATGCATTTAGAATAGTATGTGAGTTCATTGATGATCACATCTCACGGATCATGGATATGAGATATCATGTGCTCACATAGGTTCATATTAAAAGTAATAGTGTATTGGACAGACCCACCTTAAGAACGTTGCATGGATTGTTACATAAGTGTCATGAACGTTTCTTAAATTGATAAATATTATATGAAGTCTTTCGACCTGAAATCACTACGATTCCTATATAAGGAATTATATATTTTAATTATTATCAAACGTTGCCTGTAACAGGGTAATCATAAAGTTGGTTTTTTGGACATATAATAAATTATGTGGTGGGATGTGAGTGACCTAGATGGGATTTGTCCCTCCTCTGTAACAGAAGTTATATCTGTAGGCCTCTTGATAAAGTGAGACTGCAAAATGCATGGCCATGCTTAGGAGGATAAACATGAGATGTTTATTTTTTGTACAGTCTACTGGGGATCAAGAAAACGTAATTGAACTATACAAGGTTGACACATTCCATGCCCTTGTGTTCAATTAGATATTTGGACAAAGGGACAGATCATATAAATTATCATAAAATAGGATTCGTCAAAGTTGTTGACAACCTCAATATTTGGGTAGTGATGTATTGCTAGATACCGCTCACTATTTATGATATTAAATATAAAAGGGTTTTATTTAATATCATAACCAAATATTAAAGGCCTATTGGGTCACACACATACAACAAGCCGCTAGGAAAGATATTAATTCTAATTTGATTAGAATTATAACATAATGGGTCAGGCCCATATATGTTAGGGTTAATAGAGTGAGGGGGTTAATCCCTAACCACCACTCTATAAATATAGCATAAGATGTATTACCCTGCATAGATGAGCAATCGCTCTTACTCTCTAAACACTACTAGCAGAGTTGAGGAGGGTTTCCTAGTCCGACTGTTGGCGTGGACACCACTAGAGACGTGACTGCTATTGCCTCGTTCGCAATCCTTAAAAGGTACGACCTTTTATTTTATGCCTTTTATGCCTTAATTCGTGTTTTCGCATTAACGATCATAACAAGGGAGGAAATCCATTTATTCTGCTGCACCCTGACCACATGCTTGATTCCCTTCATGCATATCAACACTTTACCAAAGAAATATTTCTTTTACATGTTGTTGATGTTATTACATATATTATTAATCTATTTGGTTAATAGTTGGGAAGCCTCAAAATCGATTTTGCACTAATTCTATAAGACAAGTTGAATGGCATCATTGATTATTATTTTTTTTTCGATTGTCAGAGAATCGATTCAGTTGGGAATTGCAAAACAAACATATAGTTAATATATTCTTTTTTTTTTCATTTAAGTTATTAATCATATTCTAATTTAGTCTTCATGTTTTTAATATGTTATTTAATTTCTATACAATTATCTTTCTTATTAATTTATTAGGTTATAATAAGAATATAATTGATAAACAGGTAATTGATGTTATTTTAGACTTTAAATAATAAGAAAAATATTCTTCTAAAACACACTTAAAAATGAATGAAAAGAGTGTATACTTGAAATGTCAAGATACATTTAAATATTTTTTCTTCAAACTATGCATACAATACTTACATATTGTAATTATAAATTATATAGATAAACTTAAATATCGCATATACCAATTACATCATAAGTAAATAAAAAATTCAGATTATATAATTATCAATTAAATTGTTAATATGAGTCTTTATTATGTTATAAGTTTATAAAAATATTTAGATTATTCTAATTTAAAAATCTCTTAAAGTGTTTTACCTATAATATATATTTACACGACATCGATCAGTGGGAATTTCTGATCATGGACTAAAAAGAAATATGCGGAAAATATTTGATCCTCTAAGTTAAAGTTGGGCATTGTAATATAACTAACATCCATGAAAAATCAACCAACTGATTAAAGTAGCAATAGACTTTCACATTAAGTTTATATATGGAAAAAAAAAAACTCATTGGGAGAGTTAATTAATCTCATTCCCTGGATTATGGAGATACATGTCTCAGTGTCACACACTAAAAAGTAGGCACGGGAAACAAACCCAAATCCGCGGGTACCGACCCGTTCCCGTCCCGACTTTGACGGGAAAAACTCGTTTTGACCGGGTTTAAGTAAACGAGTTTAAGTAAAACCCGACCCCGAACCCGCACCGCCTTTAACGGGACGGGGGAGGGTTTGGGGTGTAAGAACCCGCCCTGCCTCCAAACCCGAGCCCGTCCCGACAGAATAATTAAATAATTTTTATATACTAGTAGTTAAATAATAAAGGTAAATTTATATATTTACCTTAAAATATAATATAGTTCTTAAGTTTCTTATTTTTTTTGGATTATCAATGCTTATATTTACATGTTATTTGAATTAGAGTATTTTATATATATATAACTAATTTAAAAACATATATTTAAGTTATAAAAAATAGAGAAAAACATGAAAAATAGAGAATGTGAAATCTCCATGGATTTCTCCGAACCCGACGGGACCCGTGGAGATGGGGTTGGGTTTCATAATTTCATACACGCTTTCTTTAAACCGGAACCCGCTCGGGGCGGGGAGGAGGGCCCGTCCCCGCCTCATTGCCATGCCTACTAAAAAGTATCAATAGACTCGAATATATACAGCTATACAGTAATTAAGATCTCAGAATCTATGTAATAACGATCTATATGTTCTCATTATATATGGTAGCTAATAAGTCGCATTCCCACACCATAACATGGACAAAAGCATTTGGAACCATTTGTAGCAGTCGTCTTTTGTTGATTGATTACGTTCCTCATCACGGTCCTCCTTCTTAATATAATTGACAACCAACAAAGCTCTAACTGTATGGATTATAATATATCAGCTAATCACAATTGGAAATGCAATTGCATATGCATAAACGCTATGCATAGCGACCCAAAAACAGTTACATTCACGTTGCGTGCTGCTATAATTATACAGTATTTTCAAATGATACAACAGCTGGTTGACCCTACAAGTAACAAGTTGTGGACCGAAGAATTTGAAAGGATAGGAGGGTGTTGTGACAAGTACTACAACGCCAAGGGAAAAAATGAGTCACTTTTTTACATACATATAATATAATGAGGAATGGTTTAAAAATTAGACTGATTTATATGGGATAAATAACGATACATAGATAGATACTTATATAAATAGCATTTGACCCAATTATTTTTAGTTTAAAAAGCTATTTTAAACTTGATGTTAAAAATAAGAGATTTTAAATGTAAAGTTGAAATTATTTGATAAATTCCTTCTATGATATTTTACCTAACTTCTTTTTTTAAAGAGAAGAAAAACTAAAAAAGTTAGCTCAATATCTTAGTCAGTGAATAAATAATAATAATAATAATAATAATAATAATAATAATAATAATAATAAATAATAGCACATATGTTTCATTGTAATTTTGTATTTAAAGTATTTGTATGAATAAATATTACCATAATATTAAATAAGGCATCGTCTAGGGTGAATTATCGCGTGGGTGAAACATCGGTGATTCACCCTATTAAAACCGTTAGATCTATGATTTTTTAAAAAGACGGTTGGGATTAATGATTGGTAACCAGTTACACCTACTTATTGCAGATTAATCCATCTGTGTTTCTTTAAAGTATTGATTAATTTTTTGCTTTTTAATGGTTTGGCCCTTCTTAATATCATTTATGAAAAGGTAACATTACCCGCTGCGTCTTCCATGGGCGTAGGTGAAGCTGTGAAGCATGCCCTATTGCATCGAGATGCTTAAGGATTGTTTTTTTTGGTAGAAAGATGCTTAAGGAATTTATATACATTACTTTGACATAGTATTAATTAAGTTGTAGACAAGAGAAAAACATAATAAAAATATTAAGTATACATTTAATATTCAGCCAAATCAGCCATTGTTAGAGTTCTTGGGGCGGAGAGAAACAAAAATATTCGGCCATCGTTGAGGCAGTATTAAATTAAGCAGTGGACAAGGAAAAAAAACACTTGTGCTAAAATAATCATTATTTTTTCATATTGGGGAACATGATTTATATACTACATATACTATATATATTTTTTGACACTTTCAAGGATTAAAATTTTTAGATATTAAATTATATATTAACTCAAAAAATATTAATTTTTTTACATATTTTGTTAAAGAATAATAATAACAAAAAAAAGTACTGCAGTGCATATTAATAATTTTAAAAAATATTTGAATTTGTTTTATAAATAAAATACCCACTTTATATTTTAGTTTTAAATTATTTCACTTTATTTTTCATTTCATATTATAATTTATTTCACTTTTAAAGAATCAAATTTATTTTTTATTGTTGGTTTTAAACTACATATATCATATCACTCACGAGAGACAATCTTATTCGAGCCGGACACATCCACATCATGGATTCATGGTGGGGCTAGCTCTCCCAGTGAGGATTTTTCTAATACAAGACTCGAACCCGATACATTAATTAAGGGGAATCAAACATGTACCACTTGAACTCACCCCGTTGATAAAAATCAAATTTATTTGAGTTAATGCATTAAAGATAGAACATTTTATTTGTAGGGGAAAGATTGTAATTTGAGTTAATGCATGAGAGACCTTAAAACTAATTTTAGGTTTTTTTTAAATGAAATTATGGTGAATTAACATGTGAAAAAAAATGAAAAATAGCCATAGTGTGTGAAAAAATTTAGAAAAATCAAGTCAGTGTCCTTTTTTGGGTCTAAACCTTGGGTGACAATTTCGGGTCCGTTGAAGAACAAATGGGTTGCGTTAGTTGTCCAGAAAAAAGGTCCATTGAGAGTTATTGGCAATGGGATTGGGTTGATGCATAAGGTGTTTAAAAACAAAGTTTGGTATTTTTTGACCTAAAATGATATTACAATTAATTAAATGGTGAAAAGAGAAGAAAATTTATTAAAAATAGCCAATTTTTTTTAAAAATTACCAAAAAATCAAGTAAGTGTCCAATTGGGGGGGGGGGGGGTGTAAACCTTGGGTGAGAATTTTGTGTCCATTAATGATCAAACGGGTAGGGAGACATTTTGAAGCAGGTGCTTTTTGTCAATGTGTGAGCTAGTTATATCAAAACCTAGCTCTTGAGTTGGGGTCTTCTTGGGTGTTCAGTTCTACAGTGAGGTTATACAAATTTTGATGTCGTATTAGTGTTAGGATATGCACGAGGGATTTTAAAACCAATTTTGGTTATTTTTTATTTAAAATGAAATTATGGTGAATTAAAATGTGAAAAAAGAATGGAAATTAATTAAAAATAGCCACACTGAGTGTGGATACATAAATACTATTGTTTTTTTAATTTTATCACTTTTATATAATATTTACTGTCTCTTTAAAAATAAAAACCGATCAAATCCAATCCAATTTAAATTAGATTTGGTCTGTCCTGGAACCGAGTTCTGGGGACTGAGTACTAAACAATTAGGTGGATCTCCCTTAACCTTTACATAGTCCAATCAGATATCCATTACTCGACTCAATTGGGAGTCACGTTTAGCTCGGCCCAAGTTCGACCTATAAGAAGTAGAGAAAGTGTGACACCCTTCTACCCCATACTCTTATATATTAAAGAAATTGCAGTTTAGAAAAGGGAAAGTCTCACGTTAAGTAAAAAGGTTCACAATCACTCTCATAATAAATCTCATAGTTTGAAAACGACTTTATTAAATGAACTCAACTCCAATATAAATCAATTATAAACATCGGAAATCTCCATAGGAATAAAACAATTAATAATCTCCTTCCATACAAGGCATCCAAAAGTTCATAAAAGTACTCCTAATCTAGGAACATGGTAAAACCCCAAGCACACCCTGATGTCACATCTATTAGAGCATACCCTTTTATTCATAATCGACACCAGTTGTGTCCTCATCAACACCTGTAAAATATATCCACAGAATACGGTGAGGAAAATGAATACTACCCATACATACACATAGAGAATACCCATCCTCGCCCACAACATCATTACATCATACCATCAATACATTAAAATCACCAATCAATAACATTCATCTAAACTCAACATATATTTAATCATCTATATCAACATATACATGCCCTACCATCATTCCTATTTATAACACATAAATCTATCCATTATACGTTCACCAAGCTCATCATCATCATAACGTCATTCATATATTATCATACTCATTATCGTCGTAACATCATTCATATATCATCATAACATCACTCATATATCATCATAACGTCATTCATATTTCATCATACTCATTATCATCATATAGCAATACTCCTCTCATCATCTACCCAAAGATCATGACTTGGAACTCCACACAATGGGTGCACCTCGTCAATCACTCTAGTTAGTACCAAGATAGTCTACCGGTGTTACCACACACTATCCGATAGGTTGTACCCCCTCTATGGGCCCGCACAACGACATTCGACCCTAGGTTGTACCCCTTCTATGGGCCCGCACAATCACTCCTAGGTTGCACCCCCTCTATGGGCCCGTGCATCGAAACGCCCCATCTTGATCCCCTGAGTTGTACCCCCTCTATGGGCCTGCACAACTCAGTTCACCTCCCAAATTGTACCCCCTCTATGGGTCCGCACAACTTAGATAACATCATCATCAAAAGGTGATATACACCATCATCATAAATCATCATTTCATGCATTAACATGCTCATCATCAACATCATCATTATAAAGTGATATACACTTATCATCATCATCATACATCAATATGCTCATCATCATAATAAGGTGATATACACCGACATCATTATCATCATCACACTCATCATCAATTATCATCACAATACATCATCATACTCATCATCAAATATCATCATTATTCATCATCATAAGCATCGCAATCCTCATCAAACATCATTAATCATCAACACCAGACTCATTATAAAGTATTCTCAAACAACATCAATCATCATCAAACAGTTAGGATCTCAAAATCCCTTCTGGTAATCGATTACCAACCTCTAGTAATCGATTACCCGCAAACAAGGTCTCTGTAATCGATTACAACCCCCTTGTAATCGATTTCTCGCAAGCAAACTCTCTGGTAATCGATTACAACACCCTTGTAATCGATTACCCGCAAACAAACTCTTTGGTAATCGATTACAGCACCCCTGTAATCGATTACCCGTAAACAAACTCTCTGGTAATCGATTACAACACCCCTGTAATCGATTACCAGCAAGCCAACAATGCTTCTGGGTTACCCAGAACACTCTGGTAATCGATTACCACATCTGGTAATCGATTACCCGTGACGCAGATCGCAGATTTCACGATTTCTCACCTCTCTAAACCCATCCAATCAACCCATAATCAGTCTTTTTCGTCTAAACATCATTCATAGTCATTAATAACATCAAATATTCAATAAATCATCAATCTATTATAGATTACACCATCAATTCATCAAAACCCCAATTTCTCAATCCCTAATCACCCCTTTTTCAATTATCTTCAATATCATCTTTACTCTCATTCAATAATTCGTCAATACACATACAACAATCATCAATCATCATATTATATCATCATTCTCAGTTATTCATTCATAAATTCGAATTATACATCTTAGATTACTACCCAAGTACCCCCTATATGCATATACAGGAAATACCCTCTCCCCCACCGTACCTTAAGCGAAGCTTGATCACAGCAAGGAAGTCCTTTCTTGGATTCTTGGCGTTCACTCCACAACAGCTTTCTCTTGAGACTCCGTTTCTCCCCTCCTTAGCGTTTTGCTTACTGACGAATGATACAAATAAGGATTAGGGTACTATGTTAACCCCTCCTTACCGAAATAACTAATTGGGCTTGGGCCCACTCTCACCCCCCATTATTCTATTTTCAATTAAAATTATCTTTACGAAACAACACTAATAATAATAACACTCCTATTAATTATTTCCCATTAAATTAATTATTTATTTAATTAATCCATTTAATTTAATTAATATTTATCCTAATAAAATTTAGGATGTTACAACTCTCCCCTCCTAAAAAGAAAATTCGTCCTCAAATTTTACCTGAAGCGAACAATTCTGGATAAGATTCCTTCATCTTCTCTTCGAGTTCCCAAGTGGCACTTTCGGGTGTAGGTCCTCCCCAGATCACCTTAACTAAAGGAATCTCTTTACCTCAAAGTTGTTTCACCCTCCGATCCTCAACTCTCACCGGCATGGTTTCCACTGTTAGGTTTTCCTTAACCTCAAGATGATCCGACTCAATCACATGCGAAGGATCGTGAACGTATTTTCGGAGTTGAGAAACGTGGAAAACGTTATGAAGATTAGACAAGTGTGGAGGCAAAGCGATTTGGTAGGCAACATTGCCGACTCTTTTAAGGATTTGGTAAGGACCAATGACTCGAGGTGTAAGCTTTCTAGACTTTAATGCCCTACCAACCCCAGTCCACGAAGTGACTTTCAGGAATACATGGTCCTCTTCTTTGAACTCTAACTCCTTTCTTCTCTTATCCGCATAGCTCTTCTGCCTACTCTGGGCTGTCCTCATCCTCTCATGGATTATCCTAACCTTATCAGTGGTCTGCTGCACTATCTTAGGTCCTAATGCAAGACTTTCACCCGGCTCACACCAACATAAAGGGGTTCTACATCTCCTACCATATAATGCTTATAAGGCGCCATACCTATGCTAGAGTGAAAGATATTGTTATAGGTGAACTCTATCAAAGGTAAAAAGCTATCCCAGCTACCCCCTTGGTCTAACACACAGGCTCTAAGCAAATCCTTTAAGGATTGGATGGTTCTCTCGGTCTGACCATCAGTCTGAGGGTGATAAGCTGAGCTAAGCCTAAGCTGGGTCCCCAAGGCCTGCTGTAAACTCTCCCAAAATCTAGAGGTAAACCTGGGATCTCTATCGGAGACTATACTAGCTGGTATGCCATGTAACCTCACAATCTCACTGATGTACAACTGAGCCAACTTCTCTAAGGGATACTTAATATTGATGGGAAGGAAATGGGCACTCTTAGTTAACCTATCAACAATAACCCAGATTGAGTCGTGCCCCCTCACAGTCTTAGGTAAAGCAACTACGAAGTCCATGGATATACTATCCCACTTCCACTCAGGTATACTTAAGGGTTGAAGCAATCCTGAAGGTTTTTGATGCTCTACCTTAGCCTTCTGGGACACTAAATAAGCACTCACGAACTCCTCTATGTCCCTCTTCATCCTAGGCCACCAAAATACTTTCTTCAAATCCTGATATATCTTAATGGATCCTGGGTGGAAACTAAGCTTACTTCTATGCCCTTCTTCTAGTACTAATCTCTTAATGCTAGGTTCACTAGGCACACACACTAGATCTCCAAATCTCACTACCCCATCGGTACTAATTACAAACTCCCCACTACTACATCCTTCTATAGCCTCTCGCCTGCTAACCAAAAATGGATCCTCTAACTGAGCCTTACTAATATCCTTCAGCAAATCATTACTTACTCTAGTCATCCCTAACCTCACACTGGAAGATGTTACTTCACAAGCCAAACTTAGATCTCTAAACTGGGTTAAAAGATCCATCTCTCTAATCATCAAGGAACTAACATGGATAGACTTCCTACTCAAGGCATCAGCCACTACATTGGCCTTACCGGGATGGTAACTTAACTCGAAATCATAATCCTTAAGAAACTCTAACCACCTCCTCTGCCTCATGTTCAGCTCTTTCTGGTCAAACAGATACCTAAGTCTCTTATGGTCACTAAAAACCTCAAATCGGGAACCATACAGGTAATGTCTCCAAATCTTCAACACAAAACACTACGGCTGCTAACTCTAGGTCATGGGTAGGGTAGTTCCTCTCATGGATTTTCAATTGCCTAGAAGCATAGGCTACTACTTTACCCTCTTGCATCAACACCCCACCTAAACCCATCTTAGAGGCATCATAGTACACCACAAAGGATTTACTAAGGTCAGGCAACACTAACACTGGTGCACTAGTCAACTTCTCCTTAAGGGTTTGGAAACTAGTCTCACACTTACTATTTCACACAAAGGCAACCCCCTTTCTAGTCAACTCAGTCAAAGGCAAAGCTAACTTAGAAAACCCTTCTATGAACCTCCTATAGTACCCATCTAACCCAAGGAAACTCCTAATCTCACTCACTGACTTAGGGGACTCCCACTTAAGCACGACTTCTACCTTAGAAGGATCTACACCTATGCCTCAGAAATTACATGACCCAAGAAACTCACTTGCTCTAACCAGAACTCACACTTGGACATCTTAACATACAACTGATTATCCTTAAGAACCTGAAGCACTACCTTTAGATGTTCCTCAAGCTCCTCCTTAGTTTTGGAATAAATTAGTATATCATCTATAAAGACAACTACAAATTTATCCAAATAAGGGTGAAAAATCCTGTTCATATAATCCATAAAAATGGCAGGAGCATTCGTCACATCGAAAGGCATTACCAGATACTCATAATGTCCATACCTAGTCCTAAAAGCGGTCTTAGGTATATCCTCCTCCTTAACTCTAATCTGATGATAGCCTGATCTAAGATCTATCTTACTAAACACACATGCCTCCACTAACTGATCCATCAAGTCATCTATCCTAGGCAAAGGATACCTATTCTTAATGGTTACCTTATTTAACTAGCGGTAATCAGTACACAACCTCATACTACCATCCTTCTTCTTAACAAACAATTCAGATGCTCCCCAGGGTGACACACTAGGCCTAATGAACTTCTTCTCTAACAGGTCTTCTAGTTGCTTCTTAAGTTCTGCTAGCTCTATGGGTGACATCCTATAAGGTGTAGCTGAAATCAGTCCTGTACCTGGCACTAAGTCTATAGAAAACTCTATCTCTCTCTCAGGTGGTAAACTAGACACATTATCAGCAATTACTTCAGGGTACTCACACACTACAAGTATCTCACTCACCACAACGCTACTATCAGATTTCAAAGAAGCTAAAAGAATGTAAACCTGGGAATCTTCCCTTAGAGACGCCTTTACCTGATTGGCAGTCATAAAATCCTTACTCTTACACTCGACAGGGTGACAAAAAACAATAGACTTTTCAGCACAGTTTAGAAGGACATGGTTGGACGATAACCAGTCCATACCAAGAATGACATCTAGTTGACTTAGAGGCAAACAAATCAAATCAACTAGGAAATTCCTATCATTAACAGATATAGGACAGTTTAAGCAAACATCAGAAGTAGAAACTGACCTACTAGCTGGCGTTTCCACAGACAATACAAAAGGCAAAGAAGAAACAGGCAAGTTCAATTTAGACATCCAAGCAGGTGATATAAAAGAGTGAATCGCACTAGAGTTAAACAACACCATCAAGGATTACCGGCAATGAAACCAGTACCTTGGATCAAATCTTCGGATTGAGTAGCTTCAGTACCACTCAAGGCAAAGACTCTCCCAGTAGCCTTAGGTTTACTGGCGCTCCCATTGGCATTCCCGCTTGCTGTTACCGTTCCCTGCGTCTTTTGAGGACAATCACGAGCGATGTGTCCTTTCTCCTGACAGGTATAGCAGGTGATCTCTCTGTCTCCGCATTGGTTTGCTCGGTGACCCTCATTTCCGCACTTGAAGCATGTAATAGGAGTGGTAGAACCAACACTCCCCCCTTTGACGCTCGACCAGCTGCTGAAGCATAACTTTTCTTTTGCACTGTGCCTTCGCTGCCACCTCCAACCTTGGGGTTTCCTATTGCTCGAGAGTATGGCTTGCCCTTACTAGTTGCTTGGAACTTGTTTTTACTCCTCAAAGGCCCTCCACTCTTTTAATGTGCTGTCTTTGCCCAGTTGTCTTCATCATAGATTCTGCACTTGTTCACCATTTCGTGAAAGCGCGTGATCCCTTGATAGTAGAACATTTGTTTAATCTCGGGACGAAGGCCGCTGAGAAACTTGACACATTTTGCTTCTTCATTGACTGGTCCCTCATATGACAAGAAGAATCGTACTAGGGCCTCGAACCTTGATGCGTAGTCTGCCACGGTGCCTTCTCCTTGCTTCAAATCAAAGAACTCTATTTGTTTCTTGTTGCGCATGTCATGTGGAAAGTACTTCTCCAGGAATAACCTTTTGAAGTTGTCCCAGCTCAAGGCGGTACACTCATCAATCATCCTTGGGCAGGTGCTTTGCCACCAGAAACCAGCATCTCCAGATAACACGAAGGTTGCTAAGGTCACCTTCTGAAGCATAGGGCAGTCCATTGCTCTGAAGATCTTCTCAATCTCGTAAATCCAGTCAGCCGCTCCATCCGGGTCATAACCTCCTCGGAACGTAGGTGGATGGTTCCTTTGGAACCGTGCAAGCCAGTCCGTCTTGTGGTGTTGGTTAAGGTTGCCAACAGCCTGTGCCATGGCCATCAAGGCATCGGCCATTGCTCGATCGTTTCTACCCCCAACCATTACTCTTTCTTATTTAAGAAAGGGTAAGCACACATACTAAGTAAAGCAGAAAAGCAAGGAAATCAAACAAACAACAATCAACCAAGCAGACAATTCACTCAAGCAACCAATCGATTACTCAACCAATCAATCAGATTAGCACATCAAAAGCATAGTAAACTCATAACTCAAGGCAAGTGAACCAACCTGCTCTGATACCAACTAATGTGACACCCTTCTACCCCATACTCTTATATATTAAAGAAATTGCAGTTTAGAAAAGGGAAAGTTCCACGTTAGGTAAAAAGGTTCACAATCACTCTTATAATAAATCTCATAGTTTGAAAACGACTTTATTAAATGAACTCAAACTCCAAATATAAATCAATTATAAACAGCGGAAATCTCCATAGGAATAAAAACAATTAATAATCTCCTGCCATACAAGGCATCCAGAAGTTCATAAGAATACTCCTAATCTAGGAACATGGTAAAACCCCCAAGCACACCCTGATGTCACATCTATTAGAGCATACCCTTTTATTCATAATCGACACCAATTGTGTCCTCATCAACACCTGTAAAATATATCCACAGAATACGGTGAGGAAAAGGAATACTACCCATACATACACATAGAGAATACCCATCCTCACCCACAACATCATTACATCATACCATCAATACATTAAAATCACCAATCAATAACATTCATCTAAACTCAACATATATTTAATCATCTATATCAACATATACATGCCCTACCATCATTCCTATTTATAACACATAAATCTATCCATTATACGTTCACCAAGCTCATCATCATCATAACGTCATTCATATATCATCATACTCATTATTGTCGTAACATCATTCATATATCATCATACACATTATCATCATAACATCATTCATATATCATCATACTCATTATCATCATAACGTCATTCATATTTCATCATATTCATTATCATCATACATCAATACTCCTCTCATCATCTACCCAAAGATCATGACTTGAAACTCCACACAATGGGTGCACATCGTCAATCACTCTTGTTAGTACCAAGATAGTCTACCGGTGTTACCACACACTATCCGATAGGTTGTACCCCCTCTATGGGCCCGCACAACGACATTCGACCCTAGGTTGTACCCCCTCTATGGGCCCGTACAATCACTCCTAGGCTGCACCCTATCTATGGGCCCATGCATCGAATGCCGCCCCATCTTGATCCCCTGAGTTGTACCCCCTCTATGGGCCCGCACAACTCAGTTCACCTCCCGAATTGTACCCCCTCTATGGGCCCGCACAATTCAGGTCTCATCACATATGCTCAAGGCATATCTCCTAAGTTGTACCCCCTCTATGGGCCCGCACAACTTAGATAACATCATCATCAAAAGGTGATATACACCATCATCATAAATAATCATTTCATGCATTAACATGCTCATCATCAACATCATCATTATAAAGTGATATACACTTATCATCATCATCATACATCAATATGCTCATCATTAAACATCATCATAATAAGGTGATATACATCGACATCATTATCATCATCACACTCATCATTAATTATCATCACAATACATCATCACACTCATCATCAAATATCATCATTATTCATCATCATAAGCATCACAATCCTCATCAAACGTCATTAATCATCAACACCAGACTCATTATAAAGTATTCTCAAACAACATCAATCATCATCAAATAGTTAGGATCTCAAAATCCCCTCTGGTAATCGATTACCTGCAAACAAGGTCTCTGGTAATCGATTACAACCCCCTTGTAATCGATTTCCCGCAAGCAAACTCTCTGGTAATCGATTACAGCACCCCTGTAATCGATTACCCGCAAACAAACTCTCGCAGATTTCACGATTTCTCACCTCTCTAAACCCATCCAATCAATCCCTAATCAGTCTTTTTCGTCTAAACATCATTCATACTCATTAATAACATCAAATACTCAATAAATCATCAATCTATTACAGCTTACACCATCAATTCATTAAAACCCCAATTTCTCAATCCCTAATCACCCCTTTTTCAATTATCTTCAATATCATATTTTCTCTCATTCAATAATTCGTCAATACACATACAACAAATCATCAATCATCAGATTATATCATCATTCTCAGTTATTCATTCATAAATTCGAATTATACATCTTAGATTACTACCCAAGTACCCCCTATATGCATATACAGGCAATACCCTCTCCCCCACCATACCTTAAGCGAAGCTTGATCACAGCAAAGAAGTCCTTTCTTGGATTCTTGGTGTTCACTCCACAACAGCTCTCTCTTGAGACTCCGTTTCTCCCCTCCTTAGCGTTTCGCTTACTGACGAATGATACGAATAAGGATTAGGGTACTTTGTTAACCCCTCCTTACAGAAATAACTAATTGGGCTTGGGCCCACTCTCACCCCTCATTATTCTATTTTTAATTAAAATTATCTTTACAAAACAACACTAATAATAACACTCCTATTAATTATTTCCCATTAAATTAATTATTTATTTAATTAATCCATTTAATTTAATTAATATTTATCCTAATAAAATTTAGGATGTTACAGAAAGACCTAATTTTAGGCATATGACACTCTCACTCTTATGGTTAGGCCCACCTCTATTGGGAGAAGAGTTCGATCGTCGCGGACTTTTGAGAACATGATTGGATTTGAAAAAAAAAATCGATTTGATGATGAAATGATAAAATCGCAATGATTGGATTGGATGACTGTTTACCTTAAATCGATCCTAATCCAATCACGAACATTTCTAATTTGCTAGGTTTTAGAACACCAAGAAAAAAACAACGCAAAATATATGAACACTGGTGTAACTCCTGAAAACCATTCCATCACTCATATATTTATATAATATATTATTGAAATAAATAAATTAAAATAATAACTTAATGTAAAAAATTTCTAACGAAAATATCAAATAATAATTGAAAGATTCAATTATAAATCACATTTAGAAATGAAATTATAAAATCAATTGATATTAAATAGAATGAATTTGAATGATGTAACGACAATTTTACGTAACAAATTTGGAAAGATTTAATTAATCAGAAATTGATATAAAATGCTAATAAGATATAATTAAAATATTTAGAATTAATTGCGTGCAAGGGAAGGATTGCAGAGACGTCTTGACTCAAGGAGAAAACTTGGCTTTACTCTTAAAAAAAACTTCTAGTAATCCACGTCAAAAATCTTCTGAAAGTATCATTCTTCTAATGAACTAAGATTTTAGACAACTTGAAGTCTTCAGATAGACAACACTTTAGACTGATTAACCTTCAGAAATGACAACACTTCTTCAGAAACTCTTTGTCGACCTATAAGAAGTAGACAAAGACCTAATTTTAGGCATATGACACTCTCACTCTTATGGTTAGGTTCACCTATATTGGGAGAAGAGCTAGGTCGTCGGGGACTTTTGAGAACATGATTGGATTTGAAAAAAAAAAAATCAATTTGATGATGAAATGATAAAATTGCAATGATTGGATTGGATGACTGTTTACCTTAAATCGATCCTAATCCAACCACGAACATTACAAATTTGCTAGGTTCCAGAACACCAAGAAAAAATTAACCCAAAATATATGAACACTGGTGTAACTCCTAAAAACCTTTCCATCACTCATATATATAATATATTATTGAAATAAATAAATTAAAATAATAACTTAATGTAAAAATTTTCTAACGAAAATATCAAATAATAATTGAAAGATTCAATTATAAATCACATTTAGAAATGAAATTATAAAATCAATTTTACGTAACAAATTTGGAAAGATTTAATTAATCAGAAATTGATATAAAATGCTAATAAGATTTAATTAAAATATTTAGAATTGAAAACTGATACGGTACCAATTGGGTTTGAGTAAGTAACGTATAGTGTATCGTTAGATTGGGCGGTTGTCAGACTAGGAAGCAGGAGATACAGCATATTTAGGCAGACCCATTTATGCAATTTTGAAAAGTTCATTAATTAAAACTATCCAGTTTTAAAAGCTGTTTTAACATGTTAAAATGGTGAAATACCGATATTACACCCATACTATGAAACACCCTAGCCTAGTCTATAGCAAAATTGTGTAATAAGAACTAAATAGATGAATTTCAAATTTTTAAAGGACCAAAACTATAGATTTTAAACTATAAAGATTAAAATCAAATCTTAATTATCTTTGGAGGACTAAAAACATATTTAATCTTATTAAATACTCCATCCGTTTCTTTTTATCTGTCGTTTAAGGTTTTTGCACATAGATTAAAGAATGCAATAAGTGTGTCTTTTTAGCTCAATTGTTTACAAATATACATTTTCTCTCTCTCATTAAAGTATTTAAAGTTATCCACTATTTCTAGTCATATGCAATAAATACTCCATTATTTAATAAATTTGGAAGGGGTAAAGTTGAAAAATTAGTATTTATTGTTGTCTTGTTATGTGAAAACGACATTTATTTAAAAACAAATTTTATACTCTAAATTTTATACTCTCTGTCCACACGCACACACATATTTATATATGAAGATTTTTTTTTAAAAAAATAGATGGATTATTAGACTAACGAATAATAGTTGAATCATGGTCAAATCAATCCTAATTAAAGGTATTTTCAGCATTAACTAATGTATTAAGTAATAATTAATATAAAATTACAAAAGTTAAGTTAGATAAATTTCTAATTAATATAAAAATTCATATTATATATCTTAAAAAGTAGAAAAAACAAATTAAGAATAAAATATAAATAATAAAAATTAATTTTTCACCTTTATTTATTTCAAAAGTGTTTTTTATAAAATAAAAAATATTTTTTATAAAAAAACTACAATTTTTCTATTATTAGTTTTGATTAATTTTGGATTCATTCAATCCATTTTTCATTCATTTGATTGTTTGGTTTACCGATTTTTCGATTGAATTGATTAGTTTAATTTTATTTTTTATCCATGATAATTTATTATTTTTAGCACACACGAAAAAGAAAAGCATGGTCTTGCTAGTAAAAATCTTAGTGGAACATCATTTAAATTTTTAATTAAATAATTTATATTTTTAATATAATTAATTTTATCTTTCATTTAATACGATTCATATTAATATCTTTAATCAATGTTGTAAAGAGACACATTAGCAAATTCCAAAACTAAACATTACTTTCAATCTGCCACCAGAACTTTGTTATAAAAATAAAATGAAAAGGCAACATGAAAGCAAAATCAACCAAAAGGAAGAGGTGACGTGAAACTGACGCATGACCAAGTGATTTTATTTTGTGACAGATTGGTTTTAAGTTAATAATAATAACATTCAGTTTTATTTGAATTAATTTTAAATTATTTTCCTTCCACGTGTTTCCTAAATGTTGCTTAATGTAATTCTATCAAAATCAAATTTATCTAATTATAAATAAAGAGGACACTATTTTTAAAAAAATGAATCCTTTTTAAATTTTGTATTCTAATTTTTAGATACAACAATGACTCATATACACTCAACAAATATCATTGATTTGACATCTTTTATCTTTTATATTTTTTTTAACATGTTTATATTATATCAAAATCATATTATAAATAAGGATCAAATATCAAACATATTATTTATTATATTATATGATTTATCACATCTATCACCCCTTTCAAGTCTCAATTCATATCTCTCTCAAGTGTTTATACTCCAAGGGATAACATTTTCCCTTTACATACTTGTTTTTTTCCTTACAAATCATTTTCTAACTCTTCTTTCTTTTTATCTGTATAATCTTTTCACATCACATCACTTATCACATATCTCAGATTCTCTCTTTCTCTCTAATTTTTTTATCTTTGTCTTCAATTTACTTCCACACTCTTGTGGGATATGCATTAATCATTATTCTTAAATTTTACATATTCAAAATTAAGTTTTAAAAATAATATTAATTATTTGTTATAATTATAAGCAATAATGATATATAAATACTCTAAAGTTTCAATATCATTTGACACTCATTATTTTTTGTGTATTTTTCTTTATCTATCATATCATATCATGTATAAATTTAACACCTTTTTCCCCTATATCACCGGGTGTAGGAGTGTGTAACAATCTTCTTCCTTTTTTTTTTGCAAGATCACATGTAGCCTCCACGTGAGGCGATTTTTATGGGCGGAAAAACTCTAATCCTCTTAGTTTTTAACACACTTACATACCCATGACTCGAAACTGAGGCCACTGATTAAGCTGAAACAACCCTCAGTTGATTCACGTGCTCGGTAATTACCAATATGTATTCTAATTAATATTTAATATGACTCTTTTCTTTTTAATTTATTTAATATGTTGTCTATACGAGTGTATGACATGAGCAACTAGCAAACTAGCCAATTGATACGTTGAATTTAAACTGAAGATTTTACAAAATCAATCGAAGTCATGTTAGTCACTTCTTAGGCCAAGTCACCACATCTTTCCATATGGATTAGTTGAAAAAATTAAAAACATGATTGGTATTTATAGTGGGTATTAAAAATCATGGTGTTTGGTATGGAGAAAATTAAAAGGAAAAAAAAGGAAGGAAAAGAAAAGAAATAAAAAGATTTCTTTCCCATATTTGCTTTGGCTTTAAAGTTGAGATCAGAGAAAGAATTATATATGGGATTTGAGATGGGCTCGACTTGAAAGGTTTATTTAATGTAACTATTAGTTGATACAAAATAAGCCCACTACACCTAAATGTTAAGACTCATTAAGGTTGGTTTAGTGGTGGGGGTTGTGTAGAAAACACAGGTAAACACTAGAAGGGGGTTGAATAATGTTTATATAAAACTTAATGTTTTCTGGAAACTCTTTTCTTAAAACTGAAGCTTTTTGAAAAGTTCAGACAACTGGAGAGTTATCTGAAGTTTAAGTATTGTCTGAAGCTGTTTCAGACAGTATGAAAACATGTTTTCTTAAACAAGTTTTTGTGTTCAGTCTTAGTATGAACAAGTTCAATCCCCTTAAGGTTAGTCTGAAAACTAAATTGAAAGAGACAAGGGATAAAGATACTCAAGCGCAGAGTTTATTCTGGTTCACTCACAACCTCAGTGAGCTACGTCAAGTCCCAAAGCAAACACGCTATGAATTTTCCACTAATCTGATCAGATTACAAGTATTCTTTTCTTTCAAGTCTCTTCAGGCTCTACCACCAAGTATTGTTTACACAACAAGCCTCTCCAGGCTCAACAAAACCAATATTCTTTCTTCCACCAAACCTCTTCAAGCTCTCAGACACAAACAATGTTTACAAAGAATTTGTTTAAGTTGAAGAACTACAAAATCAGTTCGTAACTTAAACAAATAGATGTACAAGCGAACTGAGTTAAACTCGGGATATGAAAATTGTGTATAAATGAAATTTATCAGAGTGTTTTTACGATGAAAACTTACAGCGTAAGGGCACTTTCTTTCTTGACTTGTTCTCTATCTTGCATGAATTCTGCGTGAAGCTATTTATAGATGATGGAGTGAAGTCCGTCAAAATCACCATTGAGAGATAGCATTAAATGCTATTAATCCCGTTGTGATACAACTTCTCATAGCTTAGAACAAGGTAGATGTGCAAAGTTGTCTCTATTCTGAGCACCGTAAAAACTACGTAGCAGACTTTCCTTTCTGGTGCATGCATTTCAAACATGCTAAAAAGTCTCTGTTCTGCATGCCTTGAAATGGAAAGAATGAATTGTGTGCAAGGGAAGAATTGTAGAGACGTCTTGACTCAAGGAGAAAACTTCAGAGGCTTTACTCTTCAGAAAAACTTCTAGTAATCCACGTCAGCAATCTTCAGAAAGTATCATTCTTCTGATAAACTAACATTTTAGACAACTTGAAGTCTTCAAATAGACAACACTTTAGACTGATTAACCTTCAGAATGACAACGCTTCTTCAGAAAGTCTTGGTGCTTCAGAGAGCTTGACTCCTTCAGATAGTTGTGCCTTAAATGCTTAGGTTCATATGGTCAACCTTAGCTGAAATCAGAGTAAATCCATTAAACGCATTTGCATCTTTTCAATGGTTAAAAACAAAATATGTTATTCATTAAAACATAGAAGATGTTAGTTCTCTTAGAAATTCTTTTATAAATTTCTTGAGACTCAACATTCTCCCCCTTTTTAATGATAACAAATTTTGTTTTAACAAGGAAATCAGAACAAGAGAGATAATAAATGTAAGATTAGAAAAGCTCCCCCTCAATTAGATAACTCAAGTATTTTTAGGGTACTCCCCCTAAGTATAATAACTTAAGTTCCTTTTATGAAGATTTCCTTTTTTGAAACATTGAAACTCAGATTTTCTTGTTAGTACTCCCCCTTTTGTCATCAATCAAAAGGGATCAGAGCAAATGAGTCATAGGTATTTCAGCACAAAATATGTAACATGTAAACTTCAGCGCAATTTGAAACAAAGATAAGAAGATATGAGAGCATATATGAAAATCAGAACACATTCAATCATTCAAAGAAAAGTGTTCAAACATCAAAACAAAACAATGTATTAAAGACAATGGCTAAGCATCATAGACTAAGTCTATCCAGTTATTCTTCCCAAAAGAGCTTCTTCAATCATAACTTTAATCTCCAGCATGTGCCTTTCAAGTTCAGATAGAACAACAGACAGGAAGTTAGCTTGCCCTACTTGATGTTGTTGTTGGGTTGCCATAATCTGATATGTTTTTTGAACTAGTTTTGCATGCTTCGGACTCAGCCCTTGATTCTCTCTTCTCAAAGCAGCATTCTCTTCTTCAATATCTTATTCATAGAGGACAATGGAGAGATGCTTGCAGGAGAATCTGAACATCTAAAAATCCTTAGGCAACCCAAAAACATCAGGCCTAGAGACAACATAGAAGTATTGCATATAGGGTCTCTTTTGTATCACCCAATCTTCATGAAATTCTCCAATAGACAGAGGAAATTGACCTGGAAAGAAATCTCTTTTCTCAAATACATACATGCTTCCAGTAGTAAGAGAGTCTTCAACATTCCATGAGGTTCCAGAAGAAGAACTTGTTTGTTCTCTGATATGCCATTAAGAATCCCAGACCCATTCTCTGTAAACATGGTCAAGTCCTCCACCTTGCCTCTTCAGATAGGTAGGTAACTTCCTCCATTGCTCAAGTGTGAGAGGTTTATCATGAGTAGCATAATAGGGCTACATCTTAGGTGCTTTCAACTTCTCCTCTATAAGAGGATATCTAGGCACAATCTTGTCAGGCTGAACCAGGATTCTGGTGGATTCCCTTATGGAAATAGGTCTTGGGGGCTTGAAACCTCTCAGTCCTTCTGAGAACATGATGTCCCTCTCAAACATTTCTCCTTCTGTACATAACTTTCTGATTAACCCACCATTCTTCATTAGAAAGTCTGTGTTGATCATCAGAGAAGGGATCAATAAGAATCAATCTATGATAGGGTAAAACGACCTTTCTGATCTCCTCCAGCTGATCAGCAAATAATTCTTCCCCATTCCATTGTTGCATCCAGATCTTCAGTCTCTTCTCTCTGACTTCTTCAGTAGTGTCCAGAATTAAACCTCTAGGCCTTTGGAGTGGGGGATATTCTCTGAAGTACAACAATTCTTTATAAAGATTTGGGAATTTTGGTACCCTAAATCTTTCTTTCATAGGCACAGGATATGCCTTGTGGGGAACTTCTTTAGCCGCTAAAATATGATAAGAAGTATAAAGTTCTGGGACTGGATCAAAGGTAGGTTCCAGAATGAAGACACCTCCTTTATCAGCAAAACGAATGTGAGAAGTGTAACATCCCGTTAATTAATAATAATGACTAATGAGGGGTTATAGGACAATAAATTTTCATGTTAATAACGAAGAATAAAAGAGGAATTGACTAGAGGAGAACTGAAAGTCTTAGGCAAGAAAATTAGGTTTCAGTATTCTCGCTCAAGCGAGAATGGGCTCGCTTGAGTAAGTTATGCAGTAAAATGAGAAAAGTGGTTTCTGCATATCTCGCTTAAGCGAGATGGGTCTTGCTCAAGCGAGAAGCAAGGGAAAATGAGTGGCTCTCTAGACGATTTTCGCTTGAGCGAGAAGCCTCTCGCCCAAGCGAGAATCTTCCAGAGAGGGGTCATTTTCTGGTCCATTCTCGCTCAGGTGAGAAGCATTTCGCCCAAGCGAGAATGGGAATGGGAATTTGATCCCGAGTATCTCGCTCAAGCGAGAATAGGTCGCTTGAGCAAGAGCCCACTTACAACTCTTAAAAGCTTTTATTCGGGATTCATTCTCATTCATTTCTTTCCCCATTCTTCCATAAACTTAGAGAGAGAAAGAGAGGTTCTAGTTTGAGGGAACTCCATTAAAGCTCAAGGAAGGTCCTCAACCATCAAGATCACGTTCTCCTTTGGTTCTCCTCATCTCCAACACCCTTCCTTCTCAACCTTTTCATCCACTTCAAGGTGAGTGTGACCACACACTCACTCTCATGCTAGGAAGCTTTCATTTCATGACCCCACTTCTTCTATTCCCTTTATTCTAGATGCTTATTAATGATTGTTTGTTGGTTGGTGTGAATGTTTGATTATGGTATGCTAGACTAACCAACACATGTGCCCTAGGCAAAGTTAGGGTTTATGGAATATGCTATGCAAGACTTGTCCTCGTGTTTATCTCATTCATTATATGATTATTGATGATGTTTCATGTTCTTAACCCTAACTATTAAAAATGAGAGGTTTTGGGTCTTATGGCCTCATGGAACACACTTTTGGGTCTTATGGCCTCATGTAATAGACTTGGGTCTCTTGACCTCATGTTAATAAACAAGATTTGGTCCATGGAGTCATGTTTTAAGACTTTGTCTTGGTTCATGGACTTATGTTAAAGGAAACAAGTAATCATGTTTGAATCTATCAGGTTAATTGGGTAAGGTCTTATGGCCTTCAGGAACGACCGTTCCTGTTAGTCGGAGCTCAATCTAGTCTCATGTCAAGTGGAAAGAACCCTTGAGTGTTGGGTAAAACACTTCAGGACTAACATTATTATTCGTGACTATATGTATGATTTTGAGGACGTATGTTATTATTTTTTGATGCATACCATTGAACCTTTAACTCTCACACATGCACGTTTTGTCACCTCACTGGGACGTTAGTCTCATCACACGCTGTGGGAATTTACTTTCAGATGTGCAGGGTCCTCAGCAGGGCAATGGAGGCCAGTAGGGGTTGGTTGGACCTAATGACGATTTGCTTCTTTTGAATAAATTATGATGTATTTCACTTTTGTATAGGCATGATTCTGTTGTATTTTGATAGGATAGGACAGTACATGTGGAGCCTATGGGTTGTATTTTGATATTCAGGACGCATGTATAGCTTTATCCTATTGCCTATTGACTTTGATGTATTTGAGCCCTAGTTGGCATGCACATGTTGTCATTAGTGAGATTACTCCTTAAATCATCGTGTTTGAGCTTGTGTAAATGTTGGGATTACTTAAGCAGTTGATTATAATTGTACAACGATACTATAAATGCGCGAAATAATTTCAGGAATTTGGAAATGGTGCTCCCAACAGGCATTATTTATGAATTTAGAAATTAGGACGTTACATTTTGGTGTCAAAGCAGTTCAATCCAATTGGACTGTGGATATGTGTTACTCCTCACGTTAGTTATTGTCTGCTATGCATTATTATGAAATTGATAGACTGATCACCTGGATATTTCTTAATGATGTGTACAGGACATGGCTGGCCGTAGGAAAGGGCGTCCTCGTGCTAATCCATTTTCTTCTTCACGGGATCAATCTCAAGATCTAGTGGCGGCGGCACTCCGAATGCTCACTCAAATCATGGGGGAGAAAACAACCTTTCATGCCGCAGTACTCCAGGCCTTGCAAAGGCAATCCAATGGTACTCCTCCATCGGTGGTAATGATGGATCCATTCCTTCAAGGACTTGCCGAATTTAGGAAGCACAATCCCCCTACATTTTAGTGTGTGCACTAGAGACCTATATGTTTCATTTTGAACATCCATCACTTGTATCATATTATTATCTTATAAAGGCAATTCATTTATTAATTATTTTAGAATATAATTATTGTCCTTAGAATAGTAAGCTCAAACTTCATAAGAAATCAAGTAGATGACTTGATCGTGAGATTTTATGAAGAACTATTCTTAAAATAGTACCTGGTCAAGTATCATCTTAGGACAAAGATGCATTTAGACTAGTATGTGAGTTCATTGATGATCACATCTCACGGATCATGGATATGAGATATCATGTGCTCACATAGGTACATGTTAAGAGTAATAGTGTACTGGACAGACCCACCTTAAGAACGTTGCATGGATTGTTACATAAGTGTCATGAACGTTTCTTAAATTGATAAATATTATATGAAGTCCTTTGACCTGAAATCACTACGATTACTACATAAAGAATTATATGTTTTGAATATCATCAAACATTGCCTGTAACAAAGTGATCATAAAGTTGGTATTTGGACATATAATAAATTATGTGGTGGGATGTGAGTGACCTAGATGGAATTTGTCCCTCCTATGTAACAAGAGTTATATCTATAGGCCTCTTGATAAAGTGAGACTGCAAAATGCATGGCCATGCTCAGGAGGATAAACATGAGATATTTATTTTTTGTACAGTCTACTTGGGGATCAAGAAAAACATAAATTGAACTATACAAGGTTGACACAGGATTCGTCAAAGTTGTTGATAATCTCAATATTTGGGTAGTGATGTATTGCTAGATACCGCTCACTATTTATGATATTAAATATAAAAGGGTTTTATTTTAATATCATAACCAAATATTAAAAGCCTAATGGGTCACACACATACAACAAGCCGCTAGGAAAAGATAATAATTCTAATTTGATTAGAATTATAACTTAATGGGCCAGGCCTATATGTGTTAGGTATAAGTGAGTGAAGGGTAAAACCCTAGCCACCACTCTATAAATAGAGCATGAGATGCATTACCCTACACACATGAGCAATCACTCTTACTCTCTAAGGCTACTAGCAGAGTTGAGGAAGGTTTCCTAGTTCGGCTGTTGGCGTGGACACCACTAGAGACGTGGTTGTTATTGCCTCATTTACAATCCTCTTAAGGTATGTCATTATGTTTCATGTCTTTTATGTCTTAATTCGTGTTTTCGCATTAACAATCATAACAAGGGAGGGAATCCATTTATTCTGCTGCACCCTGACCACATGCTCGATTTCCTTCAATTGGTATCAGAGCGTTGGTTTGCGATAAACACGTTTTAGGCTTTTAATCTTCTGAATATTGTGATATTCTGTTTACTGTTTAAAGCGCAGAACACGGTAGATCGCTGTTATCTGCGCTTCATCTGCGTTGGGCGCAGGTGAAGCGCATCATCCAGGATTTTGAATCTGATACCTGCTTCACTCACACTGAGCGCAAGTGAAGCGCAGGTGAAGTGCAACTTATAGAATTTGATTTTGGAACCTGCGCTTCACCCACGCTGGGTGCAGGTGAAGCGCAAGTGCGCATATCAGTTTATATTGTTTCCATTATTGATTGTTTTATGTGCGATGTATATATATTTATATGTTCTAGTGTTAGAGGGTCCCGTGGAACATGAAGAGTTCATGTCTTGGGCATCAAAAGGTTCAATTGTTTAAACCTTGTCTCGACTCAAATATTGGATGCGATAAACATGCCACTTATCAATTTGCTGACAAGAGCGTATTCGAATGATACGAGGGACTTACCTGTTTACAGGTTCCTGAAGTATTCGTTTGACACGGGACCCCCGTGCTAACATTGCGTAGCATGTTATCTCGTACGCGCGTTATTCAACCTCGCTCAATATATATATATATCTAAATATATCACTTGTTTTATAATCAATATGGTTGTTGGTTTGCATGATGATTGGTTATGGCCTTAGTTGTTTTATTTAAATATGACTTGCGTGTCGTGCCTTACCTTTTATATTCTATTTGTAATTCTTTTCTCATCTTTATCCCCTCGTATGTTAAACGAGGTTTCTTCTTGTTATGTAATATAATCGGGAGGACATGGTGTCAGTCAATGGGCATGTGGAGACCTGTGGATGGAGGATTCAAGATTATATATGTGATGTAACTTTGTATTGGAATTTTAGGAGGCCATAACCATATCATTTATTTGTATGATATGCATGCTTGTATGTTTGTTAAATGGTTTGACAAAGGAATAAAATTAAAGCGATCAAATCCCTCAAAGCTTGTGTGCCTTCCAATGAATGACACTCGTCAAGGCTAGAATCGATGAAGAGTGGGTCTGCTAAAGCAGGGTACCTTTATCTATTTTAGTGAGGCGTGATAGGATAAAAGTAATATCCAATTGTTAACCATTGGGTATATTCAATAGGATTGAAAAACCTAGAGGCACTAATATTAAGTCATGTTTTGCCTTCCAATGAATGACACTCGTCAAGGCTAGAATCGATGAAGAGTGGGTCTGCTAAAGCAAGGTACCTTTATCTATTTTAGTGAGGCGTGATGGGATAAAAGTAATATCCAACTGTCAACCATTGGATTTTGACTTAACTATGTATATTCAATAGGATTGAAAACCTAGAGGCACTAAGTTAGGCATTAATTCATAAGATGAATTAGAATAAGAGTTATTCACCTGGCTATCCAAGAGTTGTATGAGATGCAATTGGAAGCGTGTTCCTACCTAAATAACCTTTTCTTAAGCGATTAGCTAAAGCTGACTTAAAATTAGGTGAAATATGGATCTTGGCCCACTAGAAAATCTAGTGATGGGATTTTCTGATTGTTTATATTGAGGGTACTTATTTTGAATCAAAATAGTGGGAGGAATATTTAATTAAAGACCTAATTAAATATGTTTGTTATATGACACTGACGTGCATAACTTTCTGTTAATACCATAGCAACGAACACAACAAATAACTTTTCACTGCGATCTATCCTTGAGAAGGACAAACTATCTGGAATTAACTTCTAGAGTGGTACAGAAACCTAAGGACTATCCTTAGGCATAAGAAAAGGTTGTATGTCCTGGAAGAGCCCGTTCCTGAAACACCCGCTGCAAATGCTTCGAAAGCTGACAAGGATGCTTATAAGAAGTATCTGGATGATGCTCTCGATGTAGGTTACCTTATGCTTGCTACCATGAATGCTGAACTCCAAAAACAACATGAGAACATGGAGGCGTACGATATGATCGTACATTTAAAGAGACTTTATCAAGGCCAAGCTAGGCATGAACGATTTGAAGTCTCAAAGGCACTTTATCAATGTAGACTGGCAGAGGGAAGTCCTGTTGGTGCTCATATATTCAAGATGATTGGGTACATTGAAAACCTAGAAAGACTTGGATTCCCATTAGGCCAAGAGTTGGCCATTGATCTTGTTCTGCAATCGTTGCCGAACAGCTATAGTCAATTCGTCATGAACTACAACATGAATAAATTTGAAAAACCACTGCCAGAAATTGCTAAGCATGTTGGGAACAACTGAGCAAAACATTAATAAAGGTAAAGGGAAGACCATATTGATGGTCCAACCTGGAAAAGGCAAGGGCAAGAAGAAATTCAAGAAGCCCTATTTCAAACCAAAGGACAAGGGCAAGGATAAGCCTAGTACCTCTGCTTTGAAGCCTATGGGCGGGATAGCTAAGGAAGGAAAATGTTTCCACTATGGCCAATCAGGACATTGGAAGAGAAACTGTACAAAGTACCTGGAGGAGATCAAGAAGGGAAGTGAGACTTCCGCTTCAGGTATCTATGTTATATAAGTCAATTTAAATGAGAAACGCATATCCAAACTCGACCAAGATGGTTATTTGGACTCATTTGATTTTGAATCAATTGAGACATGTGAATCTTATTTATTGGGGAAGATGACCAAACCCCATTGACCGGAAAAGATAAAAGGGCCAGTGATCTTCTTGGTCTCATAAATAGTGATGTATGTGGGCCCATGGGCACGATGGCTAGAGGAGATTTTCAATACTTCATCACTTTTACTGATGATTTCAGTAGATATGGATTTATGTATCTGATGAAATACAAATCTGAGTCCTTTGAAGAGTTCAAGCAATTTAAGAATGAAGTACAAAACCAACTTTGCAAGACTATTAAAACACTTCGATAAGAACGAGGTGGAGAATATTTGAACTAACAATTTGATGACTATCTAAGAGAGTGTGTGAGAACACCTCAACTCACTCCTCCTGGAACACCTTAATGGAATGGAGTTTCAGAAAGGAGAAGTCGAACTCTATTAGATATGGTTCGATCTATGATGAGTCATACTGATCTCCTCGACTCCTTTTGGGGTCATGCTTTGTTAATAGCAGCTTTCACACTAAACCGTGTTCCATCTAAGGCTGTTATAAAGACACTATATGAGATATGGACTGGGAAACGACCTAGTATGTCTTTTATGAAGATTTGTGGTTGTGAAAATTATGTGAAATGCCAAGTTTCACATAAACTAGGACCCAAACCAGATAAGTGCTTATTTGTGGAATACCCAAGGAAACTAAGGGGCCGTTTGGATCAGGAAGTACATTATTGAACTTGGTGTAGTTCCTACCATTGTGGATCCTATAAGTCTTTATTGTGATAACAATGTGGCTATTGCACAAGCCAAGGAACCCAGGTCTCATCAACGATCCAAACATATACTTAGACGTTTTCATCTAATCCGAGAAATCATTGATAAGGGAGATGTGAAGATATGCAAAGTGCATACAAATGACAATGTTGCAGACCCATTGACAAAACCCCTTGTGCAGCAGAAGCATGAAGGGCACACTAGATCATTAGGCATTAGAGTTATGTCTGAATGGCTCTAGTGCAAGTGGGAGATTGTTAGTGTGTGCACTAGGGACCTATATGTTTCATTTTGAACATCCATCACTTGTATCATATTATTATCTTATAAAGGCAATTCATTTATTAATTCTTTTAGAATATAATTATTGTCCTTAGAATAGTAAGCTCAAACTTCATAAGAAATCAAGTAGATGACTTGATCGTGAGATCTTATGAAGAACTATTCTTAAAATGGTCCCTGGTCAAGTATCATCTTAGGACAAAGATGCATTTAGACTAGTATGTGAGTTCATTGATGATCACATCTCACAGATCATTGATATGAGATATCATGTGCTCACATAGGTACATATTAAGAGTAATAATGTACTGGACAGACCCACCTTAAGAACGTTGCATGGATTGTTACAAAAGTGTCATGAACGTTTCTTAAATTAATAAATGTTATATGAAGTCCTTTGACCTGAAATAACTACGATTCCTACAAAAGGAATTATATGTTTTGAATATCATCAAACATTGCCTGTAACAAGGTGATCATAAAGTTGGTATTTGGACATATAATAAATTATGTGGTGGGATGTGAGTGACCTAGATGGAATTTGTCCCTCCTATGTAACAGGAGTTATATCTGTAGGCCTCTTGATAAAGTGAGACTGCAAAATGCATGGCCATGCTCAGGAGGATAAACATGAGATGTTTATTTTCTGTACAATCTACTTGGGGATCAAGAAAAACATAAATTGAACTATATAAGGTTGACACATTTCATGCCCTTGTGTTCAATTAGATATTTGGACAAAGGGACAGATCATATAAATTATCATAAAATAGGATTCGTCAAGGTTGTTGATAATCTCAATATATGCGTAGTGATGTATTGTTAGATACCGCTCACTATTTATGATATTAAATATAAAGGGTTTTATTTTAGTATCATAACCAAATATTAAAAGCCTATTGGGTAATAGACATACAACAAGCCGCTAGGAAAAAATAATAATTCTAATTTGATTAGAATTATAACTTAATGGGCCAGGCCCATATGTGTTAAGGATAAGTGAGTGAAGGGTAAAACCCTAACCACCACTCTATAAATAGAGCATGAGATGCATTACCCTACACACATGAGCAATCGTTCTTACTCTCTAAGGCTACTAGAAAAGTTGAGGAGGGTTTCCTAGTTCGGCTGTTGGCGTGGACACCACTAGAGACGTGGCTGCTATTGCCTCATTTACATTCCTCATAAGGTATGTCATTATGTTTCATGTCTTTTATGCCTTAATTCGTGTTTTCGCATTAACGATCATAACAAGGGACGAAATCCATTTATTCTGCTGCAGCCTGACCACATGCTTGATTCCCTTCACTGCGTTCACCGGGGCTTATGACCCAGCTGTAGCAGATGCATGGCTCAACGCCATGAAAAAAATCTTTGACGTGATGGCGTGTGCGGGTGACCTGAAGATGAGGTTTGCAACCTATATGCTTCAAGGGGAGGCAGAAAACTGGTGGAAGAGCGTGAAGGCTGGTTTGGCTACCCCTGGAGCCCTATTCTCTTGGGATGTGTTCCAAACCGTATTCCTGGAGAAATACTTTCCCGAGCCGACCAGAAAGCAGAAGGAGCTTGAGTTTCTCCAGCTCAAGCAAGGTAGCATGACTGTGGGCCATTACGTGGCCAAGTTTGAGGAGCTCTCCAAATACCACACCTTACTCCAAGCCAACCCCAATGAGGGTTGGAAATGCTCTCACCTGGAGGCGGGCCTCAAGCCCGAGATCAGAAAGATTATTGCAATATTCCAGCTTAGAGAGTTCTCAACCTTGGTGACTAAGTGCCTGGTCATTGAGTAAAGTTTGGTAGATGAGGCGCCCAAGCCTGCGGCGAAGACTTTGGTTGAGGGCAAAAGGAAGAGGGAGGATGCACCAACGGGGAGGAACCCTGGACCCCAGTTTCAGGGAGGAAAGGGCAAGCAGGTAGCCCTTCCCTCAACTCCAGCTTCTCCTACTTGCCCCAAGTGTGGCAAGGGTTATAGGGGTGACTGTCTAGCGGGTCAGTAGAGGTGTTTCTTCTGCTTTGAGGCGAGCCACATGTCTAGGGAGTGCCCAAAGAAGAAGAAGGACCAAGCCAAACCCCAAGCTACTGGGAGGGTCTTCACCCTCAGTGGTGAGACGACGACCAAGGTCGATAATCTGATGTGAGGTACGTGTACTTTGAACAAAATTCCTTTAATTATACTGTATGATTCTGGGGCAACCCATTCCTTCATTGCTTATGATTGTGTGGAAAGGTTAAACTCACATGCTACTTCCTTACCCTTTCACCTAAATGTTCTCACCCCAGCCAATGAGGCAATCCCTACTTCCCTTGTATGTCTTGAGTGTCCTATTGTGATTCAAGGGAAGGCCTTCAAGGTCGATTTGATTTGTTTGCCACTAAGTGGCCTTGATGTTATTTTCGGCATGAACTAGTTATCCTATAATCAGGTCATGCTAGATTGCTTTAATAAGGAAATTGTTTTTCTGACTCTCCTCTTCCTTCGAGGGAGAAACCATCCTATCTATTTTCCAGTACCGCACAAATCTCTAAATGTTTGGCTGATGGGAGTCATTGTTTTATATTGTTGCTTTCCTCAACTGTAGAGTCAAAACTTGACCTGGGTAGCATAGCCACGGTTAGGGAGTTCCAGGATGTTTTTCCTAGTGAGGTAACAACCTTACCTCCGGACCGAAAGATTGAGTTTTCAATAGACCTTGTGTCGGGCACAGGGCCTATTTCTAAGGCTCTCTATATAATGTCACCCTTGGAGATGAGTGAACTTAAGAAACAATTAGAGGAGTTGATAGAGAAACAGTTCATTAGACATGGTGTATTCCCTTGGGGAGCACCAATGCTCCTGGTCAAGAAAAAAAATGGTAGCATGAGGTTGTGGGTTGATTATAGGCAGTTGAACAAGGTAACAATCAAGAACAAATATCCCCTGCCTAGGATAGATGACCTTCTAAACCAGCTTAGAGGGGCGACATTGTTTTCTAAGATAGACTTAAGGCCAGGGTACCATTAGATTAAGATTAAGAGTGAGGATATCCCCAAGATCGCCTTCAGGACTAGATATGGGCATTATGAGTATTTGGTGATGCCTTTTGGCCTAACCAATGCTTCGGTCGTATTCATGGACTACATGAATCGGATCTTCAAGCCCTACTTGGATAAGTTTGTCGTTGTGTTCATTGATGACATCCTTATCTATTCCCATACCTTAGAGGAGCATGAGCAGCACCTTAGGGTAGTTTTGGGGTGTTGAGGGAGAAGAAGTTGTTTCCTAGCCCTGAGAAATGCGAATTTTGGATGGATAAGGTTCATTTCCTAGGGCATGTTATATCCAGGGAGGGTGTGTCGGTAGATCCTAGCAAAACAGAGGCGGTAATTGGCTGGGAGAGGCCCAAGTCAGTTACTGAAGTGAGGAGTTTCTTGGGTTTAGTCGGTTACTACCGGAGGTTCATTAAGGCGTTTTCCCAGTTAGCCCTACCTCTCACCCGGCTGACCCGTAAGGGCCATGATTTTGTTTGGGATGAGAAGTGTGAGAAGAGTTTTATGGAACTCAAGGAGAGACTGACCACCACCTCGGTATTGGTATTGCCGGATTTGACCAAGTCCTTTGAAGTGCACAGTGATGCCTCAGGGAAGGGTTTAGGCTGTGTTTTGATGCAGGACAAGAGGGTAGTAGCCTATGCCTCTAGACAGCTTAGACCCCATGAGGAGAACTACCCAACTCATGACTTAGAATTAGCAGCAGTGGTGTTCGCTCTCAAAGTGTGCAGGCACTACCTTTATGGTGTGCGGTTTGAGGTCTTTATTGATCATAAGAGTTTGAAATATCTCTTTGATCAGAAAGAACTCAACATAAGGCAAAGGAGATGGATGCATTTTTTGAAGGACTATGATTTTGAGCTTAGGTACCACTCGGGCAAGGCCAATGTTGTGGCCGACGCCTTGAGTAGGAAATCCTTACATGCGTCATCCATGATGATGCACGAGTTAGAGTTGTTGGAAGAATTTAGGAACCTGAGGCTGGAAGTGAGTTTTGAGGGAGATAGTATGAGGCTCTTTAGGCTTGAGATAACCAATTACTTGGGGGGTAGGATTAGGGAGGCACAAGCCTCAAACTTAGAGCTCCAGTCCCGGAGGGGACAACCAGGGTTTTCCTGTTGAGTCTCAAAATATTATTAAGGATATTAATAATGTTTAAAGTCTCATCAATCCTAAGTTTTAATGGATAACAAATTTGACTTAAAATGATTTCTTCATAAGAACAGTTTTCACTTGAAGGAAGTGTGTTTAAATGTTTCAGCAATCTTTGAGAAGAGCTGCTCTTTGATATATGACAACTCTCTGAAGTTAAACCTGCTGTCATGGGGAATTCTCTGAAAAATGAAGACCTTCTGAAGTCCATCTATCCTTCTGAAGTACTGTTGCATTAAAGAAAGACTTTCCGTTTAAGACCTACATCATAGCATTTGACTGCAGTCTAAAGGCTACCTGCTCAAGACTTCAATGCATCCTTTTCGTTTGAAGCAAGTTTGATTCATTTAAGGAATGTTTTCAGGATCCCTTTGTGATGTCAGAATCACTTAACCTTAAAAAGGGAACCTGCTGTACGTGTCAGAGCAGTGTCACAGACTGCAACCCTGCAAGTCTCAAAGTCAGAAGCTTTAAGGAGATTGTTTCACAACGTCTTAAATAGCATTAAATGCTATTTCTCAACAGTGTATGAGAATTCCTCAACTGATTTATTTCAAAACTCTATATATTGCTTCATGGAAGACTTTGAAGATGTCGGCCAAGCTAAGAAAAGAAAATTTATTGAGCCAAAACGCTGCAAGAATTCAAGCTGCTATTCTTTGATAATCTTTGTACTTAGAAAAGCTTCATTGTATCCCGAGTTTATACTCAGTTATCCTTTGTACAAGATATTTCTGGGTTTAAGTTTCTCACGAACTTAAACTTCCTTTATTGTAAACACTTTCAAGTGTCTGAGAGCCTGGAGAGGCTTGGAGGAACAAAGAATACTTGGGTTTGAGCCTGGAGAGGCTTGTTTGTAAAAGAATACTTGGATTTGAGCCTGGAGAGGCTTGTCTGTAAAACAATACTTGGGTTTTTAGCCTGAAGAGGCTGTGGATAAAATAATACTTGTAACTGAAATCAGTTAGTGAAAATCCTTTGTTGGTTTAGCATTGGGACTGGACGTAGCTCACGGTGGATGTGAGTGAACCAGGATAAATTTCATGGCTAAGTTTTCTTAACCCTTATCTATTTATAAAACAAGTCTTTATTACTGTGATTTGGACCTGCTGAAGCATTTCAGCAAGTTTCTAAAAACACCAGTTTCAACAAGTTTCTCAAAGGTTTTGTTAAACTTGATTTGTGAAAAGGTTTCCTATAAAATTTGTTTGAAATTATAAAACACTATTCAACCCCCCTTCTAGTGTTTCCCGTGGTTTCTACATTTCCGAATCAGGGGACAAAATGATTCTCTTCCAAGGGAGAGTCTGCATTCATAAGGGGGGTAGTCTGAGGGAGGAGATTTTAGAGGAAGCTCATAGGAGAAAGTTCACGTTGCATCCTGGTATCACCAAGATATACCAAGACTTGAGGAGTATGTTTTGGTGGGACGGAATGAAGAGGGAGATAGCTGAGTTTGTTTTTAGGTGCCTTATATGTCAACCGGTTAAAATAGAACACCAGAAACCCTCAGGTACACTCCAACCTTTAGAGATTCCTAAGTGGAAGTGGGAGGCCATAACTATGGACTTTGTCATGGGGCTACCTAGGGTCCCAGCAGGCTTTGATGCCATATGGGTTATAGTGGACCACCTGACCAATTCAGCCCATTTCCTACCAATCAGGGCAACCTATCCTTTAACCAAGTTAGCAGACCTGTACATCAAGGAGATTGTAAAACTCCATGGTGTACCCTCTAGCATAGTGTCAAATAGAGATCCTAGGTTCACCTCTATGTTTTGGAATGCTTTACACCAGACTTTCAGTACTAAAATAAAGTTAGTTTAGCACCGCTTACCACCCTAAGACTGATGAACAGTCAGAGAGAACCATCCAGACTCTAGAAGACATGCTTAGGTCTTGTGTTTTAGAGGAGAAAGGTAGTTGGGATAGGTATCTTCCACTCATAGAGTGCCTACAACAACAGCTTTCACAGTAGTATAGGTATGGCACCATATGAGGCCTTGTATGGTATGAGGTGTAAGTCACCCCTGTGTTGGTGTGAGGTAGGAGAGAAAGGTCCGTTAGGTCCGGAACTGGTGCTGGAAACCAAAGAGAAGATTAAGAGGATTACGGAGAAACTGGTAACTGCCCAAAGCCGGCAGAAAAGTTATGCTGACAGGAGGAGGAGGAGGAGAGACCTAGAGTTTGAGGAAGGTGATCATGTGTTTTTTAAGGTCATTCCCATCACCGGCATTGGTAGGGCTATTAAAGCCAAGAAGTTGAATCCCCGTTTTGTAGGTCCTTTCCAAATCTTGCAGAGGATTGGTCCCTTTGCATATAGAATCGCCCTTCCACCCCACTTAGCCAATATTCATGATGTATTCCATGTCTCATAACTCAGAAAATATGTCCATGACCCTTCCCACATTATATGTTCTGAATCAGTACAATTAAGGGAAGATCTGACGATTCCCGCATGGCCTGCACAGATTATAGACCAAAATGTCAAAACCCTGAGGAATAAGACCATCCCGTTAGTGAAGGTTCTTTGGGAGGGTCAGTCACCTAAGGAGGCAACCTGGGAAAAGGAGGAGGATCTTCGCGTTCAATTTCTAGAGTTTTTCAGTTGAGGTAAAAGGTTTTTGAGTTACTCTTTCTTTAGCCAATTTTGGGGACAAAATTGTTTTAAGGGGGGGTAGAATTGTAACATCCCGTTAATTAATAATAATGACTAATGAGGGGTTGTAGGACAATAAATTTTCATGTTAATAACGAAGAATAAGAAGAGGAATTTACTAGAGGAGAACTGAGGTTTTAGTATTCTCGCTCAAGTGAGAATGGGCTCGCTTGAGCGAGTTATGCGGTAAAAATGAGAAAACTGGTTTCTGCATATCTCGTTTAAGAGAGATGGGTCTCGCTCAAGCGAGAAGCAGGGGAAAAATGAGTGGCTCTCTAGACGATTTTCGCTTGAGCGAGAAGCCTCTCGCCCAAGCGAGAATTTTCCAGAGAGGGGTCATTTTCTGGTCCATTCTCGCTCAGGCGAGAAGCATTTCGCCCAAGCGAGAATGGGAATGGGAATTTGATCCTGAGCATCTCGTTCAAATGAGAAAAACTCGCTTGAGCGAGAGCCCACTTACAACTCTTAAAAGCTTTTATTCGGGATTCATTCTCATTCATTTCTTTCCCCCTTCTTCCACCAACCTAGAGAGAGAAAAAGAGGTTTTGGTGAGAGGGAACTCCATTGAAGCTCAAGGAAGGTCCTCAACCATCAAGATCAAGTTCTCCTTTGGTTCTCCTCATCTCTAACACCCTTCCTTCTCAACCTTTTCATCCACTTCAAGGTGAGTGTGACCACACATTCACTCTCATGCTAGGAAGCTCTCATTTCATGACCCCACTTCTTTTATTCCCTTTCTTCTAGATGCTTATTAATGATTGTTTGTTGGTTGGTGTGAATGTTTGATTATGGTATGCTAGACTAACCAGCACATGTGCCCTAGGTAAAATTAGGGTTTATGGAATATGATATGCAAGACTTGTCCTCATGTTTATCTCATTCCTTATATGATTATTGATGATATTTCATGTTCTTAATCCTAACTATGAAAAAGGAAAGGTTTTGGGTCTTATGGCCTCTTGGAACACACTTTTGGGTCTTATGGCCTCCTGTAATAGACTTGGGTCTCTTGACCTCAAGTTAATAAACAAGATTTGGTCCATGGAGTCATATTTTAAGACTTTGTCTTTGTTCATGGACTCATGTTAAAGGAAGCAAGTAATCATGTTTGAATTTATCAGGTTAATTGGGTAAGGTCTTATGGCCTTCAGGAACAACGGTTCCTGTTATTCTGAGCTCAGTCTAGTCTCATGTCAAGTGGAAAGAACCCCTGAGTGTTGGGTAAAACAATTCAGGACTAACATTTTTTTTCGTGACTATATGTATGATTTGAGGACTTATGTTATTATTTTTTTATGCATACCATTGTGAAGGGAATCAAGCATACGGTCAGGGTGCAACAGAATAAATGGATTCCCTCCCTTATTATGATCGTTAATGCAAAAACACGAATCAAGGCATAAAAGGCATAAAACATAATGACACACCTTATTAGGATTAAGAACGGGGAAATAGCAGCCACGTCTCTAGAGGTGTCCACGCCAACAGCCGAACTAGGAAACCTTCCTCAACTCTGCTAGTAGTGTTTAGAGAGTAAGAGCGACTACTCATGTGTTATGGGTAATGCATCTCATGCTCTATTTATAGAGTGGTGGCTAGGGTTTTACCCCCTCACTCACTTATCCCTAACACATATGGGCCTGACCCATTAGATTATAATTCTAATCAAATTAGAATTATTATCCTTTCCTAGTGGCATGTTGTATGCGTGTGACACAATAGGCTTTTAGTATTTGGTTATGATATTAAAATAAAAACCCTTTTATATTTAATATCATAAATAGTGAGCGGTATCTAGCAATACATCACTATCCAAATATTGAGATTATCAACAACTTTGATAAATCCTATTTTATGATAATAATTTATATGATCTGTCCCTTTGTCCAAATATCTAATTGAACACAAGGGCATGGATTGTGTCAACCTTGTATAGTTCAATTTATGTTTTCTTGATCCCTAAGTAGACTGTACAGAAAATAAACATCTCATGCTTATCCTCCTGAGCATGGCCATGCATTTTGTAGTCTCACTTTATCAAGAGGTCTACAGATATAACTCCTGTTACATAGGAAAGACAAATCCCATCTAGGTCACTCACATTCCTCCACATAATTTATTATATGTCCAAATACCAACTTTATGATCACCTTGTTATATGTAACGTTTAATGATATTTAAAACATATAATTCCTTATGTAGGAATCGTAGTGATTTCAAGTCAAAGGACTTCATACAATATTTATCAATTTAAGAAATGCTCATGACACTTATGTAACAATCCACGCAACGTTCTTAAGGTGGGTCTATCTAGTACACCATTACTCTTAATGTGTATTTATGTGAGCACATGATATCTCATATCCATGATCCGTGAGATGTGATCGTCAATGAACTCACATACTAGTCTAAATTCATCTTTGTCCTAAGATGATACTTGACTAGGGACTATTTAAGAATAGTTCTTCATAAGATCTCACGATCAAGTCATCTACTTGATTTCTTATGAAATTTGAGCTTACCATTCTAAGGACATTAATTATATTCTAAAAGAATAAGTTGCCTTTATAAAATAACATGATATAAGTGATGGATGAGGCGCCCAAGCCTACTGAGAAGACTTGGATTTTTTAAAAACTGGATCATGCTATGGATTTTTAAAAACTGGATAACCAAACGTCTCAGATAGCCACGTCACTTAGAGAGTTAAAGTTTCAGACAGTGACTAAATTCAGACAATGCATATTTCAAATAGATATGCATTTCAGATAATCAAGCATTTCAGACAAAAAGTCATTTTTCAGAAAATGCATGTATGTTCAGATTATCTCTTATGAACCTAAACCTATCTTCAGCTAAGGGTTTTGTGAATATGTTTACCCATTGATGCTTTGTGTCAATGAACTTAATATCAAAAACACCTTTCTGAACATAGTCTTTAATGAAATGATGTTTGATTTCAATATGTTTTGCTCTGGAGTGTTGAATAGGATTTTTAGAAAGATTATTTGCACTTGTATTATCACACATCACAGGTATGCAATTCAGAGAGATATTAAAATCTTCTAAATGATATTTTACCCAAAGAAGTTGTGGACAACATCTTGCTGCTGCAATGTATTCAGCTTCTGCTGTTGATAATGTAATTGTGCTTTGTCTCTTGCTTGACCAGCTGATCATGTTATTTCCAAAGAAATAACATCCTCCACTGGTACTATTTCTTTCCATTCTATCTCCAGCAAAATCAACATCACAATATCATGTTAACATGCATTCCTTACTCTTCCTATAACACTAACCAAGATTAGTAGTACCATTTAGGTATCTAACGATTCTCTTTACAGCCTTGTAATGAGTTATTCATGGATCTGATTGAAATCTTGGGCACAAGCATACACTAACCATAATGTCAAGTCTACTTGATGTAAGATACAATAGTGAACTAATCATACCTCTATACAATGTTTGGTCAACTGGTTCTTCTCCCTCATCTTTGCTTAAGATGGCAGAGGGATGCATGGGAGTTGTCATGGGCTTGAAGTCATTCATTTTAAACTTCTGAAGCATTTCTTTTGTATATTTTTCCTGATGGATCCATATACAATTAGATTCTTGCTTAATCTGAAGTCCCAAAAAGAATTTTAATTCTCCCATCATACTCATTTCAAATTCTGACTGCATGAGCTTAGAGAACTCCTTGCATAGAGAGTAATTAGTTGAACCAAAGATAATGTCATCAACATATATCTGAACAAATATGAAATCTTTGTTAGACAATTTTCTGAAAAGAGTTGTGTCTACTTTTCCTCTTTCAAAACCATTTTTAATGAGAAAATTGCTCAGTCTATCATACCAAGCTTTTGGAGCTTGTTTAAGACCATACAAAGTCTTTTTCAGTTTAAAAATATGTTCTGGAAAAGTAATATCTTCAAAACCAGGGGGTTGTCTAACGAATACTTCTTCCTCAATGATCCCATTAAGAAGGCACTTTTAATATCCATTTGATATAGTTTGATGCCATTATTTGTTGCATAAGAAAGTAAGATCCTAATGGCTTCAAGCCTAGCTACAGGAGCAAAGGTTTCAGTGAAATAAATACCTTCTTGCTAATTGCAGCCTTGAGCAACCAATCTGGCTTTGTTTCTGACAACTTTCCCTTCTTCAGAAAGCTTGTTTCTAAACACCCATTTGGTTCCAATAATAGTTTTCCCATGGGGTTTAGGGACAAGTGTCCAGACATCACTCCTAGCAAATTGATTTAGCTATTCTTGCATGGCTAGGATCCACCCTTCATCACGCAGAGCTTCATCAATGTTCTTTAGGTCAATTTGAAAAAGCAGAGCAAGAGTAATCACTTCTCTGAATCTTGATCTTGTTCTTACACCTTTTGAAGTATCACCAATGATTTTCTCCTTAGGATGATGAGATCTATATCTCCAATCATTTCTTTGACGAGGTACAGTCTCTGTCTAAGACTCAACATTTCCTGTTGTCTGAACAGGTACAGTTTCAGACGTTCCAGCTTCAGATGGTCCTTCAGATAATTCTTCAACTCTGATTTCTGTCCTTTTAGATGATGGGTTCAGCTCCATTCCTGCAAAGTCATCTTCAAGATTTGATAGTTCCCTATCAGTCTTTTTCTTATCATTGAATTTTACATGAACTGATTCTTCAACAACTAAGGTTTTAGAGCTGTAAACTCTGTATGCCTTTAATGTTTCAGAGTATCCAATGAAAAATCCTTTATCTGGCTTAGCATCAAATTTTCTAAGATCATCTTTAGTGTTAAGCGTGAAACACTCACATCCAAAAATGTTGAAATATGAAATGTTGGGTTTTCTTCCTCTCCACAATTCATAAGGAGTCCTTTTCAGAATTGGTCTTACCAATATTCTGTTTTGAAGGTAAAATGCTGTGCCAACAGCTTCTGCCCAGAAGGATCTTGGTAGATTGCTTGAAATGAGCATGGTCCATCCCATCTCTTGCAAACTTCTGTTCTTTCTCTCAACTACCCCATTCTGCTGAGGAGTTCTTGCCACAGAGAAATTGTGAGAGATCCAATTCTCTTCACAGAACAGTTTGAAGTTTGTGTTTTCAAACTCACCACTATGAGTACTTCTTACGGCTGAAATACAGAATCCTTTTTCATTTTGTACCTTCTTACAGAATATTGTGAAATTCCTGAAGGTCTCATCCTTGTTTCTGAGGAATATCACCCATATAAATCTAGAATAGTCATCAACAATTACCAACCCATATTTCTTGCCACTAAGACTTTCTGTTCTAGTAGGACCAAACAAGTCTATGTGAAGTAGCTCTAGAGGTTTGCTGGTGGAAACAACATTCTTACTCTGAAAAGATTTTCTTGTTTGTTTTCCCTTCAGACAGCTCTCACATAAAATGTCAAATTTGTAAGAAAGCTTAAGCAAAACTTTAACAAGGTTGTGTTTTGTTAGCTTTAAGATTAATCTCAAGCTGGCATGCCCAAGTCTTTGATGCCAAATCTGTTTTTCATCTTCAACAGATAGAAAACACTTCACATTCTGATTTGCAAGTTCCTCTAGATCAATCTTGTACATATTGTTGTGTCTCTTAGCAGTAAAGAGAGTTTGATCAAAGGAGTCTTTGACAATGCATCATTCCTTGGTAAAGGAAAATACATATCCACTATTACATAATTGACTCATGCTCAGAAGATTGTGTTGAACTCCTTCAACCAAAAGAACATTTTTGATAAGGGATAGAGGAATCATACCTACTGTCCCTATACCAGTGATCCTACCTTGCTGGTTTCCACCAAAGGTGACCACTCCTCCCTCCTTAGGTCCAAGGTTTTGGAACAAAGACCTTTCGCCTGTCATGTGTTGCAAGCATCCACTGTCCAGGTACCATTTGTGGTGTTTCCTTTGTCCTGTTAAACACATCTGCAACAGGAACAATTAAAGATTTAGGTACCCATATTTTCTTGGGTCCTTTCTTGTTAGCTTTGGGTTTCTTCTTCCCTTTGTGCTTAGATCTAGACATATGGTGTCCAGGTTTGCCACAATGAGAACACCCTTTACCTTTCTTATCAACCTTTTTAGGACTAAGGATAAAGGGTTCAGATGATTCACTTTCAAAGAATCCTAAGCCAAATTTTTCATTTGAGCTTTTCTGAATTCCCAACAATTTATTGAGGTTTTCAGTTCCCTTGACAAAGTTGGCTAGATCTTTGGTGAGTTCTTTGACCTGTCTCTGAAGTTTCTTATTTTCTTCAGATAGATTGTTAGAACTACCAGTGTCAGATTCCAAAATCTTTTCCTTGAGCATAAGATTCTCTACTTCCAGAGCCTCACTCTTATTACACACTTCTGTGTATGCTCTAGAGAGATCCTTATATTCTTGGAAAAGCTTCTTGGAACTTTCCAATAAATCATCATACATCTCTTGCATGGATTGAGGCATTACCTCAGATTCAGAACTATCTGAAGATGGTAGACTTACCATCAGACAAATGTGAGCTTCTTCAGCAAATTCTTCTTCTTCCTCTGAAGTATAATCATCCAAATCTTCCCATGTTTCCATAAGACCTTTCTTCTTCTTAAAGAACTTCTTATTTTTGAAAGAGGTCTTCTTAAGCTTGGGACAATGATCGAGGTCGTACTCAACCAAATAAAATGAATTAAAGTGCAGTAGGTTGATTAATCCAAAGTCGTCTCTCTCAAGGAATCCAATTACAAATTCAGAATTTCAATCTCATAGCAACACACACACACATTCAGGGGATTTTCTTTGTTCATGATAGTTTTAAATTTCCTAAAACAGAATTCGAAATTCCTAATTCAAATCAACTAAAACAGATTGATTCACAAACTCATTCGCATTTGGATGTCTCACGGATTCAGAGATTTATTTCAATTTCCTTAGCAAATCCGAATTAATCAATGAAGAATCAATCAATTCTTAACAATCTCATACAAAGATTAAGCAAATTTGTATCAAGAACCTAATCCCTAACCTAATGAGTTAAACAAACAGTAGATACATTTTAGGATTAAGCAAACTAAAATGTTAATTTTAGATCATGAATCAAAAACCGAATTCAATAAGCATTCATCCAATTCAAGATTCAATAACCTGGTATTATAGAGATTAGGAGAAGAAGGAATTTGCACAGAAAATTAAAATTCGAAATTCAATTAAAGAACCTCAACATCCAATGCTCATGATACTTGAGAATCAATCCTCAATGCTCAGCCTTCCATGGAGGAAGTGGAGAATCCGAAATTGCAAGAAGAGGAAGAAGAAGAGAGAAAACCGAAATTGGAAGAAGAGAGAAAAATAGGGAAAGTGAAGAGTCTTTTTTTCTAAATTCTGAAAAATGAGAGTAAAGTCTTCAAACCACTCAGCAACACACCTATTTATAGAGCCTAAATCATTAACAAACTGATTAGGCCTTAATTGGGCCGAAATTAATTAAAACAGGCCCACAAACTAATTACAAAACTAATCAAATTCGGACTTGTGACAGACAACAACAGTAGGCGATTTTGAAACAGCAACTTCTCCTAATTTCTTCATGGGAATATGGTCATATAGCATATTAACTTAAAGCCCCGGAAGTTGGCTTTCCAATTCCACTGGAATCACTCAAATCGGACACCTGCAGCTCCAGATATCATCAAAACAAGACAAGTAGATCAGTAGTCTTAAAAATCCGAATTTAAACAACATTTACAGTTAAAGCCCAATTAAGCCCAATTTGGTAAATTCCAATTAAAACAGAGAATTTAATCACAATTAGAGCCCAAGAAAGCTAATATTAATTATGCAAAGTGTGAATAAAAATGTGATCATCAGACAATCATCCTTCATATGACCTGGCTGTTTGCACTCAAAACAGATTATTTTGTTAGTAGAAGATGAGTCCTTACCTGACTTACCTGTCTTAGAACTTGAAGGTTGGTGTTTTCTGAACCTCCCTTTGTTCTGCAACATCTTCTTGATCTTTCTGCTATGCAAAGCAAGATCCTCTTCTTCTTCAAAGTTTACTTCAGATTCTTTATCACCATCTGAAGCTTCTTCAGCTTGCATGGCCTTCAGGGTTCCATGCCTAAGTTGTCTGGTTCTTGTGTTCAGTGCCAATGATTTCTTCTTGGTTCTTCTTCGCCAAGCTCTAACTCATGGACTTTGAGAGATCCCAATAGTTCTTCCATTCTTCAAGAGTTGAGGTCTTTGGCCTCTTGAATAGCAGTGACTTTGGGTCTCCAGGTTTTAGGCAGACTTCTTAGAATCTTTCGATTATTATCTCCAGATTCATAGAATTTTCCTAAAGACCTCAGTCCATTAGTTATCGTCTGAAACCTACCATACATCTTATCAACGTTTTCAGAGTCATGCATTTTGAACATCTCGTACTGATGTATAAGCATGCTGATCTTAGACTGCTTAACATTTTCAGTCCCTTCATGGGCTGATGATAGTGTATCCCAGATCTCCTTGGCTGAAGCACACCCATGAACTTTCTCATATTCTGATTTGTTCAGATAACATATCAAATAGAGTTTAGCCTTGGCATTTAACTGAACACGAGCCTTCTGCTCCATAGTCCATTCAGACTTAGGTATGAGCACCCCACCATGCATAGGAATGTAATCACCTTTAGTGAAAACTTCCCAAAGATCAATGTTGTTGCTTTCAATGAACAACTTCATACGATCTCTCCAGTGGTGATAATCTACTCCGTTGAAAGCTGGAGGCCTGGTGATACAAGATCCCTCTGTGATGTACTTCCTGTTACTCGTTGAAGTTTCCATCTGGATCTTTTCCTCAACACGATCAAGTGCTCAACCCGAGGCTAAGCTCTGATACCAACTGTAGAAAACACAGGTAAACACTTGAAGGGGTTGAATAGTGTTTATATAAAACTTAACGTTGTTTGGAAACTCTTTTCTTAAAACATAAGCTTTATGAAAAGTTCAGACAACTGAAGACTTATATGAAGTTTAAGTATTGTCTGAAGCTGTTTCAGACAGTATGAAAATAGGTTTTCTTAAACAAGTTTTTGCGTCCAGTCTTAGTATGAACAAGTTCAATCCCCTTAAGGTAAGTCTGAAAACTAAATTGAAAGAGATCAGGGATAGAGATACTCAGGCATAGAGTTTATCCTGGTTCACTCACAACCTCAATGAGCTACGTCCAGTCCCAAAGAAATCACGCTATGGATTTCCCACTAATCTAATTAGATTACAAATATTCTTTTCTTTCAAGCCTCTTCAGGCTCTACCACCAAGTATTGTTTACACAACAAGCCTCTCCAGGCTCAACAAACAAGTATTCTTTCTTCCACCAAGCCTCTTCAGGCTCTTAGACAATAAAACAGTGTTTACAAAGAATTTTTTTAAGTTGAAGAACTACAAAATTAGTTCGTAACTTAAACAGATGGATGTACAAGCAAACTGAGTTAAACGCGAGATATGAAAATTGTGTATAAATTACATTTATCAGTGTTTTTATGATGGAAATTTTGCAGCGTAAGGGTACTTTCTTTCTTGACTTGTTCTCTATCTTGTATGAATTATGCATGAAGCTATTTATAGATGATGGAATGAAGTCCGTTGAGAGATAGCATTAAATGCTATTAATCCCGTTGTGATACCGCTTCTTATAGCTTCTTACATAGTACAAGGTAGATGTGCAAAGATGTCTCTGTTCTGAGCACTACCAAAACTGCGTAGCAGATTTTCCTTTCTGGTGCATGTATTTCAAACATGCTAAAAAGTCTCTGTTTTGCATGCCTTGAAATGAAAATAATGAATTACGTGCAAGAGAAGGATTGCAGAGATGTCTTGACTCCAGGAGAAAACTTCAGAGGCTTTACTCTTCAGAAAAACTTGTAATCCACGTCAGCAATCTTCAGAAAGTATCATTCTTCAGATGAACTAAGATTTCAGACAACTTGAAGTCTTTAGACAAACAACACTTCAGACTGATTGACCTTCAGAATGACAATGCTTCTTCAGAAAGTCTTGGTGCTTCAGAGAGCTTGACTCCTTCAGATAGTTGTGCCATAAATGCTTAGGTTCAGATGGTCAACTTTAGCTGAAATCAGAGTAAATCCATTAAATGCATGTGCAGCTTTTCAGTGGTTAAAAACAAAATATGTTATTCATTAAAAATAGAAGATGTTAGTTCTTTTAGAAATTCTTTTATAAATTTCTTGAGACTCAACAGGTTGGGATAGTTTACCATGAGATCTTAGGTTCAAACCTCATTACATTCCTTGTACACAAAAAATGTTAGGAGTTTGATGGAATAGGATGGACCTAAAAGGCCCATTCAACCTTATTAGGTAATAATGATAGGAATATGAAATTTGAATAATAAGTTGACTAATTAAGATATTAGGTGATCAAGAAAAATAATGGACATTGATGACAAATAACAGGAAATAATGGTGTTACTGTGAGCACCCAATTTTGTCCGGAGTACTTTAAGTATTTTATTTTCCATCACCATCGTTTCGCGTCATCTCCGTCATGCTCCTCCGTTTCCCGTCGCGCGGCTTAGCCGCTGTAGCTCCCCCCCATCGTGCGAACCACCGCGCCTCCGCCTGCAGCACCGCACCTCCCGCCGCGAGATGCGGCCTATCACTTCCACCCCGCTGCGCTTGAGCCACCACTGTGGCCGCGAATGTGTGCTTTCACCCCCATTTTTGCTCTCTCTTCTTAACCCTAGCAAGAGAAAATGAAATGGTTTGAATGAGGTAGCCTGGTGATCTTTGGGTTGTGCCCCCCCTTGGACCCTGAGTTCGCGAATTGGGCCAGCTTGTTTGTTGGCCCATTAGTTTTTTTTCTTTTCTTTCCTTTTTGGTAAGGCCCATTTCTTTTTTATCATGCTTAGTTTTTTTTTCCTGTGGGCCAATGATGCAGTCTGAGACCCAACTTTATTTCAGTGTGTGCAAGTTCTTTTAATTTTCATTTTCTGTGTTATTGCTTATCCCACATTTTTTATAATTTCTTTTTGACCCACCATCTTGTATTTTTTGTAAATATTTATTTCTTTTATTTGGCCTGCTTTAAATAATTGTGAATATTTGTCTGGCGTGCATTTTAATTACCGTTGTAAATAATACTCGTTTATAACTTAGGACTCGTGTAAATACGGTTAGTTTAATTTACACTTTTTCAAAAAAATAAAAATAAAATAATAATTTTTTTCTAAAAATAATCGATCACGTTAATGGAATAAAATTTCTATCCTTTAACGTATTTTTTTAAGAAAAAGGGAGGTAATTAAGTATAGTCATTTACTAGCTCAATTATGTGTTTTTCTAAAAATAATCCATTTTCAAAAATAATTTCTTTTCAAAAAATTACGTTAATTGAATAGCATTTCTATCAATAACGTGAAAAAGGAAATATTGAGTATAGTCAGTTACTAGCTCAATAATGCATGAAATTTCAAACTCCTTTTCAAAAAATACGTTAATTGAATAACATTTCTATCAATAACGTAAAAAGGAAAATATTGAGTATAGTCATTTACTAGCTCAATAATGCGCTTAATCTCGAATCTCTTCCAAAAATAATTTATTTTCAAAAGTTACGTTAATTGAATAGCATTTCTATCAATAACGTGAAAAAGGAAATATTGAGTATAGTCATTTACTAGCTCAATAATGCGCTTAATCTAAAATCTCTTCCACAAATAATTTCTTTTCAAAAGTTACGTTAATTGAATAACATTTCTATCAATAACGTAAAAAAGAAAAAATATTGAGTATAGCCATTTGCTAACTTAATAATGCGGAATTTCAAATCTTTTATAAAAAATGTTTTCTTCTCAAAATAAATGACGTTTATTGAATATCATTTCTATCAATAATGTCGTTTGAACAATTTCAAGGGTTCGTTGTATAGTCATTTGCTAGCATCAACTCTGCTAAAAAATAAATCCCTTTTTTCTTTGAATTAAAAAAAAAACTTCCAAAATCAATTTCCTCATTTTCCTTTATTTTCAAAAATTAAAAAATCAATTTCTTTCAAAAACAAAATCAATCTTTTTTTCCAAATATGTTTTTAGAACTACGTGGCTTTGATTTCTCCATTACACCCGGGGATACGTAGGAGCGGGGACCAATCCCGTCAAGCCAAAATAAAAAAAATATGTTTTTTTCCCTAATCCAAATCCAATTCTCTTTTTTTTTGTATTTATTTAAAAATTCAAAAAAAAATAGCAAAAACAACAAAAATAATTTTCATTTTTCATAAAAAAGTGGTAAAATGAATATTTTCAAAAGTTAACGAGTTTTGCAAGTTAATTAGAGGTAACCGTCTTAGGACGGATGTTGTAGGGTGCTAATTTTTTCCCTATGCATAAATGACTCTCGAACCCAAATCTGGTTTTGAAGACCATTTTCTTTTTTAAAGGGTTTTTTTCAAATGTTTTCCCTTAAAATAAACTTTGGTGGTGACTCCATTGAAACTCAATTTTTCCAATATGTTTCGCCGACCCGTCGTGACCCCGGTTTCGACAGCTGGCGACTCCACTGGGGACATTTGAGAGTCAAGCCTGTCATAACTAATTGTGCAAAATTATTTAACTTTTGTATTTGTTTTACCCCTTTTCTGGTTTTGTTTGATTTTTCTCTTGTGTATATATCATTGTAAATATTTTGTCCTTGTTACTGTAAATATTCCTCTTCTCTTTTGTCTTGTGCATTATTCGTTGTATATCTCTCATACTGTAAATATTTTTTCTTCAACTTTAGGGTAGAAGACTTTATCTCTGTATATATTTGTGTTTGTCTGGTTTGTTTTGCAGATGGGGTAGTGGTTAGGGCTGTAAGTTTGTACGCTCCCCACACACACCACACCATCACCAATCTCACACACTTTTTGCTCTATACTCGAGCCTGTGCGCGCCGAGGAGTAGAAGGTATTTCAACAAATTGCCCTTGAGGGGCTTAATGCTCACGTGGCTTTTGTTGATTCGCCACTCAGATTGTTACCAGTTTTGCGAATTAATCACAATCGATAGGGTCCCATGCCTCCTTGTGGTAAATTTGTGGAGCTGGGTCCTTGTCTATTCAATAAAGGGAAATCTGGGGACCATTATCCTTGAGAGTCTAGACCTGTCCTTGAAAATCGTGCACTGTAAATAAGCTTAGTGCCTACCAAACTTAAAGCCTTGACCTTAGGTATCCCTAATGCCCTAGGATTTACCTAAGTTAGGACACATAAGGAGCGCCCTTCTTCCTATTTGTTTCATTCTTTATTGTACATATTTACTCTTAGCAGTAGCGATTATACATAACATTCCACTTTTTGGGAAAAATTTGTAGATGAAGTCCTTTGTTTTTCTTAGAATAAAGATAAAAAACATAAAAAAAAAATGAAAATCGCAATTTCTTCATTAACATTGCATGCACCTCATACATCTTGCATACATATCACATCATCCATCTCATATATATGTCATTATATACAATTGCATCATACATTTGATATGTTGTTCTGATATCATGCATTTTGCATCACTCAACATCATATTGACATCTTGCACCATCATTTCTGTCATCTTAGCATTCATTTAATGTAGCACTTGTATATAATTTACCATGAATTTAGGTTATTGCATTATAAATCATTTGCATACAATATGTCATATAATCTTCTTAATTTCCATGCATTAAGCCTACACTTTGCAATTTGCACGTAGTATGTACTTGTATCATGCATGCATCTGCCATTTTCATCATATGATAAAAGCAACTTTGCACTAGGAATTCTTATTCTTTGTAGGCTCATAAGTGATTGTACATGTAGATTAGGTTTTTCATATAGCATAGGAACATGATAAATGTAAGTATAGAAAAGTGTAAGTAACAAAAAAGACAAAAATAATTAGGTTGCATCCCTTTTGCATATTAATTCATAAAATCAAAAATAGGGGCAATCGGAATTGAGTGACATTTTGTGTTGCATCGTGTTGACTGATAGTTATGCTTTAATTGAAACACAACTTTGAAAGCATAAAAAGTCGTATTCTCGGCATCCTTACAGAACCAGTGCTCAATCAAGGACCATGGATGAACTAGAACACAATCAGCAGATGCTCTGAGATGACATCAACCAGTTGAAGGAGCAAGTGGCCAAGGTTTTGGAGCTACTGGAAAAGAGAGGCACCAATGGTAATTCCTCGGGGGTAAACCATGAACAATCTGTCTCACTCGACCCACCGGGCTATGCTTATGTGCCCTCACAATCATATGGTTTGAGTCCTCAGGGGGCAATAGTTCCATTAACGGTGCATCCAACCTATCCACCACACCTACTTATCACCAATCCACAGGGAATCCAATGGCCACCATACAGTCTTCCACCCGGTTACACACCATCACAAACCACCAACCCTCCCAGCCATAACCCACCAATGTCAACTTCCAACCCCCAAGATCCAATCAACCCACCAAAGCCCGACCAGGCTAGCAATGGAACCCCACAAACACAACCACCATTTCCTACCTTCCTGTCATATCCTTTTTCACCCAGTTACATGCCACCCCACAAAATCAACTCCCGAAATGATGACCAATCATTTGTGATCCCAAACCCCAATCCACTAAATTCCCACCAACCACAAACACTCCACCTGGATGCTCGTGAAGGCCCATCTGCACCATATCATGCACTCATGACTACATGGAAACCTCAAGATTCCCCACCAAAACATTTTCAATCTAAAAATGAACTGCAAATCCTAGAGGAGAGACTGCGGGCAATAGAAAGAGCAGATCACTATAGCCTTGGTGATGCATGTGAATTGTGTCTTGTCCCTGGTGTGATGATTCCCCCGAAGTTCAAGGTGCCGGATTTTGAAAAGTACAATGGGACCGCTTGCCCAAAGAGCCATTTGACCATGTACTATAGAAAGATGGCCTCACATTCTCAGGATGAAAAAAATGTTGTTTCACTTTTTTCAAGACAGTTTGATTGGGGCAGCTTTGAGTTGGTACATGCATCTGGAGTGTAATCGTATCTGTTGTTGGGAAGATATGGCTTATGCTTTCTTACAGCAATACAAATACAACATGGACATGGCTCCTAATCGACTACAACTGCAAGATATGTCACAAAAGGAGGTCGAAACTTTTAAGGAGTATGCTCAACGATGGAGCGAAGTAGCTGCACAAGTGGTGCCTCCACTTTCTGAAAAAGAAATGGTCGCCATGTTCATTAACACACTTCGATCACCCTTCTATGATAAGATGATTGGAAGTGTATCATCCAACTTTTCAGACCTTGTCATCATAGGAGAAAGAATGGAATGTGGAATGACAAGAGGAAAGATTGCTTACAATCCAGTGGAAGAACTCGACACAATGAAACCCTTCATGAATGAGGGGCAAGAAGAAAAAGGAAGTCCAGTTTCCCACTCAACCACGAGCTCTACACCTAGCCCATGATCAAGTTTGGTCGATGTGAAACGCATGAAAGTACTATACGCTCATGTTGGGAGGATCAAATATAAGTTGTTGACTTGGTTTACTACTGCGCTCCAAAGTCTGAGTTCAACTATTGAGAACTCATCAACTCTCCCATGATTGTTTTTGTGCTTTACTTCAATTGTAATGTTTCCTTGTTAGACTCTCACTTTCCTTTCAATATATCTTATCAATGAAATGCATTTTGAATTTTTCAGAAACCTTTTGTTCTTTACCCATTACTTTCACTTTTCATTTCCCTTCTCATTTTTGTTTTGGTCCCATACAAATAATGCATCTCTAAAGGTGATTCCCTTGAGAACAACAGTGTCAGTGCCTCATCTTGTAATTGTGATAATCCCATGAATAATGCTAACAAAGGTGCTGAAAATAATTAAGAATTCCCTTTGATTGTTGAGATAAGTTGACTAAGAGGTCGGTGAGAACAAAGCACTTGAAGCTGTAGTTGAGGAACCGGTGTGTTCATATACAAGTTGGCTCAGGATCTGGAGGACAAAATGAAGAAGTGGTTTTGGAGGGTTAGATGATGGATTTGAGGGTTTTTTTTTTTTATCTTAAATTTAAAGTATGAAAATGAGCAATCATGGCCTGAGATGATGATTGGCCTTCTTTCTCTATCCCAAAATATCATCATTATCCCTAGTTGTCCCCTTTGAGCCTAATTTTTTTTTGAATAACCCTGGACAAGGATCACCCCCACATTGGGGTTAGCACAAAATGAAAGTCAACTTTCACCAATGTTGTGTGACTAGTTTGTAATGACAAAAAAGAAAAGAAAAAGGAAATCATTGAAAAGTAACAAAAAAACACAAAAACATAAATGAAAAGTGACTAAGAGCAAAAGAATCGTTGACTTCAAAAACTCTCATTGATCCCTTGATCCCTTAAACCCTTAAACATTTGTTTGGGCCTGCTATATCCTTCCTTTCATTGCCATTAGCCCTGACCACGTTACAAGCCTTACAAAGTCCATTCTGATCAATGAAATGATTGACCTCCTTTTCATTACTTTAATTTTGAGAACAAAAAAGGATGATCTAGATAGCCGAAAAATAAAAAAGAAAAAGAAAAACCAGAAAACGGAGATATAAGAGACCGTTAGGTTGAAAACCCGAGAGGGCAACCTAAGAAAAAATTAGGGCAAGCAGGTGAATCATCCACGCTATACATTGGGGCAAGAAATATATGCAAGAGAAATGATATTGGGGCAAATGAGATGTTGAAACTGGGGCAAACAAAGTATTCAAAGTACAAAAGACTCAGATCATTCCAAAATGCATTGGGCAGATGCAAAGCTTGATGTATGTGAAACCGGGGCAGTTCATAATCTTTAAAAGCTGATTGATGGTTTCTCAAAATTATAAAGATGAGGGATTATCACTGTTAAGGGAATCAATCAAGCAAAAAAAAAAAAAGAAAAACAAACAAAAACAAACAAAAGTTCTTTACCATTCTTTCTACCTTTTGTAAATTCTCAACCCCCACCTAGCATGTATGACTCCCCTTTCTGTGAATATAACATTTCTTTTCACCCTTTGACCTAGCAAATATGACCCTTTTTCTGTGAATATAATAACCATGTTGATAAATTTTAATTGCATTTTCTGATACATATGTATTGAAAGGAAACTTGTGTCAACACTTGAAAAGCATTACAATAATTTTGATGCTTTCAAATTCATGGGGAATTTGATGAACTCTTAATGGGACACAGAGTAACCAAGTATCAAGCTCAGATGATAAAGTTGCAACACTTGCTCGTTTCAGAATGTGCTCGACCAGGCATATAAAGCATAAAATGAACAAAAGACCCAAACTTGGGGCAGAGACGTGTCCTTGTTCATCTATGAATCCTGTTGGGCACTTAATACTATAAGGACCGAGGATTAAAGACAATGAGTGAAAATGATCAAATGAGGGAAACAAAAAAGAATGTTAGATTTGTGCCCATGTTTTAAGGAAAAATCATGTAGCATTGCTCATCCATGCATCAATAGTCATTCTGATTGTCATCAAGTGCCCATCTCATCACATATCTCTGTCATCTGCCCTCACTTCATCATACATCACATTTGCATCATGCTTCACCAATCAATTTCATTCTTCATGATAGGCATAATCTTTGCAACTGGCATTGTTTGTTTCTTTACATTATAGATAACTTATGCATCATACTCCATCTACTCTTTCATTTCTCTTGTTACTATATCTTGGGATTTCATGGGTCTTTGTACCCACAAATCTCGGTTCCTTGGTCAATATACTCATCACTTTCCTCAAGTTCCCAACCCCATCATATTCCAGTTTCAGGGTCCTCATACCCAATGTAACTTCATTCATGGGTCCACATACCCATTATCCATCTTGGGCTCACATGTCCACTACATACTCATCAAGGGTCCTTATGCCCAATGAATCTTCATTTCAAGCTCTCACATTCAGCTTTCGGGTCTCTACTCTCATTACAATCTCATCCTAAGTCACCATGTCCATCACACCCTCATTCTTAGGCCCATGCGCCCATTGCATTCTTATATTGGGTCCATGTACCCATTTCATCTTCATCTCGGGCCCTTATGCCTATAGCACACCAGTTGAATTCCAGTTCAATTCCAATATCATTCTAAACACCATTTACCTTTCTGTAAAGTCTGGTCCCGATCCAGCAGCCATTAAAAGTCAAGTTCATTTCCAACACCTTCCAAACACCCTTTACGTTTCCGCAAAGTATGGTCACTGTCCAACAACATTTAAATTCCAGTTCATGTCTAATATCTCACACTCTTTACGTTCCCGCAAGTTTGGTCCCGATCCAGCAGCCATTTAAATTCTTTACATTCTTAACACCTTTTACGTTTCCACAAGTCTGGTCCCTATCCAGCCGCATTTAAATTCCAGTTCAGTCCAATACTTACCTCACACTCTTTACGTTTCCGCAAGTCTGGTCCCAATCCAGAAGCCGTTTAAATTCCAGTTTAAATTCTTTACTTTCTTCACACTTTTTACGTTTCCGCAAGTGTGGTCCCTATCCAGCCGCATTACTTTCTTCCCACTCTTTACGTTTCTGCAAAGTCTGGTCCCGGTCCAGCATCCTTTATGTTTCTGCAAAGTATAGTCCCAGTCCAGCACCCGTTAAATTCCAGTTCAGTCCAATACTTATCAAACACCGTTTACATTCTCGCAAGTCTGGTCCCGGTCCAACACCATTTAAATTCCAATTTAAGTTCATTACCCACCTAGCACCCGTTATGTTTCAGCAAAGTCTGGTCCCGAACCAACGCCCATTTGAATTACAGTTAAAATACATTACCTTCTTAACACTCTTTACGTTTCCGCAAGCCTGGTCCCAATCCAACATCATTTAAATTTCAGTTTAATCCAACAATTTGTAATTTCCGTTCAAAAGTCCACCACTTTTTACTTTTTTGTAAAATGGATGAAGAGAAAAAAGAAAAGAAAGAAATTGACATTTGTGCATAATCTTATGTTTCAATCCACTTCCGGACAAAATAGGAGCTCATATCTTTACTTAATTTTTACTATAAAAATATGAAAAAAACATGTTTATTCATATTTTCTAGTAAAAATATAAGTAAAAAGGGGCAGTTGTGAGCACCCAATTTTGTCCGGAGTACTTTAAATATTTTATTTTCCTTCACCAATCCACTCTTACCACCCATATTTGCCTTTTTTTTCTTTCTTCTAACATCTTTTACTATAAACTTTGATAATCCATTTCATTTTTATTTTATTTTATTATTTATTTCTTTTTTTCTTTCCTTTTTATATATGGGCAGATTGTTGTTTTTTTAATTCTTCTTTTGGGCCGGACCAGTAGGTGAGCCCATTTTGCTTGTAAACAATTGTTATAAAAAAAATATAAAAAAAAAATAAATTGATTAAATGAAAAAAATAAGTGGCGGTTGCTTGTTTATGTCTACGCAAGCTAGCTGGGGATTGATTTGGTGAAATTTCAGAGCAGCTGAAATTATGGAGGGGTTCAGCGGATTATAATGGGAAAAAGGATTGTAGCAGTTTAGAAAGGTAAGGTGGATCCATTCGTCTATATATACCAAGATTATATCAAAAGAAAGGGGTCCAAAAAATTTTCAGAAAAAATAGAGATGGTTTTTATCATCTGAAAACCAATTCAATTCAGAAACAACATTTCAAACAGCATTCTAGTGAGGTAAAAATTCTGAAGGAGAAGGAAGAAGAGGTCTAAGAAAGGAAAACAGAGAGTGATCAAAGGGGAGGGGGCACTGCATAGATAAAGAATCACACACGCTGAAGTAAACCGGTACACTCCTCTCAAAACATTCAACTTGCAGATTATGTTCAGTATTGTGCATGAATGAATTTTTTTTTAGTGCAAGCAAATCAAATAATCAGCGAACCAATAAAAGTCCCATTACACAGTCCAAATATTCAGAAAATTACAAAAAAGAGAAAGCATAATAAAGAAACAAACATGGAAAATAACATTGCCACCACTCTTGGCACCATTGTCTGACCTCATCTTCCCCTTCTAGCCTTTGTTATGAACCTGAAGCTATCTTTTTGCAGCCCACAACCAATCTCCATTGTCTCCTCCATTTCCTGCAGATTAACAACCGGCCTCAAATGAGAGGAATAGGAAGTAATCACAAAACAAAAACCCCAAAAAATAGAAGACAGAGCCAAAAGGAGAAAACCAGCAAAGAGAAAAGGAGATTCGGAGAGAGGGAAGGAAAGAGGACCACCAACCTCCGCCGCGTCGCGCCGCGCGAGATGGCCACCGTTGGGCTCGCCGCGCGCCACCATCACCTGCGGCCACCACCGTGGCATCGTGTCGTCGTCGCCGTTGCGCACGCCATCCACGTTCGCTCCGGTCGCAGCTGTGCGCGCCCGAGGCATCCATAGTTGTCCGAATCCCAGCAGCGAAACTACCGTTTCGCATCGTCTCCGTCATGCTCCTTCATTTCCCGTCGCGCGGCTTCGCCGCCGTAGCTCCCCCCATCGCGCGAACCACCGCGCCTCCGCCTGCAGCGCCGCGCGGTTGGCCGCCGCACGCACCCTCTCTCCCGCCGCGAGATGCGGCCCATCACTTCCACCCCGCTGCGCTTGAGCCACCACTGTGGCCGCGGCTGTGTGCTTTCACCCCCATTTTCACTCTCTCTTCTTAACCCTACCCAGAGAAAATGAAATGGTTTGAATGAGGTAGCCTGGTGATCTTTGGGTTGTGCCCCCCCTTGGACCCTGAGTTCGCGAATTGGGCCAGCTTGTTTGCTGGCCCATTAATTTTTTTTCTTTTCTTTCGTTTTTGGTAAGGCCCAATTCTTTTTTATCATGCTTATTTTTTTTCTGTGGGCCTATGATGCAATCTGAGGCCCAACTTTATTTCAGTGTGTGCAAGTTCTTTTAATTTTCATTTTCTGTGTTATTGCTTATCCCACATTTTTTATAATTTCTTTTTGACCCACCATCTTGTATTTTTTGTAAATATTTGTTTCTTTTATTTGGCCTGCTTTAAATAATTGTGAATATTTGTCTGGCGTGTATTTTAACTACCGTTGTAAATAATACTCGTTTATAACTTAGGACACGTGTAAATACGATTAGTTTAATTTACTCTTTTTCAAAAAAAATAAAAATAAAATAATAATTTTTTTTCTAAAAATAATTGATCACGTTAATGGAATAACATTTCTATCCTTTAACATATTTTTTTAAGAAAAAAGGAGGTAATTGAGTATAGTCATTTACTAGCTCAATTATGTGTTTTTCTAAAAATAATCCCTTTTCAAAAATAATTTCTTTTCAAAAAATTACGTTAATTGAATAGCATTTCTATCAATAACGTGAAAAATGAAATATTGAGTATAATCACTTACTAGCTCAATAATGCGTGAAATTTCAAACTCCTTTTCAAAAAATATTTCTTTTCAAAAAATACGTTAATTGAATAGCATTTCTATCAATAACGTAAAAAGGAAAATATTGAGTGTAGTCATTTACTAGCTCAATAATGCGCTTAATCTCGAATCTCTTCCAAAAATAATTTCTTTTCAAAAGTTACGTTAATTGAATAGCATTTCTATCAATAACGTGAAAAAGGAAATATTGAGTATAGTCATTTACTAGCTCAATAATGCGCTTAATCTCAAATCTCTTCCACAAATAATTTCTTTTCAAAAGTTACGTTAATTGAATAGCATTTCTATCAATAACATAAAAAAGAAAAAATATTGAGGATAGCCATTTGCTAACTCAATAATGCAGAATTTCAAATCTTTTCTCAAAAATGTTTTCTTCTCAAAATAAATGACGTTTATTGAATAGCGTTTCTATCAATAATGTCGTTTGAACAATTTCAAGAGTTCGTTGTATAGTCATTTGCTAGCATCAACTCTGCTAAAAAATAAATCCCTTTTTTCTTTGAATTAAAAAAAAAAACTTCCAAAATCAATTTCCTCATTTTCCTTTATTTTCAAAAATTAAAAATCAATTTCTTTCAAAAACAAAATTAATCTTTTTTCCAAACATGTTTTTAGAACTATGTGGCTTTGATTTCTCCATTGCACCTGGGAATACGTAGGAACGGGGACCAATCCCGTCAAGCCAAAATAAATAAAATATGTTATTTCCCTAATCCAAATCCAAATCTCTTTTTTTTTCTTGTATTTATTTAAAAATTCAAAAAAAAAAAGCAAAAACAACAAAAATAATTTTCATTTTTCATAAAAAAGGGGTAAAATGAAATTTTCAAAAGTTAACGAGTTTTGCACAGTTAATTAGAGGTAACCGTCTTAGGACGAATGTTGTAGGGTGCTAATACCTTCCCTATGCATAAATGACTCCCGAACCCAAATCTGGTTTTGAAGACCATTTTCTTTTTTAAAGGGTTTTTCCAAATGTTCCCTTAAAATAAACTTTGGTGGCGACTCCATTGAAACTCAATTTTTCCAATATGTTTCGCCGACCCGTCGTGACCCCGGTTTCGACAGTTACACCATTAGGATTACATAATATAAACAATAAGAAGAAAAAAAAAGAAAAAGGGGCAAACATTTTTACATAAGAAATTGTTAAGAGCCGGTCACATCCTAACATACTGTTTGGTTGGAGGGATTTTAAGGGGAACGGAGGGGTGATATTTTAAGTGAGTTTTTATGTTTGGGTTAATTTTTAGGAGGGGAGGGGGTCAAAATCCCTCACGAGACTATTTTTTTCCACTCTAATAATGGAGATTCGGAGGGGAGTTTAAATTAAATAATCAAAATGACTTAAATACCCCTACACTCATATTCATAAAACTAAGTGTTATAAAAGTAAAGAGGTATATAAGTAAATTAGTTTTATTTTCCCTCCCCTCCCCTCTTTGAACCAAACAAGATAAAATGTCACCTCTCTCCCTCCCTTTCCCTTCCCTCCTATCTCTCCTCTAAACCAAACAGTGCATAAATGCTAGACGCGCGTGAGTAATAGCACCCATCATGGGGCAGACAAACCTTTCTCCACTCCCATGACTCACTCCACTCAGTTGCATTTTGCTATATCCTTTTATTTCTCATATAGATGGAACTTTTCATTTGGTCAAATTCTTATTTGGATAATGTTTCGCGTACATAAACAGTACGCACCACCTTTTTGCCACAACTATTTTTTCTTTTTGCACCCCTTCCCTGATTTTTTTTAGGTGTTTTTTTTTGCTTTTTACTTTTTGCCCCCCTCCCCATTTTTTAGGCGTTTTTTAGCCCCAACCCTTTTTACCCTTTTAATTTTTTTTTAAAAAAATAGTTTTTATTTTTTTTTATTTTTTTATTATATTTATTTTTATTTATTTATCTAATTAAATAAAAATATAGATCAAGAAATACAATAAATGATCACATAAAATTTGTGTTAATCATTCATGTTAACACGAGGTTGATTATGTGTCCCGAAACGGTGAACATATTAAAAAATGAGGTTAATGGTGTTTCCGTTTGTGGTTAATAGAAAAAGATTTTTGGTTAATTGATTTTGAGAGGTTAATTGCAATCCCTGTTAACACGAGGTTAATCATGTGACCAGAAATGGTGAACATATTTAAAAATAAGGTTAATTGTGTTTCCGTTTGTGGTTAATAGAAAAAGGATTTTTTGTTAATTGATTTTGTGAGGTTAATTGCAATCCCTGTTAACACGAGGTTAATCATGTGACCAGAAATGGTGAACATATTTAAAAATGAGTTAATGGTGTATCCATTTGTGGTTAACAGAATACGGCTTTTGGTTAATTGATGTTGTGAGGTTAATTGCAACTCCAGCTAACACGGGATTAATTATGAGTCAAGAAACGATGAACATATTTAAAAATGAGGTTAATGGTATATCCATTTGTGGTTAACAGAATATGATTTTTGGTTAATTGAATTTGTGTGGTTAATTGCAACTCCTATTAACACGAGATTAATTATGTGTTCAGAAACGGTGAACATATTAAAAAATGATGTTGATGGTGTATCCATTTGTGGTTAATAGAGTGATATTTTTTATTAATTGAATTTGTGAGGTTAATTTCAACTCTTGTTAACACGGAGTTAATTATGTGTCCAGAAACGGTGAACATATTTAAAAATGAGGTTAATGGTGTATACAGTTGTGGTTAACAGAATATGATTTTTGGTTAAATGATTTTGTGAGGTTAATTGCAACTCCCGTTAATACGGAGTTAATTATGTGTCCAGAAATGATGAACATTTTTAAAAATGAGGTTAATGGTGTATCCATTTGTGGTTAACAGAGTGAGATTTTTGGTTAATTGAATTTGTGAGGTTAATTGCAACTCTTGTTAACACGGGGTTAGTTATGTGTTCAGAAACGATGAACATATTTTTAAATGAGGTTAATGGTGTATAGATTGATGGTTAACAAAGTGAGATATTTGGTTAATTGATTTTGTGCGGTTAATTGTGTGCGCAGAAACGATGAATGAAGTAGTACATTTGGTTAATAACATCAAAATAGAATAATCATGATAAAAAAATCTTATGTTAACCCTTCAAAAAACACACATTTATTGTATTTTTTATCTATATTATTATTTAATAAAATAAATAAATAATAAATATATTAATAAATTAAAAAAATAAAAAAACTAATTAAAAAAATGAAAAAGAAAAAAATAGAAGAACAGAAACGGTGAATGAAGTAATACATTTGATTAATAACATCAAAATAGAATAATCATGATAAAAAACTTATGTTAACCCTTAAAACGTTTATTGTATTTTTTGATTTATATTATTATTTATTAAAATAAATAAATAAATAATAAATAAATTAGTAAATGAAAAAAATAAAAAAAACTAATTAAAAAATGAAAAAAATAGAAGAAAAAGAAAAAAAAATGCCCACATGGTAGAAATGTGGGAGCACTATATTACGTATATATATCGCGATTGTTATTATTTATTTCTGTTTCTCGCATTCACCTTGATGGTGGTACATTTGGCCTGGTTCTCCTTATACATTTGACATGGCGGACTTTGATTCATCCACTTAGCGCCTCTTCTACTATATATTTCAATTACTGCTTAGTGATCTCACTGTTTCCTATTATCGATTTTCACTAATAAAGGGAGAGAAAGGCACTGCTAGTTGTATATGTGAATCATTTTTGTAGTGGAACCTATTTATCAAGTAATTAGCACTCTCGTGAATAACTATGTGACCCATGGTTGATTCTCCTTTACCGCATGATTATATTATGAATTTATGATGAGCATGACCAAACCTTTTTTTTACTATATTATTTCATTTATTTTCTTTTTCTTTATTTCCTTTATCAATGGGCTATTAATGTTAAGTTTTTCATGTTTTAATGTGTGAGCTTTAATTGAGATTTTAGTGGTAAGGAAGGAAAAATTATGAGAATTAAAACCTAATAAAATCTGAACTTTTGTTACATTTTATTGTCATGTTTTTAATTTGTTAAATATAATTTTCTTTTTATAATTAGATCATTACTTTGGAACACTTGATAAATTATTTTTGTTTAACAATGGTTGATATATATGTGTGTGTGCGCGTGTGTTCAACGGTCTTCAAATCTCCTATCTAAATTAGCACTTTCAACTCCTTAAGCTTCACTCCAACATAGATCCTCCAAGCTCCTCTCTGAGCGTTTGAAACAACAATTGGGTGTGTCTGCAAAGACACTCAACCCAAAAGTCAGTATATTATTTTGACAGAGTGCTGACAAAATAGAAAGATTGTGTGTACCATCTTCATGGTTTGCATGAGGTATCTATAACATTCGTCTACAAGCATGTAAGTAGAGAGTGATATGACACCACTAACTTTGAGGTAGTTTCTCCAAGTGTCCTCCTGAATATAGAGAGGATTCTGCCTCATATGAGTGTCTTAATGTAATCACGCCACGTTAGTAATAGCTGTGTTTCTACATGCATGGAATTCCGAGATGTTTGCTACCTTTAGTGAGGATAGGTGTCAGCTTGGAGAGTGTCTGAGTAAGCACCTGTTATCCGAGTGAGTCCAAGTAGGATAATCTGCTAAACTGGATTCAGGTTACCCCTGGAGCATTATGCATTTATTGTTGATTAATGTGACATCATACCTCGTGTTTGCGAAGAAAGGAGGGTATAATTTATTACTTGCAATAGTCACTTATAAATATTCTTTTTTTACCATTGTTATGATTGATCAACAAATAATTGATTTTATTTTAATTTTAGTATTGCTATAATATTTTTATAAGATCAATTTTTTAATTGATTCTATCATTAATAAACTTTAATTGTAAACGTTTCTGGTTTTAATAAGAGATGATTAAAATTTATTATTTCATTTGGAAACATGCAAATATATAACTTTGGTGGGATGATACCAAAATGTGTTGATTTGAAATTAACGAGTCATTAACGTTCAAATTCTTATATTGAATGTTTCAAACTTTAAAAATTTAAATTATTTATTATCATGTTGTAGTCAAATTAATGTATATTGAATGAGAATATTTGAAACATCAAAGTTTCAAGTTAACATGCATATTACTATTAGTTTCCTTCTTATGTTACATTAGTCCAAATTAATCTGAAATCATAATTTAAATATTTATTTATTATTGTTAAATGTATGTGTAAAACTAACCTCAAGAGGTTGGTCGAGTGGAGCAAGACAGGGTCACACAACTGACAGGTTTGAACCCTCACTCGTCTCCTTGGAGTAAGGTAAATGTAAGTACCTCTGTCAGGGCCGGCCCAACGCTTCTTTGGGCCTAAAGCGAATTTTATCACGGGGCCTTTTTAAATGAATAAAAATACTTTAGAATCAATAACAATATAATACATACTGAAGAAAAAATCACAAAACAAAAAGACATAAAGTAGGTAATGAGAATAGTGTTTAGAATCTATTAATGATTATTATTTATGAGAAGAGAGAGCCCTAATAAAATGAGGTCTTTTTTCAAAAAATAAAATTTACTCCTAATAATTTAATATTGTTTACTAAATAATAATTTTTTATTTTTTAAAATAGTAATAGTAAATAATTTTTTTGGGGCCTAAAATAAAGAGTATTTTTTTAGGGCCTAAAGTGACGGCCTTACTGGCCTTGGGGTTGGGTCGACCCTGACCTCTGAAAGTGCTCTATGAGCCCGGAAGCTTTTCTTGCCTTAGAATGAGGCACCATCCCTTCACCCTAGATTTTCCTCATAAAACTTACGTGTGAAACTCGTTATATAATCAATGATTGGTCGCGTGTCAGTTTGTTATTTGGACCTAAATAATATTAGTTATTGATTATTAATTTTAATTGTGAAATTGTGATTAACATTATTCAACAATTATTTCAATTATTACTAACATTATTTAACTTGGTTTGCCAATTTTGTCGAGCTTTGTGATATTTTATTAGGTCGTTTTGTAATTAAGACTCGACAACAACACCTTGAAGATCAAGAAACTCACTACGAAAGAATATATTCCAGAAAGCATATTTTCCACAATGCCAAGTGCCTAGCTCGAGTAAATAGGTAAATTTTCCATAATGCCTATATAGAGCATAGCTCGACATTGTGGGAGTAAAATTTTCATTTTTCCTACAGCCTAGCTCGATATTGTGGGAGTAAAATTTCCACTTTTCCTAGAACCTAGCTCGATATTGTGAGAGTAAATTTCCTCTTTGCCTAGAGTCTAGTTTGACATTATGAAAGTAAAAACTGAAAACTATATGAACGGATCAAGTCATACATTAAGCCTGTTGAGTTTCAAAACTATCATTAAGTATTTAATAATGATTGAGTATCATTTTCCTAAGTTTTAATGAGTAACAAATTATGTTAAAATTACAATTGCAAGAATTGCCTATGCTGTTAATGTGTTTTTCATGTTTCAGTAAGATGAACATCTGAAGTGATCTACTGTCTGAAGGAGTAGGATCATCTGAAGTGGTTTGTTCATCTGAAGCATGAAATCATCTAAAAACTAGAAGACCATCTGAAGACATATGTGACGTGGCAGATTGTCTGAGATCACAAATCATTTGAAGAGTGAAGCCCTTTGAAGATCTCTGATAAAGACTCAAGTAAATTCAACGCTTTCTGAAACAAGTCTTTGGTCTAACCTTATTAAGGCAAGTTTCTCAGAGACTTTCCTGCATATTTGAAATACATGCACCAAAATGGAAATGTCTGCAACACAGTCTTTGCAGTGCTCAGAGCAGAGACATACTACACCATCTACCTTGTACTGTGTCAGAAGCTATCAGAAGCTATTTCACAACGGGATTAATAACATTAAATGTTATCTCTCAACAGTGAATTCAATGGGCATCATCTCAAGCAAAGTATAAATAACTTCATGCACATCTTTGCAAAGTACAGAACAACCTAAGAAAGAAAGAGCCATTACGCTGCAAGTTTTACGTTGTAAAACACTCTGATAAAATCATTCTTGTACAATAACTTTCATACCCTGAGTCTTACTCAGTTTATTTGTACATTATTCAGTTTAAGCTCTGAACTGTTTGTAGTTCCTTAGCTTGAACAAAATTTTTTCATTCTTAAACACTTGGGTGTTGAGCCTGGAGAGACTTGTTTGTTAAACAATACTTGGTTGTGAACCTGAAGAGGCATGTTAGGAAAGAATACTTATTGTTGAGCCTGAAGAAGCTTGATAGAAAAGAATACTTGTGATCTTCTAAATCTAAAGATTAGTGAAAATCCAGGTGCTGTGTTTTGCTCTGGGACTAGACGTAACTCACTGTGGTTGTGAGTGAACTGAGATAAATCATTTGGCTAAGTTCTCTCTTCTCTAATCTCTTTAAATTCAGTTTAAAGCTAACAAGAAGGGATTTGAATTGGTAGATATAAAAGCTCTTAACGTAAACTCTGTTTTCATAAAAACAAGTTTTTTCAGTATGAAGGTGCTCCAGACGGAATGTTAACTTTTAGATTATACCTTTCCATCTGAAAGCTTTTTACAAAAACTTTCTGTTTTTCGAAAAGGTTTCCAAAAACGTTAAAATTTTATTGAAACACCATTCAACCCCCTTCTAGTGTTTCCCTGTTTGTTTCTACAGTTGGTATCAGAGCTCAGCCTCGGGTTGAGCATCTAACAAGTACTGAGGATAAAGATTCAGATGGAAACCTCAACAAGCAACAGGCAGTGCATCACTGAAGAAGCCTCTATCACAAGGCCTCCAGCCTTCAATGGAGTGGACTATCACTACTGGGGAGATCATATGAAGTTGTTAATTGAGAGCAACAACATAAATCTTTGGGATGTTGTCACTGATGGTGATTATATTCCCATTCTTGGTGGAGTGCCCACACCTAAGTCTGAATGGACTATGGAGCAGAAGGCTCGTGTTCAGTTAAATGCCAAGGCTAAACTCTATTTGATATGTTCTCTGAACAAATTTGAATATGAGAAAGTTCGTGGATGCACCTCTGCCAAGGAGATCTAGGACACATTAGCATAAACCCATGAAGGGACTAAGAATGTTAAACAGTCCAAGATCAGCATGCTTGTACATCAATATAAGATGTTCAAAATGCATGACTCTGAAACCATTGATCAAATGTATGGGAGGTTTCATACGATAACAAATGGACTAAGGTCTTTAGAGAGAACCTATGAATCTGGAGATAACAATCGAAAGATTCTAAGGAGTCTACCTAAAACCTGGAGACCCAAAGTCACTGCCATTCAAGAGGCAAAAGACCTCAATTCGTTAAGAATGGAAGAACTATTGGGCTCTCCCAAGGTCCATGAGTTAGAACTTGGTGAAGATGAATCCAAGAAGAAATCACTGGCAATGAACACAAAAGCCAAATAGCTTAGGCATAGAAGCATGAAAGCCATGCAAGCTGAAGAAACTTGAGATGGTGATGAAGAGTCTGAAGTTAGTTCAGAGGGAGATGAAGATCTTGCCCTTCTTAGCAAAAAAATAAAGAGAATGCTTCAAAAGAAAGGGAAGTTCAGAAAGCATCAATCCTCTGGATTTAAACCAAGGTAAGTCCAATAAAGATTCTTTTTCTACTGATAAAATTACTTGTTTTGAATGTAAGCAGCCATGACACATGAAGGCTGACTGCCCCAAGCTTAAGAAACCTTCCTTCCAAAAGAATAAATTCTTTAAGAAGAAGATGGGGCTGATGGTCACTTGGGAAGATCTTGATGAGTCAACCATAGAAGAAAGGGAGGATGCTTCAAAAGAAGCAAATATGTGCCTGATGGCAAGCCTTCCATCATCTGACAACTCAGAATCTGAGGTAATGCCTCAAACTCTTTAGGATCATTATGATGATTTAGTTAAAAGTTCCAAGGAACTTTTCAATTAGTATAAGGAGCTCTCAAGAACATTTACAGAAGTAAGCAACATAAATGAGATTTTGGAAAAAGAAAATCTTATACTCAAAGAAAAGCTTTTGAGACAAGAGACCGGTAGCTCCAATGATCTTTCTAAAGAGAATAGAAGACATCAAAGAAAGATTGCAGAACTCACCAAGGACCTAGCTAGATTTATCAAAGGAACTAATAATCATAACAGATTATTAGGAACTCAAAGACACTCCCTTGACAAAAGTGGCTTAGGCTTTTCAAACCATACATCATCTGAACCTTCAGTTTTAAAATTTCCTGATAAAGGTAAGATGAAAGGTAATGAGTGTTCCCATTGTGGAAAACCTGGGCACAATGTGTCACAGTGTAAACACAAAAGGAAATCAAAGCCCAAATCTAACAAGAAAGGACCTAAGAAAATACGGGTACCTAAGCTCTTGATTATTCCTGTTGCAGATATCTTTAATAGGACAAAGGAAACCCCTCAAATGGTACCTAGACAGTGGATGCTCGCGTCGCATGACGGGAGAAAGGTCTTTGTTCCAAAGCCTTAGACAAAAGGAGGAAGGAGTGGTCACCTTTGGAGGAAATCAACAAGGGAAGATCACCGACATAGGGACTGTAGGTATATCTCCTCAATCCCTTTTTAAGAATGTTCTTTTGGTTGAAGGGCTGCAACATAACCTTCTGAGCATAAGTCAATTATGTGACAGTGGATATGTTGTATCTTTCACAAAAGAAAGTTGTATAGTCAAGAACTTCTCAGATCAAACCCTCTTTTCAGCTAAGAGACACAATAATGTGTACAAAATTGATCTAGAGGAACTTGCAAGTTAGAATGTGAAATGTTTTCTTTCTATAGAAGATGAAAAACAGATTTGGCATCAGAAACTTGGGCATGTCAGCTTGGGATTGATCTCAAAGCTAATAAAACATAATCTTGTTAAAGGTTTACCCAAGCTCTCATTCAAATCTGACATATTGTGTGAAAATTGTCTAAAGGGAAAACAAACAAGAAGCTTCTTTAAGAGCAAGAATGTTGTGTCTACCTGCAGACCTTTAGAACTTCTTCACATTGACTTGTTTAGTCCCGCTAGAACATAAAGTCTTAATGTAAAGAAATATGGTTTGGTCATAGTGGATTACTATACTGGATTTACATGGGTGATATTCCTCAGAAGCAAGGATGAGACTTTTGAGAATTTCACAAAATTTTGTAAGAAGGTGCAGAATGAAAAAGTATTCTGCATATCTGCCATAAGAAGTGATCATGGTGGAGAATTTGAAATCTCAAGCTTTAGACTGTTCTGTGATGAGAATGGGATCTCTCACAATTTCTCAGTTGCTAGAACACCTCAACAAAATGGGGTTGCTGAGAGAAAGAACAGAAGCTTGCAGGAGATGGGAAGAACCATGCTCATTTCAAGCAACTTACAAGATCCTTCTGGGCATAAGCTGTTCACACAACCTGTTACATTCAAAACATAATTTTGGTAAGACCAATTCTCAAAAAGACTCCTTATGAATTGTGGAGGGGAAGAAAGCCCAACATATCTTATTTCCATATCTTTGGGTGTGAGTGCTTTATACTTAACACTAAAGATGATCTAGGAAAAATTGATCCAAAGTCAGACAAAGGATTTTTCATTGGATATTCTTAAACATCAAAGGCATACAGAGTATATAACTCTAGAACCTTAACTGTTGAGGAATCTATTCATGTAAAATTCAATGACATGAAAGAGACTGATAGGGAACTATCAGATCTTGAAGATGACTTTGCAGGTATGGAGCTGAATCTTTCATCTGAAAGGAAAGATGTCAAAGATGAAGAACCTTCTGAAGGTCCATCAGAACAACTTTCTGGTCAACCTTCTGAAGTTGGACCTCTTCAGATAGTAAATGTTGAGTCTCAGACAGAGAATGCATCTCCTCACAGAAATGAGTGGAGATACAGATCTCATCACCCCAGGGAGCAAATTATTGGTGATACCTCAGAGGGTGTAAGAACAATATCCAGATTCATAAATATGAATAATCTAGCCTTACTTTCAGAGGTTGAGCCAAAGAACATTGATGAAGCTCTACGTGATGAAGGGTGGATCCTGGCCACGCAAGAAGAGCTTAATCAATTTGCTAGGAGTGATGTCTGGACCCTTGTTCATAAACCCCATGGGAAAACAATTATTGGAATCAAATGGGTGTTCAAAAACAAGCTTTCTGAAGAAGGAAAAGTAATCAGAAATAAAGCTAGATTAGTTGTTGAAGGCTACAATCAGCAAGAAGGTATTGATTTTACTGAAACCTTTGCTCCTGTAGTTAGGCTTGAAGCCATTAGAAATTTACTTTCTTATGCAACCAATAGTGGCATCATATTATATCAAATGGATGTTAAGAGTGTCTTTCTTAATGGATTCATTGAGGAAGAAGTATTTGTTAGACAACCCCCTGGTTTTGAAGATACTACTTTTCCTGAACATGTTTTTAAACTTAAAAAGGCTCTGTATGGTCTTAAACAAGCTCCAAGGGCTTGGTATGTCAGATTGAGAAACTTTCTTATCAAAAATGGTTTTGAAAGAGGAAAAGTAGATATAACTCTTTTTAGAAAAATGTCTAACAAAGACTTTATTCTTGTTCAAATATATGTTGATGACATTATTTTTGGCTCAACAAAATCTTCTTTATGCAAAGATTTTTCTAAGCTTATGCAATCAGAATTTGAAAAGAATATGATGGGTGAATTAAAATTCTTTTTGGGACTTCAGATTAAGCAAGAATCTGATTGTATATGGATCCATCAAGAGAAATATACAAAAGAAATGCTTAAGAAGTTCAATATGAATGATTGCAAGCCTATGTCAACTCTTATGCATCATTCTGCCATCTTAAGTAAAGATGAAGGAGAAGAATTTGTTGATCAAACTCTGTATAGAGGAATGATTGGTTCATTCTTGTATCTTACAGCAAGCAGACCTAACATCATGTTCAATTTTTGTCTCTGTGCAAGATTTCAATCTGCTCCAAGAATTACTCATTACAAGGCTGTCAAAAGAATTTTCAGATATTTAAATGGTGCTACTATTCTTGGTTTGTGCTATAAGAAGAGCAAGGATTGCAGGTTGGTAGGATACTGTGATGCAGATTTTGCTGGAGATAGAGTAGAAAGAAAATCAACCAGTGGAGGTTGTCACTTTATTGGTGATAACATGATAAGCTGGTCCAGCAAAAGGCAAAGCACAATTGCACTCTCAACTGCTGAAGCTGAGTACATTGTTGCTGCCAGTTGTTGTTCACAACTGCTTTGGGTAAAGTATCAGTTAGAAGATTTTAATATTACATTATCTTCTATACCTGTTATGTGTGATAATACAAGTGCCATTAATCTGTCTAAAATTCCAATCCAACATTCTAGGGCAAAGCATATAGAAATCAAACATCATTTCATTAGAGACTATGTTCAGAAAGGAGTTTTTGATATTACGTTCATTGATACAGAGCATCAATGGGCAGATATATTCACAAAACCCCTTGCTGAAGATAGATTTAAGTTTATAAGGGATAATCTTAACATTCTTGCATTGTCTGAAAAGTAATAATGCTTGACTGTATGAACCTATGCTTTATCTAAAATATATGCTTTATCTGAATTATGTGCATATGAAATAATGTCGTCTTCTGAAATTTTGTTCAATCTGAACTGGGCATTATCTGAAAAGTCACAATATGAGTGACGTGGAAATCTGAGACGGTTGGTTCTCCCACTTTTCAAAACCCCCAGCACGATGCACAATTAACCATGTCTGCGCAGCATGTAACTGCCATCATTATTGCTCATTTGACGGCTATTTAAAGGATGTTAAGGAGCCAATGCACGTTTATGCTTTTCAATCTTCCATCTCTCAGAATTCCTTACCCTCGAAGAACCTCAATTTTTCTCTGTTTTCAAGTCTTCTTTCTTCTACCTCAAGCTTTCTTCAATGGCACCCAAGAAATCAGCAGGAGGTCAGATTGTTCCCCCACAGGGGAGTGGATCTTGATGTTCTCAGAGACGGTGGTGTTGATCCTATTGATGTTTTTTATGCTGCTGGATGGACTCCATTCTTCAATGCCTTGAACTGTGCATGGCACGAGCAGAGTGTTATAGACTTCTGAAAGACTGCTCAGTTTGTAACCAGTCAAGATGGGAAGTACACCTCCATTCAAGCCACAGTCTTGGGAGTGAAGGTGTTTGTTGATGATGCCATCATTGCAACTGTTACTGGTGTTAAGTTTGAAGGGAAAATGTTCATTCCTGAGTGGGAACACAACCATGGTGGTCCCAGAAAATATACAAAGATGTTGTATGGCAAAGAGGAGCCTGGTGACTTGAGAGCTTCTCTGATGCACCCTAAGGCTAGGGTTCTGCACGCCATATTGGGTTGTTGCATTCTACCAAAGATGGGGAGTAAGAATTATGTATCAGAAGTGGAAAGGTTCTGTGTAATCCACTTGCTGAAGAAGAAGCAGCTGAACTTGCCAAAGATTATCCTCTACAACATGCTTAAGAGGGTACGTGACTCAACTACAAGTTATACCCATACCACTCTCATCACCAAAATTCTGCTTCATTTTAAAGTTCCCATTGAAAGATTATATGACCATCAAGGTCCTGTATTCTTCTCATTGGTGAACATCAAGAAGATAAGGATTTTTGTCAAGAAACCTTCTCCTGAGCGCACTCTCAAGGAGACCATTGGCAGAGAAAAGGTTGCAGCTACTGGACGCAACACTTTGGAGTTACTAGAGAATGAGCTTCATGGAGATACTCATATGAGTGAGTTTGCACCTGTTCAAGCTACTCCGACAAAAATCACTAAAAAAAATTTGGTAAATAGTGACCGAAATTTCGGTCACTAATATGGAAAAATCGGTCACTAAACAAGTTAGTGACCAATTTGGAGACCAATTTTTTGTGTCACTAAATGCTTGGTCGCTAACTGTTAGCGACTGATTTTAGTGACCGATTCTTTAGTGATCGTTCTTAGTGACTGAGTTAGAGACCGATTTTAGTAACTGAGTTAGAGACCGATTTTAGTAACTGAGTTAGAGACGAGTTAGAGACCGATTTTAGTGACCGAGTTAGAGACCGATTTGAAGACAATTTTTAGTGACTAAATTAGCAACCGATTTTAAAAAAATTTAAGAAAAATATGAATCACTAATTCGCTCACTATTTTATACTTTGTCTGATTAAAAAATAATTAAAAAATCATTAAAAATTTATTTTTTACCTAATAACATATTTACAAATTAAATACATCATTACACAAAAAAAATACATTACTATAACAAACATAATTGAATGTAAGTGTACATTATATCAATGTTGATCATGAAAAAAACATATAAACAATGTTATTTTACTTACAAATCCATTATTCAAAAAGAATACTACTTTCGTTGCTAACACTTGTACAACCTCAACCAGCATGTGCTTATCCTTGATCAAGCCTCCATGTATATTGACCATTCTATCTTATATGGATGTTCAAGATTAGATTTGAGTAAAACCAATCTTGATCATTTATTTAAGATTGAATAATCAAGATTAGCTCATCTTACTTATGCTTCCTATATATGGATATCTCACCCTTAGTCCCTTTTGCTTGTTCACTGTATGACCCAGTCTAGTACTTCATAAAGTTATTCTTTACTCTCCTCATAAAATCCAAAGATATAATCATCCCTATTGTTATACTTATAACAGTTGTCCCAAACGTATTGAACATCTTTATAGACATCCTCCGAATTCATATACTTTTCATTCTTTTCAAGATTGCTGCATATAGTTCCAAAATCCATTGGTGTGTCTATGATATCGAAATACACTACAAGAAAAAATAATTTTAACGGGAGTTAGTCTTTTTTTTTTTTTTGCTTCTCAGGCAGAATTATAGGTAGCTCTTTTATTAGTTTGGTGAGCTTTTCAACCAAACATAGTTATATGATAGATATTTTCTCAAATATTACAAAGATAAATCATACCATAATATATATATATATATAAAGGAATAACACAACCATATATATAAAAATCATAAGCTACTGCCACTCAAAATCAATAACACTAATACTTGATTTATTGTACTTTCTAGGTATTTCTGGACAAGAAATTTGTTTAAAAAGTATGACTCCAAAAACAAGTTCTATGCTTATAGTTAACATTCATACATTCCACTGCAAAATCTCATTGATTCAGATCAATATGTAGAGGAGCAGAGGTGTGGAGTTTGATAAAACACTGGTAATTAAATTTGGAAATTTAAGGTGCAGCCAAATTTCTTTTGCTATAAACCATAAAAGAGAAAATATTCAAATATAGATAAAAAGACAATTAATAATTAAATTATAAATTAGTTATAACTTATAACAATTCAAATTGACAAATAACAAACACTTAAAAAAAGAAGCTTTTTGTAAAAAGTAAAAGAAAAAGTAAAAAGCTAGCTAGTTTACTATGCCATTTGTGTTGAGACAAGCTCACCTCCAAGAAGTTTTTAATATGACAAACTGGCTAAGTTTAAATATACATATCAGATGCATCTTGTGTTGCTAATTGTGTGCTCAAGTGTGGCAGAGACTTTCTGTATTTAAGTTACTACAGGAATACATGAAGACAGAAAGGATCCTTAGACCACTTAAACAAGCTAAGTTATGGGTAGCAAGAACACAAGATCAGAAGCTGTTAAAAGTCTTTAAGAGCTTTACAGCTGTGTGCTTCAAGGATCAAACTAGAGCTCAAGCAAGTCAATTTACACATACAACACGTGTGTTTGAATTAGAACAAAAAATATACAACCAAGCTCATCACTAAGTCTAAAAAGAAACACTCCAACAAGATTCAGATAAAAGCACAGCTTGAGATGCAAGCCTATGTTCAAAAGCTATCATAGTTCAAGCAAGCATAAACATGAAACCATGAACAGATGCAAGTTCAGCTTGAGATGCAAGAACAGCTTGAGACGATGTCTCATGGACAGACGCGAACAGACGAGATCTCATCTGAGATACAAGAAAGTTATAACTAACTCTGGACAGAAGCAAGACTGCATGTTCAATGATAGTAGACAGCAAGTGAGGTCAGCATAAAGTCAAACAAGGACACAAGGACACTGACACAATGACTTAGCCTGAAAAGCTACTGTACACCTACTTGGAAAGCCTGTCTCCTTACTATGTACTCCAACAGCTAGAAACGGTCATATAACGACTAGTTTTTCTAACTGGAGATATAAAAGAGACAAGATCAAACAGTTGGAAGTGAGAGAGACTGCCTGCATTACTGTACGATCATTAAGCATCTTATCACATCTCAACTGACATCTCAAGTGCACATCTCAGCTGTCTGTGAACAGACTCATCTCATCTTGAGATCACCTGTCTCTTCTCATCTCTCTTGTGTGCATCACTATTATATTGTATCTTAAGTAGAGAGATCACCTAGCTTACCCATCTCTATATCCATACTGTGTATGCTTGTAAGCTAGACTCATCATAAACATTTACTGTAACCTGTCTCATCTAAGATAGGAAGGTTCCTAGTCTTAGAGTGAGGTGTTTGCGTCCTGAAGAGGCTGTAAGAATACTTGTGGCTCAGCTAAGATAGGAGTGCCTAGGCTTAGCATGAGTTAGACGTCCTGAAGAGGCATTAAGAATACTTGTATTGGCGGGTTTGTCAATAGTGGAAAATCTCACGTGTTGTGAGGACTGGACGAAGCCCAAGGAGTGGGTGAACCAGGATAAGATCTCTGCCCCCTGTCTCTTATCTTGTCTTTACTAAGCTTATCTTGAAAGAACTAAAACAACTTAGTAACAAAAGCAATAACTGAACCAATATTCAAAATAAGATTCTGAATTAATCTAGGAATATAAATCATCACTAAAATTGTATTTATTTATATATCCTGTCTTTACAGAGACTCCAAGTCAACGAACTTGAGAGCACATCTCAACAATCAATTTTAGTGTGAAATAGCAGGAACAGATTTGAGAAGTCTCTATTCAACCCCCCCTTCTAGAGACCTTCAACAAAGAATTCTCAAGTCTCATGCAGGGAGAATTTGAGATGAGTATGATGGGTGAGCTGAGATTCTTCTTAGGGCTACAGATTAGGAAACTGACTGATGGGATCTTCATTAGTCAAGAAAAATACACTAGAGATCTGCTCAACAAGTTCAAAATGAGTGAGGTCAGACCAATGAAGACTCCTATGCACCCCTCAACTCAGATTGACCAAGATAAAGCTGGAAAAGCTGTCTCAGACAAGCTTTACAGAGGTATGATTGGTTCCCTTATGTATTTAACAGCTAGCAGACCTGATATTCAGTTTATTGTGGGAATATGTGCAAGGTACCAATCTGATCCTAAAGAATCTCATCTCACTGTTGTTAAAAGAATATTTAGGTATTTGATTGGAACCACTAATCTGGCTTATGGTATGAGAAAGGAAAAAGTTTTGATCTCATAGGATACAGTGATGCTGATTTTGCTGGTGACAAGATGGATAAAAAGAGCACCAGTGGATCCTGTCAATTCTTGGGAAAATGCCTTATCTCCTGGTCATGCAAAAAGCAAAATACCATTGCCTTGTCCACTACAGAAGTTGAGTATGTCTCAGCTGCTGCATGTTGTACTCAAGTACTATGGATCAAATCTCAATTGCAAGATTATACAGTCAGGTTGACAACACTAGTGCCATAAACCTTTCAAAGAATCTTGTTCACCATTCCAGGTCTAAGCACATTGACATCAAACATCACTTTATAAGAGATCATGTGCAAAAAGGAAATATTGAATTAATATTTGTAGATACCAAAACTCAGCTAGCTGACATCTTTACAAGACCCTTGGTGGAAGAAAGATTCATTGAAAATTTAAAATTGTTAAATGTGTGCTGTCTTGATTAAAAATGATGAACTAAGCTCAACTTAGTACTGGGTTATATGCTGAGAATCTCGTCAGAGATGAGACTCAGGGGTCATCTGTCAAGAGACAAGGTCTCAGATGCATCTTCTATCAAACGCGTCTCGTAACTCATCTCAACTCACGTCTCATGTGGTTACTGGGACGTAAATAAACGTTACTGAATGGAAGAAAGATCCGTTAGTCAACGACTAGCAACTGGCCACTACTTGGCAAACTAGCCGTTATGCTATAAAAAGAAGAGCCAACCACTCTTCAACCGTTTTCAATAACTTCCCACTAGCGCATTTACTCCTTTTTTTATCCTACCCTCTCTCTCTCAGATCTCTCTCTATTTAAAGCTCATCTCTAACTCATAACTCACTTTCCTCTCTTCTGCAAATGCGCATCAAAATCACTGCTCTCAAACTCCCTTTTTCTAATAAATCCTCATCATCATCATCTCCAGAAGCAAAAATGAGTTCTGGATCAGAAGAAGGATCAAAATCTCAGAGCATCCACTCAAGCCAAGAAACCCTGAGCCGTTCTCCATCTCCACAACCTAGCACAGAAACGAAACCCTCACAATCCTCCCAACCTACCCAACCTTCTCCATCTTCAAAGTCCACATCCTCCAAAAAGAGCACCCCTTTGCCTCCTAGGATGAAATCCCAAAGGATTGCTTCACAAGTCACCATAACTGCAGCTCCTAAATCCCCTGTTCACATAGACCTAACTCAACCAGAGGCTTCAAGGAAAGGGAAAGAAAAAGTTGTAGAAAGGAAGAAGCTTTTGTTCCAATCTGATCTCTTTTCCAATGCTGAAGTGGAGGAGAAGTTTACCAAAAAATTCGTAGACAAGAAGATCATAATAGGAAGAGTGATCTCATTTCAAGAGTTAAGAGATAAAGGATGGGACATTGGTCCCTATCTGGAAAAACAAGGATGGAAGGAATACTTGGGCATGACTGAGTCAGTTTTTCCAAAGATGACTAGTGCATTCTATGCAGCCTGCTACAAAGCTAAGGGATCCTCCCAGGGTCAGCCCCACATCATCTCTGACATCAGAGGTTTCCACATAGAACTGACAGAGGAAACTCTTGGTGCCATCATCCAAGCACCTGTAGCTGGGAATAGGCTGTACAATGAAGAACACTGGTGGAATGAAGTTGGAATTCCATCAGCCAATGTAGGAACCTCTCTCTTCAAAGGTGGTCTCATCACAGATGTTGCATCATCTCTGAACCTATTTGGTAAATTTATGTTTCATTTGGTTGTTAAGTGCATCATGCCAAGGGCTGGCACTTTTAACAAGCTTTATCATCAAGACTTGATGGTGATGTATCACCTCAAGCATGGGATACCTTTGAACCTCCCATTTCTCATCTTAAGGCATATGGAGCATGCCTTCCACAACTCCAAGATCAATGCATCTCTTCCCTTTGGAATGCTCACTACCAGAATCATGAGGCATTTCAAGGTTGATTTCAGCGGCTGTGAAAAGTCTGAAGAAAGACCAGGTTATGTTGGAAACAAAAACCTGAAATCTCTTGGCTTAAACGGTAAGAACATCCCCACTCCTACTTTTCCTTTAAATGATCCTCCTCCTGTTGTCCCTAAAACACACAACCTTCTCCATCATCCAAAATGTCAGAGGCAGACAAGAAAAAAAAAGAAAAAGAAGGCCTTAAAGGCAGCTGGTGATGAAACTCAAGCAGGTTCTGAGTTTCCAGTAAAGGAACAGAAAAGGAAAGCTCAGCCTTCTGTCTCTACAGAAACAGAGACTAGGAGAAAGAAGAAGAAATCAAAATTTGACTTCACTGCTCTAGCTCATACTGAACCAGCACCTGAGAAACTCCATGAGCAAGGAGAGACTGGAGAGACTGTACTCGTGATGTTTGGAGAGACTGTACTCGTTGTGTCTAGAGAGACTGTACTCATTGAGTTGCCTGGAGAGGCAGTTGATAAGAAAAGAATACTCATTGAGTTGCCTGGGGAGGCAGTTGATAAGCAAAGAATACTCATTGAGTTGCCTAGAGAGGCATTTGAAAACAAAGTAATACTTGTGTTGGCCTGAAGAGGCTGTGAATAATACTTGTATCTGTGGATTCAGATAGTGGAAAATCCAGTGGTGGTTTGCCTCTGGGACTGGATGTAGCTCACGGGTTTGTGAGTGAACCAGGAAAAATTCTGTGCCTAAGTTCTCTTTCCCTTAATCTCTTTATTTACAGTTTTCATATTTATGTTGGGGATTGAAAAGTTATTTTCATAACAAACTTAACACAACAATTTCAATAAAATGATCTTTCATAAGAACAAAACATGAGATGTTTCTCATATCCCTTGAAGCATTACAAAGAATGTCTTTTGAATTACTTCTGAAACAATTATCTGAAGTGAGTCTGGAAAGACCTTTGTTCAGAAATCTAGAACAGACTTCAGACAACCTATAGTCATCTGAAGTATTTCAGAAACAGTTTTGAAGAACATTCAATGTAATAATCTTCAGAAGATATCTTGAGAAGTATCTGTTTAAAATAATCTTAAGACTTAAAAGAAACTTTATTTTTCTTATCTTCCGCACGTTTTAATTATCTCTGATCTTAAGATTCATTTTAAACATTATTCATCTTCATGATTTAAATAAAAGATTTACAAGATTGACACGAAAAGCTTAAAACACTATTCAACCCCCCTTTCTAGTGTTTCCTGTGGTTCTAACAATTGGTATCAGAGCTCACCTTCGAGTTGAGCATCTAACAAATGCAGAAGGAGTAGATCCTCAGAAGATGGAAATCTCACCAAGCTGAAGCAACTCTAAAGAATGATAATGAGAAAAGAAAATCATTTTTCTTAAAACTCATTATTCATACAAGGCATCTCTCAGAAGGATATAGCAGGAAAAGGAAAATGTATCTATCTCTAGATCACAAACGGGTAACACCTTTCCTATATTTGTTTAAATCTAAATTTAAGTAGAACTGCTTATTTGCTGAATGTTTTGTTTTATTGAAATTGTTATTACATAAGTGTACTTGTGTGAAAATAAATTATTGCATAATAACTGTCCTATATATGTATGCATATTACTTGCTTGTATGTAAATTATCTGCATTGCATGCGTGAATATATATGTAATCATTAATTGCTGCATGTAATCTGTAAAATAGATGAAGAGTCGTGTATGTTAGTCATAATTGTTTTTTTTTTAAATATGAAACGGAACGATATGAATCATTGCATCATCAAACAGTTTCTCTTAACCGGCACGATGCACTACTTCCCACACCAACTTAGCTCACAACCGCCACTTCATAAATACTTGAAGCACAACCCTTCATAACCGCCTAAGTGCATGTAACTGTCACCTCTCATGAAATGAAGCGATGCTTGACTGCCTATTTAAGGATTGGAGGGTCATTGGAAGGAATTCACAAGTAATCAATCTTCTGGAAGAAAATACCTTACCAATCTCTCTATATCTATCTCAATGGCATCAATATCTCCAATATCATGTGTTCAAAGTTCATGTGTGTACGATGAAAGAATTATTCCCACAAGAGGGGTAAGACTTAGTGACTTTGACAAAGGAGAACTCAAAATCTCTGAGTATTTCGTAACTGCTGGCTGGATTCTCTATCTAGAAAAGGCATCATTTCCCTGGCATGAACAGAGTGTTCTGGATTTCTGGAACAATTCAGAGGTGTTCATTGAAGAGACTTGTGGTTTAAACTCATCTGTAATGGGTATGTCTCTCAAAGTGGACTTCAAAGTTCTGAGGGAGGTCATTGATGTTGAAGCAACCGGAGAACAATTCTCTTCAGATTGGGAAATCAACGATAGAGAGAAAGAGATGCATGATCAAATGTTATTTGGTCGCAGAATTCTTGAAACACCAGTGTGCTCACAGTTACTGGAAATTCCCAGAATTTTGCTGGCAATTATTAATTGTTGTATTCTCCCTAAAAGGAAAGATGCAGTCATTATCTCAGATATGGAAAGATTCGTGTTGATTCATCTTCTTCAAAGAAAAAGACTAAACCTTCCCAGAATAATCCTCTATCATATGATGAGAAGAAAATTAGAAGAAGTCAAGGATTTTCCCCATACTACACTGATAATGAAAATCCTACAACATGAAGGATTTCCTATGGAAAGACTCTTCGATCAAGACTCCTCATCCTCTTTCACTATGAGCGAATATGAGCAAATCAAGGAAATAACAACTGAGAAAATTAAAGGTTATATTCACATTGACAATACTTCCTTACCTTCTCAAAACAAAGAGGAATCATCTGGTTCTTTAAAAGAAATATTCAGAAAATGCAAATTAAGGAGATTGGAAGAACGGATTGGACGATTGGAAGACACACTCAAGTTTTATCAAAGAGAGTTGACAATGCTGAAAGAACAAAAGGAGAAACCTAGTGCAAACGAGAACCAATCTAATGATCAATGAAATACCTGTGTTTTTGTTTCTAAGTCTTTGATCTTTAAAATCTTAATATTCTGTTTTTAAGTCTTTGTATTTATGCTTTTATAATATTAATATTCTGTTGTGATTGATTTCCTTGTTTTCCAATTGTTTATATGTGCCTCTATTCATGCATAGTTAGTCATATCTTCAACATAATTCTTTCTTAACTAGATAACAAATGGTATCACTAAGAGATAAAACATTTAATTAACCTAAACACAGTATTTAAAATGTGTAATCTAAGATAAATTTGATAACAGAATTAAAATTTATATATTAAGACAATTAATTACTTAAATTGAAACTATTAACCTAAGACATTTGTTTTAATGATTACTAATTCTTTTATAATATATCAAGTGCTACTGAAAAGTATTTTTAGTTTGTGTATATTTCAGATAACAGGTTTTTGAGAATAATCTCAAGAAGACCTTCAGAATGAAATACCTTCTGAAAGTAAAAATCAAAGTAACATCATTTAAAAGAATGGCTAGTGTGATATCATCTCCATTGTCTGAACCTGTTCAGAGAGTTCATAAATGAACTTACTGAAATTGTGGGACAGAAATGTTAAAATGGTTGACACCATGCAATAATCCTACCTCAATACTTGAGAAGATAATTTTGACTTAGTAACATCCCTATTCTCTGAACCTGTTCAGAAGGCTCTCTATGAACCTACTGAAAGTGTGGGTCAGGAATGTTAAGGTGATTAATACTCAAGCCATTAAATTCTATCTCAATCCTTGAGGGATAGGTCAAGATGATTGTTCAAAGAATCTCTTGGAGCACATACTGGAACTTCCAGATATCAAGCAACCTCAGAAAAAGGAAAAGTCTCTAAAGAAAGGTGCAATGTCAGAAAAGCATTCTTCCATCCAGAGAACAATGAGGAAATCTATTGGTAACATTACTTCACCTTAAAGCTTTAAATCTGTGAAAAATTGTCCTCTAGTAAAGAGTTTAATCAACTAATAAAACTTTAATTAATAAGTAAAAACTTAAAAAACTCAAAATTTTAAAAGCTTCTCAGATAATAATAATCATAAAATCCTTTGTTCTGATACCATAAAAATCTGTTTTCAAAAATTTTCTTCTTAAATGTTTTCTCACATATTCTATTCTATTTTTCTTTCTTTTCTGTCTCTAAAAAGATGTTTCGAAAAAATAATATCTTCTAATACGTTTTTATGTCTCTTCTTAATTGTTTTTTCAAAAACGTTTTCCAAAACTTACTTTATCCATGCTAATGACTCAGTTTCCTATAGGGCTTCATCTATGACTAATCAATGATGCACGTTTCGATACTTTCAAGGTCTGAAACTGTCATCATGAAAAGCTATCTGAGCCCATATACATCGCGTGAACAACAATCCAATGGATTCATTTTCCTTACTTCTCTATTTTACCCTTGCTTCAAAGTCCTATAAATTCACAAGAGCCCCTCACACAAACTCACATCTTCAAAGCTCCTCTATAGCTTTGTCTAAGGTTCTGAGTAAGTGGCTCCCAGAAGGATGATGAAGAAGCAATGGAAAACAGAAGAAGGACCTCTGGAACATGTTGAGGCAAAGATCAAGTCATCTTGGATGATGTATGGAATGAAGAGTAAGGGAAAAGGTTCATCTGAAAACCCGTTTCTCTATACTTGGACCAGGGTGATCTTGCTGCATCACAGGTGGACTGGAAGACCACCGGGAGATCCCGGAATAACCAATCTTATGAGGGAAACCACTTCAAATGTGGTCCTCAGGATTAAGGTGGTGGCTAATGGTCGAACCACTGTCTTAAATGATGCACCTCTCTTGTTTCAGGTGTGACAAGGGAATTGAGTGCTGCTTGGCACGGTTGGGATGAAGTTTGGGGCTCTGAGGCAACTCTTGAAGCTTTTGCAGCAAAAGGAGTGGTGATAGCTTTAAAAGAGATGAAGTCTATAAGGCTATGCCTCAGGCCTTCGAAGGAATCTCCGGTGTTAGCAATGAAGAGTGCATTCTATTTTTGGAATGTAACTTGTTTTTCTTTTAAAGATTTCTTTATCAAATGTTTTGAAAATTTAAACTTGTGTATTTCTGTTTTTATTTCAGTTTATTTTGTTTATCAAAAATTGTTTTATTTATTAACAGTTGGTATTTATTTAAATGTATTTCAATTTCTCTTGTTTCATTTATTAACAGTTGGTATTTATTCCTTAATCTTTGGAATCTGAATAATAATAATAACAATTTGAGTAATAACGTCCCTGCAAAATTAGAACAACTAATTCAGACAATATGTAAAACTTTAATGTAAGATAAAAAGGGGGAGAAATATAATCAGTAAAGAAATACGGCTAAATGAACTTAAAATAGGGTGATATATATGAAACTCAACAATATGAAACCATGAACCTTTTTAATTAATGACAAAAGGGGGAGAAATATAAAACTCACAAAATGATGTTAAAGGGGAGAAATAGGGGAGAAATATAAAAATAAGGGAAAAATATATAAATAATAAAATGATGTATGTCAGAAAATAACAATTGGTATATGTAATAACAGTGTAATTATAACAATCGGTATCTATGATAAGTTAACAATATGTGGTAATATTAGTTTTCAATGAATAACAAACAATAATAATTGGTATCTAAAAGGTTAACATCTGATTAATAATTGGCATCTAAAAGATTAACATCCAGTTTCTAAGAAGTACTAACATTTGGAATCTAAAGATTAACATCTAGTTTCTAAAGGATAAGTTAACAAAATGTATCTAATCTTGTTAGTAGTTAGAATAATAACAATTGGCAACATTTAACAAACTAAAGAATAAATGTTCTTCTCAGGGAGAGTATTATAGATAGGGGGAACCTTCTATATACTTAACCATCTTTCCTTAAAACATTTTGTAAGTTATACATATCTTATTTGTCATCATTAAAAAGGGGGAGATTGTGAAGTCTATTAATCAGTTTGAGCATTCAAACTTGACTCAAGACTTAATATCCTTTAGTTTTAATGATTAACAAATAAGAGTATATAAAGAGTATATAAAAAACATATAAGAACAAATAAGATTATATAAATAGATTCTACTGAGAAAGGTATTGGTTTGTTGATTGTGTTTCAGGTTGAAATATTCATTAGAAGAAGAAGAAGATTTGATGAACAGAATCAGAATCAGAAGATAAGCATCAGAAGAACAAATGTAGAATTTAATACATAGAAGCTGTCTGAAGAATGCAACTCGTCTGAAGCATAGAAGCCATCTGAAGTGCTGAAGCTGTCTGAAGACGTGAAGACCATCTGAAGATGTGAAGACCATCTGAAGACGTGAAGACCGTATGAAGACGTGAAGACTATCTGAAGAAGCCTACAAACAGAATCAAGAATTTATCTCTTGAAGACGTTGCTAAAGTGTAAAGCACACTATACCAAAATGGAGTACACTTATATCAGTATAAAAGCTAAACATGCTTTTATGCCTCGATCAAAGTCTTGTACAAATGAGGAAACTCTGCAATGACTTTCTCTAATGACTGTTGCACCTGCAACAAAAGGCATTTCAGTATAAAAGCTAAACATACTTTTATACCTCGACCAAAGTCTTTCACAAATAAGCAAACTCAGCAAAGACTTTCGGCAACGCATGCTGCACCTGCAACATAAGGGATCTGCGTGCGCAGACCTGCACCTGCGACTGCTGCCATACAGAGGTGATCAGAAAACTGAGAAAAAGCAACTAGAAAGATGTTTGAATAAAATACAATTGATTCAACATCTTTATTCATCTATATCTCAGAAGAAGGAAATGCAAAGAAGAACAGAATAGCAATCAGTTGAAGTAGAAGAAAAGCTGGAATTAATATGATATAATATTCAAGCTGAAGAATTGAGAAAAGCCTGAATTATATAAGAAGAGCACATGTTGAAGCTGATGAGATAAAAGCAAGCATTTGAGTATATGTGAAGAAATTAATTGTCTGAACATATAAGCTCTCTAAGTGCATGGAACAGATTTCAACATTGAGGAAATCAATACAGAAGCTAAGACTATATGATTCAACGACTATAATATCATATGTCTTTATTCAAAGAAGAAACTGCAAACAACAGCTATTCGACAAGACACCTCACTCAAAGAAGAAAGAAGAAATGGTGTCAGGAAGCAAACAGAAAAGGAGCGTATACAAAATAAGCAAAAGGACAAATCCAACGGATATCTCCTCATATACACTCCTAAGAAAAGCAGAAGAAATCAGAAGCTAGCTGAGGAACGCAGAAGAAATCAGAAGACAGCTGAAGAAAAGCAAAAAGATATCAAGAGAGAGAACATGCAAAATAATATCAAGAAAATCTCTCTAAAGAGCTCATCTACAGAAGTGTCAGAACAGGACTGTCTGAACACTTATTTGCTTAAGAAGAAGCAACCGTTTGAGACCCTATTACACAACGGCTATATGAGCCACATCATCAATTATCTCAACGGTATTATGAATCATCTTCAAACGGCTATATTCCAACAGAACATATAAATAGCCTCAAGGAAGAATTTGAAGATGTTGAACTCATTCACTTGGTTCAATCAGTTGATCAAGATGTATTAGAAAGAACCTTATTGGTTATTGACCATGCTTACTTGAATCAACCAAGTTGAAAAAGTTGAAAGAGAATCAACCATGCTGCTGATCTATTGATCAGTTAGTAAAAGTTGTAGTTGTTCAGTTGAACAACCAACCAGGTTGTGCTTAATCTCAAATGAACCAAGAATGGTTTGAAGCCGCAAGTATACCTTGGTTATTCCAATGATACGGGTGAGAATGTAGCCCATGGAAACCAATAGTTGGAGAACAAGGCTGAAGCTCAAATCCAGTATCTATCTAGCCAATTCTTAGAGGATGTCATTCCTCACATCAGAGACAGGATTGTACCTAATTTATACACTTGTATCACTGTCTTAACCTTGTACTTAGAATTCAACCTTTGTATCCTGAGTAGTACTCAGTTAACCTCTAGTACATGAAGAAATTAAGTTTATATTTCGTGGAAACTTAAACTTAGTTCAAATTGTAAACACTTTATGTGTCTGAGGGCCTGGAGAGGCTTGGTGGAAGAAAGAATACTTAGTTGCAAAGCCTGGAGAGGCTAGACTGAAAAAGAATACTGCATGTGTTGCCTGGAGAGGTAGTTGAAAACAAAAGAATACTTAGTCGTAAAGCCTGGAGAGGCTAGACTGAAAAAGAATATTGCATAAGTTGCTTGGAGAGGCAGTTGAAAACAAAGGAATACTCGTGTTGTCTGGAGAGACTGTACTCGTGTTGTCTGGAGAGACTGTACTCGTGTTGTTTGGAGAGACTGTACTTGTGATGTCTAGAGAGACTGTACTCGTGATGTCTGGAGAGACTGTACTCGTTGTGTCTGGAGAGACTGTACTCATTGAGTTGCCTGGAGAGGCAGTTGATAAGCAAAGAATACTCATTGAGTTGCCTGGGGAGGCAGTTGATAAGCAAAGAATACTCATTGAGTTGCCTGGAGAGGCAGTTGAAAACAAAGTAATACTTGTGTTGGCCTGAAGAGGCTGTGAATAATACTTGTATCTGTGGATTCAGATAGTGGAAAGTCCAGTGGTGGTTTGCCTCTGGGACTGGATGTAGCTCACGGGTTTGTGAGTGAACCAGGATAAATTCTATGCCTAAGTTCTCTTTCCCTTAATCTCTTTATTTACAGTTTTCATATTTATGTTGGGGATTGAAAAGTTATTTTCATAACAAACTTAACACAACGATTTTAATAAAATGATCTTTTATAAGAACAAAACATGAGATGTTTCTCATATCACTTGAAGCATTACAAAGAATGTCTTTTGAATTACTTCTGAAACAATTATCTGAAGTGAGTCTGGAAAGACCTCAGTTCAGAAATCTGGAACAGACTTCAGACAACCTATAGTCATCTGAAGTATTTCAGAAACAGTTTTGAAGAACATTCAATGTAATAATCTTCAGAAGATATCTTGAGAAATATCTGTTTAAAATAATCTTAAGACTTAAAAGAAACTTTATTTTTCTTATCTTCCGCACGTTTTAATTATCTCTGATCTTAAGATTCATTTTAAACATTATTCATCTTCATGATTTAAATAAAAGATTTACAAGATTGACACGAAAAGCTTAAAACACTATTCAACCCCCCTTCTAGTGTTTCATGTGGTTCTAACATATATATATATATATATATCATATTTTTGCCATGTATTAAATTTAGAGTATAATTGCTTTTAGACACTCCATTTCAAAAGTTCATATTCCATACTTTTCTCTTTTAATCTTTTCAAAGCAAACTAAAATTTTATATTCACATGTTGTGTTCACTTTTGACTAAACTTATGCCCTCCTAAGAAAGTCCTAGACCAATATCATATATTTCATATGTTGAATGTAACTACTTTTGCTGCTCAAACAAGGATGCAAAAACTTACACAACCTCAAAGATAAATCAAATTTAATAATTCAATTACCACTATAAATTGATATTAAAAGTAAATAAATCAAATGGATTTGATTGAATGAGAATTGAAAGCGAATAATGTATATCAGAATTAGAAATGTAGTCTTGAATTTACAAAAATGCATTCAATATCTGAATTTGACTGAATTAGAAATTTTAGCAATGATTCTAAAGGCATAACAGAAAACTAATGTTAATTGATATTAAATGAAAATAAAACAAATGAAATCTCATTATAACAACAAAGCTAATAACATAACAATTATTTGAATTCAAAATGATAGTCAAAACTAAATTAATGTAATGATGAATTTAATTAGAGTGAACTAATAATAATGATAAAAAATTTTGATTTAAAATCAATTAGAAAGTTAAAGAATTAAATTCATAAACTCAATAACTGAATAAAATGTAAATTTGAAGTTTTAAATTAAATAAAATTATATTTATAACTTTCGAAATATTTATTAAATATAAAACAATAAGAACCCATCAATTAACTATTTTTGTGGGTATTCTAGTTAGAATATGATACGGGAATTGGTGCAAGAGCGGAATTGGTGCAACAGGTTTTAGAGACACAGAAGGAGGTTGTTGAGAAAGAAGGTTTGGAAGTTTTGGATCAATTTGATTTGTAAAAGTTAAGGTTTAAATTGAAAATGGTTGACGAGAGTGAAGTATTTTAGTCAACGAACTTTGTCTCTCTTCCACATAGGACTATGAAAAGGGGCTAAACTATGAGAAAACATGCCAAGTAAGCATTTAACGTCCTACATATGAAGACTAGTAATGGTAGGGACTAACGTTTTAATCAATTTCTTTACTTGGAGGATGAAATGGGAGAGAGATGATAACTTCAAGGATGAATTTGAGGGTTTATTCAATCTTGGACCAATATTTGTTGAGTCTCAAAATATTATTAAATGGTTAATAATGTTTAAATCTCATAACCCTGAGTTTTAATGAGTAACAAATTTGGTTAAATTCCATGAAAGAATGAACAGATTCTACTCAAAGGTATTTTCTGTGTTTCAGCAGCTTTCTGAAGTAGCAACTCTCTAAAGGCGTGCAACCCTCTGATGAGGTGCAACCTTCTGAAGTGGAAGAACTTGCTGAAGGATCAAGACCTGCTGAAGCTAGTGAACCTTCCGAAGACGAGGAACGTCGTACTGAGACTTATATCTTTTTGGAAAAGAGTTTCTTTGTTGTTCCCTTTTGAAGACTCAAGTCTTTCATAGCTTCTCCCAGCTGTCTGCACTTCATCTTCTGCTGGAAAGTCAGAGCAGTAGCTTTTTGGTAGATTTCAAATTGCTATTCACCAAAAAGGCAATACCTGCTACAAAGTACACTTTGCTCAAAAAAGTAGAGTCAGCGCTGCTGACACCTACTCCTGTTGTACCTGCTGCTGCAAGCTACCTGAGCTATGTGTCTCAACGGGAGCATTTGCATTTAATGCTATTTCTCAACGGGAATCAAATAGAGTTCAACGGACTTTATTTCCAACCTTATATATATATCCGTCTCCATGCAGAAAGTAGTAGAGAACGAACCAACATTATTAATTTCCTTAATAATATTTTGAGACTCAACAAGCTTGTTATTTAAAGAATACTTGGGTTTGAGCCTGGAGAGGCTTGTCTATAAAAGAATACTTGGGTTTAGAGCCTGAAGAGGCTTGACTATAAAAGAATACTTGTAATCTTTGAGATTAGTGGAAAATCCTTTGCTGGTTTGTCATTGGGACTGGACGTAGCTCGCAGTGGAAGTGGGTGAACCAGTATAAATCTGTGGCTAAGTTTTCTCTTACCCCTATCTCTCTATATTTGATTTAAACTAACCTGGAGGGTTCTGAGTAAACTCTTTTATAAGTTGGAACTGAAAAACATATTCAAACGTATTTAAAAACAAGATTCCAAAAGTGTTTTATTGGACCTGTTGATGCAACTTCAGCAAGTACCTCAACTTCCAGTTTCAGCAAGTTACCCAAATCTTTGTGAAAAGTTTTGTTTGTGAAAGGTTTTCCTAAAATCAGTTTGAAATTATAAAACACTATTCAACCCCCCTTCTAGTGTTTCCTGTGGTTTCTACAGTTGGTATCAGAGCTCAACCTCGGGTTGAGCATCTTACAGTGCTGAGGAAGAAGATCTAGAATGGAAACCTCAACAAGCAACTCCCACTACATTGCAAAAGGAGCCTCTGTCTCAAGACCCCTAGCTTTTAATGGTACAAATTACCATTATTGGAGAGACCGTATGAAGTTGTTCATTGAGAGCAGCAACGTAGATCTCTGGGATGTAGTCACTGATGGTGATTACACTCTTACACATGGTGGTGTGCCTATACCTAAGGTAGAATGGACTGGTGAACAGAAGGCACGTGTACAGCTTAATGCTAAGGAAAAACTCTATTTAGTTTGCTCCTTGAGTAAATCTGAATATGAGAAGGTGCATGGATGCTCTTCAGCCAAGGAGATCTGGGATACATTGGCTTCAGCCCATGAAGGGAATGATAATGTCAAACAATCCAAGATCAACATGCTTGTTCATCAATATGAGATGTTCAAGATGCAAGAGTTTGAAACCATTGATCAAATGTTTGGGAGGTTTCAAACCATAGCTAATGGACTCAAGTCTTTAGGCAGAACCTTTGATTCTGGTGATAACAATCGCAAGATTCTAAGGAGTTTAGGCTTGGAGGCCCAAAGTTACTGCTATTCAAGAGGCTAAAGACCTCAATACTTTAAGAATGGAGGAACTCTTGGGATCCCTCAAAGTCCATGAGTTAGAGCTTGGTGAAGATGCTCCAAAGAAAAAGTCACTGGCTCTGAATGCCAAGTCCAAACTGCTGAAGCATGTGCCACATAAAGCCATGAAAGTTGAGGAGACTTCAGAAGGTAGTGAGGACTCTGAAGGCAGCTCTACTGCTGATGATGATGATCTTGCTCTTCTGAGCAGGAAGATTAAGAGGATGCTTCAGAAGAAGCTCATCCTTTGAAAACAAAATGGGTAAGTCAGGTAAAGAATCTTCCTTAACTGACAAAAAAATTTGTTATGAATGCAGACAGCCAGGTCATATGAAGGCTGATTGTCCCAAGCTGAAGAAACCCTCTTTTAAGAAGAAGAAGTTCTTCAAGGAGAAAAAGGGTTTGATGGCTACCTGGGAAGACTTAGATGATTCAACCTCAGAAGAGGAAGATGAATCTGCTGAAGAGGCCAACCTTTGTCTGATGGCAAGTCTACCCTCATCTGACAGTTCTGAATCTGAGGTAATCCCTCAAACTCTACAAGACATGTATGATGACTTGCTGGAAAGCTTTAAAGAGCTTTTCCAAGAGTACAAAGATTTGTCTAGAGCTTATACTGATGTTTCAAATAAAAATGAAGCTCTTGAGACTGAAAATCTTTTGCTTAAGGAAAAACTCTTGAATTCTGAGGTTAGTAGTTCAGAAGGTTTAATTAAAGAAAATGAGATTCTTAAAAAACAAGTTGCTAAACTTACTAAAGACCTTGCCAACTTTGTTAATGGAACTGAGAACCTCAACAGAATGTTGGGTTTTCAGAAGAACTCCAAGAACAAAAGTGGTTTGGGATTTTCAGACAGTGAATCATCACATGATTCAAGTTTTAAACCTGCTAAAAAGAATAAGAAAGGTCAGGGATGCTCTCATTGTGGGAAGCCTTGACACAGTGTGTCTCAGTGCAAGCACAAGAAAAGGGGCAAACCTGCCGCTAACAAAAGAGGACCCAAAAAGATGTGGGTACCTAAGTCTCTGATTATTCCTGTTGCAAATGTGTTTAATAGGACAAGGAAGACACCACAAATGGTACCTGGACAGTGGTTGCTCGTGACACATGACAGGAGAAAGGTCTTTGTTCCAAAACCTTAGACCTAAGGATGAAGGGGTGGTCACCTTTGGAGGGAACCAGAAGGGAAAGATCACAGGTATTGGTTCAGTAGGTATATCCCCCTCTCTGTCATTCAGAATGTTCTCCTTGTGGAAGCACTTCAACACAACCTGCTGAGCATAAGTCAATGATGTGATAGTGGCTATGTTGTATCCTTCACCAGGGATGGATGTGTAGTCAAATATGCATCTGATCAAGTCACTTTTACTGCCAAAAAACACAACAATGTGTACAAAATAAATCTTGAGGAACTTGCATATCAAAATGTGACTTGTCTTCTTTCTGTTAAAGATGAAAAACAGATTTGGCATCAGAAACTTGGGCATTCCAGCTTGAGATTAATTTTACAGTTAACAAAACACAACCTTGTAAAAGGACTGCCCAAGCTCTCTTTCAAATATGATATTTTATGTGCAAATTGTCTCAAAGGTAAACAAACAAGAAGCTCTTTCAAGAGTAGAAATGTTGTGTCTACCTCAAGACCTTTAGAACTGCTTCACATTGATCTGTTTGGTCTTACAAGAACTCAAAGCATGGCTGGTAAGAAATATGGCATGGTCATTGTAAATGACTACTCTAGATTCACATGGGTTATATTCCTCAAAAGTAAGGATGAGACTTTTGAGAATTTCACAAAATTTTGTAAGAAGGTGCAAAATGAAAAGGGATTTTGCATATATACTATCAGAAGTGACCATGGTGGTGAGTTTGAAAACTCAAGCTTCAGCATGTTCTGTGATGAGAATGGGATCTCACACAATTTCTCTGTGCCTAGAACACCTCAGCAAAATGGGGTTGTTGAGAGAAAGAACAGAAGCTTGTAGGAGATGGGTAGAACTATGCTCATTTCAAGCAATCTACCAAGATCATTTTGGGCAGAGGCTGTTCACACAACTTGCTACATTCAAAACAGAATTTTGGTAAGACCAATTCTCAAAAGAACTCCCTATGAATTGTGGAGAGGAAGAAAACCCAACATTTCTTATTTTCACATTTTTTGCCGTGAGTGTTTCATGCTTAACACCAAAGATGATCTGGGTAAATTTGACTCTAAATCTGATAAGGGATTCTTCATTGGTTATTCAGAAACATCCAAGGCTTATAGAGTTTATAACTCTAGAACCTTGACAGTAGAAGAATCTATTCATGTTAGATTTAATGATGCTAAAGAGACTGATAGGGAACTTTCAAATCTAGAAGATGATTTTGCAAGAATGGAGTTGAATCCTACTTCAGAGACTACAGAGGTCAAGAATGAAGTACCTGTTGAAGGACCCTCTAAAGTACCTGCTGAACAATCCCCTAGTCAACCTACTGAAACTGATTCTCTTCACAGAGTTAATGTTGAGTCTGAGAATGAGCATGTATTCCCTCACAGGCATGAGTGGAGATACATGACTCATCATCCTCGAGAGCAAATCATTGGTGATACTTCAGAAGGAGTAAGAACAAGATCAAGACTTAGAGAAGTCAATAATCTTGCCTTCCTCTTTGAAATTGAGCCAAAGAACGTTGATGAAGCTCTGCATGATGAATGGTGGATCCTAGCCATGCAGGAAGAGCTAAATCAATTTGCCAGGAGTGATGTCTAGACTCTTGTTCCTAAACCCCATGGGAAAACTATTATTGGAACCAAATGGGTGTTTAGAAACAAACTCTCTGAAGATGGTCAAGTAATCAGAAACAAGGCCAGACTAGTTGTACAAGGCTACAATCAACAAGAAGGTATTGATTTCACTGAAACCTTTGCACCTGTAGCAAGGCTTGAAGCCATTAGGATTTTACTTTCCTATGCAGCCAATAATGGCATCAAATTATATCAAATGGATGTAAAGAGTGCCTTCCTAAATGGATTCATTGAGGAAGAGGTGTTTGTTAGACAACCCCCTGGTTTTTAAAACTTAACCTTTCCAGATCGTGTTTTTAAACTAAAAAAGGCTCTGTATGGTCTTAAACAAGACCCCCAGAACTTGGTATGACAGACTGAACAACTTTTTACTCAAAAATAGTTTTGAAAGAGGAAAGGTTGATACAACTCTTTTCAGAAAAATGTCTAACAGAGACTTAATTCTAGTTCAGATATATGTTGATGACATTATTTTTGGATCAACAAATTCCACTTTGTGCACAGAGTTTTCAAGTCTTATGCAATCTAAATTTGAAATGAGTTTAATGGGTGAACTCAAATTTTTCTTAGAACTTTAAATTAAGCAAGATTTTGAATGTATATGGATCCATCAGGAGAAATATACAAAGGAAATGCTTAAGAAGTTTAACATGCATGATTGCAAACCTATGTCAACTCCTATGCACCCTTCAGCAATCTTAAGTAAAGATGAAGGAGAAGAATGTGTTGACCAAACCATGTATAGAGGAATGATTGGATCTATGTTGTATCTTATAGCAAGCAGACCTGGCATTATGTTCAGTGTATACCTGTGTGTAAGATTTCAATCAGACCCAAGAATAACTCATTACAAGGCTATTAAAAGAATTTTCAGATATTTAAATGGCACTACTAATCTTGGTCTATGCTACAAGAAGAGTAAGGACTGCAGATTATTAGGATACTATGATGCTGACTTTGTTGGAGGTAGAGTTGAAAGAAAATCAACAAGTGGTGGATGTCACTTCATTGGAGAGAATATGATAAGTTGGGCAAGCAAAAGGCAAAGCACCATAGCCCTCTCAACTGCTGAAGCTAAGTACATTGCTGCTGCATGTTGTTGTTCACAGCTGCTATGGGTAAAATATCAACTTGAAGACTTTAACATACCTGTTAAGTCTATTCCTGTATTTTGTGATAATACAAGTGCCATCAATTTGTCTAAAAATCCAATTCAGCGTTCTACAGCTAAACATATAGAAATCAAACATCATTTTATTAGAGACTATGTTCAGAAATGTGTTTTTGATGTAAAGTTCATTGACACAGAGCATCAATGGGCTGATATATTCACAAAACCCCTTGCTGAAGATAGGTTTAAGTTCATTAGAGATAATCTGCACATTCTTGCATTATCTGAAAACTGAACTTGCTGTCATATGCTTACTTGCTGAACTTCTCTTATTTTTGTTGCATTTTTACTGATATATAATCTTTCAGCAACTCATGTACCCTGAATTTCTTACTTCAGCTTGCTTTGACAACCCTTTTGATTGATGACAAAAGGGGGAGTAATATAAACTAACAAAATCTGAAGTTAAATGTTTTTCAGAGAAGATATCTCTTATTCAGGGGGAGAAAGGAAAGTTTTTATGCTAGATGTATTCTCTGGTAGAGTCAATGAGAAAGAAATGAGGAGAATTTAGTTTTGCTCAAGTATCTGAGAAATGGGGAGAATTCCTTAAACTTATTATTATTTGAATTTCCCTTCAGATATTTGATAGTTTAAGCAAATTTGTCATCATTAAAAAAGGGGAGAATGTTAAGTCTCAAAATATTATTAAATGGTTAATAATGTTTAAGTTTCATAACCCTGAGTTTTAATGAGTAACAAATTTGGTTAAATTCCATGAAAGAAGGAACAGATTCTGCTCAAAGGTATTTTCTATGTTTCAACAGCTTTCTGAAAGAGCAACTCTTTGAAGGCGTGCAACCCTCTGATGAGTTGCAACCTTCTGAAGTAGAAGAACTTGCTAAAGGATCAAGACCTGCTAAAGCTAGTGAACCTTCCGAAGACGAGGAACGTCATACTGAGACTTATATCTTTTTGGAAAGAGTTTCTCTGTTGTTCCCTTTTGAAGACTCAAGTCTTTCATAGCCTCTCCCAGTTGTCTGCACTTCATCTTCTGCTGGAAAGTTAGAGCAGTAGGTTTTGGTAGTTTTCAAATTTCTATTCACCAAAAAGGCAATACCTGCTACAAAGTACACTTTGCTCAGAAGAAAAGTAGAGCCAGCGCTGCTGACACCTACTCCTGTTGTGCCTGCTGTTGCAAGCTACCTGAGCTATGTGTCTCAACGGGAGCATTTGCATTTAATGCTATTTCTCAACAGGAATCAAATGGAGTTCAACAGACTTTATTTCCAACCTTATATATATCCGTCTCTATGCAGAAAGAAGTAGAGAACGAACCAACTTGCTGAATTGCTGCAAAAAAAAATCTCTCTGAGAAATATTTTCATCTCATTTCTGATTGTACATCATTTCTATATCCTGAGTTATACTCAGTTATTTGTACATCTTACCCAGTTTAGGCTTTAAATTTGTGTAGTTTCAAAGCTTAAGCAATCTTTCTCTTAAACAGTTTTCTGTTTGAGCCTGGAGAGGCTTTGTAGAAAACACATGAAACACTAGAAAGGGGGTTGAATAGTGTTTTATAATTTCAAACAGGTTTTATGAAAACCTTTTCACAAGCAAAATGATTTACAAAAGTGTTTGAGCAACTTACTGAAACTGGAACTTTCAGAGACTTGCTGAAGTGCTTCAGTAGGTTCAAAAAGGAAGTTTTATAAACTTGTTTTATAAAGCGTTAGGAATTGTTTTAAGTTCAAACTTATAAAACAGAATATTCAGAACCCTTCTGTTAGCTCAAATAACAAATATAAAGAGATAAGGGTAGATAAGACTTAGCCAAGAATTTATCCTGGTTCACCCACCAAAACAGTGAGCTACGTCCAGTCTCACAACCAACAAGCAATGGATTTTCCACTAACTGATCAGTTACAAGTATTCTTTGACCCCAGCCTCTTCAGGCTAAACACCAAGTATTGTTTGGACACGACCTCTCCAGGCTAAACACCAAGTATTGTTTGGACACAGTCTCTTCAGGCTAAACAACCAAGTATTGTTTGTTTCACCAAGCCTCTTCAGGCTCTCAGACACTTTTCAGTGTTTACAAAGAAAATTAGTTTAAGTTTCTGAAAAACTTAAACAGAGAAATCTTGTACAAAGGATAATTGAATAAAAACTCAGGATACAAAAGAAATATTCTAAGTACAAAATATCAGAGAATTGCAGCTAAATTTTTGCAGCGTGTTGGCTTGATATTGTATATTCCTTTTTGAGTTTGGCCAACCTTCAAAGTCTTTCATGAAGCTATTTATAGAGTCCAGAAATTAATCCGTTGAAGATTGCTGAGAAACACCGTCATGAGATAGCATTAAATGTTGTTAAAGACGTTGTGATACAATCTTCAAAAAGCTTCTGACTTTGAGTGTTGCAGGTACCAGAGTCTGACACGTGCAAGTACCAGGTTACAGCAGTTTCCCTTTCTGGTAAAAGATTTGAAGTTCTTCATAAAGGGTCTATGTAACATTCCTTAAATAAATCAAACTTGCAGAAGATGTTTATGATGTAGTAAAGTCTTGAGCAGAGAGCCTTCTGACTTTAGCCAATTGCTACGTTGTAGGTCTTCAGCGGATCTTCTTTAATTTTAGATATTGTAACACTTCAAAAGGTAGAATAGTCTTCAGCAGGTCTTAGCTCTTTAGAGAGTTCCTTATATCAGCAAGTTCAACTTCAGAAAGTTAAATTATATCAAAGGATTGCTCTTCAGAAGGATTTCTGAAACAAAAATACCTTCAAGTGAATCTGCTCTAATTCAATAATAATCTTTTAACCAAATTTGTTATCCATTAAAACTTATGATTGTGAGACTTAAACATTATTAATTTCCTTAATAATATTTTGAAACTCAACAAGCTTGTTGTTTAAAGAATACTTGTGTTTGAGCCTGGAGAGGCTTGTCTGTAAAAGAATACTTGGGTTTAGATCCTGAAGAGGCTTGACTGTAAAAGAATACTTGCAATCTATGAGATTAGTGGAAAATCCTTTGTTGGTTTGCCATTAGGACTAGACGTAGCTCACAGTGGAAGTGGGTGAACCAGTATAAATCTGTGGCTAAGTTTTCTCTTACCCTTATCTCTCTATATTTGATTTAAACTAACCTGGAGGGTTCTGAGTAAACTGATTTATAAGTTGGAACTGAAAACAAATTCAAACGTATTTAAAAACAAGATTCCAAAATTGTTTTATTGGACCTGCTGAAGCAACTTCAGCAAGTACCTCAACTTCCAGTTTCAGCAAGTTACCCAAATCTTTGTGAAAAGTTTTGTTTGTGAAAGGTTTTCCTAAAATCAGTTTGAAATTATAAAACACTATTCAACCCCCCTTCTAGTGTTTCATGTGGTTTCTACAACATCAACAACAACTAAGAACATTACCTTCCTCGTAAAATTTTTGCTTTTGAAAGTGTGTAATGTTGTGTCCTCTTTCAGTAGCAAGTAGTAGTTTATAGACTTTTTTGTCATTAAAACCACTTCTCATCTATGTGAACAATGTCATGCATACTTTTGAATGTTGAATGATTGGGTATTGTATCACTTTCTAGCATTAACAAGCAAATTTTCTATCTAGCTATCTTGTTTTCTTCCTTCGTAAAAGGCTTAAATGCATTTGGGTGGCATTGTATAATTCTATGCTTTTGAAGCCTTATTATTGATGTCATGTTTATATTCGAAGCAGAGGACAAATTTTTCAAAGTGGACCTGTTTGATAAAGGAACTTGATAAAACTGAGCATGATCAAATTGGACCTTCTTTCATCCATAATTTAATGTTTTCTCTGAGAAGCATCACCTATTATAATTGTACTTCAACAGGAGATAAGAGATGTCTCTTCTATTTTCATTCTTTAAAATCGTGTGTTGACTAAATGTCTCATGATTATCGGATGCATTTGTATATCCTATTTACAAATACACAATAGAGAATTATAGTACTATTAGTGTAAAATAATATAGTGACATCAATATATATTAAAAAACTAGTGGTAATACACAATAGAGATGTGGGACACATTACAACTGACACATAAAGGAATTGGTGCGTTTAAAAGAGCTAGAATAAAAACCTTAACACATGAATATAAGATTTTTCGTATGAAACCTAATTAATGTATTCATGATATGCAAACATGCTTCACACACATTGTTAAAAAGGCCTTATAAAAAGAGCGAAGGGAGTAATTCTTATGTCATATTTTTTTTCAAAAAATAAATTTAACATTAGAATTTTACACGACAAGGTTATATAAAACTTTAATATCTATCTTTTTTCTTAAATAATATTCACAATTTAAGAAAAATCTTATCTATTTAGAACTCACCTAATGGTCAGAATAAGATAGTGATGGATAAGATAAAAAAAATAATGGAATATGATATAAGTCTGTCTGATAAGCAGTCATCGTATCTAATGTTTGATGTACATAAGATAAATTACCAAATAATACTATGGCATCCTATCTTATGTTTGATGTTGTTGTGATTAGGATACAACATAAAAATAAATTATATACAAATAACAAAATTATCTTTCTGTTAGAAATGCATATAATTTTTTGGTAGAAGATGTTAGGTGGTAACACTGGTGTTAGAGGGAGGTAGTGGTAAAGAAAGAGTGTCATGCCATGATACTAGAGAGTTACAGGCGACGGTAGTGGTGGAGAGTGTCAAGTGACCGTGGCATGGTGAAGGGTGTCGAGAAATGATAGAGGTTGAAGGTTTTAGGTGTGACACTGACAATGAGTGTCAAGTTGCAATAGCAATTTTAATGGTGAGTGGTACCTAGTTGCATGGCAATTGTGGAGGATTGTAGGTGAGGATGACAATTGAACAAATAGTGTTATCCTATCCAACTCATTTTTAACCCAACTCCACTAGGATAAAATTTACATTAGGTCAACAAGATAACCGACAATGAGCTTATCCTGTCCTATGGGCTTGTTAAATGCTAGAGTAAAATATTATAGAATAGCTTAATTTATATTATTCCCCTTATCTTGGCCAAACGGGCCCACATGTCCAAGTGATATAAAGGGCATTGAGTAAAACTACATGTCAACCAATTTTTATAAACCTACACATAGACTTGGACCAAGATAAGTTTTGGATAGAGTACCACTAATCCTTATGACTCAACTATGAGGGTTAGTCATCTATATACATAAGATATATGGAGTGATAGTGTGATACGCTTGACACACTACACATCTTGAGAAAAAAGTTTCTCCGAACACCATAGCCAATCCTCAAAATGAGTTATGTAAGAAAATCTTCCCTTAGACGTTGCTTGCATCACGAAAGAGGGAGTCCAAGTATTGTATTTATGTGGGTATTGATAACAACAATTTGGAACTTGGTATGCTTGTGATTTGACAAAGAGAATATAATGACCTCATGTGCCTTCAAGCATGAGGTATATTCTTAACACGATTTATGGTTATTGTATGAATCCTTGGAAGGTTTTAGGATAATTTTAAAGTTTCCATTCTACTATGTTATACTATTCCAAAACTCAATTGTTGCAGCTTGGCCGTTAGGTAGTGGATGCTTAACAAAAGTGAAGTATAGATTAATCCCCAAATTAAAATAGAAGTCCTTAACCAATGTGGTAGTAAATTAATTTCCATTATAAAAAATAATAACAAAAGGTATACCAAATCAACATATCAACCTGTATGAATAGAATGCCTTCATGGTTTTAGTTGTTATTTTTATGGTGGGTTTTGCTTTGATCCATTTTGACAAGTAGTCAATGAGAAACTTCAATTGGGGTGAAGCTATAGGAATGGGTCATGTATATCTACTCCACATACACTAAAAGGCCAAAGATCTTACATTGAATGCAATACCCCAGGTAGTTCTCTATGAATGTCAACAAAGCTTTGCCACTTGTCATACTTCTTGACAAATTGAGAGCAATTAACCTTTAAAATTGGCTAATAACCTTTAATATCCTGCATGAACCACCTTTGTAACCAAGTATCTAACTTCAATGTGAATTCTACAAATTCTTTCATTACATGCTCAACTTACCTAGTTGTAAGACATTTATGTAATGGTGTTGAATAACCTCTTCTATAAATTAATCTACAACAATATAATTTAGTTTAAACGCCGATGTTGCCTAACATACTCCATACTTTTATTACATTTTGGCAATAATTAGTTTAATTTAACCACCGCTACCGCCCATCCCCTCCATCGCCCGACACCCTCCATTATCTCTACCACATAAAATCATCAATTATGTAATGAAGTATTGAAAATCACATTTATCTTTTGTGTTTAGGGGCCACATATATCACTATGTATAAGGCCTGAATTATTAGCCCTTTCACTTTTATTTGTGAATGTGGTCCTAGTAAACAAGGCTCATAGATGCTACATCATTTCAAATCAAACGAGTCCAAGAAACATTCTTTATGGAATCTTGATAAGCAATTCTTATTTATATGGCCTAAGCGACAATGTTATAGACAGATTGGGTTCCCACTGTTGGATTTGAACCGCTTTATATTTATGTTGTAGATTGGATTATCAAGATTAAAGACATAAAGCTATCATTTAAATAAGTAAAACAACTTTTGTCCTTTACCACGTATGGGAAAAAGTTATCTATACAAAAAAATATAAAATTTTCCATCTTAATATCAAGCTCAATGGACAAAAATAATAAGTCCCAATAAGTAGCAACTCTTTCTCAATTGCCAACATATGGGTACATTTTGTTTTGCCCTTGGTCTACTCCTTATTAGATATTACTGATCTCACCAATGTATGATCTATATTAGATATCTAATACTTAGGGTGAAGTAGTCAAAAAATTGACTTTCATAAAAAAGTACCTAAAGTGGAAGTTACACTTCTTTCATCTTTAATTCTCCTAAGTACTTTGAGCAATTCCTTTTTCAATATCCCATCACACCATAGTAGAAGTAATTTCCCCCGATCTTACTGTGGCTTTGGGCTCCCTACCCTTTGTCCTTGCCTCATCCAAAATCATCATAATGGCTATTCCCTTATTAATGTTCTATTAGTTGTTCTCAACATGTAAAGTATATTTTATATATTTCTTGGATGAAGAAAAAAAAAGTACAATATTTTCTTTATTTTTTGGTTAAATATAAAATGAATAATTGATGTAATGACTTTTTTATCATTTATAAAATAATATATATTTCAAGTGTATCTTATACTAGATGAGAGGGATAAACGGGTAGATTAAAAAAAGTAAAATAATCTCCTCTAATTTGTGCTTTCTCATTTGAGATAAGAAAATTGATATAGTGTTTTTGATTTATGTTAAAATCTATACTTTTTTTCTCATTTTCTCTTTATATTTTCTTTTACTTTATTTTTTTATAAAAAAACAATATTAAAATTAGAGGTGTCAAAATGGGCCGGGCCGGCCGGGCCGGCCCGCCCGAACCCGCAATATGGGAGGGCTTGGGCACTTAAATTAGAGGCCCGAATTTTTGTCGGGCTTTTTAGCCCAGAAATGAAAAAGCCCGGTCTTAAACGGGTTCGGGTCGGGCTACCCGATCGAGCTAACGAGTGACCCGTTTTTTTTTTTAAAAAAAATTGCCTTACTTTTGAGTTATGCTTAAGTTCGCTGGCATGGTCCATTTTTTATTTTTCTTCCATCTAAAAATGTTTGAAATTCTGAAAATTGAAATTTCTACTGTGAAGTCAATAGATATGGTGAGCAATTATGATTTTCTTTTGATAGATAACTAATTAATTAAAGCAATTATGATCTAGTATATTATTATATTAGTGCATATATATACTTCCTCAAATCCAAGTTTGTCAAATATGTATTTTATAATCCTATTTTGAAGAACAATTTTTGGAACAGGTGCAGTATAGGTTTATTTAATTTAATTTAATTACATATCAATTGAGTACTATTATAAAATGGAAAAATCTTGGAACAATTTAGAATCAATTTTGAAGAACAATTTTTGGAACAGGTGCAGTATAGGTTTATTTAATTTAATTTAATTACATATCAATTGAGTACTATTATAAAATGGAAAAATCTTGGAACAATTTCGATTCATCGAATGCAAATTCATTTTGCTTTTCCCCTTTTAAATGATTTTTATAACTAAATTATAATTTTTTTTTTAGTTTTGTAAAAGTATAATTGTTTACAATTTTTAATGAGCAACATTTTTGAATAAGTTAATTTTTTTTTAACCGGGCCGACCCGCACAAGCCCGCTACCCGCATAGGGCCGGGCTAGGGCACTAAGTTCACAGGACCGAATTTTAGCCGGGTATTTTAGCTCTGCCCGCACAAGCCCGCTACCCGATGCGGGCCGGGCCGGGTAGCCCATTTTGACACCTCTAATTAAAATTAATAGTGTCTATTTACAAATACCCTAAAGTTTAAGAGGACTAAGTATGTGTTTAATTTACTCCAAAACCACGTTTCAAATATGTATCCAGATAAATATTATATAAATAACATTGGTCCGGATCCATGTTTAAAACATAGTTTTAAAGTAAACTAACCACACTTTTTTTTTGTCAAAAAACCAACTACACTATAAATACATTTTTATCTCCTAGCCGAGTGGCCCTGTTGGAGGTTGGGCCTTAGTTACCATTTGTAGGGAACCTACTTCCTTTTCTAGAAAATATTGCTAACATTTTTTAATATACTTTTTATTATTAAGTAAAATTTATGTGAGTCCTTAGAATTAAACTAGTGACAAGAAATTTAAATAATTTACATAAGGTTACAGGCCATAGATTGCCACCCCTATAAACATGTATAGATTTCATTCAATAACAAAATGTTAAAAAAAGATATGTTACCGTTTCTCTTTAGATTTCTATTTTAGATTAACGTGAGAAAAAATCTATTTTTAATTGCTATCCGAGATACTTTCTAAATGTTGTTAGAATCTTTCGTAAGTAGCCCGTTAAATTATATATTAGCATGGACTGACTGAAAATTGGAAGGTACGAATAAGAACAGACTTAAAATATGAAAAATAGTGATTTTTAAAAAATGCTGGAGAGTATTATATATTGGACCCTAATTACCATTTTTAAGATAAAATTTAACCGGTGACACCATGAGCCTGAACAAAAGTAGCAACCAAAAGTAATTGTCAAAGCTAGGTGTCAGTAAATTTCATGAACTCATCCCCTGCAGTGCACCTATATTTAAATGCAGGAGATCCAAATAGTGACTTTCCAATGAAAACATGATGATTCTATAGCCTATAGTGTAGTACAGCAATGCCAAACTTCCATTTGCTATGAAAATATGATGATTCTATAGCCCTATAGTGCAGTACAGAAATACCAAATTAACTTCCACTTGCTATGGAGCAGTTTCGAGGGATTGTAATTCAGCGCTAACTACTAGCTCAATATATGCCACTGAAAAATTGTTCTCTACTTGTGTATGCTCAAGTTTGGGCTTGTAGGTGAAAAGGAAATACTAAATTACATTGAAGAGTAATATTAATATTGTAAATTACAGACTGCTGGAAGAATATTCCCGAGGATATTAACCACAAGAATTCACCAGCAGACTTCAGTACCAACGTACCATATATAAACAAGAATTTAGCTCAATACGTAAAAAAAACAGATAGTAAATGTAACAACACTTTGGAAAGCCGGATTTCACATTACTTAAGAAATTATAAAATAGATGCTTTCAATTAAACTCATTCATCAAATTGATATATTGCAATAGATAGCATAACTAACATTTACCGGAAATGATCACAGGAGTCAGATAAGAATAATAAATTAGAGTATGTAACTTCAGCGGCACATACGATCATATTTACATACATTTATTTATGTACAATAAATATATAATAAAGGTTTGATATTGAATAACACATCATGATCAGCATATGATTTAAGGAACACGGGAGAAAACAAACAGCCCAAGAATCCCGCATTCTACGAAACAAGCTTATATTCTTGGAATCAGTCTTCTTTTTGCCGAAATAAATGCAGGAAAATGTCCCATGGCACGGGATAAAGCAGAGAGATGCCATCATTTCTGAACCTGAAAATTTTCGTGCTAAGCTAACTTATGTATATACAATTCACTTACGAATTTCAATTACTGAAATATCTAACCATGACTTAAGAAAAACAGAAGATGGTATAGCTTGGGAAGTTTTGACAGCAACATCATTCAAATATAGCTTCATCCTTGAAGATTACATTTACAGGTTTCAAATGTTAAAATTTTGCTGGGAGACATCATTAAAAAAGAAACAAAGAAGACAGCATAGAAGATCAGGCTTCAAGTCAAGGAAAAAAATATGTTTGTTCTAGTTATTTGCAGATTTTGAAAACCAACTATTTCAAAAGTTTAAGACATCAGGTAGAGGCATAAGAATGATTTTATATTTTTAATATGTTCCCCATGCAAGAATCAAGAATACTTTGAGCTTAACTGTGGATAATAGACATGCCTACCTAACCCATCTCTGCTTTAAGCTTTTAAGCTTTAGGAGAGCGGGGAAGTGACATAAGTAAATCAAACAATGGTGGTAGGATAGCTTCAGAAACCAATCCACATGAAGAAGGTGAAGAAGATAAATCTCAAACTGTTTATGTTTCCTTAAAAATTCCTTCAGCAATTTCCTACCATGACTTGCTATTTTGGCTCCTCATTTTAGTGCAGGCATCTTAACTATTAATTTAGATGGAACAAAAATACCATGGGTCTAGATTGGGATTTGATCATCAGATAATGTTTTCTAAGCTACTGAATGTTTGTCAATGTATCAGTCCTAATGATTTTAAAATCTTACATTGTTCTCCAAATTTGACTCTGTAATTGGGCTATGGTCCTGAGCACCAGACTCTTGTTCAAGTTCCCTGCAGGAGAGATGCAGTCACCATAAAATCAGCTATACTAGAAACAAGCCATGCAAAATTTAATTTAAATCTAACAATATGGACCAAAAAGTTAATCAAGTATGAATAATATAGTTAAAAAAAACTACCTTTCAGTTAGGTCCATTTGTTGATGAGACAAAGATGTGCTCAATTCAGGAGCAGCAGACTGAGAAACTTCTGACCCCCTGGGTTCATGTTCACTCATTCCCTGCAAAAAGGTTTGCCTCAAGTCCATTTCTCATGTGACTTAAGATGTTAAAACACAATAAGTCTCAACAGCACAAACTCACAGCAGAAATATGTCTCATCCATTCAGGAACCTTATCCGAAAGAAGGCTGATATACTGCTCCATAGCAACCTCTGGACTCATGTTCCCCAGCTTTTGCCAAGCATTCCTTGCACAACGGAATCAGTACTGTCGATCACTCATACAAAGCAGCTCTCAACCCTGTTATTATAACTAGCAATCAAGCTATACCGTGTAACTTGTACAGCACGGCCGTATTTGTTGTTTACATTTATTTATCAAGTTTGAGCTTTTGACACTTTATTTTTCCTATTCTCAAGAATAATCCTTGCCCTGTCTCTTTTCTTTAATGATTAGTTCATTATCTATCCAAATTTTGTGTACATTACGTCTTGGGGAATACCAATTAAACGCATGAAAACAACCCAGTGAATACTTTTGCTAACATCACAGCCAAAATCCTATTTATGGACTTATGTACCCAATTTGGTTTTGTTCCGTGCCCTTTCATTCAAACCTATCCTCTGGCCCTTAATAAATATCTTCATCTTTTATGCGCCTAAACAAAATTTGGCAGTAATTGGAACAATTTCCACATGTACAGTTAAAGGGACCTATAACTAGTAACCAATTGGGTCCTTATACAATAAGAAATGTGTCTATCTTTATTCAAAATGACAAAAATCCAAACCCCTAAAAAAATAGCAAAACAAAACCACCCACGTAAAGTGAAGAACAAGGCAATGCAAATTAGGCAATTCAATAACACGAACCATAACTGGAAAAAAGAGAAGTGGTTAAGGGAAGTTTGAAGTATGATACCACTTGGCACGTGCAGAGAGCTTGAGAGGCATTGGTTGAGGATCACGGCAAGGTCCTTCAATTGCAACCTTGTGAAGCGCAAACAACTCCATCTGCACATCATCGTCGCCACAACCATTCCCAGCAACAAATTCCGTAGCCGCCATAAACACCTTTTCCAACTCACTCCTCTCAATCCCTTCCCATTCCCAATCATCATCATCATCATCGTTTTCCTCATCTCTTTCCTTTGTCTCGCATCCTACAATAGGAACCACCATCTCCGTGGAAGATTCTTCGATTATTTCTTCCACACACTCCACGTTCCTCTGTTCCGAAGAATCGCCATCGTGCTCGGCGATTTTCTCTTTCTCTTTCTCTTTCGTTGCATCAACGGCAATGTCTGGCTTCGCAGGCAACTCGACTTCGAAAACTTTGGAATTGGATTCAACAGTAGCCTCTTCTATGTTCTCTCCGGTTTCTACATTAGCAGTTGCGAGTTGAACCGGAGTTATAAAATCGACTCTGCTCTCGCTTCGGGTGCTGTGAACCGTCAACCGTTCCCCTTGAAGAACTGGACCAACCGGTTCGCCGTGGACGTGATGGTTTGTCGTGGTGTGAGTGTCGGTCATGGCCAAGGAGACAAGCTTTGCAACAAGGAGTGATAGAAGAAGCGCCAGGGAAGCGGTGACAAAAAGATCACTAGCGGTTACAAGCTCCATAACACTTCCTTTTTGGTGATATCGCAACAAAACAGAAAACACTGATGCTGTGAAGTAAGGGGAAAGGTATAAGGAGAGGATTAGGATTAGGATCAGGATTAAAAAGGGTGATTGTTTTGAGAGAGGGAAATAAAAAGAGAGTAATAATAATAATGAGAGAATTAAGGAAGGAAATGATTAGAAGGAAGGAACTCGAGGAAGAGATGAGGGAAAGGAGGAAAGGATAATCTGCAGAACAGAGCAAAGCATATTCTGCGGTTTTTTTTCACTTTATGCTTTTGCCTATGGGAGTATACCCATTTCTATAATTTCTATAATAAAAATATAAATTTATGTATCTGTTTTTTTTTTTTTTGATAACTTTTTGGGTCTGGGAAGGGTAGTGTGGGTCCCATTGTTGCGGAGACACAGGGGAAGGTGACGTGTTGTGAGAGAAAAGCGCGAAAAGGCGTATATACACGACCACGTCGACTATGCTTACTCACTCCTCATTACCACGAGGTTGTTAAAGTCCCACAATAATCCGGAGAATAATAAGAGTAATATGTCTTGGATAATCATTTTACAACTTACTATTTGAGTTTGAATTAAACTCGGTTAAAAATGGTTTAGATAAGTGTTTTCGGATTCGATCTCCATTAAATATATTCTTAGGAACTAAAGAGGTGTTTCAATAGGGATTCAGGCTGACTAATCAATTGGATAGATACGCTTTTGGTCTGTCTGTTACTGTCATGTTGCCTCGGTTCAGTTACAATGAGGTCGACCCATTTACTAATTCTAGAGTTGGTCATTTTTTGGCCTAGCTAATCAGGTCCAAAGGTGGCCTATAAAAGAGGGCTCAACTCTATATTAAAGGGCATCTGAAACTCATTCTAACGTCAAGGTTTGATTCCTATCTGGTGAAATTTTTGGTTGTAAGGAGACTTTTTTAGAATAAATTGGCGCCCACCGTGGAGCGACGGTAAAACGTTTCCCCGATCGCATTCCTTTTAGTCTATCTCATGTCTTTAAACAAAAAAAAAAAGAGAGAAGGAAGCTTCATCCTAAATCAATCTTGATATGTTTCCAATCAAATCAAAGTCAAGTTAGACTCACCTCCTTCTACATGTTCATTTCATCTTTGTGCCTCTAATTTCAGAATTTAGAACGCGAGAGAGAGAGGTAGAAAAGGGTTTGAAACAAAGTGGAAGATGATGAAGAGCAAAAGTGAATTGGTTGGGCTTTATATTGAAGGGTCATGTGAGAGTAGAGAAAGTGTGGAGAAATGGCGGAGGCAGAAATGCACTCTCGATCGCTTGCCTTCTCCTCTTGTCAATGCTCTCCTTCGCCACCTCATCACTCGTCATCTCCTCCACCCCTCCCTCCTTGAGGTTTTCAAATAAAGTGTCGAAGAGGTTGATTTGAGAGATGACAATTCTATGGATGCAGAGTTGATGGCATATTTGGGAGCGTTTCACCATTTGCACCTTGAACGTTGTCGATTGTCATCGAATCATCACTTCAATTCTTTGGCCTATCACAGGAAAAGGCCTCATCCTTTGTCAGCTCCGAGGACATACATTCTCTCCTTAAATAACTCCACTAACAGTGGACGAAAACTAAGGGTTAATCAAGGGGAAATAAAAGTATAAGTGATTCTTATATTCGAGATCACATATTGGAGGGAAGAAAAAAGAAGATAGGAATTAAGCGAGAAGTTCATAGCATTATCAACTATTTTTTCAGCCTTTGAAGAAGGTAATGAATCTCTTTTCAATTTCATAGCCCCAAATCTTTCAATACACCTTTTCATTTTTGTATGTCAACTTCAATTTTAATTTGTTTTAAATATTTCATAATAGTTTTACTAAAAAAAAATTAGAGTTAATATGGAAAGTGTAAGCCTCTAACATATTCGGCTCAATTTGACATAGAAATGCATACAATTTGAATACATAGCTATCTTCTCTGATTCATTTTGGACTATAAAAGAGAGCTCAACCCTACGTTAGAGGGCATCTGAACTCATTTTAATGCCTAGGTTTGACGCTTATTTATTAAAGAATTTGGTTGTCATGAGACTTTTTGAGAACCGGAGGGGTGAAGAGTCTTAACTATGACCAAATCTGGATTGTCTCTAGTAATAGGAGATACATGTGGTTAACACAAAAAAAGTAATACAACAATACTTTAATAAACAAACATTACAAATTATGAATTTAAAGAATGATACAACAATGTTTAACAAATACACATTACATGATATAACATGTTTGTTTGAAAAACATGGGATGGAAATAACAAGAACTAAAATCACAAAGCATGACAATTAAACTAGCAAATTAACATACTTATCAAATCCTAAATCTCCACCACAGTCCACCATCACATAAAAAAACAAACTAATCTGCATAAACAAAAGTTAAATAGTTTTCATTTTTTCTTCACCTCTCTTTTTTAAGGCCTAGGCAGCTTTGCTGGAAGTGCTATGTAGAGAAAAGCCACTGGACATCACAAGAAGCAGACATTATTGTCCTAGGTCAAATATAGGCGAAAGAGACCGTATCAATGGAACCTTAGAGGAGAGAAAAAACCGGTTGAGTTACAGGAAGTGACTGGGGATGAATGTCCTTGCCACAGGAAGAATAAAAAGGAGAAGGAGGGGGTAGAGATGGTGGCCAATAGTGGTGGTGGTTGGAGAAGAGAGTGTGGAGGAAGGAGGAGAAAAAAACTCTCACTAGGATAAAGAAAAGTCCACCTAGAGTGGGTGGAGAAACCCTGCACACATGGGGAGGTAGGCCCCCAAGATAGAGGCAACCCCGTTTGCTGCAGTTTTTACTCTATTGATATTTTCATTACGACTTTTTCTGATATGATATTAGAGTTTATCCTAAATTCATCATTAAAACGTCACTAACAAATGTTCAATCCTATGACTCATCCATAAAAGTCCAGTCCTATAAACCCTTTCTCCAAATATCATATGCATGTCCTATAATAGGGGGATTTCTTCTCGTTTCTTTATTATCACTATCACATGTTTAGGTTTAATTTTTTTATATATAAATAAAATATTCTATAGCACATGTTTAATATTATTTCATTTTTGTCAAAATCTAGATTTTTAACCAACAATCATCGTAAAATATTCTATTTTTTTTATTAAATGTAGGCCGATCTCATCATTCATAGACAAACATTATGTTATTCTTTTTAAAATAGTAGGTTCACAATTTAAAATAATTTATAAAATAGACAAATATTAACTATTTATATTTTTAAAATTGACCATTTAAGAAGAAATTTTTTACTTAATTATTATTCCCAACTCCAATAACGTGTAACCAAATGCATTGATTAAAAATCAAAAATAAAAATTTCTTAAAATTATATATTTATATCTCATTTGATTTTACAAATATAATTAATATTTATCTTTTAATAAAAATCTTTTGCTTTTAGGGTACTTGTTGGCCTATCCTTAATTTTGTACTTGTACGCGTGATGATACTCAACTAAATACAAAAACAGGTAAGGTACAAAAAGGAAGAAAACGTGGGGGTCTAAAGTAGTCACGTGATTTTAACAACATTTTCTTTTCTTCATTTTCGGATGCTGTTTATCAATTAATAAAGCGGTTTGTCGTATTGCAAGTTGCCGCATAGAACATTATCTCATTTTTATTCAGTATAATCCATTCGGTGTAATTTGTCGCTAAAAAGCATAAACACCCAGTCAGCCAATATTTCAGATAATGCATGGGAGTAGGTGCCCGTAGGATATTATCCAGAACATCAATTTGCACGTGTTTTGATGCAGATCAATTACTGCTGATCTCTAATTCGAGCCTTCACAATGTAAATGTGAAAAACTTTATCGCCTATAAAAATACTACCGGCTGGAACAATGTTGTCTCTGATGAAAAATAATTGTGATCTTGTACAAAAACAATTAATTCAATGGAAGTGCCTATCTACTCCTTCGCTCTCTCACACACACGAGATAAACTCGCCAAGTTTAGAGTCGATTCACTGAATAAGCAGATCACGAGCTTGGATCATACTTTTCAAACCTTACTAAGCTAAAATCCACAATGCATCCTCATTCCCCCACAAAACAAGAACTTGAATTGTATAACGGATTGGTTTGATCACTCAATAATGCTACTTTCGATAGGCTGCACTAACAAGGCGATCGTGAATATCGGAGCAAATATGGTATTGTTGTAAAGTATCTAGGTTATATATATAATATGTGTTTGGTTTATCCCAAAACCAAGTTTCAAATGTGGATCCAAACAAATGCTCCTGAGTGTATGTTTGGTTTGGCATTGAAACTGCGTCAAACTCAAGTTTAGATTTCTCAATGCAACTATTTTTAACGTTGAAAATGTGAATTTACCACATTTCAACACTAAACCAAACATGCTCTGAGAGCAGCTTCTGCCCAGATACACCAATAGTGTAAGTCAATACAGCTTAATTTCCGACTTGAGGAAACCCTTCAACTTCAATTGGTAAGCTTAATATAATAATAAGCTCAACGATAATATTAAAAAACCAAGATCACGTGGGTATTAACCTTATTCAACTGAGGCATCAGAATGAATTTTCTCATACAAGCGATGTATGAGAGGTGATTTAGACATCTGGGGTTCCCTCTCCAGGACAGCAATTACGTCCTTGACAGAGATGCTTCGATCTACCCTTGCTTGAGATGCAACTGCATGATTTCTCCCAAATTTTCTAGCAGCCCCCTATAACAAGAACAGAAAGAGCAAAACCAGCAATGAAAAAGTAGCACAGCCAATTAAACGCACTTATTACTTAATTCAAATTATATAACCAACACAACATCTATGGACCTCCATGTAAAAGTTCTTTCAATCTATTTTGTTGGCAACATTAAGCATGTAGTGCTTTACACTTCATACAACAGGACAATGGCCAAGGCAGGCAATAAGGAGCATGATACAACCCCGCTTCAGCCCCAAAGCAGTGGGGAGGAGGATAGTTCTACATTTAGATATTATTAAAACATTTTCAACAAAAAAGCAATATTAAGCAAAAACATATACTATATTATTTCATTCATTCTGTGAGAGATTATGATTAGAGTTCTACTTCCATTTTATCACAATCTCTTAATTTTTTTTATCATAAATTAAGATATAGCATAATGGATGTCAGTTTGGCGAATACTGATATCTAAAATTGACTACCATCTCTGACAACTGAAATGACAGATAGACAGCTCAAAATAAACTCACCTGCAGTTGCAAAAAAGTAGTTGGACCTTTTTTCTCTCCTTGATTATCCTTTGTATTTCTTCCAGATGTTATAGATTTGCGGTTCACATCTTTAGCTGGTTGAGAACCAGATGAAACGTCCACCCCCCCTTCACGTTTCTGCCTGGCTTGCTTAGCCATAAGTTGCCACTTTGAGAACATGTCATCTCCCCCAAAAGCAGCACGGGCGGCAACATTTAGAGCATTCATCCTTGTCTTGTCATCCTCTTCCTTGTTCACCTACAGCATAATATAAATCAAAGACAAGATTTCCAATGTCGATAATGGTGAAATATAAGAATGAGCCTTTAACACCCTTGTTGATTTGATAATGGTGATATATAAGAATGATATTAATACCTTTGTTGATTTAGTACGACTCTCATCCTTTTCCTTGTCACCATCAACTCCAGTATTGCTCTCAACCTATATTTAAAAAAACTTTTTAAATGATATGCCTGCATATTTCAATTGCAAATACACAAAATACATGCATGCATTGGAAATGTGTAGACAAGGCTATTATCTTCTCAGTAAACCCAACAAAAATTCCAAAATTTGGAACTCACATCATTTGATTTCCGAAGCTTCTCCGTTTCTGCCTGTTTTTTCTCCCACTCTTCCCTTAATTTCCTATTTATTGTTATGATTTGCCGGCGAACATCTGAGGTGACAACAGTCCGATGGCTTGTCTTCTCAAAATCAACCCGCTGGTAGGAAAATTGTTGCAAGTAAGGAATAAGAAATTTATAACTTTACAAAAGACTATCTGTGCAAGCAGCTAGAGCAAATAACTGACCTGTTTTGACAGTCTAATCAGGTTACTTATCAATCCACGCATTCTTTCCTCCACACACTAAACATTTATACTCAGTCATAAGATTACATGCAAACCTACTGCAATGAAAAGTGAAAATTTGAAGGAGTCTCACCAGTGACAAGCATCTCTCCACATCATTGCTCATGCCCTTCAAGCCACACTTGGCCACTGCCAGAAACAACATAAAACAGCTATAAGGCTTTGTGGGCCTAGTACAATCCAGATAAGCTCAAAAAGAAAGAACTAAAACAGATGGATATGAGGATGATATGAATAGGACACTAACTAATGTCAATCAATTTTTTTGCAATGGAGCTTTCTGCAAAATCAATCTTTCCTCTTCTTCTTGCACAGCTTTTCGACATGCTTCTGAAACTCGACTGTCCTCTTTGGGCCCTGAAAATAACTGCTCTTCCTCTTCCTGTAATAGAGAAACATTAGAAATTTCAGATTTTGAAATAGAAGTGTAAACATTCCCTCCTTATTGAGCTATCTGGCTTAGGTTAACATGACAAAGTATCATACCCTAAGATCAACACCACTAACAGCAGTGACGTCATTAAGCTGTTCAATGCTTTGTTCTACTGATCCCCCAGACATTTTTTGTTTCTTACTGTAGGATGGATAACAGACACATTAGCATATATCAAAATGTGTTAGAAATTAACAAATTAACCCAAAAAATAAGCAAATCATGATCAGGTAGTGTAAGACATATATCACCTTGGAGGAGGTGAGGAACTGAGTGATTCAAGCGGTTTCTTCTGGGCAAGAGGGGGCTTTTTAAGAGTTGTCCTTGCAATAACCCCAGATGCGTTTGAAGGGTTCTGAGCGCTCGACTGATCAAATTCAGAAGTGGGGCAAAGGAATTAGGCATTAACAAATTTGAAGAAATCATTATTATAAACATGGAGTTTATGCACAGAATGATATTTTGGTATTTAAGAAAAGAATACACAGAAAAAGCAAAATTGAAGTTCATATTTCCCAATAGCAGATTCTACTTAAAAAACTAAAAAGTAGAAGCCCAAGGACATGAAATAAAAAATAAGCACAACATTATGTTCTTGTTATTCTCATAGCAATTTATAATACATCTTGATGTACCTCATAAACTTGCATAAGAAAAATTGGAGGATCAAAGATTTCTTATGCACATACATGCCCAGGGCTTCACCAAGAAAAAAATACAGTCAATATGTTCTTGGATACTTAGTTCTACATAAATAGTGTAAAAAAGTTAGTGTCAAAAGACCATTTTGTTCTTATCTGTTATTGGATACTTAGGGCCCGTTTGATACAGTGTATTAGGTTTGATAGTATAAGCTAATACAATACATTATGGTTTTATCATTTATTTGGTGTCAACATTGTATTGTATAGGCTTATCCATCAAATTCTATCTTATACATTAAAATGACGGATAACTTAATTAGGCCTAGAAAGGTGGGATAAGGGCTAATTGGATTTAATGTATAAACTTTTATAAACATTTTCCTACCCACCCTTTCAATCGCCTCTCTCACTCTCATCACTTGTTTTTTTCATAAAATAATAAAATAATATGAAATAAACCCATTTTCTATTTTTAGGAATTTAAATTTCATGAAAATTAATATAATATAATAAATTCATAAATAATATGTTTTAAGTAAAGGGTTTGTTTTAGAAAAAATTTAAAATTTTATACTATCTAGTATTATACAAGATTTCTCCAAATATAGGATTGCATTTATATACAACATAATATCTTATACTATATGACACCAAACATTGTATAGTATTAATTTTTTATCAAGCATTATCCTATATAACGTACCACACAGACCCTTAGTTCAACATAAAAGTATAGTCACATGCTACCCATAAAAAAAAACAGATAATAATTACAAAATGTTGCACAGAATTATAAGTGAAAAGATTCTTTGCCATAAACAATATAACAAAAATGATGAAATTTCCTGAATATGAGTACTAGTAGTGTTTTGTAAGTTTACATTTAATATAAATTCAATATAACATGATACTAAAAGGATGCACACTGCCTAAGAAAACATCAACATATTTAGACACTATTTGATGCACAACAATTTAGTCACTGTATCTTAGACAATATTGTGTATATCAGTCTCAAACTTACCGACACATTAGGGTCTAGTTGGGTCATTACAGAAGGGGAAGTAGAATTGAGTGGCAGCAAGCCAGTAGATGTTGTAGGAGGCACGCTTGTGGATGCTGGAAGACCTCTTGAAAACTCATCCTTCACAGTTCCTTGATTAGCGCTACCTTGTTCAATCTGGGCAGAATTAACAGAAGGCAAGCCATGCAATTTAGACAAATTATGCCTATTTTGCTGCTCTGCAGACAAGTCACTAGGCTCCTTCTTGACATAAGAATCAGATGACAATGAGCCCAAATTTTGTTCTTTGTTTGTTGATGGTTGCCAAGCATTTGAAGTTTGCTGAGGTGCTGTATTGTTTACAGAAGTACACAGAGATCCACCTGCCAGTCTCTTGGGGTCATTGAAAGAATTCTGCCATTCATGTTTTGGCATACCAAGCACATTCAAACGCTGTGTTGCCCCACCTAAGTGATTTGAACCAATGCTTTGATGTGGACTGTGACTCATATGTGAATCATGCAGTTGCGGTTTGATAGATGAACTGGAATTACTGGTTGTCCCAGAAAAAGGGTTATAATTATCACTACTACTTCCATATGCTGATGGAAAGTGTAGATGTTGTTGCTGCTGCTTATTAAGCCCTTGTATGTGAACTGATGATCTTTCTGTTTCTGACTAACAGCGCTGGAAGATGGAAATTGGTTTGGTTGTAATCCTTGAGATTCTATTTTAACATCCAATTCCTGAGATTTTCTAGCATTGCTCTCTACAGCTTGGACAGCTGAAGAAGACATACGAGATTGGTCAGCAGTGGCACTCATACTTCTCTGATGCATCTGTGCTATAGTATGGGGATCATTCAATTGTCTTGCACCTGAACTAACAGTTGGCATCCTTACAGGGTGCTGTGGCCCAGCAGGTCCTTGGTTGGGCCTTGTCTATAACAGTAAAAAAAGATGAAGTTTAGCATGCATGAGCATGACCATGACATCAATATTTAACTGGCTTAATAAAAACCATCCATGTTCTCTTCCTACCTGTGATTGCATTTGCACTTTTGCTAATGCCAATCTAAGCATTTGGTCCCCTACAATACCTTTCATAAGCCGCACAAAACTGTCTTTTGCTATTTCATCTTTCTAAAACAGAAAACAACAAAATTGGCAAAACAAAAATTAGTAGAATGGGATATCTGATCATAAGTTGGTTTAGCCTATGACCAAGAAGATTAAAACTTGGAACAGAAAAAGTGTGTTTGTTTTGGAGGGGAAAAGGACCTGATAGTGAGATTGGTTTGAGAAACCCACCTTCAATTTAGTAAATAAAGTTTGAAGTTGCATAGCTCTGTCTTTCGCAAGTTGGGGAATCAATATGGGAAGCAACAGGCCAAATGGTACCTGTTTACTACGATTATTTTGGTTACTTGGCTGCTCAGTGACTGAAGCCTGTTGGTTACTCATCTGCTGCAACTTTGCATACTGCGATTCACTGTTTGGATTATGAGTTTTGACTACCTCATTATTAAGGACAGGATCTTTTCCAGAATTCTGAATTCCAATTGCTCGAGAACTTTGGACGGAAACTTGTACAGTTGGTGCTTGGTGACATTCATCTTGAGATTGTTTTGTGACAAAGGAGGATTATTTACATCCTGCGAAGCAACATGCTGTAGTTGTTCTACCAGAGATCCATGTTGCTTCAGCTCCATCTCAGATGAAGGTTGCTCTTGCTGTACTGCAGTTTTAGGCTCTTGATTTTGACTGTCTGTTCTGCTGCCATGGCTAGAAGCTGGCCAATGTGGTAATGACTGACTTGTTGTATTATTGATTCCTTGAGACAAAACTGTGTAATTACAGCAGCCCAAAGCATGTGCAATTGAGAAATTACCAAGAAATCATAGAAAATCACATGACCCAACACTCAATTAGAACTAAAACTAATATTTTTCCGATTAAGGTACTTCAGCATCTAATTACAAATTGGACTCTGGAATATTTTAGTACTAATGAATCAGATGCAAATTCTCCCTTACATTTAGAAATAAGAATTAGAAAGAAAAAATGTGATAAGCAAGTAGTATGAAGAGAAATTTTAGACCCTTTTGCTAAGATGTATGCTCCAAGGAAGGGGATGGGAAGTAGATAATCAACACAAGTAGGTCAGGAGAGTGAATTGGAAATAAGGGAAAGAAACATCCGTGCTGATAGTTTGGAGAATAACAAAAGCTCAATGTTGAAAATGGAAAGGAATGATGTAATAATTCTATTACTCAATCATTAGGGTACAAAACATACACCCACACACACACATGTAGACAAGTGGGCCCAATGAGCCAGACTACCCTAAACTAGTCTATGTACACTAACATTGAGCTGGCAAGGAGTATTGGGAGAAGGTGGGAATTCAGCAGTGAGAAATGAGAATATAAGAAGGATAGGAACTTGATAAAGAGTGTGATTTGGGAGGAAGTAGACCCTCAAAGTTTGGCAGTCTTTATTTTGTTTTGTTTTTATGCTTTTGTGAGTGTGCTACTGTAATTCTAATCTTGTAATTGGGGAACCATTCCTGTTGACTATCTAGCACTTGAGTTCCTATCAAATGGTATTAGAGTTCCCAATCTACAAGCTGCGGTGTGGACTGAATGGAGTGTCATGAACCAACTACCCAAAAGTTTAAGTTGTTGGGTGGACACATAAATGGTTTTATTCTAACATGCCCCCTCACACAAGATCTCATTGGGCTTGAACCGTGGACAATGCACAGGCCTACCTACCTTGTGCTGAATTAAACCTTTTTTAATTGTAATAATGGAGGCAGCAAGGATCGAACTCTTGATCACTTGGTCATAGAGGCTCTGATTCTATGTTATGAACCAACTATCCCAAAAGTTTAAGCTGTTGAGTGAAGACACATAAATGGTTTTATTCTAACATGGAGATTCCAAATATACATATAAGGAAGAGATTTGGGGTAATAAGGGAATAAAAGCTCTTGGCAGTGATGACAATGTGGGAAAGGGATTGGGATTTAGGTTTGCAAGTTGCAACAACCTAGCTTATGTTGTAAGGGTGATGGAAAGAAAGCAAGAGAGGGAATGGTTAGGAGAAGACTTTAAAGAAGAAGGAAAGGGGAAAGAAACTGGTATCAAAAAATTGAGTAAGGTATTCGGAGGGAGAGAGTAGGCACCTCAAATAGCCTACAGCTCTATTTTCCTTTTCATGATTGAAAGAGATCTACGTACTACATAACCTCTGTTCGTGAAGTCATTTAGTTTCAGTAACAGAGAGTGAATTTTAGTTCTGATTATTTGCTTCTATAAAGAATTTTAGAAAGAAATTAATAGTCAGCAAAAGGACAAGAAATCTACCCACACAAAAGATACAAGGTAGTACAAGAAGAAATCACATAGAGACATCGCTAATTAACTTTCATCAACAACCAAATACTCATCATGTTCAAACATAAAATTTCATTTCGACCATTTTGATCTTTTAGAATTAGATATAAACAATAATAAGCTCAAACATTTGTTGAAGAAGCAGTACATCTGAATAGAATGATAAGCAGTGCCAACAGTAACAAATAAATCAAATATGAGCAGAATGAGAGAGCAAAAGTGTATTGAAGACTGGATCGTAGAAAATAATGAATAAAATGGGTGATACCTGTGTCTGAACCCGAAATTGAGAAGTAATGCATCTCCTCCTATATCTCTATTAAGGGCAGCCTGGAAGGCTTCCACATCCACCCCTGAATGCATTGTTTCATCCTGTGAACATTCAAACACAGTGGTATGATAAGCTAAGCCCTGATTCAGTAAGATAAGACCATATATTTTTTCATGAAAGAAAAGGAGAAAACCTCATCATCTTCAAGAAGCTTCATAATAGACGGTCCATAGCAATTTCACCGCACTTGTTATCTTGGTTGCTCTATTCAACCAAAAGGTCTTAAGAAATTTTCTTCACACCATATCTTATCTCATAAAGGAAGCAAACAAACTGAAATGAAGTCATCACCATACGTATTAGGCTACAAGCATTTTGACATGAGCTCCACCAAACATTTACAATAATACAATCACGTAATAAATTCAATTAATTTCACCGTAAAAACGAGGGATTCCAATTCTATAATGTCACGATAGAGTGGTGAATAGGGTTCATGGGTTTGCAAGGATGTTAAACAGTTTTAAAAAAAAAATACTATATATTTTGATTTAACAACACATGGATTCAAAAGCAAAGCTGACGGCAAGATGTCCAATACTTCAGGTTACCTATAAACCACATTAGAGAAAGAACAGACATGTTTTATGGCTAGAATCAACTATCGTTCCAAAGTTACGGATCAAAATTTGCAATTTTGAATTGGGATAGAGAGAATTAACTAGAAAAGAATTGAATGGCAAGTTTGAGTATTAAACTCTGACCCAACCAATAGGGGTGCTGCTGAAGTTCCAAAAGTAAGCAGCCACGAACCAAAACGAATACTCAATTTTGTCTTCTCCAATCTCCACAATCGCAGGCAAAATTAGCCTTCAAAGGAGAAAAAGGGTTTTTTCTTCTTTTCAATTCGACAAAATAAACAGAGTTTAAAAAAACAAAAAACTCTCGATTCTAATTTCTAAAACCCTAATAACAAAGGGGAAAAAATATAAGATAATCCTGATTTTTTTTTTTTTTTATTTTCATCATAGGCTTCACCTATTAAGGGGTAATATTCAGGGCTTCTCACCTCCTTGAGAGTGTATTTAGTGGGGATCGAATCCGGAAGCTCATTCCACAATCTCAGTCCGCGTTGTTAACTCAGCCACAACTCTTTGGTTGATTTTTTTATATATAAATAGGCATTATAAATTTTTAATTTGTCTCAATTAATTCTTAAATTTTTATCATTATTACGCTAGATTCTTTCATTAATATAAAATTAAATATTGGGTAAAAATGTTTTTGGTTCCTGTAAAATAAACGAGTTTTGCTTTTAGTCCCTATAAAATTTTTCTTTAGTAAAGCGTCCTCCTAAAATATTATTTTTTACAATTAGTCCCTCCCCTCAATTAGCGTGTGTCAGGTGCTGATGTGGCACATTTTCTCTTTCCTAGGTGTCTATTATTGAGCTTCTTGCGATCTTAAACCGCCATAAAAAATTCATCAAGAGTGCCAGAAAAATTTAGCATCTCCTCACTCTTTCCCCTCCCCTAAACCACACACCATTTCTCCCCCTCTGTAACCCACCCCATCTACCACTTCGCCCCTCCTCCTTAACGAGCTAGAAGCTCCCCTCTATTCCTTGCTCAAGTTCTAATTCCCAGAAGGAGTTTACATTTGGCTTCTTTCTCAACGGGCAACGCTCACTAAATCACCATATTGCGCCACCACCATGTCACCAAATCTTCCTCGCTGTGGACAGTCGGCACGACTCTGCCTGTATTCTCCTCATCGCTGTTGTACGGTCATACCCATCACAGCCCTGTTCGTCTTCTCCGCCTGCAGCCCTTGTCCTGGTTTTGCAGCTGACACTACTGATGGACCAGTGTGTTTTTGGGTTTCAACAAGGTGATACATAGGTATGTGCCATTATAATAATCTCACTTTAGAGTAGAACCTTTAGCGGTAGCACTTATAGAAACTTCTCTTTCTAGGTTAAATCAAGAACACTTCCTAGAGTATTAGTGCTTTTTTATTCTTCTACATGTGCAGATTAATCCGTTTTGGAAAATATGAGAGGTTTACCAAAAACCTAGTCAATATCAAGTGGACTGCCAAAACCCAAAGCAAATTTTGTTGAGCACTGGAGAAATGTTTGATCCTTATCCTTGCGCGATAAGACTACAATTTAGTATGCATTTTGTGGCACTCTGATGGGTGGGTTACAGGGTGGGAGAAATGGTGTGTTGTTTTAGGGGGGGGAAAGAGTGAGGAGGTGCTAAATTTTTTTGGCACCCTTAATGAATTTTTATGGCGGTTTAAGACCGTCAGAAGCTCAATAATAGACACCTAGGAAAGAAAAAACGTGTCACATCAGCCCTGACACACACTAATTAAGAGGACTAATTATAAAAAAAAAATTTAGGAGGACACTTTACTAAAGAAAATTTTATAGGGACTAAAAGCAAAACTCACTTATTTTACAGGGACCAAAAACATGTTTTACCTTTAAATATTTAACATAATCAATCTCAATTTTTTAAGATTTTGTATTTCAAATATTAAAAGTACATAAAAGAATAAAATTTATATTTTTTTATTATTGAATTATGTTAAATTTCAAGCAAATTTAAAGTTCAAAAAGCAAAACATGACTCTATGTTCTTTTAATTTAGGATTTTTTTTCTATTTTTTATTTTTTGAAATTTTATTTTATATAATTTTAATATTTTAAACTCAAAAACAGGAACTAATTTCGTTAATTATTTAATTTGATGTTAATGAGATGACATATTGAAAAAATGATAAAAGTTTAAGCCTTAATGATTAATTAAGATAATATAAAAGTTCATGATCCGTATTTGTAAAAAAAAGAAAGTTTATGATGATTATATACTCTTTTCTTAAAAAAAAATAATACCCTAATGCTTGTTTATTTGAGCAAAGCATGAATTTCATGAATGTGGATCAAAATGAAAATATTTTGCCGACCTCCATAATTTGCAGTGTAAGACTTCAGATAGATAGATTGCAAGTATTTTAATTATTGATGCCATACGATAGTCAATAATTAGAACATTTGTTAATATTCTCATATATACCGTGACTAAACTATTATTTTTTTTGGTATTAAGCAATAAACATATGTATCTCCTATTATCATAGGTAATCTAGTCGAGACTTAGTCACGGTTAAAGCTCATCATATTACTTTGATATCCAGACAATTAAAACTAAAACATTGTATTGTAGTGTTATTTTTATTATAAGAACATTTTATTAATTCTCTATATAAAATTTTGAGAATTTATTATGGAAAGTGAGATACCCATTCTTTATACTTTTTCAATTTCAAAGTCACATGTTATATTTTTTTCATTATTGAAATGTCTTACACACCTTCCTTGCAAAGATTTTTAACATTTCATCAAATCTTTTTCAATCACTTTAAAAACTGATATTATAAAATCTAATCTTTAATCTTTTTTCAATTTAAATTTAAATTCTTATAATTATCATGTAATAATATATACTCTTTAATTAATATTTATAACAACAACATTCAAATTTAAAAAATTTAATAATATGATAATTTATTAGTATCTCAAAATTTTAATTATATAAATGAATAAAATTATATAAAATATTATTGGTTAAATAATAGGATTAAAATAATTTACTTTTTATGAATTAATAGTTCAAATTCAAAATAATTGTCATTCAATATAAACAACTATATTACAAAAAATGTCACTTTTTCTGACAGACAAAAATTGCCACTAAATGTTGAATTTCCGTAGCTAGATGCCGATTGTGCATTGACCGACGGACACTCGGTCCGTCAATTATGTACGTCAGTCTAGCAACGGTATAGGTTCTGCCTACAGCTGAGTTGGCTATCACTATAAGTTGTTATCTTTTGTTTACAGACAGAAGGTAGAAGTAGATAACTTTTGCTCTGCCTACTGTTGGTCATTTGTAAATGAATTCTAATATGATGAATTTAATTTTAATTTTACCTATAATGCATATTGTACATAATATTAAAAACGTCTATTCATAATATATATTCAAATAAAATAAGAGAGGTAAATAAATTAACCAAGAATGAAATCAAACTACATAGCCATTACTCAAAATAAATAAAAAGCAAAAGGCTTCTCAAGGTGCTTTCTAACTTCTAAATATAATTAGAAATTCTAATTTAAAGTTTCTAGGGTACTTTCTAAGAGCCTAATAAAAAGTATAATTAGAAATTCTAATATAATTCTAATATACATCATATAATGAATTAATTAACAAGTTGTAGTACATTACAATTAGCACACTCACTTTGTTGTATTTGGAGCATCCTGTTGCCTTCAATATCCATTCCATGGCTTCCAGCCTAATTTTCAACACCTGCATATTGAAAAACAGCAGTATTAATAAGCTCGAACCGATGGGTTAGTTTGTGACCAAATTAAAAAAGATTACAAATTCAATAGTAGTTTAAAAGATAGTCATTTTACTTAAATACCAATCATGATTCAAGCATAATGATTAATATCTATGGAATTGTTATCCTGATTCAAGCAAGAAAATACCAATCATATAAAATCACAATTTAATTTAAAAAAATTAAATTATGATCTGATGTTAATTATTATACATTAGTAATACCAAGCATGATGATTAATATCAAAGATTCTAGATGACACCTAATACAACATTCCAGATGGATGCAATCTACTATTGTATATTAAAAGTGTATTTAATTTTTTAATACAACATTCCAGATGCATTATAGATGTATATTGTATATTAAAAGCGTTTTTAATTTTTTGTTAAATATTTTTAGTTCTTAATTCATTAACAAGAGTTTTTAAAAGTCAGAGAGGAATAATTAAGAGTGACAAACAAATACGTCTAGGGGGAATAAACATATATTAAATTTTTGGAACTTTAGTAGGCATCGATGTTGATACAAATTTTCCGGTTGCACATTTTTTTGGTTTTTGATATTTAGCATATAATTATTCACACACATGAATTCATCCAAGTAACAAAAAATATAAAATAAAAATGGTTAAGAACTTTGTATCATAAGCCCATCACTATACTGTCCCTGAAATTATAAAAATAAAATGATCATGTAGATGACTAGTTGTACCCATTATCCTCCACATTGTAATTAGTAATACACTTCCCCAAGGACATCCATTGAAACCACATGGAAATGCAAAATAAGAGTATGTGATTTATCAAAGATTACCTCACTGGCTTCAAACCAGACATTGGAATTGATTATTTCTGCATATCTATAGTATAACTGAAACCAAACACTGCTTCAGATTGAAGCAATTTGCAAAGAGATCGAGCAAAATTGTCTAGGAGATGATACTTGCCCTTTTAGGTGCAGGCCCTAGAGTTATTCTTGCTCTGGTTATAATCCCAAATTGGCCATGGCATAAAATAGCTCTCGTAGAACAAGTCTAAAATATACCAGCTTTGAGAGGGGAGTAAGGAGGCAGGGAGAGAATTTCATACCTTCACAAGTGTATCAAATGGATTCTTTTTGCTTAATAGTATCTACAATCCTTTCATTCTCTAATATTGCACGAAGCCCACCAGTAGCACGAACTTGTACTTCACTTCCCATGTCCATCATGGAACTTAACTACAGCTGTAACAGAGTTTTGAAAAGTATATAGACAAATTCTCAAACTTAGGAGCTAATAGAAACACTTTATTATTTCCTTTTCTAATTATATAACTTAGAAATAAGTTTATCTTTCTGCAGTAAAAATACCTTCAAGACTTCAAGGTCATTCCATGGTCCCTTGTGAGAAAGCATACGACCACCTTTATCTGCACAAGTACAAGTGCCACCCAAGAACTCTGGAAGTTCATTGGTAAATAATAAATATAAAAAGGTGTTATGCATATAGTCTTAAGTAGTAATGCTATTCACTTAACATCACTCAATATAAACTATGTTTCATCATGACTTTGATGCTCTAAATTTCTACTGACATGAGAAATGAGATACAATATTTCAATGAAAAAGGATTAAAAAAACTAACCTGGCATCAATGGTTTCAAGCAACTTGCTCTGATATTTGTTACCCAGGACCTGGTCAATAAATCAATAATGTGTTTAATGCTCATACTTAAATGAAAATGGCATTGCTTCAAAGTGTTAAGTATTAAAAAAAGGCTTACATGGATTTTTTAGGTGGTTTTGGGATCAATGAATGACTTAACAGTGTTCTATAACAGCCTGAATCCAGAACCAACATTGATGATGAACATACGGTTCAGCGACTATATGAAAAGAAATGTTCAATAAGTGTAAATTCAGAAGATGGCATTTGAACCAGGGAGACAACCAAGAAGACTGAGTATGTAAAATAGTACCTCATGGTAGTTATCACCATAAACTCATAAACATGAGCTAGTATATCTAGCTAAAGGGTAACTTAATTTGTGTATGAAATATGAGAAAATAACCCAAAGTGGCGAGCAAATGCCACAACGGCTTTCCTATCTTTCCATAAGTTAGAAATTGGAATCTTGTTTCCTTTCAAATCAAACACTTTCAACAAATCTAGTGAACTCGAGGTATCCTCATTCTTTTTCTTTACTTTACAAAGAGAAAAGACTAAAGAGTGAGAAAAACTTGCCTGCAGCACCAGAAGCAGAGGGCATGGTCGTTGCATGGTGGCGGGTTGTTGAGAGTTTGTCTGGATTGTTAAACCTTTATTCTCCCCTTATTTTGTCTGCACTTCTGTAGGCAATTGCTCACTTTAAAAACACTCCTTCCACATAGTATAGATTGATGTTCAAAATACAATTTAACCCCATGGCTGAAATTTTGAAAAGGCCAAAGTAAACTGAAAATTAGCATGACATGTCTGATAACAACTATCTCTATTAACTAGCAACTAACAGAATAGATAGAAAAGGCTAGAACAGAAATAATATCAGACCACTTACCATTTAACTGTAAATTATGCCTATCTTCCTGGAATTTTATAACAGAGATGCATTAAACCAAAACAACAAAATACACAAATTAAATTTGATATATAAAGGATGAGTTATGTTTAAGTAACCTGCTTAATAAGGGTTTCTTTTTTCCATGTATTATAACACCTTTGAAGAATGTGTTTATCACTTTATTGAAATGTTAAATTGAATTTATTATTCTTGTAATAATGCATTAATGTTGCCACTCACCGCTAGACTACAATGCAAGCAATCATCGGAAATTCCATTTCAATTTTCACCAACCTTTACAAATTATATTTAAAGTTCTTGACTTAAGGATGTGATAATAATCTACACAAAGATAACAATGAAAGTAAAACTTTGAAAGACTAGTTCTATTTAAAGTCTCTGAAAATAGAGAAAGAACTTGTACCTTGCACAATCTCAAGATATGGAATGGCGTCGATTCTTATATGGTTTGATTTGAAATATCTACATAACTTTCTCGAAGCCATCAATGCTATCTAGAAATTGAAATTTTGTTTATTAAAATTTCCAACCCTAAAATTTTATTTTGTTCGAGAAAGAGGAAAAATAAGCATATGCAGATAGATTTAGAAAAAAGAACAGGCTTAGAAATTAATATATAATAGTCAGAGGTAAAGTTCGAAAACCTTGTTGGAGTGGCTGATCTTGGAGTCGGAGGTAGTGTTCAAAAACCTCTTTCAAGTCATAATCACATGCAAACAAACAGGAGACAATGAGAGAGGAATCATGCGAACAACTGACGAATCTCGATAACAATCGCAAATAAGAGGAAATCAAGTAACAATCACAAACAACTAGGGTTCATTAATCTCAAATGAGGATTAAGGGTTGGGGATTACAACTGTTGGATGAAGCGATGCACATTGTCAATTATGGCGTCATCTTCGCTACCGACCTTGAGCCTCGCTGCGGAGGACCGAAGACCTTGAATGTGACCATGGTGTCGCTGAGCACGATGATGGTGTCACAGAGGATGGTGGGAGCCACAACGGTGAGGGCGGATGGAAATAGAGAAGGCAGAAGAGAGAGGGATAGGGAAAATTGAAAATTAATTACTTATCATTAGTGACGAGCTTTTTTTTTTTTAAAACTGTGGATAGAACAGTCTTTCATTGACAGAAACGCTATCGGTAAAAACGTCCGTAGCTGGTTGGAAAATTTTTTGTAGTAATGCAAATTAATTATCCTATAATACTTACATATCAAAATTAAAATATTTTATTATAATTATTATTTTATCTCATACTTAATTTTTTTAAAAAAAATAAATACATATTTTGAAAATATTTTTTTGATATATTAATAATATAAAAATAGATATATTTTTCGTGTAAAGTATGAAATAAAATACTAGTTATAATGAAATTTTATATTACAACCATTTTTTAGTAAAAAAAAATCAATTTTAAATTTATATTAAAAGTCCAAAAAAATTAATTAAAAATCTAAACATAATACTAATCAAGTATAGTGTATAGATATGTATAACCATTAGTGGCAAGACAAAATTGATGGCAATTGATTTATATACATACAGGGGATGTATCTTGTGAGAAATGTATTTTTATATGAGAGTGAGAGGGTTTAATTCTAGCCACTAAATTAGAATACGGTTCAAATTAAAACGCCTTTTAAATGAGTCACGTGACTCCTCTTACCTGTTCACAGCTTCTCTCCAGACCCTTTTCACGCAACTTGAATAAAACACATCATGGGAATTGGGATATAGACTGATAGCCATTGTACTGTTATCATCAAGACCAAGGCATTTTTATTCTCCATCATTGTGAGAAAGGTATTTTTATGTGAGAGTGAGAGGGTTTAATTTCAACCACTAGATCAGAATCAACGGCTAGGATTAAAACGTGCATACTAATGTCTCACGTGCCTCCTCTTTCATCTTCCCAGGTTCAGAGTCTCCCCTAAAATTGTCTCACCTAGAATCCCCATCTTTGAGGCCTCTCAGTCGCTCTCCATCATCGAACCACAGCCCATAGCCGTCACGAAAATCCAAGCGCGCAATTGTACCTCTAGTCGCCATCCTCCATTGTTGAAGTTGCGGGTTGCCACCACCGTCCCTGTTCCATCTCACGACACTGGTGTATGGGTGCTGGAAACACAGTAATTACGCACGTTCGAAGCTCGTTGCCCCCCTTCCGTTTCGCGCCTAAAGCCAATTTATGTAAAGGAACACGACTGAGTGTCGAATTGTAGATCGATACTTTGTGAGTCTGACTCCTTAGAAGCGGTTCAAATCGTGAATGTCGTCTCGAATTATAGCTCAACATATCTCTCAAGTGAACTCTGAATTTTCTACTTTGATAGACAGAAACCGGGAAGTTTCAATTTACCATTTTTTCCGCGAAGCAAACATGGCTGTGGATAGCTTAGCTCGTATTGCTCTTGCTAATGAAGTCGATTTGGAGCTTTGCCATATCCCCATAGGATCCATCATTTCCTTCAAGAAGACTATTTTCGATTATTACTACGCCTGTAACCAAGGAATTTTTGTGCTTTATTTGATTGATTTAGTGCTTTTGTATTTCTTTTATTTTTGGTTCTGTTAACAATTGAAAAAACACAAACGATGAACATAAAATGAAGTATATGGGTAAACTTCATAGAAAGTACCTCAAGTAGGAAGTAGGCAAGTGCAATGATGGAGAATAAAAATGCCTTGGTCTTGATGATAACAGTGCAATGGCTATCAGTCTATATCCCAATTCCCACAATGTATTTTATTCGAGTTGCGTGAAAAGGGTTTGGAGAGAAGGCTTTGAACAGGTAAGAGGAGTCACGTGACTCATTTAAAAAGGCGTTTTAATTTAAACTGTATATTCTAATTTAGTGGCTGAAATTAAACCCTTTCACTCTCATATAGCACTCAAACATGCTTTACTCCAAGCAATGTGGGACTTGAGTTTTAGAAAGGTTTTGAAATACTCTTAAAATTCACAACAATCCCCCACATATTTCAAAACATTTTTAGAAAACGAAATATAAAAGAAATCTGCCCTACTTTACTACATGGATGTCAATGCGTCGAATCTGGTGTCTTTTGTACTATGAACCAGACCTAGACTGATAAGACTTAACACACAAGTGAGTTGGTGGAGCAAGCTCTATGAACCAAAACACTTTGTTGTATGTTAGCGGTCTACCAATCACATTGCACCCCCCACAATTTCCACTGTTAACGCCGTTTTGCGCTAATAGGCCATGCGCACGCCTGGTATTCATGAGTGCTCTAGAGATTTCGCCTCAATCTCATACAAGCGGCACCACTTGACACTCATATAGGTGATTTCATCAAGTGTATGTTGCACTTCATACACCACCCATAAGGGATATGAAAATCATTAAAAGCTTTTAAGCTTATCCTCTCAATAATGTAGTCTAGCACACCTCACACCATAGGAAAGGACTATAAATATTGTGCTAGCAGAACTAACAAGTGACTTGTTTTTACCCATATGAACCTTCTTCATGGGATCTCCAATCACAAAGGTTGGGTTATCATCACTGTTAATTTCATATTGGCTTAAGTCCCATTCCCCTCTATGTTTTATCACTAGCTTATTGCTTTGTGATAACAAGTGTAGTGAAATTGCTATGGACCCGTCTATTGTGAAGCTTCTTGAAGATGATGATTGATCCGGACCTCAGCCGACGTTATCTGCCATAACCCTAGATGATCGGCCCACGTGCAAAACGACTAAAGAACTACCAAACACCAACTAGCCGAGGTTCGGTGTTCATCGTCCTCGGATCCTACTCCCCTAGGTAGGCAGGCATAGGCCACCTACCATGTCTCATCACATTTAATGCGCCCCACGCCATCCCCAATAAAGCAGATAGGCTCTAACACACGCAACCAGGAATTATGGCCGAAGATGAGGATTACGGCAGAGACGTGCCTGCTCCGCCTGCCACATCCCATCCTACCATACTGTGAGATGACTATATAAGGGAGGTCACCCCACATACGCCAGGTAACATACAATACATACACACAATCCTCTCTACTCTCCTCCCACTAACTTGAGTGTTGGAGTGCCTTCGCAGGTACCCCTGCCGCGCGCTGCCGCACCGGAACCACCGTTGGAGCACCCTCACACATCCCACAAATCTCGGACCACCCCCTGTGATCTCGGCCACGATCATTTGGCGTCGTCTGTGGGAATTCTGTAAAGAAAACCCCACCTTCTTTACCTCTTTGCTGAGACCAGGACCTGCATGACACGAAGGAGATTGGAGATGGAACAAGGAGACAACACCTAGCAACCACTGCCCGTCGGAGCTACCTTGGTGGAGAAACCAGAAGGCAAGACGGACCCCCGTCAAGCCTTGAGAACTACCCCCTAGGAGGCACCCCCGTCAGTACACACCACTGAATCTTCATCAGCGGAGTACCACTTGAAACCCCCGAGGAGCATCACCAGGAGAAGGAGATCCTCCACCAAGGCCAAGAAACGGGAGGAAATCACCTCCAGCAGCGGAGAGGAGGTAACCCCTCCCCCCAGAAAAGAAAGAGAAAAACGACACTGTGAGGGAATTAGAAAAAAGAATCAGGTACCTTGAATCACTACTCTCGGCAGCCCCACGGAGGAGATCCCACCGGAAGGAAAAAAGCAGGAGGAGCACTACCTCCAGGAAGACGTATCGCACTAGGGACCTGCCTACCAAAGAGCCGAGCTTTGCCTCAACCGAAGGGTCTTCCTCCGACGAGGTCTCTTCGTCGGACTACAACACCGTGCGAATGAGCCGCACGCATGGGAAGAGCCGCCGTAGGCCCCCTCCGCTCGAGCAGAAACCCGCGACACCTCGGGTAAGGGCGAGCGGGAAGAAACGCCGAAGCCAGAAGCCGGGGGTGCTACTACCATCATGAAAGATCAGGAAACTCTGGCTGGGGCACAGGCCGCCACGACCGCGGCATAGACAACCCCTGTGGTCACCCTGGTCACAGCGCAAACAACCCCAGTGCTCGTTACGCAAGCTGCGGTAGCCACCACCACGGTCGTTACCCCGGCCACACCAGTAACCACCACTCCTGGAGTTCCAAATCTCATCACGCTACATCAGCCCTTCACACACCCTTTCACGGCAAGACTCGCTCAGGTCGAGATCCCGGATCGATTCCTTAGGCCCTTCAGTACCATCAGCCTCTACACAGGGGAAACGACCCCGGCCGGCACCTTGACCGCTTCTTCAACGAAATGCTATTTCTCGGAGCCCAAGAGGACGTCATGTGCCGCAGCTTCTCCCGCACGCTGGACGAAGAAGCCCTAACTTGGTTCCGCACACTTCCATAGAACTCGGTCGAAAATGGGACGACCTCGCAGCGGCCTTTGCTAAAAGATTCAGCATGGCCAATCAGATCTCCCGAGATTCCCATACCCTCGCCAAGGTCAGGCAAGGAGAGACCGAGACCCTCCGAGATTTTTTGGCCCGATTCTACAAGGAGGTAGCCCTCACCCCTAACGTCGCAGACGAGGTCCAGCTGCACTACGCGGTGGAAGCGCTACGTAAAGGAACGCCCCTAGACATCTCACTCAGAAGGATCCGGGTCAACAACATGACAACCTTCAAATAACGTGCGGCCTAGTTCATAATGAGGAGTTACACCCTCGAAGGAACCAGTAAAGCATCGGTTGCGAAGGACACCCCTACACAAGAGAAGGAGGAAAAAAGTAGGAAAGAAAGGAGGAAGAAAAAAAGAAGTTCAGAGGGAGGTATGAGGGAAGCTATACCCCCCTCAATAGCACCCCCTCCAGGATTTGGCAGGAGGTACATAACGCCAAGCTGGCCGAGGTCAAAAGGCCACCACCCGTCAAGTCTTCCCAAGGATACAAAAACCGATATTGTGCTTTCCACAAGGGCCATGGACACGATACTGATGACTGTTACCAGCTCAAGGATGCCATCGAACAGCTAATCTGAGACGGAAGCCTTGGTAGATATGTAAAGAGGGATAAGCCTGAGTGGGGAAGCCACAGTCGGGATCATCGACGGCGGGGACCATCATTCCCCCCGAAGTCAGAAAGAAGACGACACCACTCTCGCTCACCAAGACACAGGAGTTCGGTGGACAAGAAGCCTAGAGACATCCCCCGGAAAAAACCGAGACCAGCAGCCAAGGATCACTATCAACATGATAGCAGGAGGGTTCAGAGGTGGAGGATGTTCGGCCAAATCCAGGAAGAGGGCTCTGAAGGATGTACTGAGCGTAGATGATGATAAAGGCAGATCACGTCGGCGAGACGTGCCACCACCCACCCCAACCATCACTTTCGATAACAGTGATTTCGTAGGAACCATGCTCAGCCATGATGATGCAATGGTAATAACAGCGGTAATAGCAAATGCGGAGGTGAAACGAGTACTGATCGACCAAGGAAGCTCGACCGACATTATCTACGAAACTGTTTCGAGCAAATGAGCATCAACCAAAGTGACCTCCTGCCATATGACAGCGACCTTGTCAGTTTTTCATGGGACAGGATCCAACCCTCGGCTACATGGAAGCCCTAGTTACCTTAGCAAGGCAAGGGGGAAGCAAAATAGTGAAGACCAAGTTCCTTGTAGTCCCATGCAAAAGCTCGTATAACGCAATCATGGGGAGGCCCAGTCTAAATGCCATTGAAGCCGTGGTATCCACCTTCACTTGGCAATGAAGTTTCCAACAAGGGAAGGAAGAGTGGCCATAGTGAGAGGAGACCAACAGGTAGCAAGAAGCTGCTACAACCTAAGTTTGAAGAAGAATCCACCACCAATTCTACGAACCCCGACACCTCGCACCAGGCACAACGTCTCCCTAGTCGACCTTGATCCGAGGGTAGACGCCGGAGAAGAGGGCCGAGGACAAGAAAGGATCACCCCTGATGGAGGAACCTTCCCGGTGAACGTCGGCAGAAATGAAGGGCAGGACACGAAGGTTGGAACCCACCTCCCCAGAGTTTAAAAGTAGGATGGAGAAACTTCTAATGGACAACGCAGACTTGTTCGCTTGGACGGCGGCCGACATGCCTGGAATAGATCCTGACTTTTATTGCCATAAGCTATCCGTCGACCCCCGGCTGAAGCCAGTAGCACAAAAGAAGAGGAAAACGGGCCCAGAAAGACAACAGGCGATCAAGGAACAGACAGTCGAACTGCTGAAAGCCGGATTTATCAGAGAAATCTGATATGCAACGTTGCTAGCCAACGTCGTCCTGGTCAAGAAATCCAGCGGAAAATGGAGAATGTGCGTCGACCACACCGACCTCAACAAGGCATGCCCAAAGGACCCTTTTCCTTTGCCAAACATTGACAGGTTAGTTGACAACTCTTCTAGATATCGTTTCCTTTCATTCATGGATGCCTACTCCGGTTATAACCAAATACCCATGTATGCTGAGGACGAGGAAAAAATCGCCTTCGTCACGGATGGAGGCACCTTCTGCTATACAATGATGCCATTCGGTTTAAAAAATGCCGGAACGACATATCAAAGGATGATGACAGAAGTATTTGAAGGGCTGATAGGAGAAGTCGTGGAAGTATACGTGGATGACATTATCGTAAAAACTCCTGAAGGAGGAGACCCTGTGACCGACCTTGAGAAGGTTTTCTGCCGACTGAGGAAGCACAACATGAGGTTGAACCCTCTCAAATGCACATTCAGGGTACCGACCGTCCACTTCCTCGGCTATATGTTGACAAGCAGAGGGATAGAAGCCAATCCAGAGAAATGCAAGGAAATCCTAGAGATGAAAAGTCCGTCCTCCATCAAGGAGGTTCAACAGCTGACCGGTAGAATCGCGACCTAACCCGCTTTCTTGCACGTTCAGCCACAAATCTCTCCCCCTGTACCAGCTTTTGCGGAAGAGACGACAGTTCGAGTGGAGTAAAGAATGTGAGGAAGCTTTTCAAAGCTTCAAGGACTCACTAACCAAACTACATATTTTGGTAAAGCCAAACCCCGGGGAAAGGTTATACCTATACCTCTCAGTGGGAGAAGAAGCGGTCAGCTCCGTGCTAGTCAAAGAGGACGAGGGAAGTCAGAGCCCGGTGTATTTCACAAGCAAGTCCTTGCAAGGCCCGGAACAGGTACCAAAAGTTAGAAAAGGCAGCCTTCGCCATCATCTCAGCCGCCAGACGCCTAAGGCCCTACTTCCAGGCTCACCCTATCACCGTCAGGACCGATCTCCCCATCAGATCTGTTCTGCACAAACCCGACCTGGATGGACGTATGATAACTTGGGCGATCGAGCTCTCGGAACACGACATATCATATGAGCCACGTACGACCATCAAGGCACAGGTCTTAGCCGACTTCGTTCTTGAGATGACAGAGCCTAATCAAGACAGATCAACACCGCCTGGACCATATATGTGAATGGATCATCGAACACCAAAGGGTCAGGAGTAGGTGTAGTGCTGGAGGATAGCACCGGGGTTACCATTGAGCAGTCATTAAAATTCGAGTTCAAAACGTCGAACAACCAGGCAGAATACGAGGCTTGCTTAGCAGGATTAACCTTGGCAAAACCTCAGCACAGAAACAATGACTCTGTGCAGTGACTCTCAACTCATGGTTTCCCAAGTCACAGGCGAATACCAAGCCAGGGAGCCAATACTACAACAATACCTGAACAAGGTAAAGGAGATCTCATCCAAGTTCAAAAAAGTTGACTTCGTGCATGTTCCAAAGGAGCAGAACGTTAGGGCCGACGTACTTTCGCGATTGGCTAGTACCAAGAAGCCAAGAAATAATAGATCAGTGATCCAAGAAACACTGATACAACCAAGCATCAATGAGAAAGGGAAAGTCATGGATATCAACCAGAATTAATGCTGGATGACCCCAATAGTGACTTACTTACAAAATGGATCGTTACTAGAAGGACAGAAGGAAGCAAAGAAGTAGAGCGGAACTCGGCTTAGTACACATTGGTCGACGGCAGGCTATATAAGAAAGGATTCTCCTGCCCGATGCTCAAATGCTTGTCCTCGGCAGAGGCCTCATATGTCTTGGCAGAAATCCATGAGGGAAGTTATGGCCACACCTCGGCGACGAGCGCTAGCAAAGAAGACTCTCAGAGCCGGTTACTACTGGCCCACGATGGAGAAATGCAGGCGACCATGTACAAAAATGTGACCCCTGTCAGCGACATGCCGACTTTCATAATGCCCCGGCAGAAGAAATGTCGTCCACCTCGATCCGATGGCCCTTCTTCAGGTGGGGAATGGACATCCTCGAACCTTTTCCCCTAGCCCCAGGACAAGTGAAATTTCTGATAGTGGCAATCGACAACTTCACCAAATGGATCGAAGCCGAGGCCCTGGCAACCATCACCTCGGCCAGGATACAGAGGTTCTTCTACAGAAACATCATCAGCCGATATGGCATCCCTAAGGCCATCGTCACGGATAACGACACCCAGTTTGCAGATAAAGGCTTCAAAGAGTTGTTAGAAGGTTTGCAAATCAAGCAACACTTCATGTCGGTAGAACATCTTCAGAAACGGGCAAGCTGAGGCCGCAAACCGAGTTATCCTATGAGGACTGAAAAGAAGACTAGATGAAGCCAAAGGAAAATGGGCAGAACAGCTGGATCACGTTCTCTGGGCATATCGAACAACACCACACTCATTAACAGGGGAGACACCTTTCCGACTAACCTACGGGTCCGAGCCCGTCATTCCGGCCGAGATAGGAGAACCCAGCTGGAGAACCAGTACAAGCGATGAAGGCAACAACGACAACCTTATCCGAGAAGAGCTGGATTTGCTTGAGGAACGCCGAGCGATCGCCCATTTCCGAGAAGAAGCCACCAAGCTAGGGGCCGCAGCTAGATACAACAAGAAGGTGGTAGGAAGAAAGTTTGCAGTGGGGGACCTCGTCCTACGGAGGGCCGACATAGGAAGAAATATGCAGCAAGGAAAGTTGGCACCTAACTGGAAGGGCCATACCGCATTGTCACTTCGACTGGAAAAGGAGCATATCGCCAGGAAACCCTCGAAGGAGACGACATCCCCCGACCCTGGAACGTCCACAACTTAAGAATGTATTTCAGTTAAATGAAAAAGCTTCAACAAGCCGACCATTGTAAACTTATCTGTTTATCAATACAATGAAATTGGTTGAGCGACATCGATGCAACAAACCAAAAATCAACCACGGCTAGAAAACCGAGGTAGACATGCGACGTTAAGATACTTGAAAAAAAATTGAAATGATACGAAATGTCATTACATAAACGGACGAAGCCAAACATCAAAAGTTGTAATTGAAGAAAAAGAAATTAAGCATTAGTCCTCGTTTGAGCGTCAGTGGCCGACTGGAATTCTCCCGCTGGGACCTCGACCTTACCACCCTTTCCATCGTCCTTAACAATGACACCATCAATCACCTCGTACTCGTACGAAAGGTTGCGAAGGTCGAGGTTATATGCCGGATTACGTACTTTGACTTGCTCAATAGCTACGTCAAAAGCCTTCTCCACATAACTCAGTGTATCAGCAACCGACTGACGCTCCCCATCCACAACTGCCTCCAATTTTCTTCTTAAGTTCTAGGACCTCAGCATCATGCTCCTCTTTCTGTTTCTTCAACTCATCTTTCAGCTTCTGCTCAGCATCGGCTAAACTCTTGCCGAGATTAATCACCTTCTTCTCTAGATCTTGCTTCTCCTTCCTATGGTTCCCAGTTGAACCATTAAAGCCTCTTTCTCGGTCTTCAGTTTGGCACTTCCTCAGTGGCCACTGTGGATCCTTCAAAGAGCCTTATCATAGAGCTCCTTGGCTCGTTTGGCAGCAGGGACCATATCCTCTCAATGAATTTCAGAAAGCTAATCTGCTGAAGGTATGTCACCTAGGCATCTCAGACGCATTGGTCCGATGTTGAACTCCCCTTTCAAAAACTGGTGGCGAATCTCCTCAATATAAACTGAGAGTTCACAGTAGGGACGTCCGATTAAAGAAGCTAAAAAATAGAATCCCTTCGTCAGTACCGACACCATGGATGAGGAACCACCGCCGACATCAGGACCCTTGGTGGAATCCCCAGCTTCACCCTTCCCCTTCTTCTTCCTCTGATCACTTCAGATTGACCACGCACACCCTCGGGCTGAGGATCCGAGGTTTGGGTAAAATCCACGGTTCGCCTGCGGCGGAACCAGTTTCAACACTGTTTGGGGATCGACAAGGCTGATTCCTCGGCACTTTTCCTCTTCTTCTTGAGTTAGCTTTTCTTCGGGTCTCAAGGGCCATGAGCCTTGGCCTTTTCAAAAGGTCGAAGATTTTCATCTGATCTTCCTCTACAAAAAAATGTATCAGAACCCCCAAACAATGAGAACATAAGTTAAACAAACACACTAAAAACTACACCTAAAGCTACGGTGAGCTGATTAGCCGAGGTGTCTATCAGTAACCGAGATGAATAACGGTGACCACCCTCGCCCCTTCACAGCTTCCTGTAAAAGTTTAAAACTAGCCTGCTCCGACTCCGTAAGACGCTCGAGCTCAGTGGAATAAGTCTTGGGCGCCCAGTCTAGTGACGGTTTGTCCCAGTAAATGCTAATGTTCGGCTCTTGCTTGATAGCAGGATAGGTGTAGGATCTAGAATTGAGCAAAAATAACCGATTAGAATCATTAAAGGCACCAAAATTACGAATTATAGTGGCTGGAACAGAGCTATAATGTGCAAGAAAAGGATAGAAAATGAGAGAAAATGAAAGAAAAAGTGGAGAGGAAGAAATGAAGGGACGGCCACTGATGCAGGAATCCACCCCACGCAGATAAGTCCAATACCAGACGCCATTAATTCAGGAGAATTAGATAAGTCTCAGTATGGTTTGAGCAACAACCACCAAGCCTCACTCAACTCACAATGGGAGGAGAAAATTTGGCACAATGCCTTTACTTCAAAATTCAATCGTGTGAATTACAAGAGGAAAGGACTCCTATTTATAGGAAAAGAGGGGGAGAGGGGCGGATTTTTAGGAGAGTAAAAAAGAAAGAAAATAAAAGGTGAGTGAAAACACTCCTAAATGGGTCTTGAACCCATGACCCCCCAAGGTTTATGGCTAAGCTAAGTCTTAAGCCAATAAACCTCTCAAAATGGCACCCCACTCATGAAAACAAATAAAAAGATGAATAAAAATTCTATCCTATGTGGGAATTGAACCCAAGACTCCTAAGCCTTTAGCAAGACAACCTACTAGCCATAAACCCATACATGTGGGCGCCCAAGTAGGAGGAAAATAAAAGGAAAATTACAAAAATAAAAAGAAAATACAAAAGAGTCCTAATAAAGGGTGGTCCATAGGACAAGGGTCCTATCCAGGGTCAAGGTGTCCTTCTGTAGGGTAGTGACCCTTATTTTGTAGGGTAGTGACCTTTATTTGTAGGACACTAAATTCTCCAACTCTTCGTTGCTTGAAGTTCTAGCTTGAAGTTGGTGCCTTTCCTCCAATGTAGGTCTTGTAGGTCTAAGCTTCTAACAATGTGCCATCATTCCCTCCCCCTTGAAAAGGATTTGACCTCAAATCTGAAAAATTCAGAAAGAAGACATAAGTATAATGAACTGGTAGAAGAAGGAGATGAATGACAAAATTCAGGAAGTAAGAAGGTACTTCCCTTAGTCTTTGGAGAGTAGAGTCAGAGATCCACAAGTTGGACATCTCCCTTGAGCCTAGACAACAAGAAGAAGACCCATAAGTATTATTCCACAGCAAGCAAAGTGAAGGCTCATAACAAAAATACTTGGGAATCATAAAGATTAGCAAAAGAAAAATATATGATATGAACAAGAGGTATTTGAAAAAAGGGTTAGAAAACTCCCTCAATGGAGAATGAACCATCTTGTTTATGTACTCTATGGATTTAGATCCTGGATCAAAGACTAATCTTTTGAAGCCCTCCCTTGCAAATAAGAGAAGTAAGTGGTCATGGAGAAGGCTTCGGAAATTAATTCCACATAAGTACAAAATGTGTTTCAATGTGCAACATTCATCAAAATATTCTACACTATGTTCCCAAATAAATGCACAAGTGAAACTATGTGGCATGAATGTTTTAATATTTTTCAATAACATCCCAACATTTTTATTGAACATAACACATGCATCTTGAGTACGATTGTAAAACGGGTAGTGTATATGTTCATGCCTGTCGGAACCGGGGTCACGACGGGACGACGAAAAATTGTTTTCTATGGAGTCGCCACCAATATTTATTTTTGAGGGAAAATACCGGAAAAAACCTTTAAAAAAATGGTCTTTCAAACCAGATTTGGATTCGGGAGTCGATTATGTGTAGGGAGGGTGTAACGCCCGCGTTTTACCATTTTTGCCATTTTTGCCGTTTTTTGCTGTTTTGAGTGTTTTATTGGATTTTGAGTGATTAAAATTATTTTTAATCATCAAAATTCATATTTTGGATTTAGAATTTAATTTCCTATTTTTAGGAATTTTTTTTGGAATTTTTGGGTTTTTCTGTGAAAAATGACCTTTTTGCCCTCCTATCCCTTGACCCGGGCCCGAATACTCTTGATCCGGGCCAGAAAAATTGCACAAGCCTTCCTTTTTTCTCCTTAAAGACCGCGCAACCAGCCTTGATGCATGGGAGACACTTGTCTTCCCATCTCTTCCATTCCACCAATAGCTTGAAAAGGTGAGTATGTCATATAAAAAGCATTTTTCCTCCTTTTTCTTTCAGTTGTTGCATGCAAGCAAGGAGAACTTTCCTTTTCTCTCATCTTCTCTCTTCCTTGGCCGCGGCTTCCTCTCCCTTTTCTCTCTCAAAACTAGTCAATCCCTCCATAAACACCACCAAGCTTAGGTTCCATTTTTGAGCCTAAGCTAGAAACACTAGCTTTCTAGCCTTTAAATCCTTGTTGGTGACTAAAGGAGGCATCTTTGGGGGCTGTTTGGGACCAGAATTCTGCACTCATTTTCTTGGAAATTTGAGGTAAAGGGGGGGGGGGGAGAACTTGAAACTCTCGTAGGATTGGTAACTAGAGTCAAGGATTTACCCTTAAAAATCCTTGTTTTTACTCTTGTTCTCCTTGAAAAAAATCACTTTTTGAGATTTTCTTGAGCAAATGTTTTGGATTCTTGGAGCTGGGTTGTTTACATGTTTTTAAGTTTATTTTGATGCTTGAAATGTGCTTGGATTGTGATTGTTGGTGCATGCAGCCAAGAAACAATTTTGGAAAAATTTTCCCCTTTTTCCTCTAATAGCTCTCGACCTTGAGGGATTTTTGGGGCTGCATGTGTTCAAAATTTTTTGGTGGCTTGGAATGTGTTTGTATGATGAATCTATGAACATGCATGAAGTTGGTTGAAGGTATACAATTGTTTTGGATGATTGATCTTTGAAAAATAGTGTTTATGAGCTTGAAAATGGAGTTATGAACTTTAATGTGTATGTGGATGATTTGAGTGGATTAGTATGATATTTGGCATTTACATTGTTTATTGATGAATGTGTGAAGTTTTGGTGAAGATTGGATGTTGGTGAAAATTTGAAGTTTTGATGAACAGTCAAGTTGTTCTTGATGTTCATGAGTTGTTCTTGATGAAACTCATCAAGAATACCTTTTTGATCTTAAAAAAGGTCAAGGGTATGTTGAAAACATGTTTATGGGCTTTGGTGGTCCAAAAAGACTAAATAGCAATTTTACAAGTAAAAGGACTAATGTGGCATTAAGAATAAGTCTTTAAAAATAAATAAAACAAAATTCGGATTTCCAATTCCAACCAAGTAAAGTCAACTTAAAGGTCAATATTTTAGGTTGCCATGTCTAAAAATAAGTTCCTAAGAGTTATAAAACCTTTAGGCTTTTAATTTAGAGTTTAAAACCTTTAAGAAAAGGAGTTAAAAAGACTCATTAAAAGTCAATCAAGATTAGATTATGAAATTAAAAGTTAGATTGGAGTTGGACTTCACTCTAATCCAAGTTATTAAGAAATTAAAACTTAGAAATTAATTAGTAGACTTAGCTAATCTAATTACCTAAGTTAAATTAACATAATCTACTTAAGTTACTTAAATAACGGATGATTAATTAAGGTTAAAGTTAATTAACCTTAATAAAAGTATTAAGTAATTAATTAGTAATGATGATTAAGAATTAACTAACTATGATTAACCTTAATAAAATGTAATTAAAAGCTTAGTCCAAACTAAGGAAGAGATTAAGACTTAATTAAGGAGGATTAAGATTAATTATAGCCTAGTTTAATAAGATTGATTAAAAGTTAAATCTAATCTTAATTATTTATACAAGAAGAATTAGGATAAGTATACCATCCATAAGACACAACCATAAGTCTTAGTAAATTATAGGACTTAAGTGGACATGATTATTAAGAACATTAGTTCAAACTACTATAAAAAGATTATAACCAACACCCTTTTTTCTTCATAAAACTTGAGAAGCTTAGCGAGAGAGCGCGGTTCCAATCAAGAGAGAGTTGAGTGTCCTCTAATGGAAGGACTTTGATTCAGGTCGTCTCACTACAAAGTGATGACGTAGAATGATTTGAAGGGGCCTTGCCCGTGTGAGTGAAATGCTGGAAGTATCAATTGTGTGGTGTGCACCATAAAGCATAAATAAATGATCAGGTTGAAAAGCCTCAGGACCTATATGACAATAACACTATGGTACAGTGTGAAACTGGTTGGGAAAGGTGCCAGCGGGTCCCGTAAAGGACATCAGCCTTGAGGATAGTCGAGTTCCAGAAAGGATATCAGGAGACGTAGAGGTAGCTCCTACTGTCGAGTTCGAAGGGTACAAGCTTAACTATCCTGTTACTCTCATGGTTTCCGGTCAGTTGAGATTGTCTGGAAGTCGGAAAATTGTTTGGCCAAAATTGAGCAATGCTCTTGTACCAATGCTAGTACAGACTCTAACTCCTGATATATTGTATATATGGTCGAGCAGCTGCTGTGTGCTCTGCTGATGGTGATGTTTCCTAGTAGTTGTTGTGTGCTCTACTGTTGGTGATGTTTCCCCGGGCCCTCATGCATTAGTCATATGCATCATGATAATATAAACTCCATTCTTGTGATTGAGATGGTGTGAGTGTTTCTATGAATGCTCTAGTTACTGTATTCTACTTGATATGAGTTCATGTGATGTTCTCACCCTTCCTTTTCTGCTTCTGTTATTTCCTGTCGTCGTACTTCTTCGCCACGTCGACAGTTGGTATTGGAGAGCTTCAGGATGTCCACTATGAGGATCACGTTGAGGTGGGAGCCACGGGGCCAGTGGCGGATTACAGACGTCCCTAGGCGATGTGTTTTCACGGGGGAGGTGCGCGTTACCATTTCTCATCCCAGCCTTCCCCTGGTACCGGAGATAGATTCACAGTGCCGGTGATCCTTGAGTTTGAGACTCCACCCAGACTCCGTCGCTACACTACTTTCTCAAACCGTCGTCATCGCCCTTCTCCATCGACATCTCACAGTCCTCATGGATGGCGACCATGGGCGAGCCAGATTCCCCTCGTTACTCTCCCGGTCCAGAGGTGTCACATCCACAGCCCGTATATCCTGACGCATTTGGCCGTTCCCGTTCGAGTGAGCCAGACATGATCGTGATTGATGACACTACATCTGAGCAGGAGGACCCAGAGGAAGACCCGAAGGATGACTCTGAGGATGAGGCAGCTGGAAGAGGATTCTTCCAGTGCACCCCTCAGAAGACTTTGGGATGATCAACCTCGGGGTACTGGAGGGAGGAGTGTGGGGTGGATTCCTGCTGAGACGGATGATGACGAGTAGGATAACGTAACTAGGGGTGGTTACGAGTCTAGTTAGTAGCAGCTCTGATTAGTGGCCTTTTGTTTTGTTTCGTTTTGGCTGAGGTCTTATTTATTATAGTCTACTACTAGAACTCTTGTTTTGTATGGTGGTATTGTTTACTCCGGGATTACTTTGACACTATGGTTCTGTATATATGTTATGATGTTTCTTTCCCATGATCCCCTTTATATCTGCGTGTATGTTGTGTATGTAGCGGAACGATTGAATTGCCTAGATGTTTTAGAAAATGAATTTCAGACTTAAGGAAAGGACATTTTCATGAATACTTAAAAATGGAATTAGAATGCGATTAGTTGATGACGATTAAACTCCTTTAAAAAAAAAAATATATTTTCGTATTTTCTAAGTTTTAAAACAGTAAATTCGACGGTTACATTTTGCAATGTGATATTCTTAGCGGTATAACTAAGGGTGTCGCAGAAGGTACTAGCACCCTACGACATCCGTCCTAAGACGGTTACCTCTAATTAATTGTGCAAATTTGTTAACTTTTGAAAAATATTTACTTTACCCCTTAAAAAAATCTTTTTATTTTATTTACAAATTTATTTTATATTATTATTTTTTTATTATGGGAAAATTTAGAAAAATATTTATTTGGGCTTGACGGGGCAAGGTTCCCCGCTCCTACGTATCCCCAGCTGCAATGGGGGAAATCAAAGCCACGTAGTTTTGAGAAGTTTGATTGATTTGGATTTGATTTTTTTTATTTTTGGAAGGATTGATTTTTTATTTGAGAGAGAAGATTGAAAAATATTTTTTTGACTTGTTTTTGTTATAAGTAACTTTGGAAAAGAATTCTGTTTGCACAGAGTTCAAGTCAAACACTTGGTTACTCAATAAACCTTTACGATTTTAATAATATTAAGTCAACATCCACTGCTCAATTAATATTATTAGTCGTTGCAAAAATTTATTTTTCTTATTTTTTTTATAATTTTGAAAAGAATTTCTAAAATTTGGAAAGATTTTTTTTTTTAATTTTGAAAGGAATATTTTATTTTGGAAAGAAATTTTTAATTTTGAAAAGGAATATTTATTTTAACCTATTTTTGCACGGGGCTCAAGTCAAACACTTGGTTTGCTCAATAAACCCTTACGATCTAGATAAAGTTAAAGTCAGTATCCACTGCTCAATTAACCCATCTAGTCGTTGCATAGATTAAAATAAAATACTCCTAAATTTATTAAAGCATCTGAGTTATTATTTATTCACAAGGGGATATAAAATTGACAAATATGTACAAGATAATGTTAATATTTGCAACAAACAACTAATCACATAATATTCAAAAATTTAAAATACACACTCAAAACAAATATACAAATTTAAATCTGAACAAAACCAATTGTATTTTTATTTTTTTATCATTTTTATTTATTTATTTTTATTTTTCAAAGAAAAGGGAAAGGGATCAGGTTTCTTTGAAACCTTCATGCCCCATTTTTTTAACACACATATTGTTTCACAAATAGGCTTAGGGTTAGAAAGAGGGAAAGAGAGAAGGATTTAAGAAAGAAGGAATCCGGAGGGGAAGAAGATAGAAGCGGCGGCGGTCATGGTTGATACAAGGGAGAGCTGCAGAGAAGGAAAAGGGGAAGAAAGAAAGACGTAGCTGCTTCACTGGCTGTGGATTTAGACCGGCGCGGCGGGACACGGGGCTGTGTGCGGCGATTCTCACGGCGGGGAGGTGGCTGACCACAGGATCTCCTCGGTGATGCGCGGCTGCTTGCTCGGAACAGTACGACTACGGGAGAGGAAGGTGCTGGATGCACAACAGCTCCGGTTTGGCACGCGGCTAGGTTGCTGAACAGAGGCTGATGGTGGCGCTGCGGTTGTAGAAACAGGGGGAGAACTGCGCCGGTGGCTTAGGCAACCGCGTGCAGCGATGGGGAAAGAAAATGATGACTGCGGTGGTGAGGAAGCTAGGTTCGAAACTGTGCCGCAGCGATGAAAGGTGGTGGCAGTGAAGGACGAGGAACAATGAGTTGCTGGTTTCTCTCCCTGATTGGTTTTCTATTAATCCTACTCATCCCTGTTTACTTTGTTTTGCTTTGTCTCTGCCTATGGATTTTCTCCATTTGATTTTATTGATCGGTGTTGCCTAATTCAATTGCATTGCATTAGGGGTAGAATTTCATTTTATTTCTGTGAATTGGACTGTACAATGGACTCTATTATCTCTCCTATACTCTGTTTTAAAACTATAAGTTTAACTCTGTATTATGTTAAACACCCTCACAAATAAATAGTTCTATTATGCCATGATAAGGGTTATGTTTACACAATAGAATCACTTAGTTTTTTTTTAGCAATTAAAACACATGAAGGAGAAAGAATAAAGAACCTGAATTTAGCTTCCTGAGAACACAACTGCAGTTCTATTCTTTTCTTTTGTCTCGCTATGCAATGCCTCAGTTTCTTTGAGAGTTCCGGTTCTTGATCTTCATCAATCTCCTTTGCTTTTGTTGTCAATTTTCTGGGCAATGTTTTCTTTTCTGTGAGTAACCTTGTGCCCCTCGACCCCATTTTCTGGGCTTGGGAGCTTTTTTTTTTATCCGTTTCAATGTATGTAACTGTCCATTGGATCAATCCTCCCCTCACAGTGTGTAGCTAGCTTTTTTATACCATCTTCACTCCAACCACCTCCTAAAACCACTTCCCCCATTTCTCAATCTAGCAACAAATTCTTCCACTAACAACTAACATGCCTTTATTTTCTCAACTCAAACCTACTCTCCAAGATATTTATTTTATTATTTTTTTAGCTTTTCTTTTTTCTTCTAATTTCGGATTTTAAATTATTTTCTAATTTTTTTTATTATTATTTTTTAATTTTTCTGAATATTTAGAATCATTATTTTTTTATTTTCTGATTTTATTTTATTTTAATTAAAATAAATTTAGGTTTATTATTTTTTTATTTTTGAAATTGAAAACTTTATTATTTTTATTTTGAGATTTATTAAATTTAACAAAAATAGAAATTAAAATAATATTAGCCCGGATAAAATTGGGGTATTCACAGTTGCCCCTCTTTACATATTTCTTATTAAACAATCTAAATAACACTGTTTTTAGATTATGGTAATAAGAAATAGGTAAAGAAGTGAATCAATTTTATCCAAAGGCTAACACAAAGTGCAAGGACCTTAACAAAGAAAAATCAACACTGTGGACTGAAATATCCAAAGCGATGATAAAGGGACAAGATTCCAAACAAGTGTTGAATTCTTGACTGAAAATATTACTGTGTGTCGGTCCAATACCGGGCTTTGAGACTGAAATGTAAAAAGGGTTCCAGACCGATACTTGGGCTTTGAGACTAAAAGTAAAAGGGGTGTCGGGCCGATACCCGGGCTTTGAAACAGGAAAGTAAAATGGGTGCCAGGCCGATACTGGGCTTTGAAACAAGAAAGTAAAAGGGTGCCGGGCCGATACCGGGCTTTGAAACAGGAAGGTAAAAGGGGTGCCAGCCGATACTGGGCCTTTGAAACAGTAAGGTAAAAGGGGTGCCAGTGGCCGATACTGGGCTTTGAAACAGGAAAGTAAAAAAGGGGTGCCAGTCCGATACTGGACTTTGAGACAGGAAAGTAAAGGGGTGTCGGGCCAATAACGGGCTTTGAAACAGGAAAGTAAAAGGGTGTCTGGCCGATACCGGGCTTTGAAACAGGAAGGTAAATGCCAGGCCGATACTGGGCTTTGAAACAGGAAGGTAAGAGGGGTGCCAGGCCGATACTGGGCTTTGAAACAGGAAAGTAAAAAGGGGTGTCAGGCCGATACTGGGCTTTGAAAAGGAAAGTAAAAAGGGTGTCGGGCCGATACCGAGCTTTGAAATAGGAAATTAAAATGGGTCAGGCCGATACTGGGCTTTGAGACAGGAAAGTAAAAGGGTGTCAGGCCGATACTGGGCTTTGAAACAGGAAAGTAAAAAGGGGTGCCAGGCCGATACCGGGCTTTGAAATAGGAAATTAAAATGGGTGCCAGGCCGATACTGGGCTTTAAGAAAGGAAAGTAAAAAGGGGTGCCAGGCCGATACTGGGCTTTGAGACAGGAAAGTAAAAGGGGCCAGGGAACGAGGACCTAAGGATTGCAACGGGTACGCGGACCTGAAATGCAACCGGCATGGGGACTTGAGGACTGCAATGGGTACGAGGACCCTAGTGATGCAATGGGTACAAAACCCAAGCAATTGCCATCGACGGGTACAAGGACCCCAAAAGAAGTTGGCGGGAACGAAGACCCTGAGGATTCAATGGGTATGTGAACCCAAAGGATTGAAGTTGACGGGTACTTGGACCCTGAGGATTCAATGGGTATGTGAACCCAAGAATAGGACTTGATGGGTACGTGGACCCTGATGGTTCAATGGGCATGTAAACCCAAAGAGTAGAACTTGATGGGTACGTGGACCCTGAGGATGCAATGGGCATGTGAACCCAAAGGATTGAAGTTGATGGGTACTTGGACCTTGAGGATTCAATGGGCATGCGATCCCAAAGAATTGAACTTGATGGGTACTTGGACCCTGATGATTCAATAGCATGTGATCCCAGAGAATAGAACTTGATGAGTACGTGGACCCTGATGATTCAATGGGCATGTGAACTCAAAGAATAGAACTTGATAGGTATGTAGACCCTAAGGATGCAATGGGCATGAGCCCAAAGATTGAAGTTGACGGGCTTGGACCCTGAGGATTCAATGGGCATGTGATCCCAAAGAATTGAACTTGGGTATTAGGACCCTGACGATTCATTGGGCATGTGAACCCAAAGAATTGTAATTGACGGGTACGTGGACCCTGAGGATTCAATGGGTATGTGAACCCAAAGAATAAAACACAACGGGTACTTGGACCCTAAGATGCAATGGGTTTGTGAACCCTGAGGATTCAATGGGTATGCGAACCCAAAGAATTGCAGTTAACAAGTACTTGGACCCAAAGTATTGGACTGAGATGGGTGCGGGAGACCCAAGGAATGCAGGTTCAGACTTTTGCGAAGATATGCATGATGCAAAGAAAGTGAGATACAGAGAGTAAAAACTCAAGCAAGGATGATGCATGATAAGAATGACGATGATGATGATGATGATGGTGATGGTGATGGTGATGGTGATGGTGATGTCATGATGATCATGATCATGATGCAAGATACACAAAGAAATTAGATTATGCGAGATGCATGCAGAAAGTAATGACAATACAAGTATGTATGTAGATGAATGATTGATGACAATTGATGCCAAAATGTCTATGCAAAATATGAACATCACATCCTTGTTCATTATTTTCACTTGATTTGAACTTGATTAACCTTAATCCTTTATTGTTTGAATCCTCAACCCTTACAGTGGCAAGTGCCCCAAGATTCATGGATGATCAAGACTTTTCTTTGATCTGTTATGGGCCTTTGGTTCAATTCACGCCTTAGCCTCTGACTAGACACCTTCTGAAGTGAGCTGCTCTAGGCCTTTTATCATTGATTTAGGGATCTGGTTAATATTTTCCACTACGGCTTTTAAGAGTTCATCAAATTTTCTCATGACTTTAGAATTGTCAAAACAAATGTAATACTTTTTCAAGTGTAAACCCAAATCTCCTTTCAGTATATGTTCACCATAAAATGCAAATTGAATTAACCAAAAGGGTGAAAGCAAAAATGAGATTGTCATATTTACAAAAGGGGTAATATTTACAAAGTGAGAGGATTTACAAAAGGTGGTGACAGAGGTAAAGGCTCTTTTTTTTTAGTGATGTTTTCTGATGAAAAGTGTTAGTCCCTCATGTTTGAATTTTGAAAATCCATCAACCAAACGCCAAAGATGGGGTTACCCCAGCCTCACATACTTCAATATTGCATTTGCCCTAGTGTACTCCAAGTTGCCCCAGTTTCATATGCTTCAAACATTGCACTTGCCCCAATGTACTCCAAGTTGCCTCAGTATCATATGCTTCAAACATTGCATTTGCCCCAATGTACTCCAAGATGACTTCAATCTTTTGGGTTTCGGCCGCTTGTTTGCCCCAATTGTATACTTCCACAATCTACTTGCCCCAGTTTTGTCATCATTGCATTCTCTTCTTGCCCTAAATTCTGCTTAGGTTGCCTTTGCGAGTTTTCAACCTAACGGGCCCTTATATCTTCTTGATTATTTATTTTTACTCTTCTTTCCACTTTTTCTTCTTTCTTCCTCCCTTTTTTTTGGCCATTGACCACCCATTTTAAACATTTTGATCTCAAAATTACAACCATGAAAATGAAAGCAATCATTTCATTGATCAAATGGACTTTACAAGGCTTGTAATGTGGTCAGGGCTAATAGGTATGAAAGGAAGGTTATAGTAGGCCCAAACAAGTGTTTAATGGTTCAAGGGATCAAGGACCAATTCTCTTTCTTACATAATGTTTAACTGAGACTCTTGGAGTCAACAACTATACCACTTTTGATCATTATTTTCCTTGATGCTTTTGTTTTTTTTTTCTTTCTCTTTTTTTTGACTCTTTTGACTTAACATATCATTGACAAAAGTTAACTTCAATTTGTACCAACCCCAATGTGGGGCGATCCTTGTCCAGGGTTATTTGAAGGGAAAATTTATGCTCAAAGGGGACAACTAGGGATAATGATTTGATATTTTTGATTTTTTTTTGGGTAGAGAAAGATGGCCATCATCATCTCAACTCATGATTGCCCATTTCAGACTATAACTTTGAGACCAAAACGTTAAATTCATCTTCTATCCTTCAAAACAACTTTCCACGAACTAAGAGAGAAATCCTCTCAAGGATACAAAAACATTTATTGATACACATGATATCTCACTTAACATCTTGATCTTTATCCCTCAAAATTCAAGGGGCCATTTCTTGCTAGGCAACCTCACAACTTCTTCATTTGCCTCCTACTCCACTACCCTCGACAATCCAAGGGCTTTTCTCATTGTTTAAAACATCCTTATTGGCATGATTGATGGATTATCAAAGTTGCAAATGAGACATTAACACTTTCATGAGAGGAACACATGCAATTTACATTATTTACAATGACATAAGGAAGAAATGAAATGAATGAGATTAGGCTTGAAGTAAGGAACTGGAAAATTCAACATGCATTTTTTATACATATGCTGAAAAACAAATATGTGTGCTATATACAAAAGTCATCCTAAAGCCTTGGCAGAGCAATAGGATCAGTATTACAAAATTATTTTGACAAAGTCTAAAAACCAGGAAATTTGGAAAACTCAATTACTAAACTTTGACAGAATTAACCGCGAGACTCTTGATTTGGCAGAGGATTGAGATTCTCTTCCTTGAAGTTCCACAACATAACATTCCTTGTGCCAACAGGATAGTACATTTGGATCCTAACCTTTTGGATGCAGCAACCCAACTAGAGGTAATGGGTGAAGGACAATCAATGAGTTGCGGGTAAGGTGGGATACTGACTCGATGTGAGTCATAGGTCAAACTAGACAAGCCTTTTTTTGTGTTGTTTGGCCTTCCTTGATTTGGGATAGGATTTGGCTTTCGGCTTTGTGATTGATAGGGTTGAGGTGGTGTGAAGATGGATGGTTGTGACTGGGTGGGAAGTGGAGGGTAACCAAATCATTTAAGAGTATGGTTGGGGATATGATGGATGTGAAACCAAGACAACATTTGGGTAAGGTATAGGGATCAGGTGCATGACATATATACCTTTGAGTGGATTGCTCATGATCAAATGTAATGTCTTAGCCTCCCTTTTCCTTGTTTCCAAAAAGGACATCCTTGTAATGACTGCTGCTTTCACTGAACTCTGAGCTTTCCTTTGCAACAAAGAACATGACTATGCTCCACAAGCATATACCACTGTTTGCAATTGCCCCGGTTTGTGATTCTGGCACACCACCTCTTTTGCTTGACCCTAACTTTTGCTGGCTACTCTTGCGAGTTTTCAACTCAGCGGTCGCTCTAACTTTTGCCTAGGTCGTCCTTTCGGATTTTCAACCTAGCGAGCCTTTCTTTCTTCTTCTCTTTTTTTTTCTTCTTTTTTTCTCTATTTTTCTTAATCATGGCATTTCTTCACAACATCAGAACCCATGGGATACTGGAGATCTTTGTCATCCATGTCTGTGAGGATTAGGGCTCCTTCTTGGTCATTTAGGGGAAGTGGCATGGTTGAGGGGTACTTTGTGGCTTGGACGTTAGAGTCATCACTGATGCATTGGTCTCTTGGTGGGTTGGTGTTAAGAATAGGTGCATGGTTGGTGGAATGACATGGTAGGAAGATAGGAAATGATGGTATGTGGACTCTGGTGGTTGGGCTGGGTTGGGCTTTAGGTTTGAAAGTTAAAACTGGGTGGGTCATCTTGTGGGCTTGTGGATTTGCGGTGATGTTATGCTGAGTGGAAGGTATGTGGTGGATGTTGGGTTCTTTGAAGACTGGTGATGGGTGGTTGGGTTGGGGAGATGCATTGCCAATAAAAACCATTGTCCCTTGAGGATTCAATCTGTGAAACTAGATGGGCACCCAGGTGAAGCAGTGAATTGGCAAAATCTTGTCATCTGCCCTTTCATCTTGTTGATGTCGCCTCTCAATTTCTCTTGATTGTGTTCAAGTTCATCCATGATTCTTGATTAGCACAAGTCTTGTAAGGGTGATGAGGAAACAATCACTCGAAAGATTTTTTTTTTATAAAGGCAAAACATATTACTAGGATGAAAATGTTATCATGCAAGAGGAATGCAACATCTTTTCTTTCTTTCTTTCTTTTTTTTTTTAACGATTATTATGGTCAATAACCATTATCATGTGAAAATATGAATTTTTTCCTTTTTATGGATATGAGAGAACATGACAAACTAAGGATGATTATTATATACATGAAAGATGCATGGAGTGCATGACTTTATTAAAAGAGAATTAATTTTTTTTTTATTTTTTGTGCGGTATGAGGTAATACAATAATGATATGGCTGAGGATGATTATCATATGGATGAAAGATGTATGTGATGCTAGTGGATAACCCTTTTTTTTCTTTTCTTTTTTTTTTGGAAAAAGAAAGATTTTCATCATCAATTTAGTTATTTTCTAAAAAATGAAATTAACTTTTCTTTTTGGTAAAATTATGGACAAATGTAACCATGGTCATACGAACATGCATGAATTTTTTTTTCTTTTTTTTTTTTTTTTTAATTTTTAGACATGAGAAAACTAAATAATGACATAGCCAACCAAGGATGATTATGATGTGTCCAAAAATGATGTACATGACATTGAATGGATTTTTTTTGGGATTGTTTTGTTTTGTTTTTGCGATAATTAGATAACTGAAGATAAGTGGGTATGGGATGCTATGGAGAACTTTGTTTTTCCTTTTTTACTTTCATTATTTTGGAAAAAGAAGATTTTCATCATCGTCAATTTAGTTATTTTCTAAAAAATGAAATCTGACTTTTGGTAAAATTATGGACAAATGTAACCATGGTCATATGAACATGCATGGATTTTTCTTTTTTTCTTTTTTTTTTTAGACATGAGAAAATAAATAATGACATGCTACCAGGATGATTATGATGTGTCCAAAAATGCATGATGTGCATGACAATTTCAAAAGAGAATTGATTTTTTTTTTTTTTTGTGCGATATGAGTTAACACATAATGATATGACTAAAGATAGTTATCATGTGGATGAAAGATGTAAGGGATGCATGATAATGTTATGAATGTTTTTTTTTGCTTTCTTCTTTTTTTTGATAAAAGAAAAATTTCCATCATCAATTTATTTTCTTTTATTTTTAAGAAATGTTAGTTAATGGATGAATAACTTACTTTTATTATGAACCATGACAGGTTAAAATGCATGTTTTATGAATGTATGAGCTATACATGAAAAATGTATGAGATGCATGGCAATGCTAATTAAATATGCTTCTTTTTTTTTTTTTGGGTTTTAAAAAAAAAATAAGGACTTTCTGCATGGATGTGCCTTATTGTTAAATGTTACACTGAACATGAAAATGGAGAGTGAAAGAGAACAGAGAAATAACCCCCTATGCGTGAGTTTTTTTTTTTTTAATGATGACATACCTAACTAAGGATAACTATGATATGCATGAAAGCATTGTGGAGAGGAAAATGTCTCTTATTTATTTTTTTAATTAATTTTTTTAAAGGAAAAAAATTATCCACTCATTTTTATTTTTTGAAAAAAAAGTTTTATGTGAATGCAAGTTATGTCCTACTGATAAATGTTACACAAGTGTGCACAATGAAGAGTGAAAGGAGGGAAAGATGCTCCCCATGTGTCCTAAATTAGGTAAGACCTATGGCAATACCCCTAAGGTTATGACTCACTTTGGTGGTCACTAAGCTTATTTACAGTGCATAGTTTCCATGGACAGATCTAAACTCCAAAAGTATTATGTCCCCAGATTGCCCTTATCAACAAGGATAAGGACCCAGTTTATGAATCAAATCATAAGTAGGTTTTACCCCTCAATATGATTGATGCACAATACTGGTAACAATCTGAGTGGTAACTCAACAACCACCAAGTGAGCATCAAGCCCCTCAATAGCAGTCGTTGAGATACCTCCTAGGCTCGCACAGGCTCGGGTATAGAGCCCCAAAATGTGTGTGAGGTAAGTGAATGTGAGGTGTGTGCGGGGGACATACCAACCTGTAGTCCTAACCACTACCCCATCTGCAAAACAAAGCAAGCAACACATATATACAGATAGCAAGGTCTTCTACCCTAAGGTTGAAGCAGAATATATTACAGACATACAAGATAATGTACAAAGAGAAGAAGAAATATTTACAATACATGGATAAGAATATTTACAATAAAAAAAGCAAATAAATAAAAAAAAACAAAAGGGGAAAATAAATACAAAAGTTAACAATTTTGCACAATTAATCATGTTAGGCTTAACTCTCAAATGATCCCCAGTGGAGTCGCCATCTGTCGGAACCGGGGTCACGACGGGACGACGAAAAATTGTTTTCAATGGAGTCGCCACCAATATTTATTTTTGAGGGAAAATACCGGAAAAACCCTTTTTAAAAAAAATGGTCTTTGAAACCAGATTTGGATTCGGGAGTCGATTATGTGTAGGGAACGTACTAGCACCCTACACATCCGTCCTAAGACGGTTACCTCTAATTAATTGTGCAAATTTGTTAACTTTTGAAAATATTTACTTTACCCCTTAAAAAATCTTTTTATTTTTATTTACAAATTTATTTATATTATTATTTTTTTTATTATGGGAAAATTTAGAAAAATATTTTATTTGGGCTTGACGGGCAGGTTCCCGCTCCTACGTATCCCCAGCTGTAATGGGGAAATCAAAGTCACGTAGTTCTGAGAAAGTTTGATTGATTTGGATTTGATTTTTTTTTTTTTGGAAGGATTTTTTATTGAGAGAGAAGATTGAAAAATATTTTTGACTTGTTTTTTGTATAAGTAATTTTGGAAAAGAATTTTATTTGCACAGAGTTCAAGTCAAACACTTGGTTTGCTCAATAAACCCTTACGATCTTAATAATATTAAAGTCAACATCCACTGCTCAATTAATATTATTAGTCGTTGCAAAAATTTATTTTTTATTTTTTTATAATTTTGAAAAGAATTTCTAAAATTTGAAAAGGATTTTTTTTTTTTTGTTTTAATTTTGAAAAGGAATATTTTATTTTGGAAAGAAATTTTTAATTTTGAAAAGGAATATTTTATTTTAACCTATTTTTGCATGGGGCTCAAGTTAAAACACTTGGTTTGCTCAATAAACCCTTACGATCTAGATAAAGTTAAAGTCAGTATCCATTGCTCAATTAACCCATCAAGTCGTTGCATAGATTAAAATAAATACTCCTAAATTTATTAAAGCATCTGAGTTATTATTTATTCACAAGGGGATATAAAATTGACAATATGTACAAGATAATGTTAATATTTGCAACAAAAAACTAATCACATAATATTCAAAAATTTAAAATACACACTCAAAACAAATATACAAATTTAAATCTGAAACAAAACCAATGTATTTTTATTTTTTTATCAGTTGTATTTATTTATTTTATTTTGTCAAAGAAAAGGGAAAGGAATCAGGTTTCTTTGAAACCTTCATGCCCCATTTTTTTAACACACATATTGTTTCACAAATAGGCTTAGGGTTAGAAAGAGGGAAAGAGAGAAGGATTTAAGAAAGAAGGAATCCGGAGGGGAAGAAGATAGAAGCGGCGGCAGACATGGTTGATACAGGGGAGAGCTGTAGAGAAGGAAAAAGGGGAAGAAAGAAAGACGCAGCTGCTTCACTGGCCGTGGATTTAGACCGGCGCGGCGGGACACGGGGGCTGTGTGCGGCGATTCTCACGGCGGGGAGGTGGCTGACCAACAGGATCTCCTCGGTGATGCGCGACTGCTGCTCGGAACAGTACGACTATGGGAGAGGAAGGTGGCTGGACGCACAGCAAGCTCCGGTTTGGCACGCGGCTGAGTTGCTAAACAGAGGCTGATGGTGGCGCTGCGGTTGCAGAAACGGGGGGGGGGGGGAGTGGAAGGAGAACTGCGCCGGTGGCTTAGGCAACCGCGTGCGGCGGTGGGGAAAGAAATGATGACTGCGGTGGTGAGGAAGTTGGGTTCGAAACTGTGCCGTAGCGAAGAAAGGTGGTGGCAGTGAAGGACGAGGAACAATGAGTTGCTGGTTTCTCTCCCTGATTGGTTTTCTATTAATCCTACTCATCCCTGTTTACTCTGTTTTGTTTTGTCTCTGCCTATGGATTTTCTCCATTTGATTTTATTGATCAGTGTTGCCTAATTCAATTGCATTGCATTAGGGGTAGAATTTCATTTTATTTCTGTGAATTGGACTGTACAATGGACTCTGATTATCTCTCCTATACTCTGTTTTAAACTATAAGTTAACCTCTGTACTATGTTAAACACCCTCACAAATAAATAGTTCTATTATGCCAATGATAAGGGTTATGTTTACACAACAGAATCACTTAGTTTTTTTTAGCAATTAAACACATGAAGGAGAAAGAATAAAGAAACCTGAATTTAGCTTCCTGAGAACGCAACTGCAGTTCTATTCTTTTCTTTTGTCTCGCTATGCAATGCTCAGTTTCTTAAGAGTTCCGATTCTTGATCTTCATCAATCTCCTTTGCTTTTTATTGTCAATTTTCTGGGCAATGTTTTCTTTTCTGTAAGTAACCTGTGCCCCTCCCCATTTTTTGGGCTTGGGAGCTTTTTTTTTATCCGTTTCAATGTGTGTAACTGTCCATTGGATCATCCTCCCCTCACAGTGTGTAGCTGGCTTTTTTATACCATCTTCACTCCAACCACCTCCTAAAACCAATTCCCCCATTTTCCTCACTTCTAGCAACAAATTCTTCCACTAACAACTAACATGTCTTTATTTTCTCAACTCAAACCTACTCTACAAGATATTTTATTTTATTATTTTTTTTAGCTTTTCTTTTTTCTTCTAATTTTCAGATTTTTAAATTATTTTCTAATTTTTTATTATTATTTTTTAATTTTTCTGAATATTTAGAATCATTATTTTTATTTTCTGATTTTTATTTTTATTTTATTTTAATTAAAATAAATTTAGGTTTATTATTTTATTATTTTTTTATTTTTGAAATTGAAACTTTATTATTTTTATTTTGAGATTTATTAAATTTAACAAAAACAGAAATTAAAATAATATTAGCCCGGATAAAATTGGGTATTCAGAATGCCATGATGTATTCATGCAAGTTTGTTCACGAGGCATATCCATTCTAGTGCACTTACTCAAGTAATATGACACCTTTTGCATATTATCATATGTATTCATGTAAGGTGAACATTAAAAGAATCACTTTGAACAAGCACACTATGAAGCATATCATCATGTAAACAAGTTTTCTCATATGTGATAGCTTCATCCAAATTTTTATCCTTTTTACTAACTAGTTCAAGAGCATAATACACATCTTTATATGAAATAATTATTTGAGGCCCAAAATGTGTATTCAACTTATAAACCCAAACCAAAGGTGCATGCATATTCAATCCAACTTTGTTACCATTCCTATCATGCAATCTAAATTGATCAAAGGAATTGACTAAACATGCATCTCTAGAAAGTTTCATGGTACTCTTAGACTTAGTTGATTTTTCTAAACATGCAATAGGTTTCAAAGCATTATCAAAATTGTTTATTTCTTTCAAACATGTAATGCTTTGTGGCATAAAATTGTGCATAGAGAGAGGCATTTCATGCATAAAGAAGTAAGTTTAGGAAACTCCCTTTCAACAACTTGAATTGTACTCTTTGCAACACTAGAAGTATTTTCCATCAACCTATTCATGCTTTCACTAGAAGAGTTAGCATTCAAATGATCACAAGATAAACACACTTTCTCTTCTTGCACTATTAATTCTTTTTCCTCACTTTCTCTTTGTAGTTTTTCTTCTTTTTCTTTTCTATTTATTCTCTTTTCTCTTGTTCTATTAACCTCTTAAGTGTGGTTTGATCTTCTTTTATTTCCTTAGAGGTCATAGGCATGAGCGTGAATTTTATTCCTTGGTGGCGGAACCTATAGGTATTGGCAAACCCATCATACTTTACCCTTCTCTCATATTGCCATGGTCTTCCTAGAAGGATGTGAGAGGCTTCTAAGGGTACAACATCAAAGGTCATTTCATCTTGGTAATCCCTAATTTTGAAACTTAAGCTCACTTGCCTATCCACCATAAATTCTTCCTCATCACTCACCCATTGAAGTGTATAAGGTTCTGGATGTGGGGTAGTAGGTAAGTTTATCTTGTTAACTAACCTAAGGCTAGCTAAGTTGCTACTACTTCCTCCATCTATAATCACTAAGCAAACCCTATCTTCAATGTGGCACCTAGTGTAGAATAGGTTATCTCTTTGGCTCTCTTCTTCACCCAAAGGTGTTTTCCTAAACAACATGGTTGCCCTTTCCCCTTGCCTCCTTCCTTCCATTCTCCTAATTGATTTTATGTTAAAACTTTTAAGGACATTTCCACTCAACTAAGTGTTTACACTCAAAGGAATGTTAACACTCGTGTATGTCACTCTTTTTAGGCTTTTTCTATAATGAGACTCTCTTGCCTCTTCTACTTGGTTGGAGGTTGATTAGAAGTGTAAAGACCAACGTGAGTCTAAGTCTTAACCCTTACCCAAAATAGAAGCGCACTAACAAGAAAAATACCTACTGGAAGAAGATTGGAAAAACCTAAGACAAAACAAGGAATTGATATGACAAACAAGAAAAGCTGGCACTCAACAAGCTTATACACAAGATCAGACAGCAAACAAGACAAGACGGAAGAAATTGCAAAGAGAATTGTTTTTGGTAATTTTTGAAAAAGAGTTACCAAAATTGTCGTTTTTAAGAAAAACAGCAAATACAACTCAATTACGATATACAGGGAAATGAAACAGAAAAAATTACAGTAAAATGTCACTGTATTGTTGGGATATTTCTTTGTTTTTGAATTTTCTATTTTTCTGATTTTTTTTTGAATTTTTTACTCTTTTTGGGGTGTCTTTTGACTTTTTCTTCCTTGTTGTTGACTTTTGCACCCTTTTTTGTTTTTTACAACCTCTTTTTCTATTTTTGGCACGTACGTACTTTTTGTATTTTTCTTGCCTTTTCTTTCTTTTTTGTCTTTTTCCCCAACGGAAAATTACAGAAATTTGTACACAATAAAAAGAAAATTAACTGTACCTACTGTAATATTTTGGAAATTTCTGACAGTAAACTAGTCCAAGTGGCCCAGAAAGCAAAAATAATGAATAAACTGATTTCTAAAAACTGTAAAAACGTGATGGCAACTTGATTTCAAAAATGGCCAAAAAAATTGCTTAGCACTTCCTTGTTGATTATACAAAACCGGTATGGTCACAAAAACGCGCTTGGTTCAATTTTAAGATTGGAATTAAAATTTGATGGAAAATCAACAATTAGAATTTGTTGATCTTCTTCCAATACTATGAACCAAAAAAAGATCCTATAGGTAAGCGTTTTGCAACAATCAAACAGGGAAATTCCAAGGTAGAAATAGCAGTCAATCCAAATTTGCAATCAGAATGCCAATCAAAACAGACATACAAGAGTAGGAAATTGAACAACACAAGAGCCCAAAAATGCGCATAAAATGGCAAAAATAAAGAGGAAAAATTGCGCAAAATTAAATGGCAAGAAATTAAAGGGGGAAACTGAAATTAAAAGGATGGGGAGGACATAATGTAAATGGCATAAAGTAGAAGGGGATGGCAGAAAGTAAAAGGATGGGGAGAGCAGAAATGTAAAGGGGGAAACGGAAATTAAAAGGATGGGGAGGACTGAAAGTAATGACTGAAAAGTAAAGGGGGAAGCGGAAATTAAAAGGATGGGGAGAGCAGAAATGTAAATGGCAGAATGTAAAGGGGAGAGCAGGAAATTAAAAGGATGAGGAGAAGCAGAAATTAAATGGCGGAAAATTAAAAGAGCGGAAAGTAAAGAGATGAATATGATGGATGAAAAATTAATGGTGAAGGGGAAAAATGTAGGTGAACGATATTTGGAAAAATGAAGACAACAATGCCTCCTCTTACCACACTTCACCACAAACAAGCAGTTATATCAATTAATTTGCAAGAATCACTCAAGAACAAGTATGAGCAATAAAGAGGCATTTCATCAAACACCCAGGGGGTGGGAATTAGCGGCCCAAAACAGCCCCCAACTAGCAAGAAATCAAGCAATCCAATCAAGACAGAAAAGTGCTGATAGCAGCAGAAAGGCACCTCGGGCCCGGGAAACAGTCCAAGTCCAAATTACAATTGAAAAGAGGGATGAAATTATACTAAATGAGTGAAAATTCTGCACAAAATAGGTGCAGTATGCAGCGCCCAAACAGCCCCCAAATGGCTCCAAATTTGCTCAAATTCAACAAGCTCTGATGACCAATTGATAGCAGGACAGGTGTAGGATCTAGAATTGAGCAAAAACAACCGATTAGAATCAATTAAAGGCACCAAAATTGTGAATTATAGTGGCTGGAACAACAGCTATAATGCGCAAGAAAATGATAGAAAATGAGAGAAAATGAAAGAAAAAGTGGAGAGGAAGAAATGGAGGGACGCCACTGATGCAGGAATCCACCCACAGCAGATAAGTCCAATGCCAGACGCCACTAATTCAGGAGAATTAGATAAGTCTCAGTATGGTTTGAGCAACAACCACCAAGCCTCACTCAACTCACAATGGGAGGAGAAAATTTGGCATAATGCCTTTACTTCAAAATTCAATAGTGTGAATTACAAGAGGAGAGGACTCCTATTTATAGGAAAAGAGGGGGGAGAGGGGCGAATTTTTAGGAGAGTAAAAAAGAAAGAAAATAAAAGGTGAGTGAAAACACTCCTAAGTGGGTCTTGAACCCATGACCCCCAAGGTTTATGGCTAAGCTAAGTCTTAAGCCAATAAACCTCTCAAAATGGCACCCCACTCATGAAAACAAATAAAAATATGAATAAAAATTCTATCCTATGTGGGAATTGAACCCAAGACTCCTAAGCCTTTTAGCAAGGCAACCTACTAGCCAATAAACCCATACATGTGGGCGCCCAAGTAGGAGGAAAATAAAAGGAAAATTACAAAAATATAAAGAAAATACAAAAGAGTCCTAATAAAGGGTGGTCCATAGGACAAGGGTTCTATCCAGGGTCAAGGTGTCCTTCTGTAGGGTAGTGACCCTTATTTTGTAGGGTAGTGACAAGTTCTGGCTTGAAGTTGGTGCCTTTCCTCCAGTGTAGGTCTTGCAGGTCCAAGCTTCTAACAGTGTGCCATCATTGCTCGTCCCAAGAGTTTCTCCAGAATGGAAGCACGCCCTCCTTAGGTACTATCTTGAAAAAATCTTTTTTGAAGGAGACCCCGGATGATTTCGCCGACTCCACATACAAACCCAAGACGACTCGACCATTATGGCTGCGAAAACTCACCCAAGCCCTCTCTCCTACTCTCCTCGGACATACATAAAAAATATGGAAAAATAGTGGCACGGTCGGTGTAATAGCTAAGAGCTGACACAAGATCTCGAATGACTTCACAAAGGCCCATGCGTTCGGATGAAGTTGGCTCGGTGCCACTCGAAGATGTCTCAGAACGGGCTTTTCAAAGTCGGTGAAGGTACCCTGATCTTCAGCCGATGAATCATGAAAGCATACAAATACAGGAACCCAACAGACGTCTCGCCTCGATGACATACTCTATCTGAAGGGGAGGGCGGAACAACCGTATACAATCCATCATGTTCTGGATGGAATATAGAAAGACACGCCTGAACCGTGGCCTCGGTTTTCCCGCAGTATCGAGACACAGTCCCCAACACTTCAGAATCGACCCAAGCATATCGGTCCTGAACCCTTATCTCTTGGCTACTCACCTCCGCTCCACTAGTACTTGCAGTATCCATATAGCAATACCTATCACCTACGGAAGAAGAGCCTAAGTTCGAGACTTCGGCACCCTCATCAATCGAATCTAAGTCGGTTTCTGAAGAGGATACGCAAAGTTCTCTCACAAAGGCCGACCTTTCATTCGAAGAGAGCCTGCGAACCTCTTCACGAGCCGAGGCCGCCGCACTCTCGTAACGACGGATCATAGCAGGGATAGTGAGCATAGGACGGATCAGACGATTGGCCGTCAGTTCCTTCCTAGGTCTCGACGTTGGCCAAGATGGAGGAGGCACGGGTAGCATCTCCAGAGACTCACTACTCTCCCCCCCACCATCCCCTTCCTCACGGGGAATAATCACAAACCAGAAACCGTAAAACAAAAGGGAAATGGTGGAGAGTGGGAGTAATACCTTAAGTTTACAGCGGCGGAGTGTTCAGAACGCGATGGTTGACGGCGTCGAAGACAAACAGGAACAGTGCAAGCTCCTCTCAGGTGGGACAGTCACAACCCAAAATACACCAGCAAACAGCTCTGATGATAAGGAAATCCGTAATCGGAACAGAAATGGGTAAATGGTAACAGAATCTTTTATGACAATGGAAGTTGGAGAAGCGAAGAAGATGGGTAGCATAAGTTCTTCACTGTGATGAGGAAGGGGGAAATGAAGAAGTGGAGGGAACAGTTACTCCCCTCCACCTAAAAAGATTTAAAAGGAAGGACAAAAAGTCTTTTCACCCGAGAAACCAAAAGCCTTGACCAAACGTTGGGGGCACTCCTGACTTTTCAAACAGGGACAGGAAGGGTAAATAACATCTTCTTAAGGGCACAGCAGGAACTTCACAGCTCCAAGCCGGGGTATAAAAGGAAAATGACAAGAGACGTGCGCAGCGCACGACCCAACAGTTATGAACATTGAATGGGTGTGGGTCTCGAGGGGGACCATCCAAACAGCAAACACCACGTGTCACGTCTCCGCCAAACGGTCAGGAAAAAGGAACTGCAAGCAACAGGTCGGCCACAGTTGAAGAGACATGCGACAAGACACAACACAAACAACGGACCCAGTGGATGGGGATCAGCAGAAACTCCTCCCCAAGGATGACATCACATCGAATCATCATCGCGACGGTGAACCATCGGCCCACCATCGCACTGGGGGCAACTGATCCGAACGGACTAAAAGGGCCGATGCACACCAATACACCATCACATCGAACTTCCATCGCCGACGGAGAGCCGCTAGCTCACCATCACGCTGGGGGCAACTGATCCGGACCTCAGCCGACGTTATCTGCCATAACCCTAGATGATCGGCCCACGTGCAAAACGACTAAAGAACTACCAAACACCAACTAGCTGAGGTTCGATGTTCATCGTCCTCGGATCCTACTCCCCTAGGTAGGCAGGCATAGGCCACCTACCATGTCTCATCGCATTTATTGCGCCCCACGCCATCCCCAATAAAGCAGATAGGCTCTGACACACGCAACCAGGAATTATGGCCGAAGATGAGGATTATGGCGGAGGTGTGTCTGCTCCGCCTGCCACATCCCATCCTACCATACTGTGAGATGACTATATAAGGGAGGCCACCCCACATACGCCAGGTAACATACAATACATACACACAATCCTCTCTACTCTCCTCCCACTAACTTGAGCGTTGGAGTGCCTTCGCAGGTACCCCCGCCGCGCGCTGCCGCACCGGAACCACCGTTGGAGCACCCTCACACAGCCCACAAATATCTCGGACCACCCCCTGTAATCTCGGCCACGATCAATGTTGTTTTCTCTTTCTCTTTCATGAAAAAATATATGGTCTTATCTTACTGAATCAGGGCTTAGCTTATCATACCACTGTGTTTGAATGTTCACAGGATGAAACAATGCATTCAGGGGTGGATGTGGAAGCCTTCCAGGCTGCCCTTAATAGAGATATAGGAGGAGATGCATCTACTTCTCAATTTTCGGGTTCAGACACAGGTATCACCCATTTTTATTCATTATTTTCTACGATTCAGTCTTCAATACACTTTTGCTATCTCATTCTGCTCATATTTGATTTATTTGTTACTGTTGGAACTGCTTATCATTCTATTCAGATGTACTGCTTCTTCAACAAATGTTTGAGCTTATTGTTTATATCTAATTCTAAAAGATCAAAATGGTCGAAATGAAATTTTATGTTTGAACAATGAAGTAATTTGGTTGTTGATAAAAGTTAATTAGCAATGTCTCAATGTGATTTCTCCTTGTACTACCCTTGTATCCTTTGTGTGGGTAGATTTCTTGTCCTTTTGATGACTATTAATTTTCTTTCTAAAATTCTTTATAGAAGCAAATAATCAGAACTAAAATTCACTTTCTGTTACTGAAACTAAATGACTTCACGAACAGAGGTTATGTAGTACGTAGATCTCTTTCAATCATGAAAGGGCAAATAGAGTTGTAGGCTATTTGAGGTGCCTACTCTCTCCCTCCGAATATACAATGTAATTTTATTCTCTAAAAAAGGTTTTAATCATTGATAAGGTAAAAAATCACAGTATATTTTTTAAAAATAAATACTAAAAATAATATAAAATCATATTTTTAAATTTAAAAAACACATTTAATATATATATATATATACATGTTTTCAATAAATTAAAAATTCATAAAATAAAGTTAATACAATTAAGGGTCGTTCTAGGGTGTTTCATCTCGTGGGTGAAACACAAATGTTCCACCTTTTTTTTATATAAATAACCTGTTATGATAAGTAATTTTACCTGTTAATAAAACTTTTGTATTTTGCTGATTGGGGCCTTGTTAATAAAACATTTGATCTCTTTGTCACTCTCCTCTTTGCAACCACTTGAAGCACCTTTCTCCTCCCAGCGTCCTCAATTATTGCGTAAGTGCGTAACCATCCAGGATGCAATTCATGTAATGATGCTATAGAAGCAAATGGTAAGTATCATTAGATTATTATGGCAAAACAAGTTTTAGAAATTCAAAGCCCACAAAATTATCCTTTAAAAAAATGTAACAATAAATACAATCAAGCAACCTAAAAACTATATCAACTGTCACAACCTTTTCATCCAAAACATGTATACACACCGAAAATTTGAATCGCCTGACCAGCTTCAAGTTACAATTCAACTTACAAGCAAGCAAGCAACCCCCTCTCTCTATGTCAGCAAAAACAGCGGGTAAAAAACCAGCGTTATATTTCTCCTAAAGCTTTTTTTTCTCTTTTGGTATCATACTATCATATGAAGTTGAATAATATATTTGAGGAGTACGATGGCCTCTAATTAGTCCATAGTGAAGTGAAGAATGAAAAGGAACAATCCATAGAAATTAATTAAGAGTAAGAGAACGAGTGGAGGAAGAAATTATAAGGATGAGAACAAGGAAGGTGAGGGTGAAGGATGGGGTTCGATACTTTTGAAAATGGCTGGTGCAGCAGCCGCAACCGTTGCTGTAGCCGGTAGCTTATACTCACTCAAACAACCTGAACCTTCTCTGCAATTTGGTAACCTCTTGTGTGGATCAAACCTATGTTTGGCTGGGTCAAACTCAATGTCGACGGTTCGCTTTGGCCTCAATCTGCAGGTTGTAGCGGTGTTATGAGGGACGCCTCTGGAGAGTGGATATGCGGTTTCGCCCAAAAGCTGAATCGTCCCAATTACAAATTTAAAGTGGACGAAACAGAGGCCATTTTGATAGGTTTCTTTCATTAATCACCAGCAATATATTCACAAATTATTAGAGATCAATTCTCAGAAGATCCTTTTTTGTTGCGTTATCAGAGATCTTAGGCGCTCTGTTCTCTATCTCTCTGTTAGGACTTCGCAGCAAAATTGTTACTCAAAACTATGTTCCTAACGTCTGCTTTTCAGGTTTCCGACAATTTTCGTAAATTTTATGAAGAATGGGTCTTCCGTAAAAATGAGGGACGGAATTGATAATATTTAAGAATTTCTAGCTATAGGTAACCGGTAATTAATCTAGACCATTCATTAAAAAGATACTAAATCCTACGATTAAGAGAAGGTGTAACACCGGTGTTTCACCCGTAAGGTGAAACATCCTAGACAAAGCCTACAATTAAATGAGTTTTCTCTTTTATTTCAAAACACATTTTGTAAAAAATATACCAGGTAATTTTTTTTTATTTTTTTCATTTCAAAAACAATTTTTAAAATGGAATTATCAAGTAATTCTTTTTTAATTTTCTTCTCAAAAATAGTTTTTCAAAGTTCATTTATAAAATCATTTTAAAAAATTAAAAGGCAAAATACAATTAAACAACCTTGATGTTCCAGGAAGTAGAAAATTTCCAACTACGGTATCAAGACTATTTATTTTAAAACCTTTACATGTTATTCATAGCATAAGAGTAAAGTAGTACTTCAGTTCCCAATTTTTATAGCGTTATGCAGTGTCATTCATGAGTTTAGGAAAACTCTTCATTAGTCCATCTTGCAATTAAATCTAAAACGTTAAACAATGTTAAATGGGTGTTGAGGTATCACGTTAATTGACACATTGATGCTATAGTAGACTAAAACCGTCATTTTGGGCATTTTTTAGAGTGTAACACATAGCCCTAATGGTCATATCATTTCTTCCTCCTTGTTCACCCTTCTTTTTCTCTTTTCTTCTTACTCCTCTACTTCGCCATTCCTACTGCTTCTTGTTCATTGTTTCAGTGGCTTCCCATTCTTCCTTATTCTTCGTTTTTGTTCTCTGTTGCCTTCTTTCTGTGAAACTCACACCTCAGCCATGACTAGCACCACTGAAAGGAGATACCATAATGGTGGCTCAAAATCATCTCAACTGTTGCGAAGGGGACAACGTGGGTCAAAGTGTTACTACAATCTGAGAGCAGTTATTAGGGTTTGTAAAACTGGAAAAAAAGTCCAAGAAGATTATTCTACCAGTCTCCGAAAACCCTGGTTGCCCCTTTTTAGCTTGGAGTTCTAAGTCTAAGTCATGAGCTTCTCTAATTTGGGTTCTCAACTCATTGGACACCTCTATTCTATGCAGTCTCAAACTATCAATCCCAAAACTCACATTAAGGTTCAAATCCCTAAACTCTTCCACTGACTCCATCTCAAGCACCATCATCAAGGATACATGCAGGGATTTCCTACTCAAGGCATCAACCACTACGTTGGCTTTACCTGAGTGGTACTTCGGCTCAAAATCATAGTCCTTCAGAAAATTCATCAAAATCATAGTCCATCAGAAAATCCAACGACCTTATTTGCCTTATATTAAGCTTCTTCTGGTAAAAAAGGTACTTAAGGCTTTGATGGTCACTAAAGACATCAAACCTCACTCCATAGAGATAATGCCTCCGAATCTTGAGGGCAAACACCACTACTGCTAATTCTAGGTCATGGATGGAGCAATTTTCCTCATGGGGTCTAAGCTGCCTAGAGGCATAGTGCACTACCCTCTTTTCCTGCATTAGAACACAACCTATTCATTCCCAGATGCATCACTATAAACCTCAAAGGTCTTTGAAGGGTCCGATAACACTAGTACCGAGGCGATGGTCAACCTCTTGTTAAGTTCTAAGAAACTCTTCTCACACTTCTCATCCAACACATGAGCTTGTCCTTTACAGGTTAACCTAGTGAGTGGTAACACTAGCTGGTAGAATCCCTTAATGAACCTCTTGTAGTACCCTGCCAATCCTAAGAAGCTTCTAATCTCAGTTATGATTTTTGGTCTCTCCCACTCAAGGACAACTTCTATTTTACTAGGGTCTACTGACACACCCTCTTGGGATATCACATTGCCTAGGAAATGGACTTTATCCATCCAAAACTCACACTTTTCAGGATTGACAAATAATTTCTTTTCTCTCAAAACCTCAACACTACCCTTAAGTGTTGTTCATGCTTTTCTAAGGTTTTGGAGTAGATAAGAATGTCTTCGATGAATACGACAATGAACTTATCCAGGTAGGGTCGGAAGATTATGTTCATGTAGTCCATGAACACAGCTGGAGCATTAATCAAACTACAAGGCATCACCAAATACTCATAGTGCCCATATCTAGTCCTAAAGGCAGTCTTAGGGACATTCTCTCCTCTTATCTTGATCTGATGGTATCCTAACCTCAAGTCTATCTTAAACAACACTGAAGCTCCCCTAAGTTAATCTAATAGGTCATCGATTCTAGGTAAAGAGTATTTGTTCTTGATGGTTACTTTTTTCAACTGTCTATAGTCCACACACAACCCCATACTCTCATTCTTCTTTTTAACCAAGAGTACTGGTGCTCCCCAAGGTGAAACACTAGGCCTAATGAATTTCTTCTCTGTCAACTCCTCTAATTGTGACCTAAGTTCACTAAGCTTTAGTGGTGGCATCCTAGAGGGTGCTTTGGATATAGGTCCTATTCTTGGGACAAAATCTATGGAAAATTTGATTTCCCTATCAGGTAGTAGGGTGGCCACTTTACTAGGGAAAACATCTTGAAACTCATTAACTAAGTAACTATAGTTATACTATTCAAGTCTGAATCAATCCCTATAGTTTAGGAAAACATTAAAATAAAGCAGTTTCTCCCGTTAGGCAGAAATTCATAAATTTGAGTAAAACTAGAAAACAAAATCGTTGGCTTCTCCCTCGAAGGAAGAGGAAGAATTGGAAAGACAATTACCTTATTAAAACAATATACCAAGCATGACTTGGTTTTGAGATAACCAATTCACGCCAAGAATAATATCTATGGTCTTTAGAGGTAAACAAATCAAATCGACCTCGAAGGTGTTCCCTTATATAACAATAGGGCATTTCAAACAAACAAGGGAAGTGTGAATTGCCTCCTTGATCGGGGTAATAACATTCAGTGAAAAAGATAAAGGGGTAGCAATCAAACTCAATTTTTTCACACAATCATGAGCAATGAACGAATGGGTTGCCCCAAAGTCATACAATACAACTAAGGTGTTATCTTTCAATGTATACGTACCTTGCATCAGATTGTAGGCCTCAACTGCCGCTTCACCACTAAGGGTAAAACCCTTCCAGTAGCTTGGGGTTAGGGACCCTCTTTCTTCCTCTTTGGGAAATCCCTTTCCATGTGCCCCGATTTGAGACAATAGAAGCAGTTCCTTTGTCCAACCAGGCACTCCCTTTGTGGTTCTTTCCACACTTCGGGCATGGTGGCGCCTCCCCTTGTTTCTACACCGGTCAGCTGTTCTGACTATTGTTTCCTTGCCATTTAGGTTTGAAGTTTTTGTTCTGATGGTTGTCCTCAATTTTCCTCTTCCCCTCAATCCATTTCCTTGCCCCTAGTTTAGGCTCTTCCTCCGCCAGACTCTTCTCAACAATAAGACATTTGTTGACCAAAGCAGGGAAAACCCTCAATTCAAAGGCCCCCACAACCTTTTTGATTTCAGGCCTCAACCCATTCTCCAAATGTGAGCACTTCCAATCCTTGTCAGGATTGGCTTACAAGAATTGAGAGTATTTGGATAACTCCTCGAATTTGGCCACATATTGGCCAACAGTCATACTCCCCTGCTTAAGCTGCAAGAAGTTTATCTCCTTTTGCTTTTTGACAATAGCTGAGAAGTATTTCTCCAGGAAGACGACTTGAAATCCCTCCCATGTCAAAGGGGTTCCCAAAGAAATCATCCTAGCACGAGCCCCTCGCCACCAGGTTTCCGCTTCGCCTTGGAGCATGAAGGCAACATACTCCACCTTTACCTCCATTGTGCACCTCAGGACACAGAAGAACTTGGTTATTTCATTCACCAATGAGCGAAAAAGAGGCAATGTTGTCTTATTTTTAACAATTTTTAACCATTTTCAACTATTTCATTTTAAGGAAACCTCTTCTTATTACAATTTCATTTATGAAAATTGGATTTAAAATTTGAAATGTTACATTGAACCCCACCACCCACCACATCTGCTAGCAATAATAATTACAGGTTATAAGTAGAGCAATAATTGGAAGTAGTGGCTGGATCTGATTAACTCGATATTTATTAATTAATAAAATCTGCGTATTTCCCTCTCGCTCATCTCCCTTATTACAATCACGAATTCTCGTTAAAATAGACGCATATTTGTGATACTATTTGTTGTTAGATTCAATCAATAACATAACATACTTAGAATTAGGGGTGTTCGCGGATTGGTTTGGATCGGTTTTGAGGCAAAAAATCATCCGATCCGATCATTGCGGTTTTGTCATTTCATCATCCGATCGGTTTTGATATTTTTTCAAATCCGATCCAATCCGATCAAATTTAAATTTGATTGGATTGGATCGGTTTTCAGTTTTTCAAAGCGACAATAAATATTTGATAAAATTGATAAAATATTAAAGTAATAGTAAACATTTTCTTATTGGAACTTATATTTATTAAAATTAATATAAAATTATATAAAAAGAATGACATGAGACATGAAAACTAATTTAAAACTAGTTTTATATTGATATATTTTTAGAAATATTAACATGATATTAGATAATAAAATCATAAAAAATATATTAGTATAAGTATTTTTATCAATATATATGTATACAAGTATAAATATATGATTATTTTATAAGTAATAATACATGTATATGTAAGTTCGGTTTGAATTGGATTGGATTGGTTTTCAACATAGGATCCGAAAACCAATCCAATCCAATAAAAAATTTCGGTTTTTTGCGGTTTGCGGTTTTTTGGATTTCGGTTTGATTTGATTTTCAATTTTTCAGTTCAATTTTTGTGGTTTGCATTAGATTAAATTTGATATGAACACTCCTACTTAGAATCGAGTTGACAAATCACCTGACAATAACCAAGGCTTCAAGCTAAATGTAAGCCATTAAGAATGGCACTTAACTCTGCAAAGATGATGTCAGCTACTCCAGGATATCCAGCTAGACCAGCTACACATCTTTTTGTATGGTCCCTGATAATACAACTGAATCAAGTTGGGCCCAGGTTGTTTATGCAACTCCCCAGTATTGAGAGGAATAAAATATTGAGGCTAAGGCATCTAAGACACCGAACGAATGGCAGGGAAGACATCTTGCATGGATGTCTCACTTTGAATATGATTGAAAGCCACATTAGTATCCTCTAACAAATAGTTTATCTGCATAATATGGATATGGTCATGACGGGACTATCAAACAAAGATATTGAAAATTTATTTCAATGAAGTTGTCATTAATATTTATTTTTTTAAGTAAAAAATATCGAAAAATCCCTTTTATAAAACAATGGTCTTTAAAATCAAATTTAGATTTGGGAGTCAATTATATAATGAGAAGGTATTAGCATCATACGAGATTCGTCCTAAAACGATTACCTCTAATTAATTGTACAAATTTTATTAACTTTTGAAAAATATTCATTTTACCCCTTTTAAAAAAATTATGTTTTTATTTACAATTTTTATTTACAAGTTTATTTACAAAAAGCGAATTTACAATTTTATCTACAAATGTATTTATAATTTTTTTAGATCATGGATAAATTTTAGAAAATATTTATTTGGGTTTGACGAGGCCGGTTCCCGCTCCTACGTATCCCCAACTGTAATAGAGAAATCAAGTCACGTAGTTCTGAAAAATTGTCTGTTGATTGACTGAAAATTTGTATTTTGATGACATTTTTAAAAGATTGTTTATTTATATGAAAAGGAAGATTGAAAAATATTTTGACTTATTTTTTATTTTGAAAAGAATCAAATTTTGGAAAGATTTTTGTTTGCATGCGGTTTAAGTCAAGACACAGTATGCTCAATAAACCCTTACGATTCTAATACTGTTAAAGCGAGTATCCATTGTTTAATTAATTTCATTGATCATTGCTGAAAATTTATTTTTTAATGTTTTTTATTTTTATTATTTTTTATTATGGTTCTAAAAAGAAATATTTTATTCTAACTTATTTGGCACAGGGGTTAAAGTCAACAACGCGTTGCTCAATAAACCCTTACAATCCAAATAAAGTTAAAGTCAGTATCCACAGTTCAATTAACCCATCTGGTCATTGCATAGATTAAAATAAAATATTCTTAGGTTTATTATTAATTATTTTTATGGCTTTATTGTTTGAGAAAAGAATTTGAGTGGATATTTATTCACAAAGAGATATAGAATTAACTAGTAGGTTGGGATTTTAATCAAATGGCTATTTACAATGTGAAGAAAAAAACTTCAAAACACATTTACTTTTTTGAAAAACCAACAAACAACATGCATATCAATTACTGGTCAAATATTTACAAAACACTTTAATATATACATCAAACAAATAACATGAAATTCAATTACATGATATATAGAAATTCAAAATACACATCAAAGTAATAAACACGTATGTACACAATGAATAGGCAGAGATAAATTAAAACAAATCAAAAAATTGAAATGGAAGTAAAAATAATAAGAAAAAACTTACTTAATAAAAATAAAAAAGGAAAGAAAGGGATCATGTTTAAACAACCCTCACGGGCCTTCACACACACACAATCAAATTTCCTAAAAGGGAAATTCTAGGGTATCCTCTCGTGAGAGAGGGTTTTGGTACCTTCTTTGATCATTTAATCAATTTCTCTCAACTTTCTTAAATGATCTTAGTATTTTTATACTTATAGGACAATATTTAACTATTAGAATTTGTATTTTTAATTTTTTAAAAGACTTTTTGACCCTCTATAACTATTATCATGTATTTTTTATTGTATTCCCCCATTTTTTCACATTCTCATTTGCAATACATATGTATCTCATTTAAAATCTATTTTATGTCTTCGAAATAATTTAGGATAGAGTACACGACTTGTTCCTACGTAATTTGGGCCTATTCAATAAAAAAAAATGACAAGAAGGTACCAAAACCCTCTCTAACGGGAGGGTACCAAATTGCGACCCTTTAAAAAAACTAAGAGCAAGAGAAAGGGAAAGAAAGAAGAAGGAAGGGGAGTGAGACGGCGCAGCCAGAGGGAGCTTGACGCGGCCAAGAGCCCCAGTGGCTAGGGAGGAGGTGCTATGGATGGAGGCGTGTTGGCGCGCTCTACAGAGTGGTAGGGACACACGAGACGATGACAGAGGACATGCAGCTTAAAGCGTGCTATGCAGAGCGCGCGCAGGGACGATGCTGGATGAACGGGGTCGCGAAGTGGCTGGGTACTGTGGTGGCTGGGCGACATTGTGGTGAAAAGGGCTCAACGGCTGGAGCTTACGTGGACGACATGTAGAGGTGTCAAAGTGAGTCGATCAGACTCACCCGGGTTGGAAAAAAAGTGAGCCTAGCCGGACTGACTCACTTTTTTGGTGAGCTGGGAAAATACCAACCCGACTCGACCCACCGCGAGTTGGTGGGTTGAACGGGTTGACTCACTTAATTTTTGAAAAAATAATAAAAAACCAGAAAATGCAAAAAAGAAAAGGACAGAAAAAATAAAAAAAAACTAAAAAAATGCCCCAAAAAACATAACAAACCAAAGTAGAATAGTTCTCGTACAAAAATTAAAGAGAAACCAAACTAATAAAATAAAAAAATAAACCAATAGATTAAAAAATATGCACAGGATTCAGAAACGATCAAATGAAAGGAATAAACAAAAAAACCAAACTAATATCCCAAAATCACATGTTGTTGAGATGAACAAGTGCAAACTAACACGCCTTACTGTTGGAGCTGCACAACTCCAAGAACAGTGGTCGGTGGCTGCACGGGCAGAGGTGGAGCAGAACGAAACGCCCACAGGTCGAAGAAGGAAACACGCACAGGACGAAACGCACACAAAATGAAACCTTTTCGAGATTGGAGCAGAACGAAACACGCACAGGAGCAAAACGAAACACGCACAACACAAGAGCTGAAATGAAATGCACACAAGAGCAGAACGAAACGCGCACAAGTCGAATAGATGTCGTTGACGATCAAATCAATGGAAAACAGAGGGCGGAAGAGGGGGAGAGAGGTGTTGCTGGGGGGATGGAATCCAGGTTAGGGTTTGTGTTTGTGAGTTTGTGAAACTATGACTCTAACCCATAGATAATGACCTGGTTTGGACAAATGAGAAGATTTTTTTTTTAATTTTTTTAACTCAAACAAAATGGTTTGGTCCACCTCAACCGGTCCAAACCTGCCTTGGTTCGCGGGTTAAGTGAGCCGGGCCAGATTTACCTGGGGAAAAGTGAGTTTAATTTATTGTAACCCAACCCACCGGTGAGCCGAGTTTATATGGGTTGGCTCACCGGGTTGGACTCATTTTGACAGCTCTAACGGCGTGGCCAGAGACAACAATAACTACGAAAGTGACTAGATGAGGAGGATGCAACGATTCGTCGGTGGCTGGGCAAACGTGCATGGCGGAGGGGAAAGGAAATGATGACTGTGCGAGGGTGGTGAAGGCTTTGAAGTTAGCTGAATGTCTCTAGAAGAAGAGTTGAATAGAGAGTTGAAAAACTGTTTCCTGAAAAGCTTGAAATCAATCTGAGCTTGCCTCATAAGACTTTGCTTAGAATCTCAGATTGACTCTTTAAGTACAATCTCGGATGAAAAGGATTAGATGAAAACGGATATGCGTTGAGCTAAGATTAGATAAACCAAAACTAATTGATTATTTGCCTCTTGTATTATCAAAGTAGATGCTTATCTGGAGAGATACGGGATAGAGGAGAGATACGTTTAACCTTGTGAGATTTCCACTATAAGTGCAATTAAGATACAAGTATTCTTAAGTCCACCTCTTCAAGCTTACACACTGAGTATTCTTGTTACAGTGCCTCTCCAAGCTTACAATCACCCACACCATTGCTTAGGCACCTCCTAACTTGGTTGGTATGTCAAGGGTAAGGTAAGACTGAAGTTTTTCTAGCTGTAGTTACATACAAAGTACGGATACACAGTGAGCTTAGCTAGATACAAACACTCTATAGGAGTTAAGATTTCAATTGAATGTAAGAGATGATTGAAAGATGAAGAGAATAAATGCAAATGATAGTTGAGTAGCTTAGATTCTGATTTTGCAGGGGTTCAATAGAGTCTCTCAACTTCAACATTTATGAGGCTTGCTTTTTATAGGCTTCCCTTAGCTAGTCGTTGTTGTGACCGTTAGAAGAGAGAGTGTGTACTTTTGCTTTAGTCAAATGGTAATATGTGTTAGCGTGTCATGATGACTTCATCATGTATCTGAGTCTTAGTCTTAGGTCCTTAAACAGAGGTACAAGTCTGAGTTTCCATCCTTAGGTACGAGTTTGAGCTTGTCAGTCTGAGGTAAATTTTGTCTCAATTTTATGCATATGACTTTCTTCTTTATTTGTGCATCTTGACTTGTCTCGCCATTATCTTTGTTTTAGACATAAAATTTCATTGATCTTAGTATGCATTGTATGAACTTTTCAGTAGAGACTTGGCTTTGCTGAGTCTTATCAGAAGGCTCTTTTGTACACACACACACACACACACACACACACACACATATATATCTCAAAACTTGTAATATGTGATTTAAGATCTAAGAACTGTACTACTCAACGCACATATTAGTAACAGAGATGAATCTTAGATAGATCAACAAGATTTACATACTTAAAGGGTTTGTTGTCATTAAAACACTTAAGAGAGAGTTTGTCTCAACAGGATTGCGGCGCTGAACTACGACTGTAGGAGGTAGACTTAAAGGGTTTAGTGATGGCTAAGGGAGTGGATCTTGACTCTGTTCCTAGGTATTTAAATTGTTGTTCTGTATTTGATTTTGATTTTTCCTATTCTATTTTAATATGGACTATGGATTGATGATGGAGTTTTGAGTTTGTCTAGATTCTACTTTTACCATTTTCTACTTTTCTCTTTTAAACTTTATAATTCAAATTGGAGAAAATTGATTAGGAATGAGATAATTAATTTCTGAACTATTTTTTAGAATTTTGCAATGTATTCATGAAGGGATCAATCACACATTGCATCATTTTTTTTGGGTACAAACATACATTTCATCATTAAGCACACTAAACTACATAACCAACATTTCAACATAGATTATATAACCATCTCAAACACACAAAATTCACATTGATGCATGAAGCAATATCAAAGACAAGAAGTATAGGAAAATAAGATAGTAAAAGAACTGTAGTTGGCGAAGTCTCAAGAGGGGGGGTTGAATTGAGACATGTCTAAGCTTGTAAAAAATTAAACTTGTTTCTGACCTTAGTTCTCAAGTGATTCCACTTGGATGTTAGAAGGTTAGATACGGACAAACTCAAAATGGTTCTGACTTAAGATTGATTTTGTGCAAGTAGTTTTGCTTTTGACCTTTTGATATAGATATATTTTTACTATTATAGATAAGATTATGAGTTATGAATATGTTTTAAGACGTTTCAAATTTGATAAGCGTAGAAATAGAAGCTGTACAACTTAAGGGTCAGAAGAGAATTGAACACATCAGATTTATACCGGTTCTCCCAACAAACCTTGGGCTACGTCCAGTCCTCACCTCAGTGAGATTTTTCCCCTAACTTCAACAAGTTACAAGTATTCTCCTTATAGGGCCTCCTCAGGCTCCTAAGTATTCTCCTTCACGGCTCTCTCCAGACTCCTCAGTTTTCTCCTTACAGGACCTATCCAGGCTCCTAAGTAGTCTTGTGCAAGCCTCTCCAAGCTTCTCCACTCAACACCACAGCTCAAAAACACCTTCTGACTTGGTGGAAGGGTTACAAAAGAGGTAGATGAAAGAAATGTTTTTCTTAACTTGAGCTTTCAAACACACAAAGTGTGAATCAATAGTTGGATCCTCAAGTTAAATTACAAGTGACTGATACAAGTGATACACCCACAGATAAACTCAGTGAGTTGATTAACAATGAAGAATGTGTGGGGTAGAAGAAAGATTAACAGAGTAAAAATTGAAAAGTTTTTCTGCAGTTTTTGTTCTTTTGAGCGCAGTCTCGCTTTTGCTTCTGAGTTCCTCTTGGCTATTTATAGAGTTGCTCTTGAAGTATAGCCATTGGGAACTCTTCCAACAGCTCTTTGTACTTTTGTGTTAGGAATTTGATCACATCAGTGCATTGTACTTGCTTCTGACTTGATGAAAAAATGATTGTGTGTTTGTCTCGACTTCTACATCTGGGTTCTTGCATCTGTGTCTGACTTTGGATTTGTATCTGACTTGAAATAGCTCTTTTGACTTTTGTTTTTGATTTTATTCTTTTAGAATTTTGAGTAGATGTTCCTTATGAGGTTCTTGAGGCTTCAATTCTTGTTTCTGAGATATTACTTTGTCTTCATCATTTGGTTCTGAGTTTGACTTGTGTCATTTTGCGTCCGACTCTATCATTTTCATTTGGAGCTTGATGAAGAGAGATTATAAAGCCTTTGTATCTGCAAATTAGTCAGATTCTTAAATGCTACACACTCACGTAAAGAGGTCAAATACAAAAGTAACTCAGATTTAAACTTAGAATTTTTACTTAGTAAGAGGGGTTTCCAATCATTAAAACCTCATGCATCTAAGGGTTTGTCTTAGCATTCTCCCTCTTTTTGATGATGTCAAAACCTTTTAGAAGTAAAAATTTTAGTTTCCTTCTTAGGGATTAAGTATGAATGTGAAAAGTTCCCCCTGAGTCTGAGACTCCCCCTGAGTTGATTAAATTTGTTCTAAATTACAGGGTTAGACTGTAATCTTAGACATGACCAGTAATGCAGTTAAGTTCAGATGCTAAGAGATTTAACCAATAAGCGAATAAAAGAGCAGATATTTCTAAAAGAAACTTTAGAACATTTCATTTCAATTTGTGATTGAGTACAAGGCTGAGAAATGCAAAAAGACATGCAAAATAGATAATACTAAATACATTCAGCCTATCAAAAAGAAAAAATGAAACTTATGTTCTAATTCCTTCTAATTTTTGCTTCTTCTCTACTCCCCCTTTTTGCCAGCAGCAGAATGGGTTCTAGTCTTAGCAATGGGAGAGGAATTTTAGCTGGAAAGGTTGTCATCTGGCCTGGGCACTGCGACTGGAATAGAAGGAGCATGTGGCGCAGTGGTGGCAAAGTTGACAAACTGTTGCGTGATCCAGGATTGACACTGGATCTGTCTAGAGTTATACTCTGCAACCGCTTTAAGGATCATGTCCATTCCATCAAAAATCAGATTCTACCTCTTTTTTGTTTTCTTGATTTCCTTCTGAGTTTTTCTCTACTCTTCTTCTATTTTGTCCAGTCGATCATTTAGGTCTTTCTCTTTTTCATTCCCATATGGAGTTTTTTCTTTCTCCAATTGCTCAAGGAATGTCCCTATATATCCATAGGGATTTTTGGGCAACTCGGACTGAGATGAGTATGCAAGAATGGATTTATCAAAGATGGAAGATTTAATGAAGGAAGCAGCAAAAGTGTTTGGAGTCAGTGGAATGGTGGCTCTGTGAGGGGAGAAGGGAGGAGTTCTTACATTGAATTCTGAGGTAAAGGGTTGCTTCTGAGTGTTCAATGCCTCTACTCCAGGTGTCTAAGGAAGGTTTGGAGTAGGTGAAGGAATAGCTCCAACTTCTTGGTGAGGAGAGTCTTATTCTTTTGGAATAGAAGTGCTTGCTGGTGCCCCTGGTCCTTCTGGTGTTGCTTCTGTGTTAGGCTTGGGCTCCTTCCTGGGTAAGGCTAGGTCAGATGCATCTTTTAGTTCAGATAAAACTTTGGCAACTTGAGCATCTGGATCATCCATTTACAGGGTCACTTCAACTTGTCTGACTTCTTCTTCCTCAATGACTTCTTTTTCAGCCTCTTGATTCTCTTCAGTTTCTTGGGCTATGGGAGATTTAGTTTTCTCCTTTTCTTGTTTATCTTTTTCTTCTCTTTTTCCTTTCGGCCTTTTTCTTCTTCTTCATCTCTTTTTCCTCTTTCTTCTTTCTTTCTTCTTCTTCTTCAACTTTTTTCCCTTTTTGTACACTTTATTCATCATGATGTTTCTTTTTCTTCTTTTTTCTCAGATCTTGTTTCAACAGTTGTGTTAGACTCAGATGCCCTCTTCTTTTTCTTCTCAGAATGCATCTATGATGCACCTAGTTCTGTAGATGACCAGACTTTAGTTGGTAGAGTAGGAGATGATGGAGGTGTTGGTAGGAATGACTGGGGTAAAGATGGTGCTGATCCAGTGATCTTCATGGCAGAAAGGGATTCGACAGATATTAACTTAGTTTATTTTAGGATTGTATTCATCAAAACCTGAGACTCAACAATTTCCCCCTTTTTATGATGACAAACTTTAAATAAACTTTAACTGTAAATCTGACAAATAGTTAAAAAAATGTAAGAGCTACCTCTGATTCAGATGTCTCTCAAGAGCTTTCTTGGATCCACATGCTTCCTTTAGTTTGATGTACACAAGAGCTCCCCCTGAACTACATTTGTCATCTCATATTTAAAGTTAGTATAATTCTCCCCCTTTTGTCATCTATCAAAAGGGTGTTAGATATAGGCTCAATTTGAATTTGATTTATAGCAATAGAATTTTTTTTAATACAACTTCCCAGTGAATAAGTACTAAGAGTAAACAATATACTCTATGTATAAAATTTAAGCACATAAAGGATCAAAACATTAAATCAATAAAGTAGACAGAAGTGATGTGTTGAATATGCCTTATATTTTTCCTAGTATTTAATACATCATTGTCCTACAAAATCATCCTTTCTTTTCTAAAGCTTACTCAATGAGAGTGACTAGAAAGGCTTCAAACTTATTTATCTCAGACATAACTTCTTGCTTGAACTTTTCATTTTCAGTTCTGATTTGTGAAGTTTGTTCCAGCAATATATCTTATCTTTGAACAAGTTTGGCATGAGCAATCTGCATTTCAACTTGATGCCTTTCCATCTCCTCTAGCCTTCTCCTGAGAGCAATATTTTGATCAACCAAGTCTGCATCAGGCTCCCAGAAGATAATGGTCATGAATGGATAGGAGAATCTAAAGTAGGTTGCTTCCTCAGGAAAACCAAAATCTCTTGACTTCTTGATAAAATAGAAGTGCCAGTTGTTGTTTTTCTTCAGCAACTACCAATCTTCATGTGGATAATCCCCCATAGGAAACTTTCCCTTGTGATGCTTAAAGTCAATCTGTTCGTAAGCAAATGGGCCTTTACTCACAGCAACAGAGTGATCTTTAAGATATACAAATTCAACATCTGGTTCTCCACATTCAGGATCAGGATAGGAGCATTCTCCAGAAGCTTCCCTCAACTTCTAATAGGAGTCCCAAACCCAATTTGTCTCCAAGTGGGTCAGACCTTCCTTTTTCACAATCTTTTTCCATTGCCCGGGTGTAAGAGGCTTCAGAAGACCCAGTGATAAGTGAAAATTATATGATAAATTAGAGCACTTTTTAGTTCACTTATCAAGGATAAAATGGTATTTTTGCCCTAGTTTAATCCCTTTTTATTAAATATTAGATAAATTGTATTTATTAATCTTAGATTTGAATTTGATGCTATTTTGATAGAAATATTGCTGATTTTTTGCAGAATATTGCAAGGATTTGATTTGAAGGAAAGATAACATTAAATAAGGCAGATATCTGCAAGATTTGAAGTTTAATTGAAGGCAATTAATGGAGTTTTGAAGATTATTTGAGATGAATTAATGAAGATATCACTGCCAATTAAACAAGGATTCTGCAGACAACCTTCCCAATTAAATCCAAGAGACTCAATAAATGCAAAGATTTCATCAAGAAAAGGGAAACAAGGAAAGACAAATCAACCAAAACCAGTCACAGGGAGAGATCAAGATAAAAAGAGAAAGATTGAAGCTGCAGGACGCATTCTGCTCTTCAACCTACGCTGTAGCGCAAGGTGAAGCGCAACTCTCTTGATCCTGCGCTGCAACCTGTGCTGTAGCGCAGGGTGAAGCGCAGATCACACTGATTCTTGCCCCTGTTGCCGTTTTTAGATAGATTTCTCCCCAATTTTCTTTGTCTTTCCTTAGCCTATAAATAGGAACCTCTTGCACCAGATCAAGTGTGCACGATTATTGTAATTCAGTCTTATTTCAGTGATAATGCACCAGAGCTAATTTTAGAGTAGGAGAGGAGGAGCGCTTCACAAGGATTGAAGATGGTGACAACATCTTCGGTGGTTTGTATGGCTACCTTGTGTAGTTAACTCTCCATTAGGATTGAATGTAATTGATTCTATCCCCAATTGATTCTTTCCTATTTGGTGCTTTTCCTTCTTTTTCTTATTATTTTTCTTATTTTTCTTATTTTCTTTTGATATGTACTGTATACCACTGATACATCATCTATTAGGCAGTACTTATTTTGTTATTTTCTGTTAAATTTTTAAATTTTTTAGGATTTTTTAGGACCTTAAGAAATTAGGATTTAAGGCAACTTTTTTCAAAATTCTCTGTAATTAAGTAGTTTAACTAACCAGATTAGGAAAGATGATAGGGTTTTGTGATTAATTCCATAATCAGTTAGAATTAGGATACTTCTCAGGAGAACCTATCAGGATAGTTAATTAAAACCATTAAGTGCTTTATCAAGGAATTTTAGCCAATAACCGGTGAGCTGTGAGCCCAAACACTGAAATTGAGAGTTTTTCACCGCTTCTTGTCAACTGTAATTGCTTGAGTTTCTGAATTTTGTCTTGCTAGTGGAAGATATGGAAGTGGAAAAGGCATATTTTGTGATTATAATATTTTGCTCAGTGCCAAATAGTCAACCTTGATTAAATTTTTCCAATTTTTGATTGCCCATTTGAGCCTTTAATATTTCCTTTGATGCACCCCAGCCATGATTAATGATCATACCATGTCCCTTCACACTTGGGATAGAGAGCAAGGTGCAATACAACAAAAATGGGACAAGAGGTTGGTGAATTGAAAGGTCAAAGAGATTCAAAGAGCAGGCACAAGAAATCAAAAAGAAGAGTACTCCCTCATAAATAAATTCTCTATGTTATTTTTTATGATTCAAAAAGAAAATCTACTCAAAAGTGTGAAAATTGAATAAGTTGGGGGGAGTAGTACTTCTTCAAACAAAGAGGCCAGCTGAAAAAGGGTGACAATTCAAGAATGACCAGGTGAATGGAGAGAAGTCCCAAGCACAATCATAAGATGCTCTCTATTCAAAGTGTTCTTTGCATATCTAGAAAAACCATGATTTCTTGATAGCCCAGCCTCATTACAACCAAAGAAAAGACCTTTTGATCCATATTGACTATATGCAGGTTCAAATGTTGGAAACGACTATCAATTCTAGTTGTTCAACGGTGGTGAAAAGATTGAGGGAAACACTTACCCGTGAGAATGAGAGATTTCCTTGGTTTATCACTTACTGCTTTGATTGCTTTTTTTGAGAAGTTTGACTGATGTTTGTGTTCTATTCTGAGTGAGGATTGGTAACATCCCTTAATCCTGAATTTTTCTTATGTTTGGGAAGTGACTGCTGCTTAACAAGGAGTTGATGAAAAGTTCCTTGAATTTGTTTTTGAATTACACAGGGAATAGAATTGATTTCTTGATTGCAAAGAGGTCTCTTTCTTGAGGACAAGCAAGAAGTTAAGTTGGGGGGTATTTTGATAAGTGAAAATTATATGATAAATTAGAGCACTTTTTAGTTCACTTATCAAGGATAAAATGGTATTTTTGCCCCAGTTTAATCCCTTTTTATTAAATATTAGATAAGTTGTATTTATTAATCTTAGATTTGAATTTGATGCTATTTTGATAGAAATATTACTGATTTTTTGCAGAATATTGCAAGGACTTGATTTGAAGGAAAGGTAGCATTAAATAAGGGAGATATCTGCAAGATTTGAAGTTTAATTGAAGGCAATTAATGAAGATTTGAAGATTATTTGAGAGGAATTAATGAAGATATCACTTCCAATTAAACAAGGATTCTGCAGACAACCTTCCCAATTAAATCCAAGATGCTCAATAAATTCAAAGATTTCATCAAGAAAACGGAAACAAGGAAAGACAAATCAACCAAAACCAGTCTCGGGGAAAGATCAAGATAAAAAGAGAAAGATTGAAGCTGCAGGACGCATTCTGCGCTTCAACCTACGCTGTATCGCAAGGTGAAGCGCAACTCTCTTGATCCTGCGCTGCAACCTGCGCTGTAGCGCAGGGTGAAGCGCAGATCAAGCTGATTCTTGCCCCTGTTACCGTTTTTAGATAGATTTCTCACCAATTTTCTTTGTCTTTCCTTAGCCTATAAATAGGAACCTCTTGCACCAGATCAAGTGCGCACGATTATTGTAATTCAGTGATAATGCACCAGAGCTAATTTTAGAGTAGGAGAGGAGGAGCGCTTCACAAGGATTGAAGATGGTGATAGCATCTTCGGTGGTTTGTATGGCTACCTTGTGTAGTTAACTCTCCAATAGGATTGAATGTAATTGATTCTATCCCCAAGTGTATGTAAACTCTATATTATTATTTCCTGAGCTCTCTGTCTATAATATTGGTAATCTTATTCTGTGCTTAATTCCTAACTTCCCCGCTTGCGCCGGAGTTATAGGCTAGTTTCGACTAGGATTGAGGATGGGGGAGCGGATTCTGAAGAAACCCAAACTCTGATTGAATAAGAGGACTCGGTACTCTGTGACCGACACATGAGCGTTACTAATGAGCGATGGGTAGTGACAGTACTCTAGCGAAGGGCGTTTACAGGATTAGGCCTTAGTATCGATAGCACAGGTTTAGTTGATTGTCAATCCAGGACCGACACATGGATGTATCCTGATGAGTGATGGGTAGTGTGAGTACTCTAATGAAGGTGCGTCTACAGGATTAGGCCTCGTTTATCAATTAGTTCTTTTACAAACGGAATAAAAAGAAAGCAAAATAAACCGATGGTAAGTCTGTCGCCTGGGAGAGCCCGCATGTATTACCTTTGAGTGTGTGAGGCCGCTGGTAACTCGGGGTCTTAGAAATATAGTTTGTCTACAGTATTATAGAGTAAACCTAAAATAATAGATAGTTTTTACATGCACAAAGGGTGTGATGATATGAAGTTCAATCATAATCCAAGTAAAGTGTCTCTAACTCTTCCTTTCTAATTCATTAATTATTAAATTTCAGTTTACAATTTCCACAACAATATTCTCAAAACCATTGTTTTCCCTTGATAAAAAGATCACGAGTATACGTGAATTGACCGTCCCCTGTGGATACGATATCTTTCTTACTATTATACTACTGGATTTTTGGTTCGCTTGCCAGAAACCCATCAAGTATTTTTGGCGTCGTTGCCGGGGAACGATTTCCAATTCGTGTAGACCTTGGCGGTCTAGTTATCAAGTTTTTATTTTAGGATTTTTTTTTATTTGTTTTCTTAGGAATTCTTCTATTTATTACTCTTATTATTTTTAGGATTTATTATTATCTTAGGAAATTTATTGTTTTTCTATTATTATTTTCTTCCACACTTACCTTTTTCAAAGTTTCTTGTTTATGCTTTTGAGAGGTCAGGCGTCCCCCAATCAATTACAGTTCGACCCGGAAATAGAAAGGACGTCGCGAAAGAACATAGGTAGGAACGGGAGAAGAAGAAGGATAATTGTTGAGGAACCCAAAAACATGGCTGAGGAACGTCCAAGAAGGACGCTAGGAGATTATATCTCCCGTAAAGGACCACGTCACTTCTCAAGCATTGTGTTACCACAAAACGCAAGAGCTTTAGAGTTGAAGACTGAACACCTCAACCTCATTAGTGCACATCAATTCGCTGGATTGGATCATGAAAATCCAAATGCTCATCTCTCTAATTTTTATGAATTAATTGGTACTATGGGTTTCGAGGAAGGTAATTTAGAATCTGTTTACTTACGCTTGTTTCCTTTCTCTTTGATAGGTAAAGCTAAGGAATGACTGCAATCACACCCAAATCAAAGCCTAACCAATTGGGGTGTGGTTGAGGAGAAATTCTTGACAAGATTCTTCCCACCAGGGAAGCAGATAGAAGCCAAAGCAGATATTTCTACCTTCAGACAAAGGATTGATGAGCCACTTTGTGAAGCTTGGGAAAGATACAAGTCTATGCTGCGCAACTGTCCCAACCATGGCTATGAGGATATAGCCCAACTCAATATATTCTGCCAGGGACTTCGTTCAGATTCAAGGTCATTCATAGATGCGGCAGCAGGTGGAACTATCTTATTCGCAGAAGTTGATCGAGCGCTAGAAATCATCAACCACTTTGCACAGAACGATCAACAAGCTCAAAGTTGAAGACAACCCGTGCAATTACCAAAGAAAGGGATACTGGAACTCAATCAAAGTGATGCTCTGTTAGCTGAGAACAAGCTCATTAAACGTCAACTAGAAGCACTCACTGAAATGTTGAAGGCACTCCCTCAACAACTCAAAGATGTCCACTCACAACCCATCCAAGCCCAACCATTGATTTGTGATTTCTGTGGAGGTGACCATCTAAATGGTCAATGTGCTAACCAAGGAACACAACCAGAACAAGTCAACTTCATGGGTAACCAAGGAAGGCAAGGGAATTACTCCAACAATAACAACAATTAATATTCACAAGGTTGGAGAAATAACCAAACCAACTCAGGTTGGAGTTAGAATGGAGGAACAAGACAACCGCCTTACCAGCAGCAGCCCTCAACATATGATAAACTGAACACTTTGGAAGGTAAAATTGATGACTTTGTGCAAAGATTTAGTTGATTAAAGAAAACTACTGAGGCATCAATCAAGAATCTAGAGAGTCAAGTGGGCCAGTTAGCAACTGAGATGGCAGAGCACAGGCAACAACACTTCTTAACTGTGACCCAAACCAATCCGAAGGATCAATGCAACTTGATTGCTACTGATGGAAACAAGTCAGAGGAGGAGGGACTTGGTGAGGAAGAAGAAATCATCTTTAAAGAACAATTGCTTCAAGAGGAAGTTGTTCATCAAGATGAAGAAGCAGCACAAAAGGAACATCATGAAGAGAAGGTCTTAGTCACAAGTAAGTACCTTGACCCAGGTAGATTTACTATACCCATCTCTATTGGTAATCTACCTCCTACTCATGCTTTATTAGATCTTGGAGTGAGCATCAATTTGATGCCGCTATCGTATTTTAATAAGTTGAGTAATGTGAAGGTCAAGCCTGCAAATGTGAGGTTACTTTTTGCAAATAAATCCCCTCAATGCCTTCATTGGATATTAGAGGATATTCAAATCAAAGTGGATAAATTTGCATATGTTGTAGATTTCTACATTGTAGAGACAGAAGAGGAGGATACTGAAGTCCCCCTAATTTTAGGAAGACCCTTCATGAAAGCTGCTAAGATGATCATTGATGTTGATCGAGGAAAATATGAATTGAGCTCAAAAGATGAAAGTATTACGTTTCATAGAGGTACGCCCAAGTTACAACAAACTGATGTTATTTCCAAAAATCCAACAAAGCTTCCAGGCTCCGAATTTCTGAGGAAGCCTAGGATGAGGATAAAGCATCCAGAGTCAATATGGGAGTTCAAATTTAAGAGGAGAAGGAGATCAACATCTGATACTGAGGAAGACAGTGACAGTGATGGAAGAGTCAAAAATTGGCATGGAGGATGGGAGCTCAAAGGAAGAACTGGTATGGAGTCAAACATCATCCTCCACTTGAGGCCACCATAAAAGGGTTGAGTAACCATGCGTCGAGCTAAAAGACGTTAAACAAGCGCTTCCTGGGAGGCAATCCAGTCTTTGTAAGTTTTAAATTTTCATTTAATTTTCATTTTGGTAATTTTTAGTTTTAGGATTTACCTATTTAAATAGGAGATTGTTAAAATGAAGGATCTAAATCTAAAAGGATGGCATGGAATCAATTAGGAGTAGCAGAAGCAGAGAGAATACTGCAGATCTGCGCTTCAACCTGCGCTGTAGCGCAGGTGAAGCGCAGAATTAAAATTAAAAACCTGACTCTCTGACTTTTGCGCCTCACTCTGCGCTGTAGCGCAGGGTGAAGCGCAGCGGAACGCTTTAACTTCTGAAGCAGTACGTGCTCCACTCTGCGTTGTAGCGCAGGGTGTAGCACAGGAAGCGGGATATTTATATCCCCATTTTGAGCGTAGGAGTTCATTTCGAACTTTCTTTCGTTCTCTCCCTTGCCTTTTCTCTGATATTCCTAACCTTTGCTTTGCCTTTTCTCACTCATATAGCCTTCATTTTTAGTTTCTGAGCTTATACCAGGTATGTTTTTCTAGTTTTCTTTCTTTTTAACCGATTGAAATTTTGATTTTTTATTTTATTTGAGCATAACCTTAGGATAGGAAATCTTAGGATTCTAGGAACCTTTAGGAAAGAAATAATTGTTCATAGTGCTTTAAATTAGATTGCATGTGGTTAGGATTCTTTGTGAGTTATTCATGTTTGCTTAGGTGGTAGTGTTGAGTCTCAAAAATATCATAAGGTTGTTTATGATGTTTTAAGACAACTAGATTCCCAAGTTTTAATGGTTGACAAATTTGACTTAAAGTATTTATCATAGATACACATATGCTTTAATGTTTTATCTATGGTTTCAGCAAGAATCACTATGAGCCTACATAAAAAGACTATGTGTTGAAGCTGTCTGAAGAAGCAGAACTCGTCTGAAGAGTTGAAGCTGTTTGAAGTAGTTCAATCCGTCTGAAGTATCAGTGCCGTCTGAAGTCTTTTGATGACGTGGCACCTCTAGTCTGAAGTGTTGAAGTCGTCTGAAGTCTCATTTATGACGTGGCACCCTTTGCTGAAGTTTGTGAAGACTTTTCTGAACCTCTGCTGCACGTACCTTTTCAAACACGTTTATAGCAAGGAACACAGAGACCTTTCCTGGTGTTTTTGAATTTCATACACCACTGAGGAAATCTTTGCAACGCAGCCTATGCAGCAACATTTGTAGCAGCTTTATGGCAGGAGCAACCTTGTACCGTGTCAAAAATATCAGAGCTCTCAGAAGCATGTCTCACAACGGATTAAATAGCATTTAATGCTATCTCTAAACGGTGGTATTTCAACGGATTGAAGATTGGGTATAAATACCCCTCCTTTGAAGACCATCAAGGAGAGAAGAATTTTTGTGAAAAAGAACAAAAACTTTGCAAGTTTTTCGCTGCAAACAACTCTGATAATCTTTATCTTTGTACACATATTGTAATATCTTGAGCATACCTCAGTTTTTCTGTACATTTATAATTGTTTAAGCTTCAAGAATGATTTAGTTTGTAAGCTTAAGCATTTTATCTTCTCTGTATTTGTTTGTTGAGCCTGGAGAGGCTTGTCTGTAAAAGAATACTTGGTTGTAGAGCCTGGAGAGGCTTATCTGAAAAAGAATACTTGTTGGTTTGAGCCTGGAGAGGCTTGACTGTAAAAGAATACTTGGTTGTAGAGCCTGAAGAGGCTTGGATGTAAAAGAATACTTGTAATCTTGAAAGATTAAGAGAAAATCCAATTGCTAGTTGGCATTGGGACTGGACGTAGCTCACAGTGGTAGTGAGTGAACCAGGATAAATTCCTTGGCTAAGTTTTCTTACCCTTATCTCTTATCAATTCTTTTTTTTATACTAATCAAGGGGTCAGAATAATTAATCTGATATTTTATAAGGCACAAAACATCTTTTAAAATCAGTTTTTTCAAGCCGTCTGAAAACTTCAGACAACTCCTTAAAAGCCTGTCTGAAATCGTGTTTTTAACACCTGTTTGCAAAAAGCTTTCTCAAATATTTAGAAACACTATTCAACCCCCCTTATAGTGTTTCCCTATGTTCCTACAGTTGGTATCAGAGCTCTACTCAGGGTTGAAGCACCTAACAAGTGTTTGAGGACTGAAAGATCCAAATGGAAGCTTCTAACAGCAATAGGCAATACATTTCAGAAGGAGCCTCTATCACAAGACCCCCAGCATTCAATGGAGTGGATTACCACTATTGGAGAGATTGTATGAAGTTGTTCATTGAGAGCAACAATATTGATGTTTGGGATGTGGTCACTGATGGAGACTATGTGCCTATGCAAAATGGTGTGCCTATACCTAAGACTGAATGGACCTTGGAGCAGAAGACTAGAGTCCAGATGAACGCTAAAGCCAAACTCTATCTGATATGTTCCTTGAATAAATCAGAATATGAGAAGGTCCATGGATGCACTTCTGCCAAGGAGATTTGGGATACTCTTGCAGCAGCCCATGAAGGGACTGAAACTGTCAAGCAATCCAAAATCAGCATGCTTATACATCAGTATGAGATGTTTAAGATGGAAGAAACTGAAACCATTGACCAAATGTTTGGGAGGTTTCAGACCATAACCAATGGACTCAGGTCCTTAGGAAGAACCTATGAATCTGGAGACAACAACAAGAAGATTCTAAGAAGTCTACCTACGTCCTGGAGACCCAAAGTCACTGCCATTCAAGAGGCAAGAGATTTGAACTCTCTGAGAATGGAAGAACTGTTGGGATCTCTCAAAGTCCATGAGTTTGAGCTTGGAGAAGATGACAATAAGAAGAAGTCTCTAGCTCTAAACTCCAAGGCCAAACAGTCTAGGCATGACAGCATGAAGGCTATGCAAGCTGAGGAAACTTCAGAAGCAGATGAAGATTCTGAAGATAACTCAGAAGATGACAATGATCTTGCTCTTTTAAGCAGAAAGATCAAGAGAATGTTGCAGAACAGAGGAAAGTTCAGAAAGAACCAACCTTCATCATCCAAATCAGGTAAGACAGGTAAAGAGTCTAACACTGATAAAATTATTTGCTTTGAATGTAAGCAACCAGGGCATATGAAGGCTGATTGCCCAAGACTGAAGAAAAACAACTTCAAGAAGAAGAAGTTTTTCAAAAAGAAGAAAGGTCTTATGGCAACATGGGAAGACCTTGATGAATCAACCTCAAAAGAAGAAGAAGACACTTCAGAAGAGGCAAATCTGTGTCTCATGGCTAGTCTACCATCTTCAGACAGCTCTGAAGCTGAGGTATTTCCTCTTACTCTACAAGAAATGTATGATGATCTGGTGGAAAGTTCCAAGGAACTTTTCCAAGAGTATAAGAATCTATCCAAAGCCCACACAGAAATGTGTAACAAATATGAGGCACTTGAGATAGAACATATTATGCTCAAGGAAAAAATTCTTGAGACTGAAAACTGCAGTTCACAAGCTGTGTCTGAAGAGAATAAGAAACTTCAAAAGTAGGTTATGGAACTGACAAAAGATCTGGCCAAATTTGTCAAAGGAACTAAAAATCTGAATATAATGCTTGGAAATCAAAGGCATTCCCTTGACAAAAGTGGACTAGGCTTTTGTGATCATAACATGTCTGAACCTCCTACTGTCTTAAATTTTTTTAAAGGAAAAAAGAAGGTTACTGGGTGTTCTCACTGTGGTAAGCCTGGACACAATGTGGCTTAGTGCAAACACAAGAGAAAAACAAGGCCCAAAGCTAACAAGAAAGGACCCAAAAGAATATGGGTACCTAAAAGCTTAATTATTCCTGTTGCAGATGTGTTTAACAGGACAAAGGAGACCCCACAAATGGTACCTGGACAGTGGGTGCTTGCGACACATGACAGGAGAAAGGTCTTTGTTCCAAAACCTTAGACCTAGAGCTGGTGGAGTGGTCACCTTTGGTGGAAATCAGCAAGGGGAGATCACTGGAATAGGGACTGTAGGTATATCTCCTTCATCCCTTATTAAAAATGTACTCCTAGTGGAGGGACTTCAGCATAATTTACTGAGCATAAGTCAATTATGTGACAGTGGGTATGTGGTATCCTTTACTAAGGAAGGATGCATAGTAAAAAACTTCTCTGATCAAACCCTCTTTACTGCTAAGAGACACAACAATGTGTACAAAATTGATCTAGAGGATCTAGCAAGTCAAAATGTAAAATGTTTCATTTCTGTTGAAGATGAAAAACAGATTTGGCATCAAAGACTTGGGCATGCCAGCTTGAGATTAATCTCAAGGTTAGCAAAACACAATCTTGTTAAAGGATTGCCCAAACTTTCATACAAATCTGACATTTTATGTGAAAGCCGTCTGAAAGGGAAACAAACAAGACACTCTTTTAAGAGTAAGGATGTTGTTTCAACTAGCAGACCACTAGAACTTTTACACATTGACTTGTTTGGTCCTATTAGAACAGAAAGTCTTAGTGGTAAGAAATATGGTTTGGTCATTGTTGATGACTATTCTAGATTTACATGGGTGTTATTCCTAAGAAGCAAGGGTGAGACTTTTAAGAATTTCACAATATTCTGCAAGAAGGTACATAATGAGAAAGGATTCTGTATTTCTGTTATCAGAAGTGATCATGGTGGAGAGTTTGAGAATGCAAACTTTCAAATGTTCTGTGATGAGAATGGGATCTCACACAATTTCTCTGTGGCTAGAACACCTCAACAAAATGGGGTTGTTGAGAGAAAGAACAGAAGTTTGCAAGAGATGGCAAGGACCATGCTCAACTCATGCAGCTTACCAAGATCCTTCTGGGCAGAAGCTGTTAGCACAACATGTTACCTTCAAAACAGAATATTGGTAAGACCAATTCTGAAAAAGACTCCCTATGAACTGTGGAAAGGAAGAAAACCCAACATATCATATTTCCACTCCTTTGGCTGTGAATGTTTTATACTCAACACCAAGGATGATCTTGGAAAATTTGATGCAAAGTCTGATAAAGGATTTTTCGTTGGATATTCTGAAACATCTAAAGCCTATAGAGTGTATAACTCTAGAAGTTTAACTGTTGAAGAAACTATTCATGTTAAATTCAATGATAACAAAGAGACTGATAGGGAACTATCAGATCTAGAGGATGATTTTGCAGGAATGGAGTTGAATGACCACAACAGCTTGAAGGATGAGCAGCTGTCTGAAGTACCTACTGTTACTAAACCTCTTTAGACAAATGTTGAGTCTCAGACAGAACAAACAGATTTGATACCTCCTCAGAAACCTGATTGGAGATACAAATCACATCATCCTAAAGAGCAAATCATTGGCAGCACTTCAGAAGGAGTTAAGACAAGATCAAAATTCAAGAATCTGAATTCTCTTGCTCTCTTGTCTGAAATAGAGCCAAAGAACATTGATGAAGCTCTGCATGATGAAGGGTGGATCCTAGCCATGCAAGAAGAGCTGAATCAGTTTGCTAGGAGTGATGTCTGGACCTTTGTTCCTAAACCCCATGGGAAAACTATTATTGGAACCAAATGGGTGTTCAGAAACAAGCTGTCTGAAGAAGGCAAGGTAGTCAGAAACAAGGCAAGATTAGTTGCTCAAGGATACAACCAGCAAGAAGGTATTGACTTCACTGAAACCTTTGCCCCAGTGGCCAGGTTTGAAGCAATTAGAATTCTTTTATCTTATGCTGTAAATAATGGCATCAAGCTATATCAAATGGATGTTAAAATATCTCATTGAAGAAGAAGTCTTTGTTAGACAACCTCCTGGTTTTGAAGATATTACTTTTCCTGAACATGTTTTCAAACTCAAAAAGGCTCTCTATGGTCTGAAACAAGCCCCAAGAGCTTGGTATGACAGATTGAGCAGTTTTCTAATCTCAAATGGTTTTAAAATAGGAAAAGTGGATACAACTCTTTATAGAAAACAGTCTAACAAAGATCTTATACTTGTTCAGATATATGTTGATGACATTATCTTTGGTTCAACTGACTTTTCATTATGCAAGGAGTTTTCAGAGTTAATGCAATCAGAGTTTGAAATGAGTTTAATGGGTGAACTAAAATTTTTCTTAGGACTTCAGATTAAGCAAGATTCTGACTGTATATGGATCCATCAAGAAAAATATACAAAGGAAATACTTAAGAAGTTTAACTTACATGATTGCAAACCCATGTCAACTCCAATGCATCCCTCTGCATCTTTAAATAAAGATGAGAAGGAAGAACCAGTGAATCAAACTTTGTATAGAGGAATGATTAGATCATTATTATATCTAACAGCAAGCAGACCTGACATAATGTTCAGTGTATGTCTATGTGCTAGATTTCAATCTGATCCAAGGAGTATTCACTACAAAGCTGTAAAAAGAATTTTCAGATATCTTAAAGGTACTACTAATCTTGGTCTGTGCTATAAGAAAAGTAAGGATTGCAGGTTAATAGGTTACTGTGATGCTGATTTTGCTGGAGACAGAATTGAAAGAAAAAGCACTAGTGGTGGATGTCATTTCTTTGGAGAAAATATGATTAGCTGGTCAAGCAAAAGGCAAAGCACAATTGCCTTATCAACAATTGAAGCAGAATACATCTCAGCAACCAGTTGTTGCTCACAACTGTTATGGGTGAAGTATTAGTTAGAAGATTTTAACATTACTATATCTGCTATACCTGTTTTGTGTGATAGTACAAGTGCTATTAATTTATCTAAAATCCCATTCAACATTCTAGGGCTAAACATATAGAAATAAAACATCATTTCATTAGAGACTATATTCAGAAAGGTGTTTTTGATATTCAGTTTATTGATACAGAGCATCAATGGGCTGATATATTCACAAAACCTCTGACTGAAGATAGATTTAAGTTCATTAGAAATAATCTGAACATACATGCATTTTGATTGTGTGTGATATGATCTGTTGAAAATGATGTGTCTGAAATTTCAGCTTGTCTGAAACAAGTGACTTGTCTGAAATTTTGGTTTGTCTAAAATCTATATGGGTGTCTGAAATCTATCACTTGTCTGAAGTAAACAAATGACGTGGCTTTCTGAGACGGTTTAATTCCATTTATTTTGTCTCTTCCACTTCGCACGTTTTCCTATGTCTGCGCAGCCAGTACATGTCATCATTACTTCATGGGTCTATAAATACAGAAGCTAGTGGGTCAGAGAACTTCACCGTTCACTATTCTGTATTCACTTCTTGAGATCCTTCTTCTACAAGCAATTTTTTTTCTCTCTCAAGTTCTTCAGAAAAATCTTCAATGGCACCTAAGAAATCTGTTGGAAGCAACATCGTGAAGACTAAGGGTGTAGTCCTGGAGGATCTTCAATCTCTGGGAATGGACTTATTTGCTGAGTTCAATGCAGCTGGGTGGACTCCGTATTTCAACCACAACTTGACACAGTGGCATGAGCAGAGTGTGCTGGACTTCTGGGCTACTGCCAGAGGAATACCCAATCCTCAGGGTATCTACACTAGCATCAAGGCCACAGTACGTGGTGTCCCTGTCTTTGTTGATGAAGATATCCTTGCTCACATCTGTGAGGTCAGGACTGAAGGAGCTGTATTCACTCCTGGCTGGGAAGCAAGAAATGGTGGACAGAAGCAGTTCACAGAGTTTCTGTATGGCACTTCTGAACCAGTAAGCTTGGATGCAAAACATATGTCAGACAAGGCTAGGGTTTTGCATGCCATCTTAGGGTGCTCTGTAATCCCTAAGAGTGGAAGCAGAAACCATGTTTCTGAGTTGGAGAGATTTTGTCTGATTCACCTACTGCAGAAGAAGAAGGTGAACCTCCCCAACATCATAATGTACCACATGCAGAAGCGTCTCAGAGACTCTGCTGGAGCTTCCCTCACAATACCATCATCACCAAGATCTTGCTGCATTTCAAAGTCCCCATTGAGAGGCTTTTTGATCGCCTTTCACAACCTGTGTTTGGTGAATCAAACCTCAAGAGCATGGGAGTGAAGCTGACTCCAAGACCTCCCTCTCCGTCCATGAAGGAGAGCCTTCTTCTTGAGAAAGCTGCTAGAAGGAAGACAACAATGGAGGTTCTTGAGAATGAACTCAGAGGAGACATAAGGAGGCATGAGTTCAAGCCATCAAAACCCTCTCCTCAAGCAAAATTGAAGAATCTACTTGTGAGGAGTGCTGCTAAGGTAGCATCTGCATCTGTGCAGAGTCAGGTGTCTGAACCAGTTCAAAAGGCATCACAAAGACCATCTGAAATTGTGGGTCAGTTGTCTGAACCTGTACAGACTCCACAGCCTACTTCTGAAATGGAAGGACAGGCTCAAGAGGCAGATGAAACTGATGCAGTTATAGCTGAGCCATTGGCTGCCTGCCCATCTGATCCTGAACTCATTCAGGTGGCAGCATTGGCTACTGCTTTGGAGCAGGAGGAGCTGGAGAAGAAAGCAGAGCAAGAGAAGACTGATAGAGCTATTGCTATTGCTTCACAATTGGCCTATTCTGAAGATGATAGGCAAGCAACCATAGCTGAGGGAGCAAAGAAAAGGAAGAGGTCAAGTGCACCTCAGAGAAGGAGGACCAAAAGCAAGCTACTTCAGACTGCACCTGAACCTAGGGTGACTAGAAGTATTGCCTCTCAGCTGGAAGCAGAGGATATGGCTGGGAAATACCAAAATTATGTCAAGGCACATGAGTATTTTAAAAGAAAAAGGGAAGAAAAACAAGCACAAAGGGGGAAGGAAGAGAAAGAAGCAAAGGCAAAAGAATCTGAGGTAACCAAGCCTCCCTACAAGAGAATTAAGGTGAGATTTGATAATGTAACTCCTTCACCACCCTCCTCACCAGAAAAACAAACACCTCAGCAACCCTCTCAACCATCCCCTCAACCAACATCTCAACCTTTACCAAAACCTTCACCAAAACCCCCTATCACCTGAAAAACAACCATCACAACCATCACCACCTCCACAAACAGAAAATCAACCTTTTGAACCCTCTGAACCTACCTCACCACAATCCTCAGAAAATCAACCATCTGATCCCCTATCACCTCAAGTAATCCAACCTTCTGAACCTTCACCTCCTTAATCTCAACTACCATCACCATCTTCACCACCACCACCTATACCCTCACCACCTTTATCTCCTCCACCTTCACAACAAGAGAGATCCTTGCTGAAGAAGAGCAAGTTCTTGCTGATGCTCTACAGTTATCTCTCCTTCCTTCTGATCCCTGTTCATTGCCTAAGTTTGGCAACCTGTCTGATGAGCTACAGTATTTCAGACCAGCACCTGCTGTATCCTTGCATCATGGCTTAATCAGGAAAACTGTTGTTGAAGTTAGAAACCAATACAGTGCTCTTTTAGGAGGATTAGAAAAGATCAGGAAGGGTGTTGTCCCTCCTGCACATACTTGGGCTCCCATAAATCCATTCTCAGATGATTCCCTCAGGCTGAATAATGATGAATGGAGTTTTGTGAGGCAGCTGAACATTGAGTCTGAGCTGTTTCAGAGGGATCTGCACAAGGGAGTTGGGATGAGAGGCTACAGGCCTCCTAGAACTTGTTCAATCAGGCCAACCACTAAAATCTTGGTGAAACCTGATAGAATAGTTCCTAGGTATCCCTTAAAGGAAGGTCAGGGTGAGAAATTCAAAGAAGCTAAAGATTATTCTGCATCTGCACCTCTGTCTGAAATGATGAGTCCATCAGAGTGGGAATCTTTACCAGAGTTCATCATAAACCAAGGAGGAGGCCTGGATCAACTACTTCAAGATTGGATGTGGTCCTCTTACTGGAAGATCAGAGAAGATGTTGGATCTTCTTCGGGATCAACTGGTCCTAATGCTAATTCTGAAGTTGGACTTGGAAAGTCAACCAATGTCAACATATCACTATCTGAGAGATCACTTTCCCCCACCTGCTGACTCTTTTAATGAAGACTGGGTAGTACTGAACCCCATTGGCACCTTCTTTTGCCATGTGTTCAAACCTTCTGAATACAGATTGGAGCCAGGCTTTGGAGTGCTTAGAATTTGTTTGCCCCTACATCCAGCTATCTTTTATGAATCTGAGCAAGACTTGTCTGAGGAAAATCTGAAGCTGAAAGACCAAAGTTAAGAAGCTTGAAAAAGTATGCTGATCAAGGAAGAAGAGGACTAAGCATCTAATGCTACACAAGAGCAGATTCTTCAAGAATAGCAGCTTATCAGATCTGGTCAGCAAGATTTGAAAACCTCAATGGAAACAGCAATAGACAAGGCCAAGGAAGACTTGATTTCCTTTCTGACTGAGGCCTTGCTGAAGAAGAAGGAGTAAACTGTTAATTTAGCCATTGTCTTTGCTTATTTTCATGTTTATGACAGGTTTCTGATTGTCTAATTCTTTATCTGAACATTCATTCAATACAATCATTGGCTTATCTCATATTTGAGTTGATTAATTGTGCTCTGATATATATGTTTTATCTAAATATATTGCTCTTGTTACTGTTTTGCTCTGATACTCCCTTTTGATTGATGACAAAAAGGGGGAGTATTAAACTAACAAAATCTGAAATGAATACAGGACTCAGGGGGAGTATATAAGCTTTTGAGTACATAAGTAATATCTGTTACAGAACCTGAACAGAAACTGTTAAAGGATATTTTCTATCTCAGGGGGAGCTATCTTATACTCAAAAACTGATTACAGATTTGTATATTTTAACCAAATTTGTCATCATTAAAAAGGGGGGAGAATGTGAGTCTCAAAAATATCATAAGGTTGTTTATGATGTTTTAAGACACTAGATTCCCAAGTTTTAAATGGTTGACAAATTTGACTTAAAGTATTTATCATAGATACACATATGCTTTAATGTTTTTATCTATGATTTCAGCAAGAGGTCACTATGAGCCTACATAAAAAGACTAAGTGTTGAAGCCTGTCTGAAGAAGCAGAACACGTCTGAAGAGTTGAAGCTTGTCTGAAAGTAGTTCACCCGTCTGAAGTATCAGTGACGTCTGAAGTCTTTTGATGATGTGGCACCTCTAGTCTGAAGTGTTGAAGTCGTCTGAAGTCTCATTTATGACGTGGCACCCTTTGCTGAAGTTTGTGAAGACTTTTTTGGAATCTTTGCTGCACGTACCTTTTCAAACACATTTATAGCAAAGAACACAAAGACCTTTCCCTGGTGTTTTTGATTTTCATACACCACTGAGGAAATCTCTGTAACGCAGCCTCCTGCAACAACATTTGTAGCAGCTTTATGGCAGGAGCAACCTTGTATCGTGTCAGAAATATCAGAGCTCTCAGAAGCATGTCTCACAACGGATTAAATAGCATTTAATGCTATCTCTAAGCGGTGGTATTTCAACGGATTGAAGATTGGGTATAAATACCCCTCCTTTGAAGACCATCAAGGAGAGACGAATTTTTGTGAAAAAGAAAAAAAACTTTGCAAGTTTTTCGCTGCAAACAACTCTGATAATCTTTATCTTTGTACACATATTGTATTATCCTGAGCATACCTCAGTTTTCTGTACATTTATAATTGTTTAAGCTTCAAGACTGATATAGTTTGTAAGCTTAAGCATTTTATCTTCTCTGTATTTGTTTGTGAGCCTATAGAGGCTTGTCTGTAAAAGAATACTTGGTTGTAGAGCCTGGAGAGGCTTGTCTGAAAAAGAATACTTGTTGGGTTTGAGCCTGGAGAGGCTTGACTGTAAAAGAATACTTGGTTATAGAGCCTGAAGAGGCTTGACTGTTAAAAGAATACTTGTAATCTTGAAAGATTAAGAGAAAATCCAATTGCTAGTTGGTATTGGGACTGGACGTACTCACAGTGGTAGTGAGTGAACCAGGATAAATTCCTTGGCTAAGTTTTCTTACCCTTATCTCTTATCAATTCTTTTTTTTTATACTAATCAAGGGGTCAGAATAATTAATCTGATATTTTATAAAGCACAAAACATCTTTAAAATCAGTTTTTTTCAAGCCGTCTGAAAACTTCAGACAACCCCTTAAAAGCCTGTCCTGAAATCGTGTTTTTAACACTTGTTTGCGAAAAGCTTTCTAAATATTTAGAAACATTATTCAACCCCCCTTCTAGTGTTTCCTGTGTTCCTACAGGTAGTTTTTGAGTGCTCAATGATTTCTGCAAGTTTATTTGTTGTGAATGTATTGATTAAATAATTTCTCTAATATTTTTGCATGCCCATACATAAATGATTGTGCAATATTTCATGTTACTGATGACATGATCTTTGAGCATAAGTTTGGTTCTCACTTTGCCTGTTTAGAATTGTTTAGGACTTGCTTTAACTAATCACTTTAGCATGTCTTAATTAATTATTGGCATTTATTTGGTATCAAATTTTTTATGCATATTTGTTTGGTTAATTGATTGCTCTAATTATTGAAATTTATTGGCCATTTCTTTCATAATTATGAGCAATTAAATATATGATGCATAAATAATATTGAGGTTGCTTTTGCTTTGCAGATGTTCGCACGAAGAATGTCAGTGGTGCTAGTTCCTCTAGGAGGGGCCAGCAGGGGTGCCAAGAGGAAGGCCCCCCAGAGGGAACCTGAGTTCGACCCTCATCGCTTCAAGGACCTAAAGTCCTTTGAAGCATACACTGACATTGATGACTGCAAGTTCATCCTGGAGCGACCAGTCATCCTCTAGGAGGGGGAATATGAGGAGTTCTCTTCTGAGATTCACAGGAGGCGATGGGACCGCCTCAGTCGCCCTGACAACTATTTTGATCCAGACATCGTCAGAGAATTCTATGCCACGCCATCGGGGAAACACGACGTAACTGGGGGATGGGGAGTCCTATTGTTCGAGATAGATTATCAGATTTGATTGCAATGCAATCAATGCACTTCTAGGATATCCCATAGAGGAGGACAGAGACCTCGTGGAGTGCCAATACCTACGAGAGGATGGCAGGCTGTGGGGGCTTCATGGCAATGATCCCCTTGACATTGAGACTGCTTAGATGCTATGCTTACCAGGGTGTTTCCTTTGAGAGGAATGCATATCAGGAAGCGTCAGGATTCACAGGCATGATATGACGAGTATCACACGGATGTGGACAATACTGACGTTGGCCAACATACATCCTATAGGGCATGTTTCTGATATCATTATGCTTGTAGCCCATCTCATTTACTGTATCCTCACCGGCGCTACTATCGATATCTCACGGGTTATCACCAGTAGGATATTAGACTTCGCATCTTCTTTGGGGCGTAGACCCCTAACTCTAAGATCAGGCTTGGCTTCCCCTCACTTATCACAACACTCTGCAGATTTAGGGGTGTGGATGTACACCCTAGGGTTCGTATCGCACTTCCCATGACCAGAGCATACATTGAAGCCAACTGTATCCCGGCTGAGGAGTTACAGGTTGAGGAGCAGCAGCAGCAGCAGGCACCACCACCACCACCACCACAGACCTGGACGTTCTTGTCTGGGCCCAGCGTCTTGAGGCCCAACACACTCATTTGATGGCTCAGATGTCCACTATTCACCGAGCAGCTGTTCATTTTCAGAGTAGACATTATCAGGCTCGTGTGGACCCATGACCCCCTGCACAGTTTCATGATTACTTACAGTGGCTTGGGGACAAGCTTATTTTCCCAGGGGGGATGGAGCAGCTGATGCCGAAGCTGAGAATTGAGTTGCTCACATGGACCAGGATGATTGATTTTTTCTTTCCTATTTGGTGCTTTCCTTCTTTTTCTTATTATATTTTCTTATTTTTCTTATTTTTCTTTTGATATGTACTGTATACCACTGATACATCATCTATATTAGGCAGTACTTATTTTGTTATTTTCTGTTTTCTGTTAAATTTTTAAATTTTTAGGACCTTAGGAAATAGGATTTAAGGAAACTTTTTTCAAAATTCTCTATAATTAAGTAGTTTAACTTACCAGATTAGGAAAGATGATAGGGTTTTGTGATTAATTCCATAATCAGTTAGAATTAGGATACTTCTAAGGAGAACCTATCAGGATAGTTAATTAAACCATTAAGTGCTTTATCAAGGAATTTTAGCCAATAACCGGTGAGCTGTGAGCCCAACACTGAAATTGAGAGTTTTCACCGCTTCTTGTCAACTGTAATTGCTTGAGTTTCTGAATTTGGTCTTGCTAGTGGAAGATATGGAAGTGACAAAGGCATATTTTGTGATTATAATATTTTGCTCAGTGCCAAATAGTCAACCTTGATTAAATTTTTCCAATTTTTGATTGCCCATTTGAGCCCTTAATATTTCCTTTGATGCACCCCAGCCATGATTAATGATCATACCATGTCCCTTCACACTTGGGATAGAGAGCAAGGTGCAATACAACAAAATGGGACAAGAGGTTGGTGAATTGAAAGGTCAAAGAGAGTCAAAGAGCAGGCACAAGAAAATAAACAAGAAGAGTACTCCCTTATAACTAAATTCTCTATGTATTGTTTATGATTCAAAAAGAAAATCTGCACAAAGTGTGGAAATTGAATAAGTTGGGGGGAGTACTTCTTCAAACAAAGAGGCCAGCTGAAAAAGGGTGACAATTCAAGAATGACCAAGGTGAATGGAGAGAAGTTCCCAAGCACAATCATAAGATGCTCTCTATTCAAAGTGTTCTTTGCATATCTAGAAAACCATGATTTCTGATAGCCCCAGCCCCTCATTACAACCAAAGAAAAGACCTTTTGATCCATATTGACTATATGCAGGTTCAAATGTTGGAAACGACTATCAATTTCTAGTTGTTCAACGGTGGTGAAAAGATTGAGGGAAACACTTAACCCGTGAGAATGAGAGATTTCCTTGGTTTATCCACTTACCTGCTTTAATTGCTATTTTTGAGAAGTTTGACTGATGTTTGTGTTCTATTCTGAGTGAGGATTGGTAACATCCCTTAATCCTGAATTTTTCTTATGTTTGGGAAGTTACTGCTGCTTTAACCAGGAGTTGATGAAAAGTTCCTTGAATTTGTTTTTTGAATTACACAGGGAATAGAATTGATTTCTTGATTGCAAAGAGGTTTCTTGCTTGAGGACAATCAAGAAGTTAAGTTGGGGGGTATTTTGATAAGTGAAAATTATATGATAAATTAGAGAACTTTTTAGTTCACTTATCAAGGATAAAATGGTATTTTTGCCCCAGTTTAATCCTTTTTTATTAAATATTAGATAAATTGTATTTATTAATCTTATATTTGAATTTGATGCTATTTTGATAGAAATATTGCTGATTTTTCGCAGAATATTGCAAGGACTTGATTTGAAGGAAAGATAGCATTAAATAAGGGAGATATCTGCAATTAATGAAGTTTTGAAGATTATTTGAGAGCAATTAATGAAGATATCACTTGCCAATTAAACAAGGATTCTGCAAACAAACCTTCCCCAATTAAATCCAAGATGCTCAATAAATGCAAAGATTTCATCAAGAAAAGGGAAACAAGGAAAGACAAATCAACCAAAACCAGTCTCGGGGAGAGATCAAGATAAAAAGAGAAAGATTGAAGCTGCAGGACGTATTCTGCGCTTCAACCTGTGCTGTAGCGCAAGGTGAAGCGCAACTCTCTGGATCCTGCGCTGAAACCTGCGCTGCAGTGCAGGGTGAAGCGCAGATCACGCTGATTCTTGCCCTGTTGCCATTTTTAGATAGATTTCTCCCCAATTTTCTTTGTCTTTCCTTAGCCTATAAATAGGAACCTCTTGCACCAGATCAAGTGTGCACGATTATTGTAACTCAGTCTTATTTCAGCGATAATGAACCAGAGCTAATTTTAGAGTAGGAGAGGAGGAGCGCTTCACAAGGATTGAAGATGGTGACAACATCTTCGCTGGTTTGTATGGCTACCTTGTGTAGTTAACTCTCCATTAGGATTGAATGTAATTGATTCTATCCGCAAGTGTATATAAACTCTATATTATTATTTCCTGAGCTCTCTGTCTATAATATTGGTAATCTTATTCTGTGCTTAATTCCTAACTTCCGCGCTTGCGCCGGAGTTATATGCTAGTTTCGACTAGGATTGAGGATGGGGGGAGCGATTCTGAAGAAACCCAAACTCTGATTGAATAAGAGGACTCGGTACTCTGTGACCGACACATGAGCGTTACTAATGAGTGATGGGTAGTGACAGTACTCTAGCGAAGGGCGTTTACAGGATTAGGCCTTAGTATCGATAGCACGGGTTTAGTTGATTGTCAATCCAGGACTGACACATGGATGTATCCTGATGAGTGATGGGTAGTGTGAGTACTCTAATGAAGGTGCGTCTATAGGATTAGACCTCGTTTATCAATTAGTTCTTTTACAAACGGAATAAAAAGAAAGCAAAATAAGCCAAGGGTTAGTCTGTCGCCCGGGAGAGCCCGCATGAATTACCTTTGAGTGTGTGAGGCCGCTGGTAACTCAGGGTCTTAACAATATAGTTTTCCTACAATATTATAGAGTAAACCTAAAATAATAGTGTTTGTGGTGAAAAAATCTAATTTCGAAAATTAAATTTTAATCACTTTGAGTCTACGAACAATCTGGGGATTAGAATCAGATCCTCTTACGGGACTCTTTAAAAAAAGTAGATTTATGGTGTTTCTGATTTATAAAAGACTTTCAAAAGTTCAAGTTTTCTGAAAAAATGGTTGTTTGGTACAGAATTTCACCAAATCAAATGCTATGTTTCAGAAATCCAGAAATGATAAGTTTCAAAGTGTTTGATTCAGAATTCTATCAAAAATCTTATCTTTCACTAAGAATTAGAACCACTTGATTCAGAATTTTATCAAAAGTTCTAAATTTTCACTTGACTTCTTCTAAACTTAAAGAAAATCACAGTTTCAGAATGTTTGCAAGAATAGAAAATTCAAAGCAAAGAGATAAAAATGCATGAAATGAAGAATACAGAATGTAAATTGCAGAAAGTAAATGAATTGAAAGAGAAAAAAATTGCATAAAGATAAAAGTGGATGGGTTCATCACATACAGTCCATCCTTGTAAACCTGTTAGTCACAGTGTGATCGAACGTGAAGGTGTTTAAGGGTATGAATGTAATGAATTGCCAACCCTTATTACATTAAGAGTTCACCTATTTATAGTTTCCTAATTCTAACGGCTAACTAATGTACATGTGACACATCATCTAGCCCTATGTGCTGGCAGCGTGCATGCTTGCCACGTCTTCTGCTAACCAGAAAACTGTTTCTGATCTTCAATAACTGTCTTCTTTTTATTTTCTGACTTTTCGAACTTCCTTTGCTTTCTTTAGAAATCTTCTAAGTCTTCAGATATCTTGTCTTCGAATTCTCTGTTCCTGTTTCTCGAATTCTTGCTTTCTGATTCTTGAAATCTTCTTTCTGTTTTCTCGAAATCTTCTTTATGGAATTTTGACTTCATGGATTCGAGAAAATCTTTAACTTTAAGACTTAGTTTTTCTTAACACTTGAACTCAATGAGTTTTTCTCTTTTCGAGATTTTGACTACACTCTTCCCTGTGCCACATGTCAAACTTCATTTGACCATTCCAAAGATCATAAAGACCACCGGCCACCGTCCACTTAACTTCATTATGAGAATTCTTCTCATTGGACGTTAAAATAGTGTTATTAATGGCACTTGCCTCTTTTACTCCTACAAATAAGAGTCTTTTACACATTCTTTTCACAATTCTTCATTCTGTCTTCTTCTCTTTTTTTTTCTAAATTCTTCAAAGAAACTCTTCAAAGAATATGAAGAAGTTAATTCCTTGGCTATTACGTTCAATCCAATATGAAATGATTTCATTTTTGATAGATTGACGTAATGGCCAAAGCCATTGACTTTTTCAAACTTTTCTTTAAAATTTTGCTTTTGGATTGTACATGATAGCCAAATATAGGTTCATTTATATAATAAATGAATTTATTTATTGTTTCCGATGATGACCTTGATTTCTTCCCCAAGTCGAAGGTGGTTCAATAGAACCAAAACAAATTTCCCTTTGCCTTGGCTCTATCAAAGCCTGTAGGGGAAGAAGAAGAGGAAGAGGTGTGGAAGACATGAGTCAAGGACTCATTCTAGCTTAGGACAGTTTCCTTTCTAAAGTTTTAGGTACTTAGGACAATTTCTTTTCTAATGTATTTTCAATGTATTCGAACCAATGTAATTCGAATTTGGATCATGAATAAAAGAACTATCATTTTCCTTTTGGAATATCCGTAATGTATTATTTCTCGAATTTACACTTGTCTTCTTTTCGAATTTCTAAAGTCTTTTTGCCTTAACTTCAATCAAGAATTTTTTTTCTAAGTTAACAGACTTATTATCAAAATTCGAAATGAGGTGATTTTACCTCTTATGTAAATTCGAAATGGCATCATACCCTTGTCACTTGTGGAATTTGAAACAATTGAAAATCAAATCCCAACAAATAGATAGTTTTTACATGCACAAAGGGTGTGATGATATGAAGTTCAATCCTAATCCAAGTAAAGTGTCTCTAACTCTTCCTTCTAATTCATTAATTATTAAATTTCAGTTTACAATTTCGGCAACAATATTCTCAAAACCATTATTTTCCCTTGATAAATAGATCACGAGTATACGTGAATTGACCGTTTCCTGTGGATACGATATCTTTCTTACTATTATACTACTGGATTTTTTGTTCGCTTGCCAGAAACCCATCACCCCAGTTTTGTGCCTGTGTACAACTTCTTCCCCTTTTGTTTATACCTTATCTCATCTCCAATTTAGGAATGATTATGTTCGACATCACTTTATTATTGTACTTTCCTTTGTATGACAATGCAGTGGAGTTCTATAAAATCTTCCTCCAAAGCACTTGAGACGATGTGTTGTTACAGCATCAACTTCAACTTCCAGCTTCTTTATATGAAACTAATCATCTTTATCAACTAGATTGGGGACCAACAAAGGGATCCACTTTCCTTATTTTGTGAAGAGGTTGAGGAGCACCATAGTGAATCTTCTGCAGTTGAAGAGCAGTCAACTTCTAATCTTCAGACCAATCCTTCTACCATCTTTTAATGATATCTGCAGGGTGTTCCATCCTCAGGATTTTTCTTACATCTTGGATAGGAAGATCATTTCTGAAGTAGGCTAATTCATCCCTCAAGCAAAGAAACTTGGGAACCCTTGGCCTGTATTCCAAGGCAATGAGATAGGGTTTATGTGGAATTTTTTGTGCAAGTTCCCTACCCATCTCATTAAAAGGGACAACTGATGGATCATAAGTTTCACCAGCAAACTCATACCATTCAGGAGTCTCTCTCAATGGCGTGATCCTCCCACCAATAATGCAAGAAGAGACAGCAACAACAGTTCCTTCAGATGGAAGAGGTTGAGGCACCTTTTCAGAAGTAGGAAGTTCTGATCCTCCTAGATCCTCAGGTTCCCTTATGATCTTAGGGTCTGGGAGCTTATCTTCTGAAGAGCTCTCATCATTTATGATCAGTTTTGGTCTCTTAGGCATTGGAGTTTTCTTCTCTTCCAAGTCCTTCATCAGCAGGTTTCTATTACTTTCCTCCCGATTTTCCTTCTTGATTTCAGCGGCATGAGGGACTGAGAGTTGAGCAACTTCAGCAATAACTTTTGTCGACATTATTTATTGTGCCCCACATCATCAACTGATTCTTGTTTCATTTTCTTTAACTTCTTTTCTGATATCTTGGTCTTCCTCTTTCTTTTCTTTCTTATGTTTCCTTTTCTTCACTAATAAGATCATTCGTAAAACCATCTTGAGCACTTTTGGCAATTTCATGATGAAGAGCCTCCTACTCCATCCTCTTTCTTGCCTTTTCTTTATCTGGGTAGTAGGTAATGTAGCTACTTGTTGAATCTCAGGATGTCGATGACTTTTAGCTAGAGGTTCTACATTTAGCTGTACCTCCCCAGATCCTTGAAGGGTTGAACCAGTTTGAGCCTCATCATGTGTAGGAGCCTGTCCTTCAGAGGTAGAAGTAGGAAATCCTATCCCAATGATGCTCCCTCAGAACCAACATGAGAGGTTGTAGAGTGCCCTAGAGCACTTATGTTCGCATCTTTAGATGTTCTGAGTTGTGCAATAGGTGGGGCATCAACCCTAGTCTCATCTTCCATATTCTTCAGAATAGCCTTAGTTGGTTTTGGCCTTTCTGGAGGATTTGGTTGAATCAAAAGGTGCCTTTTATGCATCAAATTAGTCTTTCTGGATCCCCACTTAGCTCGTTTTGCAGAATGTCCATCACACTACGATCGGACACTTGAGCCTTCATGTTGGCAAAACCAACCTTGACTAAGGGTTCCTGTGGGGGGTTTTTCAACAGTGATCCCCATTTTCTTGATGTTATCTACCCCAAAACACTTCACTTTGTTAAGAGGTACTATGAAGTGGTTTAAAATCTCCATAATCAGTGTGGTATGAGTGAGGTTGCTTGCACTATCATTCACCCTTTTAATCATATTGAGAAACAGGAGCTTAGGCAAATTGATTTGTACTTTCTGAAGAAGGTTTATCATACTAAACCTTTCCATTTCAAACACATGATTTCTGCTCCCAAACTTAGGTAGAACGATGTTGATGAGAATAGTGTGCAGAATCCTTGCCCTAGGCAGCATACCCTAGGAATTTACATTTGCAGGGTCTTCAGAACCATAGAGCATGAGATTAAACTTCTTCTTACCACATTTATTTTTCTCCCAGTCATTGCAGAAGACTAGGCTTGTGGAGGTGCACTCCGTCACTATGGCAAGAATTTCATCATCAACGAAGACCTCTGTGTTCAACATTTTGGTCCTGATGGAACGATAACCCATGGAAGAGTTGGTAACAACCTCAACATTCTTCCAAAACTCAACCACATAATCTTCAGACCAGCTTCCAGTTACTTTTCCAAAGAAGGGAGTCCAACCAACAGTGTCAAACTCAGGAAATAGGTCAACTCCACTCTCCTTGAGAACAATGAGGCTAAGAGTCTTGCTTTGAACAATGTTTCCTCCTGCTGATTTCTTGGATGCCATTTATAGGGTTCAAGAAATGAGAGAAATTAGAGAGGGTTCTTAGAAATACTTGAGATGATTCTTGCTCGAGAAAGTTTGTTCGTAAAGAAGAAAAGGTAGCCTTTATGCAGTTTCCTTCTCTCCAAATATATAGGTGCAAACACTGAAAGTTATAGTCATGATTGCGTGAATATAGGGAGTCGTGCAGAGTGGGAAGCTTTTAAGAATGAAACGACAAATTCCAAAGGTTTCAGATTAACACGTCATCAGATTATAGGCAAATTTAGAACATCATTCAGTCATGTGCACTTCTGATCATATATTCAGATGATGATGCAAGCATATTTCAGATGATGCATTTCAGACAATGTGAGTTCAGACAATCAAATATTTCATATGAGCATACCGGTTCAGATAGATAAGCAAATTCAGTCATGTGCACTTCCCTTGACGTTGTAGCCAAACTCTTTTGCACATTTCCTAACGTCTTATGGCTTCCATCTAGATCTTCTTCCTCAGCACGATCAAGTGCTCAACCCCGAGGTATTATCTGATACCAATTGTAGAGACACACAGGAAAACACTAGAAGGGGGTTGAATAGTTTTTTATAAACTAATCATTTTATGGAAACCTTTTTCTAAAACTAAGTTCAAACGACTTTCAGACTCTGTCTGAAGATTTCAGACAGAGGTTTTTGAAAGCTTTTGTAAAGAGTCTTCGCAAGATAGCTTATAAAACTTAGTTAAAAATCCCTCTTCCTGTTAGGATAAACAAAACGTAACATGTTGAGGGAAAGAGAAAGTACTCAACCAATTTATCCTGGTTCACCCACAACCTTGGGCTACATCTTGTCCTCACACACCGTGAGATTTTTACCAACTTTTCAAAGCTATAAGTATTCTTTGTTATGCACTGCCTCTTCAGGCAACACACCAAGTATTCTTCTTACAGGGCCTCTCTAGGCTCCTAATTATTCTTTTCTATCAAGCCTCTCCAGGCTTTACAATAAGTATTCTTTTTCTATCAAGCGTCTCCAGGCTCTACAACAAGTATTCTTTTTCCTCCAAGCCTCTTCAAGCTTCTTTCAAGTAGATTGAATACAAATAATTTGAAATCAGAATATAAGTTCTTTGTTCTGGGTGTAAATATAAAAATAACAGTGATCTAACACTGGATATAAAAATTAATTCTTGTATAATACAATGAATTCAAAACAATTAACTTCTCAACTTTAAGCTTAATAGCTCTGCAGTATGCTTCTTCGCAGCTCTTCATTTCTTTAGTTTTGTTGCACTTCTTTTTAACTTCATGCTTGCACCCTGCCTTTTGATTTTGTAGTATTTCATCTTGAGCTCAATCTAGGTGTTTCTCTGATGCATATCTAGTAGATTATCTCAATACATGCTTGCTCTTGATTTCTTTTTAAATACTCATTCTTGCACTCTTTCTCATCCTTAATCTTTTTCTTTCTGAGAGCACATAGCTCTATCTTGGAGAAAGATTTTCTTGAGAGCTCAATAACTTTTAAATCACCGGTTTTTTGGAGCAAAAAAGAAGCTCTTGAGCAACAAAAAAGAAAAGGCCATGTCACTTGATGATCATCCAAGAGTATTTATACTTGAGCTTGAGGAGTCTATTAAAAGAGACGTTAAGAGATAGGATTTTTCCAATTGTAAATCCTTTGTGACAGAAGTATGAGATTGTAGTTGTCTTCCTAGCTTGTGCAGCTTGACTATAGTGAACTTTCCTTATCTGGCTTAACTTTGAAGTTCTAGCCAAAAAAGGTTGTCTCTAGTCTTGCCTTTCTAGTGTTCTGAAGTTGCGTGTAGTTCTGGTACTGGCTTTGACTTTCCACGTTAGATGCCCTTGTACTTCAGACATACTTCATCTTCAGATAGGGACCATCGTCTGAACCATTTTCACTTTAGATAGATCTTTGTTCTTCAGAACTTGAGTCTACAGAGCTTGACCAACTTTAAATCATAGCTTGACTTCAGACAGACTTCTTTCAAATTAGTGACACACTTCAGTTGAGATGTTCGTACTTGAAATGTTAATGCATTCACCAGTGAATCTTAGAGGATACTAACTTAGTTTATTTTAGGTTTGTATTCATTAAAACTTGAGACTCAACACGTACTAAACAAAATATTAATATTCAGAAAATGTAGTTAATAGAGAATTGACCAAAGTCGTCTCTCAAGAAATTCAATAGCAAATCCGAATTTATTCACAAGATTTGTTAATGCAAAAGAAACAAGGGGTTTTGTGTTGTTGTTTTTAGAATTCAAGAACAGAATTGTAAAAATTCCAAATTCAGAAAATATGCAAGAAAATGGATTAATTCTCAAGGTCATTCACATAGGATGTTTCATTGGTTTACAGAAAATTATCAATTCCTTCACAAATTCGAATTAACCAATTAAGCATCAATTAATTCATCAATTATCTCATCAATTAATTCATCAATAATCTCTAACCTACTGAATTAAGAAAACAATAGATTTATTTTAGAATTAAGCAGACTAAAATTTGAACTTAGGATTAAGAGAAGAAACAGAACCATGCAACATACATTCCAATTCAAGATTCAAAATCCTAAATTCTAGAGATTAGGAAATGAGAGCATTTGTGCAGAAAACTGAAGTACCAAATTGCATAAAAGGAACCTCAAGATTAAATGCTAAGAACACTTGGAAATCAACCTTCAAAGCCTAGCCTTCCATGGTGGTTTAACAGCAAAAACAAAAATGTAAGAAGGAAGAAGAAGAGAGGAAAGAGAGAAATTGAAGAGACTCAAATATGAAATTGTGTTAAAAAAATTCAAAAGTTTCCTCCAAAAGAGTAACTACCCCTATATATAAATCTAATCCTAACCACATGATTTATCAGATCTAAATGATGGTTGAGCCTTGATTAACAAGTATCAGACCCAATACACTAATATAAGTCTTAAAACAATGTTGTTCCCATGTCAGCTTCCGTAACTCAACTTCGAAATTAAACTGCTCCTAATTCCTTCATGGAATTACCATCATGCTTCAAATCAAATTAAATCCCTGGATCTTAGCTTTCTACTGCCACTAGAATCACCCAAATCGTCCACCTACAACTCTGGATATCTTCAAAACAAGACAGGTAGGTCAATAGGCTTAAAATCTGAAATTAAACAACAATTAAAGCCAGTTAAGCCCAGTTAGGTAAATTCCATTTAAAATAGTGGTTTTAATCATGAGTTCAGTCCAATAAAGTGAATATTAAAGGTGCTAAGTGTGAATAATAATGTACTCATCAAATTCCCCCATACTTGCCCTTTTGCACTCCAGGCAAAATACCGCATGAACTAAAAATTCAAGTAGGGAACACAGTAAATATACAAACAACATACTCATCAAAAGATCCTAGGAATGATTAGGAGTTGGCAAAATACAAGATCCAAGGAATCAAGGAATCAAGAAAAGTGTGAGTGACATTCCCCACAATCTAGCAAACAAGATAGTCAATCAAATCAAACGATGAATAAATCATGATAGAATCCTCACAAGACATACTTTCTAATCTCTCAAGTGTCTAAGATTGTGTTTGCACTCAAAACACTCATGAAAACAAGTACTACCATAAGCTTGGCAAGACTCTAATGTCCACAATAATCACATGCAAGCAAAGATCAAAATGACTTCATATAGGTTGTAATGTGGCCAAGGTAAAGGTAAGGGAAAAAAGAATAAAAGGCAATATACCAAAGAGAATAGAGGAGCAATGGGGAATAAGTCCAAAAGTAAATTCAAGTAGCATACTCCTCAAGAATGCAATTAAACTCATCTTTTCTACCTTTTGACCCAATTTTTTTATTTCAAGCACACTTTATTTCTTTGCTTTTTTATACTTTTCTTTGAACTTTTATTTTATTATTTTTTTCTAACTTTCCTTATTTCTATTTTTTATCTAGCCAAGGTTCAAGAAATAATGCATTACCCACAAGAGAAGATAAGAAAATTAAGTACACCCTCGCACTTGTTTAAGAACCTATTCCCAAAATAATTCCAAAGCTCCTTTATCCCCTAAGGTAAGGACAATATATGGTTTTTCTCTTTAAGGCTTGTAATGAGATTTTAAAACAAGAAATGGATTGTATAGGCTCAAAGGGGCTAGCAATCAGATTAACAATAAGGTAGGCTATATGGCTAGTGGCTCAAAATCAACAAAGAATGCCTAAATCATCTCAATACATGCATTTGAACCAAGTTGCAAACTAAAGAGTCAAGCCAAGTTCTAGAGCACAAGCAAACATAAGTGAAATCACACAAGAAAAAGAGAGAATGACATAGAATGGTCCATCCAAATATAAGGCTCAAAATCTCACCAAGGACAACTCTATCACAAAAGGTTCAACCCAATAATTCTCAAAACCAAGTTGTTTACCAAAATGCAAGGAATCCAATCAATACAAATCATAAAACAAATTATCCAAGAATTATGAAAATGTCAACCACTAATACAGATCCTAAAAATCAAATGAAAAACATGCTATATTTTTTTTACGGTTAAAAAGTTTTTGCTGTAAAAATTGAATTACCATCAAAATTTTGCTGTAAAAAATTCTGTTGTAAACAACAACATTAAAAACACAACAACAGGTATAAAGTAGCTACAAAACAGCTACAGAAACAGTAAAACAGCAAGACAGACAACATACAGTAATTCCAGACTGCAAAAATAGTAGCAGCAACTATGAAACAACTACAGAATAACTATGAAATAGCAAAAATAACAAATGAAAAACAGAAAAATGGCCTATTGCAAATAGTAAAAACAATAAAAAAAATTTTGAATCCTGAAACAATCCTAAAATTACTAAACCTAAAAATTAAAATCCCAAAATTACAAATCTCCTCCCCACACTTAAATCACACATTGTCCTCAATGTAAAAATAAGTGAATTATTGATCAACAGACATAGTGTAACGAAAATGTGGGAAAAGAGAAACTTCCTTTACAACGAACTCTCGTTCTAGGAATGCTTGAATCATTCAGTACCACCTCTACGAGGCTCATCCAAGTGTTGTTTGAAATAGAATATAAAATCTCGGTATGCAGCAACTTGATGAGCTCCTTTATTACTTGCAGTAGAAGGTTCTCCTTCTGTTCATCCTCCACGCCTGTATGCTCGAGGTGGCTAGGCAGTGGCTTCTCCAATAATGGTGGTTAAACAACAGGTGGGAGCAATGTGGTACTAGGAGGTGATTCTGCAACCTGCACATCAACAAAGTCAGATTTATATGTAATTGCTGTAATCAAGCCTGCGCATTCTGACTTTGTTGAATCAGTAGCTACTGTATCAACTCTAAAACCTATAGAATCACAATTAGTATTCACAAACTTGTCAATTTCAGCACACACTACACGTAAAAGAATCCGTACATGAATCATAAGTGTAACCATCGCTGAAATTAGACAAGAATGGAAAATCAAGCTCTTCTACAAACTCAGACATTTTTTTATCAACAAGAGGTTCAACAAGCAAATCTTTATGAAATACAAAATGGTCCTCAATAGGATGCCACATAGCATATGAACTCATAGCATCTGAATCCTAAAACTGAACTTGATTCATAGTAGTAGCCAACTGCCCAATTTGACTTTCCAGTTTTGAAATGTCGCTTCTGTTCACTGCTGGAAATTCATATTGTTAACTATCATCTGCCTTATTAACTCTTCCAGAAAAAGCTCACTCTTGGAAGGTGCAACAGCTTGTGGTGGATACTGTTGTTGTTATTGCAATGAAGGAGGCTGGCATGGCCAACTTGGCCCAACATGAGAATGAGATTGATAAGGCACATAAATCTGTTGCAAAAGATGTCGATAATTACCATAAAAATCTACAGCATATGCTTAAGGAGAGAACTAATCTTCTGACTCATGCAAACTAGGGCAGGAATCTGTGGGGTGCTCAGGTGATGTACAAATCCCACACAACTTCACAGGTTTCTGAGATAATGCTAACTGCTTGACCAAAAAAGATAAATCATTGAGCTTTTTCTCTAATTTTCTATGACCAACAAAATATGATGTCTCCTCCTAATGAACTCCTCTAGGAACAATCATGGAGTTGTTTCTGGTACTAAATTCCTAATTATTTGAAGCCATGTACTCAATGAGTTCTCTCAATGTTCTTTCAGCCATAATGTTAGAATTATTATCAATAAAATCAGTTTGAAAAGAAAAGGAAGAAACAGAAATTGAAAAACAAAACAGAAACATACTCTGACTCAATCAACAAACTAGACGTTATCAAACAAAGACTCACTATCACTAACAGAATTATGCATAGATGTAATCCTAGGTTACCTAACTTGCCTATGATATGTCTTATCAATTTTTGGGTCATATAGATATAGGAAACTGGATTTGCTTTAGTCATACACTAGCATACATATGAAAATACAAATCAGTATATAACAGCAAGGTAGCTTATATAGACTTATACCAAATGAGAAGAAACCAACAAGGGGAATGCATGAAAAATACTCTAATATTATAGTAATGAACCACAAAAAAATTCAGAACAAAACTCAAAGCCTAGCTATGCAAACAACCTAAGACAATATGAGAAAAATCAACCAATAAAACTTCAAAATAAAAAGAAATGGTAAATGACCTTTTTGGCTTAGCTGCACAAGGCCAATGGACTCCTGTCAAATGGCCTTTTCTACCCAAAAAGGATATATAATATGCCATATTCTAACTTTTCTACCCAAATGTAATCTCACAATTTGGGGCTATCTAAGTCCAATCAAGGCATCTAAAATTCATTATTAATTCAAAGAAATGTGGAAACAAAAATTAGTGTAAAATTCTACCTCTAACTATGTTAAAAAAATAACTCAGATTCAATACTAGAAAGTCAACAGAAAAGTCAATAGGATTATTCAACGAGTAATCTCAACATATGCAATTCAATCCAATTCTAACTTAATTACAATGATATTAGAACACTAAATACTAAATGCATTGCTTAAAATGACTCAAACACAGATTATAGATCAAGGCTCACACTACGCCAATTTGAGGATATTAGAGCACTCCCTTTAGGGAGCTCCCGTGCGGGCTAGCGTCTAAAACAATCGTTTAAATACCAGGGCGCTCAAAAGATGGGCGAGAGTGCCCTTATAGGTAGAATAGAGGGCGCTCCAATAGCGCGCCCTTGTTCCCAGCGTGAATTTGTTTTTTTTTTTAATTCTGATGAAAGGAGGGCGCTCCTAGGAGCACCCTCATTGGATTTTCTGTTTATAGAGCGCCCTCTTGGCCATTTTCCTTGTTCCCAACGTTAATTTGTTTTTTTTTTGTTTCTGACGAAAGGAGGGCGCTCCTAGGAGCGCCCTTTGGATTTTCTGTTTATGATTCCAGGGCGCTCCATTTGAGCGCCCTCTTTGGCTACTTTCCAGGGCGCTCAAAGGGAGCGCCCTTGTTCCCAGGGTGATTTTTTTTTTTAATTATGATGAAAGGAGGGCGCTCCTGAGCGCCCTCGTATGTTTTTCTGTTTGTTTTTCCAGTGGAGCGCCAACACAAATTAATTAACCATCTATTTTTTTTTATAACATTCTCTCCCGCGTTCTCACATCCCATTGTCTCTCTCTGTAAACCGTATCCCTAGCCCTTCGCTCCCTCAAGCTCCTTCGTCTCCTTCCCTCAAGTTCCACGACGTCTCCTTTGTCTCCTCCGTCAAGCTTCTCATTCTCTATCAAGCTCCTCCTTCTCCCTCCGTCAAGCTTCTCCTCCTTTTCCGTCCACAACTTCTCCTTCCCTCACCGTGAGTAAGAGCTTCAAAGGGAGCAAGCTCTTTCCCTTCCCTCACTTTCGTTCCGGCGCGGCGCGACGCTCCTTCCCTCACTTCCGTTCGGTGCGGCTGCTCCTTCCCTTCTCCTCACTCTCATTTCGCGACCACTAGGGTAAGGGAAACCCTACCATACCCTTTTTTTGCTGTCTGCACCTTTATTTTCGCTTGTGCACCCTTTTTTCTGCCCATGTTTTGTTTTGCTATCTGCACCCACTGTTTTGCTATCTGAACTGTGACCGTGTTAGTAAGTTCAAATAACATTGAAATTTGAATATGAAAATTAATTATGCGTACATATTATTATTGAACACTTTTGGTTTTATTGTTGTTGGTTGGAGTTAAAAATGTGTTTTATAAATTTAGTAATGTTATATAAATATACATTACTCATATTGAACTCTTTTGGACTGGTTGTTGTTGGTTTAGAGTTAAAATTATTTTTCCTTAATTTGGGAATGTTAAAGAAATAGATGAATGCTGCTCAAATTTTCATAGACTAGGAACAATAGTCATAAACTAATATGAAAATTAGGCATGTAGTTAGTCATTATATCAAAAGAATCATATATACTTTTCGAGTTAATTATTAATGATGTCATCTTATGTTGATAGAATATGGATCGTTCTTGGATGTTTGCAAACCGTCTGACACATGAGTATGAGGAAGGAGTGGAAATGTTTATAAAATTTTCCATTGACCATGCAACAAACCCTAGTAGAATTCTCTGCCCTTGTACGAAGTGTTTTTGTTCTAAGTGAGTTAGTGAAACAGAGTTGAGGGACCATCTTTTCTGTTTTGGAATTGATCAGAGTTACACATGTTGGATATTTCATGGTGAGATTAGGAGTGAACAAAGTGGTATGGGAGAGAATAATGTCAATGTAGAACCAAGTGATGATGACGTTGGGATCGGGTGGGAGGATTGCGACCGAATTGATGAGATTCGAAAGGTGGTTGAAGATGACCTCAGAGATTGTCCCCAAATGTTTGATACCCTAGCCAGTGATGCTGAGAAGCCATTGTACAACGGGTGCACCAAGTATACAAGGTTGTCAGCTGTGTTGAAGTTTTATAATTTAAAAGCAACAAATGGTTGGTCTGACAAGAGTTTCACAGAGTTACCTTGTTGAAGGAGATGTTACCGGAGGACAATGTTCTACCTAACAGAACATATGAGGCAAAAAAGATGTTAAGTTCTATTGGGATGAGCTATGAGAAAATACATGCTTGTCCCAATGATTGAATTTTGTTCTGAAATGAGCATGCGTCATTAAGTGTGTGTCCTAAATGCAACTTGCCTCGTTATAAGAAAGAGACTACACCAGCAAAGGTGGTTTGGTATTTTCCCATAATACCAAGGTATCGTATGTGTAGTATATGTTTATGTCTCAATATTCTTGTTTTTATAAAACCATTTATTTGACATAATTACATTGTGGTTGTAGCCGACATTGGGTTTTTATTGCATTGAGTCTCACTGGTTTTGGCAAGGTTTACTTTTGGACTCTTTGCATAATCCCCCAGAACATTATGATCCCATCAAGGATATGATTAAAAGTAAGTATTCCTTGGTTTAATATCACATTAACATAGTTAAGAGCTCTTATACAATGTACTTGTTATATTGCTTAGATCTTTACAAAAGTATAGAAAGTTGAGTGGATTCCAGGAATCACAGAATAGTATTCTACCAGATCCCACATGGTACCGCATTAAGGTAATATTGATATATTCTGGACAATTTGTTTCTTCATTACTAAGCGCGTAAGCATCACTTATTTTTAAATTAATTATACTTGTAGTGTCCTACCCAAACAAACAATGACGATTGTGGGCTCTTCGTAATGCGTTATATGAAGGAGATCATTGATCAAAACCAACTCATAATACCTAGAGAGGTAATTATGACTTGTGATAGCAAAGTACTTTTTTGAACCCTCATACACTAGTTTATATACTGAAATCAATTTTTTCCTTTTACAGTACTTTGCTAAGTTCCGATGCTCAACCTACACAACGGATCAACTTGATGAGGTTCGGGAAGAATGGGCAAACCATGTAGTTACCACTTATTTGTAATTGATTTGTACATTATGAGGGTAAGTAAACATGTACATAATGTGAAAATTTTAAACAAAGTTGTATATTAATGACTTAACTAACGGGTTCAGCAGAGTAGATATCATCACTATTCTTTTTGCAATTTCAAGAAGAGGCCTGTTCGTAATTTGTGCACCTTTTCATATTACATTCCTAACTGGTTTATCACTATTTGACTTATGAATTCTGGCTGCTGGTATGGATTTGTACATTTGTTTTATAAATTGGGAAATGTTGAATAAACAAAGCAAACTATGCCAAAAAAATTTTAGTTTAGAAGACTAGAGTTGTTAAGCATATATATGAGATGCATGTATATTTACCAACTGAGTAGATTATTGTGAGATGTCATGTTTGAATTCTATATAGTTGTATAGGTACTTCATACTTTCACTACATTGTATAGCTTGCATAGGAAACTATTCATATTATGTCAAGTTTGAATTCTTATTTCAGGTAGATATGTGTGTTGTTCATAAAATGACTAAGTGTTTGAATTTTAAGGAATTAATATACATGTTTTTGGAGTAAGCCATTGGGATTAGACTGAAATAAATATGCAGGTTAAAGTGGATTAAAAAAAAAAAACAAAAAAAAATTAAAAAAATAATAAAAGGAGGGCGCTCCAAGGAGCGCCCTTGTTTTTAAACAAAATTAAAAAAAAAACTAATAAAAGGAGGGCGCTCCTAGGAGCGCCCTTGTTTTAGAGAACCAGGGCGCTTCCTTGGAGCGCCCTCCATAAGCATGTCTTATGCTTAAGGAGGGCGCTGCTTAAGGAGGGCGCTCCCGTGTGCGCCCTTTAAGGCTGCACGGGAGCGCCCTCTTTTTGCTTCTGTCAGGGCGCTCCAATGAGCGTCCTCATTTTATTGACCAAACAAGAGCAGATTTTATTAGTGCGCACGGGAGTGCCCTTTAAGGCTGCATGGGAGCGCCCTTTAAGGCCTGTTTTGGCATAATGTCATAAACTTAATTTCAGCAGCACAATTGGTAACAAAATTCTAACCAAAGAACTGAATTATGGAACCTTTCTCAAATATGAACAAATTGAATGTTAGTTGAACAAAACACAAAATGAAAAATGACTCTAAACTCAGAAACACAAAACAGACGCGAATTACAGAATCAAATGAACATAAACTCACTCTACAGTCTCTACTTCTTACTTCACTAACAGAATTACCTAACAAATTTCCTATATTGGATTTGTCTCACTACACACAGAACACATAACATATAACATGACTCAATTACCTAACATTACACCAAAATAGAACATAACACAATTTCTAACATAGAAAACACAATATTACAAGAAACTGAATTAACAACACTATGTGAGTGAATCCGAAAATGAATTGAATTCCCCATAACAGCGCCAAATTTAATCTAGGTAATACTCAACCAAATATTAATATTAAGAAAATGTAGTTAATGGAGAATTAGAAAAAGTCTTCTCTCAAGGAATTCAATAGCAAATCTGAATTTATTCACAAGAATTGTTAATTCAACAGAAGCAAGGGGTTTTGTTTGGTTGTTTTTTAGAATTCAAGAACAGAATTGTAAAATTCCAAATTCAGAAAAATGCAAGAAAATGGATTAATTCTCAAGGTCATTCACATAGGATCTTTCATTGGTTTATAGAATATTATCAATTCCTTTACAAATTCGAATTAAGCAATTAAGCATCAAATAATTCATCAATTATCTCAAGCAAGAATTAAGCAAACTTGTGTGAGAATTCTAATCCCTAACCTATTGAATTAAGCAAACGGTAGATTAATTTTAGAATTAAGCAAACTAAAATTCAAATTTAGGATTAAGAGAAGAAACAGAACCATGAAGCATGCATTCCAATTCAAGATTCAAAAATCTATATTCTAGAGATTAGGAAAGGAGAGAATTTGTGTAGAAAACTGAAATACCAAATTGCATAGAAGGAACCTCAAGATCAAATGCTAAGAACACTTTAGAGTCAACCTTCAAAGCCTAGCATTCCATGGAGGTTGAACAGCAAAAAAGAAAATGGAAGAAGAAGAAGAGAGAAAAGAGAGAAAGTGAAGAGACTCAAATATGAAATTGTGTAAAAAAATTTAAAAGTTCCCTCCAAAAGAGTAACTACCCCTATATAGATCTAATCCTAACCACATGATTAATCAGTTCTAAATTATGGTTGAGCCTTGATTAACAAGTATCAGACCCAAAACACTAATACAAGTCTTAAAACAATGTTGTTCCCGTGTCAGTTTTCGTAGCCCAACTTCAAAATTAAACTTCTCCTAATTCCTTCACGGAAATACTACCATGAGCAATATCAAATTAAAGCCCCAGACATTAGCTATCCAATGCCATTGGAATCACCCAAATCGTCCACCTACAGCTCCAGATATCTTCAAAACAAGATAGGTAGGTCAATAGGCTTAAAATCCGAAATTAAACAACAATTACAATTAAAGCCCAGTTAAACCCAATTAGGTAAATTACATTTAAAATAGTGGTTTTAATCATGAATATGGTCCAATAAAGATAAGATTAAGGTGCTAAGTGTGAATAATAATGTGCTCATCATCTAGGCATGAATTTTATTCCTTATGCATTTGATCAAGGTTTGGGTATGGAAAAAGGAAGTATTCCTACTCCAATGTTTTACCCATTTCTCTTTAGCTTTGTTGTCTTCTCAAAGTATTGAAGCTTGTCACTAATGATAACCTCAGTTAGCGATAACTTTTTTATTTTCCCCAAATGCTTTCTTGATATGAACTTCACTTCCTTTAGAATTATTCCTTTCGTCTCTCTGTCTATCACAAACTCTGTAATCTTCAGTTCCAGTATATTCTCACATCCTCTATTATAGACATTCGAGCTATGGAGTGGAAAATTTTATTTTCCCTACCGGCATTCGGCCAAAGACGCCGAAAGGGATTATCACGCTTCTTGGAAAATTGATTTCGCCTACACCACTTGACATGACTTTTACCTCAAGCACTTGTTTCACACCAGTATCAAACATAAGTCATTAACTTATGTGTGTCAATTTGTTCGAAACAAAATAGTCTGAAAGGCATTTTTAAGGGTCGATATTGGGTGAAAGGTGCTTCACCGATGTTACACTTACTTTTAGCTGGATTGGTTGTTATTATAGGTCAAATGACCTACTAGAGGAAAAGAGCTTGACTTTCAATATTTGCAGTGAGGATCTTGTTCCATTTGGCTAAAAAGGTGGGACAAAGTTCTTATATGTAATGAAAATTCACCGAGAGCTACAACATCCCACTACTCCAGTCGGCTTCTCTTTGCATCACCATCGTCGCCAAGAATAGAAATACCACCAGAGTCCCTTCACCTCATTGTCGCGACAAGCGCACCTGAGCTCCCGCCCCGCCGCAGTACGTAGAAGTAGGCGTTGGTGCTCCGCACCACCACGATATATTTATGCATATCACTCTGTCGTTGGCAATCCAGCATCGCCTCAGCCACTATGACACCATAAGCCAAACTCCCAAATGTCTTAAACCCATGGCCACATCACTGTACTTTACCAAGCTAGCACATCTACTCTCACAGTAAACAAATTAGTTTGTGTATCATGGCAGAACCCAGTATCACTCTATAAAAAATTATCACTCTTTTCTGATAGTAGAAACAAGAATGAGCTTCCAACCTCTGTAAAATCTAATTACAAACCATACGGAATCGACTTTCCAGCAAGCCCAACTGGAAGATTTACCAATGGCCGAACTACAATCGACATTATTAGTAACATTTCTTTAAAGTTATCAATACCTTTATTATCTCTTGAAGATTTTTTGGATCCAATTTATGAGTAGAGATTAAGTAATTTTATGATAATATAAATCAGAAATTTTCTAGAATCTCAGAAAAATCAAAAACTATATGTATATGCATATTAAACCAAGCAAATGTGTTTTTTCTCTTAGCTTAAACTTTATCATTGCAGCTCAACTTCTGGGATTTGAGGATTTTATCCCATCGTTTGCAAACACTGGTGACTTACAATACTCAAAAGGTTTGAACTATACATCTAGGGGAGTTGGAGTTCGTGTTGAGACTGACATGCGTCTGATATATATATATCAAACAACCCTTTTCTTTCTTTGCTTAATCTTTAATTATGGTTTTTGGTATACGGCAATAAGGTTTGTGTTGCAATGCAAATGTGTGCCACTAATTTAGTGTTATGCAATGCATAATGCTGGTATCAACTTGGGATTATAGTGAAAAAATCACAAGGTCATAGTTTCTCATTATTCTACCAAACTTGGAAATCCTGAGAAAGCTTAACAATACCTTGAAAAGTGCTTGTATTATGTGGACATAGGTAGAAATAATTACATAAGTCTGCAGAAGTTCATTAAAGAGCATTTATGACCATGAGGAGTATGCAGAAGCTCTGATTGAAGAGTTATCTTTGACTTTCCAGGTATCCATCGTAGCCCATCTCTGTTGGTACAAAAGTGGGGGTGTCTCTCATGCATTATTTCTAAGCACTTTATTAACCAAAACACGAAGGGACCAAACAACAAAATTCTTTAACCCAAACTATTTGGTACCGTAGGATTTAATAATTTTTAAATCAAGGGTTCTGATTCATTACAGGAAACCGACTAGTTTGGGATAAAGAATTTTGTTGTTTGGTCCCTCCGTGTTTTGGTTAATAAAGTGCTTAGAAATAGTTTATTGCATAAGAGACGCTCATTTTTGTCCCAACAAAGATAACCCATGATAGATACTAATAAAATTCAGAGATAACTCTTTAATGAGAGCTCATGCACACTCCCCATGGTCATAAATTCTCTTTGTTGAGCTTTTGCATGCCTATGTAATCATTGTTTCCTATGTCCACATAATACAATCACTTGTCAAGGTATTGTTTAGCTTTATCAAGATTTTCAAGTCTGGTAGAAATTTAAGAAACTATGACCTTGTGATTTTTTAACTCTAAATCCAAGCTAATACTAGCTTCATGCATTGCATAATACTAATTTACAGGCAAACATGTGCATTATAACACAAAACCTCTTGCCATATATGTAAAACAACAATTGAAAATTAAGAAAAGAAAGAAAAAGGTGTTTGATATATATATATATATATAATTTATTATAACAGACACATGTCGGATTCGACACGAATTCCAGCTCCCATAGATACATAGTTCACTCTTTTTGAGTATGCATTAACCATTTGCAAATGGTGGAATAAAATCCTCAAATTCCAGAAGGTGAGCTGCAATAATAAAGTATAAGCTAAGAGAAAACGCACTTGCTTTGTTTAACAAATATATAGCTTTTGATCTTTCAGAGCTTCTAGAAAATTCCTGATTTATATTATCATAAAGGTACTCCATGCCAACTAATAAATTGGACCCAAAAATTCTTCAATTACAGTATTGAATATAAAGACTTTGAGAGAAAAAGAGAAACCAGAGGTGTAGATAAGTTTAAAAAAATGCTACAAATAATGTTAATTGTAGTTCAGCGATTGAAAAATCTTCCAATTGGGCTTGTTGGTAATTCAATTTTATATGGTTTGAAATTAGATTTTGTAAGGGTTGGAAGCTCATTGTTGTTTCCATTATCAGAAAAAGAGTGATTATTTTTTATAGTGATATTTGGTTCTGCTATGATACTCAACTAATTTGTTTTTGTGAGAGCAGATGTGCTGGATGGGTGATGTACAATGTTGTGGTCATGGGTTTAATAGATTTGGGAGCTTGGATTATGGTGTCGTAGTGGCTTAGGTGATGCTGGATTGCCAACGATAGAGTGACATGCGCATGACTGTATCGTGGTGGTGCAGAGCAACAACGCTTGCTTCTACGGACTGTGGTGGGGCAACTAAAGTGGATTATGCTGAGAGGCACTAAAGGTAGGAGCTCAACTATGCTTGTCACGATTATGGGGTGGGGAGGACTTTGGTGGTGCTGCTTCGTGTTTGCGATGGTGGTGATGCAAAGAGAAGTCGATCAGAGTGGGAGCAGTATGGGCACTTTAGAAGCTTCTGAGCCATCTGAAGTTTCTTCGCCTTGCATGGATTTCATGGCTTCTTGTCTGATCTAAGTGTGTACAAACAAAAACTATAACTTAATACATGATATGAAAATTTGTTGTACAATGAATATTATAGATGTGCACAAAGAATTTTGCAGCGTATGGGCAGTTTAAAAATATGTCCATTCTCTCTGTTGATCTTGAAATAGTTCCAAGTATTATAGGCTTCAAGGGTCTTCTGTCTCCAGAAATGTCCATTAAGAGATAACATTTAATATGTCGAATTCGTTGAGAGACAAGTTACCTACTGGGTAGGAGGAAAGCAACGTTAGTCTGACCCTTGACAGTGTTGCATAGCTATTTCCATTTTAGTGCTTCTCTTCTGAAAGCATCCCATAAATTTGTCTTTTGTCTTCCTATCTTCAGCAAAAGTACTTTGCGTGAGGCGGATTTTATTGACTTTGGCAGAGTCAAAAGTGTTATCTCCTCAGATAGGCTTTGCTTCATAAAGTTGAGCACTTCGAGTATAAGAGTTTATTTCAGATTCTTTAGATTGATCCAATCGTCTGAACAATTCTGATACCATCATCTGAAATATTCAAAGTGAAAATATGTTATTTTCATAGCATATGCACTCAATTTGATCATCAAAATTGGTTATGGAGGGCCTTAAGATTTTCATGTCTTGAGACTCAACATGCTTGCTATCACTTGCTTAAAAGTTTTTAAATGACATTGTATAAATTGATGGGTGTAAATTTTTGAAAACTTGTTCATAAAATCGACCTTAGGAACCAAAGTGATTAAAGTCTTCAAAATTGTCGGGACAAAACAACTAGTAGAGAAGGCAACAAACTACTTTGATCGACTTCTCTTCGCATCACCACTGTCGCCAAGCAAAGCAGCACCATTGTAGCATCCATGCCGCAATCTATAGAAGCAGGGTTGTTTCTCTCGCACCACCACGATATAGTAATGCCCAAGTCACTCCGTCGTTGGCAATCTAGCACTGCCTCATCCACTACATCAACGTAAGCCAAGCTCCCAAATGTCTAACCTATAACCATAGCAATGTACTTCGCCAATCCAGCACGTCTGCTCTCAAAGCAAAATAATTAGATGGAGTATCATGTCAAAACCCAATATCACTAAATAAAAATCATCACTCTTTTTCTGATTTTGGAAACAACAATGAGCTTTCTAACCTCTGTAAAATTTAATTACAAACAATACATAATTTACTTTCCAACAAGCCCAACGGGTAGATTTACAATGGTCGAACTACAGTTGACATTATTAGTAACATTTTTTAAACTTACCAATACCTTTGATATCTCATTTTTCTATCAAAGTCTAGCCATTTAATATTGTGATTGAAGAATTTTTTGGGTCCATTTATGAGTTGGGATGGGATGCTTTTATGATAATATAAACTTGGAATTTTCCAAAGGCTCCGAAAGATAAAAAAAAACTATACATACATATTATATATATATCTTCTTAAACCAAGAAAGTGTGTCTTTTCTCTTAGCTTAAACTTTATCATTGCAGCTCAACTTCTGGGCTTTGATGATTTCAACCAACTGTTTGCAAACACTAGTGGCTTACACATACTCAAAAAGTCTGAATTATGCAATTGGGGGAGTTGGAATTCGTGTTGAGACCGACATGGGTCCGATATATATCAAACAACCTTTTTCTTTCTTTCCTTAGTCTTCAATTGTTGTTTTTGGTATATGGCAAGAGGGTTTGTGTTACAATGCACATGTGTGCCACTAAATTAGTGTGACGCAATGCAGGTGCTGGTATCAACACTTAGGATTACATTTAAAAAAATCCCAAGGTCATAGTTTCTCAAACTACTACCAAACTTGGAAATCCTGAGAAAGCTTAACAATACCTTGACAAGTACTTGTATTATGTGGACACTAACAATACCTTGACATAGGTTGCATGATTACATACGCAACTTAACATAGCTTAAACAATGCCTATGTCCACATAATAGAAGCACTTGTCAAGGTATAATTTAGTTTTTCTGGACTTCCAAGTCTGGTAGCAATTTGACAAACTATGACCTTGTGATTTTTTAACTCTAATCCCAATCTAATACTAGCTCCCTGCATTGCATAACACTAATTTAGTGGTACACTTGTGCATTGGAACACAAACCTTCTTTCCATATACCTAAAAGCAAAATTGAAGATTAAACAAAATAACGAAAAAAGTTGTTTGATATATAAGACACATGTTGGTCTCAACACAAATTCCAGCTCCCCCAGATGCATGGTTCACTGTTTTTAGTATGCATAAATCACTAGTGTTTGAAACTGTGGGATGAAATCCTCAAATTCCAGAAGTTGAGCAGCAATGATAAAGTATAAGCTAAGAGAAAAGACATGCTTTCTTGGATTAACAAATATATAGCTTCTGATCTTTCAGAGCTTTTAGTAAATTCCCGATTTATATTATCATAAAGATGTTGGTAGTTTAAAGAAATGAAACTAATAATGTCAATTGTTAAATTACAGTATTTAATGGCTAGACTTTGAGAGAAAAAGAGATAACAAAGGTGTTGATAAGTTAAAGAAATGAAACTAATAATGTCAATTGTAGCTCAACCATTGGTAAATCTTCCAATTGGGCTTGTTGAAAGTTGATTTCGTATGGTTTGTAATTAGATTTTTCAAAGGTTGGAAGCTCATTGTTGTTTCCACTATCAGAAAAAGAGTCATGATTTTTTAGAGTGATATTGGGTTCTGCCATGATACTCAGACTAATTGTTTGCTGTGAGAGCATATGTGTTGGATTGGTGAAGTATAATGATGTGGTCATGGGTTTAAGACATTTGGGTGGTGAAAAGCAACAACGCTTGCCTCTACAGACTGTGACAGGGAGGGTATAGTGGCTTCCGGTTCGCTTTGTTGAGAGGCACCAAAGGCAAGAACTCAGGTGCACTTGTCGCGACGATGTGGTGAATAGATTCTAGTGGTGCTGCTTTGTTTCGCAATAGTGGTGATACGGAGAAACTTGGCCAAAGTAGTGGGATGTAGCATGGGTCGTTCAGAGGCTTCATAGCCATCTGATTTTCTTTGGCTTGGCATCGCTTTCATGGCTTCCTATCAGATCTAAGTGTGGACAAACAACAATTGTAACTTAATACAGGATATGAAAATTTGTTGTACAAGGATATCGGAGATATGCACAAAGAACTTTTTTGTGTATGGGAACTTTAAAAAAATGTTCGTTCTCTCTGTTGACCTTGAAAGACTCCAAGTATTATAGTCTTCCAAGTATTATCTCTCTAGAAATGTCCGTTTAGAGATAGAATATAATGCGTTGAAGTCGTTGAGAGACAAGTTGACAAGTGGGTATGAGGAAAGCATCATTGTTTTAATCCTTGATAGTGTTGCATAACATATTCCATTTTAGTGCTTTTATTTTGACAGCACCCTAGAAAATTGTATTTAGTCTTCCTATCTTCAACAAAAGTACCTTGTGTGAGGCAAAGTCTGAAGTGTTATCTCTCTCAAACAGGATTTGCTTTAGAAGGTTGAGCACTTCGGTTAGAAGAATTTATTTCATATGTTTGAGATGCTTTAGACAGATCCAATCGTCTGAACAACACTGATACCATCTTCTGAAATATTCAAAGTGCAAAATATGCTATTTTCATAGCACATACACTCAATTTGTTATCATCAAAATTGACTATGGAGGGTTTTTAAGATTTCATGTCTTAAGACTCAACATCGCTTGCTATCAAATTGCTTAACAGTTTGTAAATGACATTGTATAATTGATGGGTCTAAACTTTTGAAAATTATTCAGAGAATCGACCTTAGGACCAAAAGTAATTAAAGTCTTCGAAATTGATGTGGACAAAACAACCATATGAGAAGGCATCCAACTACTTCGGCCGACTTCACTTCACAACACAACTGTCTCCAAGCAAAGCAGCAACAACCAGAGTCCTTTCAAATCATCACATTCACCAATCATTTCATCACCCAGCATAGCTACAAGCTCACTTGAACTCCTGCAGTTTATTGCCTCTCACCAACACGAAGAGGGATACACTGTAGCCACCCTGCGAATTGTCTATAGAAGCAAGTCTTGATGCCTCGCACTACCCACGACATAGTAATGCGCATGTCCACTCTTGCTGTGGCAATGTACACCCCAATTTTTTCTTACTGGGTATAAATAGAATAAAGAAAATTTTAAAAAATTAATAATCATTTAATTATAAAGTATTTAGTAGCTTTTAATAGACAACCAGAATTTATAATCCCCAACCACAATTATGAGTAAATTTCTTTAGAGGGTGTTTGAGAAAATAACCTAAGATACCTTTAGTAAATATACAGTTAGGAAAATAGATTTATTATTAAAAATAGCTAAATCTAAGGTATCTATACCTTTATTTCAAATACTCTTAATATAATTAGTGATGAGTTTAGAAAAATAATTTAGAATTTTTCTAGCACTTCTGGGCAAAAAGATCAAAATGCCCCAGTTAACATATTAACCATAGCCAGCATAAAAAAAAATTGTAGAAAAATATGGAAATATATTTTGAACCTTAAAAGATGATTTAAATATATTTATATTCTATACAATCTTTGTAATTAAACCTTAATTTTCTCTCTCCTCTCCGTTTACTGGTAACTCCCGTTTCTTACACCTCCGTTTACGTTTCCGTTAAAATAACCGCATTTCGTGTTTTATTGAATGGGTTAAAATTATTTTTAATCACCAAATTTATATTTTTTGGATTTATAATTTAATTTCCTATTTTTAGGGAATTTCTGGGAATTTTTTGGGGTTTTTCTGTGAAAATGACCTTTTTGCCCCTCCTGTCCCTTGAACCGGGCCCGAATACTCTTGATCCGGCCAGAAAATTTGCACAAACACTCTTCCTTTCTCCTCCTTCTAGAAACCGTGCATTGTGAGTGTGTGCATGAGAGACACTTGTACTTTTCCTTCCTTTTCACAAGACATGTGTCAAGTGTGGGCATTTATGGCATTTTAACACTACAACCACTTATTCTCCTTTTCTTTTTCCACACATGCAACTTGAAATTTTTCTCTCATTTCTATCTTTCTCACCAAGACAAAGCCGTGAGCCTCCCTCTCTTTTCTCCCAACATTTTTCCAATCTCCAACAAACAATTTCAAGCCAAGTTCCATCTTTGAACCAAAGCTTTAAACACTAAGCCTTCTAGCCTTGCAAAGCTCTTGTTGGTGACTCAAGAGGAGATTTTTTGGGGCTATCTTGTGAGCTGTTTCTGCACTCATTTTCTTGGAAATTTGAGGTAAGGGGGGGAGAACTTGAACTCTAGTAGATTGGTAACTAGAGTCAAGGATTTGCCCTTAAAATCCTTGTTTTTTACTTTTGTTCTCCTTGAAAAAAATCACTTTTTGAGCTTTTCTTTGAGCAAACCGTTTTGGATTCTTGGAGCTGGGTTGTTTACATGTTTTTAAGTTGTTTTGATGCTTGGAATGTGCTTGGATTGTGATTGTTGGTGCATGCAAGCCAAGAAAACAATTTTGGAAAAATTTTCCCCTTTTTCCTTTAATAGCTCTCGGCCTTGAGGGATTTTGGGGCTGCATTGTTTCAAAAATTTTTTTGGTGCTTGGAATGTGTTTGTATGATGAATCTATGAACATGCATGAAGTTGGTTGAAGGTATACAATTGTTTGGATGATTGATCTTTGAAAATAGTTGTTTATGAGCTTGAAAATGGAGTTATGAACTTTAATGTGATTTTGATGATTTTGAGTGGATTGGTATGATATTTGGCATTTAGATGTTGTTGATGAATGTGTGAAGTTTTGGTGAAGATTGGATGTTGTGAAAAATTTAAAGTTTTGATGAACATTCAAGTTGTTCTTGATGTTCATGAGTTGTTCTTGATGAAACTCATCAAGAATACCTTTTTGATCTTAAAAAGGTCAAGGGTATGTTGAAAACATGTTTATGGGCTTTGGTGGTCTAAAAGGACTAAAGTGCAATTAAGATAAGTCTTTAAAAATAATAAAACAAATTCGGATTTCCAATTCCAACCAAGTAAAAGTCAACTTAAAGGTCAATATTTTAGGTTACCATGACTAAAAATAAGTTCCTAAGTGTTATAAAACCTTTAGGCTTTTTTAAGTCTAAAAACCTTTAAGAAAAGTTTAAAGACTCATTAAAAGTCAATCAAGATTAGATTATGAAATTAAAAGTTAGATGGAGTTGGACTTCAACTCTGATCTAAGTAATTAAAAGTTAAAACTTAGGATTAATTAGTGGGCTTAACTATTCAATTACCTAGGTTAATCAACCTAATTCACTTAAGTCGATTAAGTAAAGAATGATTAATTAAGTCTAAAGTTAATTAACCTTAATGAAAGTATTAATTAGTAATTAACCAATAATGATGATTAAGAACTAATTAATTATGATTAAACTTTAATCAAACATAATTAAAAGTCCTAATCCAGATTAAGGAAGAGATTAAGGGATGATTAAGAATTAATTAGGATCTAAGTAAGGATTAAGACTTAATAAAAGGGGATTAAGATTAATTGTAATCCAGTTGATGAAGACCAGTTAAGATTAAAATTAAACCAAATCTTAATTAGTCATACAAGGAGATTAAGATAAGTATACCATCCATAAGATACAATCATAAGTTTTAGTAAATTATAGGACTTAATGGACATGATTATCAAGAACATTAGTACAAACTACCTTAAAAGACTATAACCACACACACTCTTTCTACATAAAACTTGAGAAGCTTGGCGAGAGAGTGCGGTTTGGGCTTTCCTTGTGAAGGAAAGACGTTGAATGGGTTTTGTCTGTAAGGATTGAATGTTGTGCGAAAATTGTCGTGTGACATGCATCATGAAGCGTCGTTGAGTTCGAGGTTTAAAACCTTACGACCTATATAGCATAACACTCGGTACGGTGTGAAACTGGTAGGGACTGGGCACTGGGTTTTGCAAAGAACGCCAGAGGGCCTCGAGTGGGATGCCAGCCCTGAGGATAGTCAGGTCCCGAAATGGCACAAGTGACGTAGGCTCGCCCCCTACTGTCGTGTAAACGGGTTACAGGCTTGACTATCCTGTTCGCTCTCAAGTTTTCATGGTCAGTTGAGATTGTCTGGAAGAACGCTTAAATTTATTTGGCCAAACTTTATGAGCAATGCTCTTTGTACCAATGCTAGTACAGACTCTAACTCCTGACGTGCTGTGTATATATGGTCGGCAGCTGCTATGTGCTCTGCCTATGGTGAGTTTCCCTGGGCCCGCATGCATTAGATATTGCATTATAATAGTAAAAGTTGCGTTCATATGAGTACACCATGATGAGATGTCGTGATTGCTTATTGATTCGACTGTGTGGATTGCCTTGTGTGTGTGCTCTAGTTTGCTGTATCTACATGCTGTGAGTTCATGGCGATGTTCTCACCCTTCTTTTCTATCTCTGCTTTCTATGTTCTTCTCGTCACGTTGACAGTCGGTATCGAGACTTCCGTCATGACGTCGATGCAAGGTGCGAATCAGATGGTTGCCAAGGGGCACCCGGAAGGTGACTGGCATCCCGCGCATGTGTGAGTTTCTATGGGGGTGGGTTTGTGGTCACCATCACGCACCCCCAGACTTCCTTCTTGTACCTGAAAAGGACCAGGTTGTGTTGAGTCTAGGTAGTACGCAGCTCTGATTAGGAATCTCTTCTTTTGTATTCTGTTAGAGGTCTCATTTATTGTACTACCGGAACTCGTTGTTTTAATGTGGTCGTGTGGGTATTCGAGAGGTACATTCGATGCTATTTAATATGTATGTATGTATTCATGTCATACTGTTTATGTTCTCATCAAGGTCTTTAACCATGTGTATGTTGTGGATGCGCGTAAGGTGTTAATTCTTTCGACGCTTACGGAAAGATAAGTTTTTGAAAGTGAAGGAAAAGATATTTCATAAGTACTTAAAATAAAGCTAGAGAGGTAATAGGTCAATGACACCTAAACCCTTTCAAAAAAAAAAACTTCCGCAATTTTTTTCATTCTACTTCGTTGGTCACATGTAATGCATGTGGTACTTTTAGTGGTAACTAGGGGTATCACAGGCAATCCAACACTGCCTTGGTCACTAGTTAGCAATAAGCTATGCTCCCAAATGTCTTAACACCTATGACCACATCACTGTACTTCACCAATCCAGCACATTTGCTCTCACAACAAACAAATTAGTCTAAGTATCACACAGCAAACCCAATACACTTAATTAAAAATCATCACCTTTTACTAATAGTGAAAACAAAAATGGGCTTCCAGCCTCGGTAAAATTCTAATTACAAACCATACAGAATCAACTTCCCAACAAGCCGAACTGGAAGATTTACCAATGTTGAACTACAAATGACATTATTATTAACATTTCTTTAAACTTATCAATACCTCTGTTATCTCTTTTTCTCGCAAAGTTTACGCATTCAATATTGTAATTGAAGAATTTTTTGGGTCCAACTTATGAGTTGGGATGGAGTACTTTATGATAATATAAATAAAGAATTTTCTAAAAGCTCCAAAAGATCAAAAACTATATATATATATATTTGTTAAACCAAGAAGTATGTCTTTTCTCTTAGCTTATACTTTATCATTGCAACTCTATTTCTGGGATATGAGAGTTTAATCTGACCGTTTGCAATCACTGGTGGCTTACACATACTCAAAAGGTGTGAACTATGCATCTGAGAGAGCTGGAATTCGTGTTGAGACCGACATGGGACCGATATATATCAAACAACATTTTATTTCTTTTCTTAGTCTTTAATTCTTGTTTTTGGTTATTGGCAAGAAGGTTTACATTACAATGCACATGTGTGCTAGTAAATTAGTGTTATGAAATGCAGGGTTCTGGTATCTGCTTGGGCTAACAGTAAAAAAATCACAAGGTCATAAATTCTCAAATTACTACCAGACTCTAAAATCTTGAGAAAGGTTACAATACCTTGACTAGTGCTTGTATTATGTGGATAACTTAACAATACCTTAACCATAACCTTGACATAGGCTGCAATGATTACATAGCCAACTTAACAATAGCTTACCAATGCCTATGTCCACATAATAGAAGCACTTGTCAAGTATAGTTTAGTTTTCTCAGGACTTCCAAGTCTGGTAGCAATTTGAGAAACCATGACCTTGTGATTTCTTAACTCCATTTCCGAGCTAATACCATCTCCAGCATGGCATAACACTAATTTAGTGGCACACATGTGCACTGTAACACAATCCCTCTTGTCATATACCTAAAACCACAATTGAAGATTAAACAAAGAAAGAAAAAGGTTGTTTGATATATACCAGACACATGTTGGTCTCAACATGAATTCCAGCTCCCCCAGATGCATGGTTCACTCTTTTTGAGTATGCATAAATCACTAGTGTTTGCAAACGGTGGGATGAAATCCTCAAATTCTAGACGTTGAGCTACAATGATAAAGTATGAGCTAAAAGAAAAGACACACTTGATTGGTTTAACAAATATATATAGCTTTTGATCTTTCAAAGCTATTAGTAAATTCCTGATTTATATAATCATAAAGGTACTCCATACCAACTAATAAATTGAACCCAAAAAATTGTTAAATTACCGTATTGAATGGCTAGACTTTGAGAGAAAAAGAGATAACAAAGGCGTTGATATATTTAAAAAAATGTTAGTAATATGTCAATTGTAGTTGAGCCATTGGTGAAGTACAATGATGTGGTCATGGGTTTAACACATTTGGGAGCTTGTCTTATGGTGACATAGTGGCCGAGGCAGTGCCAGATTTCCAAACGACATAGTGACATGGCATATGACTATATCGTGGTTGTGCGGAGCAACAACGTTTGCTTCTACAGACTGCGATAAGGAGGCTATAGTGGATTTTGCTTCGATCTGGTGAGAGGCGCCAAAGCCAAGAGGTCGGGTGCGTCTGTCGCGATGTTCTGGTGAAGGGACTCTAGTTGTGCTGCTTTAATTTGCGATGTTGGTGATATGAAGAGAAGCCGACCGAAGTAATGGGATGCAATATGGGCACTTCATTACGCTTCACAGCCATCTGATGTTTCTTCAGCTTGCATGGCTTTCATGGCTTCCTGTCTGATATAAATGTGTACAAAAAAACCATTGTATCGTAATACAGTATATGAAAATTTGTTGTACAATGAATATCAAAGATATGGACAAAGAAATTTTCTGTGTGTGGGCACTTTAAAAAAATGTTCATTCTCTCTGTTGATCTTAAAAGTGCTCCAAGTATTTATAGGCTTCCAGGGTATTCTCTCTCTAGAAATGTTGTTTAGAGATAATATTTAATGCGTTGAAGTCATTGAGAGACAAGCTGATAAGTGGGTACGAGGAAAGCATTAGTGTTTTGATCCTTGACAGTGTTTCATAATAGATTTCCATTTTAGTGCTTCTATTTGAAAGCACAACCCTAGAAAGTTGTCTTTAGTGTTCCAATCTTCAACAAAAGTACCTTGTGTAGGCAAAGTCTGAAGTGTTATCTCCTCAAAAGGCTTTACTTTAGAAGGTTGAGCCACTTCAGTTGGAAAGATTTATTCATATGCGTGAGATGCTGCAAACAGATCCTATTGTCTAAACAACACTGATACCATCTTCTGAAATATTCAAAGTGCAGAATATGTTATTTCGTAGCTCATGCACTCAATTTGTTATCATCAAAATTGGTTATGGAGGATATTAAATTTTCAAGTCTTAAGACTCAACATTCTTGTTATCACACTACTTAATAGTTCGTAAATGACACTGTATAAATTGATGATCTAAAGTATTGAAAATTAACGACCTTAGGAACCCAAGTAATTAAAGTATTCAAAATTGACAGGAACAAAACAACCATAAAAGAAGGCATCCCTACTACTCCGGTCGGCTTCTCTTCGCACACCATTGTCGATTTCCAAACAAAGCAACACCACCAGAGTATCTTCACCACATCATCGCGACAAGCGCACCTGAGGTCCTGCCTTTAGTGCCTCTCACCAAAGTGAAGAGGAATATATTGCAGCCTCCCTATCATAGTCTATAAAGCAAGTGTGGATGCTCCGCACCACCACGATATAGTAATGCACATGTCACTCTGTCCTCCGGAAATCCAACACTTTCTTTGTCACTATGTCAGCATAAGCTAAGCTCCCAATTGCCTTAAACACTTGATCGCATCATGTACTTTAATAATCCAGCACATATGCTCTCACTACAAACAAGATGAGTTTGAGTATCCATGGCAAAACCCAATAACACTTAATAAAAAATCATCACCCTTTACTAATAGTAAAAACAACAATGGGCTTTCAACCTTGTAAATTCTAATTACAAACCATATAGAATCAACTTTCCAACAAGCCAAACAGGAAGATTTACCAATTGTTGAACTACAATTGACATTATTAGCAACATATCTTTAAACTTAACAGTACATCTGTTATCTCCTTTTCTCTCAAAGCCTATACTTTCAATATTATAATTGAAGAATTATTTGGGTCCAATATATGAGTTGGGATGGAGTACTTTATGATAATATAAACATAGAATTTTCTAAAAGCTCCGAAAGATCAAAAGGTATATATATATATGTTAAACCAAAAAAGTGTGTCTTTTCTCTTAACTTATACTTTCTCATTGCATCTCAATTTCTGGGATATGAGGATATCATCCCACTGTTTGCAATCACTGGTGGCTTACACATACTCAAAAGGTGTGAACAATGCATCTGGGGGAGTTGGAATTCGTGTTGAGACCGACTTAGGTCTGATATATATCAAACAACCTTTTTTTTTCATAGTCTTCAATTGTGGTTTTTGGTATATAGCAAGAGGGTTTGTGTTACAATGCGTATGTGTGCCACTATATTAGTGTTATGCAATGCAGGGTGGCTGGTATCAGCTTGGGATTACAGTTAAAAAATCACAAGGTCATAGTTTCTCAAATTACTACCAGACTTGGAAATCCTAAGAAAGCTAAACAATACCATGACATAGGCTGCAATTCCAAGTCTGGTAGCAATTTGAGAAACTATGACCTTGTGATTTCTTAACTCTATTTCCGAGCTAATACCATCCCAGCATGGCATAACACTAATTTAGTGGCACACATGTGCACTGTAACACAATCCCTCTTGTCATATACCTAAAACCACAATTGAAGATTAAACAAAGAAAGAAAAAGGTTGTTTGATATATATCAGACACATGTTGATCTCAACATGAATTCCAGCTCCCTAGATGCATGGTTCACTCTTTTTGAGTATGCATAAATCACTAGTGTTTGCAAACGGTGGGATGAAATCCTCAAATTCTAGAAGTTGAGCTACAATGGTAAAGTATGAGCTAAGAGAAAAGACACACTTGATTGGTTTAACAATATATATAGCTTTTGATCTTTCAGAGCTATTAGTAAATTCTTGATTTATATTATCATAAAGGTTTTCCATACACACTAATAAATTGAACCAAAAAATTGTTAAATTACAGTATTGAATGGCTAGACTTTGAGAGAAAAGAGATAATAAAGGCGATGATATATTTAAAGAAATGTTAGTATAATGTCAATTGTAGTTCATCCATTGGTAAATCTTCCAATTGGGCTTGTTGGAAAGTTGATTCCGTATGGTTTGTAATTAGATTTTGTAGAGGTTGGAAGCTCATTGTTATTTCCACTATCAGAAAAAGAGTGATGATTTTTTATAGTGGTATTGGGTTCTGCCATGATACTCAGACTAACTTGTTTGCTGTGAGAGCAGATTTTTTGGATTGGTGAAGTACAATGATGTGGTCATGGGTTTAACACATTTGGGAGCTGTCTTATGGTGACATAGTGGCCGAGGCAGTGCTAGATTTCCAACGACAGAGTGACATGCATATGACTATATCGTGGTGGTGTGGAGCAACAACGTTGCTTCTACAGACTGCGATAAGGAGGCTATAGTGGATTTTGCTTCGATCTGGTAAGAGGCGCCAAGGCAAGAGGTCGGGGTGCGTCGGTCGCGATGTTGTGGTGAAGGGACTCTAGTGGTGCTGCTTTAATTTGTGATGTTGGTGATATGAGGAGAAGCCGACCAGAGTAGTGGCATGCAGTATGGGCACTTCATACGCTTCACAGCCATCTAAAGTTTCTTCAGCTTGCATGGCTTTCATGGCTTCCTGTCTGATTTAAATGTGTACAAAAAGACAATTGTATCGTAATATAGTATATGAAAATTTGTTGTACAATGAATATCAAAGATATGGACAAAGAAATTTTCTGTGTGTGGCCACTTTAAAAAATGTTCATTCTCTTTGTTGATCTTAGAAGTGCTCCAAGTATTTATAGGCTTCCAGGGTATTCTCTCTCCAGAAATGTCCGTTTAGAGATAACATTTAATACGTTGAAGTCGTTGAGAGACAAGCTGACAAGTGGGTACGAGGAAAGCATTAGTGTTTTGATCCTTGATAGTGTTTTCATAACAGATTTCCATTTTAGTGCTTCTATTTTGAAAGCACCCTAGAAAGTTGTCTTTAGTGTTCCAATCTTCAACAAAAGTACCTTGTGTGAGGCAAAGTCTGAAGTGTTATCTCCTCAAACAGGCTTTGCTTTAGAAGGTTGAGCACTTCGGTTGGAAGAATTTATTTCATATGCTTGAGATGCTTCAGACAGATCCAATCGTCTGAACAACACTGATACCATCTTCTGAAATATTCAAAGTGCAGAATATATTATTTTCATAGCTCATGCACTCAATTTGTTATCAACAAAATTGGTTATGGAGGATATTAATATTTTCAAGTCTTAAGACTCAACATTCTTTCTACCACACTGCTTAACAGTTTATAAATGACACTGTATAAATTGATGGATCTAAAGTATTGAAAATTAACGACCTTAGGAACCCAAGTAATTAAAGTCTTCAAAAATGACAGGAACAAAACAACCATAAAAGAAGGCATCCCACTACTCCGGTCGACTTCTCTTCGCAACACCATTGTCGAATGCCAAACAAAGCAACACCACCAGAGTATCTTCACCACATCATCGCGACAAGCGCACCTGAGGTCCTGCCTTTAGTGCCTCTCACCAAAGTGAAGAGGAATACATTGTAGCCTCCCTATCATAGTCTATAAAAGCAAGTGTGGATGCTCCGCACCACCACGATATAGTAATGCACATGTCACTCTGTCCTCGGAAATCCAGCACTTCCTTTGCCACTATGTCAGCATAAGCTAAGCTCCCAATTGCCTTAAACACATGACCACATCATTGTACTTCACCAATCCAGCACATCTGCTCTCACTACAAACAAATGAGTTTGAGTATCATGGCAAAACCCAATAACACTTAATAAAAAATCATCACCCTTTACTAATATTAAAAACAATGGGCTTTCAACCTTTGTAAATTCTAATTACAAACCATATAGAATCAACTTTCCAACAAGCCAAACAGGAAGATTTACCAATTGTTGAACTACAATTGACATTATTAGCAACATATCTTTAAACTTAACAGTACCTCTGTTTTCTCCTTTTCTCTCAAAGCCTATGCTTTCAATATTATAATTGAAGAATTATTTGGGTCCAATATATGAGTTGGGGTGGAGTACTTTTATGATAATATAAACATAGAATTTTCTAAAAGCTCCGAAAGATCAAAAGGTGTGTATATATATATATATGTTAAACCAAAAAAGTGTGTCTTTCTCTTAGCTTATACTTTCTCATTGCATCTCAATTTCTGGGATATGAGGATATCATCCCACTGTTTGCAATCACTGGTGGCTTAGACATACTCAAAAGGTGTGAACAATGCATCTGGGGGAGCTGGAATTCGTGTTGAGACCGACATGGGTCTGATATATATCAAACAACCTTTTTTTTTCTTAGTCTTCAATTGTGGTTTTTGGTATATAGCAAGAGGGCTTGTGTTACAATGCATTTGTGTGCCACTATATTAGTGTTATGCAATGCAGGGTGCTGGTATCAGCTTGGGATTACAGTTAAAAAATCACAAGGTCATAGTTTCTCAAATTACTACCAGACTTGGAAATCCTAAGAAAGTTTAACAATACCTTGACATAGGCTGCAATGATTACATAGCCAACTTAACAATAGCTTACCAATGCCTATGTCCACATAATAGAAGCACTTGTCAAAGTGTAGTTTAGTTTTCTCAGGACTTCCAAGTCTGGTAGCAATTTGAGAAACTATGACCTTGTGATTTCTTAACTCTATTTCCGAGCTAATACCATCCCAGCATGGCATAACACTAATTTAGTGGCACACATGTGCACTGTAATACAATCCCTCTTTTCATATACCTAAAACCACAATTGAAGATTAAACAAAGAAAGAAAAAGGTTGTTTGATATATACCAGACACATGTTAATCTCAACATGAATTCCAACTCCCCCAGATGCATGGTTCACTCTTTTTTAGTATGCATAAATCACTAGTGGTTTGCAAACAGTGGGATGAAATCCTCAAATTCTAGACGTTGAGCTACAATGATAAAGTATGAGCTAAGAGAAAAGACACATTTGATTGGTTTAACAATATATATAGCTTTTGATCTTTCAGAGCTATTAGTAAATTCTTGATTTATATTATCATAAAGGTACTCCATACCAACTAATAAATTGAACCCAAAAAATTTTTAAATTACAGTATTGAATGGCTAGACTTTGAGAGAAAAAGAGATAACAAAGGCGTTGATATATTTAAAGAAATGTTAGTAATAATGTAAATTGTAGTTCAACCATTGGTAAATCTTCCAATTGGGCTTGTTGGAAAGTTGATTCCGTATGGTTTTTAATTAGATTTTGCAGAGGTTGGAAGCTCATTGTTGTTTCCACTATCAGAAAAAGAGTGGTGATTTTTTATAGTGGTATTGGGTTCTGCCATGATACTCAGACTAACTTGTTTCCTGTGAGAGCAGATGTGTTTGGATTGGTGAAGTACAATGATGTGGTCATGGGTTTAAGACATTTGGGAGCTTGTCTTATGGTGACATAGTGGCCGAGGCAGTTCCAGATTTCCAACGACATAGTGACATGCATATGACTATATCGTGGTGGTGCAAAGCATCAACGTTTGCTTCTACAGACTGCGATAAGGAGGCTATAGTGGATTTTGCTTCGATCTGGTGAGAGGCGCCAAAGGCAAGAGGTCGGGTGCGTTTGTTGCGATGTTGTGGTGAATGGACCCTGGTGGTGCTGCTTTAATTTGCGATGTTGGTGATATGAAGAGAAGCTAGTTGGAGTAGTGGGATGTAAAGGCTCTCGGTGGATTTTCATTTCAGATAAGAATTATGTTCCTTCTTTTCAGCCAAATAGAACAGGCTCCTCACTGCATATATTTAAAGGAGTAAACCCTCAATTTGGTTCCTGAAAGATTTGAGGTCGGTCACATTAATCCCTGAAAGATGAAAATTACATTTTCGTCCCTAAAAGATAAAAAAGTCATTCAATTTAGTCCTTTTCAGGGATTAAATAGACATTTTAAAAAATCTTTCAAGGACTAAAGTGAACGACTTTTTATCTTTAAAGGACTGAATTGAATTACTTTTTATCTTTTAGGGACGAAAAAGCTATTTAATTCTTTTAAGAACAAATATGACCGACACCAAATCATTCAAGGGCCAAAATGAGGATTTACCCTGTTTAAAGTCAAGCTCTTTTCACCTAGTAGATCACTTTAACCTATAATAAGTCATCCAGCTAAAAAAGTGTAACACTTGTGAAACCCCTTTCACCCTATATCGACCCTTTAAAATGCCTTTTACTCTATTTTGTTTCGAACAAAATGACACACATAAGTTAAAGACTTCTGTTAAACAAGTGCGTGAGAAAAAATGTCATGTCGAGTGGTGCACACAAAATCAATTTTCCAAGAAGCATGATAATCCCTTTCGGCGTCTATGGCCGAATGCAGGAAGGGAAAATCAAATTTTCTACTGAGAGTTCTAATGTCTACAAAAGATGTTAGAATATACGGGAAAAGGGAAGATTACAAAGTCTGGGATAGACAGAGAGACGGAAGGAACATTTCTTAAAAAAGTGAAGTACTTACCAAGAAAGCATTCTGGCAAAATACTAAAGGTATCCTATCTGAGGCTATCATCAGGGACAAGCTTCAATACTCGGAGAAGACAAGAAGCTAGCCGTCTAATCTAAAATCCAATTCGGTACATTCCTTTGCCACTATGTTTTGCATAAATTTTCTGTCATGAATTAAAGTATCTATTTCATTAGCTTATTCGATTTCCACACTTTATTCATTCAAAGAAAACTTCATAAAAAAGGGGAATTCACTAGTGAAATAAAGTTCCAATTCCCTCTCTTCCTTGAATTATATCTGTCCCTACCAAATTAGTAACCACCTAAAATGCAGAGGTCCCTACCCTCAGATTGCTAACAAAAATAAATAACAAACAGTTACAAAACAGCAGGGGGAGATTAGCCGGCGAACCACTTGGTCTTGTCGGCGCAGCGCGAGCTGATCGGCGTTCGAACCACTCCGCTGCTGCGGGTGTCTCTGGCGCGTCTAGCCTCCACCGTGTTACGCTGTTGTTGTGCCAGTCCCTGTTAGCCACAGTCCTTCTCTCCGCGTTTCCGTTCTCTTATTGCGTCGTTCTGCTGTTCGCTGTGCTCACTGCGCATCAACACTTCCGCTGCAGCGCCGTTGCATGCGCTATGTCCCGGTGAGCTCCAGTCGCGGCGCACCCCGACCACCGTCTCGTGGTGCACGGCCGTGCTCATCCATGGTGTTTCCCTACGATCACCACCTCGCCCTGTACACCGCTCCATCCGCGGCCGCAAGCGGCCTTTCTTTCCCAACAACCTGTCTCCTACCGCGCCGCCGCACACCCCACTGCGAACGTGATCACCTTAGCCGCCACGCCAAGCGGCCATGCCGCTTCCTTCCTCTTCCTTCGGCCATGGCGTCTCTTCTCTCTTCTTTCTTCTCCACTCTCTCCTTCATTCTCCCTCCTTTTCGCAATCCACCCTAATACATTCTAATGCTTCTGTTTATTTCTGTTTAGCTGACCCAAAAGTCCTTTTCTTTCCTTTTTTCTTTAATTGTGTCATGATTCTTCTTGCCTTTTTATTAATCTTTTAAATTGTATCATAGCATCTCCAATGCGAAGTTCATAAATTCGGATTTTGTGCACTTAAAATTTGGTGTTGTCATGAAATATGGGTCGTCCGATCTTAATTGGACAGCTCAGATGCCGAGATGTTTTTTTAATACCAATTAACTTATCGGTTTCTGAGTCGTCCGATTAAAATCGGATGGCCTATATTCTATGATAGCACCAAATGCACAAATTTCAACTGCACCAAATCCGACTTCCAAGCCCATACATGGCACTTAAAAACAAGAAACTGATTATTAGTGTGTTTGGGGTGTCGTTACAAACCTGATTTTACGGTATTCCAATACACATTTTTTTAAAAACAAGAGTGTTACTTTATAAAAATGAGCTTTGGAAAACGTGTTTTTACGTTTTCGGTGATGGCAACGGTAAAACAAACACACACTAAGCAATCTAGGCACAATTAGAGAAGAGTGAGATGGAGGGTAGATTGCTTGTCTTTAAGTGTCAGATGCTTGTACAAGCACACGCAATGGTTCTTATGAAATAAAATTAAGATAAAATGAAAAAAAAAAAGGTGGGCGATGGTCCAGAACAGTTGATGAAATCAGAAAAAAAAATTAATTATAAGAAATGTAAAAAAATACAAAATTACAAAATAAAAATAGAAAAAGTACATATCACAGATACAACAAACCCATAGCCAAAATAATTACAGATCAGAGAAAACAATTAAAATGGTTGATTAGAGATAGAAGACAACAAACTCACAGTGCTTGGCAAAGATCGGAGCTTGGACGGCTAGATCTGAGCTCCCGTGGCAATGCATGAAAATGATCGGAGCCACAACAGCGACTGGGAGTGATCATGTGCGTCGACGGTGGGAGATCGTATGAAGGCGACAAGAAGGTTGCGTTTTGTGGCCACCATTGCTGGAAGCGGGGGAGAGGGAGCAAGGAAGGGGACGAGGCAGGGAGAGAGGGCCGTGAAAAAGGGGCAAGGAGAGTGGGAGAGAAATGGGGGCGAGGAAGGGGATGAGACAGAGAGGGAAAAGGGGGAAGAAGAGGGGGGTGGAGAATTTGGGAAGAAGGGTATGGAAGGAGGCGGAGAAGGGTAATATGGGATGCTGAAGGAGGCGCAAAAAAGAAGAAGAAAGAGGATGAGTGAGAGAAGATTCTGGAAATGGTGAGAAACAAGAAGAAAGGCGAAGAAGAGTGGAAAAATGAAATTGTTATCATGAAAAATAAAGAAATAGAGGGGAAAAATAAGGTAATTGACTATTGTTACCGTTTCAAATAAATAAAAAACATTTTAAAAACCAAGATAATTTTATCTAGATTAATATTTTTTTCATAATCAATTAATTTATTTTTAAAAAAAATTAATTCATATTATATCTATTTATTTATAATATTACATTTTTCCAAATGTTTGTGACCTGTTCATTGAGAGGTCCATTTTTTTTGTCATACATGTTGCATATATGGGCATTTAATTTATGTGCAACATGGGTGCACCAATCAAACCTATTTTTCCAATTGTGCATATACTATCAAATCAAGGGGTACGAATGAAATTTTAAGGAATGGTTATTGTCGGGTATAGATTTTGGGGATTTTAAGGGATGATTGGGGATTTCTTTATTAGAACAAAAAAGCAAGGGCAAATGAGCTTTTTAATTAAAAAAACCTTTAAATATGTTTTTATTCTCTCGAAAATTAGCGAATTTTGTGTTGAGTCCCTATAAAATTTTCCACCTAAGTTTAGTCTCTCATTAATTTTTTGTTTCCAAGTTTAATCCTTGCCGTTAATTTGCATTGTTAAGTGATGACCTGACACTGTTATAATACGCTGACATGTCTATTTAGGCTGACATGGCTGCCACGGTGGATTTTTCTGAAATTAATTTCCCCAAAATTTTTTAATTCTTAATTCCAATATTAATTACTTTAATATTGGAAATAAGAATAAAAAAATTGGTGGAAAATAATTTCAAAAAAATCCACCGTGTCAGCCACGTCACCCTAAATAGACATGTCAGCGTATTGTAACAGTGTCAGGTCATCACTTTAAATTGCAAATTAAAGGCAAATATTAAACCTGAAAATGAAAAATTAATGAGGGACTAAACTTAGGTGAAAGTTTTTGTATGGACTAAACACAAAGTTTACTAATTTTCAAGGGATTAAAAACATATTTAAGAAAAAAAAAATGTATAAAGTTTTAATCCAAATGTTATCGGTTGACAAATTTAAATTGCTAGATTGTATTACTAAAATGGTTTGGTAGAATTTTGGATTGAAACATTATCTTGCAAAAGGTAACAATTGTTCTATAAAATTATTTATTGTTAATTTATTTTTATCATTTATTTTTGTTTGGTGATACATTTTAATTGTAAAATTTTGTTATTAAAGGGGCTTTTAGTTTTGAAGATTTTTTTAACTTTATCTTACAAAATGTCAAAATCATTTAATGAAATTATTGTTTGTGTAAATTTTAATTTGTAAAATTTTGTTATTAAAATGATGACTTTAAAATAAATAAATTCGGTTTAGGTTATAATAAATAGATTTGGTGTTTGCATGAAATAATTTTTTTTTTATTTCTTGAATTTTATTAAAGTTTAATTTCTTAGATAATATTTTTGTTATTATTTTCTGCTTGATGCTAAATTTTAATGTTGTTTCTGAAATTTTTTTCATTTTGATAGAATTTTGGTTTAAGAATTATTCTTGCAAAATATTGAAATCTATAATCTATAATTTTATAAGCAATTAAAAGTTTGTCCACTTTACATTATGAAAAATATTATTTATATAGACTTATTAGATTAAATATATTTCAATTGCCAAAAATATTACTTTTTTGGAATTATTTTTCTTTAGATTTTTATTATTTTTAATCCTTATTTTTAAGAAAAATAATGTATGTTACTATCTTTAGTTTTGTTTCATGATGTCTATAAGGATTAATAGTACATAACTTTTATATTTTTGTTATACGTTAAATTTAAAATGATGAAGTTCGAAAAGGATAACAGGAAAAGCCAAAGAAAGGATAACTTTATTGATTCAAATCTTAAGTACAATAAGTCTATTCCTAAGTGGAGTTTCACTATTCGAACTTCATGTCTATGGCCTAATCTATTTTGGCAGGTATTTGCCTCGAACTAAGGGGAAGAGTCCATTTCGAGCCCGGTGTTAGTGTCATGTCTTCGGAAGGGGGAGCCCAAAGGAATCGAATGCTGAAAAAGGAAAGGATCGAAGCATTGGATCTTCCAAATAATTCAAGTGCTTCGATCCTTCATCTTTATCATTCTCCTCTTTTCTCTTTTTTCTTCCTCTGCACCTTCCTCTTGTTCTTCTTCTTCTACTCCTCATGATCAGAAGACTGGGTGCAGAAAAAGCATGTGATTTCCTGCCCTACACCTCAGAACAGAACCAGGGAGGTGGGAATAATACTAGACCTTGCATGGAGCTAAGGCCTGATAATTTGGTTGTACTGTTCGACCTGAAGTTTTGGTCCTTATTGAAGTGACCACTAGTGTTGGACACTTTGACGACCTGAAATCCAAAGGGAATGGAGGCATCAGGTCGTACAGAGCAGCCAATATAAGGGGCCTCTCCATTGAACAAAGGAAGACGATGGTACAAACAACATGATACCATCCTTTATAAAGAGGAAGCACATTGAAGGCATTGAGAGTGCCATCCTTGTAAGCCAATGAGAACCAGTCTTGTGTGCATTGACCAAGATGGACGGTAGTCAAATAAATCAAAGTGGTCGGTAGATAAGGTACTTTGGAAAAGGGATCAATCTCGAAAGGAATCGTGAATATCAAGGAAGTCTTATACCCATTGCCAAAATGGTTCGTAGAAAACCTTAGCTCGAAGAGGCTGATAGCCTAAAGGGTTCGAAGTTAAAGAGATTTTTAGCTCAAAGAGGCTGATAGCCTAAAGAGTTCGAAGCCAACCTCAGCTCGAAGGGAACAATAACCTAAAGAAATCGAAGCCTCTCTTGGATCAAAAAGGGGGATTATTCTGCAAGCCAGATTCGAAGGATCAGTTATTCCTCATCAACTTTAATTATCAGAAGCTTGTGGCCACGTCACCTTGAGCAGTTACTAAGGGGATCCAGCAACGTTCATGCAGAGAACGTGGGCTTATGGCATTTCCAAAGGCAGTTAGGAGAAGCCATCTGGAAGATGGAACGGTTACCAGGATGGAGGCTATAAATAAGGGAAGAAAAGAAGGAACATAGGTCTGCAACCTGAATACTCAAAAGCACCCTGAAAAAAGCCGCAGCATCCACTGTAGCGATCAAGGCAAAACTAGCAAGCTTAGAGGAAGTAGGGACCTTGCAGAACAGCCCCCTTATTTCTTTTACCTGTTATTTTTCATGTTTTTTGTTGTTTTTGTATGCTTTACTCTTTTATAAACTAGGAATCCTTGACACTGTAACTAATTCCTTCAGTTGCTTGTGTTTGTAAATTACCTTTTCCTTTTAATGCAAGTTAAGGCCCTGTCAGGGGCCATTGTTGCACCATCAGCGCTCTGTTTCATGGTAACGTTACACTTTTTATGTTCGAACCGTTTCTAAGGTTTCACATTAAGGTAGAACCCACACTAAATAACAAAGGATTCGTATATCGTCCTAGACTGATCAGAGATACATTTGTTTGTGTAAATTTCTAGGACAAACAAATTGGCACGCCCAGTGGGACCCTTTTTACTTCAATAGTGTTGCATGAATCTTAGAAGTGGTAAGAGAACCATGACAAATAAGAACAAAAGTGATTCTGGATACTCCTCAGGAAGTTCCTCAACCAACAAACCACCCCATGATGGTCTCAATGGTGGTCAAACTCCTCAAAGGGGTATTGGGAGATACAGGGATGATGAAGTACCCACTGGTACTCTCCCACAAGCTGAGGATCCCGTAGTTAGCCAAGTGAGACCGTATGAACCCCTCAGGGCTGAAGGACCACCACCTGGTTTTCAGGTCCAGAATATGATGGCAACCTTGGGAATGCCTCAAAGTGTGTACACTAACCCTTTGGCAACGCATGTTGTCCCTAGGAATAATAGGGGTTCACCAGAAAGGTGGTCGAACCAACCTGGGTCAGTACCTTTCACCAATGTTGCTTTGCAGTCCATGAGACAACAAATGGATGAGAGTAACCATGATATGGTTAACATGCTGACTCATCAAATGGCAACGGTGATAACACCTCTGGTTGCAACCACTAACCAGAACTATCAGTTATTGGCTAGGCAAATGGGTAGGATAACAGATGTCTTTGGGAACGGATCAAGACCTACATTGGAGGATATGCACCAACTTCAAGCAAGGAAGAGTTGGAGAAATTAGTGTCCTACAAATAAAGGGACACTACCCTACAAAAATAAAGGTCACTACCCTACAGAAGGACACCTTGACCCTGGATAGGACCCTTGTCCTATGGACCACCCTTAATTAGGACTCTCTTGTATTTTCTTTTTATTTTTGTATTTTCCTTTTTATTTCATTCCACTTGGGTGCTAATTGTATGGGTTTTATTGGTTAGTAGGATACCTTGCTACAAGGTTTAGGAGGTCATGGGATCTAATCCCACCTAAGATAGAAAATTACCTCATCTTTCTTTTCCTTGTTAAAAGGGGCGCTATTTTTGAGGTTTATTGGCTTAAGGCTTAGCTTAGCCATAAGCCATTAGGGACATGGGTTCAAATCCCACTTAGGATGGGATTTCACTCATCTTTTATTTTTCTCCCCCTTCCCTCATGTAAGTGGTCGCCCCCTCACTCCCCCTCTCCTATATAAAGGGGCCTCCTCTCTTGTATTTGGATACATTGAATTTTGAAGTAAAGGCATTATGCCAAATTTTCTCCTCCCTTTGTGAGTTGAGTGAGGCTTGGTGGTTGTTGCTCAAACCATACTGAGACTTATCTAATTCTCCTGAATTAGTGGCGTCTGACATTGGACTTATCTGCTGCAAGTGGATTCTTGCTTCAGTGGCGTCCTTCCCATTTCTTCCTCTCCACTTTTTCTTTCATTTTCTCTCATTTTCCTTCACTTTCTTGCGTGAATCTAGTTGCTGTTCCAGCACCTATATTTCGCAATTAATTGCTTAATTGTGATTCTAATCGGTTGGTTTTGCTCAATTCTAGATCCTACACCCATCCGGTTATCAATTGGTATCAGAGCTTGTTGAATTTGAGCAAAATTGGAGCTACAAGGCCGCGGGTACTGCACCTATTTAGTGCAGAATTTTCATTCAATTAGTGTAATTCCATCCCTCTTTACAATTGTAATTTGGACTTGGACTGTTTCCCGGGCCCGAGGTGCCTTTCTGCTGTTATCAGCACTTGTCTGTCTTGATTGAATTGCTTGATTTCTTGCTAGTTGGGGGCTGTTTTGGGCCGCTAATTCCCACCCCCTAGGTGTTTGTTTAAATGCCTCTTAATTGCTCATACTTGTTCTTGAGTGATTCTTGCAAATTAATTGATATAACTGCTTGTTTGTGGTGAAGTGTGGTAAGAGGAGGCATTGTTGTCTTCATTTTTCCAAAGATCGTTCACCTACATTTCTCCCCCTTCACCATTAATTGTTCATCCCCCATATGCATCTCTTTACTTTCCGCTTTTAATTTTCCGCCATTTAATTTCCGCTTCTCCCCATCCTTTTAATTTCTGCTCTCCCCTTTACATTCTGCCATTTACATTTCTGCCCTCCCCATCCTTTTAATTTCCGTTTCCCCCTTTACTTTCAGTCATTTACTTTCAGTCCTCCCCATCCTTTTAATTTCCGCTTCCCCCTTTACATTTCTGCTCTCCCCATCCTTTTACTTTCTGCCATTTACATTTCTGTCCTCCCCATCCTTTTAATTTCAGTTTCCCCCTTTAATTTCTTGCCATTTAATTTTGCGCAATTTTTCCTTATTATTTTTGCGCATTTTTGGGCTCTTGTGTTGTTCAATTTCCTACTCTTGTTGTGTCTGTTTGATTGGCATTCTGATTGCAAATTTGGATTGACTGCTATCTCTACCTTGGACTTTCCCTGTTTGATTGTGCAAAACGCTCACCTATAGGATCTTTTTTGGTTCATAGTATTGGAAGAAGATCAATAAATTCTAATTGTTGATTTTCCTTCAAATTTTAATTCCAATCTTAAAATTGAACCAAGCGCGTTTCTGTGACCATACCGGTTTTGTATAATCAACAAGGAAGTGCTAAGCAATTTTTTTGGCCATTTTTGAAATCAAGTTGCCATCACGTTTTCAAAGTTTTTAGAAATCAGTTTATTCATTATTTTTGCTTTTCTGGGCCACTTGGACCAGTTTACTGTCGAAAAATTCCAAAAATATTACAGTAGGTACAGTTAATTTTCTTTTCATTGTGTACAAATTTCTGTAATTTTCTGTTGGGGAAAAAGACAAAAAAAGAAAGAAAAGGCAAGAAAAATACAAAAGGTACGTACGTGCCAAAAATAGAAAAAGAGGTGTAAAAAGCAAAAAGGGTGCAAAAGTCAACAACAAGGAAGAAAAAGTCAAAAGACACCCAAAAAGTAAAAAAAAATTAAAAAAAATTCAGAAAAATAGAAAAAAAAACAAAAACAAGGAAGTATCCCAACAATACAGTAACATTTTTACTGTAATTTTTCTGTTTCATTTTCCCTGTATATCGTAATTGAGTTGTATTTGCTGTTTTTCTAAAACGACAATTTTGGCAACTCTTTTTCAAAAATCACCAAAAACAATTCTCTTTGCAATTTCTTCCGTCTTGTCTTGTTTGCTGTCTGCTCTTGTGTATAAGCTTGTTTGAGTGCCAGCTTTTCTTGTTTGTCATATCAATTCTTTTGTTTTGTCTTAGGATTTTTCCAATCTTCTTCCAGTAGATATTTTTCTTTGTTAGTGCGCTTCTATTTTGGGTAAGGGTTAAGACATAGTCTCAAGTTGGTCTTTGCAAAATCTAACCAACCTCCAACCGAGTAAAAGAGGCAAGAGAGTTTTCATTATAGAAAAAGCCCAAAAAGAGTGACATACATGAGTGATTACATTCCATTGAGTGTAAACACTTAGTGAGTGGTGAGGTCCTTTAAAAAGCTTTCAAATAAAACCAATTTAAGATGTCATATAGAATGTGGAGAAAGGAGCTAGATGAAGATAGGAGAGAATTTAGAAGAGAAAAGGAAGTGAGAAGACACTCTTCTCATGATGAAAGGTATAAAAAAGAAAGGAAGGAAAGAGAAATAAGTAGATATCATTTTGAAGATAGTAAGAAGAAGGAAAGGAGTTATGTTAACTCTAACCATGATAGGAGGAGGTATGAGGAAGAAAGAAAGTTTAGAAAATATGATGAAGAAAGAAAGTATGAAGAAGAGAAAACTTAGGAGAAATTATGAGAGTGAAATTAGAAGAAAAGATCATGAAAAAGAAGAAGAGAAATAGGAAAAGTACAAAAGATTCTTTTGAAGATAGAATTGAAAGAAAGTTAGAAAAATTTTCTAATGAAATTGAAGATAAGCTTTCAAAATTCTTTTCAAAGTCCTTAATTGAGATAGAAGAGAGAAGAAAATTAGAAAATAAGGAACAATTAGAAAAAGAAGAAGAAGAAAGGCTTAAGAGAGAAAAAGAAAATGAGGTAGAAAGAGTGCAAATAGAAGAAGTGAAAAACAAAAACTTGGGAAAGCAACTAATTTTATCTTGTGATCCTTTGTTAGCTAACCCTTTGTGTGAAGGCATGAATAAGTTGATTGCAAGTACTTCTATTGTTGCAAAGAGGATAACTCAAGCTATTGAGAGGGAGTTCCCTAAACTAACTTTCTTTATGCATGAAATGCCTCTTTCTATGCACAATTATATGCCTCAAAGCATTACATGTGTAAAAGAAGTAAACAATGTTGATAATGCTTTGAAACCTATTACATGTCTAGAAAAACCAACTAAGTTTAAGAGTGCCATAACATTTACTAGAGATACATGTCTAATCAATTCCTTTGATCAATTTGGATTGAATATGCATGTACCTTAGGTTTGTATCTATAATGTGCATACACATTTTGGACCTAAAATAATTGTTTCATATAAAGATGTGTATTATGCTCTTGAACTAGTAGAGGAAAAGAATAAAATTTTGGATGAAGATATCACATGTAGGAAAACTTGTTTGACATCTATTTCACATGATGATATGCTTCTTGATATGCATGCTCAAAGTGAAGCTTTAAGTATACCACCTTACATGTCCACATATGATGATTTTCATAGACGTAAGGCACTTCCAACTCCATACTTGAGTAAATGCATTTATGATACAAATTATAACAATGACTATAGGCATGTTGAGGCTTTGTTGAAAAATAAATCATATATGCCACATAGTTTTAATTGTGCATTCATTTGGCAATATATTGTGGATTATTTTGTTGGTTTGAAACATTCATATCACTTGTTTAAATTTCATTTTAACCAACTAACCCCTTTACTTGAAAAGAAGGGCTTCAAAAGATTAGTTTTTGATCCAGGATCTAAATCAACAGAGTACATGGACAAGATGGTTCAATCTTCATTGAGGGAGTTTCTAACCCTTATCTCAACTACCTCTTGTTCACATCTTATGTTTTTCTTTTACCAATCTTTATGATCCCCAAGTATTTTTGTTATGAGCCTTCACTTTGCTTGCTTTGGAATAATACTTATAGGTCTTCTTCTTGTTGTCTAGGCTCAAGGAAGATGTTCAAATTGTGGACCTCTAACTCTACTCTCCAAGGGCTAAGGGAAGTATCTTCTTACTTCCTAAATTTTGTCATCCATCCCCTTCTTCTACCTAGTTCATTACTCTTAAGGCTTCTTTCTGAATTTTCAGATTTGAGGTCAAATCCTTTTCAAGGGGGAGGGAATGATAACACTCTGCTAGGAGCTTGGACCTGCAAGACCTACATTGGAGGATATGCACCAACTTCAATCAAGGAAGAGTTGGAGAAATTAGTGTCCTACAAATAAAGGGACACTACCCTACAAAATAAAGGTCACTACCCTACAGAAGGACACCTTGACCCTGGATAGGACCCTTGTCCTATGGACCACCCTTAATTAGGACTCTCTTGTATTTTCTTTTTATTTTTGTATTTTCCTTTTTATTTCATTCCACTTGGGTGCTAATTGTATGGGTTTTATTGGTTAGTGGGATACCTTGCTACAAGGTTTAGGAGGTCATGGGATCTAATTCCACCTAAGATAGAAAATTACCTCATCTTTCTTTTCCTTGTTAAAAGGGGTGCTATTTTTGAGGTTTATTGGCTCAAGGCTTAGCTTAGCCATAAGACATTAGGGACATGGGTTCAAATCCCACTTAGGATGGGATTTCACTCATCTTTTATTTTTCTCCCCCTTCCCTCATGTAAGTGGCCGCCCCCTCACTCCCCCTCTCCTATATAAAGGGGCCTCCTCTCTTGTATTTGGATACATTGAATTTTGAAGTAAAGGCATTATGCCAAATTTTCTTCTCCCTTTGTGAGTTGAGTGAGGCTTGGTGGTTGTTGCTCAAACCATACTGAGACTTATCTAATTCTCCTGAATTAGTGGCGTCTGACATTGGACTTATCTGCTGCAAGTGGATTCTTGCTTCAGTGGCGTCCTTCCCATTTCTTCCTCTCCACTTTTTCTTTCATTTTCTCTCATTTTCCTTCACTTTCTTGCGTGAATCTAGCTGCTGTTCCAGCACCTATATTTCGCAATTAATTGCTTAATTGTGATTCTAATTGGTTGGTTTTTGCTCAATTCTAGATCCTACACCTATCCGGTTATCAGTAACCATGATATGATTAACATGCTGACTCATCAAATGGCAACGGTGATAACACCTCTGGTTGCAACCACTAACCAGAACTATCAGTTATTGGCTAGGCAAATGGGTAGGATAACAGATGTCTTTGGGAATGGATCAGAGACGGATGGCTTCGAGAGACAGGAAGCCATTAGAAGAGAGCCTCAAGTCGAACTTGACTTGAATGAGCCAGGTAGAGCACGACCAGTGATCGTGGCTCGAAACTAGGACCCTGACTTAGTGGTCGAGGGAGTAAGACAAATGAATGCTGGGGGGCAACATAATGTTGCCAACATGGTCGAACTAGTGCTGAATAGGCATGGCTTTAATGTGGGCTATGCAAATCAACCATATTTTGTTTCAGCATTCGCCCATGATGTCTTAAGGGCAGAATTGCCCAGAGGTCTCAAAGTCCCAAAATTCTCCAAATTTGCAGGAGAAATAGGGGAGTCCATAGTAGAACATGTGGCAAGGTACCAGATAGAGTGTGGGGACTTAGCGAATGATGAATTGTTGAAAATGAAATATTTTCCCAGATCATTGACCAAAAATGCATTTACTTGGTTTACCACCCTTACTCCAAATTCGATCTAGAATTGGATCCAGTTGGAAAGAGCCTTTCATGAGCAATTCTTTAGAGGCGAGAGTAAGGTTAGCCTAATGGATCTGATGGGTATCAAGAGATCACCCAATGAAACCATAGAAGACTATCTGGATAGATTCAGACAGTCTAAAGCTAGGTGTTTCACACCAATTCCTGAACATGAATTAGTTCAGATAGCTACTGGAGGGCTCGAATTCTTCATTAGGAAGAAGCTAGTTAACCTCCCAGTTCGAGATATGGCCCAATTGGCAGATAGAGTCAGAAAAATAGAACAGATAAAAGCTGAGAGGGCCAAGTATAAGAAGTTCGAAAGAATAGGAAAAAGGGATAAGATAGCCTATATAAAGGCCTATAATAATGAGAGTGATTCGAACAATGATAATGAGGAAAATAAAGTTAATGTGGCTGAATTAAAACCTGGGCCATCTTATGTTTGCTTTTCACTAAGACCAGCAAAAGATGTGTTTGGTTCTTCTGTGAATGATAAGTCTAAGAAACCATCATATGGTTTCGATGTATCAAAAGATGACCAAATATTTGATATTTTACTGAAAGATAAACAAATCATCTTAAGTGATGATCATAAAATCCCTACTCTCGAACAGAGAAAGGGAAGAAAATATTGCAAGTATCATAATGTATATGGTCATTTGACTAACCATTGTGTTCGTTTCAGGGATTTGATCCAGAAGGCAATATCTGAAGAAAGATTGAAGTTCGAAGAGAAAATGAAGGGCACAATGAAAGTCGATGTAGACCCATTCGACAGCAACGTTCACTATGTGGAACCATTGGAAATCAACATGGTCGAGGTCGAACCAGTGATTGCAAGGGCCACTGATATGGCCATTGATGAGTTCGAGAAAGAGGTGAAGGACATTTACCCTTCAGCAGACGAAAGCATACTGGAGTACCTGACCAGAAAGCAGAATGAAGATAGGAACGTGATGCTTTGCCCCAGGTGCAGTGCAGTGTTTGACTCAGATTCTGCCAAGATTTTTTAGGAAGCTTCGAACAAGAAGCATCAATTGAAGCAAAGATTGGGACCTCAGAAATATGAAGAGGGGCAGAAGATGTATAGGGCAATCAAAGGAGTAGGAAGGGGCATGCCTATTCAGGAGAACACCTTCGTTCCTCCACCTAAAGCACTTTCGAACCAATGGGTAAGACAAGTCCCAGCTAAGCCAAAGGTTCAGGCAAAATGGCAACCAGTGGCACAACAAGAAGGGGCTTCCAGTGCCTCAAAAGGAAAGGAAATAATGGACAAGTCATCTAAGGAGGTTCGACCACCTCATGAGAGCTGGTATCATTTCAGCCAGTACTCTAAGGTCAAGGGTTCGATGACAAGGACTCAGTGGCGTAGGGCCCAGAGGTTATATAGGGCCAGAATGGAGCAGATAGAAGTCGAATGTGCCAAAACCCCTCAGAGGCTTAAAAGAAGATTTGAGGCCTTATCATCAAAGGCCCAGCGCGATTTGTGTGAGCAAATCAATGCTGCAAAGGTAAAGGACATGGAGGAAGATGACCTTCTAACTGAAGAGTTTGAATCAGGATTCCCTGATTCGATCCAGGAAATATGTGGTATCATTTCGATCTTACCAGCTGAGTTTGCTCAGCAGGTGCAAATATTGGAAAATGAGGATGATTTTGAAGATGACAACCTTCAGGGTGTTGTTATGCTAAATCAAACAGATGAAGAGACCAAGAAGGAAGTGGTCAGCATAGCAAAACCTGCTCCAGGAGACATGGCTCATATGAAGCCACTATATATTAAAGCAATGGTCGAAGGGAACCCTATCAATAGGGTGATTATTGATGGAGGAGTAGCCATCAATCTTCTTCCAAAGACAACATTCGATAAACTGGGTAAGACTAACAAAGATCTTATTCCTCACAACATTGTGATTACTGATTTTGCAGGTAAGTCATCAGGCTCAGAAGGAATTGTAGCAATGGTCTTGATGATAGATGGCAAGATGAGGACCACTATTTTCGTGGTAATTCAAACAAAGGCCAATTTCAATATGCTATTAGGAAGGAAATGGATACATGTCATAGGGGTTGTACCATCAACTGTTCACCAGAAACCTTTCTTATGGGATCAACAAGGCAATCCCATTTTGGTCGAAGCTGACCAAGGGGTCTATACTGTGGAACAGGGATTGGTGAAAATGGACTTCGACAAGAATTTGGCTCATATCAGTCCTTATGAGCTTGACTCTAAATCAACCATTCATTCAGCCAAGGTGCCTCATTCAGTGAGGTTGGATCCTATCAAAGGATTTATATTAAAGAGAGAGGTCGACCTAGATACGACCTTAGAAATATTGGGTGATTCATGGAAAGCATAGAATCATTCATTAAGAGAGTAGCGGCCTATGTGGCTGAATCCAAGTGTGAAGCCCCTTCGGATTTAATTGAAGAAACAACAAAGGACAGTGAGGATCATCACAAACAACTGCAAGCTCGAGAAGGAGATCCAGTCTGTTTGGATTGCATTTATGATGAAGAAGCTTTAGATGTAGAATACGGCCATGAGAAAATACCAAGATTCGAAGCACAAGATCAACTCGAAGAAGTGAATCTAGGAACGGCCGAAAACCAAAGACCAACCTTCATCAGTGCTAAAGTAGACCCATAGATCAAACAACATCTGATCGAAATACTAAAGCAATATAAAGATTGCTATGCTTGGGACTACGATGAGATGCCAGGACTGGATCGTGCGTTGGTCGAGCACAGATTACCAACAATACCTGGGAAGAAACCAGTAAAGCAGCCCCCTCAAAGGTTTGCACCAGAAGTGGTTTCGAAGATTAAAGACGAGATTGAAAGACTCCTTAAAGCCAAATTTATAAGAACAACCAGGTATGTAAATTGGCTCTCTAATATTGTGCCAGTCATTAAGAAAAATGGCAAATTGAGAGTTTGTATAGATTTCAAAAATCTTAATGAGGCAACCCCCAAGGACGAGTATCCAATGCCTATAGCTGACATGCTGATCGATTCAGCGGCAGGGAACGAAATGCTAAGCCTTCTTGATGGCTATTCTGGTTACAACCAGATTTTCATTGCAGAAGAAGATATCTCTAAAACTGTATTTCGTTGCCCTGGGGCATTGGGTACCTTCGAATGGGTGATGATGCCTTTTGGTTTAAAAAATGCTGGGGCCACGTATCAAAGGGCCATGAACCTGATATTCCATGATTTTATTGGTGAATTTATGCAGGTATATATAGATGATGTGGTGGTCAAGTCAAAGACCAAAGCTCGACATTTGGAACACTTAAGATGTTCGTTCGAAAGGATGAGGCTGCATGGTTTAAAGATGAACCCTTTGAAATGTGCCTTTGGGGTGTCTGCAGGAAATTTCTTAGGATTCTTGGTACAACAACAAGGGATCGAGGTTGATGCAAACAAAACCCAAGCAATCATCAACACAAGACCCCCAGAAAATAAAAAACAGTTGCGGAACTTGTTAGGGAAGATAAACTATCTAAGGAGGTTCATTTTGAACTTATCTGGGAAGACTAGGATATTTTCTCCCTTAGTCAAGTTGAAGATAGGGGAAGAGTTCGAATGGAAAGAGGAGCACCAAGTGGCCTTTGATTCGATAAAGAAATACTTAGCCAATCCTCCAGTGATGACTCCCCCAGTTCAAGGAAGACCACTTCGACTGTATATTTCTGCATCTGATGAAACTCTGGGTAGTATGTTAGCCCAAAAAGATGATAGTGACTTCGAAAGAGTAGTATATTATTTAAGTAGAAGCCTTAAAGATGTAGAGAAAAGATATTCACCTTTAGAGAAATTATGTTTATGCCTTTATTTCTCATGTACAAAGCTTAAATATTATTTGAAACCCTCAGAGGTTTATGTAAGTTCACATTTCGATGTAATTAAGTACATGTTAATCAAGCCAATACTTCATGGCAGAGTTGGGAAATGGGCATTGGCCTTAACAAAATTTTCTTTAAAGTATTTACCTTTAAAAGCAATAAAAGGGCAAGCCCTTGCTGATTTCTTAGCCGAACTTCCTACGGTTAAGATCGAAGAGGTTAATTTCTTAGGAATTAAACCTTGGAAATTATTTTTTGATGGTTCTAAACATACTAAAGGGAGCGACATTGGCATGCTGATTATATCCCCTAATGAGGTGATAACTAAACTAATGTTTAGAATAAAAGGGGAATGTTCGAACAACGAGGTCGAGTATGAGGCATTGATCATCGGGCTCGAACTGTTGTTAAGTTTCGAAGTCTCTCACATTCATGTGAAGGGAGACTCTCAATTGATTATAAATCAATTGAAAGGGGTCTACAAAATGCTGTAGCTCGAAATTGGCAAAGTATTTTGCCAGGGCCAAGAGTTTATTAGGCCATTTCGAAGAAGTCGTTCTGGAGCATGTGCCTCGAGTCCAGAATGAAGTGGCTAACGAATTAGCCCAGATAGCTTCTGGTTATAAAGTCAGACCAGAAATCTTCGAGAACGTGATCGAAACCAAACCTCCATTAACAATAGAGGAAAGAGTGGTTTGGAATTTAGATATGCTAACATCTTTAGATTGGAGGAAGCCTATAGTGGATTACTTAAAGGATCCATCACAACCCGTTGAGAGGAAAGTCAAACTCAGAGCTTTGAACTACACGATCCTGGGTGATGAATTGTATAAGAAATCAAGTGGGGGGCACCTACTCAGATGTTTGGGAGAAGCAGAAGCATATCTGGCACTAGCTGAGGTTCATGAGGGCATATGTGGAGCTCACCAGGCAGGGGAGAAGATGAAGTGGACATTGCTGAGGTATTGCTACTTTTGGCCAACCATGCTGAAGGATTGTCATGATTTTGCTAAGGGATGTGAAGAATGCCAAAAGCATGGCAACGTGCATCATGCTCCTGCGGCAGAGCTCCATTCCATAATCTAGCCTTGGCCATTTCGAGGCTGGGCCCTCGACCTAATAGGTATGATTCATCCTCCTTCTTCAAAATGACATAAGTTTATCTTAGTAGGTGTAGATTATTTCACCAAATGGGTCGAGGCCATCCCTCTAAAAGATGTTGGGCAAAAAGAAGTAATAGACTTCATAGAAGAACACATAGTCCATAGGTTTGGTATTCCTGAAACCATAACCACGGATCAAGGGACCATGTTCACAGGAAGGAAAGTGGCTCAATATGCAGAGTCCAGAAAAATCAAACTTCTCACTTCTACACCTTACTACGCTCAAGCAAATGGCCAAGTCGAGGCCATTAATAAGATACTGATAGGGTTGATTAAGAAGCACATAGGCCATAAACCCAGAAATTGGCATGAAACACTTAGTCAAGTGTTGTTGGCGTATAGAAATTCCCCAAGGGATGCCACTGTTGCTTCCCCATACAAATTAGTATATGGGCACGAGGTTGTCTTGCCTCTAGAAATCAACCATGAATCCCTTCGAATTCAGAGGCAACATGAACTGCCTACTCAAGATTATCTGAGCCTAATGTTCGACCAGTTAGATGGGCTTGACGAAGAAAGATTAGTTGCATTAGAAAATATAATCAAGCAAAAAGAGAGAGTGGCTCGTTTCTATAATCGAAGAGTTAATAGTAAAAACTTCCAAGAGGGTGACCTAGTTTGGAAAGTGCAATTACCTGTAGGAAAGAAGTCACCAAGGTTTGGTAAGTGGACCCCTGTTTGGGAGGGACCATTCGAAGTTGAGAAAATGTTGTCAAACGCCTACACTATTCGAGATGTTACTTCTACTTGCGTGATTCGAGCCATAAATGGCAAGCACTTGAAAAAATATAAACCAATCATGCATGAGGTAAAGATTCATCCCGAATAAATAAATAAGTTTTAAGCCAAAAATGGCTATCACAAACCAAAGAAAGTATCAAAAGGCTTAAAAGAAACAAAATTTAAAATAGCTTCTTGGCCTTAAATTCCCGGTACTCTTCTTTGATCTTAGCCAAGGTAGCCTCCAAAGTGGCATGTTCATTCTTCACTTTCTTCATGTTCCCAAAGCAGCTCAGAAGGGTTGAAGAGTCACTCTTAACAACCATCTTCAATTCATCCTGACGCTTCGTACCTTGAATAACAGCTGCAGCAAGAACATCTCTTTCCTTGGTCTTCAAATCCAATTATTTTTTAAGTTCTTCGATCTCCTTATTCAATGCATCCAACTGAGTAGTTCCTTTCTCCAAAGTCTTAGAGTATGCTTCAAACTGAGCCTTATGATCGATAAGCCTGTTTCTCAGTTTTCCTTCTTGATCCAAAAGCTCATCCTGCTGGGTCTCATTGGCATGGATTCTGTTTAAAGTAGTAGTTAAAGAATCATACCATGCACAGAAGACTCCAAGGGACTCATCTAACTCAGCAGGGATATCAGCAGAAGATTTCTTGATTTCGGTCAACACTCCCCTTATCTCCTTGTCAAGGTCGTCACTTAGAACTTCAATTAAGTCTTGAGAAAAGACTAAGTGTTGGAGTCTACTCACCAACCCTTGGATACGTTGATGAGTACTTGATTCTGAAGTTTTGGCACTTCGGCTTGCAACAACTGTTGGAAGAGACCCTGAAAGTAATTTGTTGATGATAAAGAAAGGGTCATCTTCGAGCCGTTTGCTCAAACTCTCTAAGTCGACTGAAGGAGAAGTTGGTGGTGTTGGAGCTCGAGTTTCTTGTTGAACTGGGGTTGAGAGGGTAGCAGTTGGTGGAATCTGAGTCTCCTTCGAAGATAATTGCACAAGGGTGTCACCTGGTGGTGTTTGATCATTACCCTCGTGATCACCCCCTGGTGCTGTAAAAGAAGGAGTCGAAGGAAGACCATCAAGAGAGGCTTGAGTGGTTTCGAGTTCAGAGGCATGGCCTTGAGGCAAAGTGGCAGTAACTCGATCCTCCTGATAGTTTTGCACATTTGGAGGTTCACCAGTTTGAATGCCTTGAGCCTTGTTAGAATCAACAATGGTAGGATCAGCCTTTTCAGATTGCATAATGCCCTTTTCAGGAGCAGCCTCATGCTCAAAAGAGGTTACAATGATAACAGTTTCTTTAACATGTTGATTCTTAGGACTGGCATCACTAAGGGCCTGCTCAAACTTATCTTTATTTGATTCTTCTTCTTCTTCTTGCTGTTAGCCTTCAGAACGAACAGGGGAATTGACTTCAGGTTCTTCATTCCTGGTGTGATCCCCTGCATCTTGAAACCTTATAATTTCGTTCGAACCAGGATATTGAATGGCAAGAGGAAGATAATTTAAGAAAGAATCTAAACTTGAAGAACTCGAACCTGTGGTGCTCTCCTGATTCGTGGAGTCTAAAATCACCTGAGAGGAAAAGAGGTTCGAAGTCAAGGGCAAGCTGGTGAAAACAAAGAGTAATAACAAGTCAAAGTGTTATCTTACCACTTTGTTGGCCTTCCAGGAATGTCTAATGCCGAAGGCCACATGTTTGATCCTCTTCTTCTTCAGACTCGAGCCCTGAAAATCAATTATGAGTGACAAGTTTAAAACAAATGAAGAAAGAAAAGCCAAGCAAGTGCAAACCTCAGTGGTTTGAATAGTAGGCTCATTAGCTTCTTCATTAACAGATTTCTCCGCAGCAGAAGGATTATCCTCAGGATTAGAAATAGTGACTTGATCACTTGTCTCCTTGGAGCCCGAAGGCTCTTCACTTTGAGCCTCATTCGAAATATTTTGAGACAGGGTGCTTTGAGTCTCTTTTTCCTTTGGAGTAGTTGTGGGAGATTTCCTCTTCCTAGAGGTAGTAGTAGCCTTTGAAGCAAGCGGCTTCGACGTTGTTTTCTTTGTGACCGGAGCCTTCTGAAAATTCAAAGTAACACAAGGATCAAGGATGGTATAAATCACAAGAAAAACTTGAGTTTGTAAGTGTTATTCTTACTCTACGCTTCTTTGCAGTTTCTTTTGTAAGTGGGAGTTTCTTTCTTCTTTCTTTGTGTCTTTTGTTTTGATGGTTTTGATGAATCACCAACATCTTTAGAAGCTGTAAGGACATGAAGAGTTATCAAAAGATTTGAAGGTAAAGAAAATAAAAGAAGAGTAGGGTTGCTTCGAAGTACCTTTTCTTTTTCTATCGTCAGTCTCTTCGTATTCCATAGTGATGATAATGCGAGAAAAGCAAACTTCTTTCGAACATGATAGTTCTTTGTAAGAGCTACGCCACCACCGATCGAAAGCACGATGCAGAAGTTCGAAGGAGTGTAATCAGTAGGTACAAAGACAGACTTATTGGAATCGAACTCCTTTATTCTTTGAATCACCTCATCCATAGAAGTACAAGGGGCAACATCTTGGCCTTTGAAAAACGGGGTTGGTATATCCTGACAAAGTCCAAATTGCCTAGCCACTAATGTTGGCTGATAATGCATGAGGCAGGGAATTGTTTGATCATAGTGTGGAAAGATAAGGTGGTTCTGAAGGATCTCGCTCCACCTCTGGTTCTGAATGGTTTTCTCATTGGGAATTAGGCTTATTATGGGTTGGTGAATCCATTTGGGACCATAGTTTCTTTTTGAATAAGGGGCGAGACTTTCATTATATTTGTGCTGGTCAAAGAAATAAGACATGAAACTTTGAACATTCCCAGCAACAGCATCCTTCATATATAGGGCACAGATCGTAGTATAATTAAGGCTTTCAGCAGTGGGCTCGAAGGCATTGGCCACCTCTATTGTTATTTTGGCATCCCTAGGAAATGTGGCTCGAAGCCAAAGATCGAGAAGCCAAAAAGGGCCACAGAAGCCACCTATTGGTTGAGAGATTTTGTAGTTATTCCAAGCATCAGACATGCTCATGTAAAGGTGACCAAGAAGGAGTTTAGCTAGGTTGATTTTTCTGCCTTCATGGAGGCACACAGACAAGGGGTAAAGTCCTTGAGGGACTTGAAGGGAACGCACACAGAAAACAAAATTTGACAACCATAACCAAAGAAAGGCAATGTGTTCTTTCTCAAAAACATCAGTAGATGTTTGGTCATGGTTATTCCCTATGAAATCTAGGAAAGTCATTTTACTGGTGTTGATAGTGTAATCAGTGTTAGAAGGTTTGGTAGTGGGAAGATAAGTTTCCCCACAGGGGTCAAGACCGGTAATCACACTAACATCTAGCAAAGTTGGGGTGATCATCCCACAGGGAAGGAAGAAAGTGCATGTACCTTGATCCCAGAAGTTCATAGCGGCAAGGATGAGGTCATTGTTGTAATGGACATGCTCCCTTGATAGCTGAATCAAATCATAGATGCCCATTCGCTTCCAAAATTTCCCTTTCTGAGATTCAACCTTGTTAAGCCAATTGAGGTAAGTCTTCTTTTGCGTCATGGGGGTGGCCCTGAAGATGTTCTTCTCAATCGGGTGGAAATCAACCCGAACTGGATTGTCAAAGGCAAGGAGCTTCACAGAGGGGTACAACGCTTGAAAATCTTTAAATTGAGCAATTCTAGGAGGGAACTCATAAGGGCCAAGGAAACCCATACGTAACCCATCAATGTTGGCAGGAATGATGACACTATTAGCCCATACTTGAAGATTCTCATCCGCAGCTTCAGGTTCAGGGACGAAAACATTGTCATCTCTGACAATGGTCTTTCCATTTTTAGCTGCCAAGGGGGTAGGGCAAACAACATGGTATTTATCACTCTTAAATACCAAATTAGAAGACGCCATTGAAAAAGGTAGGAGAAAGTGGAAAGAAAATGGAGAGTAGGGCAAGAAATGTGAAGTATTTGCTCAGTGTGACAGAGCTGGAAGCTGAGAGACGTGAAGAGAAAGGTAAGGAGCTGAGGAAGAAGGTGAATGGTTTCTTAAACTCCTGTTACAAAGTAAAGGAGGGAAAACCAAAGGTCATTGGCGGTTACAAGGCCCAACTGACTATGAGTGGAAGCCCAAAAGTTCTCGAATCATGAGATCATGGGAGAGAAGGAGAGAAAACATTAAAAGACCCCAAGGAAGCAGATGGTTGCCACGTGTAGAAAAATGCACAGCTTCTAAAAAACGGCTCGAAGTTATGCATTTTGGGGGGCATTTGTTATACATTAAATTTAAAATGATGAAGTTCGAAAAGGAAAACAGGAAAAGCCAAAGAAAAGATAACTTTATTGATTCAAATCTTAAGTACAATAAGTCTATTCCTAAGTGGAGTTTCACTATTCAAATTTATGTCTATGCCCTAATCTATTTGGCAGGTATTTGCCTCGAACTGAGGGGAAGAGTCCATTTCGAGCCCGGTGTTAGTGTCATGTCTTCGGAAGGGGGAGCCCAAATGGATCGAATGCTGAAAAGGAAAGGATCGAAGCATTGGATCTTCCAAATAATCCAAGTGCTTCGATCCTTCATCTTTATCATTCTCCTCTTTTCTCTTTTTTCTTCCTTTGCACCTTCCTCTTGTTCTTCTTCTTCTACTCCTCAGGATCAGAAGACTGGGTGCAGAGCAAGCATGTGATTTACTGCCCTATACCTCAGAATAGAACCAGGGAGGTGGGAATAATACCAGACCTTGCATGGAGCTAAGGCCTGATAATTTGGCTGTACTGTTCGACCTGAAGTTTTGGTCCTCATTGAAGTGACCACTAGTGTTGGACACTCTGACGACCTGAAATCCAAAGGGAATGAAGGCATTAGGTCGTACAGAGCAGCCAATATAAGGGGCCTCTCCATGGAACAAAGGAAGACGATGGTACAAACAACATGATACCAATCTTTATAAAGAGGAAGCACATTGAAGTCATTGAGAGTGCCATCCTTGTAAGCCAATGAGAAGCAGTCCTGTGTGCATTGACCAAGATGAACGGTAGTCAAACAAATCAAAGTGGTCGGCAGATAAGGTACTTTGGAAAATGGATCAAGCTCGAAAGGAATCGTGAATATCAAGGAAGTCATATACTCATTGCCAAAATGGTTTGAAGAAAACCTTAGCTCGAAGAGGCTGATAGCCTAAAGGGTTCGAAGCTAAAGAGAATTTTAGCTCAAAGAGGCTGATAGCCTAAAGAGTTCGAAGCCAACCTCAGCTCGAAGGGAACAATAGCCTAAAGAATTCGAAGCCTCTCTTGGATCAAAAAAGGGGATTGTTCTGCAAGCCCGATTCGAAAGATCAGTTATTCCTCATCAACTTTAATTATCAGAAGCTTGTGGCCACGTCACCTTGAGCAGTTACTAAGGGGATCCAGCAACGTTCATGCAGAGAACGTGGGCTTATGGCAGTTCCAAAGGCAGTTAGGAGAAGCCATCTGGAAGATGGAACGGTTACCAGGATGGAGGCTATAAATAAGGGAAGAAAAGAAGGAACAAAGGTCCGCAACCTGAATACTCAAAAGCACCCTGAAAAAAGCCGCAACATCCACCGTAGCGATCAAGGAAAAACCAGCAAGCTTAGAGGAAGTAGGGACCTTGCAGACCAGCCCCCTTTATTTATTTTACCTGTTATTTTTCAAGTTTTCTTGTTGTTCTTGTATGCTTTACGCTTTTCATAAACTAGGAATCCATGACACCGTAACTGATTCATTCAGTTGCTTGTGTTTGTAAGTTAACTTTTCCTTTTAATGCAAGTTGAGGCCCTGTCAGGGGCCATTGTTGCACCATCAACGCTCTGTTTCATGGTAGCGTTACGCTTTGTATGTTCGAACCGTTTCTAAGGTTTCACATTAAGGTAGAACCCACACTAAATAACAAAGGATTCGTATCTCGTCCTAGACTGATCAGAGATACATTTGCTTGTGTAAATTTCTAGGACAAACAATTTTTAAAGATTAAAAGTTAAAAAATTTAGAAAGACTAATTTTACAAGACATAATATTTTTAATGTCTTGCTCATTGGGAGGTCCCTTTTTTTGGTCATACGTGTTGCATAAATGAGCGTTCGATATACATGCATCATGGGTGTACCTATCAAACTTATTTTTTCAATTGTGCATACACTATCAAATCATAGGGGTACGAATGAAATTTTTAAGGACGGTTATTGTGGGGTATAGGTTTTAGGAATTCTAAGGGATGAATGGGGATTTTTTTTGTTAGAATAAAAAAGTTAGGGTAAATGAGCTTTTTAATAATAAAAGATGTATAAAGTTTTAATCCAAATGTTGTCGGTTGACAAATTTTAATTGCTACATTTTATTACTAAAATTGTTATTGATTTGGTAGATTTTTGGATTTTTGGTGTTAACCATAGGTATCTCCTATTACTAGGGACAATTCTGTTCGGGACTTAGTAGATTTTTGGATTGAAACATTATCTTGCAAAAGGTAACAATTATTCTATAAAATTATTGTCAATTTATTTTTATCATTTATACTTTTTTGGTGATACATTTTAATTGATTTTTTTATTAAAAAGGCATTTAGTTTTGAAGAATTTTTTTAACTTAATCTTACAAAATGTCAAAATTATTTAATGAAATTATTGTTTGTGTAAATTTTAATTTGTAAAAATTTGTTATTAAAATGATGACTTTAAAATAAATAAATTTTGTTTGGGTTACAATAAATGGATTTGGTGTTTGCTTGAAATAGTGTTTTTTTATTTCTTGAATTTTATTAAAGTTTAATTTCTTTGATAATATTTTTCTTATTATTTTCTGCTTTATGCTAAATTTTAATATATTTTCTGAAATATTTTTCATTTTGATAGAATTTTGGTCTAAGAATTATTTTTGCAAAATATCAAAATCTATAATCTATAATTTTATAATAAGCAACTAAAAATTTGTCCACTTTACATTATGAAAAATATTATTTTTATAGACTTATTAGGTTAAATATATTTCAGTTGCCAAAAATATTTTTTTTTAATTGTTTTATTTATATTTTTTTTAATGCTTTTTTTAAGAAAAATAATGTATCTTACTATCTTTAGTTTTCTTTCATGATGTCTATAAAGATTAAAAGTACATAACTTTTATATTTTTTAAAGATTAAAAGTTAAAAAATTTAGAAATACTAATATTAAAAACATAATATTTTTAGAGATAATAATATATTTAGATTTAATTAATTTTATTATAGTTTCATTATTTTATGATAATAATTATTGTAATGTTTAAATTATATACAAAATTAGAAAAAAAATATGTTGCCCGTGTAACAAAGGCCATTAGATTTATTTGTGTTAATATTATTTTAATTATAATATTTATGATAATATTTATAACCAATGTAGCAATATTCTATTTTCCTTTTTTATTTTATTTTTCTTCATTTCATAATATTTTTATATACACCTTTGCAATGCTTATTTTTTTCTAATAACAACTTTTTATCTTATAATAAAGGTCATATGGGTTTTAACATGAAATGGAAGAGTCAAGTTCAATATTAAACTTTTACACTTGTATTCACATTTAAAGACACACACACACATATATAGTAAGAGACATGTTAAACGATAAATTGATAGCAAAAAATATTAACATGAATTATGAAATAGAGTATAAGGTTCGTGCATCACACGCGTACAGGTTACATACTAGTTTATTCTAAAATTAGAAAATTAAATAATATTTTAATTTGAATTAAAATTTAAAATAATTAATGTGGGGTTGTGTGGTCCATTTAGGAGTTCTTATAGAGTTGTTTTGTTTGAGTGCAGAGTTACTTAAAAAGTAAAAAGAAATCATGTGTCCGTGTAGAAGCCACATAAAAATTAATAAAATAAATTTTAAACAACTTATGTAACATGCTCCGTTAGAAATGGTCTCAAGCATGTACGTTTTGTAAAAGCCCATTTTGCTTTTTGAAAAAATTTTCGGGGCTCATTTCTTATTTTCTTTTGTTTTTGTGTTATGGGTAAAAGGCCCATTTCATTACCGACCCATCTTCCCTCCCTTTTTATCGTTGTGTTTTGATAATTTGTATGTTTGCATTTGTAAACTCACTTGATGAGTTAAATAGTTGGTGGACTTGCTTTATTTTGGAATAAGGATTTGCAGGTGGACATTGAATATTACTCCCAACATTACATCCACTCCTTAATCTTTGACCAGAAAGAGGCCCATTGGTGGACAGAAACCTTTGTATATGGCAATCCTAACATCACAGATAGAGCAAGCTTATGGGGAACTGTCTTTCGGCACCAGCTTCACCACAACAATCCTTTGCTATGTTTAGGTGACTTCAATGAGATCCTTTTCTGCCATGAAAAACTGGGTTCAAGGCCAGCAAATAATGGGAGGATGCAAATCTTCAGAAGTTTCCTAGATGCTGCTAGTTTTATGGACCTTGAAATCGGTGGAAGCAAGTATACATGGAGTAACAACAGAGAAGGTGACCAAGAAGTAAAGGAAAAAATAGATAGAGTGCTAACTAATTTTGAGTGGAGAACTTTATATCCACATGCAGAGGCCTTGGCTATCCCTCCTATCTCCTCAGACCACACTCCCATCATTCTGAATATAAATCCGGAAGGACACAGCCAGCAAGATTTTAAATTTGAAGCCTACTGGCAGGATCATGATCAATGTCAAAACATCATTCAGGAGTCTTGGAAACCTAATGCGCAAGAGGAAAGCCATTGGACAATACGAACTTGGTTTGCTTCCTAAACTTAGAGAGTTCCCTCTCAGGGAAATAATCTATCCTTTGACAGATGGTTATGGGGTAATTTCAGTGAATTCAAAAGCAAAGGCAACTATTCTCATTTTCTAGTGGCAAATTTCACTTCTATCCTATGGGCTATTTGGAAAGGTAGAAATGATTTTATTTTCAGAGGAACTCAACCAAATCCAATTTTTACTATTGCTAGAACTAACTCTCTCCTAGAACTTTCAAATTTTAATGAAAATGCAGGCAGGGATCACATGGATCAAACCTGGAAGCAGCAAGTGTCTAGATCATGGAGACCCCCTCATGCTGATGCAATAATGATTAACTGCGATGCAGCGTTTAAAGCCCAATCCCAGTTAGCTGCAATTGCTGCCATTGCCAGGGACTCTTCAGGGGTTATCCTATCCTTATCTTCCGAAATAGTTCATGCTTCCTCGCCTCTACTCACAGAAGCCCTTGTTGTCCAAGAGGCAGTCCTTTTAGCGTCCGGCATCTTCTGGCCCCGGATCCTTGTTGAATCTGACAATCAAAAGGTTATAGAAGCATTGAGAGGAGGGAATCAATTCTGGGTAATAGAGCAAGTAGTGAGGGATATTCAAATTTCAAGCAGTTTCTTACCTTTCTGTGGCTTTCTTTGGACAAGAAGGGAAGGAAACAACTTAGCTCAATCACTTGCCCACCTTACAATGCAGTCTGCTAGTTCCTTTCACTCCATTTCATCACTTCCAGTCTGCATTTGGGAAATCGCCAATTCAGAAAGGAGATCCATACTTTCCCATACCATGCCAACCTCCATCTTCTCATTTGCAGCCGCCCAAGCTGAAAATGCTTCCCTCAACCCAGGTGCGGATAATCTAGCGGGGGATCACCATTTGTAGCAAATCTCCATCTGAGTCGGTCCTCTCAGGCATCACGGGCTCACGATAACGAATCAATTTCTGCTCGTGAACCCTAAAAGCTTGTTGCTTTTCAGTAGTGTTTCTTTGTACTTGCTTTAATTTTCTTAACTTTAGTCAGAGCAGCGAATCCAAGGCTTAGATACTAGTTTTTTCACAGCTGGATTCTGTCGAATGCTCTCTAGTGTTTTCTTTTGGGCTCGGCCCTTTCTTTGTAAGGCCTCGTGCCTGTTTGCCTCTTGTTATCAATCAACCGACCAAAAAAAAAAAGATGAGTTAAATAGTTAATGTTCATCTTTTGTATAGGTGGGTCAATAATGTGAATTGAGGTATCTTTAATTTTTAGTTAAATTTGAATTTCTTGTTAATAATTTGTGTTATACTTAAAGTCAAAATAAAAAAATTAATACAAAAAAAATCTCTTAAAAGGAAAACATCTTCTAAAAATCAAAAATAAATTATTTTTAAATTCTCTTTTTCGAAATTAAAATTAATCAATTTCCCAATTACCTATTTGATTTCCCCATCGCAGTTTGAGGTACGTACGAGCAAGAATCGGACCCGTCAAATCAAAATAAATTTTTTAGAATATTTTTCTCCTTTCAATAAAAAAGTAACCACTCATTTTTTAAAATAAATATTATCGTTTAGTCTAAAATATAAAAAAGAAGTTAAAAATTAAAAAAAAAGCTTAATTTCCATGTCAATTTTCATAAAATGTGGTAAAATAAATATTTTTTAAAATTAGTTATGCATGATTAATTAAAGGTAATTGTCTTATGATGGATGTTATAGGGTGCTAATACCTTCCCTACGCATAATCGATTCTCGAATCCAAATCTGGTTCCAAAAACTACTTCTTAAAAGGGGTTTTCCTAAAATTTTCCCTTTAAAATAAATTTTGATGGCAACTCCATTGAAACATAATTTTTAATGATTCGGCTCGTTGATATGTCGCGATCCGAGTTTCAACAACAATAGAGATATAAAAGTTATGAGAATTTTGAGGTGCTCCTGGAGTTCCAAACATGAAGATGAGTAAAGTCTAGTATATACTCTCATGCACATCCATTTAGATCGACCAAAGTCACTTTTAAGAGTTATGGCAAGAGGAAAAAGGTTGTTAATATCTATCGAGATTGGAATTTGTTTGGAACTAATGCACAAAGCCCTCCAACATGACCATAAGCTTCTACAATTGCATCATTATTATAACCAATATTCTGGTAATATTGTTTAACTTTGGAAAATGGAAGATGAGTTTCCATGATTAACAGAAGTGAATTCTTATATCTACAACACAAATCTTTGATGTGTTGCTTACTCAACTTGCTATCCACACCATGAATGTTCTAAGGGAGGATATAAAAAATCCTTGAAACCAATCATCATAAATAAAATAAATAAAAGAACTGAAACATGAAACAACACTTGGATAGATTCAAGCATTTCCAAAAGTAGTCGCATGATCCATGGCCTCAAAAGTATACTACACATAATCACTATCTTTAAGTACCATGCACATATCACATTAATGGCAACTCCTGTTGTGTCTCAAGACTTGATAATCTTAAGACCCTCCATAACCAACTTTGATGATAATAACCTAAGTGCATGTTCTATAAAAAAATATAATTTCTGCACTTTAAATATTTCAAATGATGGTATCAGAATTGTTCAGACGACTAGAAGTGTCTTAAGCATCTTATCCATCTGAAGTATTTCCACCATCTAAAGAGCTCAACCTTCTGAAGCAAAGTCTATCGGAGGAGATAAAATTTTAAACTTTGCCAAAGTCAAAGTTGATTTGCCTCATGGAAGGAAGTCTTTGCTGAAGATGAGAAGAAAAAAACTAGTTTCTGGGTAGCTTTCAAAAGCGATGTACTGAAATGGAAATCTGCTCTGCAACTCTATGCAAGGTTCAGAACAACGTTGTTTTCCTCGCACCCAAATGCCAACTTGTCTCTCAACGGCTTCAACCCCTTTAATTGTATCTCTAAAAGGATATTTCTGGGGTGGGGGAGAGAGAGAAGACCCATGAAGCATATAAATACATGGAGCTCATTCAAGATAAAAAAGAGAGCGAATAATTTTTTCAAGTGGTTCTCTCTGTATTCTCTCTCATTTGACTTTCTGGATGCAGTTGTGGCATTGGAATGGGACCAAGTTCATGGAAGGGCATGTGACTATGAGCAAAGGCGGTTCCGGCGAGGCAAAGGCAGTAGAGGAAGTGGGTGATTGAAAGGTGGAGATGGGTCTGATTATGGGTTCAGACTCTAGATTTGTGGGAACGTTTCATTTTTTTTTTGTTTTGTGATCTTGATTCAGATTAAGTGGTTTGAAGGTGAAGGTTTAATGGTGGATTGTAGGTTGGTTGCTCCATTAGAAGAGAACCGCTACCTCACTCCCTTCTCACTGTTTTTTTTCCAAATTGCCCCCCCCTTTCAGATTCTGTAATCCCTTGGTTTTGTATAGAAAGCGAGACTTATTTTTGTCCAAGAAAGATTGCCATGAATTGATACATTGTTTTGTCCTGCATATTTTCTGAGAGATTTCCCACATCTACACTCTTTTTCATTTCAGGTAGTGAAACTTGCACTTTTTCAATTAGTAGTGCATGGTGAACTAAAATGATAAGAGGAGAGCCATCATGAGGCTCAAAAAATTCTTTTTCCTTCATTTTTTGTTGTTTTCTTTTTTCATAATTTTTTGTTGTTTGTTTCTTTTTCTTTGGGCCAATGCTAGCCCAATTTTTTTTAATTGATTAACTAACTGATTTTATTTTCAATTAATTATCTGATTACTTAATTAATTAAAATTATATTTTTTTGGACTAATTAATTAAAAATAACTAACCAATCAATTAATTAACTGGTTAATTAATTAGTCAACTAATTAGCCCATTTTGATTTTTTTAAAATAATAAAGTACAATTACATAATGAAAGGGTGAAAATAACACTCAAATTAAAATCTTATCGGACAAAATTGGGTGTTGACAGTTCTAGAAAATCCATGGCAGGTGTTGAAAGTGACTTTATAGCGCAATCTTATTTGATTTTTTTTCCACACCCCAACACTATAGTTCACATTGGCATTCACAACAACTACCCAAAAAGCTTTGCAACCCCGCTGAAGATGGCCATAGCGACCACATTTTTCAAACAAAACCAGAAGACCCTCACAGACCACCCAATACCAATACCCGTCCACATGAACCTCCCCCACCACTGCATATTGAGATCTATCTCAAAACACACACACGAACAAATCTACCTTGTTCCACCTTAAAAGTATTGATATAAACCTTTATAGGTCTGTGTATTGTAAAGACAAACTCGCTCCTAAGAGTTTTAATGAAACCAAACCATCAAAAGTTAATATACAAAAAGATTAATATGTAAGATATCTTGTTTCTACTGATTGTGTGCTCAAGTGGTTGCAGAGTTTAGCCTCTTATGTTGCAGGATAATTTCCTCTTTAGAAAAGGCAAGCTGAGTTGCTAAAGAGAACGTCAATCAAAAATCAACTCTTGACATATATAAAGCTGAAGTGCTAAAGTCAGTCAAAAGTGAAATTTTATCAAGATCAGAAACAATACCAAGAGTTACAAAGAGCTAAGAGGATGAGACTCAGACTCAGACTCATACTAAGACTCAGATGCCAATCTAAGACAGAGACTAAGACTCAGACACAAGCCTAAGACATAAGCCTAAGACTGAGACTGAGACTCAGATGCAAGATTAGCCTAAGACGAAGCCTAAGACTCAGACTCAGCTTGAGACACATGGTTCTCAAAGTTGACAAAAGTCAAGGCAAGTACACTGTGCACGTTGCAACAAACAGAGCATGCCTGAACACAACAGAGTAGGTCTGAACAGTGTCAACAAAAGGCAATCACTCCTCTGCAACGGCTAGTAACGGTCAGAAACGACTAGTTTGTGTTTGAAATAAAAAGCAAGTCCAAGACAAGACTATGTGAGAGACTACATTGAACATTTCCAGATCTCTACGTCTCAACTGCTTCTCAAGTCAATCTCAAGTCTATCTCAACTCAATCTCTGTTACACTTGAAAGTATCTTAAGTTTGTCTCACTTATTCTCTTTCACATTATTGCTATCACTTGATTGTAACTCTTGGAAAGAGAAATCAACTAGATGATCTCACTGCATACCCGTACCATGTACGTTGTATAAGCTAGTCCATCATCACATTCATTCCATCCCGGTAAAGAATCTCAATTGAGTTAGGTGTAAGCCTAGACTCATTGTGAGTTGTGTAAGAGCCTGAAGAGGCTAAGTGAAGAATACTTGGATCTCAGCCAGGTTAGGAGTGCCTAAGCTTGGTGTGAGTGTGAGCTTGAAGAGGCAGGAAGAATACCTATATTTGACAAGGTTGTCATAGTGGAAATCTCACAAGTTTGTGAAGACTGTACGTAGCCCAAGGAGTGGGTGAACCAGGATAATTATGTGTGTGCCTCTCCTCTCTTAATCTTGCTTATCTTATGTCTCTTTTAAAAGCACGTAATATTAAAGTTTATATACTTGAAATGCTGAATTAAGTATTAACTATATTTCAACCAAATTATTCAATCTCAACTATAAGACTCAGAGTTATATTCATTCCCTATCTGAATATCACTAATCTTTTATTATCTAAGTCAAATTGAGATTCCAAGCTGTTAAGCTTGAGAGTTAAGCTTAGCTTGAACTTAAAGTGTTTTTCAGGAAAAAAATTTTAAAGTCTCTATTCAACCCCCCTTCTAGAGACATCCAGCCAACTTCAGTTGGTATCAGAGCTCTACCTCTTGGGGTTGAGCACACCTACGTGTGAAGAGGATAAAGATCCATGGCTGGACAAAGCACAAGTCTTTTCATTCCTGAAGGAGCGTCCACCAATAGGCCACCTGCCTTTGATGGAACAAATTACTATTACTAGAAGGACAGGATGAGACTTTTCATTGAGTCTCAACATGCTGATATGTGGGAAATCATTGAGGTAGGCCCTTATATGCCTTTTATTACTGATGAACTTGGTTTGAGAGCAACTAAGCCTAGGGAAACTTGGACTGAAGCTGAAAAGAGCAGATACGTTCTCAACTCAAGAGCTAAGTATCTACTCACTTGTGCACTGAGCCGTAGTGAGTATGACAAAGTAGCTGGATGTGCATCAACTAAGGAAATATGGGATGCACTTGAGGTTGAGCATGAAGTAACAAACCAAGTGAAAGAAGCTAAAATCAACATACTGGTCAGACAGTATGAGCTTTTCAAGATGAATGAAGATGAAGGAATTGAAGACATGGTGAGACGCTTCACAGTCATCACCAATGACCTCAAATCCTTGGGAAGAACCTATTTAAACCAAGACATGGTGAGAAAGATCCTCAGAAGCTTGCCCAAACCTTGGAGGCCTAAGGTCACAGCTATAAAAGAAGCTAAGGATCTAAGCACACTCAGATTGGATGAGTTGCTTGGATAACTCAAAGTACATGAACAGGAGCTCATGGAAGAAGAACTCATCAGACAACCAAAGACAATAGCCTTGAAAGCCTCGTCCAACAATTCAAAAAGTAAGAAGGTAGGTTCCTCTCATCAAGTTTCACTAAAGTTATCTCATGACACAGATAGTGAAGATGATGAAGATGATGATGATGAAACTGAGATGGATGATGAGATAACTTTCATCTCACGAAAAATCAGACGTATGTGGAAATCCAGAGGAAGTGGAAGAAGAAGATTTCCATCCAGAAGAGGTGAGATCAAGACTGATAAGAAGGGACAACTCATATGCTATTAATGCAATAATCCTGGTCATATCAAGGCTGAGTATCACCAATCGAGGAAAGACACAAAAAAGAGTCCAAGGAAGAAGGCCATGATGGCAACTTGGGATGACACGGAGGAAGAAGAAAGCCAAGATGATGAATCAGCCAATCTGTGTCTGAAGGCTGATGGAGATTCCTCATATGAAGAGGTATATGAGTCTGACTCAGAACTTTCTTTTAATGAGCTTAAGTCAGCTTTTGAAAATCTCCTTTATGATTCCAATCTTCTAGCCTCAAAAAGCTCTTTGCTAAAATCTGAGTTAAACACTGCTTTAGAGAAAATAAAATTTCTTGAAAAAGAAAATGAGGATTTGAATCATAAAAATGCCAGTCTCATGTTGTCTCATATGAAAATGTCAGAACGTATCAAAGCTCAGACTCAAGCTCAAGTTGAGCTGGAATCTAAGAAATTGTGTGAAGAAAATCAAAAACTTAAAAGTCAAAATAGGACTCTCATAGATGATCTGGCTAAGTTTGTTAAATGAACAAAAAACCTTGAGAGATTAATTGGATCTCAAAAAGGAATTTTTGACAAAGCTGGATTAGGCTATGACAAGTCTACCAATGAAGTTTGGTATAAAAATTTATTTATTCCAGCAAAGAAGCGCAAAGAAGTATGCTCATGTTGTAGTAAGTTTGGTCATAAGACCTCAGATTGCTACATGAGACAAGTACCAGTCAAGAGGAAGGTATCTAACCACATAGGACCCAAATACAAGTGGGTACCTAAAGCTAAAACTCAATGTGTTGCAGACTTGCCTGACAGCAGCAAGAAGAAAGACTTTTTGGGTGCTGGACAGTGGGTGCTCAAGGCACATGACATGAGACAAAAGCAAGTTCTCAACACTTAAAGAGAAAGCTTTTGGAGTTGTCTCATTTGGAGACAACAGCAAGGTTCAGATCAAAGGGATAGGTAAGATTGGTAAGACAAACTCAGCTCAGATTGAAAATGTCTACTTTGTTGAGTGTTTGAAACACAACTTACTTAGTATTCGCCAATTATGTGACAATGATTATCATGTTAATTTTCAACCTACATTCTATGAGATCATAGACTATAATACTGGAGAGACAATTTTCTCATGAGAAAGGAACAAAAATCTTTACTTAGTCTCTCTTGAAAGTCTATCTGATCTCACCTGTCTTGTGTCTTATGACAATGAATAATGGTTATGGCACAAGAGAGTTGGACACATTAACATGAGAACCATAAAAACAACTTGCAAATCAATCTCTTGTGAGAGGATTACCTAAAATCAAGTTTGACAAAGATATGATATGTGAGTCTTGCATAAAAAGCAATCATACTAAGACAAGCTTCAAACTCAAGTCTTATGTAAGTACCACCAGACCTCTTGAGATACTCCACATTGATTTGTTTGGACCTACTAAGAATGCCAGTCTTAGTGGCAAGAAATATGGTTTTGTAATAGTGGATGACTTCTCAAGATTCACCTGGGTTTTGTTCCTATCTCAGAAGGATGAATCTTATGAAAATTTTAAAATTTTTTGTAAAAAGGTCCAATCTGAGAAAGGGTATGGAATTGGTACTGTGAAAAGTGACCATGGAGGAGAATTTTAGAATGCTAAATTTAAGAACTTCTTTGATAAAAATGGCATTACTCACAACTTCTCTTGTCCTAGAACACCCCAACAAAATGGTGTAGTTGAAAGAAAAAATAGAACTCTCCAAGAGATGGCAAGAACTTTGTTATGTGACTCTGGAGTTGAAAAATACTTTTGGGCAGAGGCTGTGAACACCTCTTGCTACATCATCAACAGAGTTACCATAAGGAAGATCTTAAATAAAATTCCTTATGAATTATGGCAAGGGAGAAAGCCCTCTATTTCTTACTTTCATGTGTTTAGAAGTGACTGTTACATTCTTAAAACAAAAGAATTGTTGGGAAAATTTGACACAAAATCTGACAAAGGATTTTTCCTTGGTTATTCACTAACATCCAAAGCTTACCGTGTATATAATCTAAGAACTAAAACTATTGAAGAGTCCATACATGTAGTATTCAATGAGATACAGGGAATCCCACAGAAGAGAGTAGAAGAAGAAATGATGGGGGACTTGAAAATCTCAAATAAAAAAGCTGAAGAAAAGGAAAGACTCTACATGGATCAAAAAGATGTAAGGACACCTCAGCCTGAGATGCATAGAAGTCCTCAGCCTGAGACTGAAGATCACTCTCAAACAGAAGAAAAGAATGAGGATCAGTTTGAGCTGGAGCCAGCAAGACAAACTGTACCTAAGACTCAGCATGAGCATGCCTCTGAGATGCCCAGAAACTGGAGACTGGTCAGGTCTCATCCAAGAGATCAAATTATTGGAGAGACCTCAGACAGAGTCAGAACGAGACCATCTTTCAGAAATGCTAAACATATGATGGCTCTCTTATCTGAAATAGAACCAAAGGACATCCAAGAAGCATTAAATGATGAGTCATGGGATAAGGCAATGAAAGAAGAGCTCAACCAATTTGACAAAAGCAAAGTCTGGGATCTTGTTCCCCCTCCTTCACATCAATCCATAATTGGAACCAGATGGGTATTTCGCAACAAACTCAATGGGAAAGGTAAGGTGATAAGGAACAAAGCAAGACTGATAGCACAAGGTTACAATCAACAAGAAGGAATTGACTATGATGAGACCTTTGCACCAGTAGCAAGACTTGAGGCCATCAAAATTCTTCTAGCCTTTGCAGCATACAAAGACTTCAAGATCTACCAAATGGACGTTAAGAGTGACTTTCTAAATGGCATAATTGAAGAGGAAGTCTATGTGAGACAGCCCCCTGGATTTGAAGATCCAAAATATCCTGAGTATGTGCTCAGACTGAGAAAAGCTTTATATGGACTCAAGCAACCACCAAAAGCTTGGTATGACAGACTGAGCTCATTCCTTATTGAAAATGGATTCTCCAGAGGTTAGATTGATACAACTTTGTTTGAAAGGGAATATAATAAAGATTTATTAATTGTCCAAATCTATGTAGATGACATTATTTTTGGATCAACTAATGAATCTCTTTGTCAAGAATTCTCAAGTCTTATGCAGGGTGAGTTTGAGATGAGCATGATGGGTGAGCTGAGATTCTTCCTTGGCTTACAAATCAAACAGAAGTCAAAAGGCATCTTCATCCATCAAGAGAAATATGCAAAAGATTTATTGGTAAAATTCAAGATGAATGATGCAAAGCCAATGAAAACACCAATGCACCCATCAACTCAAATTGACAAAGATGAACAAGGTAAGTCAGTCTCAGAGAAGTTGTATAGAGGTATGATTGGATCTCTCATGTATTTAACTGCTAGTAGACCTGATATTCAATATGTTGTGGGAATCTGTGTTAGATATCAATCTAAAACAAAAAAATCTCACCTCTCGGCTATTAAAAGAATTTTTAGATATTTAATTGGAACCACTAATCTTGGTCTTTGGTATGAGAAGGGAACCAGATTTGATCTTACAGACTATAGTGATGCTGACTTTGTTGGAGACAAGCTGGATAGAAAAAAGTACAAGTGGGACATGTCAATTCCTAGGAAAATGTCTCATGGTCTTGCAAGAAGCAAGGCACAATAGCCCTATCTACTACTAAATCTCTTAAACATGCATATCTGTGAGTAATTTTATACTGTAATATTTATCTTAGCTATTTTTCAACTTATTTTAGTTAAGACTGAGACTAAGTCCAGAGCTGAGACTGAGCTCAGCCCTGAGACTCAGTCTGAGGAAGAACGTGAGATGAGATTCAGATTAGGTCAGAAGGGAAAGCTAAAACGTCAGAGAGATGTTGGTAACCGTCTCTGAAGTAACTGACACCTAACGACTAAGTTACTCACAACGGCTACCACGTAAACCACACCACTAGCCATTACATTTATAAGGAGACATAACCGTTCAACCACTTTTTGCACCCCACTAAGTCTCTCTCTTCTCTCACTCTCTCTTCCTCCATCTCTCCTCTTTTCTATAAAAGGAAAATCTCTTTCAAAGCAAGCTCTCACCAATGCGTATCAAAATTCCTACCATTAAAATTTCTAAATCTCATCTCTCTTCATCTTCATCCTCACTTGAGCAAAATATGTCTTCTGCTTCTAGTGAATCTATGGGTTCTCCTGCACCCAGCCAAGAGAGGCTCACACGCTCACCTACTCCCCAGCCAAGCACAAAGTCTGAAGCTACACAGACTCAATCTCAACCTCTCTCAAAATCAAAGTCCACCTCCTCTCGCCAAACCAAATCCCCATCCTCTCTCAAAAGAAAATCTCCACCTAGGAAATATATGAGAATAGCCTCAAACGTGGTGCAAACCTCTGCACCCAAGCCACCCAGATCACCACAACATGTGGATCTTACTGTTTCTTCCCCATCTGTCAAAGGCAAAGGAAAGATTGGTGAAGGAAGCAAGAGCAAGAAGCTCTCCTTCCAGTCTGACTTGTTCGCTAATGAAGATGTTGAGAACAAATTTACTGGACGTTTTAAAGAAAGGAAGATAGTTATATGAAGAGTGATTCTTCCTGAAGAACTGAGACAAGAAAATTGGGACATTGCTCCCTCTCTTAAGATGTAAGGCTGGGAAGCCTATCTATGCATGACTGAACCAGTTTATCCAAGGCTCACAAGGGCGTTCTATGCCTCTTGTACCACTGCAAAGGGAGCTTCTCAAGGTTTTCCCCATGTGGTGGCAAACCTCAAAGGCGTTCACATGGAAATATACAAACAACATACTTCATGGAAATACCATCATGTTTCCATGTCAGCTTCCGTAGCTCAACTTCGAAATTTAACTGCTCCTAATTCCTACATGGAAATACCATCATGCTGCAAATCAAATTAAATCCCTGGATCTTAGCTTTCCACTGCCACTGGAATCACCCAAATCGTCCACCTACAGCTCCGAATATCTTCAAGACAGGTAGGTCAATAGGCTTAAAATCTGAAATTAAACAACAATTAATGCCCAGTTAAGCCCAATTAGGTAAATTCCATTTAAAGCAGTGGTTTTAATCATGAGTACAATCCAATAAAGTGAAGATTAAAGGTTCTAAGTGTGAATAATAATGTGCTCATCAAATTCCCCCATACTTGCCCTTTTGCACCCCGGGCAAAATACCGCATGGACTAAAAATCCAAGTAGGGAACACAGTAAATATACAAACAACATACTCATCAAAAGATCCTAGGAATGATTAGGAGTTGGCAAAATACAAGATCCAAGGAATCAAGGAATCAAGAAAAGTATGAGTGACATTCCCCACAATCTAGCAAACAAGATAGTCAATCAAATCAAACGATGAATAAATCGTGATAGAATCCTCACAAGACATACTTTCTAATCTCTCAAGTGTCTAAGATTGTGTTTGCACTCAAAGCACTCATGAAAACAAGTACTACCATAAGCTTGGCAAGACTCTAATGTCCACAATAATCACATGCAAGCAAAGATCAAAAGGACTCCATATAGGTTGTAATGGGGCCAAGGTAAAGGTAGGGAAAAAAGAATAAAAGGCAATAAACCAAAGAGAATAGAGGAGTAATGGGGAATAAGTCCAAAAGTAAATGCAAGTAGCATACTCCTCAAGAATGCAATTAAACTCATCTTTTCTACCTTTTGACCCACTTTTTTTTATTTCAAGCACACTTTATTTCTTTGTTTTTTTATACTTTTTTTTAACTTTTCTTTTATTTTATTATTGTTTTCTAACTTTCCTTATTTCTATTTTTTTATCTAGCCAAGGGTCAAGAAATAATGCATTACCCACAAGAGAAGATAAGAAAATTAAGTACACCCTCACACTTGTTTAAGAACCTATTCCCAAAACAATTCCAAAGCTCCTTTATCCCCTAAGGTAAGGACAATATATGGTTTTTCTCTTTAAGGCTTGTAATGAGCTTTTAAAACAAAAAATGGATTGTATAGGCTCAAAGGGGCTAGCAAGTGGATTAACAATAAGGTAGGCTATATGGCTAGTGGCTCAAAATCAACAAAGAATGCCTAAATCATCTCAATACATGCATGTGAACCAAGTTGCAAACTAAAGAGTCAAGCCAAGTTCTAGAGCACAAGCAAACATGAGTGAAATCACATAAGAAAAAGCGAGAATAACATAGAATGGTCCATCCAAATATAAGGCTCAAAATGTCACCAAGGACAACTCTATCACAAAAGGTTCATCCCAATAATTCTCAAAACCAACTTGTTTACCAAAATGCAAGGAATCCAATCAATACAAATCATGAAACAAATTATCTAAGAATTATGAAAATGTCAACCACTAATACAGATCCTAAAAATCAAATGAAAAACATGCTATATTTTTTTTTACGGTTAAAAATGTTTTTGCTGTAAAAATTGAATTACCATCAAAATTTTGCTATAAAAATTTTTGTTGTAAACAACAACATTAAAAACAAAACAACAGGTATAGAACAACTACAAAACAACTACAGAAACAGTAAAACAACAAAACAGACAACATACAGTAATTTCAGACTGCAAAAATAGTAGCAGCAACTATGAAACAGCTGGAGAATAACTATGAAATAGCAAAAATAGCAAATGAAAAACAGAAAAATGGCCTATTGCAAATAGTAAAAACAATAAAAAAAAATTTTGAATCCTGAAACAATCCTAAAATTACTAAACCTAAAAATTAAAATCTCAAAATTACAAATCTCCTCCCCCACACTTAAATCACACATTGTCCTTGATAAGTGCTAAAAATATGATAAATTTGTATATAATTACAGCACTTATCAAGGGAAAAATGTTAGATTTATTCCCCAAATTATCTCTTTTTAGTATAAAATGCAGATCTTGTGATTATTTAATTCAAATTTGAATTTGATGCTATTTTGATAAGAAATTTGTTGATTTTGAAGATAAAAGGGAAAGTTTTAAATGGAGAAACAAGATAGCATCTATTTGAAGAGAAAATCTGCAGATGAGATTTTAAATGGCAATAAATCAAGATAAAATCAACAGTCATTTAAAAAAGGATTCTGAAGATAAATTCTCAATTTGAATTTGAAGATCAAATCAGCACAAGATCAAGCTAAACAGAGGGAAATAAGGAAAACAAAGCAAACAAGGATAAGATCAGGAAGAGATCAAGTTGAAAAAGAGTAAATTAGGAAAAGTTGGAACGAGAACTACGCTCCACCTGCGCTGAGCGTAAGTGGAGCGCAACAATTAATTTGCTCTCTGTTTCATGCGCTTCATCTGCGCTGAGCGCAGGTTGAAGCGCAGGAATACAGAAACAAATTTCTGATAAGATTTCCAACAAGATTCCTTCCAGATTTCAGACAAGCTTTCCAACTTCTATTTAAAGAACCTTTTGCAAAGATAAAAAAAAGTCTCGGAGACCCAAGGGAGACGGCAGAGCAGATCTGAAGCTAGAGAGAGTGACAGTCTCTCTATTGGTTTGTAATGGCTACCATGAGTAGCTAAACTCTCCGATAGGATTGAATGTAGTCGATTCAATCCCCAATTGTATTTTGGATTCTCTTTGTTATCTATGAGTCTCTATTTTTATAATATATTTGTGTTTTTACTCTGTTCTTAATGCTTAGCTTCCGCCTTTGTGCCAGAGTTATGATATGGTTTTATGGGGCGCACTAGAAGGTGGTTTTGTAAAATCAGGAGCAATTTCTTGGGAGCCTAGGAATAGGGATCTTGAATTCTGATTTGGGTAAAAATTACTCTATAGGATTGAATGCCTAGGAATAGGGTTCGACTTATGGATAGCTATTAACAACTGTTCTTAATGCTAGGCAATTCGATTATGCAGCCTAGGAATGGATGTTTAGGGGGTTGTTCTAAGGATTTCATAGTTGAGGAATCTTTATGAATGAATTTTATTTGGGCTTCAATAATTATAATTATAAATTATTAGATTTCATTGGGTTCCAAATACAAGAGGGGTGCGATCAATGAAGTTCAATCCTGGTTTCTTATCTTGCTCAACCTTATCCAAAATCTCTTATCTCTATTATCTTTTCTTTTATTTAAATTTAAATTGCAATCTGCACAAAAAAATATTCAAATCTGCTCTTACTTGATACGTGTGATCACTAGAATTTAAATTGTATCGTTCCCTGTGGATACGACAACTCTCTTACTTACTATTATATTGCTGCGATATTGGTACGCTTGCCAAGATCTCAATAGTCCTCAATGTAAAAATAAGGGAATTATTGATTGATAAGTGAAAATTATATGATAAATTAGAGCACTTTTTAGTTCACTTATCAAGGATAAAATGGTATTTTTGCCCCAATTTAATCCTTTTTTATTTAATATTTGATAAATTGTATTTATTAATCTGAGATTTGAATTTGATGCTATTTTAATAGAAATATGGTTGATTTTTGCAGAATATTGCAAAGATTTGATTTGAAGGAAATATAGCATTAAATGAGGGAGATATCTGCAAGATTTGAGTTTGATTGAAGACATTTAATAAAGATTTGAAGAAGATTTGAAGCAATCAATGAGGAGATCACTGCCAATCAAACAAGGATTCTGCAGACAACCTTCCCAATTAAATCCAAGATGCTCAATAAATGCAAGATTTCATCAAAGAATAGGGAAACAAGGAAAGACAAATCAACCAAAACCAGTCTCGGGGAGAGATCAAGATAAAAATAGAAAGTTTGAAGCTGCAGGACGCATTCTGTGCTTCAACCTGCGCTGTAGCGCAGGGTGAAGCACAGCTCTCTGGAACCTGCGTTGCAGCCTGCGCTATAGCGCAGCTTGAAGCGCAAGTCACGCTGATTCTTGCCCTGTTTCCAGTTTTAGATAGATTTCTCCCCAATTTCCTTTGTCTTTCCTTAGCCTGTAAATATGACCTCATTGCACCAGATCAAAGTGTACACGATTATTGTAATTCATTCATATTTTAGTGATAATGCACCAAAGCTAATTTTAGAGTAGGAGAGGAGGAGCGCTTCATGAGGATTGAAGATGGTGACAGCATCTTCGGTAGTTTGTATGGCTACCCTGTGTAGTTAACTCTCCATTAGGATTGAATGTAATTGATTCTATCCCCAAGTGTATGTAAATTCTATTTTATTATTTCTGAGCTCTCTGTCTATAATATTGGTAATCTTATTCTGTGCTTAATCCCTGACTTCCGCGCTTGCGCCAGAGTTATAGGCTAGTTTCGACTAGGATTGAGGATGGGGGAGCCTAGACATAGGAAACTCAAACTCTAATTGAATAAGAGGACTCGGTACTCTATGACTGACACATGAGCGTTACTAATGAGCGATGGGTAGTGACAGTACTCTAGCGAAGGGCGTTTACAAGATTAGGCCTTAGTATCGATAGCAAAGGATTAGTTGATTGTCAATCCAGGACCGACACATGGATGTATCCTGATGAGTGATGGGTACTGTGAGTACTCTAATGAAGGTGCGTCTACAGGATTAGGTGATGATCACATTTTTATTCACAATTTGTATAATTAATCTTAGCTTTCTTGGGCTCTAATTGTGATTAAATCCACTATTTTAATTGGAATTTACCAAATTGGGCTTAATTGGGCTTTAATTGTAAATGTTGTTTAAATTCGGATTTTTAAGCCTACTGACCTACCTGTCTTGTTTTGATGATATCTGGAGCTGATGGTGTCCGATTTGAGTGATTCCAGTGGCATTGGAAAGCTATCTTCCGGGGCTTTAATTTGATATGCTATATCACCATATTCCCATGAATAAATTAGGATCAGTGGCTGTTTCAAAATCGCCTACTGTTGTTGACTGTCACAAGTCCGAATTTGATTAGTTTTGTAATTAGTTTGTGGGCCTGTTTTAATTAATTTCGGCCCAATTAAGGCCTAATCAGTTTGATAATGATTTAGGCTCTATAAATAGGTGTGTTTCTGAGTGGTTTGAACACTTTTCATTCATTTTTCAGATTTTAGAAAAAAGACTCTTCACTTTCCCTCTCTTTTTCTCTCTTCCTCCAATTTCGGTTTTGGCTCTTCTTCTTCCTCTTCTTCAATTTTCGAATTTCTCCTTCATGGAAATGGAAGGCTAAGCTTCAAGGATTGTTTCTCTACTGAATTCACAAAGGAAATTGAGGTTCTAATTTCGTTTTTCATCTCTTGATTTCTTGGACAGATTCATGAATTTTCCTTCTCCTAGTTTCTTGATGTTTAGGTTTGAATTTGAAATTGAGTTGCATGCTTTATGGAATTCGAATTCTAATATGAATCTAACTCACATTTTAGGTTGCTTAATCTGAAATGAATTCTAGGTTTGCTTAATTCCAAGGATTAGAAATTAGGATTCATGCTAGTTTGCTTAATTCTAGTGTGAAAATTAATGAGGATGCTTAATCCGAATTTGATTCTGTCAAGGATTTGAGGAATTTTGTATGAACCAATGATAGATCCAATTTGTGAATGAGGTAGAGAACCAATCCGTTTTTTCTTGAATTGCTTTCTGCAAATTTAAAATCAGTTTGAAAATTTAGAAAATAGAATGAACAACAATCAAAATCCCCTTGTGTGTGTGTGTTGTTTTGAATTTGAAATTCTGAGTTTGTAATTGGATTCTTTGGGAAACGGCTTTGGGTTAACCAACCCTCACTGCATTTTAATTCTTTCTATTTGATTGAGTACGGCCTCGATCATTAGGCCATGTTTATCAATTAGTTCTTTTACGAACAGAATAAAGAAAACAAAATAAGCCGAGGGTAAGTCTGTCGCTTGGGAGAGCCCCGCATGGATTATCTTTGAGTGTGAGTGGCGCCTGGTAACTCGGGGTCATAAGCAATTTAGTTTGTCTACAGTATTATAGAGTAAACCTAAAATAATAGATAGTTTTTACATGCACAAAAGGTGTGATGATATGAAGTTCAATCCTAATCCAAGTAAAGTGTTTCTAACTCTTCCTTTTTAATTTTATTGATTATTTATTTGTTATTTACCATTTACGCAACAATACTCTTATAAATTCGTTGTTTCTCTTGATAAATAGACCACGAATTTACGTGAATTGACCGTTCCCTGTGGATACGATAACTCTTCTTACTATTATACTACTGGATTTTTGGTTCGCTTGCCAGAAACCCATCATTGATCAACAGACATAGTGTAATGAAAATGTGGGAAAAGAGAAACTTCCTCTTCAACCAACTCCCGTTCTAGGACTGCTTGAATCATTCAGTACCACCTCTACGAGGCTCATCCAAGTGTTGTTTGAAATAGAATATAAAATGTCGGTATGCAGCAACTTGATGAGCTCCTTTATTACTTGCAGTAGAAGGTTCTCCTTCTGTTCATCCTCCACGCCTGCATGCTTGAGGTGGCTAGGCAATGGCTTCTCCAAGAATGGTGGTTAAACAACAGGTGGGAGCAATGTGGTACTAGGAGGTGATTCTACAACCTGCACATCAACAAAGTCAGATTTATATGTAATTGTTGTAATCAAGCTTGTGCATTCTGACTTTGTTGAATCAGTAACTACTGTATCAAATAAAAAACCTATGGAATCACAATTAGTATTCACAAACTTGTCAATTTTAGCACACACTACACGTAAAAGAATCAGTACATGAATCATAAGTATAACAATCGCTGAAATTAGACAAGAATGGAAAATCAAGCTCTCCTACAAACTCAAACATTTTTTTATCAACAACATGTTCAACAAGCAAATCTTTATGAAATACAGAATGGTCCTCAATAGGATGCCACATAGCATATGAACTCATAGCATCTGAATCCTAAGACTGAACCTGATTCATAGTAGTAGCCAACTGCCCAATTTGACTATCTAGTTTTGAAATGTCGCTCTGTTCACTGCTGGAAATTCATATTGTTAACTGTCATCTGCCTTATTAACTCTTCCAGAAAAAGCTCACTCTTGGAAGGTGCAGCAGCTTGTGGTGGATACTGCTGTTGTTATTGCAATGAAGGAGGCTGGCATGGCTAGCTTGGCCCAACATGAGAATGAGACTAATAAGGCACATAAATCTGTTGCAGAAGATGTCGATAATTACCATAAAAATCTACAACATATGCTTAAGGAGAGAACTAGTCTTCTGACTCATGCAAAGTAGGGCAAGAATCGGTGGGGTGCTCAGGTGATGTACAAATCCCACACAACTTCACACGGTTTCTAAGATACTGCTAACTGCTTGACCAAAAAAGATAAATCATCCAGCTTTTTCTCTAATTTTCTATGACCAACAAAATATGATGTCTCCTCCTAATGAACTCCTCTAGGAACAATCATTGAGTTGTTTCTGGTACTAAATTCCTGATTATTTGAAGCCATGTACTCAATGAGTTCTCTCAAAGTTCTTTTAGCCATAATGTTAGAATTAGTATCAATAAAATCAATATGAAAAGAAAAGGAAGAAATAGAAATTGAAACACAAACAGAAACATACTCAGACTCACAATCAACAAACTAGACTCTATCAAACAAAGACTCACTATCACTAACAGAATTATGCATAGATGTAATCCTAGGTTACCTAACTTGCCTATGATATGTCTTATCAATTTTTGGGTCATATAGATATAGGAAACTGGATTTGCTTTAGTCATACACTAAGCATACCATATGAACAATACAAATCAGTATATAACAACAAGGTAGCTTATATAGGTGACTTATACCAAATGAGAAGAAACCAACAAGGGGAATGCATGAAAATACTCTAATATGATAGTAATGAACCACAAAAAAATTCAGAACAAAACTCAAAGCCTAGCTATGCAAACAACCTAAGACAATATGGGAAAAATCAGCTAATAAAACTTCAAAAATAAAAAAAAATGGTAAATGACCTTTTTTGGCTTAGCTACACAAAGACAATGGACTCCCGTCAAATGGCCTTTTCTACCCAAAAAGGATATATAATATGCCCAATTTTGACTTTTCTAGCTCAAGTTATGATTTTTTAAAGTTTTCAGGCGAAAATAGGCCAATACAAAGTGTAATCTCACAATTTGCGGCTATCTAAGTCCAACCAAGGCATCTAAAATTCATTATTAATTCAAAAAAATGTAGACACAAAAATTAGAGCAAAAATTCTACCTTTAACTATGTTAACCAAATAACTTAGATTCAATACTAGAAAGTCAACAGAAAAGTCAATAGGATTATTCAACGAGTAATCTCAGCAAATGCAATTCAATCCAATTCTCACCAAATCAATTCTAACTTAATTACAATGATATTAGAACACTAATATAAGACTAAATGCATTGCTTAAAATGACTCAAACACAGATTAGAGATCAAGGCTCATAAACTCAATTTCAGCAGTACAATTGGTAACAGAATTTTAACCAAAGAACTGAATTATGGAACATTTCTCAAATATGAAAAAATTGAATGTTAGTTGAACAAAAACACAAAATGAAAAATGACTCTAAACTCAGAAACACAAAACGGTCGCGAATTACAGAATCAAATGAACATAAACTCATAATTTCATAAACTCACACTACAGTCTCTACTTCTTACTTCACTAACAGAATTACCTAACAAATTTCCTATATTGGATTTGTCTCACTACACACATAACACATAACATATAACATGACTCAATTAGCTAATATTACACAAAAATAGAACACAACACAATTTCTAACATAGAAAACACAGTATTACAAGAAACAGAATTAACAACACTATGTGAGTGAATCCGAAAATGAATTGAATTCCCCATAACGGCGCCAAATTTAATCTAGGTAGTACTCAACCAAATATTAATATTCAGAAAATGTAGTTAATGGAGAATTAACAAAAGTCTTCTCTCAAGGAATTCAATAGAAAATCCGAATTTATTCATAAGAATTGTTAATTCAACAGAAGCAAGGGGTATTGTTTGGTTGTTTTTTAGAATTCAAGAACAGAATTGTAAAATTCCAAATTCAGAAAATATGAAAGAAAATGGATTAATTCTCAAGGTCATTCACATAGGATCTTTCATTGGTTTACAGAAAATTATGAATTCCTTTACAAATTCGAATTAACCAATTAAGTATCAATTAATTCATCAATTATCTCAAGCAAGAATTAAGCAAACTTGTGTGAGAATTGTAATCCCTAACCTATTGAATTAAGCAAACGGTAGATTCATTTTAGAATTAAGCAAACTAAAATTCGAATTTAGGATTAAGAGAAGAAACATAACCATGAAGCATGCATTCCAATTCGAGATTCAAAAACCTATATTATAGAGATTAGGAAAGGAGAGAATTTGTGTAGAAAACTGAAACCAAATTGCTTAGAAGGAACCTCAAGATCCAATGCTAAGAACACTTTAGAATCAACCTTAAAAGCTTAGCATTCCATGGAAGTTGAACAACAAAAAAGAAAATGAAAGAAGAAGAGAGAAAAGGAGAGAAAGTGAAGAGACTCAAATATGAAATTGTGTAAAAAAATTCAAAAGTTCCCTCCAAAAGAGTAACTACCCCTATATATAGATCTAATCCTAACCACGTGATTAATCAGATCTAAATTATGGTTGATCTTTGATTAACAAGTATCAGACCCAAAACACTAATACAAGTCTTAAAACAATGTTGTTCCCGTGACAGTTTCCGTAGCCCAACTTCAAAATTAAACTTCTCCTAATTCCTTCATTGAAGTACTACCATGAGCAATATCAAATTAAAGCCCTAGACCTTAGCTTTCCAATGCCACTGGAATCACCCAAATCGTCCACCTACAGCTCCGGATATCTTCAAAACAAGATAGGTAGGTCAATAGGCTTAAAATCCGAAATTAAACAACAATTACAATTAAAGCCCAGTTAAACCCAATTAGGTAAATTCCATTTAAAATAGTGGTTTTAATCATTAATATAGTTCAATAAAGCTAAGATTAAAGGTGCTAAGTGTGAATAATAATGTGCTCATTATCTAGGCATGAATTTTATTCCTTATGCATTTGATCAAGGTTTGGGTATGGAAAAAGGAATTATTCCTACTCCAATATTTTACCCATTTCTCTTTAGCTTCGTTGTCTTCTCAAAGTATTGAAGCTTGTCACTAATGATAACCTCAGTTAGGGATAACTTTTGTATTTTCCCCGAATGCTTTCTTGATATGAACTTCACTTCTGTTAGAATTATTCTTTTCGTCTCTCTGTCTATCACAGACTCTGTAATCTTCCAGTTCCTGTATATTCTCACATCCTCTATTATAGACATTCGAGCTATGGAGTGGAAAATTTTATTTTCCCTACCGGCATTCGGCCAAAGATGTCGAAAGGGATTATCATACTTCTTGGAAAATTGATTTCGCCTACACCACTTGACATGACTTTTACCTTAAGCACTTGTTTCACGCCAGTATCAAACAGAAGTCATTAACTTATGTGTGTCAATTTGTTCGAATCAAAATAGTCTGAAAGGCATTTTTAAGGGTCGATATTGGGTGAAAGGTGCTTTATCGGTGTTACACTTACTTTTAGTTGGATTGGTTGTTATTATAGGTCAAGTGACCTACTAGGTGAAAAGAGCTTGACTTTTAATATTTGCAGTGAGGAGCTTGTTCCATTTAGCTAAAAAGGTGGGATAAAGTTCTTATCTGTAATGAAAATCCATCGAGAGCTACAACATCCCACTACTCCAGTCGGCTTCTCTTTGCATCACCATCGTCGCCAAGAATTGAAATACCACCAGAATCCCTTCACCTCATTGTCCCAACAAGCGCACCCGAGCTCCCGCCCCGCCGCAGTACGTAGAAGTAGGCGTTGGTGCTCCGCACCACCACAATATAGTCATGCACATGTCACTCTGTCGTTGGCAATCCAGCATCACCTCAACCACTACAACACCATAAGCCAAACTCCCAAATGTCTTAAATCCATGGCCATATCATTGTACTTTACCAAGCTAGCACATCTACTCTCACAGTAAACAAATTAGTTTGCGTATCATGGCAGAACCCAGTATCACTCTATAAAAAATTACCACTCTTTTCTGATAGTAGAAACAAGAATGAGCTTCCAACCTCTGCAAAATCTAATTACAAACCATACGGAATCGACTTTCCAACAAGCCCAACTGGAAGATTTACCAATGGTCGAACTACAATTGACATTATTAGTAACATTTCTTTAAAGTTATCAATACCTTTATTATCTCTTGAAGAATTTTTTGGATCCAATTTATGAATAGAGATTAAGTAATTTTATGATAATATAAATCAAAAATTTTCTAGAATCTCAGAAAGATCAAAAGCTATATTCATATGCATATTAAACCAAGAAAATGTGTTTTTTCTCTTAGCTTAAACTTTATCATTGCAGCTTAACTTTTGGGATTTGAGGATTTCATCCCATCGTTTGCAAACACTAGTGACTTACAATACTCAAAAAGTTTGAACTATACATCTAGGGGAGCTGGAATTCGTGTTGAGACTGACATGCGTCTGATATATATATATATATATCATACAACCTTTTTATTTCTTTGCTTAATCTTTAATTGTGGTTTTTGGTATACGGAAAGAAGGTTTTTTTTACAATGCAAATGTGTGCCACTAATTTAGTGTTATGCAATGCATAATGTTTGTATCAACTTGGGATTACAGTTAAAAAATCACAAGGTCATAGTTTCTCATTATGCTACCAAACTTGGAAATCCTGAGAAAGCTTAACAATACCTTGAAAAGTGCTTGTATTATGTGGACATAGGTAGAAATAATTACATAAGTCTGGAGAAGCTCATTAAAGAGCATTTATGACCATGAGGAGTACGCAGAAGCTCTGATTGAAGAGTTATCTCTGACTTTCCAGGTATCCATCGTAGGCCATCTCTGTTGGTACAAAAATGGGGGCGTCTCTCATGCATTATTTCTAAGCACTTTATTAACCAAAACACGGAGGAACCAAACAACAAAATTCTTTAACCCAAACTATTTGGTACCGTAGGATTTAATAATTTTTAAATCAAGGGTTCTGATTCATTATAGGAAACCAACTAGTTTGGGATAAAGAATTCTGTTGTTTGGTCCCTCCATGTTTTGGTTAATAAAGTTCTTAGAAATAGTTTATTTCATAAGAGACGCTCCTTTTTGTCCCAACAAAGATAACCCACGATAGATACTAATAAAATTCAGAGATAACTTTTTAATGAGAGCTCATGCACACTCCCCATGGTCATAAATGCTCTTTGTTGAGCTTTTGCATACCTATGTAATCATTGTTTCCTATGTCCACATAATACAAGCACTTGTCAAGGTATTGTTTAGCTTTCTCAGGACTTTCAAGTCTGGTAGAAATTTAAGAAACTATGACCTTGTGATTTTTTAACTCTAAATCCAAACTAATACCAACTTCATGCATTGCGTAGCACTAATTTAGAGTCAAACATGTGCATTATAACACAAAACCTCTTGCCATATATGTAAAACAACAATTGAAAATTAAGAAAAGAAAGAAAAAGGTTGTCTGATATATATATATATATAACGGACACATGTCGGATTCAACACGAATTCCAACTCCCATAGATGCATAGTTCACTCTTTTTGAGTATGCATAAACCATTTGCAAATGGTGGAATAAAATCCTCAAATTCCAGAAGGTGAGCTGTAATAATAAAGTATAAGCTAAGAGAAAAGACGCACTTGCTTTGTTTAACAAATATATATAGCTTTTGATCTTTCAGAGCTTCTAGAAAATTCCTAATTTATATCTTTATCTTTATAATAATAAAAGGAAGGAAGTCTGGGACTCCATTTTCCCGCCCAAAGTAAGGGTATTTTTGTAAGTTATTTTAATTTGATTTTCTAATTTTTTAAAATTTAAAAGTTGAATTTTTAAAATATCTGAACATTTAACAATCCCTTCATCTTCCAATGTATTTCTTCAACTTCCTATGAAACTCCACTCAGATTTTTTACCTCACTTATTCTCTTTCCTACTTTTTGCCTTTTAATCTCTTTCCTACTTTTTGCCTTTTAATAAATATGGCGTTGATCGTCTCCATGACAATTCAGATTTATGTTATTTATTTAGACTTCCATTTTTTAGGAATTAATTAGTAAACGTTACAGCTAATTCTCTCTTGCCTCTTCTCTCTGCCCGAGTAAATGGTGGAGGTTTGGGAATTGCAATTTTGTCATTCAAAGCATCTCTTTGCTATTCCCGTGCAACACTCCTTCATCCCTTTTACTGAAGTGTGATTCTTCTCCCTATATTTTTCTTCATCTTGATGCGCCCCCTTCTTCTTCATTACATGCTCTCCTCCCATCTCCTTCTGCATGAATATGCCCCTTTTGCTTCTTCATTTCACTGCGACCGCTTCTCCTCGCCGGCGTTGTGGATGTCTTTTGGCTCTTTGCCGCGGTTTTTGATGGGTTTATGTTGTTATGTTCACTGTGCATGTGGCTGAGTTCTCTGTCTTCTCCACTTCCTTCTCCGTAGTTGCTTCCGTTGTGGGTAAGCGGTGCTCATACATGACTGCTCCCTGTTATTTAGAGTTTATAATTGAATAGATATAACATATTAAGAATTTGGGTTTTGTCTTTGTTTTAAAGGTCTTTATTCAATTCAAACATTTTGTAGAAAAGAAATTAGTATAATATCGCTATATTTAGCATTTTAACTCTCACTGTGCAGAGCCATGTTATTTTATATTAATTCAATTACCCATTTCTTTGTAAACCTATAGATTCAATAAACATGAAGATGATTTCCAATCTTTGAGAGAATACAATGATTATTTGGAGGCAGTAAAGGACATGGGTAAGCTTCTATTATCATGATTACAGGTGTTTGAGTTCATCATTTTTGCTTTATTTTTATTATTATTTCCCTTGCAGCATTTGACTTGGTTGAAGGAATAGATGTTGCTGCTATTGAAGCAAAAATTGCTAAATACCAGGAAGAAAATGCAGAACAAATAATGATTAATCGAGCCCAAAAGGTACTTCTGAGATTGGTCTCTCTATGCCCTTTATAAACTTATGCAAGTTCTGATTTCCTGCTGTATTTTTCAATGTGTTCTTATGTTGGTAATAATTAAACAGGCTGAAGAATTAGCTGCAGCTCTGGAAGCAAGCAAGGGACAACCTGCCCAAACTGATAATGATGTGGTGAGCAATTACTATTATTATTTTGGCACAGTATGTCAAACTTAACTGAGCTTGATCTATTATTTGAGATTGAATCTATTCTTTTATCATGCTACTGCCTCTATTAGCATTTATATTTAAGAAGCATGTAACAGGTTATGGACATAACTACATCCTCTGTTTCATATGTGATGCGAGTGGTGGCTTGGATGCACCGTGACTGAACGAACAAGATGTTGCAGCGAGGAAGGTAATGGTTGTTTTTCGCCCCTGTTCATCCCTTTTTTCTAGCATACTATATTCAGAATTCTCCCCTGAATCTATAAATTTTTGGCTTTTAATGTCCTCTAATTTTTTGATACATTATGGTTATTGTAGATAGCAGTGACTTATGTTCTGAAGTTGTGTTGAAAAATATGGTTTTTGGTTTAAAAGGCTGTGTTGAAAATTATATATGGTGACTGAATATTTTTTACCTCAATCACCTCTGTTTTGCCTTTGGGAAAATATTTTGGTTTTTCCTTTTCCTCTTTGTTCTTTGCCATTGCAGCATTTTCATCATGTACCGATTGGGAGGCTATTCATTGTTATAATTCCTTCTTTATTTGTGTTTCATCCTTATCTTCTCTTTTTACTAGGTTTGTGTAACCTGGGGTTTTCAAATTTTTTTCTATACTTATAACTAACTAATTTCATTTGTTCTCTTTTTTATGTGAATTGTTTCACAGGTAACTAAATCCCCCAATTTAGTTTCCATCAAGTTAGCCAACCTCTTCGCTGTTCATACAATTTTATCTTTTTTTTTAAAAAAAAATTGTTTTTTATTTTGAGATCTTATACATCTCACAATTCTACTGAACATGTATTTGACCTGGTGTTCATTAAATTGTTTATGATCTTACATTGAACTTTAAGATAACAATTTCTATCTTATGTCTCTGTGACAGAGAGTTCTATTTGATACCTTTTACATGTCTCATCCAAATGTTTTACATTTGAGTGAGATTAATTTATTTGAATTTGCTTTTTATTAGCATCAAACATTAATCATGGATTTTCTAAAAGTAAATGTAATACTCTATTTTTGTTTTCATGTTGGTGGAATGGAACCTGTCTATTGAGGAGGGTAACCAGTCAAGTCATTTTATTGGTAGGATAACATGTGTTAAGACAGGTACAGATATTGGTTTTACATACTCTCCATTCCACATATTATTATTGAAATGGTTTTGAAGGAGTTATATGAGGACTATGTTGAAATGTATATTGAAATGGCTACACGCTACCGTGCTACCACATGGTTGCTCTGATTTTGCAAAAATGAGTGAGATTAGTTATTTATAGATAAATGACCATAGTATTGAATTCTCTCTTCTTTCCCCTGTGGTGGAAAATAAACAAATTCAAAGAATAGGTTGGCAATACTTAGAGGCATATTGTGACCGTTTCTATGACGCCTCTATAAGAACAGAGGCTACAAATATCTTTTTTATTGGGGCCTGCAGGGTGGCTATTGATATAAAGCACATTAGAGGAGGAAAAATGAGAATGATCGGTTCATAATACGAGGTTGGAAAAATGAATGTTGCCACTGAAACTAAAAGGGAGAACACTACATGAAACAGATGAGTTCCATGAGGCACACTATTGGCTGTAGTGAAATAGTAATGATATAGTGGAAATAGTAATGAATGTTTGTCATTGTCTTTTTTTAGTTATTTCTGAGTCTTTAATAAACCTTTTATGTTTTTATGCATTGATCTTACTCACTCCATATCCTTTTTTGAGAAATTTTTTATATATGCTCTGTTTATTCAGTTTTTTTAGTTTGAATTAATCTTTTAGATGCCTTTATATGTATATATTTTTTGTGCATGTAATTAAGTTGCTGGAATATCCTTGAGATTTTCCTTAATATTACTAAGGTATGTTCTTTCAACTATTTATAAATCATTTTTGTGAAGTATGAGTGCAATGTATGGTTCCAAGTTGACAATTTATCTTTGTTTCATGTCTTCATCCTTCAAATATTACTAAGGTGAGTGATCTGGAATTTTATTCGATATTAACTATGCTTTTTGCATATAAATACTTCTGTTTCCCTTTTGAAATCAATGAAACTTTCAAATTAAGCCTTTATTTTGTTCCTTTGTGGTAAAAGTTGATTGGTAAATTTGTATTATAGAACAAATGCCTGGGGTACATAGGAGGATATCAAAGGTCACTTTGATGTAACAAGCTGGTTAAATTATGGTATTTTAGTTTAGAATAGTATTAGTCCTTAGAGTACCTTGCTATTTTTTATTTCTCAATCTGTGATTTGTTATTCATACTATGTCATATTAATTTATATCATTTAATTATGAATTAGGGATTTTTCAATTGCTAATTTTAATAGGGACCGGAGAGTTGAATACAAAGATTGGCAAGGCTGATACATTTTAAGGTGAAAGTGATAAAAATTAAGTATGTAAAGGAGGTAATATATATTGGAACTCTTAATTTTTTTCTCTTTGGATATTCTTTTGATAAAATCATGTAAGTTAGATCAGTTCCCTGTTGTATTTAAAGTGTATTACAGTATCTATTAGCTCAAATCAATTGAAGTTAGAACTCTACAAATGGTAAATATAATTTGCCCAACAATGAAAAATTTACTTACAATTGATCAATATTTAAATTTAAATTATAAGGATAAATATTAATTGTTTTTATTTATGTTTTGTTGTTTTTTATTGCAAATTTTTCAAAAAAATTGAATAAAATGACTATATTTTTTATATTGAATTATGAGTTCATTTTTCCTTTTCTTATAATATTTTTTATACATAACGGGGGAATAAATCTTTACATAAAGTTTATAATATTTTTCCGTGCATCGCACGGGCACGGGTCTAGAGGCATGGGTTCAACTATGACCCAAACATTTAGTGCATTATAATGTGGACTTTTTTTTACGGCATATAAGGTGGACAACATGATCACCAGGTTGCTATACAATTGTCTTGGTAGATAAAGAGTTGAAGAATTCATCCATAGGGGATAAGGTGCACAAGTTGCTTCATTAATGAGAGTTTAAAAAATTGTCTTTAGATTCAATATTTTAAGTAGAAAACTTATATGTTGTTATTGCCTATATTTGAGTAAAGGACATATGAGTTATATCCTACCTACGAGTTTCTATCACAAGCAAATTGGAAGTCTGCCTCTTGAGTGTGAAACATAAATTTTTTTTCATATAAAAATATAAAGTTGGAAATACCCTTCCTTATTCATTTACTATAAGATTTTTCTCATTTGAAATGAAATCTTGCAAACATAAATGCCATGAGGATTCATTCAATATATATGTTGAGATATTAATATCACAATATGGAAGCTAGGAGTTTACCAAAGTCTATTATTATTTACGGTGTATAATCAACATAATAATTTTATTGCCACACTCTTCTTACTTAACGTGCTTTGCATAAAAGTTCAATTATAATTAAATAGTAATTTAGTATCTAATATCTTCATTTTTTCATTTTTTTATTTTTCTTCCTTTTTTTTAACCCTAAACTAAATCATATATTGTACAAATGATTTCTGAAATATAAAAAACTGAAAATATAAAGTATAGAATAATACAAAATTATAAAAAATTAAGATATATGAAGTTATAAATTTCAAGCTGAGACACAATATAATTCTGTATTACTAATACTTAATATCAGCATATTTTAATTTGTCTTATATTGTCATTTTATTGGTATACTAAGACACTTTTTGTGATTACTTATTGAGTTCACTGAATTTTCTCATGTTTGTATAATTATTTGTTAATATATTTTATTTACTTGAATAAATCATTTTCCGTGCAACGCACGGGCACAGGTCTAGTTATCATAAAGGTACTCCATGCCAACTAATAAATTGGACCCGAAAAATTCTTCAATTATAGTATTGAATATAGAGACTTTGAGAGAAAAAGAGAAACCAGAGGTGTAGATAAGTTTAATAAAATGCTACAAATAATGTTAATTGTAGTTCGACGATTGAAAAATCTTCCAATTGGGCTTGTTGGTAATTCAATTTTATATAGTTTGAAATTAGATTTTGTAGGGGTTGGAAGCTCATTGTTGTTTCCACTATCAGAAAAAAGAGTGATTATTTTTTATAGTGATATTTGGTTCTGCTATGATACTCAAACTAATTTATTTTTGTGAGGGCAAATGTGCAGGATGGGTGAAGTAAAATAATGTGGTCATGGGTTTAAGAGATTTGGGAGCTTGGCTTATGGTGTCGTAGTGGCTTAGGCGATGCTGGATTGCCAACGACAGAGTGACATGCACATGACTGTATCGTGGTGGTGCAGAGCAACAACGCTTGCTTCTACAGACTGTGGTGCAGAGACTACAGTGGATTATGCTTTGCTTTGGTGAGAGGCACTAAAGGCAGGAGCTCAATTGTGCTTGTCACGATTATAGGGTGAAGGGACTCTAGTGGTGCTGCTTCGATTGGCGATGGTGGTGATGCGAAGAGAAGTCGACCAGAGTAGTGGGAAGCAGTATGGGCACTTCAGAAGCTTCTGAGCCATCTGAAGTTTCTTCGCCTTGCATGGATTTCATGGCTTCTTGTCTGATCTAAGTGTGTACAAACAACAACTATAACTTAATACATGATATGAAAATTTATTGTACAATGAATATTATAGACGTGCACAAAGAATTTTGCAGCGTATGGGCAGTTTAAAAAAATGTCCATTCTCTCTATTGATCTTGAAATAGTTCCAAGTATTTATATGCTTCAAGGGTCTTCTGTCTCCAGAAATGTCCATTAAGAGATAACATTTAATGCGTCGAAGTCGTTGAGAGACAAGTTAACTACTAAGTAGGAGGAAAGCAACGTTAGTCTGACCCTTGACAGTGTTGCATAGCATATTTCCATTTTAGTGCTTCTCTTCTGAAAGCATCCCATAAATTTGTATTTTGTCTTCCTATCTTCAGCAAAAGTACTTTGTGTGAGGCGGATTATATTTGACTTTGGCAGAGTCAAAAGTGTTATCTCCTCAGATAGGCTTTCCTTCATAATGTTGAGCACTCCGAGTATAAGAATTTATTTCAAATTCTTCAGATTGATCCAGTCGTCTGAACAATTCTGATACCATCATCTGAAATATTCAAAGTGCAAAATATGTTATTTTCTTAGCATATGCACTCAGTTTGATATCATCAAAATTGGTTATGGAGGACCTTAAGATTTTCATGTCTTGAGACTCAACATGCTTGCTATCACTTTGCTTAAAAGTTTTTAAATGACATTGTATAAATTGATGGGTCTAAATTTTTGAAAATTTGTTCATAAAATTGACCTTAGGAACCAAAGAGATTAAAGTCTTCAAAATTGACGGGGACAAAACAATTAGTAGAGAAGGCATCAAACTACTTCGGTTGACTTCTCTTCGCATCACCACTATCGCCAAGCAAAGCAGCACCACTGTAGCATCCATGCCGCAATCTATAGAAGCAAGTGTTGTTTCTCCGCACCATCGCGATATAGTAATGCCCAAGTCACTCTGTCGTTGGCAATCTAGCACTGCCTCATCCACTACATCAGCGTAAGCCAAGCTCCCAAATGTCTTAAACCCATAACCACAGCAATGTACATCGCCAATCCAGCACTTCTGCTCTCACAGCAAAATAATTAGACGGAGCATCATGTCAAAACCCAATATCACTAAATAAAAAATCATCACTCTTTTTCTGATTTTGGAAACAACAATGAGCTTCTAACCTCTGTAAAATTTAACTACAAACAATACATAATTTACTTTCCAACAAGCCCAACGGGTAGAGTTATAATGGTCGAACTACAGTTGAGTATTAGTAACATTTTTTAAACTTACCAATACCTTTGATATCTCATTTTTCTATCAAAGTCTAGCCATTCAATATTGTGATTGAAGAATTTTTTGGGTCCATTTTAGGAGTTGGGATGGGATACTTTTATGATAATATAAACTTAGAATTTTCCAAAAGCTCTGAAAGATAAAAAAACTATACATATATATCTTTGTTAAACCAAGAAAGTGTGTCTTTTCTTTTATCTTAAACTTTATCATTGCAGATCAACTTCTGGGCTTTGATGATTTCAACCCACTGTTTGCAAACACTAGTGGATTACACATACTCAAAAAGTGTGAATTGTGCAATTGGGGGAGTTGGAATTCGTGTTGAGACCGACATGGGTCCGATATATATCAAACAACATTTTTCTTTCTTTTCTTAGTCTTCAATTGTGGATTTTAGTATATGGCAAGAGGGTTTGTGTTACAATGCACATGTGTGCCACTAAATTAGTGTGACGCAATGCAGGGTGCTGGTATCAACTTAGGATTACATTTAAAAAAATCCCAAGGTCTTAGTTTCTCAAACTACTACCAGACTTGGAAATCCTGAGAAAGCTTAACAATACCTTGACAAGTACTTGTATTATGTGGACAGATTAACAATACCTTGACTTAGGTTGCAATAATTATATACACAACTTAACAATAGCTTAACAATGCCCATGTCCACATAATAGAAGCACTTGTCAAGGTATAGTTTAGTTTTCTCTGGACTTCCAAGTCTGGTAGCAATTTGACAAACTATGACCTTGTGATTTTTTAACTCTAATCCCAATCTAATACCAGCTCCCAGCATTGCATAACACTACTTTAGTGGCACACATGTGCATTGCAACACAAAACTTCTTGCCATATACCTAAAACCAAAATTGAAGATTAAACAAAATAACAAAAAAAGTTGTTTGATATATAACAGACGCATGTCGGTCTCAACACAAATTCCAGCTCCCCCAGATGCATGGCTCACTGTTTTTAGTATGCATAAATCACTAGTGTTTGCAAACTATGGGATGAAATCCTCAAATTCCAAAAGTCGAGCTACAATGATAAAGTATAAGCTAAGAGAAAAGACACGCTTTCTTGGTTTAACAAATATATATATCTTCTGATCTTTCAGAGATTTTACTAAATTCCCTATTTATATTATCATAAAGGTGTTGATAAGTTTAAAGAAATGAAACTAATAATGTCAACTGTTAAATTACAGTATTGAATGGCTAGACTTTGAGAGAAAAAGAGATAACAAAGGTGTTGATAAGTTTAAAGAAATGAAACTAATAATGTCAATTGTAGCTCAACCATTGGTAAATCTTCCAATTGGGCTTGTTGGAAAGTTGATTTCGTATGGTTTGCAATTAGATTTTTCAAAGGTTGGAAGCTCATTGTTGTTTCCACTATTAGAAAAAAGAGTGATGATTTTTTATAGAGTGATATTGGGTTCTGCCATGATACTTAGACTAATTTATTTGCTGTGAGAGCAGATGTGTTGGATTGGTGAAGTATAGTGATGTGTTCATGGGTTTAAGACATTTGGGAGCTTGTCTTATAGTGACGTAGTGGTCGAGGCAGTGCTAGGTTTCAAATGACGGAGTGACATGCGCATGACTATATTGTGGTGGTGCAGAGCAATAACGCTTGCCTCTACAGACTGTGACAGGGAGGCTACAGTGGTTTCCGCTTCGATTTGTTGAGAGGCACAAAAGGCAGGAGCTCAGGTGCGCTTGTCGCGACGATGTGGTGAATAGATTCTAGTGATGCTGCTTTGTTTTGCAATAGTGGTGATACGGAGAAAACTTGGCCGAAGTAGTGGGATGTAGCATGGGTCGTTTAGAGGCTTCATAGCCATCTGAAGTTTCTTTGGCTTGCATCACTTTCATGGCTTCCTATCGGATCTAAGTACGGACAAACAACAATTGTAACTTAATACAAGATATGAAAATTTGTTGTACAAGGAATATCAGAGATATGCACAAAGAACTTTTCTGTGTATGGGCGCTTTAAAAAAAATTTCCGTTCTCTCTGTTGACCTTGAAAGAGCTCCAAGTATTTATAGTCTTCTAGGTATTCTCTCTCTAGAAATGTTCGTTTAGAGATAAAATATAATGCATTGAAGTCGTTGAGAGACAAGTTGACAAGTGGGTACGAGGAAAGCATCGTTGTTTTGATCCTTGACAGTGTTGCATAACATATTTCCATTTTAGTGCTTTTATTTTGAAAGCACCCTAGAAAATTGTCTTTAGTGTTCCTATCTTCAACAAAAGTACCTTGTGTGAGGCAAAGTCTGAAGTGTTATCTCCTTAAACAAACTTTGCTTTAGAAGGTTGAGCACTTTGGTTAGAAGAATTTATTTCATATGCTTGAGATGCTTCAGACATATCCAATCGTCTGAACAACACTGATACCATCTTCTGAAATATTCAAAGTGCAAAATATGCTATTTTCATAGCACATGCACTCAATTTGTTATCATCAAAATTGATTATGGAGGATTTTAAGATTTTCAAGTCTTAAGACTCAACATGCTTTCTATCAAATTGCTTAACAGTTTGTAAATGACATTGTATAAATTGATGGGTCTAAAGTTTTGAAAATTATTCAGAGAATCGACCTTAGGAACCAAAGTAATTAAAGTCTTCGAAATTGATGTGGACAAAACAACCATAAGAGAAGGCATCCCACTACTTTGGCCGACTTCACTTCACAACACCACTGTCTCCAAGCAAAGCAGCAAAACCAGAGTCCCTTCACCCCGTGAAAGCGACAAGCGCACTTGAGCTCCTGCCGTTTATGCCTCTCACCAACACGAAGAAGGATACACTGTAGCCACCCTGCCACTGTCTATAGAATCAAGTCTTGATGCTTCACACTACCACGATGTAGTAATGCGCATGTCACTCTGTAGTTGGCAATCCAACACTGCCTTGGTCACTATGTTAGAAAAAACTATGCTACCAAATGTCTTAAACTTATGACCACATCATTGTACTTCACCAATCCAGCACATTTGCTCTCACAACAAACAAATTAGTCTAAGTATCACGGCAAAACCCAATAACAATTAATAAAAATTCATCACCTTTTACTAATAGTGAAAACAAAAATTGGCTTCCAACCTCTGTAAATTCTAATTACAAACCATACATAATCAACTTCCTAACAAGCCCGACTGGAAGATATTTACCAATGGCTGAACTAAAAATGACATTATTAGTAACATTTCTTTAAACTTATCAATACCTCTATTATCTCTTTTTCTCGCAAAGTTTACGCATTCAATATTATAATTGAAGAATTTTTCTAGGTCCAAATTATGAGTTGGGATGGAGTACTTTTATGATAATATAAATGAAGAATTTTCTAAAAGCTCCGAAAGATCAAAAACTATATATATATATATTTGTTAAACCAAGAAAGTGTGTCTTTTCTCTTAACTTATACTTTATCATTGCAGCTCTACTTCTGGGAATTGAGAGTTTAATCCGACCGTTTGCAATCACTGGTGGCTTACACATACTCAAAAGGTGTGAACTATTCATCTGAGAGAGCTGGAATTCGTATTGAGACCGACATGGGACCGATATATATCAAACAACACTTTATTTCTTTTCTTAGTCTTCAATTGTTGTTTTTGGTTTATGGCAAGAAGGTTTATGTTACAATGCACATGTGTGCCAGTAAATTAGTGTTATGAAATGCAGGGTGCTGGTATCTGCTTGGGATTACAGTAAAAAAATCACAAGATCATAGCTTCTCAAATTACTACCAGACTCTGAAATCTTGAGAAAAGTTAACAATACCTTGACTAGTGCTTGTATTATCTGGACAGCTTAACAATACCTTTACCATACCTTGATATAGGTTGTAATGATTACATCGCCAACTTAACAATAGTTTAATAATGCCTATGTCCATATAATAGAAGCACTTGTCAAGGTATAGTTTAGTTTTCTCAAGACTTCTAAGTCTGGTAGCAATTAGAGAAACTATGACCTTGTGATTTTTTAACTCTAATCCCAATCTAATACCACCTCCCTGTATTGCATAGCAATAATCTAGTGGCACAAATGTGCATTGTAACGCAAACCTTCTTGCCATATACCTAAAACCACAATTGAAGATTAAACAAAGAAAGAAAAAAGGTTGTTTTATATATACCAGACGCATGTCGGTCTCAGCATGAATTCTAGCTCCCCTAGATGCATGGTTCACTCTTTTTGAGCATGCATAAATCACTAGTGTTTGCAAATGGTGGGATGAAATCCTAAAATTCTAGACGTTGAGCTGCAATGATAAAGTATAAGCTAAGAGAAAAGACACACTTGATTGGTTTAACAAATATATATAGCTTTTGATCTTTCAGAGCTATTAGTAAATTCCTGACTTATATTATCATAAAGGTACTCCATACCAACTAATAAATTGAACCCAAAAAATTGTTAAATTACAGTATTGAATGGCTAGACTTTGAGAGAAAAAAGAGATAACAAAGGCGTTGATATATTTAAAGAAATGTTAGTAATAATGTCAATTGTAGTTCAACCATTGGTAAATCTTCCAATTGGGCTTGTTGGAAAGTTGATTCCATATGGTTTGTAATTAGATTTTGCAGAGGTTGGAAGCTCATTGTTGTTTCCACTATCAGAAAAAGAGTGATGATTTTTTATAGTGGTATTGGGTTCTACCATGATACTCAGACTAATTTGTTTGTTGTGAGAGCAGATGTGTTGGATTGGTGAAGTACAATGATGTGGTCATGGGATTAAGACATTTGGGAACTTGTCTTATGGTGACATAGTAGCTCAGGCAATGCCAGATTTCCAACGACATAGTGACATGCATATGACTATATCGTGGTGGTGAGGAGCAACATCGTTTGCTTCTACAGACTGCGATAAGGAGGCTACAGTGGATTTTGCTTTGATCTGGTGAGAGGCACCAAAGGCAAGAGGTCGGGTGCGTTTGTTACGACGTTGTGGTGAAGGAACTCTAGTGGTGCTGCTTTAATTTGCGATGTTGGTGATACGAAGAGAAGCCGATCGGAGTAGTGGGATGCAGTATGGGCACTTCATAGGCTTCACAACCATCTGAAGTTTCTTCAGCTTGCATGGCTTTCATGGCTTCCTGTCTGATTTAAATGTGTACAAAAAAATAATTGTATCGTAATACAGGATATGAAAATTTTTTGTACAATGAATATCAGAGATATGGACAAAGAATTTTTCTGTGTATGGGCACTTTAAAAAATTGTTCATTCTCTCTGTTGATCTTAAAAGTGCTCCAAGTATTTATAGGCTTCCAGGGTATTCTCTCTCCAGAAATGTCCATTTAGAGATAACATTTAATGCATTGAAGTCGTTGAGAGACAAGCTGACAAGTGGGTACGAGGAAAGCATTGGTGTTTTGATCCTTTACAGTGTTGCATAGCAGATTTCCATTTTAGTGCTTCTATTTTGAAAGCAGCCTAGAAAGTTGTCTTTAGTGTTTTAATCTTCAACATAAGTAACTTGTGTGAGGCAAAGTCTGAAGTGTTATCTCCTCAAACAGGCTTTGCTTTAGAAGGTTGAGAACTTCGGTTAGAAGAATTTGATTCATATGCTTGAGATGCTTCAGACAGATCCAATTGTCTGAATAACTCTGATACCATATTCTGAAATATTCAAAGTGCAGAATATTCTATTTTCATAGCACATGCACTCAATCTGTTATCATCAAAATTGGTTATGGAGGATATTAAGATTTTCAAATCTTAAGACTCAACATTCTTGTTATCACACTGCTTAACAGTTTGTAAATGACACTGTATAAATTGATGGATCTAAAGTATTGAAAATTAATCAGAGAATCGACCTTAGGAACCCAAGTAATTAAAGTCTTCAATATTGACAGGCACAAAACAACCATAAAAGAAGGCATCCCACTACTCTGGTCGGCTTCTCTTCGCAACATCATTGTCGATCGCCAAGCAAAGTAGCACCACCGGAGTATCTTCACCAAATCATCGCGACAAGCACACCTGAGGTCCTGCCTTTAGTGCCTCTCAGCAAAGTGAAGAGGAATACATTGTAGCCTCCCTATCACAGTCTATAAAAGCAAGTGTGGATGCTCTGCACCACCACGATATAGTAATGCACATGTCACTCTGTCCTTGGAAATCCAGCACTTCCTTTGCCACTATGTCAGCATAAGCTAAGCTCCCAATTGCCTTAAACCCATGACCACATCATTGTACTTCACCAATCCATCACATCTGCTCTCACTACATACAAATGAGTTTGAGTATCATGGCAAAACCCAATAACACTTAATAAAAAATCATCACCCTTTACTAATAGTAAAAACAACAATGGGCTTTCAACCTTTGTAAATTCTAATTACAAACCATATAGAATAAACTTTCCAACAAGCCAAACGGGAAGATTTACCAATGGTTGAACTATAATTGACATTATTAGCAACATATCTTTAAACTTATCAGTACCTTTGTTATCTCCTTTTCTCTCAAAGTCTATGCTTTCAATATTATAATTGAAGAATTCTTTGGGTCCAATATATGAGTTGGGATGGATTACTTTTATGAAAATATAAATATAGAATTTTCTAAAAGCTCCGAAAGATCAAAAGGTGTATATATATGTTAAACAAAAATATTGCAGCTCAATTTATGGGATATGAGGATATCATCCCGCCGTAGTGACATGCGCTTGACTATATCATGGTGGTGCGGAGCAACAACGCTTGCTTCTACAGACTGTGACAAGGAGGCTACAGTGGATATCACTTTGCTCTGGTGAAAGGCATCAAAGGCAGGAGCTCAGGTGCGCTTGTCGCGACGATGTGGTGAATGGACCCTAGTGGTGCTGCTTTGTTTGGCGATGATTGTGATGTAAAGAGAAACCCGTTGGAGTAGTGGGATGTAATGGCTCTCGGTGGATTTTCATTTCAGATAAGAATTATGTCCCTTCTTTTCAGCCAAATAGAACAAGCTCCTCACTGCATATATTTAAAGGAGTAAACCCTCAATTTGGTCCCTGAAATATTTGAGGTCGGTCACATTAATCCCTGAAAGATGAAAATTACATTTTCGTCCTTGAAAGATAAAAGGCTTAAATACATTTTTGCTCCCTATACTTTTGTAAATGGGTGATTTTGGTCCCCTAGTTTTAATTGCTCAATTTTGGTCCCTATACTTTTGTAAATGAGTGATTTTGGTCCCCTTAGTTTTAATTGCTCAACTTTGGTCCCTCTTCTTTAAAAATTGAACAAATCTAATCCCATTGTTAGCCTCCCATTAAATATTTAGCAGAGTTTACTGACATGGATTTAATTTTGTGATGTGTAAACTATCACATGACAAGATTATTATTTAATTTTATCTCAATTTTTTTAAACGAAAAATCAGAAAATAAAATCAGATTCTGCACAATTTAATACAATGAGAAAACAAAATCAAAAAACAAAATATCACTACTACACTCCAATTTCCAAAAACCAATAAAGCAAATAGAAGTCCTAAAACTAAAACAATTGCAGGTCTACTTCAAACCATCAACCAAGCGAACTGAAATCTCATTCGGGCGTGAAATGAAATTTAAAATTAAATCGAAAGCAAACTGAAATCTGCAAGCTCTGATTTTTTGTTTAAAAAAATTAAGAGATAAAATTAAATAATAATCTTTATCATGTGATAGTTTACACGTCACAAAATTAAATTCATGTCAGTAAACTCTGCTAAATATTTAATGGGAGGCTAACGGTATGATTAGATGTGTTCAATTTTTAAAGAAGAGGGACCAAAATTGAGCAATTAAAACTAAGGGGACCAAAATCACCCATTTACAAAAGTATGGGGACCAAAATTGAGCAATTAAAACTAGGGGACCAAAATCACTCATTTACAAAAGTATAGAGATAAAAAATGTATTTAAGCCAAGATAAAAAAATATTCAATTTAGTCCTTTTCAGGGATTAAATTGACATTTTAAAAAATCTTTCAAGGACTAAAGTGAACGACTTTTTATCTTTAAGGGACTGAATTGAATAACTTTTCATCTTTTAGGGACGAAAAAGTTAATTTCATTCTTTTAAGAACTAATATGACCGACACCAAATCATCCAAGGACCAAAATAAGGATTTACCTTGTTTAAAGTCAAGCTCTTTTCACCTAGTAGATCACTTAACCTATAATAACAAGTCATCCAGCTAAAAAAGTGTAACACTTGTGAAACCCCTTTCACCCTAGATCGACCCTTTAAAATGCCTTTCACTCTGTTTTGTTTCGAACAAAATGACACACATAAGTTAAAGACTTCTGTTAAACAAGTGCGTGAGAAAAAAATGTCATGTCGAGTGGTGCACGCAAAATCAATTTTCCAAGAAGCATGATAATCCCTTTCGGCGTCTATGGCCGAATGCAGGAAGGGAAAATCAAATTTTCTACTGAGAGTTCTAATGTCTACAAAAGATGTTAGAATATACGGGGAAGGGAAGATTACAAAGTCTGGGATAGACAGAGAGACGGAAGGAAAATTTCTGAAAAAAGTGAAGTACTTACCAAGAAAGCATTTTGGGAAAATACTAAAGGTATCCTATCTAAGGCTATCATCAGGGACAAGCTTCAATACTCGGAGAAGACAAGAATGAAGTTGGCTGAACGTCTCTAGAAGGGGGGGTTGAATAGAGACTTGAAAATATTGTTCCTGAAAATTCACACTTAATTTTACGTTGAGATGTGATCTCAAGTTTGACACTTGGAGTCTCAAGTAGGTTAGATGAGACGTTGTCTCAACAATAATTTTATAATCAAGTAGAGATGATTTGTTAATTTATGAAACTTGATTATCTCTTAATAGATTTGATTTAGTTTAGCAAACAGATCTTAGATGTAAGATTAATTAGCTCAGCAAATGTTAAGACTTTAAAAGAGGATGAGTGAGACTATTGTGAAGTCTATTAATCAGTTTGAGCATTCAAACTTGACTCAAAGACTTAATATCCTTTAGTTTTAATGATTAACAAATAAGATTATATAAACAGATTCTACTGAGAAAGGTATTGGTTTGTTGATTGTGTTTCAGGATGAAATAGTAATCAGAATCAGAAGATTAGAATCAGAAGAACAAATGCAGGATCAATTATAAAGAAGCTGTCTGAAGAATGCAACTCGTCTGAAGTGCGCAAACTGTCTGAAGACGTGAAGACCATATGAAGACAACATAAAGCAGTCTGAAGAAAAGAAGCTGTCTGAAGCAAGGAAGCCTTCTGAAGCAAAGAAGCTTTCTGAAGAAACGAAGTTGTCTGAAGAAGCAAAACTCGTCTGAAGAGTTGGAGCTGTCTGAAGTAGTTCAACCCGTCTGAAGTATCAGTGCTGTCTGAAGTCTCACTTATGACGTGGCACCCTCTGCTGAAGCTTGTGAAGACTTTTCTGAACCTTTGCTGCACGTACCTTTTCAAACACGCTTATGGCAAGGAACACAGAGACCTTTCCTGGTGTTTTTGAATTTCATACACCACTGAGGAAATCTCTGCAACGCAGAAATTGCAGCAACAACGATGGCAGCTTTATAGCAGCACCAACGTTGTACTCTGTCAGAATTGTGAAGACACCCAGAAGCGTGTCTCACGATGGATTGAATAGCATTCAATACTTTCTCTAAAAGGGGATATCACAACGGAAATATCATCATCACCAATCCAAAAGAAAGCACAAGAAAAGCTCAGGAGACTAAGCAGAAGCAACAAAGAGAAATGTTTGAATAACATATTTTGATTCAAACATATTTTATCATCTGCAAGAAACAGCCATTGAAAAAGACACCTCACTCAAAGAAGAAAGGAGAAATGGTGTCAGGAAGCAAACAGAAAAGGAGCATATACAAAATAAGCAAGAGGACAAATCCAACAAATACCTCCTCATATACACTCCTAAGAAAAGCAGAGAAAATCAGAAGTCAGCTGAAGAAAAGTAAAAGGTTATCAAGAGAGAGAACATGCAAAATAATATCAAGAAAATCTCTCTAAAAGAGCTCATCTACAGAAGTGTCAGAACAGGACTGTCTGAACACATATCTGCTAAAGAAGAAGCAACCGTTTGAGACACTATTAAGTAACGACTATATGAGCCACATCATCAACATCTCAACGGTATTATGAATCATCTTCAAACGGCTATATTCCAACAGAACAATGTTATAAATAGCCTAAAGAAAGAATTTGAAGATGTTGAACTCATTCACTTGGTTCAATCAATTGATCAAGATGCATCAGAAAAATCCTATCAGTGTTGACCACACTTACTTGAATCAACTATGCTAGTCAAAATAGCAGTTGTTCAGTTGAACAACCTACCAGGCAGTGCTTAATCTCATATGAACCAAGAATGGTTTGAAGCTGTAAGTATGCCTTGGTTTTTTCCAATGATACGGGTGAGAATGTAACCCATGGAAACCAATGGCTGGAGAACAAGGCTGGAGCTTTAAGTCAGTATCTACCTAGCCAATTCTCAGAGGATGTTATTCCTCATATCAGAGACAGGGATTGTACTTAACCTTATATACTTGTATCACTGTCTTACCCTTGTACTTAGATTTATCCATAGTATCCTGAGTAGTACTCAGTTAACCTCTAGTACAGGAAAAGATTAAGTTTATGTTTCGTGGAAACTTAAACTTAGTTTAATTTAAAAACACTTTATGTGTCTGAGAGCCTGGAGAGGCTTGGTGGAAGAAAGAATACTCTACACTTGATTAAGTGTCTGAGAGCCTGGAGAGGCTTGGTGGAAGAAAGAATACTCGTGGTAGAGCCTGGAGAGGCTTGATAGAAAAGAATACTTGTGGTAGAGCCTGGAGAGGCTTGATAGAAAAGAATACTTGTGGTAGAGCCTGGAGAGGCTTGATAGAAAAGAATACTTGTGGTGTCTGGAGAGACTGTACTCGTTGTGTCTGGAGAGACTGTACTCACTGTGTCTGGAGAGACTGTACTCATTGTGTCTGGAGAGACTGTACTCACTGTGTCTGGAGAGACTGTACTCGTGATGTCTGGAGAGACTGTACTCACTGTGTCTGGAGAGACTGTACTCGTGATGTCTGGAGAGACTGTACTCACTGTGTCTGGAGAGACTGTACTCACATTCAAGCTTGTAATCTGAATATTCATATAGTGGAAATCCAGTGGTTGTTTGCCATTGGGACTGGATGTAGCTCACAGGTTTGTGGGTGAACCAGGATAAATTCCTTGACTAAGTTTTCTTACCCTTATCTCTTATTAATTCTTTTATACAAATCAAGGGGTCATAATAATTAATCTGACATTTTATAAAGACACAAAACATCTTTTAAAATCAGTTTTTACAAGCTGTCTGAAAACTTCACACAGCCACTTAAAAGCCTGTCTGAAATCTCTATGCCTAAGTCCTTTTTGTTTAATCTCTTTATTTCCAGGTTTCATATTTAAGTTGGAATTTGAAAAGTATTTTCTATAATAAACTTAACACAACTATTTCAATAAAATGATCTTTCATATAAACAAAACATGAGATATCTCTTATATCATTTGAAGCTTTACAAAGAATGTTCTTGAAGAACTTCTGAAATAAATTCTCATAAGTGAGTCTGAAAGAGATCAGTTCAAAAATCAGGAACAGACTTCAGACAACATCTAGTCGTTTGAAATATTTTAGAAACTGTGCTGAAAATACTCTTTGTATTAATCTTCAGAAGATACTTTGAGAAGCCTCTGTTTAAAACAATCTTAAGCTTTAGAAGAAACATTGTTTTTTTTCTTATCTTCCACATGTTTCAACTATCTCTGATCTTAAGACTTATTTTAACAGAGCCCATATTCATTTTTTTAATTAAAGATTTCCAAAAACTATCAAAAAGTTTAAAACACTATTCAACCCCCCTTCCAGTGTTTCCTGTGGTTCTAACAACTATTGACTGATTCTCAGGTTGAGATAGGATCTGAGATGAGATGGGTCTGAGATGAGATGTAAGATGAGATGCATGGACAGATTCTAGTAATTACAACTTGGTTTTCTCTGAACAGATTTAATTTATGTTAACAAACAGATTTTAGATATGAGATGTGCAATATAAATAAAGAGATAGGGAGAAGAGATGCACATTGGGATTTATATTGGTTCACCCACAACCTTGGGCTACGTCCAGTCCTCACAACTCGAGATTTCCACTATTGACAAACCCGTCAATACAAGTATTCTTACAGCCTCTTCAGCACGTCCATCACACCAAGCATAGGCACTCCTACCTTGGTTGAGCCACAAGTATTCTTTGTTCTCAACTGCCTCTTCAGGAAACTCATGCAGTATTCTTTGTTTCAACTGCCTCTCCAGGCAACGCATGCAATATTCTTTGTCTTCGACTGCCTCTCCAGGCAACTCAGTGAGTATTCTTCTTACAGTGCCTCTCCAGGCCTTGTAAACGCTCACACTAAGCTCAGGCACCTCCTAACTTAGTTGAGACTTGGTGGTATGAGATGAGATGTGATTGATCTAGCTTAGTCTACATACAAAGTATGGATAAACCGTGAGCTCAGCTAGATGGTAGCTCTCTAAATCACTCAAAGAGTGTATACAAATCAGTACAAAACAAGAGCAAAACCTACTACAAGATATTAGCTAAGATAGCATAGGTAGGTAGGTGAAGATTCACTTGAGACTTAGATTTTTCTGGTTGTGCAGCAGCATCTCTGCTGAGTCTCACTGTGTCTCTCTCGCATCTCATCATAATGAGACTCCCTTCTATAGTCTTCAGAAAACTAGCCGTTAATAGAGCCGTTATACTAGCCGTTGGAAGAGAGAGAAGTTGTTTTTCACTTTTCTAACGTGAGACAAGTGCTTTTCTGATGCTGTCTCTGTTGTGACAGTGTACTTGCGTTGACTTGCTTTTGCTGCTGAGACTCTGTCTGCATCTCAAGTCTGAGTCTGATGTCTGCATCTCAAGTCTGAGTCTCATGCTTGCATCTGATCTCTGTGTCTCATGTTTGAGTCTGATCTCTGCATCTCAAGTCTGAGTCTCATATCTGCATCTGATCTCTGCGTCTGAACTTGAGACTGCGTCTGATCTTGAGACTGCATCTAATCTTGAGACTGTCTCAAGTCTGATTCTGCATCTCAAGTTAAGTCTACATCTTAAGTCTGATTCTGCATCTCAAGTCTGACTTTGAATCTCATCTTTGCTCAGCTTCATATTTCAAAGTGCTTCTTTATCATGCTTGGACTGAGTATGATCTTACAATGAATTTGGGCCTGTCTCAAACTGACTTTACAGTTGAGCTTGTCTCAAGCTGACTTTGAATCTATTCTTTGTTTAGCATCTTCTATTCTGATCTTATCTCTTGATTCTGAAGCTAAGTTACATTCTCATCTCTTGACAGATCTTGCATCTGACTTTTGATCCTTCCTTTTAAGTTTGTACATGAGTCTCTTTAGCATCTCAGCTTGTCTTAACATAAGAGAAAATTATCCTGCAATATGAGATGCTAAAATCTGCAACACTTGAGCACTGGTCTTAAGCTGATTTTTAGACTGAGCTTGCATCTGACCATGAGATAGCATCTTATGCTTGAGTCTGCGTCTCATCTTGAGTTTCAAATATTGGTCTTCTTGATGCAACTTAATTCATTGTTTGAGCTCATCTTGACTTGACTTGATGATTGGCATTTCTAGTAGAGATCCTTTCTGATTGTAGCTGAGACTTTCACTTTGATGTGCACCTCTCTCAACTTAGGCTATCTTTAGATTCATCCATTCTAAGCTTCTGAAGACTTTCTGATAAAGGATATGTATTGAGGCCTTCTTCTGAAATAACCTTCAGCATATAGAACTTCTAAGCTTTGCCCATACTCCATAAATTATTCTGAAGTCTGATGTTTCTTAACATTAGGATTCTGATCTTTCTGAATTCTTCATGAGAATCCTATCTTTCTAAGATCTCACATACAAAACATTAGTAACTTCAAGAATAGAAAACATTAAGTTTGATCAAAAGGTTTGTTGTCATTAAAACCAAATCTCAGAGAGTTTTTGCGCTAACAATCTCCCCCTTTTTGATGATGACAAACCTATTTGAACAAAGTTAAGTTTTCATACATAATAGCATATAAGGGATGATGAGAGTCTATAAATTTTTCATAGTATGATCCACTCAAATGAACTCCCCCTGAATTCATGCGTATAACAATATTTCAATCAATAACATAGCATGATTCAGAATTTATATTATGCTATTATGCACATAAATACTTTCATGATTCAGAATTTATATTATGCTATTATGCACATGAATACTTTCCAATACTTTCCTATTTCTCCCCCTTTTGGCATCAACAAAAAGATGGGGCAGAGAAATATATCAAACTCATAGCATCAAATTCTTAACTTATTCTCTATAAAAATTTGTCAAATAACCATTTCATATTGATTTTTATCTGTACTAATGGCATCAAAGACATGTTTTACACTTATCAAGCATATGGGTGATCTCAACAGGGGGTTTTGAGCAAGTATGCAGTGATATTCTTAATTTCCCAACAACAATATGATATAATAATAGATCACACATATGGTTATAATAATGATCCCAAGAGTTCAAGATAAAGCAATATGATATGGAAAGGGATAAATGCTCCAACAAGAATAGTTGGAATAGAAGAATCAAAGACCAAGTTAAGAAGAAGAGCTTTTTAGAGTCTAGATTCCAAAATTTTCTTAGTAACTTGATATCCATATTTTACAGAATCTTTCACTCTAAGTTCAGAATCTTCTTAAACTTCTTTCTTAATCATTTGCTTACACTTTTCTCTTTGATCTTCTTTCTTAATTGAAGCTTTGAGAGAGCTATTTTCCCATTCTCTTTTCTTTAACATTTCCTCTAAAAAAAAGTGATTTCTAAGGTTGTAGAGGAAAGAGGTGTATGCATTCATCAAATTCCATAAATGATCACTCCCCAACTGAGTCAACATACATGGTTAGCACATTAGCAAACAGTTTGACTGACTCCCCCTCAAAGTGAGAAGGTTCTGCTTATCTTTCCAAAGTTGCTGGTTTAGAAACTTTTCAATAATTGATGCAGAAAGATAATTATTTAGTTCCAAGATTGAATAGGGGATGTAGTTAGGATTGATCATTAGAAAACAGAACTCAATCTTAAACCAGAACAAAAATTTATTCTGTTTTCATACTTGATTAAAATGATAGGAATTTCAATTGATGCATGTTCAAGTAGCAAGAAAACATTCAGCACAAAGATTGGTTCAACTACTCCCCCTAAATAGTTACTCACCTTGATTTTTATGCCCATAGTGAGTTGAATGTGTAGAGAGTGGATAAAAGCATAAAATGTCAAGATTACAGACTTGGACAACAGGGGAAGACAGAACAGAAATTCATGATTTGCAGATAAGATCATAATCATTGCATATTTTTCAGCATTAAAAGAAATCTGTTCTGGTATCATTTCAAAGATTAAGATATTCCATGTTAAGTTCTTCTTCATATTCATTGATTTACCCAATATTCCAAATCATAATACGCACATCAATTTGATATAGCAATTCACTTTTGATATGCCAAAGTTTATCACAGATTTGGGAATCAAGGGGACATTGTCAAAGGCTTCACTCTCAATGGATCAAGTTTCACTACTTTTCAGTCACATAGCCTTAATCATTAACAAGTACTGCTCCTTTTATAGATTGATCTAGAAATTTATATTCTATCACAATAAACCACATCATTAAAACTTTCCAATGCCACAAAAATCAACTCATTTGGATTGGTACAATTAAAGATATTTTAACTTGAAGTTTCAGTACCAAAACAGAAAACATCCATTGACTTAGCTACTTAAATCTGAACTTGTGAGTCATTTCCAATTCATATAAATATGAGATTTCAACACAATAAACTAGACATCACAAGCTTTCTAATGGTATAAAAGTCATTCAATTTGCAGTTTTCTATCATAAGATATGGGTGATTAAAGTTGGCAGTTCTATAATAGAGTGCTTATTGTGACAGGTCTGGTTTTTCATTCACTGTGATCAATCTATATATCCAAAAATAGTGAAAATTAATACTATTAAACCATTGAACAACATCTTTCAAATCCAACTGGTTTCATTTGAAAAGGATTTTCCTAGCTCCAGATATAAGCATTCAAAACAGATGTGTTCAGATTTGATCACATGAGAGAGCAGTCAACTTGAAGTCTTTGTTGGGAATTATGAAGATGATGAAAAATTCTGAAACTTTCCAGTCAAACACTTATATGAGTAAGCTTTCTCACAAAGTTGGTTTCACTCAAAAATCATTTCTATAGCTCGAGTTATGATCAATTTAAGTGAACAGGTTTATATCAGACTTTGTATCAGTGAGACTGTGTTCACGAATTTACTGGCACTTTTGTGGTTAGTATAAAGTCTTCAAAATTTCCAGTTTGGTACTCATATAAAATATCTTTCACACATAATTTGTTTCACTGAAAAAGCACTTCTATAACTTCAGTTATGATCTTTTTAAGTGAACATGTTTGTGTTGAAGCTTCCAACACTGCAACTGAGTTCACAAATTTTCTGGTACTTCTGTGATTAGTATGAAAATCTCAAATTTTCCAGTTTGATTCTATTTTAAATTATCTTTCCAATAAAATTGGTTTCACAGAAAAACAACATCTACAACTCCAGTTATGATGATTTTAATAAAACAGGTTTTCTATGAGTACTTGTATCACTACAGTTGTGTTAATGAATTTTCTGGCACTTCTGTGGTTACTGTAACAGCTTCAAACTTTCCAGTTTTGCACTCTTATAAGTTAGTTTTCCAACAAAACTGGTTTTACTCAAAAATCAATTTTGTAGCTCATGTTATGATCATTTTAGTCAGGCTATATCAGAAAAATTTCTGCATACAGTACAATAACCTTTTTGCCTTCAAATTTCACTTATTTCAAAATCCTTTTATGAGCCTTCAATCTCAAAATTTCTTATTCATATCATTTACTTAGAGGATTGACTTGATTAAGGAAATGGAGAGCATATAGACTTGCTTGTAGAAATGTTTCTCCTAAACAATCAACTCAATCTTTCCAAGTTCTCTTTTCTCTTTTATCATGAAATTGACTCAAGGATATCTTTTCATATGATCAGCTCATGTTTCATCATACATAGATTTCAAACTCAAATTCTCACATGATGCAAGATCACAACTTAAGCATATGTTGCATTACAACATACTCACAATAGTTGAGATTCAAAGCTGTATTTAAGGTTAAGACAAAACATCATTCAGAATTCTAATTATCCAAGAAACATAGAATCATTCAAGTAAGCATGTTTGTCATTGAAAACTAAATTCTAAATTCTGCATAGCACCATCATACTTTAAATCCTATCTTCAAAACGAGAATATCACATATGCATCATCATGAAAGATTAGAGTTTCAGAGTACCTCATGAAGTAATCTTCAAGTTAGCATTTGAACCTCATGATTTAAGAATTTGCAGCTTGATATATGAAGAGACAGACTTATCTTCTGCATTTCCTTTTTCAATCTTAGTCATTTCCTTGTGCCTTCTCCTTTAGAAGCTTCTTACTCTTTCTCATATTGTGGTAAATCTCTTGCCTTCTTGAGCAGCAACCATTATCTCAGTTTACTATGATTCATAGATTTCCTTTTGTTCTGTCAGAATTAGAGCTTTAACTGGAGTTTCACTTGGCTGTTTTATATATTTCTGTTTAGGCCTCAGTCTCAGTCTCATCTTGAGACTCATATGAGACTCTTCTCAAGTGCAACTTTACTTTATTGCTTTTTATAATTTCTGAACATCCTTTTGGCTTGGATATGAGGATTTTCTCATATTGTTCTTGTGAAGATCCAAGCATTCCACTTTGTCTCCAAATCTACAATCTTTCTCATCTCAAGTGTAGGATTAATCTTGTCAAAACTATCATGCATATTTTCTTTCACATATTGAGCAATGAGATTGTAGACTTTATAGTTACTTGGATCTAATAGAATGTTCAGAAAATATTCAGATTTGAAATTGGCACCTTGTTTTAAAGATATGAATGTACAAAGAACTTTCCAACAAGAGGATTTCTATCATTTGATACTCCAAACTCTAAGTAATCATATGAGACATTTAAGCATTTGATAAAGGGAGAAAAAATATGATTTTGATCTGCTGTTCAGAATTTTAAATAACAACAGCAGTGGCCATAGATGATGATCAAATAGATGTCCTTTTTTGTAAACAAGGTATCTACAAATCCAGCATGCATGTATATTAAAATACTTCAACCATGATGCAACAAGTAAGGACATGTAAAAGGAGTTGTTAATGATTTGATCAAGTATGTTTTAGTTCAAATGCAAGGAGGGATAAGAGATTGATATTACCAATGAGCGTTCCTTGTAAGCAACTTCAACCTCCAATCTTAATGGCAGTAATGACTTTAATAAAGTGATCAATCCTAAGGATTTGAAAGATCTTCAAACCACCCATCCGGAGAAGCCAGCTGATTTGTACTTGAATCTTTTATGACATTTCATTTTGGGCTAGAAGCTTTTTGGTGGTCTTCTTTATTCTATTGGATTAGCACAAATTTTCCAAGCTATAGACTCACTGCATCTTCAAACTAATTGGAGGTTCTCTGCCTATGAAGATGACTTTTCACAGCTTTTCAACACTACTAAGGAGTCTCTTCATGAAGACAGAACCACATAGCTAAGGAGTGCTTCAGTTTTGAATATAAGATTGTCTTCTTCTAGGTCCTTGGTTATTTCAAGGTACTTAGTAGCACACCTTAGCCCAGAGATATTTCCAAATGTTAAATCAATAGTAATTTCATAGCAGAATTTTGCTGCAAGCTCAAAAACCTTAGGTCCACTAGGAAGATCATCCATAACTGACTTATTTAAGTCAGGAACATGAAAATCATATATGATTCATTAATTCTGTTCAGCTTCCCATTTCGAGACAGTAAAGGACACTTTTTGCAAGTGGAAGTTAGCTTCTCCAATTTGAACTAGAAGACCACTCTGAAGCATATCAAGATTTGCTTCTTTGCTAAAATCCTTATATCTCAATACCATGATTAGTTGAGGTGAGAAGTCCATCCCATATTTCCTTCCTCCTTCTTGATTAGATCAGTGTGACAATTTCCTGCATAATCAAATCACTGGGGGAACATTTTGGTACCCATTTAACTCTTGGGTCCAAGTGGGTTAATGATCAAGATGTTTATCATTTTAGCATATGTATAAGGTTAATATCAAATGCTCAATCATTTCATTGCATTCTTTAACTGAAATAACCATTCATTTCAAATCAAAGAGCAACGTTACCCAGGCCAGCAATTCTTTTACTTCTGTGTTGTCCGCTTCCATTTTGTCCAGGTCAGCAACTTCAAATCTTGGACAACTTCTTTAGTTTGACTCAGAATCTGTCTGTAAATAAGCTGTTGCGCTGCCCATAGTGAGAGAAACTAGAGCAACAGAGTAAATTGGCAACTTTATTTCCCTTTAAGGTTTCCTTTGAAATATCTTCTTGAATTTCCTTTCGAACGTCTTCAAAGCTTAGAAGAGGATAACTCTGCTTCTCTTGCACAATCACTCATTTTCTTTGGTGCGATTGTTCAGACCAATGTTGAAAATGAAACCTTCCAACCCAAGTTTAGATTCCACTGGCTTTGAAGATAATGGAGGAAGGAGGCTCTCAAATTGGTCAGGCAGTTCATCAAAGAATGGGCCTTCAGCATATCAGTAATTCTCAGTTGAGAGCAAAATGACTTCAAACCAGATTCTTCCACCAAGCTGAAAGTAGTAAATCCATAGTAGGGTGGTATGGGTCTGGAAACTCTGCAAGGAATTTGCTGAAACCTCCATACAGCTTCTCTTCAGAAGAGGACACCACAGTCTCCAATGAATGCACTATATTTTATTCACTCCTTTAATTTTCTTGGTTTTCTTTGACTTCTCATTCTCCAGCTTCATTGTTGAAACCTCATTGTTCTTTTTCTGCACTATAAGAATCATCCTGACTACTGCTTCTGTTAATGCAGTCTCAGTGACTTTTCTGCATTTCTTGTTTCAGTTGGTTTAATTATGCCACTATTCCTTTTGTCAGAAACTTCAACTGCTTAAGCATTTTCCCTTTCAGCTTTGGCAGCTATCTTCCTTCTCTTCAGCCATCTTTCTTTCTTAGATCTTTCTCCTCTTCACACGTTGGTGGGCTCAACCCCAAGAGGCCAAGCTCTGATACCAACTAAAGTTGGCTGAACGTCTCTAGAAGGGGGGGTTGAATAGAGACTTGAAAATATTGTTCCTGAAAATTCACACTTAATTTTACGTTGAGACGTGATCTCAAGTTTGACACTTGGAGTCTCAAGTAGGTTAGATGAGACGATGTCTCAACAATAATTTTATAATCAAGTAGAGATGATTTGTTAATTTATGAAACTTGATTATCTCTTAATAGATTTGATTTAGTTTAGCAAACAGATCTTAGATGTAAGATTAATTAGCTCAGCAAATGTTAAGACCTTAAAAGAGGATGAGTGAGACTATTGACTGATTCTCAGGTTGAGATAGGATCTGAGATGAGATGGGTCTGAGATGAGATGTAAGATGAGATGCATGGACAGATTTTAGTAACTACAACTTGGTTTTCTCTGAACAGATTTAATTTATGTTAACAAACAGATTTTAGATATGAGATGTGCAATTTAAATAAAGAGATAGGGAGAAGAGATGCACACTGAGATTTATACTGGTTCACCCACAACCTTGGGCTACGTCCTGTCCTCACAACTCGTCAGATTTCCACTATTGACAAACCCGTCAATACAAGTATTCTTACAGCCTCTTCAGGACGTCCCTCACACCAAGCATAGGCACTCCTACCTTGGTTGAGCCACAAGTATTCTTTGTTCTCAACTGCCTCTTCAGGCAACTCATGCAGTATTCTTTGTTTTCAACTGCCTCTCCAGGCAACACATGCAATATTCTTTGTCTTCGACTGCCTCTCCAGGCAACTCAGTGAGTATTCTTCTTACAGTGCCTCTCCAGGCCTTACAAACGCTCACACTAAGCTCAGGCACCTCCTGACTTAGTTGAGACTTGGTGGTATGAGATGAAATGTGATTGATCTAGCTTAGTCTACATACAAAGTATGGATAAATCGTGAGCTCAGCTAGATGGTAGCTCTCTAAATCACTCAAAGAGTGTATACAAATCAGTACAAAACAAGAGCAAAACCTACTACAAGATATTAGCTAAGATAGCATAGGTAGGTAGGTGAAGATTCACTTGAGACTTAGATTTTTCTGGTTGTGCAGCAGCATCTCTGTTGAGTCTCACTATGTCTCTCTCGCATCTCATCATAATGAGACTCCCTTCCATAGTCTTCAGAAAACTAGTCGTTAATAGAGCCGTTATACTAGTCGTTGGAAGAGAGAGAAGCTGTTTTTCACTTTTCTGACGTGAGACAGGTGCTTTTCTGATGTTGTCTCTGTTGTGACAGTGTACTTGCGTTGACTTGCTTTTGCTGCTGAGACTCTGTCTGCATCTCAAGTCTGAGTCTGATGTTTGCATCTCAAGTCTGAGTCTCATGCTTGCATCTGATCTCTGTGTCTCATGTTTGAGTCTCATGTCTGCATCTGATCTCTGCGTCTCAAGTCTGAGTCTCATATCTGCATCTGATCTCTGCGTCTGAACTTGAGACTGCGTCTGATCTTGAGACTGCATCTGATCTTGAGACCATCTCAAGTCTGATTCATCATCTCAAGTTAAGTCTACATCTCAAGTCTGATTCTGCATCTCAAGTGAGTCTGCATCTCAAGTCTGACTTTGAATCTCATCTTTGCTCAGCTTCATATTTCAAAGTGCTTCTTTATCATGCTTGGACTGAGTATGATCTTACAATGAATTTGGGCCTGTCTCAAACTGACTTTACAGTTGAGCTTGTCTCAAGCTGACTTTGAATCTATTCTTTGTTTAGCATCTTCTATTCTGATCTTATCTCTTGATTCTGAAGCTAAGTTACAGTCTCATCTCTTGACAGATCTTGCATCTGACTTTTGATCCTTCCTTTTAAGTTTGTACATGAGTCTCTTTAGCATCTCAGATTGTCTTAACATAAGAGAAAATTATCCTGCAATATGAGATGCTAAAATCTGCAACACTTGAGCACTGGTCTTAAGCTGATTTTTAGACTGAGCTTGCATCTGACCATGAGATAGCATCTTATGCTTGAGTCTGCGTCTCATCTTGAGTTTCAAATATTGGTCTTCTTGATGCAACTTAATTCATTGTTTGAGCTCATCTTGACTTGACTTGATGATTGGCATTTCTAGTAGAGATCCTTTCTGATTGTAGCTGAGACTTCACTTTGATGTGCACCTCTCTTAACTTAGGCTATCTTTAGATTCATCCATTCTAAGCTTCTGAAGACTTTTTGATAAAGGATATGTATTGAGGCCTTCTTCTGAAATAACCTTCAACATATAGAACTTCTAAGTTTTGCCCATACTCCATAAATTATTCTGAAGTCTGATGTTTCTTAACATTAGGATTCTGATCTTTCTGAATTCTTCATGAGAATCCTGTCTTTCTAAGATCTCACATACAAAACATCATTAACTTCAAAAATAGAAAACATTAAGTTTGATCAAAAGGTTTGTTGTCATTAAAACCAAATCTCAGAGGGTTTTTGCGCTAACAAAGAAGCTATCCGTCTAATCTAAAATCCAATTCGGTACATTCCTTTGCCACTATGTTTAGCATAAATTTTCTGTCATGAATTAAAGTATCTAATTCATTAGCTTATTCGATTTCCTTTCAGTTTACACTTTATTCATTCAAAGAAAAACTTAATAAAAAAAGGGAATTCACTAGTGAAATAAAGTTCCAATTCCCTCTCTTCCGTGAATTATATTTGTCCCTACCAAATCAGTAACCACCTAAAATCAAGAGGCCCCTTCCCTCAGATTACTAACAAAAATAAATAACAAATAGTTACAGAACAGCAGGGGGAGATTAGTCGGCGAATCAACTGGTTTTGCCGGCGTAGCGCGAGCTGATCGGCGTTCGAACCGCTGCGCTGCTGCGGGTGTCTTTGGCACGTCTAGCCTCCACCGTGTTACGTCGTTGTTGTGTCAGTCCCTATTAGCCACAGTCCTTCTCGCCGCGTTTCCGTTCTGCTGTTCGCTGCGCTCATTGCGCATCAACACTTCCGCTGCAATGCCGTCGCGTGCGCTCTGTCCCGGCGAGCTCCAGTCGCGGTGCACCCCAGCCACCGTCTCGTGGTGCACGGCCGTCATCGTCCATGGTGTTCCCCTACGATAACCACCTCTCCCTGTGCGCCGCTCCATCCGCGGCCGCAAGCGGCCTTTCTTTCCCAGCAGCCTGTCTCCTGCCGCGCCGCCGCGCACCCCTCCGCGAACGTGATCACCTAAGCTGCCACGTCAAGCGGTCGTGCCGCTTCCTCCCTCTTCCTTCGGCCATGGCCTCTCTTCTCCCTTCTCTCCACTCTCTCCTTCCTTCTCCCTCTTTTTCGCAATCCGTGAACCCTAATACATTCTAATGCTTATGTTTATTTATGTTTTAGCTGACCCAAAAGTCCTTTTCTTTCCTTTTTTTTCTTTAATTTTGTCATGATTCTTCTTGCCTTTTTATTAATCTTGTAAATTGTATTATAGCATCTCCAATGCCAAGTTCATATATTCGGACACTGTGCACTTAAAAATTGGTGCAGTCATGAAATATGGGTCGTCCGATCTTAATTGGACGGTTCAGATATAGAGATACTTTTTTAATACCAATTTAATATATCAATTTTTGAGCCATCCGATTAAAATCGGACGGCCTATAGTCCATGACAGCACCAAATCCATCAAATTTCAACTGCACTAAATTCGGGTTTCAAATTCTTACACGGCTCTTAAAAATAAGAAACCGACTATTAGTGTTTTTGGGGTATCGTTACAAACCTGATTTTACGGTATCCCAATACACGTTTTTTTAAAAACAAGAGAGTGTTACTTTATAAAAATGAGCTTTGGAAAACGTGTTTTTACGTTTCCGGTGATGGCAATGGAAAAACAGACCCATAGTAAGCAATCTAAGCACAATTAGAGAAGAATGAGATGGAGGGTAGATTGTTTGTCTTTAAGTACCAGATGCTTGTACAAGCACACGCAATGGTTCTTATGAAATAAAAATAAGATAAAATGGAAAAAAAAGGTGGGTGATGGTCCAGAACAGTTGATGAAATCACAAAAAAAAATTAATTATAAGAAATGTAAAAAAAATACAAAAATACAAAAATTACAAAAAAAAAATAGAAAAAGCACATATCACAGATTCAACAAACCCACAGCCAAAAAATATACAGATCAGGGAAAACAATTAAAATGGTTGATTAGAGATAAAAGACAACAAACTCACAGTGCTTGGCAAAGATCGAAGCTTGGACGGCTAGATCTGAGCTCCCATGGCCATGCATGAAAATGATCGAAGCCACAACAACGACTGGGAGTGATCGTGCTCGTTAACGGTGGGAGATCGTATGAAGGCGAAAAACGTGACAAGAAGGTTGCGTTTTGTGGCCACCATTGCTGGAAGCGAGGGAGAGGGAGCAGGGAAGGGGACGAGGGAGGGCCGTGAAAAGGGGGCAAGGAGAGTGGGAGAGAAATGGGGGCGAGGAAGGGGACGAGATAGAGAGAGAAAAGGGGGAAGAAGAGGGGTGGAGAATTGGGGAAGAAGGGTAGGGAAAGAGGCGAAGATGGGGAAGGAGGCGCAAAAAGAAGAAGAAAGAGGATGAGGGAGAGAAGATTCTAGAAATGGTGAGAAACAAGAAGAAGGGCGAAGAAGAGTGGAAAAATGAAACTGTTATCATGAAAAATAAAGAAATAGAGGGGAAAAATAAGATAATTGATTATTGTTACCGTTTTAAGTAAATAAAAAATATTTTAAAAACCAAGATAATTTTATCTAGATTAATATTTTTTTCATAATCAATTAATTTATTTTTTTAAAAAAAAATTAATTCATATTATATCTATTTATCTATAATATTACATTTTTCCAAATGTTTGTGTATTGTTCATTGATAGGTCCATATTTTTTGTCATACATGTTGCATATATGGGCATTAAATTTATGTGCAACATGGGTGCACCAATCAAACCTATTTTTTCAATTGTGCATATACTATCAAATCAAAAGGGTACGAATGAAATTTTAAAGAATGGTTATTGTGGGGTATAGGTTTTGGGGATGATTGGGGATTTCTTTATTAGAATAAAAAAGAAAGGGCAAATGAGCTTTTTAATTAAAAAAAAAGCTTAAATATATTTTTTTCCCTCGAAAATTAGTAAATTTTGTGTTGAGTCTCTATAAAATTTTCCACTAAGTTTAGTCCCTCATTAATTTTCTGTTTCCAAGTTTAATCATTGCCATTAATTTGCATTGTTAACTGATGACCTGACACTGTCATAGTACGCTGACGTGTCTATTTAGGCTGACGTGGCTGCCACGGTGGATTTTTCTGAAATTATTTTCCCCAAATTTTTTTAATTCTTAATTCCAATATTAATTACTTTAATTACTTTAATATTGAAATTAAGAAAAAAAATTGTGGGAAAATAATTTCAGAAAAATCCACCATGGCAGCCACGTCACCCTAAATAGACACGTCAACATATTGTAACAGTGACATGTCATCACTTAACATTGCAAATTAAAGGCAAAGATTAAACCTAGAAATGAAAAATTAAAGAGGGACTAAACTTAGGTGAAAGTTTTTGTAGGGACTAAACACAAAATTTGATAATTTTCAAGGGACTAAAAACATATTTAAGCAAAAAAAATTATATAAAGTTTTAACCCAAATGTTGTCGGTTGACAAATTTTAATTGTTAGATTGTATTACTAAAATGGTTTGGTAGAATTTTGGATTGAAACATTATCTTGCAAAAGGTAACAATTGTTCTATAAAATTATTTATTGTTAATTTATTTTTATCATTTATTTTTGTTTGGTGATACATTTTAATTGTAAAATTTTGTTATTAAAGAGGCTTTTAGTTTTGAAGATTTTTTAACTTAATCTTACAAACTGTCAAAATTATTTGATGAAATTATTGTTTGTGTAAATTTTAATTTTTAAAATTTTGTTATTAAAATGATGACTTTAAAATAAATAAATCTGGTTTAGGTTATAATAAATAGATTTGGTGTTTGCATGAAATAGTGTTTTTTTATTTCTTGAATTTTATTAAAGTTTAATTTCTTAGATAATATTTTTGTTATTATTTTCTGCTTGATGCTAAATTTTAATGTTGTTTCTGAAAAAAAATTCATTTTGATAGAATTTTGGTTTAAGAATTATTCTTGCAAAATATTGAAATCTATAATCTATGATTTTATAAGCAATTAAAAGTTTGTCCAGTTTACATTATGAAAAATATTATTTATATAGACTTATTAGATTAAATATATTTCAATTGCCAAAAATATTACTTTTTTGGAATTTTTTTTAGATTTTTATTATTTTTAATCCTTATTTTTAAGAAAAATAATGTATCTTACTATCTTTTTGTTTCGTTTCATGATGTCTATAAAGATTAATAGTACATAACTTTTTATATTTTTAAAGATTAAAAGTTAAAAAATTTAGAAAGACTAATTTTAAAAGACATAATATTTTTAATGTCTTGCTCATTGGAAGGTCCCATTTTTTTGGTCATATGTGTTGCATAGATGGGCATTCGATATACATGCAACATGGGTGTACCTATCAAACTTATTTTTCCAATTGTGCATACACTATCAAATCATAAGGGTACGAATGAAATTTTTAAGGATGGTTATTGTGGGGTATAGGTTTTGGGAATTCTAAGGGATGAATGGGATTTTTTTATTAGAATAAAAAAGTAAGGGCAAATGAGCTTTTTAACAATAAAAGATGTATAAAGTTTTAATCCAAATGTTGTCGGTTGACAAATTTTAATTGCTAAATTTTATTACTAAAAATGTTATTGATTTGGTAAATTTTTGGATTGAAACATTATCTTGCAAAAGATAACAATTATTCTATAAAATTATTGTCAATTTATTTTTATCATTTATATTTTTTTGCTGATACATTTTAATTGAATTTTTTTATTAAAAAGGCATTTAGTTTTGAAGAATTTTTTAACTTAATCTTAAAAAATGTCAAAATTATTTAATGAAATTATTGTTTGTGTAAATTTTAATTTGTAAAGTTTTATTATTAAAATGATGACTTTAAAATAAATAAATTTTGTTTTGGTTACAATAAATGGATTTGGTGTTTGCATGAAATAGTGTTTTTTTATTTCTTGAATTTTATTAAAGTTTAATTTCTTTGATAATATTTTTCTTATTATTTTCCGCTTGATGCTAAATTTTAATGTTTTTCCCGAAATGTTTTTCATTTTGATAGAATTTTGGTCTAAGAATTATTTTTTCAAAATATCGAAATCTATAATCTATAATTTTATAAGCAACTAAAAGTTTGTCCACTTTACATTATGAAAAATATTACTTTTATAGACTTATTGGGTTAAATATATTTCAGTTGCCAAAAATATTATTTTTTTTAATTTTTTTTATTTTGAATGCTTATTTTTCTTAAGAAAAATAATGTATCTTACTATCTTTAGTTTTCTTTCATGATGTCTATAAAGATTAAAAATACATAACTTTTAGATTTTTTAAAGATTAAAAGTTAAAAAATTTAGAAAGACTAATATTAAAAAAATATAATATTTTTAAAGATAATAATATATTTAGATTTAATTAATTTTTCTTATAGTTTCATTATTTTATGATAATATTGTAATGTTTAAAATATATACAAAATTAGAAAAAATTATGTTGCCCGTGTAACAAAGATCATTAGATTTATTTGTTTTAATATTATTTTAATTATAATATTTATGATAATATTTATAACCAATGTAGCAATATTCTATTTTCCTTTTTATTTTATTTTTCTTCATTTCATAATATTTTTATATAGACCTTTGCAATGCTTATTTTTTCTAATAACAACTTTTTATCTTATAATAAAGGTCATATAGGTTTTAACATGAAATGGAAAATTCAAGTTCAATATTAAACATTTACACTTGTATTCACATTTAAAGACACACATATATATAAAGTAAGAGACATATTAAACAATAAATTAATAGTAAAAAATATTGACATGAATTATAAAATAGAATATAAGGTTTGTGCATCACACGCGTACAGGTTACAATCTAGTTTATTCTAAAATTAGAAAATTAAATAATATTTTAATTTGAATTAAAATTTAAAATATTTAATGTGGGGTTGTGTGGTCCATTTAGGAGTTCTTATAGAGTTATTCTGTTTGAGTGCATAATTGCTTAAAAAGTAAAAAGAAATCATGTGTACGTGTAGAACCCACATAAAAATTAATAAAATAAATTTTAAATAACTTTGGTAAAATGCTCCGTTGGAAATAGTCTCAACCATGTACGTTTTGTAAAAGCCCATTTTGCTTTTTGAATAAATTTTCGAAGCTCATTTCTTATTTTCTTTTGTTTATGTGTTATGGGTAAAAGGCCCATTTCATTACTGACCCATCTTCCCTCCCTTTTTATCGTTGTGTTATGATAATTTGTATGTTTGCATTTGTAGACTCACTTGATGAGTTAATGTTCATCTTTTGTATAGGTGGGTCAATAATGTGAATTGATGTATCTTTAGTTTTTAGTTAAATTTGAATTTCTTGTTAATAATTTGTGTTATACTTAAAGTCAAAATAAAAAATTAATACAAAAAAATTCTCTTAAAAGAAAAACATCTTCCAAAAATCAAAAATAAAATATTTTTAAATTATCCTTTTCAAAATTAAAATTAATCAATTTCCCAATTACCTATTTGATTTCCCCATCGCAGTTTGAGGTACGTACCAGCAAGAATCGGACCCGTCAAATCAAAATACATTTTTTAAAATATTTTTCCCCTTTCAATAAAAAAGGAACCACTTATTTTTTAAAATAAATATTATCATTTAGTCTAAAATATAAAAAAAAAAAGAAGTTAAAAATTAAAAAAAAAAAGCTTAATTTCCATGTCAATTTTCATAAAATGTGGTAAAATAAATATTTTTAAAAATTAGTTTTGCATGATTAATTAAAGGTAATCGTCTTATAATGAATGTTATAGGGTGCTAATACCTTCCCTACGCATAATCGATTCTCGAATCCAAATCTGGTTCCAAAAACTACTTCTTAAAAAGGGTTTTCCTGAAATTTTCCCTAACTTTGATGGCAACTCCATTGAAACTTAATTTTTAATGATTTGGCTCGGTGATATGTCGCGATCTGAGTTTCAACAACAACGGAGATATAGAAGTTATGAGAACTTTGAGGTGCTCCTGGAGTTCTAAACATGAAGACGAGTAAAGGCTAGCATATACTCTCATGCACATCCATTTAGATCGACCAAAGCCAATTTTAAGAGTTATGGCAAGAGGGAAAAGGTTTTTAATATCTATCGAGATTGGATTTTGTTTGGAACTAATGCACAAAGCCCTCCAACATGACCATAAGCATCTACAATTGCATCATTATTATAACCAATATTCTGGTAATATTGTTTAACTTTGGAAAATGGAAGATGAGTTTCCATGATGAACAAAAGCGAATTCTTATATCTATAACACAAATCTTTGACGTGTTGCTTACTCAATTTGCTATCAACACCGTGAATGTTCTAAGGGAGGATATAAAAAATCCTTGAAACCAATCATCATAAATAAAATAAATAAGAGAACTGAAATATGAAACAACACTTGGATAGATTCAAGCATTTCCAAAAGTAGTCGCGTGATCAATGGCCTCAAAAGTATACTACACATAATCACTATCTTTAAGTACCATGCACATATCACAATAATGGCAACTTCTGTTGAGTCTCAAGACTTGATAATCTTAAGACCCTCCATAACCAACTTTGATGATAATAACCTAAGTGCATGTTCTATAAAAAATATAATTTCTGCACTTTAAATATTTCAAATGATGGTATCAGAATTGTTCAGACGACTAGAAGTGTCTTAAGCATCTTATCCACCTAAAGTATTTCCACCATCTAAAGAGCTCAACCTTCTGAAGCAAAGTCTGTCCGAGGAGATAAAATTTTAAACTTTGCCAAAGTCAAAGTTGATTTGCCTCACGCAAGGAAGTCTTTGCTGAAGATGGGAAGAAAAAAAACTACTTTTTGGATAGCTTTCAAAAGCGATGTACTGAAATGGAAATCTGTTTTGCAACTCGATGCAAGGTTCTGAACAACGTTGTTTTCCTCGCACCCAAATGCCAACTTATCTCTCAACGGCTTTAATGCATTTAATTGTATCTCTAAAAGGATATTTCTAGGGTGGGGGAGAGAGAGAAGACCCATGAAGTATATAAATACATGGAGCTCATTCAAGATAAAAAAGAGAGCGAATAATTTTTTTAAGTGGTTCTCTCTGTACTCTCTCTCATTTGGTTTTCTGGATGCAGTTGTGGCATTGGAATGGGACCAAGTTCATGGAAGGGCATGTGACTATGAGCAAAGGCGGTTTTGGAGAGGAAAAGGCAGTAGAGGAAGTGGGCGACTGAAAGGTGGAGATGGGTTTGATTATGGGTTCAGACTCTGGATTTGTGGGAACATTTCATTTTTTTTGTTGTTGTGATCTTGATTCAGATTAAGTGGTTTGAAGGTGAAGGTTTCACGGTGGCTTATAGGTTGGTTTCTCCATTAGAAGAGAACCGCTACCTCACTCCCTTCTCACTGTTTTGTTTTTCCAAATTGCCTCCCCCCTTCAGACTCTATAATCCCCTGGTTTTGTACAAAAAGTGAGACTTGTTTTTGTCCAAGAAAGATTGCCATGAATTGATACATTGTTTTGTCCTGCATATTTTCTGAGAGATTTCCCACATCTACACTCTTTTTCATTTCAGGTAGTGCAACTTGCACTTTTTCGATCAGCAGTGCATGGTGAACTAAAATGATAAGAGGAGAGCCATCATGAGGCTCAAAAATTTCTTTTTCCTTCATTTTTTGTTGTTTTCTTTTTTCATAATTTTTTGTTGTTTGTTTTTTCAATGGGCCAATTTGGCCCAAATATTTTTTAATTGATTAACTAACTAATTTTATTTTCAATTAATTATCTGATTACATAATTAATTAAATTATATTTTTTTGGAATTAATTAAAAATAACTAACCAATCAATTAATTAACTGGTTAAATAATTAATCAACTAATTAGCTCATTTTGATTTTTTTTTAAATAATAAAGTACAATTACATAATAAAAGGGTGAAAATAACACTCAAATTAAAATCTTGTCGGACAAAATTGGGTGTTGACAGTTCCAAAGAATCAATGGCAAGTGTTGAAAATGACTTTATAGCGCAATCTTATTTGACTTTATTGGCCTTAGAATCTCCTCTCCCTGATTTGAATATGTTAGCGCTCCTTTTTTTTTCACGCGATGATAAGCTACTCACCATGCATCTCCTTTGCCTTATCATTAATTTCCATAGAAGCTAAGGTGTTACAATTTGGGCAGTTGTAGGTGTAACATACGCATTAGTCATTGCATCTCGTTATAATGGTTGGAAATATGGTTTTGCCCCTCCCTAATTCACATTAGCATTCACAACAACTACCCAAAAAGCTTTGCAACCCCGCTGAAGATGGCCATAGCGGCCACATTTTTCAAACAAAACCTAAAGACCCTCATAGACCACCCAATACCAATACCCGTCCACATGAACCTCCCCCACCACTGCATATTGAGATCTATCTCAACACACACACACACACACGAACAAATCTACCTTTTTCCACCTTAAGAGTATTGATATCAACCTTTATAGGTCTGCGTATTGTAAAGACAAACTCACTCCTAAGAGTTTTAATGAAACCAAACCATCAAAAGTTAATATACAAAAAGATGAATATGTAAGATATCTTGTTTCTACTGACTGTGTGCTCAAGTGGTTGCAGAGTTTAGCCTCTTATGTTGCAGGATAATTTCCTCTTTAGAAAAGGCAAGCTGAGTTGCTAAAGAGAACGTCAATCAAAAATCAACTCTTGATATATACAAAGCAGAAGTGCTAAAGTCAGTCAAAAGTAAAATTTTATCGAGATCAGAAACAATACCAAGAGTTACAAAGAGCTCAGAAGATGAGACTCAGACTCAGACCCATACTAAGACTCAAATTCCAATCTAAGACAGAGACTAAGACTCAGACACAAGCCTAAGATTGAGACTAAGACTCAGACACAAGCCTAATACTGAGATTGAGACTCAGATGCAAGATTAGCCTAAGACGAAGCCTAAGACTCAGACTCAGCTTGAGACACATGGTTCTCAAAGTTGACAAAAGTCAAGGCAAGTACACTGTGCACGCTGCAACAAATAGAGCAGGCCTGAACACAACAGAGTAGTTCTGAACAGTGTCAGCAAAATGCAATCTCTCCTCTACAACGGAGAGGGAGATTGACACATTGATGCTATAGTAGACTAAAACCGTCATTTTGGGTATTTTTTAGAGTGTAACACATATCCCTAATGGTCATATTATTTCTTCCTCCTTGTTCACCCTTCTTCTTCTCCTTTCTTCTTCCTCCTCTACTTCGCCATTCCTACTACTTCTTGTTCATTCTTTCAGTGGCTTCCCATTCTTCCTTATTCTTCGTTTTCGTTCTCCGTTGCTTTCTTTCTGTGAAACTCACACCTCAGCCATGACTAGCACCACTGAAAGGAGATACCATAATGGTGGCTCAAAATTATCTCAACTGTTGCGAAGGGGACAAAGTGGGTCAAAGTGTTACTACAATCTGAGAGCAGTTATTAGGGTTTGTAAAACTGTAAAAAAAAAGTCCAAGAAGATTATTCTACCAGACTCCGAAAACCCTGGTTACCCATTTTTAGCTTGGAGTTCTAAGTCTAAGTCATGAGCTTCTCTAATTTGGGTTCTCAACTCATTGGACACCTCTATTCTATGCAGTCTCAAACTATCAGTCCCAAAACTCACATTAAGGTTCAAGCACCATCATCAAGGATACATGCAGGGATTTCCTACTCAAGGCATCAACCATTACGTTGGCTTTACCCGAGTGGTACTTCAGCTCAAAATCATAGTCCTTCAGAAAATCCATGAAAATCATAGTCCATCAGAAAATCCATCCACCTTCATTGCCTCATATTAAGCTTGTTCTGGTAAAAAAGGTACTTAAGGCTTTTAAGGTCACTAAAGACATCAAACCTCACTCCATAGAGATAATGCCTCCGAATCTTGAGGGCAAACACCACTACTGCTAATTCTAGGTCATGGATGGAGCAATTTTCCTCATGGGGTCTAAGCTGCCTAGAGGCATCGGGCACTACCCTCTTTTTCTGCATTAGGATACAACCTAATTCATTCCCAGATGCATCACTATAAACCTCAAAGGTCTTTGAAGGGTCTGGTAACACTAGTACTGGGGCGGTAGTCAACCTCTTGTTAAGTTCTAAGAAACTCTTCTCACACTTCTCATCCAACACATGGGCTTGTCCCTTACAAGTTAACCTAGTGAGTGGTAACACTAGCTGGGAGAATCCCTTAATGAACCTCCTGTAGTACCCTGCCAATCCTAAGAAGCTTCTAATCTCAGTTATGATTTTTGGTCTCTCCCACTCAAGGACAAATTCTATTTTACTAGGATCTACTGACACACCCTCTCGGGATATCACATTGCTTAGGAAATGGACTTTATCCATCCAGAACTCAAACTTTTCAGGATTGGAAAATATTTTTTTTTTCTCAAAACCTCAACACTACCCTTAAGTGTTGTTCATGCTTTTCTAAGGTTTCAGAGTAGATAAGAATGTGATCGATGAATGCGACAATGAACTTATCCAGGTAGGGCTGGAAGATTATGTTCATGTAGTCCATGAACATGGCCGGAGCATTAATCAAACTATAAGGCATCGCCAAATACTCATAGTGCCTATATCTAGTCCTAAAGGCAGTCTTAGGGACATTCTCTCCTCTTATCTTGATCTGATGGTATCCTGACCTCAAGTCTATCTTAAACAACACTGACGCTCCCCTAAGTTAATCTAATAGGTCATCAATTATAGGTAAATGGTATTTTTTCTTGATGGTTACTTTTTTCAACTGTCTAATGAGGCAGTGTTAATTCCCCTAAATACAATTTCCCTTCACCCAAGCGAGCCAGCTCTCGCTTGAGTGAAAATGAGGCAATGTTGTCTCATTTTTAACAACTTATAACCATCTTCAACTATTTCATTTATGAAATTTGGATTTAAAATTTGAAATGTTACATTGAACCCCACCACATTCGCTAGCAATAATAATTACAGGTTGTAAGTAGAGCAATAATTGGAAGTAGTGGTTGGATCTGATTAACTCGATATTTATTAATTAATAAAATCTACTTATTTCCCTCTCGCTCATCTCCCGTATTACAATCAAGAATTCTTGTGAAAATAGACGCATATTTGTGATACTATTTGTTGTTAGATTCAATCAATAACATAACATACTTAGAATTGAGTTGACAAATCACGTGACAATAACCAAGGCTTCAAGCTAAATGTAAGCCATTAAGAATGGCACTTAACTCTGCAAAGATTATGTCAACTACTCCAGGATAACCAGCTAGACCAGCTACACATCTTTTTGTATGGTCCCTGATAATACAATTGAATCAAGTTGGGCCCAGGTCCCTGATAATACATGAAATTTGATTTTGACTACGTTCATTTATTGCATCTGTGAAGCATTTAATTCTGTTATGTGTTGCAATGATTGAATTCTCTTGCTTGAACTGATATGTTACCTACCTTATACATTCATTGATTGGTATTTATTGCGTTTGTGCATTGCTACCCACCCTTTTGAATAATGACAAAAGGGGGAGTATTAAAAAGAAAAGATAAAAAGAAGTTATAGAAAAGAAATATCTGAAATTAAAGTCTCTGATATCTAAAGCAAATGTTTCTGGAAAAAATCTATGTTTCAGAGGAAGCAAATTTTTCAGAACAAGTATATGAATCAGGGGGAGTATATTCTAATTTCTTACTCTTTAATTTCCCTTCAGATATTTGTTGGAATTCCTTTTAAACAAATTTGTCATCATTAAAAAGGGGGAGAATGTTGAGTCTCAAAATGTTATTAAAGAAATTAATAATGTTTTAAGAACTCACAAATCCTAAGTTTTAATGAACAACAAATTTGACTTAAAAAGGGATTATTTTTTTATGAGAACGGTATCACTTGAAGGTATTTTGCTTTACTGTTTCAGCAAGTACTATAAAGAAAAAGCCTCAAGTTGAACCTGCTGATGTGAGGAACCTTCTGAAGAGCCAAGATCTGCTGAACCCATCTCTACCTTCTGAAGTGTTACGAGATCATTTATTATAGAAAAGCTGCTAAAGACCTCATTACAGATGTTGGCTGAAGCCTGAAAGTTGCCTGCTCAAGTCTTCATACATCATTAACGTCTGAAGCAATTTTGATTCATTTAAGGAATATTTTTCAAAGTTCGTTTTTGCTGTCAAAGTCATCTTACCTTAAAAGGAACCTGCATTACATGCCAGAGCAGTGTTGCAGACTGCAACACCTGCAAATCTCAAAAGTCAGAAGCTTTAAAGCAGATTGTTTCACAACGTCTCAACGAGCATTTAATGCTATCTCTCAACGGAAGATGAAGCACTCTTCAACAGATTCATTTCAAGACTCTATATATAGCTTCTCAAAAGACTTTGAAGGTGGCGAAGCCCAAGAGAGAGTCGGCCAAGCTCATACATGAAAATTTATCAAGCCAACACTCTGCTGAAATTACTCTGAATTTCCTTGTACTTAGAAAATTTCATTTGTATCCTGAGTTATACTCAGTTATCCCTTTGTACAAGAACTATTGTGTTTAAGTTTCTCAAGAGACTTAAACTTTCTTTTATTGTAAACACTCTAAAGTGTCTGAGAGCTTGAAAAGGCTTAGAGAAATAAAGAATACTTGCTGCTATTAGCCTGAAGAGGTTGTGTCCAAAGACTACTTGTGTTTTAGCCTGGAGAGGCTGTGTCCAAAAAATACTTAGTGTTTAGCCTGAAGAGGCTGGGAGCAAATAATACTTGTATCTGATCAGATAGTGGAAAATCTAGTGTTGTGTTTTCCCTAGGACTGGACGTAGCTCACTGTGTTAGTGGGTGAACCAGGATAAATTGTTTGGCTAAGTTTTCTCAACCCTTATCTCTTTACTTTCTAGTTTAACTAACAAAGGAGGGTTCTAAAAAGTGATTTTATAAATCCACGCAGCAAAACAATCTTGTTTTTCACATACAAATATTTCAAAATCAGTTTAATCAACCTGCTGAGTCATATCAGCAAGTTACTGAAAACTCCAGTTTCGGAAGGTTTCAATCAAAACTCTTTACAAAGTCTTTGCTTGTTCAAAAGGTTTTCATAAAATCTGTAAAGAATTATAAAGCACTATTCAACCCCCCATTCTAGTGTTTCTTGTGGTTTTAATAGCTAGGTCAGATGCATCTTTTAGTTCAGATAAAACTTTGGCAACTTAAGCATCTGGATCATCCATTTACAGGGTCACTTCAACCTGTCTGACTTGTTCTTCATCAATGACTTCTTTTTCAGCCTCTTGATTCTCTTCAGTTTCTTGGGCTATGGGAGATTCAATTTTCTCCTTTTCTTGTTTATCTTTTTCTTCTCTTTCCCTCTTCTCTTTTTCCTTTCGGCCTTCTTTTTCTTCTTCTTCTTCTTCTCTTTTTCCTCTTTCTTCTTTCTTTCTTTCTTCTTCTTTAGCTTCTTTCCCTTTTTGTACACTTTCTTCTTCATGTTTTTTTTTCTTCTTTTTTCTCAGATCTTGGTTCAATAGTTGTGTCATACTCAGATGCCCTCTTCTTTTTCTTCTCAGAATGCATCTATGATGCACCTAGTTCTGTAGATGACCAGACTTAAGTTGGTGGAGTAGGAGATGATGGAGGTGTTCGTAGGAATGATTGGGGTAAAGATGGTGCTGATCCAGTGATCTTCATGACAAAAAGGGATTCAGTAGATATTAACTTAGTTTATTTTAGGATTGTATTCATCAAAACTTGAGACTCAACAATCTCCCCCTTTTTTATGATGACAAACTTTAAATAAACTTTAATTGTAAATCTGAAAAATAGTTAAAAAAATGTAAGAGCTACCTCTGATTCAGATGTCTCTCAAGAGCTTTCTTGGATCCACATGCTTCCTTTAGTTTGATGTACACAAGAGCTCCCCCTGAACTACATATGTCATCTCATATTTAAAGTTAGTATAATTCTCCCCCTTTTGTCATCTATCAAAAAGGTGTTAGATATAAGCTCAATTTGAATTTTATTTATAGCAATAGAAAATTGTTTTTAATACAACTTCCCAGTAAATAAGTACTAAGAGTAAACAATATACTCGATACATAAAATTTAAGCACATAAAGGATCAAAACATTAAATCAATAAATTAGACAGAAGTGATGTGTTAAATATGCCTTATATTTTTCCTAGTATTTAATACATCATTGTCTTACAAAATCATCCTTTCTTTTCTAAAGCTTCCTCAATGAGAGTGACTAGAAAGGCTTCAAATTGATTTATCTCAGACAGAACTTCTTGCTTGAACTTTTCATTGTCAGTTCTGATTTGTGAAGTTTGTCCCAACAATATATCTTGTCTTTGAACAAGTTTGGCATGAGCATTCTGCATTTCAACTTTATGCCTTTCCATCTCCTATAGCCTTCTCCTGAGAGCAATATTTTTATCAACCAAGTCCGCATCAGGCTTCCAGAAGATAATGGTCATGAAAGGATAGGAGAATCTGAAGTAGGTTGCTTCCTCAGGAAAACCAAAATGTCCTAAATTCTTGATAAAATAGAAGTGCCAGTCATTGTTTTTCTTCAGCAACTGCCAATCTTCATGTGGATAATCCCCCATAGGAAACTTTCCCTTGTGATGCTTAAAGTCAATTTGTTCATAAGCAAATGGGCCTTTACTCATAGCAACAGAGTGATCTTTAAGATATACAAGTTTAGCATCTGGTTCTCCACATTCAAGATCAGGGTAGGAGCATTCTCCAGCAGCTTCCCTTAGCTTCTAATAGGAGTCCCAAACCCACTTTGTCTCCAAGTGGTTCAGACCTTCCTTTTTCATAATCTTTATCCATTGCCCGGGTGTAAGAGGCTTCAGAGGACCCAGTTTTGTGCCTATGTAGAACTTCTTCCCCTTTTGTCTATACCTTGCTCTCATCTCCAATTTAGGAATGATTCTGTTCGGCATCACTTTTATTATTGTGCTTTCCTTTGTATGACAATGCAGTGGAGGTCTATAAAATCTTCCTCCAAAGCACTTGAAACGATGTATTGTTACAACATAAGCTTCAGCTTCTAGCTTCTTTATGTGAAACCAATCATCTTCATCAACTAGATTGGTGGGACCAACAAAGGGATCCACTTTCCTTATTTTGTGAAGAGGTTGAGGAGCACCATAGCGAATCTTCTGCAGTTGAAGAGCAGTCAACTTCTCATCTTCAGACCAATCCTTCTACCATCTTTTAATGGTATCTACAGGGTGTTCCATCCTCAAGATTTTTCTTACATCTTGGACAGGAAGATCATTTCTGAAGTAGGCTAATTCATCCCTCAAGCAAAGAAACTTGGGAACCCTTGGCTTGTATTCCAAGGGAATGAGATAGGGTTTATGTGGAATTTTTTGTGCAAGTTCCCTAGCCATCTCATCAAAACGAACAACTGATGGATCATAAGTTTCACCAGCAAACTCATACCATTCAGGTGTCTCTCTCAATGGCGTGATCCTCCCATCAATAATGCAAGAAGAGACAGTAGCAACAGTTCCTTCAGATGGAAGAGGTTGAGGCACCTTTTCAGAAGTATGAAGTTCTGATCCTCCTAGATCCTCAAATTCCCTTATGATCTTAGGGTCTGGGAGCTTATCTTCTGAAGAGCTCATCATTTATGATCAGTTGGGGTCTCTTAGGCATTGGAGTTTTCTTCTCTTCCAAGTCTTTCTCCAGCAGGTTTCTCTTACTTTCCTCCTGATTTTCCTTCTTGATTTTAGCGGCATGAGGGACTAAGAGTTGAGCAGCTTCAACAATAACTTTTCTGGACATTATTCTATTGTGCCCCACATCATCAACTGATTCTTGTTTCATTTTCTTTAACTTCTTTACTGATATCTTGGTCTTCCTCTTTCTTTTTATTTCTTATGTTTCCTTATCTTCACTAATAAGATCATTCGTAAAACCATCCTGAGCACCTTTGGAAATTTCATTATCAAAAGCCTCATACTCCAACCTCTTTCTTGCCTTTTCTTTATCTAGGGTAGTAGGCAATGCAGCTACTTGTTGCATCTCAGGATCTCGATGACTTTTAGCTAGAGGTTCTACATTTAGTACCTCCCTAGATCCTTGAAGGGCTGCACCAGTTTGAGCCTCATCATGTGTAGGAGCCTGTCCTTCAGAGGTAGAAGTAGGCATTCCTATCCCCAATGATGCTCCCTCAGAACCATCTTGAGAGGTTGTAGAGTGCCCTAGAGCACTTATGTTCACATCTTCAGATGTTCTGAGTCGTGGAGTAGGTGGGGCATCAACCCTTGTCTCATCTTCCATATTCTTCAGAATAGCCTTAGTGGTTTTGGACTTTCTGGAGGATTTGGTTGAATCAAAAGGTGCCTTTTATGCATCAAAATTGGTCTTTCTGGGATCCCCACTTAGCTCGTTTTGCAGAATGTCCAGTACGCTGCGATCAGACACTTGAGAACATTGAGGCTAAGAGTCTTGCTTTGAACAATGTTTCCTCCGGATGATTTCTTGGATGCCATTTATAGGGTTCAAGAAATGAGATAAATCAAATAGGGTTCTTAGAAATACTTGAGACGATTCTTGCTCGAGAAGGTTTGTTCATAGAGAAGAAAAGGTAGCCTGTATGTAGTTTCCTTCTCTCCAAATATATAGGTGCAAACACTGAAAGTTATAATCATGATTGTGTGAATATAGAGAGTCGTGCAGAGTGGGAAGCTTTTAAGAATGAAACGATAAATTCCAAATGTTTCAGATTAACACGTCATCAGATAATAGGCAAATTCAGAACATCATTCAGTCATATGCACTTCTGATCATATATTCAGATGATGATGCAAGCATATTCCAGATGATGCATTTCAGACAATGTGAGTTCAGACAGTCAAATATTTTCATATGAGCATACCAGTTCAAATAGATAAGCAAATTCAGTCATGTGCACTTCCCATGATGTTGTAGCCAAACTCTTTTTGCAGCTTTCCTAACGTTTTATGGCTTCCATCTGGATCTTCTTCCTCAGCACGATCAAGTGCTCAACCCCGAGGTTATTATCTGATACCAATTGTAGAGACACACAGGAAAACACTAGAAGGGGGGTTGAATAGTTGTTTTTTAAACTAATCGTTTTATGGAAACCTTTTTCTAAAACTAAGTTCAAACGACTTTCAGACTCTGTCTGAAGATTTCAGACAGAGATTTTTGAAAGCTTTTTGTAAAGAGTCTTCGCAAGATTGCTTATAAAACTTAGTTAAAAAATCCCTCTTCTTGTTAGGATAAACAAAATGTAACAAGTTGAGGGAAAGAGAAAGTACTCAGCCAATTTATCCTGGTTCACCCACAACCTTGGGCTACATCTTGTCCTCACACAATGAGATTTTTACCATCTTTTCAAAGCTACAAGTATTCTTTATTATGCACTATCTCTTCAGGCAACACACCGAGTATTCTTCTTACAGGGTCTCTCTAGGCTCCTAAGTATTCTTTTCTATCAAGCCTCTCCAGGCTCTACAATAAATATTCTTTTTCTATCAAGCGTCTCCAGGCTCTACGACAAGTATTCTTTTTCCTCCAAGCTTCTTCAGGCTTCTTTCAAGCAGATTGAATACAAATAATTTGAAATCAGAATATAAGTTCTTTGTTCTGGGTGTATAACATAAAAATAAAAGTGATCTAACACTGGATATAAAAATTAATTCTTGTACAATACAATGAATTCAAACAATCAGCTTCTCAACTTTTAAGCTTAATAGCTCCGCAGTATGCTTCTTCGCAGCTTTTCATTTCTTCAGTTTTGCTGCACTTCTTTTTAACTTCATGCTTTCACCCTACCTTTTGATTTTGTAGTATTTCATCTTGAGCTCAATCTAGGTGCTTCTCTGATGCATATCTAGTAGATTATCTCAATACATGTTTGCTCTTGATTTCTTTTTAAATACTCATTCTTGCACTCTTTCTCATCCTTAATCTTTTTCTTTCTGAGTGCACATAGCTCTATCTTGGAGAAAGATTTTCTTGAGAGCTCAATAACTTCTAAAGCACCGGTCTTTTGGAGCAAAAAGAAGCTCTTGGAATAACAAAAAGGAAAAGGCTATGTCACTTGATGAATCATCCAAGAGTATTTATATTTGAGCTTGAGGAGTCTATTAAAAGAGACGTTAAGAGATAGGATTTTCAAATTGTAAATCCTTTGTGACAGAAGTATGAGATTGTAGTTGTCTTCCTAGCTTGTGCAGCGTGACTGTAGTCAACTTTCCTTATCTGGCTTAACTTTGAAGTTCTAGCCAAAAAGGTTGTCTCTAGTCTTGCCTTTCTAGTGTTCTGAAGTTGCGTGTAGTTCTGGTGCTGGCTTTGAGTTTCCACGTCAGATGCCCTTGTACTTCAGACATACTTCATCTTCTGATAGGGACCATCGTCTGAACCATTTTCAATTTAGTCAAATCTTTGTTCTTCAGAACTTGAGTCCTGAGAACTTGACAAACTTTAAATCTTAACTTGACTTCAGACAGACTTCTTTCAAATTAGTGACACACTTCAATTGAGATTTTCATACTTGAAATGTTAATACATTCATCAGTGAATCTTAGAAGATATTAACTTAGTTTATTTTAGGTTTGTATTCATCAAAACTTGAGACTCAACACGTACTAAACAAAATATTAATATTCAAAAAATGTAGTTAATGGAGAATTGACCAAAGTCGTCTCTCAAGGAATTCAATAGCAAATCCGAATTTATTCACAAGAATTGTTAATGCAAAAGAAAAAGGGGTTTTGTGTTGTTATTTTTCAGAATTCAAGAACAAAATTGTAAAATTCCAAATTCAGAAAATATGTAAGAAAATGGATTAATTCTCAGGGTCATTCATATAGGATCTTTCATTGGTTTACAGAAAATTATCAATTCCTTCACAAATTCGAATTAACCAATTAAGCATCAATTAATTCATCAATTATCTCATGCAAGAATTAAGAAAACTTGTGTGAGAATTCTAATCTCTAACCTACTGAATTAAGCAAAAAGTAGATTTATTTTAGAATTAAGCAAACTAAAATTCGAATTTAGGATTAAGAGAAGAAACAGAACCATGCAACATACATTCCAATTCAAAATTCAAAATCCTAAATTCTAGAGATTAGGAAATGAGAGCATTTGTGCAGAAAACTGAAATACCAAATTGTATAAAAGAAACCTCAAGATCTAATGTTAAGAACACTTGGAAATCAACCTTCAAAGCCTAGCCTTTCATGGTGGTTTAACAGCAAAAACAAAAATGAAAGAAGGAAGAAGAAGAAGAGAGAGAAAGAGAGAAAGTGAAAAGACTCAAATCTGAAATTGTGTTAAAAAAATTCAAAAGTTCCCTCCAAAAGAGTAATTACCCCTATATATAGATCTAATCCTAACCACATGATTTATCAGATCTAAATGATGGTTGGGCCTTGATTAACAAGTATCAGACCCAATACACTAATATAAGTCTTAAAACAATGTTGTTCCCATGTTAGCTTCCGTAGCTCAACTTCGAAATTAAACTGCTCCTAATTCCTTCATGGAAATACCATCATGCTGCAAATCAAATTAAATCCCTGGATCTTAGCTTTCCACTGCCACTAGAATCACCCAAATCGTCCACCTACAGCTCTGGATATCTTCAAAACAAGATAGGTAGGTCAATAGGCTTAAAATCTGAAATTAAACAACAATTAAATCCCAGTTAAGCCCAATTAGGTAAATTCCATTTAAAGAAGTGGTTTTAATCATGAGTATAGTCCAATAAAGTGAAGATTAAAGGTGCTAAGTGTGAATATTAATGTGCTCATCAAATTCCCCCATACTTGCCCTTTTGCACTCTAGACAAAATACCGCATGAACAAAAAATCCAAGTAGGGAACACAGTAAATATACAAACAACATACTCATCAAAAGATCCTAGGAATGATTAGGAGTTGGCAAAATACAAGATCCAAGGAATCAAGGAATCAAGAAAAGTGTGCGTGACATTCCCCACAATCTAGCAAACAAGATAGTAAATCAAATCAAACGATGAATAAATGGCGATAGAATCCTCACAAGACATACTTTCTAATCTCTCAAGTGTCTTGTGTTTGCACTCAAAGCACTCATGAAAACAAGTACTACCATAAGCTTGGAAAGACTCTAATGTCCACAACAATCACATGCAAGAAAAGATCAAAAGGACTTCATATAGGTTGTAATGGGGCCAAGGTAAAGGTAGGGAAAAAAGAATAAAAGGCAATATACCAAAGAGAATAGAGGAGCAATGGGGAGTAAGTCCAAAAGTAAATGCAAGTAGCATACTCCTCAAGAATGCAATTAAACTTATCTTTTCTACCTTTTGACCCAATTTTTTTATTTCAAGCACACTTTATTTCTTTTCTTTTTTATACTTTTCTTTGAACTTTTCTTTTATTTTATTATTTTTTCTAACTTTCCTTATTTCTATTTTTTCTTATCTAGCCAAGGGTCAAGAAATAATGCATTACCCACAAGAGAAGATAAGAAAATTAAGTACACCCTCGTACTTGTTTAAGAACCTATTCCCAAAACAATTCCAAAGTTCCTTTATCCCCTAAGGTAAGGACAATATATGGTTTTTCTCTTTAAGGCTTGTAATGAGCTTTTAAAACAAGAAATGGATTGTATAGGCTTAAAGGGGCTAGCAAGTGGATTAACAATGGTAGTCTATATGGCTAGTGGATCAAAATCAACAAAGAATGCCTAAATCATCTCAATACATGCATGTGAACCAAGTTGCAAACTAAAGAGTCAAGCTAAGTTCTAGAGCACAAGAAAACATGAGTGAAATCACACAAGAAAAAGAGAGAATGACATAGAATGGTCCATCCAAATATAAGGCTCAAAATCTCACCAAGGACAACTCTATCACAAAAGGTTCAACCCAATAATTCTCAAAACCAACTTGTTTACCAAAATGCAAGGAATCCAATCAATACAAATCATGAAACAAATTATTGTGAAGTCTATAAATCGGTTTAAGTATTTAAACATGATTATAAGACTTAGCATCCTTAAGTTTTAATGATTAACAAATAAGATTATAAGATTATATTAATGATTAACAAATAAGATTATATTATTAACAGGTTCTACTGAGAAAAGTATTGGTTTGTTAATTATGTTTCAGGATGGAATATTCACTATCTGAAGAAGAAGAGTAGAAGAACACATCAAAAGAAGAATCTGAATCCGGGGATCAGAATCAAAAGAACAAAGTGCAGAATCCGAAGAAGAGTAATCCACAACCAAGTTGAAGACTCGAAGGCTATCTGAAAATAGTTGAAGAATAGAAGACTACTTAAAGACTCGAAGAAGTGAAGACTCAAAGATACACCTATCTGAAGTGCAACCATCATCTGAAGAAATGAAGAGAACATGAAGCAGTCTGAAGATTGAACATATCAGAATCAAGAAATGACTTCTTGAAGACATTGCAAAGTGTAAAGCACATGAAGATCACTCACTGAGTAGATAAAGCTAGACATGCTTTTCTACCTCGATTAAAGTCTTGCATAAATAAGGAAATATTGCAAAGACTTTCCACAATGCCTGCAACAAAAGGATTTGTATAAGCAGACCTACTGCATCCACACCTGCTGCCAATCAGAAAATGATAGAAGACTGAACAGAAGCAAGCAAGAAAGATGATTGAATAAAGTACATACAATTCAACATCTTTATCTACATGGAAGAAGAAGAAGATACAAGATACAAGAAGAAGAAGAAGATGAAGAAGAAAGAAGAAGAAATACTAAGAATAATGAAACTACAATCTTCTTATCAGAAGAAAGAAGTACTCTGAAGTTTCATCTTGGTGAAAGCAAAAGAAGCTGTCTAAAGCAAAGAAGCTGTCTGAAGCAAAGAAGCTGTCTGAAGCAAAGAAGTTGTCTGAAGCAAAGAAGTTGTCTGAAGCAAAGAAGCTGTCTGAAGCAAAGAAGCTGTCTGAAGCAAAGAAGTTGTCTGAAGCAACGGAGCTGTCTGAAGCAACGGAGCTGTCTGAAAGACTAGAAGCTATCTGAAGTGTCAATATTCGTCTGAAATATTGAAGCCGTCTGAGATCCGACGTGGGACACTCACTGAAGACAACGAAGACTTTTGCTCTCTGAAGTATGCTGAAGAAAAGTCGTTCTCTACAAACACTCAACACTTTCAAAGCTTAAATTGGCAAAGTCACAGAGACCTTTCTTGGTACTTTTGAAGTTCATACACCACTGAGGAAATCTCTGCAACGCAGAAATTGCAGCAACAATGGTGGCAGCTTTATAGCAGCACCAACGTTGTACTTTGTCAGAATTGTCAGAACACCCAGAAGCATGTCTCACAACGGATTGAATAGCATTCAATGCTATCTCTAAACGGTGGTATCGCAACGGAAATATCATCATCACCAATCCGAAAGAAAGCAGAAGAAAAGCTCAGGAGACTAAGCAGAAGCAACAAAGAAAAATGTTTGAATGAAATATTTTAATTCAAACATATTTTATCATCTGCAAGCAACAACCATTGAACAAGACATCACACCCAAAGAAGATATGATGTCAGGAGCAAATGAAAAAGGAGTATATACAGAATCGGAAAAAGGACAAATTCAACGGATATCTCCTAAAGAGACACTCCTAAAAGAAAACAGAGGAAAGCAGAAGAAAACAGATGAAAGCAGAAAGAAGCAGATTCAAGAGAGAGTATTCGCAGAATTATATCAAGAAACATCTCTCATGAAGAAGAAAATATCAAGTGTCAGAACGGGATCGTCTGAACACTTATTCGCTTAAGGAGAAGCAACCGTTTGAGAAGCTATTACACAACGACTATATGAGCCACATCATCAACATCTCAACGGTATTATGAATCATCTTCAAACGGCTATATTTCATCAGAACATATAAATAGCCTCAAGATTGAATTTGAAGAGGCTGTCGACCTATTGGTCAGTCAGACAAAATTGTTGATCAACAGAATCAAACTAGTTAATTAGGCTGAATGCCTTATGGTTAACAAGAGTTGACTTGAGCTTAAGTGGATCATGAAGATGTCAACGAAGTTTGATCAGAGAGTTGGTTCTCAATCAGGCTACTGACTAGCTGGTCAGTTAGTTAGGTTGTTCAGTTGGTCTGTTTGATCAAGTGAGTTGATTGTTCGAAAGGCAATCATGCTGAACAAATGACTATCAAACTGGGTACGGTTTGAAGCTTTGATATACCTTGGTGTTCCTATGATATGGGTGAGAATGTAGCCCATGGAAACTAATGGTTTGAGAACAAGGCTGGAGCATCATTTCACATCTTAGTTAGCCTACTCTCAGAGGATGTATTCCTCATAGAAAGACATGGATTGTACTTAATTCAAACACTTGTATCACTGTCTATCCTTGTACTTAGTTTGTAATGTCTGTATCCTGAGTGTGTACTCAGTAATCTCTATGTACAAGTAGAATCTAAGTTTAGAGGTTCTGGCGAACATCTAACTTGGATTGAGTAGTGAAACTACTCTACACTTGGATAAGTGTCTGAGAGCATGGAGAGGCTTGGTGGAAGAAAGAATACTTGTTGTAGAGCCTGACAGAAAAGAATACTTGTTGAGTCTGGAGAGACTGTACTCGTGATGTCTGGAGAGACTGTACTCTTGATGTCTGGAGAGACTGTACTCGTGATGTTTGGAGAGACTGTACTCGGTTGAGCCTGGAGAGGCTTGTCTGTAAAAGAATATTGCATGAGTTGCCTGGAGAGGCAGTTGAAAACAAAGGAATACTCATTTTTTAGCTTGAAGAGGCTGTGGTAAAATAATACTTGTATCTGAGTTCAGATAGTGGAAAATCCAGTGGTTGTTTGCCTCTGGGACTGGATGTAGCTCACGGATTTGTGGGTGAACCAGGATAAACTTTGTGCCTAAGTCTTCTTTCCTTTAACTTCTCTATTTACAGTTTTCTTATTTATGTTGGGGATTGAAAAGTTATTTTCATAATAAACTTAACACAACGATTTCAATAAAATGATCTTTCATAAGAACAAAACATGAGATGTTTCTCACATCACTTGAAGCATTACAAAGAATGTCTTTTGAATTACTTCTGAAACAATTATCTGAAGTGAGTCTGGAAAGACCTCAGTTCAGAAATCTGGAACAGACTTCAGACAACCTATAGTCATCTGAAGTATTTCAGAAACAGTTTTGAAAAACATTCAATGTAATAATCTTCAGAAGATATCTTGAGAAGTATATGTTTAAAATAATCTTAAGACTTAAAAGAAACTTTATTTTTTTTATCTTCCGCACGTTTTAATTATATCTGATCTTAAGATTCATTTTAAACATTATTCATCTTCATGATTTAAACAAAAGATTTTCAAGATTGACACGAAAAGCTTAAAACACTATTCAACCCCCCTTCTAGTGTTTCCTGTGGTTCTAACAATTATCCAAGAATTATGAAAATGTCAACCACTAATACAGATCCTAAAAATCAAATGAAAAACATGCTATATTTTTTTTACGGTTAAAAATGTTTTTGCTGTAAAAATTGAATTACCATAAAAATTTTGCTGTAAAAAATTCTGTTGTAAACAACAACATTAAAAACACAACAACAGGTATAGAACAGCTACAAAACAGCTACAAAAATAGTAAAACATCAAGACAGACAGCATACAGTAATTTCAGACTGCAAAAATAGTAGTAGCAACTATGAAACAGTTGCAGAATAACTATGAAATAGCAAAAATAGCAAATGAAAAACAAAAAAATGGCCTATTGCAAATAGTAAAAACAATAAAAAAAAAATTGAATCCTGAAACAATCCTAAAATTACTAAACCTAAAAATTAAAATCCCAAAATTATAAATCTCCTACCCCACACTTAAATCACACAATGTCCTCAATGTAAAAATAAGTGAATTATTGATCAACAGACATAGTGCAATGAAAATGTGGGAAAAGGGAAACTTCCTCTTCAACCAACTCCCATTCTAAGAATGCTTGAATCATTCAGTACCATCTGTATGAGGCTCATCCAAGTATTGTTTGAAATAGAATATAAAATGTCGGTATGCAGCAACTTGATGAGCTCCTTTATTACTTGCAGTAGAAGGTTCTCCTTCTGTTCATCCTCCACGCCTGCATGCTCGAGGTGGCTTGGCAGTGGCTTCTCCAATAATGGTGGTTAAACAATAGGTGGGAGCAATGTGGTACTAGGAGGTGATTCTGCACCCTGCACATCAACAAAGTCATATTTATATGTAATTGTTATAATCAAGCCTGTGCATTTTGACTTTATTGAATCAGTAGCTACTATATCAACTCCAAAACCTATAGAATCACAATTAGTATTCAAAAACTTGTCAATTCACTAGTGCAAAAATAGCCTTTTATAACAAGATTTCATATCGGTTAAATAAAATCCGTTTTAAACAACCACACGGTGGCAATTTTGAAAATAAGTTGAGTTTTTGTAAATCGGTTCTTCTATAAACCGATATAGAAAAGATCATTTATATCGGCTGAAAGTAAAACCAATATAAAAGGAAATTTTCTACGATGGTTATATTTTCAACCGATAGTGAAAGTGATTTAAAACCTAAACACTTGATTAGGTCTCAGTAAAAGCGAAGTTGTGCCGTGCTCCTTCATCGTTGCTTTTGCTCCCTTGCATCGTGCTCTCTCCTTCCCCTTTTGTTGTCATGTCCATCGCCATTCCTCTTGCTCCTGCGCCATCGCCACTCGCAGTCCGGCCGTGAAGGTATGTTTTTCTTCCATGCTCCATTCAGAATCATGTTCTTCGATTGGGTATGGGGGCTTTGATAGGAAAGGTTTTGATGTATGTTCTGCGGATCTTGTCCATGAGAAGTTGGATTGGAAAATACACATAATTTAGATTATAGTCATTTGTAGTTCATAAAACCTTTTTCTAATTTCTCTCTACTGAAGATGAACCACCCGAAATCTATACTTTCATTCTTCCAGAAAATCGCACAGGAAAACCACAGCTTTGGGTTCGACGGTTCAGTAAGCAAATGGTATTATGATGGCCGCCTCTAAATCACCGCCGTCGGTCGATGATATGTCAGAGAAACTAACCCGCTACCGTAGAAGGTGCCACATAGGGTTTAGTCGGAGAGCTTTAAGTGAAAGGAGAACGACTTCGGCTTGAACCTCTTTGATGTATTGATTTAAATTCCAGTATTCTATTTTGCCTTCTAGCTTCTATTTAAATTCCATTTAGTGCTTCCTGAGATTTATGTTCACTATATTTCTCTGCCTCTCCCACTTACCATGTTACTGATTGGTTTCACTCAATAATGAACAAGTGTGTATTTATTTATAGAGAAAGTGAAGAGTGAAGACCATTACTAGCTTGTCTTGCATACAGACATGTCAAAGTTTCATCTCAATGGCCCTTACTCAAGGTATTTAACATGTCCGATGTCTCTGTCTTTCATGTAAGCAAAAATGACGCACACAACTAGTTAAAAATATTGAAATTTGTTGTGGATAACATTTGGTGAATTGCCTACTTGAGGCTCATTTTATACACTGAAGGATATGTTGTCTCTGTTGAGTTGAAGTAGTGAGTACCTGAGTTATAATTACATGTATTAGTTAGGTTGTAAAAATGGTGGATTTTTTATGAAGAATAAATAATCTATTTCTTTATATGTAAATAAATAGAGTGCTCTGCCTGCCTGTAAATTTCCTTTGAAGCTTGAACATTTATAATCTTGTAACTTTATGCAATACTAAGATATCCTATTACTTGTCTCATCTAATTTTTATCTGAAATTGATGCTACTGTAATTTTTCTGTTATTTACCTATTGGTTGATGCTCCTACTATTCTCTGATGGTGTTGGATACCATATTTCATGCGCATTTGCTTGGAGTTTTTTTGGAGACAATTAGCAGTAGCTGTACCTCTGTCCTGTTGCCTTGTGTGGGCTTATGCATTCCTATTTTTTCATGGGACTGGTTTTGGCCTGCGGAGTTTACTAATTCCCTGGGGTCTGTTTCGCCAATACTTTTAATGGAGGTGTTGTCTTTATTCATTAAACATTTGGCGTTAAATTGCTGCACTGGTTTTCATTATGCACTGAGTGTTTTATTTGTCAATTTTGTTATATTATTCAATTGGATTTTCCTATCCCCTGGAGCTTTCAAATTGCAATAGCGTTTAGGTGTAATGATTGCTTCCTTGTTTGACTAGTCTCTTTGAAGTAGGTATATCTTGAATTGGTGGATGTTTTGTGTAGTTTTCTTTTCGAAATTCTCTCATGAACTTCTCTTTTTTGCCAATTCCACAATTTTTTAAAATTGTCATGCAGGGGTTAATAAAGATTCACTTCCTTGCTATATTACCAGATGACATGATTGTTAATTAATTTATTGGGACAAGAAATTTCGACTCTGCAGTGAAGTTTAAAATATCATATGTATCCAAAGAAGAACCTTGTAAGTCGTGACTGGTATTTTATCCCTCATTGTAAGTTTGTTCTTTTCCTCTTTCCCCTATTTTTTTGTATGGCTTAAATATGTTTTTGGTCCCTACAAAATTCCAGAATTTTGTGTTTAGTCCCTAATTAATTTTTCACCTAAGTTTAGTCCTCACTTAATTTTCTGTCTTCAACTTTCGTCCCTGCCGTTATCTATCATCCGTTAAGTGATGAGTTGGCAAGTTATGTGCCCAGTCAGCCTATCTGACGTGTCCAATGAAGATGACGTGGCTGCCACATCAGTTTTTACTATTTTTTAATTATAATTGTTCAAAAACTTAAATTAATTTAATTTGTAACAAATAAATTGAATTAAAATTCGAGGAAGCAGGCCCTTAAGAATCCTAGGGTTCCATATCCTCGTCCTTAGAGAGTGTTTCGAACGCCGCTGAGGAAGAGTCTTTGTAGAAGTGAGATTGTAAGCTTGAGTGAGTGTTAGCGTTCGGTGTTGGTTTAGACGGTTGATTGAGAAGTTGCTGAAGGGGGCGGTCGTTCGTTGCTTGCTGAGAGCGTGACTATCTTCATTTTCTCGTGACAAGGTATTAACTGTTCTCAGTTTATTTGATGCACTTTTCTGTGGGGACCAGAGGTTGGGTTTAGGGTTTTTATGTGGATTATTTTGTCTACATGTCAATGAATGCTACTGTGTGAATTGTATTGTTTGGCATATTTTATACAATAGATTCCATTCGAAGCATGTGGGGTCAGATATGTGGGGTTACACATGTGGGAGTGTGAGTTACAGTTCAGACCATTTTTTTAATTTTTTGTCGCATGTGAAACAGGGATGGGGTACTTCACACTAGTTTTCCATCATATGGGGAAGTTTGTGAGGACACCAAAAATGCACTATGAGGAAGGTGAGGTGCATGCTTTTCACAACTTGGACTTGGACACCTGGTCATACTTTGAGGCACTTGGACTACTCAAAGACTTGGGGTACAAAACCCATGTGAAACTGTGGTGGGAATCAAAGGGTTCAAGAGGCCGGACACAATGGAAAGAAGTTAGGGATGATGAAGATGCATTTGAAGTGTCTGGTTATGCTGAAAAAAAGAAATGTGAAGTTCATTTGTATGTTGAACATTCTGTGAGTGTAGTTGAGGCTACAAAAGTGACTAAAGAGTTGACATACCATAATGAGGCTGGTGGAGTCAGTGGTCAGGGATTGTGCAATGCAACAGGTCATGTTGTGGGGAATTATGTTAGGAAGGAGCCACCAAACAAGGGGAAAGAACCTGTTGATGAGGATATGGTGCAGGGTGATACTGGTGGGAATGATTCAGATGGGGATGCAAGTGATAGCAGTGAGGACTCTATGGAAAATATTTACTTTGATGACAGTGAGGAGGACAGGGATTTAGGATTAGATGATGGCTTCAGTGATATAGAAGATGAGATGACTGGTGAAAAGGATGATGACCAACCTGAGTGTAGTACCAGAAGAATTAAGAAGAAAAGGCTGAAGACAATGAAGCATCCAGTTCATGAGGCTGCACCAAGTGATGTAACTCCCCCAAGTCAAGAAGCTGATAGTCAGGCTGCACCAATTCATGAGGCTGCACCAGTTGATGAAGATCCTCTAGAACATGATGGTGTACCCAATGATGCAAACACTGAAATATTTTTGCCAGAAAATGTGGAGAGGATTCATGACATGGAGGAAGAGTATATAAGTGATGAATTGGAGAGTGGGGATGATTCTGATGTTGATGGAGGTGAGAGGCCTAGGTATCCTAAATTTAGGGAGGAAGATATGTGCAAGGAGTTTAGGTTCAAGCTTGGAATGGAGTTCTGTAGTCTCAAACAATTTAAAGATGCTGTTCTAGAGCATTCAGTCCTGAATGGAAGACAAATTAGATATGTTAAGAATGATGCAGTGAGAGTTCGAGTGGCTTGTTCTAAAAATTGTCCCTTTACTATATTTGTTAGTAGGGTAGGTAGGACTACAACTTATAGGTTGAAGACACTGGTGGCAAGACATACATGTGGACGGGTGTTTGGTAACAATAATGCAAAGGCTGGTTGGGTGGCAAAGGTGATAGTGAACAAAATGAGGTCTAACAATAAGGTGACATTGAAAGAGGTGGTGGATGACATCAGGACTACATACTCAACTGGAATAACCATTTCACGAGCATTTAAAGCTAGACAGATTGCAAAAACCATTGTAGAGGGAGATTCCAGCAAACAATACACACTGTTATGGTCTTACAGTGCTGAACTAAGGAGGGCATGTGCTGGAAATACATGCAAATTGGATGTCATCAGACCTGCACAATTAGAGAGACCTAATGAAGATGAGAGACCAACTCAGAACCTACCACCTAGATTCGGGAGATATTACATGTGCTTGGATGGTTGCAAAAGGGGATTTAAGGCAGCTTGCAGACCTTTCATTGGGGTAGATGGTTGTCATCTCAAGACAAAGTATGGAGGGCAATTGCTAATTGCAGTTGGGAGAGACCCTAATGACCAATATTTCCCATTAGCCTTTGCTGTAGTAGAGACTGAAATAAAAGATAGCTGGAGATGGTTCTTGACATTATTACTTGAGGACATTGGTGATGTTATTACAAATAGATGGGTGTTTATATCTGATCAACAAAAGGTGATAACAAATTTATTCTTATATGAATTGACTTTAATTAGTAAGTTGTAAGTAACAATAACCAATTGTGTGCTGTTTTGCAGGGACTGATACCTACCTTTGAGGACCTACTCCAAGGTGTGGAGCATAGGTTTTGTTTGAGGCATCTGTACAACAACTTCAAGAAGAAGTTTGGAGGAGGCACACTGATGAGGGATCTCATGATGGGAGCTGCGAAGGCAACATATGTTGAAGCTTGGGAGGAAAAGATGGATCAACTGAAAGCATTGAACAAGCAAGCTTATGACTGGCTCAAAGCAATTCCACCTCAGAGTTGGTGCAAGCATGCATTCAGCTATTACCCACGGTGTGATGTCTTGATGAACAACCTTAGTGAAGCCTTTAATAGTACTATTCTTCTAGCTAGAGATAAACCTATCATTACTATGTTTGAGTGGATAAGAACTTATCTAATGGGTAGATTTGCTGCTTTAAAGGGTAAGTTAGATAAGTATAGGGGTAATATTATGCCAAAACCTAGAAAAAGGCTGGACAAAGAGATTGAAATGAGTGGCAACTGGTTTGCTACTTGGGCTGGGCAATTGAAATTTGAAGTAACCCATAGTATGTTTATTGATAAGTTTATTGTTGATCTGAACAAACATACATGTTCCTGTAATTTCTGGGAGCTTGTGGGTATCCCCTGCAGACATGCAATAGCTGCAATCACATACAAGGGGGAGGACCCTGAGGGTTATGTCCATAAGTACTATAGTAGGGAAACATATGAACTCTGTTACAACCAAGTTATATCCCTTATAAATGGACAAAACAAGTGGCCAAAGACCAATGATGAGACCATTCTCCCACCTGCATACAAACGTGGTCCTGGAAGACCCAAAAAATTAAGAAGGAGAGAAGTGGATGAAGAACCCAATCCAACTAAGTTAAGGAGGACCTATGCCACAAATAGATGTGGTAGGTGTCATCAATATGGACATAACAATAGGACCTGCAAAAATCCAGCTGTAGAGGTCCCTCCTCCTACAGAAAATGATGTTAATGAGCCTCCTCCTACACAGTCTTCTCAAGCTGCTGCTCAACCACCACAAACTGATGAGGCACCTGCAGTTGCACCTAGAAAAAGGGTAAGATCAAAACATATGAACCTAACAATCACATATATGTTATTGTAAAAGGGGTCTAAATTTATGTTATATTGCAGGGGAGGCCAAGATCAATAGCCACCACTGCTGCAGGTTCACAGACTTCAAGAGCATCAAGAGGTAGCAAAGGTAAAGGGGTGTCAAACAAAACAACACAGGCTAAGAAAAAGGTAAATATTTGTCTACCTAGCCTTTAAATTCAGATTTGCATACCTTGACATGCTTTAATTGTTGTTGTTGGCATAGGGAAACGGAATTGAATCAAGTGAACAAGGTGAGCAGCAGAACACTTCTCAGGATGCAGAAAATCCATATCAAAACCTTGTTCACTCACTATATGGGATGATGCTAGCTTGGGGTGAAGCCATGGGTTCAAAGGTAATTGAGTAAACGTGGTTGGTTTATTGGTAATTGATGAAATGTGACAAACATATTGAGTAAATGTGGTTGGTTTATTGGTTGGTAGGAAATATTTACTGATGCATTCAAGAAGGCTGGAATAAGTGAGGATCAAATTGGATCAGTTGAACCATCACCCATTGTTCAAGGTTTTCAGACTGCTGCAGCTGCTCTAAGTAAGCTTCAACATGCAGCAAGTCAAGGTTCTAATCAAGGAGGGATGCAAAATGCAGCTGCTGACATTGGTATCTTACTTCATACCTTAGGCCACACTGCTGGATCAACTCTTCGGACAGAATCTGTTCAACAGTGTGTTAATGCACTTCATGAGACAGCTGAACAACTCAATGAAGCTCAGCCAAGTCCGGTTCCAAATGATGGTGGTCAAGCTATAGATGCTGTAGCACGTGAATCTCAAGAAAAAGGGGACTCTGTCCCAAAAGCTCCTGCAACTTGAGCTGTTTATCACATGGCTAAAGTAGGGAATATTTTGGATTGGGTGCTGTTTTTTTGGACCTTGTGGGAAATATGTCATTAGTCACTATCCTTATTTCATTTTGACTTGTCATATCCAACAACATGTGGGTTCATTTTGGCTTGTAATACCCAACAGTATGTGGGTTAAGGTGCATATGCAACTCACCACTTTTAATTGTGTTTTTTGTGGACCATGAAATCATGTTTTAATCAACAATGCTTATGTTATATTTCAGTGTTAAATGCTTAAGTAATTTTCCATTACAGATTTCTGGAATTGTGACAAGTTACTTTATACTATTCAACAAATCAGATTTCAATTAAACAACTTAATACCAAATGAGGGTAATCTAACCAAATTAGCAATGGTAAACACTTCACCAAACAAACAGTCTTCACATTTAAATCCATAGATCATAGCATCTGAATTACAAAAACCAAAACAATAAAACCAAAAGTTCACCATATCACATCACATCATGACTCAAAATGAATTACAGATAGGATAGGAGGGAACTCAAAACAGAGTACACGGGCATTTTCCTACACACACAACACAAACTATCAATGTCAAAACCCATGACCCAACAGCAACACCCATAAACATTTTCGCCTTTCTCTTTTCTGCATCAAGCTTCTTCTTTAGCTTCAAGACCTTAAGTTTTTTATCTCCTACGATTTCTGCACCATCTACAGCTGCAAGTCCAAGTTGTTCATCAAAACCATCTTCATCAGCCCACTTAAAGTAGCTGCAAGTCCAATAGGGACATCTCCAGAACATACGGCCTGGGTTGTTCGTGGTTTTCGACTTGATCAAAACCACATTGCCCCCACAACCACAGATTCTTCTCTTCGGGAAAGCAAATGTTGAAGAAGAAGCAGAGTTCGAACCCATAGCCCTTTTCTCTGGTGCCGACGCAGACGACCTCATCTCGTCTCTGTTCTTCTTCGTGGAGCTTGGTCCGGTTCTTCGTCTTCCTTCGTCTTCATCTCGTTCTCCCTTTCGCTGCTGCCTCCCACGAACTTCTTCCAAGTTTCGTTCTTAGGGTTCAGATGGAAGATAGAGAGAGATTTCATTTGATTTAATTCAATTTATTTGTTACAAATTAAATTTATTAAGTTATTGAACAATTATAATTAAAAAATAGTAATAACTGATGTGGCAGCCATGTCATCTTAATTGGACACGTCGGATAGGCTGACTGGGCACATAACTTGCCAACTCATCACTTAACGGATGATAGATAACGGCAGGGACGAAAGTTGAAGACAAAAAATTAAGTGAGGACTAAACTTAGGTGAAAAATTAATTAGGGACTAAACACAAAATTCTGGAATTTTGTAGGGACCAAAAACATATTTAAGCCTTTTTGTATTTTTATTCCCCTCATCTTGTGATTTTTTTTATTTAATACATGACAGAATTTTATAACATCATATGATCTATATAGCTGATCTTACTTCATGGAGAAAATGCTGGCATATTTGGAAGGATTTGAAATAAAATTGTAACAGGTATATAGGAAAAGAAGTTGCTGTAAGTTTGATAATTTTTTTTCTTTCTTACTTGATTATTTTATTGTTGTAAGTTACTTTAAATGAAATCGTTTATTTAGTAGGTAACACATTTAGTCAAGGCTCCTAAAAGTTAGTAGCTTATAGTTGCTTATTGGTTGCTACCAATTCTTTTTTCACCACTGCTGCTATCAGAAGTTCTGACAAACTAGGTGAAAATAATGTCTCTAAAAATTTAAAGTTTGGTGCTGGGCTGTTCAAAGTTGATCGGACTACTTCTGAGACCTGGAACTTGGTTTTCCTAGAGGTTTTTACCCCAAATCAGTTGCATGACCCAGGCATAGAAAAGTCTCAAAATCACCAAATGCATTCCACATATGGTGACAAGGCTTATTCTGATAATGGCATGATATATATAATACGTTTACAAAGCTGAGACATTTTGAGAGCTCTCATTCTTCTAGTCCTTGTTCATAATGTATTTATAAATTATAGAATAACATACTTATGTGATGGAGTTCGTACATGGATGTTGCTAGGTTGGTTAATTGCTAAATTAAATTTCTAATGATCTTTCTTTTTTTTTTTTTTATTTTGCAGCACCGTATAAAACTTGATGAAATGGGAAGTCAAGGTGCAAGGCATTGAGTGGCAATGGGTTGCTAGAAGCTTTGGACTTAGGATAGTATCCTGTAGGTGAGACAGTATGATAAGAAAGAAAATGAGACAAATTATAATTTATGTTTTATGTATTATGTTGAGAATGAGATTGATGTTCTATTTTTGTATCTTAAAATATATATTATCATTTTTTCTATTATTTACTTTCTATGTTCATCTTATTAATAGTAGGATATAGTAGGATTTTATTCTTTTTAAGTTTTTTATTTAAATATTGTCAACTTGTTTTATTTAACTTTTTGAGTATTGTATATTCTCTTTATTCTTAATTTTAATTATTTTAATGCAATTCATATTGTTATTAAAATATTTAACATTATAAACATTTTAATAAAATTAAATAAAAATTATATAACTAGAGAATAACTGTAAAATAGCTACAAAATAACTACTTTTTATATTTATCAAAACAAAACCGATATAAAATGTGACTTTTTATATCGGTTGTGGCTAGAACGTATATAAAAAAGTCACTTTTTATATAGATTATGAGACCACTACCGATATAAGAAATATTTTGTATATCGGTTGTTTAACCGATATAAAAAGTTTCGATTTTTTATATCGACTGTATCTATAACGCCCAGAAAACCGATATAAAAAGTCATTTTTAACTGATATAAAATGTGTTTTTTGTACTAGTGATTTCAGCACACACTACACGTGAAAGAATCAATACATGAATCATAAGTATAACCATCGCTGAAATTAGACAAGAATGGAAAATCAAGCTCTCCAACAAACTTAGACATTTTTTATCAATAACAGGTTCAACAAGTAAATCTTTATGAAATACAGAATGGTCTTCAATAGGATGCCACATGGCATATGAACTCATAGCATCTGAATCCTAAGACTGAACCTGATTCATAGTAGTAGCCAACTGCCCAATTTGACTTTCCAGTTTTGAAATGTCGCTTCTGTTCACTGCTGGAAATTCATATTGTTAACTGTCATCTTCCTTATTAACTCTTCTAGAAAAAAACTCACTCTTGGAAGGTGCAATAGCTTGTGGTGGATATTGTTGTTGTTATTGCAATGAAGGAGGCTGGTATGGCCAACTTGGCCCAACATGAGAATGAGATTGATAAGGCACATAAATCTGTTGCAGAAGATGTCGACAATTACCATAAAAATCTGCAGCATATGCTTAAGGAGAGAACTAGTCTTCTGACTCATGTAAAGTAGGGCAGGAATCTGTGGGGTGCTTAGGTGATGTACAAATCCCACACAACTTCACAGGTTTCTGAGATACTGCTAACTGCTTGACCAAAAAAGATAAATCATCCAGCTTTTTCTCTAATTTTCTATGACCAACAAAATATGATGTCTCCTCCTAATGAACTCCTTTAGGAACAATCACTAAGTTGTTTCTGGTACTAAATTTCTGATTATTTGAAGCCATGTACTCAATGAGTTCTCTCAAAGTTCTTTCAGCTATAATGTTAGAATTAGTATCAATAAAATCAGTGTGAAAAGAAAAGGAAGAAACAGAAATTGAAACACAAACATAAACATACTCAGACTCACAATCAACAAACTAGACGCTATCAAACAAAGACTCACTATCACTAACAGAATTATGCATAGATGTAATCCTAGGTTACCTAACTTGCCTATTATATGTCTTATCAATTTTTAGGTCATATAGATATAGGAAACTGGATTGGCTTTAGTCATACACTAAGCATACCATATGAACAATACAAATCAGTATATAACAGCAAGGTAGCTTATATAGGTGACTTATACCAAATGAGAAGAAACCAACAAGGGGAATTCATGAAAAATACACTAATATGATAGTAATGAACCACAAAAAAATTCAGAACAAAACTCAAAGCATAGCTATGCAAACAACCTAAGACAATATGGGAAAAATCAACTAATAAAAATTCAAAAATAAAAAAGAAATGGTAAATGACCTTTTTTGGCTTAGCTGCACAAGGCCAATGGACTCCCATCAAATGGCCTTTTCTACCCAAAAAGGATATATAATATGCCCAATTCTGACTTTTCTAGCTCAAGTTATGATTTTTTAAAGTTTTCAGGCGAAAATAGGCCAGTATAAAGTGTAATCTCAGAATTTGGGGCAATCTAAGTCCAACCAAGGCATCTAAAATTCATTATTAATTCAAAGAAATGTGGACACAAAAATTAGTGCAAAAATTCTACCTTTAACTACGTTAACCAAATAACTCAGATTCAATACTAGAAAGTCAACAGAAAAGTCAATAGGATTATTCAACGAGTAATCTCAGCAGATGCAATTCAATCCAATTCTCACCAAATCAATTCTAACTTAATTAAAATGATATTAGAACACTAATATAAGACTAAATGCATTGCTTAAAATGACTCAAACACAAATTATATATCAAGGCTCATAAACTCAATTTCAGCAGCACAATTGGTAACATAATTCTAACCAAAGAACTGAATTATGGAACCTTTCTCAAATATGAATAAATTGAATGTTAGTTGAACAAAAACACAAAATGAAAAATGACTCTAAACTCAGAAACACAAAACAGACGCGGATTACATAATCAAATGAACATAAACTCATAATTTCATAAACTCACTCTACAATATCTACTTCTTACTTCACTAACAGAATTACCTAACAAATTTCCTATATTGGATTTGTCTCACTACACACAGAGCACATAACATATAACATGACTCAATTACCTAACATTACACAAAATTAGAACACAACACAATTTCTAACATAGAAAACACAATATTACAAGAAACAGAATTAACAACACTATGTGAATGAATCCGAAAATGAATTGAATTCCCCATAACAGTGCCAAATTTAATCTAGGTAGTACTCAACCAAATATTAATATTCAGAAGAATTGTTAATTCAATAGCAAATCCGAATTTATTCACAAGAATTGTTAATTCAACAGAAGCAAGGGGTTTTTGTTTGATTGTTTTTTAGAATTCAAGAACCAAATTGTAAAATTCCAAATTCAGAAAATTTGCAAGAAAATGGATTAATTCTCAAGGTCATTCACATAGGATCTTTCATTGGTTTACAGAAAATTATCAAATCCTTTACAAATTCGAATTAACTAATTAAGCATCAATTAATTCATCAATTATCTCAAGCAAGAATTAAGCAAACTTGTGTGAGAATTCTAATCCCTAACCTATTGAATTAAGCAAATGGTAGATTCATTTTATAATTAAGAAAACTAAATTTCAAATTTAGGATTAAGAGAAGAAACAGAACCATGAAACATGCATTCCAATTCAAGATTCAAAACCTATATTCTAGAGATTAGGGAATGAGAGAATTTGTGTAGAAAAATGAAATACCAAATTGCATAGAAGGAACCTCAAGATCCAATGCTAAGAAAACTTTAGAATCAACCTTCAAAGCCTAGCATTCCATGGAGGAAGAAGAAGAAGAAGAATAAGAAGAAGAAGAAGAAGAAGAAGAAGAAGAAGAAGAAGAAGAAGAAGAAGAAGAAGAAGAACTACCCTCCAAAAGAGACTCAAATATGAAATTGTGTAAAAAATTCAAAAGTTTCCTCCAAAAGAGTAACTACCCCTATATATAGATCTAATCCTAACCACATGATTAATCAGATCTAAATTATGGTTGAGCCTTGATTAACAAGAATCAAACCCAAAACACTAATACAAGTCTTAAAACAATGTTGTTCCCGTGTCAGTTTCCGTAGCCCAACTTCAAAATTAAACTTCTCCTAATTACATCATGGAAATACTACCATGAGCAATATCAAATTAAAGCCCCAGACCTTAGCTTTCCAATGCCACTGGAATCACCCAAATTGTCCACCTATAGCTCCAGATATCTTCAAAACAAGATAGGTAGGTTAATAGGCTTAAAATCTGAAATTAAACAACAATTACAATTAAAGCCCAGTTAAACCCAATTAGGTAAATTCCATTTAAAACAGTGGTTTTAATCATGAATATAGTCCAATAAAGCTAAGATTAAATGTGCTAAGTGTGAATAATAATGTGCTCATCATCTAGGCATGAATTTTATTCCTTATGCATTTGATCAAGGTTTGGGTATGGAAAAAGGAAGTATTCCTACTCCAGTATTTTACCCATTTCTCTTTAGCTTCATTGTCTTCTCAAAGTATTGAAGCTTGTCACTAATGATAACCTCAGTTAGGGATAACTTTTGTATTTTCCCCGAATGCTTTCTTGATATGAACTTCACTTCTTTTAGAATTATTCCTTTCGTCTCTCTGTCTATCACAGACTCTGTAATCTTCCAGTTCCCATATATTCTCACATCCTCTATTATAGACATTCGAGCTATGGAGTGGAAAATTTTATTTTCCCTACTGGCATTCGGCCAAAGACGCCGAAAGGGATTATCATGCTTCTTGGGAAATTGATTTCGCCTACACCACTTGACATGACTTTTACCTCAAGCACTTGTTTCACACCAGTATCAAACAGAAGTCATTAACTTATGTGTGTCAATTTGTTCGAAACAAAATAGTCTGAAAGGCATTTTTAAGGGTCGATATTGGGTGAAAGGTGCTTCACCGGTGTTACACTTACTTTTAGCTGGATTGGTTGTTATTATAGGTCAAGTGACCTACTAGATGAAAAGAGCTTGAATTTTCAATATTTGCAGTGAGGAGCTTGTTCCATTTGGCTAAAAAGGTGGGACAAAGTTCTTATCTGTAATGAAAATCCACCGAGAGCTACAACATCCCACTACTCTAGTCGGCTTCTCTTTGCATCACCATCGTCGCCAAGAATAGAAATACCACCAGAGTCCCTTCACCTTATTGTCGCGACAAGCGCACCCAAGCTCCCGCCCCGCCGCTGTACGTAGAAGTAGGCATTGGTGCTCCGCACCACCATGATATAGTCATGCACATGTCACTCTATCATAGGCAATCCAACATCGCCTCAGCTATTACTACACCATAAGCCAAACTCCTAAATGTCTTAAACCCATGGCCACATCATTGTGCTTTACCAAGCCAGCGCATATACTCTCACAGTAAACAAATTAGTTTGCGTATCATGGCAGAACTCAGTATCACTCTATAAAAAATTATCACTCTTTTCTGATAGTAGAAACAAGAATGAGCTTCTAACCTCTACAAAATCTTATTACAAACCATACGGAATCGACTTTCCAACAAGCCCAACTGGAAGATTTACCAATGGTCGAACTACAATTGACATTATTAGTAACATTTCTTTAAAGTTATCAATAGCTTTATTATCTCTTGAAGAATTTTTTGGATCCAATTTATGAGTACAGATGAAGTAATTTTATGATAATATAAATCATAAATTTTCTAGAATCTCAGAAAGATAAAAAAGCTATATGTATATGCATATTAAACCAAGAAAATGTGATTTTTTCTCTTAGCTTAAACTTTATCATTGCAGCTCAACTTCTGGGATTTGAGGATTGGATCCCATCGTTTGCAAACACTAGTGACTTACAATACTCAAAAGGTGTGAACTATACATCTAGGGGAGTTGGAATTCGTGTTGAGACTGACATGCGTCTGATATATATATCAAACATCCTTTTTCTTTCTTTGCTTAATCCTTAATTGTGGTTTTTGGTATACGACAAGAAGGTTTGTGTTGCAATGAAAATGTGTGCCACTAATTTAGTGTTATGCAATGCATAATGCTAGTATCAACTTGGGATTACAGTTAAAAAATCACAAGGTCATAGTTTCTTATTATGCTACCAAACTTGGAAATTATGAGAAAGCTTAACAATACCTTGAAAAGTGCTTGTTGACAATTGTCGAACCTGCACAAAATTATACTTATAATTCTCCGATCTACAAACTACTTGCAGTAGAATGATATAAACCGGGTCGAACCCTGAAGATCCACCCAAATTAATCTTTCTTTTGGGGGGTTTGATTGATTGCAATAAACTGAAGAAAATAAAAGATCAAGTTAAAAGCAAAGATTGAATCAATTCAAGACAATATCAATCCAAGGAATTCATAGGCTATTTTCATGGTAAATCATTGGTTATTAATAACATGCATTCAAGAGATTAAATCTATCAACTTAGAATCATGTGGAACCCCTACAATGATCCCTGATTCACTACTGAAATAATTTCCAGAATTCAATTGATTAAGATTAACAAGATCAAATAACCATAAAATCTTATGTTAGATCCAAATCAATTTTATAAACGGAATCCAATTGAAGTAAATAATTAAATGAACACCTTCAATTTAATTGCTTACTCTATGCTTTTCAATCATTGTATGATGATTAACCAATCAAGAGTACAACATACATCAATAACAAATTTCATAATCAAAACATGTTAACCAATCAAGCATTGATAAAAGAAATATGGAATTGAAGCAAGTGGAGTAGAAAAACATGGTAGATGTAATTCAATCAACATTTAAATAAAGATCAAACCTCAAAACCAATATGAAAATAAGCTTAACTCCTTGAATTGAATAAAAACTTAGCCTTCCATGAAGACTTTACAAAAAGATGAACAAAAGTAAATGAAACTCTTAGTAATTTCTACTACAACTTGGATGCTCTTCTCCCTAGCAAGCCCTCCAATTTATAGGAGGGGAAAAGATGCCTTTCCAAACATGATCACTCAGCCATGACTAAGCATGTTTTGTCCACAAATGGACTTATTGATCAACTACCTAATGCATTTGTCCATTACTTTGAATTATTCACCTACTTTAGCTATCATTCACCTACTTGTCTCCCACTTGCACCGAGCATATCATCCTCAATCTGGCAGAATCCAAGAGAGTTGTATTCATATGAAATCAAGCTCTGGATCTTAGCTTTCAAATTTCATTGGGGTGAGCTCAAAAGGAGTTTTCTAGCCCAAGTCATGGCCCAATCATTGAGTGCTTGTTAGGTTTTCATATGATGCTGACTATTCCGTCTTCCAAGCCCATTTCGACTCACTAGCCATCCGATTTAGCTTTTGGGTTCTTCATAAAAGTTGTAGGGATTTATTTTATATTTACTACAATACAAAGAACATAATTTTTAGATGTTTAGAACTCAAGCTATGCTTGAAATACGAAAACAGTTTAATGCTGAAAAATGTAATTGAGCCCAATATGAACCTGAATTGGCATAATATGCTTATGACTTGTTAATTAAGCATAAAAAATGCATTAAAAGGTTAAATTTGATGGATGACTAATGTGTATAATTTGTACTTATCACTTTTATTATGTGGACATAGCTAGAAATAATTACATAAGTCTGCAGAAGTTCATTAAAGAGAATTTACGACCAAGAGGAGTATGCAGAAGCTCTGATTGAAGAGTTATCTCTGACTTTCCAGGTATCCATCGTAGGCCATCTCTGTTGGTACAAAAATGGGGGCGTCTCTCATGCAATATTTCTAAGCACTTTATTAACCAAAACACAGAGGGACCAAACAACAAAATTCTTTAACCCAAACTATTTGGTACTGTAAGATTTAATAATTTTGAAATCACGGGTTCTGATTCATTACAGGAAACCAACTATTTTGGGATAAAGAATTTGGTTGTTTGGTCCCTCCGTGTTTTGGTTAATAAAGTGCTTAGAAATAGTTTATTGCATAAGAGACACTCCTTTTTGTCCCAACAAAGATAACCCACGATAGATACTAATAAAATTCAGAGATAACTCTTTAATGAGAGCTCATGCACACTCCCCATGGTCATCAATGCTCTTTGTTGAGCTTTTGCATTCCTATGTAATCATTGTTTTCTATGTCCACATAATACAAGCACTTGTCAAGGTATTGCTTAACTTTCTCAGGACTTTCAAGTCTGGTAGAAATTTAAGAAACTATAACCTTGTGATTTTTTAACTCTAAATCCAAGCTAATACCTGCTTCATGCATTGCATAGCACTAATTTAGAGGCAAACATGTGCATTATGACACAAAACCTCTTGCCATATCTGTAAAACAACAATTGAAAATTAAGAAAAGAAAGAAAAATGTTGTTTGATATATATATATATATAACGGACACATGTCAGATTCAACACGAATTCAAGCTCCCATAGATGCATAGTTCACTCTTTTTGAGTATGCATAAACCATTTGCAAATGGTGGAATAAAATCCTCAAATTCCAGAAGGGGAGTTGCAATAATAAAGTATAAGCTAAGAGAAAAGACACACTTTCTTTGTTTAACAAATATATATATAGCTTTTGATCTTTCAGAGCTTCTAGAAAATTCTTGATTTATATTATCATAAAGGTACTCCATGCCAACTAATAAATTGGACCCGAAAAATTCTTCAATTACAGTATTGAATATAGAGACTTTGAGAGAAAAAGAGAAACCAGAGGTGTAGATAAGTTTAAAAGAATGCTACAAATAATGTTAATTGTAGTTCGGCGATTGAAAAATCTTCCAATTGGGCTTGTTGGTAATTCAATTTTATATGGTTTGAAATTAGATTTTGTAGGGGTTGGAAGCTCATTGTTGTTTCCACTATCAGAAAAAGAGTGATTATTTTTTATAGTGATATTTGGTTCTGCTATGATACTCAAACTAATTTGTTTTTGTGAGAGCAGATGTGCTGGATGGGAGAAGTACAATGATGTGGTCATGGGTTTAAGAGATTTGGGAGCTTGGCTTATGGTGTCATAGTGGCTTAAGCGATGCTGGATTGTCAACGACAGAGTGACATGCGCATGACTGTATCGTGGTGGCGTAGAGCAACAACGCTTGCCTCTACGGACTGTGGTGGGGCGACTATAGTGGATTATGCTTTGCTTTGGTGAGAGGCACTAAAGGCAGGAGCTCAACTGTGCTTGTCACGATTATGGGGTGAAGGGACTATGGTGGTGGTGCTTAGTTTGGCAATGGTGGTGATGCAAAGAGAAGTCGACCAGAGTAGTGTGAAGCGGTATGGGAACTTAAGAAGCTTCTAATCCATATGAAGTTTCTTCACCTTGCATGGATTTTATGGCTTCTTGTCTGATCTAAGTGTGTACAAACAACAACTATAACTTAATACATGATATGAAAATTTGTTGTACAATGAATATTATAGATGTGCACAAAGAATTTTGCAGCGTATGGGCAGTTTAAAAAAATGTCCATTCTCTCTGTTGATCTTGAAATGGTTCCAAGTATTTATAGGCTTCAAGGGTCTTTTGTCTCCAGAAATATCCATTAAGAGATAACATTTAATGTGTTGAAGTCGTTGAGAGACAAGTTAACTACTAGGTAGGAAGAAAGCAACGTTAATCTAACCCTTGACAGTGTTGCATAACATATTTCCATTTTAGTGCTTCTCTTCTGAAAGCATCCCATAAATTTGTCTTTTGTCTTCCTATCTTCAGCAAAAGTACTTTGCGTAAGGCGGATTATATTTGACTTTGGCAGAGTCAGAAGTGTTATCTCCTCATGTAGGCTTTGCTTCATAAGGTTGAGCACATCGAGTATAATATTTCAGATTCTTCATATTGATCCAGTCGTCTGAACAATTCTGATACCATCATCTGAAATATTCAAAGTGCAAAATATGTTATTTTCATAGCATATGCACTTAGTTTGATGTCATCAAAATTGGTTATGGAGGAACTTAAGATTTTTATGTCTTGAGAGTCAACATGCTTGCTATCACTTTGCTTAAAAGTTTTTAAATGACATTGTATAAATTGATGGGTCTAAATTTTTGAAAATTTGTTCATAAAATCGACCTTAGGAACCAAAGTGATTAAAGTCTTCAAAATTGACAGGGACAAAACAACCAGTAGAGAAGGCATCAAACTACTTCGGTCGACTTCTCTTCGTATCACCACTGTCGCCAAGCAAAGCAGCACCACTGTAGCATCCATGCTGCAATCTATAGAAGCAAGTGTTGTTTCTCTGCACCACCACGATATAGTAATGCCCAAGTCACTCCATTGTTGGCAATCCAACACTGCCTCATCCACTACATCAGCGTAAGCCAAGCTCCCAAATGTCTTAAACCCATAACCACAACAATGTACTTCGCCAATCCAGCACGTCTGCTCTCGCAGCAAAATAATTAGACGAAGTATCATGTCAAAACCCAATATCACTAAATAAACAATCATCATTCTTTTTCTAATTTTGGAAACAACAATGAGCTTCTAACCTCTATAAATCTAACTACAAACAATACATATTTACTTTCCAACAAGCCCAACGGGAAGATTTACAATGGTCGAACTACGGTTGACATTATTAGTAACATTTTTAAACTTACCAATACCTTTGATATCTCATTTTTCTATCAAAGTCTAGCCATTCAATATTTTGATTGAAGAATTTTGTGGGTCTATTTTCTAAGTTGGGATTGGATACTTTTATGATATTATAAACTTGGAATTTTCCAAAAGCTCCGAAAGATAAAAAAAACTATATATATATATATATCTTTGTTAAACCAAGAAAGTGTCTCTTTTCTCTTAGCTTAAACTTTATTATTGCAACTCAATGTGAAGTCTATTAATCAGTTTGAGCATTCAAACTTGACTCAAAGACTTAATATCCTGTAGTTTTAATGATTAACAAATAAGAATATATAAACAGATTCTACTGAGAAAGGTATTGGTTTGTTGATTGTGTTTCAGGATGAAATAATAATCAAAATCAGAAGATTAGGATCAGAAGAACAAATGCAGGATCAAATATAAAGAAGTAGTCTGAAGAATGCAACTCGTCTGAAGTACGCAAACTGTCTGAAGACGTAAAGACCATATGAAGACAACATAAAGCAGTCTGAAGAAAAGAAGCTGTCTGAAGCAAGGAAGCCTTCTGAAGAAAAGAAGCTGTCTGAAGCAAAGAAGCCTTCTGAAGAAACGAAGCTGTCTGAAGAAACAGGACTCGTCTGAAGAGCTGGAGCTGTCTGAAGTAGTTCAACCCGTCTGAAGTATCAGTGCTGTCTGAAGTCTCACTTATGACGTGGCACCCTCTGCTGAAGTTTGTGAAGACTTTTTCTGAACCTCTGCTGCACGTACCTTTTCAAACACGTTTATGGCAAGAAATACAGAGACCTTTCCTGGTGATTTTGAATTTCATACACCACTGAGGAAATCTCTGCAACGCAGAAATCGCAGCAACAACGATGGCAGCTTTATAGCAGCACCAACGTTGTACTCTGTCAGAATTATGAAGACACCCAGAAGCGTGTCTCACGATGGATTGAATAGCATTCAATGCTTTCTCTAAAGGGTGGTATCACAACGGAAATATCATCATCACCAATTCAAAAGAAAGCACAAGAAAAGCTCAGCAGACTAAGCAGAAGCAACAAAGAGAAATGTTTGAACAACATATTTTAATTCAAACATACTTTATCATCTGCAAGAAACAGCCATTGAAAAAGACACCTCACTCAAAGAAGAAAGGAGAAATGGTGTCAGGAAGCAAACAGAAAAGGAGCTTATACAAAATAAGCAAGAGGACAAATCCAACGGATACCTCCTCATATACACTCCTAAGAAAAGCAGAGAAAATCAGAAGTCAGCTGAAGAAAAGTAAAAGGATATCAAGAGAGAGAACATGCAAAATAATATCAAGAAAATCTCTCTAAAAGATCTCATCTACAGAAGTGTCAGAACAAGACTGTCTGAACACATATCTGCTAAAGAAGAAGCAACCGTTTGAGACACTATTAAGTAACGGCTATATGAGCCACATCATCAATATCTCAATGGCATTATGAATCATCTTCAAACGGCTATATTCCAACAGAACAATGTTATAAATAGCCTCAAGGAAGAATTTGAAGATGTTGAACTCATTCACTTGGTTCAATCAGTTGATCAAGATGCATCAGAAAATCCTATCAGTGTTGACCACACTTACTTGAATCAACTATGCTAGTCAAAATAGCAGTTGTTCAGTTGAACAACCTACCAAGCTGTGCATAACCTCATATGAACCAAAAAAATGGTTTGAAGCTGTAAGTATGCCTTGGTTTTTCCAATGATACGGGTGAGAATGTAACCCATGGAAACCAATGGCTGGAGAACAAGGCTGGAGCTTAAAATCAGTATCTACCTAGCCAATTCTCAGAGGATGTTATTCCTCATATCAGAGACAGGGATTGTACTTAACCTTATATACTTGTATCACTGTCTTACCCTTGTACTTAGATTTATCCATGGTATCCTGAGTAGTACTCAGTTAACCTCTAGTACAGGAAAAGATTAAGTTTATGTTTCGTGGAAACTTAAACTTTGTTTAAAAACACTTTATGTGTCTGAGAGCCTGGAGAGGCTTGGTGGAAGAAAGAATACTCTACACTTGATTAAGTGTCTGAGAGCCTGGAGAGGCTTGGTGGAAGAAAGAATACTCGTGGTAGAGCCTGGAGAGGCTTGATAGAAAAGAATACTTGTGGTAAAGCCTGGAGAGGCTTGATAGAAAAGAATACTTGTGGTGTCTGGAGAGACTGTACTCATTGTGTCTGGAGAGACTGTACTCGCTGTGTCTGGAGAGACTGTACTCGTTGTGTCTGGAGAGACTGTACTCATGGTGTCTGGAGAGACTGTACTCGTGATGTCTGGAGAGACTGTACTCACTGTGTCTGGAGAGACTGTACTCACATTCGAGCTTGTAATTTGAATATTCATATAAGTGGAAATCCAGTGGTTGTTTGCCATTGGGACTGGATGTAGCTCACAGGTTTGTGGGTGAACCAGGATAAATTCCTTGACTAAGTTTTCTTACCCTTATCTCTTATTAATTCTTTTTATACAAATCAAGGGGTCAGAATAATTAATCTGATGTTTTATAAAGACACAAAACATCTTTTAACATCAGTTTTTACAAGCCGTCTGAAAACTTCAGACAGTCACTTAAAGGCTTGTCTGAAATATCTATGCCTAAGTCCTTTTTGTTTAATCTCTTTATTTCCAGGTTTCATATTTAAGTTGGAATTTGAAAAGTATTTTCTATAATAAACTTAACACAACTATTTCAATAAAATGATCTTTCATATAAACAAAACATGAGATATCTCTTATATCATTTGAAGCTTTACAAAGAATGTTCCTTGAAGAAATTCTGAAATAAATTCTCAGAAGTAAGTCTGAAAGAGATCAGTTCAAAAAACAGGAACAGACTTCAGACAACCTCTAGTCGTCTGAAGTATTTCAGAAACTGTGCTGAAAATACCCTTTGTATTAATCTTCAAAAGATACTTTAAGAAGCCTCTGTTTAAAACAATCTTAAGCTTTAGAAGAAACATTGTTTTTATTATCTTCCACATGTTTCAACCATCTCTGACCTTAAGATTTATTTTTTGATGCCCATATTCATGTTTTAAATTAAAGATTTCTAAAAACTGTCAAAAAGTTTAAAACACTATTCAACCCCCCCTTCTAGTGTTTCCTGTGGTTCGAACACTCAACTTCTGGGCTTTGATGATTCCATCCCGCTGTTTGCAAACACTAGTGGCTTACACATACTCAAAAAGTGTGAATTATGCAATTGGGGGAGTTGGAATTCTTGTTGAGACCGATATGGGTCTGATATATATCAAACAACCTTTTTCTTTCTTTTCTTAGTCTTCAATTGTGGTTTTTGGTATATGGCAAGAGGGTTTGTGTTACAATGAACATGTGTGCCACTAAATTAGTGTGAATCAAAGTAACAAGTATGATAGGTACATATGAAATCAAACATTGAAGTTTAAGTACATCATTCAATCATTTGGATTCTTCATTCTTTTGCATATCTTTTTTTTTTCTCTTTTTTTTTTAGTTTTTTATACATAACAAAGAAGCACTAAGTATGTAGCAATCCACATAATTAACATTCCCCCACACTTGTTCAAGAATCCATTCTTATGATAAATCCAATACTCTTCTATTGTATAAGGTTAGGTACAAGTTTGGTTTTATACTTAAGTATGGAGCGATAGACAACAAATAAGGCTTAAAAGGGTGATTCAATGGAAAATAATGTAAGGTTGGCTATTTAACTGGGTAATTTATTCAACTGAATGAAAATTTTGCCTCAATCATTTTTTTTCATGCACGTGCAAGAGTAGCTTCAAAAAGAATCAAAGAAAGTTCTGAAGTAACAAATTCCATGGGTGAAAATCACACAAGAAAGAAAGTTCAATTTGTTAACAAGGCTCAAATCCTCACGGCTAATAACTATCAAAATTGATCCATTCAATTCAAATCTCTGTTGCCAAACCAATTAATTTCAAGATGTTAGGAATCAATTCAATCATGTTATAAAAATCTTAAAATCACCTTTTTTTTCTATGTTTTGTTTTACACTTGTTAACTTTACTAGAAAGCTTAAGACAAAAACACAATTTTTTTAAACTAAAAGGATGCGTATCAAGAGTTAAACATAACTCCTTACACTGCCATCCTATTAATTTTTTTTTTAAAAAAATGGACCATCTTTTCCCTCCCCCCAACCTAATCAAGACATTCTCCCTAATGTCTTTATAGATTGGTGATTTTTTTTTTTTTTGAAAATTGATATTTAAATGAAAAACTATACAAGCACAACTTTAAGAGGAAGGAAAGTTACAACCGGAGAGTGGTATCAGGATCTTCCTTCCTTCCATCATCTTTGTTATTCTTGTCCACCTGCTTTCCTGATGCATAAGGTCCAAGTAAAAGGTTCTGCATTTGTTCAAGAAGTTCGTTAGCATTTGAAGAGCATGCCATGATTCTTTGCAGTCCTTGAGGTATGAATCCTTGATGCATAGCTTGTTCCAGAAAACTTAACAAACCATTATAAAAACCATTAACATTTAAGAACCCTAATGGTTTTTGGTGGAAGTTAGAATTGGCCCAAGACACAATGGTGAAGATATCTTCTAAGGTTCCGAGACCACCAGGTAATGCAATAAATGCACCAGATTTGTATAGCATTTGTGCCATACGTTCCTGAATTGTTGAAACCCTCAAAATGGTGCCTAGGGTAAGGTTTGCGGTCTTCTAGTTATTACCATCCATTAGAGCAACACCCAAAACATGGCTCCCTCTTGTGATTGCAGTTCCTGCTGTACAACCCTTCAGGCCTTGTACTCCCCCTCCATACACAACATTGATCTTTCTAGCAGCCAATGCTTTACCAAGGTCATAAGCTGCATGCCGAAATGCTTCATCCTTTCCGAGATTGGTTCCACCAAAGACACATATATTGTGGAATCTGCGTGTAGATGGTCCTGCAGTTTCTTTAAAGGAAGACATTTTGTTGTACCAATCATTTGTGAGAGTGGGAATTTATAAAGATGAAATAACCGGTACAAAGATCAAATTGTTAGATTTTTTTTTCTTTTTTTTATTAAGTGTTAATCGATGAAAAGAAAAGTAAGGATAAACAAAGATACGCGTGAATTATAAAGTCAAAAAGAATCAGTTGAAAAGAAAACTCAAAACAAATTAAAGACAGACGTGAATTATAAAGTCAAAAAGATACAACTGAAACGAATACAAAGATGCACATGCATATGAACAGTAGTTGTGATTTTGGCTCACATCTTCCTCTGGTTTTACGTCCAGTAACGGCTTGAACGCCTTCTATGAGTCGGGGATTTGCTTCCCATCCAATTTTCATATAAACTGGAAAACAGGGTCTTTTAGAGGTAGATTCCCAAGACTATATTGTTCTTTATCCCTTCGGAATAATTCAGCTAAATCAAGAAGAACCATTTGAACCTGTCCACTAGGATGCGTCTCAAGAGCCTAGCTAATGTTATCCAAAGACTCCTTACTCAGTCCATCCTTAATGAATTTAATTTTATCTTCTCGATTTATAGAAGTCATTCCGACATTCTTACATCTCGAGTTACAATTCCATCTTGCACACTTATAACAAACTTGCATTTTTTTTGCTCTTCTGTTTTTAGAAAAAGAACTCCTACCCATTCCTGACAAATGTCTAGCAAATGAATCTTGAAATTCATCTGCTAAGCGTACCTTGGCCTCGATGATCCAACATACATCCTCAGGAAGGCCTAAGCGCATCAGTACTCTTAGTCTTTCAAGTCTACATCTGTAAATTTTCCTGAGATCGTCTTGAGGGAGAGCAGGGAACCGAACTCTGAGCTTGGCGATGGTTTCCTCCATTCTTTCTCTCTAGCAAAGTTGTTCAGTGCAAGGGTGGATTGTTCTGTATATATAATAGTTAAGGAGAACAAATCGAAGCATTGCACAACAAACACAATAATAATAAGATAAAAATAATGAAAAATCTAGAAAACTCTCCACACATATTCAACAAAATGAAAAACACATATAATTAAAAACAATAACTCAAGAAAAAAATAGAAAAAAATTGGGAAGAGAAATTTCTACTTTAAGTCAAGCTAAGTAGGTGGCATTGTGCAGGTGCACCTCTTCCACCGTATGCTCTTGAAAGCCCTCACAGAAGGGCTTAAGCCGATGTCCATTTACCTTGAAGACCTTTTTGGTTGTCTCATCTGTGATCTCTACTGCACCATAAGAAAAAACATTAGTAACAACAAATGGACCTAACCATCTAGAACGTAACTTACCAGGCATCAACTTAAGACGAGAATTATATAAGAGCACTTTTTGTCCAACAATGAACTCTTTTCTTGTTATCATCTTGTCATGGAATGCTTAGGTCTTTTCCTTGTAAATTCTAGAATTCTCATATGCTTCTAACTGAATTTCTTCAAGTTCATGTAATTGAAGCTTTCTATGCATTCCAGCTTTATCCAAGTTCAAATTGCATTGCTTAACAACCCAATATGCTTTGTGATCAATCTTTACCAATAGATGACATGTTTTGCCAAAGACTATCCGGTAAGGGGACATCCCTATAGGAGTTTTATAAGCTATTCTATAAGCCCATAAAGTATCATCAAGCCTTTTGCTCCAGTCTTTCCTATTCGGTTGGACTGTTTTCTCCAGAATTTGTTTGAGTTCCCTGTTGGATACTTCAGCTTGACCATTTGTTTGAGGATGATATGGGGTAGACATCTTGTGCATCACCCCATATTTCTTCAACAAGGATGCCATATTCCTATTACAAAAATGAGATCCTTGATCATTAATGATTGCCCTTGGAATTCCAAACCTGCTAAAAATGTTAGACCTGACAAAGTCAATTACAACATGAGAGTCATCAGTGCGGGTGGCTTTTGCTTCTACCCATTTAGAAACATAATCCACAGCCAGTAAAATAAAATTGAAACCAAAAGAGTTAGGGAAAGGTCCCATGAAGTCAATGCCCCAGACATCAAACACCTCACAGAACAACAATGGTTGTTGAGGCATCTCATTTCTACGTGATACGTTGCCCATTCTTTGGCATTGTTCACAATTCTTACAATACCTGTAAGCATCACGAAACAAGGTAAGCCAATACAAACCAGAGTCCAAAACCTTTCTAGCAGTACGTTGAGGTCCAAAGTGCCCACCACATGCAAATGTATGGAAAAAATATAGAATGGAATTAAACTCATGATCTGGCACACAACGCCTAATGACTTGATCGCTGCAAAATTTCCACAGGTAGGGATCTTCCAATAGATAATATTTAGAATTACTTTTAAGTTTATCTATTTGTGCCCTAGATGCATGTGCAGGCAAAATAGATGCAACCAAGTAATTAACTAAATCAGCAAACCAAGGGGGTGGTGTCACGCAGCTCCAAAAGTTGTTCATCAGGAAAAAAATCATGAATAGGGAGGGAGTCAGGTGCTCTCTCAATTCTGCTTAAATGATCAGCTACCATGTTTTCTGCACCGCTCTTGTCCCTAATCTCCAAATCAAACTCTTGAAATAGCAACATCCATCTAATTAACCTTGGTTTTGCATCTGGCTTCTTCAATAGGAACTTTAATGCTGCATGGTCAGTAAAAACAACCACTTTAGAATTAAGCAAATATGATATGAATTTATCAAGTGCAAAAACAATTGCTAATAATTCTTTCTCAGTGGTAGTATAGTTAGCTTGTGCAGCTTTTAAAGTTCTAGAAGCATAATATATGACATGAGGAAATTTTCCAACTCTTTGTGCAAGGACAACTCCCACAGCATAATTGGATTCATCGCACATGATCTCAAAAGGGAGTGTCCAATCTGGTGGCTTGATAATTGGAGTTGTGGTCAATGATTTCTTGAGTTGATCAAAAGCCTCCTTACACCTGTCATCAAAGTTAAAATCAACATCTTTTTGTAGCAAGTTAGAAAGTGGAAGGGTTATCTTGCTGAAGTCTTTGATGAAGCGTCTGTAGAAACCTGCATGACTAAGAAATGATCTAATCTCGCGAATGCAAGATGGGTAAGGTAAACTAGAAATTACATCAATCTTGGCAGGATCCACCTCTATACCCTTCTTTAAAATTACATGTCCTAACACTATACCCTGGTCAAACATAAAGTGACATTTCTCAAAATTAAGAACAAGGTTAGTTTCAATGCATCTATGTAAAACCTTATCTAAACTATCTAAACAGGTTTCAAATGAAGAACCATACACAGTGAAATCGTCCATGAACACCTCCATGCACTTTTCAAGGAAGTCAGCAAAGATACTGACCATGCACCACTGGAAGGTACCAGGGGCATTGCATAGGCCGAATGGCATCCTCCTATAGGCAAAAGTTCCAAAGAGGCAGGTGAATGTGGTCTTTTCCTGGTCCTCTAGTGCAATGTGAATCTGGAAATAACCTGAAAAGCCATCAAGAAAACAATAATGAGATTTCCCAGCTAAACACTCAAGCATTTGATCAATAAAAGGCAAAGGGAAATGATTCTTTCTAGTTGCTTGGTTAAGTTTCCTATAATCAATACAAACTCTCAAACTATTTTGTACTCTGGTAGGAATAAGCTAATTCTTATCATTCTTCTCTACTGTGAAGCCAGTCTTCTTCGGGACCACTTGGACCGGACTTACCCAATGACTGTCAGATATAGGATAAATGATGTCGGCTTGTAAAAGCTTGGTCACCTCCTTCCTCACGACATCCAAAATTAGAGGGTTTAGACGTCTTTGTGGCTGCCTTATTGGTTTAGCTCCATCTTCAAGTAAGATCCTATGCATGCATATAGAAGGGCTAATACCAGGAATGTCAATTAAGGTCCATCCAATTGCCGTTTTATGCTTCCTTAAGACTTGCAACAACCTTTCTTCTTGCTCAGCCTGAAGACTTGTTGAAATAATCACAGGTAACTTTTCATTCTCCTCTAAATAAGCATACTTCAAATGCTTTGGGAGTTGTTTGAGCTCTAATGTAGGTGGTTGCTCAATTGAGGGAAATGTCCTGGTGGATGGAATTGCATCTGCAACCTGTAACTCAACAACATCCAATTCAATCAAATCATTACCTTCTAGATCTGTTGAATCAGTAGGTACACCATCATCATGATGTATACTACCTGCATCATGAAAATTCTCATGCAAGTAAGTATCGATCTTAGCACAAAGAGGACATAATATATAATCTACACAATTGTTACAGGTGTAAACATCATGTAAATCAGCAAAAAAGGGGAATCTTCATTAAACAGCTCAGAATAGGTATCATCAACCAGATCATCTAGTAACTCAATATGAAAAACAGAGTGCTCCTCCATGGGATGCTTCATAGCATCAAATATATTAAATCTGACAATATCATCTCCAAACTCCATGGAAAGAGTTCCTGCATGGACATCAATCTTTGTTCTAGCTGTCTTAAGGAATGGTCTTCCTAGAATAATCAGAGCCTTATTGGATTTAGACTCTCCCTCCATATCCAAAATGTAGAAATCTGCAGGGAAAATCAAATCATTGACTTTAACAAGGACATCCTCAATAAGTCCAGCAGGGTATGCATTACTCCTATTAGTTAGTTGGATGACAACACCTGTACTCTGCAAAGGTCCAATGGCAAGAGAGTTAAAGATAAACATAGGCATAACATTAATTGAAGCACCTAAATCTAACAAAGCATTTTCAAATTTACAATTGTTAGTTATGCAAGGGATAGTAAACTTCCCTGGATCTTCGCACTTTGTGGGCATTTGTTGAATGATGGCTGAAACGTTTTGCCCCATACTAATCTTTTCATCTCCCTTCAGCCTTATTTTGTGTGTGTACAAGTCTTTGAGAAACTTAGCATATCTTGGAATTTGCTTGATTGCCTCCAGAAGTGGAATATTGACTTCCACTTTCCTAAAGGTTTCCAAGATCTCCTTCTCCATCTCGTCTACCTTCCTGGATTTTGCAGCTCTTTGAGGAAATAGTAGTGGTACATTTTGCTGCATATTTTTCTCAGAATTTCGAAAAGATGCATCATCATTTGATTGCTTTGCTCCTTCTGCATGATCTAATGGTTGTACTTTTGTATCATCCGATGCATTATTTGAATGAAGTCTTGGTTTTTAGCAGCTTTCTGTATGTTTGACTCATTCATCACCCTTCCAGATCGAAGGGAAATTGCATTGACATTGGGGTTCACCACTGGTTGAGTAGGCAACTTATCGGAACCTTTAGATTGCATCTCATTTAGTGAAGAGGCAAGTTGTCCAATTTGAATTTCTAAATTCTGAATGGTAGCCTCCGTCCTTTGCTGGAATTGCAGATTTGTTGCAGCCATTTGCTTCACAGGATCTTCTAGTGAAGGTTCAGAGTTAGGTTGTAAAGGTTGTTGAGCTGCAACATTTTGTTGATGCATTTGATGTCTCACAGGTTGCTGGTAAGATGGTCTACTAGTACCTGCATTATGCTGAAACTGTTGTTGTGGTTGTGGTCTTGTATTGTTACCCCACCTCAAATTGGGATGATCTCTCCATCCAGGATTATATGTATTTGAGTAAGGATCATAACGTTGTTGTTGTTGTGATCTCCCATGGAAAGCTCCAGTTACAGCAACAGATTCACCTGCTTGAATGGTGGAGCAAACATCAGTTGGATGAGATGACAATTACAGATACCACATACCTTTTCCGGTGCTTGCAAAAGTAGTTGTGTTTGAGAAGGTTGTTGCTGAGCTATTGCCACTTGTCTCACTAAGGATGTTAGCTCATCAAGTCTATTCTATAGCCTTTGTTGTTCTGCCTGTGACACTTGAATTTCGTTCACTACCCGAGTTGGCGTGATTCTGGTCCCAAATTGTTGGGTGTTGGAAGCCATGGTAGAGATAAGGCTTCTTGCTTCATGGATTCTTTTGTACATTAATGCACCACCACTTGCTGCATCGATCATGGTTCTTTCCATAGGCAATAATCCTTCATAAAAGTATTGGATTAAAAGTTGATCGCTTATTTGGTGGTGTGGACAACTGGCACGCAACTTTAAAAATCTCTCCCAGTACTCGTACAGAGTCTCTCCAGTCATTTGCCTAATTCCGCAAATTTCCTTTCTGATAGCACCAGTTCTTGAAGCAGGGAAGTATTTCTCCAAGAATACCTTCTTCATGTCATTCCAACATGTTACAGAACCTGCAGAAAGATAAAACAACCAAACTTTAGCAACATCAGTAAGTGAGAAAGGAAAAGCTCTTAATTTGATGTGCTCCTCAGCAACTCTTTGAGGTTTCATGGAGGAGCAAACCACTTCAAACTCTTTTAGATGTTTGTGTGGATCTTCTCCTGCAAGAATATGAAATTTAGGAAGCAAGTGAATTAAACCAGATTTAAGTTCAAAATCAATATCCAAGTTTGGATATTGAATGCACAAAGGTTGGTATGTAACATCAGGAGCAGCCAACTTCCTCAAAGTTCTATCCTGCACATTGTTAGCCATTTGTTCAAATTGATTTATATCAACAGGTTGTTTAACTTAAGCAAACAATTTTCTCTTAGATCTGTGTAAAGTTTTTTCAATTTCTGGATCAAATTAAATTAATTTTGAAGTAGAAGATCTAGTCATAAAATAGGAAAACACAAGAAAACAAAAGAACTAAAAAAATCACAATAAAAAAATAAATTAGAGGATACTATCAAGTGGATCCCTGGCAACGACGCCAAAATTTTGACAGTTGTCGAACCTGCACAAAATTATACTTATAATTCTCCGATCTACAAACTACTTGTAGTAGAATGGTATAAACCGGGTCGAACCCTGAAGATCCACTCAAATTAATCCTTCTTTGGGGGGGGGTTTAATTGATTGCAATAAACTGAAGAAAATAAAAGATCAAGTTAAAAGCAAAGGTTGAATCAATTCAAGACAATATCAATCCAAGGAATTCAGAGGCTATTTTCATGGTAAATCATTGGTTATTAATAACATGCATTCAAGAGATTAAATCTATCAACTTAGAATCATGTGGAACCCCTACAATGATCCCGGATTCAATACTGAAATAATTTCCAGAATTCAATTGATTAAGATTAACAAGATCAAATAACCATAAAATCTTATGTTAGATCCAAATCAATTTTATAAACGGAACCCAATTAAAGTAAATAATTAAATGAACACCTTCAATTTAATTGCTTACTCTATGCTTTTCAATCATTGTATGATGATTAACCAATCAAGAGTACAACGTACATCAATAACAAATTTCATAACCAAAACATGTTAACCAATCAAGCTTTGATAAAAGAAATATGGAATTGAAGCAAGTGGAGTAGAAAAGCATGGTAGATGTAATTCAATCAACATGTAAATAAAAATCAAACCTCAAAACCAATATGAAAATAAGCTTGACTCCTTGAATTGAATAAAAACTTAGCCTTCCATGAAGACTTTACAAAAAGATGAACAAAAGTAAATGAAACTCTTAGTAATTTCTACTACAACTTGGATGCTCTTCTCCTTAGCAAGCCCTCCTATTTATAGGAGGGGAAAAGATGCCTTTCAAAACATGATCACTCAGCCATGACTAAGCATGTTTTGTCCATAAATGGACTTATTGATCAATTACCTAATGCATTTGTCCATTACTTTGAATTATTCACCTACTTTAGCTATCATTCACCTACTTGTCTCCCACTTGCACCGAGCATATCATCCTCAATCTGGCAGAATCCAAGAGAGTTGTATTCATATGAAATCAAGCTCTGGATCTTAGCTTTCAAATTTCGTTGGGGTGAGCTCAAAAGGAGTTTTCTAGCCCAAGTTATGGCCCAATAATTGAGTGCTTGTCAGGTTTTCATATGATGCTGACTATTCCGTCTTCCAAGCCCATTTCGAATAACTAGCCATCCGATTTAGCTTTTGGGTTCTTCATAAAAGTTGTAGGGATTTATTTTAAATTTACTACAGAAAAAAGAAAATAATTTTTAGATGTCTAGAACTCAAGTTATGCTTGAAATACGAAAACAGTTTAATGCTGAAAAATGTAATTGAGCCCAATATGAACCTGAATTGGCATAATAAGCTTATGACTTGTTAATTAAGCATAAAAAATGCATTAAAAGGTTAAATTTGAGGGATGACTAATGGGTATAATTTGTACTTATCACTTTTATTATGTGGACATAGCTAGAAATAATTACATAAGTCTGCAGAAGCTCATTAAAGAGAATTTACGACCAAGAGGAGTATGCAAAAGCTCTGATTGAAGAGTTATCTCTGACTTTCCAGGTATCCATCGTAGGCCATCTCTATTGGTACAAAAATGGGGGCGTCTCTCATGCAATATTTCTAAGAACTTTATTAACCAAAACACAGAGGGACCAAACAACAAAATTCTTTAACCCAAACTATTTGGTACTGTAAGATTTAATAATTTTTAAATCAAGGGTTCTGATTCATTACATGAAACCAACTATTTTGGGATAAAGATTTTGGTTGTTTGGTCCCTCCGTGTTTTGGTTAATAAAGTGCTTAGAAATAGTTTATTGCATAAGATACGCTCCTTTTTGTCCCAACAAAGATAACCCACGATAGATACTAATAAAATTCAGAGATAACTCTTTAATGAGAGCTCATGCACACTCCCCATGGTCATCATTGCTCTGTTGAGTCTCAAAAATATCATAAGGAAGATTATGATGATTTAAGACAGCTTAATCCCTAAGTTTTAATGTTTAACAAATTTGGTTAAAAGAATTATCTTGGATACATATGTTTTTAATGTTTTATCTATGATTTCAGCAAGCCACTTTAATCTTAATAAAGACCGTCTGAAGGTTTAACCTGTCTGAAGTGTTGAAGCTGTCTGAAGGTTCAACCTGTCTGAAGTGTTGAAGCCGTCTGAAGGTTCAACCTGTCTGAAGTGTTGAAGCCGTCTGAAGTCGTATTTTATGACGTGGCACATCTTGCTGAAGTTGTGAGAAGACTTGTCTGAAGTTCTGAAGAGTCAAATCTCTCTCTGCTGCACGCAACTTTTCAAGGCTTATTTTGGGAAAGACACAGAGACCTTTCCTGGGTTGTTTGAATTTCATACACCATTTGGGAAATCTCTGCAGCGCAGTTTTTGCAGCAACAGCTGTGGCAGCTTTTGTCAGCAGCAACCTTGGACGTTGTCAGAAAAGTTTCAGAACGCACAGAATGCTCAAGAGCATGTCTCACAACGGATTAAAAAGCATTAAATGCTATCTCTAAACGGTGAGTTTTCAACGGATTGAAGACTGGGTATAAATACCTTTCATCTGAAGGTCTTTCACAATAGAACAACAACGAACAGAGAAGAACAAGAGATTACATTTCAAGAGAAACAAAACGCTGCTAGTTTTACTCTGTAAAACATACTCTGATAAAAATTCTTTGTACATCATTTCATTTATTCTGAGTATACCTCAGTTATTTGTACATTGTAACAGTAAAAAAACTAGTTTAGTTTTAGAGCTTAAACAATCTTTTTTCTGTAAAATTGTTTTTGAGCCTGGAGAGGCTTGTTGTCTAAAGAATACTTGTTTTTGAGCCTGGAGAGGCTTGACTGAAAAAGAATACTTGGTTGTAGAACCTGAAGAGGCTTGAATGTAAAAGAATACTTGTAATCTGGTTGAGATTAAGAGAAAATCCAAGTGCTAGTTGGCATTGGGACTGGACGTAGCTCACAGTGGTAGTGAGTGAACCAGGATAAATTATGTGGCTAAGTTTTCTTACCCTTATTTCTTGTCAAATTCGTTTATTCTAATCAAAGGGTGTTGAAAAACTGTTCTGATAATTTATAAATGCAAGAAACATTTTAAAAACATATTTTCAGAACCTGTCTTAAGAAACTTCAGACAGCCCCTTTAACCTGTCTGAAATTTCATTATAAAAGTTGTTTGCGAAAAGCTTTCATAAGTTATTTAAGAAACATTATTCAACCCCCCTTCTAGTGTTTCCCTGTGTTTCTACAGTTGGTACCAGAGCTTAACTTAGGGTTGAGCACCTAACAAGTGTTGAGGCTTAAAGATCCAGATGGAAGCACAACCAAACAGCAGCCACTACATCACAGAAGGAGCCTCTGTGACAAGGCCTCCAGCTTTTAATGGTGTAGACTACCATTACTGGAGAGATCGCATGAAGTTGTTCATTGAAAGTAGCAACATCAGTCTCTGGGATATAGTAACTGAAGGTGACTATATTCCCATGCGTGGTAATGAACCCATTCCTAAGTCTAAATGGTCCATGGAGCAGAGAGCTCAGGTTCAATTAAAAGCTAAGGAAAAACTCTACCTGGTATGTTCATTAAACAAAGTAGAGTATGAGAAAGTTCATGGATGCTCCTCTGCCAAGAAAATCTGGGATACATTGGCATCAGCCCATGAGGGAACTGATAATGTCAAACAATCCAAGATAAGCATGCTTGTTCATCAATATGAGATGTTCAAGATGCATGAGTCTGAAACTATTGACCAAATGTTTGGTAGGTTTCAGACAATAACAAATGGACTAAGATCTTTGGGAAGATCTTATGACTCTGGAGATAATAATCGAAAGATTCTGAGAAGCCTTCCCAAGGCTTGGAGACCCAAGGTTATTGCCATTCAAGAGGCTAAAGATTTAAACACCTTGAAAATGGAGGAACTATTGGGCTCTCTCAAAGTCCATGAGTTAGAACTTGGAGAGGATGAATCCAAAACTAAATCTCTGGCATTGAACACCAGGACCAGAAAGACTAGGCATGGGAACATAAAAGCCATGCAAGCTGAGGAAACTTCAGAAGCAGATGAAGACTCTGAAGATAGCTCAGAAGAAGATGATGATCTTGCTCTTCTCAGCAGAAAGATCAAGAGGATGCTGCATAACAGAGGAAAGTTCAGAAAGAACCAATCCTCTACCTCTAAATCAAGTAAGGATTTACACAATGACAAAATTATATGTTTTGAGTGTAAACAACCAAGTCACATGAAGGCAGAATGCCCAAGACTAAAGAAGAATAACTTCAAGAAGAAGAAGTTCTTCAAAAAGAAGAAGGGTCTGATGGAAACATGGGAGGATCTTGATGAGTCTACCTCAGAAAAAGAGAAAGACACTTCAGAAGAGGCCAATCTATGTCTTATGGCCAGCCTACCCTCATCAGACAGCTCAGAATTTGAGGTATTTCCTTTAACCCTTCAAGAGATGTATGATGACCTAAAGGAAAGTTCCAAGGAACTCTTCAAAGAGTATAAGAATCTGTCCAAAGCCCACACAGAAATGTGTAGTAAATATGAGGCTCTTGAGATAGAAAATATTATGCTCAAGGAGAAGATCCTTGTATCTGAAAACAGTAGTTCACAAATTGTGTCTGAAGAAAATCAAAAACTTCAGAAACAGGTTGAGGAACTAACAAGAGACTTAGCCAAATTTGTCAAAGGAACAAAAAATCTTAATATAATGCTTGGAAATCAAAGGCATTCCTTGACAAAAGTGGTTTAGGATTTTGTGATCACAACATCTCTGAACCTCCTACTGTCTTAAATTTTACTAAAGGCAAAAAGAAAGTTATTGGGTGTTCTCACTGTGGCAAGCCTGGACACAATGTGGCTCAGTGCAAACACAAGAGAAAAGCAAGGCCCAAAGCCAACAAGAAATGACCCAAAAGAATATGGGTACCTAAAAACTTGATCATTCCTGTTGCAGATGTGTTTAACAGGACAAAGGAAACCCCACAAATGGTACCTGGACAGTGGATGCTCGCGACACATGATAGGAGAAAGGTCATTATTCCAAAACCTTAGGCCCAGAGCAGGAGGTGTGGTCACCTTTGGTGGAAACCAGCAAGGGAAGATCACAGGAATAGGGATTGTAGGTATGACTCCTCTCTCCCTCATTAAGAATGTTCTTCTGGTAGAGGGACTGCAACACAATTTACTGAGCATAAGTCAATTATGTGACAGTGGATATGTGGTCTCCTTTACTAAAGAAGGAAGCATATTCAAAGACTCTCTTGATCAAATCCTTTTTACTGCTAAAAGACATAGTAATGTGTACAAAATTGATCTAGAGGAGCTAGCAAGTCAAAATGTAAAATGTTTTATCTCTGTTGAAGATGAAAAATAGATTTGGCATCAAAGACTTGGGCATGCCAGCTTGAGATTAATCTCAAAGTTAGCAAAACACAACCTTGTTAAAGGACTGCCTAAGTTTTCTTACAAATCTGACATTTTATGTGAAAGCTGTCTGAAAGGGAAACAAACAATACACTCTTTTCAGAGTAAGAATGTCGTTTCCACTAGCAGACCTTTAGAATTGTTACATATTGACTTGTTTGGTCCTATTAGAACAGATAGCATTAGTGGTAAGAAATATGGTCTGGTCATTGTTGATGACTATTTTAGATTTACATGGGTGTTATTCCTAAGAAGCAAAGATGAGACTTTCAGGAATTTCACAATATTCTGCAAGAAGGTACAGAATGAAAAAGGATTCTGTATATCTGTCATCAGAAGTGATCATGGTGGAGAGTTTGAGAATGCAAACTTCCAACTGTTCTGTGATGAGAATGGGATCTCACACAATTTCTCTGTGGCTAGAACACCTCAGCAAAATGGGGTTGTTGAGAGAAAGAACAGAAGCTTGGAAGAAATGGGAAGAACCATGCTCAACTCTTGCAACCTACCAAGATCCTTCTGGGCAGAAGCTATTAATACAACTTGCTACCTTCAGAACAGAATATTGGTAAGACCAATTCTGAAAAAGACTCCTTATAATTGTGGAAAGGAAGAAAACCCAACATATCATATTTTCATCCTTTTGGATGTGAGTGTTTTATACTCAACACTAAGGATGATCTTGGTAAATTTGATGCAAAGTCTGATAAAGGATTTTTCATAGGATATTCTGAAACATCTAAAGCCTATAGAGTATTCAACTCTAGAACTTTAATTGTGGAAGAATCAATTCATGTAAAATTCAATGACAAGAAAGAGACTGATAGGGAACTATCAGATCTAGAAGATGATTTTGCAGGTATGAAGTTGAATGATCATAACAGCTTGAAGGATGAATTGGTGTCTGAAGCACCATCTGTCACTAAACCTCTTCAGACAAATGTTGAGTCTCAGACATATCAGACAGTATCTCAGAAAACTAACTGGAGATACAAGTCACATCATCCTAAGGAGCAAATCATTGGCAGCACTTCAGAAGGAGTTAAGACAAGATCAAAAGTCAAGAATCTGAATTTTCTTGCTCTCCTGTCTGAAATTGAGCCAAAGAACATTGATGAAGCTCTGCATGATGAAGGGTGGATCCTAGCCATGCAAGAAGAGCTAAATCAGTTTGCTAGAAGTGATGTATGGACTCTTGTTCCTAAACCCCATGGGAAAACTATTATTGGAACCAAATGGGTGTTCAGAAACAAGTTGTCTGAAGAAGGTAAAGTGATTAGAAACAAGGCAAGATTGGTAGCTCAAGGATACAATCAACAAGAAGGTATTGACTTCACTGAAACCTTTGCTCCAGTTTCCAGGTTAGAAGCAATTAGAATTCTTCTATCTTATGCTGTAAATAATGGCATCAAACTATATCAAATGGACGTTAAAAGTGCCTTCCTCAATGGGTTCATTGAAGAAGAAGTTTTTGTTAGACAACCCCCTGGTTTTGAAGATACTGCTTTTCCTGATTATGTTTTCAAACTGAAAAAGGCTCTTTATGGTCTGAAACAAGCTCCCAGAGCATGGTATGACAGACTGAGCAGCTTTCTTATCAAAAATGGTTTTGAAAGAGGAAAAGTAGACACAACCCTTTTCAGAAAACAGTCTAACAAAGACTTTATACTTGTTCAGATATATGTTGATGATATTATTTTTGGTTCAACTAATTCTTCCCTATGTAAGGAGTTTTTTGAGTTGATGCAATCAGAGTTTGAAATGAGTTTAATGGGAGAACTAAAATTTTTCTTAGGGCTTCAGATTAAGCAAGATTCTGATTGTATATGGATCCACCAGGAAAAGTATACAAAAGAAATGCTTAAGAAGTTCAACATGAGTGATTGCAAACCCGTGTCAACTCCAATGCATCCCTCTGCATCTTTGAGCAAAGATGAAAAGGAAGAACCAGTGAATCAAACTTTATACAGAGGAATGATTGGCTCTCTGTTGTATCTAACTGCAAGCAGACCTGACATAATGTTCAGTGTTTGTCTCTGTGCTAGATTTCAATCAGATCCAAGAATTACTCATTACAAAGCTGTAAAGAGAATTTTTAGGTATCTGAAAGATACTACTAATCTTGGTCTGTGCTATAAGAAGAGCAAAGATTGCAGGTTAATAGGATATTGTGATGCTGACTTTGCTGGAGATAGAAGGGAAAGAAAGAGCACCAGTGGAGGATGTCATTTCTTTGGAAATAACATGATCAGCTGGTCAAGCAAAAGGCAAAGCACCATTGCTTTATCAACAGCAGAAGCAGAATACATCTCAGCAGCCAGTTGTTGTTCACAACTGCTATGGATGAAGTATCAGCTTGAGGATTTTAACATTCCTATCTCTGCTATACTTGTTCTTTGTGAAAATACAAGTGCTATTAATCTGTCCAAGAACCCCATCCAACATTCTAGGGAAAAGCATATAGAAATCAAGCATCATTTCATTAGAGACTACGTTCAGAAAGGTATTTTTGATATTCAGTTCATTGACACAGAGCATCAATGGGCTGACATATTCAAAAAACCCCCTAGCTGAACATAGATTTAAGTTCATACACAATAATCTGAACATACATGCATTTTCTAAATGATTGTCTGAAATATGCTGTTGTCTAATATATTAAGTGTGTCTGAACTTATAGCTTGTCTGAACTTTGTGTGGGTGTCTGAAATTCTCATATGTCTGAAATAACTGCTGACGTGGCTATCTGAGACGGTTGATTTCCATTATTTTAAAGTTTTGTCTCTTCCACTTCGCACGTTACCCGAAGTCTGCGCAGCCGGTACATAGAATCATTGCATCGTGGGTCTATAAATACAGCAGTAAGTGTGTCGAGGAAGTTTTTACAGCTCTCACACTATCTCTCTCTCTTCAACAGTTAAGAAAGTTTCTCTCTCTCTCGAAGCTTTTTCTCTGCAACAACAATGGCACCTAAGGCATCTTTTGCAAGAAATGTGGTCAGAACCAAGGGTGTTAACCTAGAGGAGCTTCAAGACCTTGGTATGGACTTGGTTGGTGAGTTTGATGGAGCAGGATGGACTCCATTCTTTAAGAACATCTACACTGCTTGGCATGAACAAAGTGTGGTGGAGTTCTGGACTTATGCTAGAGGTATTCCCAACTCTAAGGGAGTATATACCAGCATCAAGTCTACTGTGCTTGGTATCCCTGTGTTCGTTGATGAAGGGATTCTTTCCACCATTCTGGGTGTGAAAGCTGAAGGTGTTACCTTCACTCCAGGCTGGGAGGTGAAGAAAGGTGGGCACAAGGAGTTCACCAAGTTGCTGTATGGAACAGAAGAACCAGAGAGCATGAATGCAAAATACATGCTGGAGAAAGTCAGGGTTCTTCATGCTATCTTGGGGAACACCATAATCCCTAAGAGTGGAAGCAGGGATCATGTTTCAGAACTGGAGAGGTTCTGTCTGATAAACCTGATCAAGAAAAAGAAGATGAATCTTCCCAGCATCCTTCTGTTTCACATGCAAAAGAAGATAAGAGATTCTGCATCCAGTCTTCCCCACAACACTCTCATCACAAGAATCCTTCTGCACGTCAAGGTTCCCAAAGAAAGGTTGTTTGATCACAAGGGCCTAGTTTTCTTTGGAGAGAACAACCTGAAGAGCATGCAGATAAAGCTGACTCCAAGGCCTCCATCTCCCTCTCTGAAGGAGAGCATTTTGTCTGAGAAAGCTACAAGGAGGAGAACGACCTTAGAAGTCCTTGAGGATAAGCTTCAGGGAGATATAAGGAAGAAGGAGTTCAAGCCTTCCAAGCCTTCCCCCCAGCAGAAGAGAAAGAAACTCCCTGTGAGGAGCTCAGCAAAAGTTTCTCTGGAAGCTTTACAAACTCAGGGATCTGAACCTGTTCAGAAGGCTCTGACAAAGTCGTCTAAAATTGTGGGTCAGACATCTGAAGCTGTTAAGCCTCTGTCTCCTAAGCCTACTTCTGAACCAAAAGGAAAGGCTCAAGAGATGGCTGAAATTGCTGACTCTGAGGCAGTACCAGCAGTACCCTTAGCTGCATGTCCATCAGATCCTGAACTGATTCAGGTAGCAGCTCTTGCTACTGCATTAAAGCAAGAAGAATTGGAGAAGAAGGCAGAACAAGAAAAATCTGACTATGCTATAGCTGTGGCCCCTTAGCTTGCTATTGCTGAAGATGATAGGCTAGCTACTATAGCCCAAGCATCTAAGAAAAGGAAAAGATCAAGTGCTCAGCAAAGGAAGAGTGCAAGGACAAAGCTGTTTTAGACAGCCCCTGCACCACCTTCCAGAGTAACAAGGAGCACTGCCAGCCAGCTTGAGGAAATGGATGAAGCTGGTAAGTACCAAAATTTCGTTAAAGCAAACCTCTTTTTCAAGAGGAGAAGAGAAGAAAAAGAAAAGGAAGTTGTCAAAGAATCTGAATCTGAGGTTGTGAAGCCTCCTGTAAAAAGGCTCAAGGTAAGGTTTGACAATGTTACACCATCTCCACCATCCTCACCTGAGAAGAAAGAGGAGAAGACTGAAGAAGAGAAGGTTGTAATTGAACCTGAGAAGAAGGATTCAGAGATTCAAGAAGAAGAATCACCACCATCATCACCATCATCATCCCCATCATCTTCAGAAGCTACACAGTCTGAAGATTTATTAGAAGATCAACATGAAGAAGTCCATTCTCAAGTCTGGAAGGGAGGTATGCTGCCTGAGCAGCTGAGGCTAGGTCCTAAAAGTAGGGATTTCTTCACAGAACCTACTTTTGACCCCTATGCATGGCCCCTTACTGATTGGCATTTTAAGTTAGCCTCTGAAGTTCCACACATCAGGTATGAAGGCCTGTTTACTGAAAGGGAAAGGGTTCCCAAATTCCCTAATCTTTTTGAAGAGCTTCAGTACTTCAAAGATGAGCCCCCTATCTCTCTGCATCAAGGTCTTATCAAGCAGACTGCAGCTGAAGTAAGAGCAAAGTACCAAGGAAGTTCAGATAATGCATATTATGGTCAGCTGGAGAAGCTCAGAAAGGGTAAAGGCCCTGCTCATAAGTGGGCTCCTCTTGACCCTTTTTCTGCTGACTCTTTGAAGCTGTCCAATGAGGATTGGAGCTTTGCTAGGCATCTATCAACAGAGGCTGAGCTGTTTGAAAGGGACTATCAGAAGTTGGTAGGCATGAGAGGGTACAGGCCCCCAAGGGCAATTTCCATCAGGCCATCCACAAAGATCTTAGTGCAACCTGATAGAATCATTCCCAGGTATCCCCTGGAGGAAGGCCCTGAAGACAAGTTTAAGGAGCTCAAGACTTATCCTAATTATCTGCAGATGTATGAGTTCTTGTCTGAAGCTGCCTGGAATAAGAAGTTCCCTGCAATGATCATTCTTCCAGGGATTGGATGTGGTCATCCTACTGGAATATCAGAGAAGGTGCTGGATCTTCTTCTGGTACTTCAGGACAGGATGAAGACTCCATGACATATCCCGGTGCCTCTACTCTTGTAGATTATCAGTATGTCAGAGGCAGATTCCCTATGGCTTCTTTCACAGAGGATTGGCCTGTCATGATTCCAATTCATAAGTTCCATTTTGCTGTCAGCCATCCTGAAGACTATCATCTGCCACAAGGGTTCAGGGTTTTCAGATTCTATCATGAGAGCATCAAGATTGTGCTATATGAGGTTGAGAAGGACCCTGAAGAAGAGAACAAAAGACTGAAACTGCAAGTCAAGAGGTTAGAGAAGAAGAATGCTGATCTGGTTGCTAAACAGGATCAGATTCTCCAAGAACAGTTGCAGATCAGAACTGGGCAAGAAGAAATGAAGGCTACTGTTATCTCTCAGATTAACAAGGCTAAAGAAGAGATTTCTGCTTTACTGATAGCAGCCTTGCTGAAGAAGAATAATGGATAGTCTATGATGTGTAGCCAGTCTGATGTTATTTCAGTTTTGTGTTAATTTTCAGATTCTCTATTTTTTTTCTTTGTCTGAACATTGCTTTTATACAATCAGTTGTTGGTATCATGTGTTTTTATAAGCTCTGATTGCTTTGATTCTATTGTTTGATCTGATTGTTATTCTTGATCTTGATTTGTGATTATTGCTCTGAAGTTCCCTTTTGATTGATGACAAAAAGGGGGAGTATTAACATCTAACAAATCTGAATCTGAAGTGGTTACAGGTCTCAGGGGGAGTATTTGAGAAATATCAGAAATTGTTAGACCTGAGAAGTATTTATCTGAGGGGGAGTTATACTTATATTACACTTATGATAATTTAAAACTCCTTTCAGATTTATTTATTTTAAGCAAATTTGTCATCATTAAAAAGGGGGAGACTGTTGAGTCTCAAAAATATCATAAGGAAGATTATGATGATTTAAGACAACTCAATCCCCAAGTTTTAATGTTTAACAAATTTGGTTAAAATAATTATCATGGATACATATGTTTTTAATGTTTTATCTATGATTTCAGCAAGCCACTTTAATCTTAGTAAAAATTGTCTGAAGGTTCAACCTGTCTGAAGTGTTGAAGCCGTCTGAAGTCGGATTTTATGACGTGGCACATCTTGCTGAAGTTGTGAGAAGACTTGTCTGAAGTTCTGAAGAGTCAAATCTCTCTCTACTGCACGCAACTTTTCAAGGCTTATTTTGGCAAAGACACAGAGACCTTTCCTGGGTTGTTTGAATTTCATACACCACTTGGGAAATCTCTGCAGCGCAGTTTTTGCAGCAACAATTGTGGCAGCTTTTGTCAGCAGCAACCTTGGACGTTGTCAGAAAAGTTTCAGAACGCACAGAATGCTCAGGAGCATGTCTCACAACGGATTAAAAAGCATTAAATGCTATCTTTAAATGGTGAATTTTCAACGAATTGAAGACTGGGTATAAATACCTTTCATCTGAAGGTCTTTCACAATAGAACAACAACGAACAGAGAAGAACAAGAGATTACATTTCAAGAGAAACAAAACGCTGCTAGTTTTACTCTGTAAAACATACTCTGATAAAAATTCTTTGTACATCATTTCATTTATTCTGAGTATACCTCAGTTATTTGTACATTGTAACAGTTTAAGCTTCAAACTGGTTTAGTTTTAGAGCTTAAACAATCTTTTCTCTATAAAATTGTTTTTGAGCCTGTAGAGGCTTGTTGTCTAAAGAATACTTGTTTTTGAGCCTGGAGAGGCTTGTTGTCTAAAGAATACTTGTTTGTAAGAGCCTGGAGAGGCTTGACTGAAAAAGAATACTTGGTTGTAGAGCCTGAAAAGGCTTGACTGTAAAAGAATACTTATAATCTGGTTGAGATTAAGAGAAAATCCAAGTGCTAGTTGGCATTGGGACTGGACGTAGCTCACAGTGGTAGTGAGTGAACCGGGATAAATTTTGTGGCTAAGTTTTCTTACCCTTATCTCTTGTCAAATTCGTTTATTCTAATCAAAGGGTGTTGAAAAACTGTTCTGATAATTTATAAAAGCAAGAAACGTTTTAAAAACATATTTTCAGAACCTGTCTTAAGAAACTTCAGACAGCCCCTTTAACCTGTCTGAAATTTCATTATAAAAGCTGTTTGCGAAAAGCTTTCATAAGTTATTTAAGAAATACTATTCAACCCCCTTCCAATGTTTCCTTGTGTTTCTACATGCTCTTTGTTGAGCTTTTGCATACCTATGTAATCATTGTTTCCTATGTCCAAATAATACAAGCACTTGTCAAGGTATTATTTAGTTTTCTCAGGACTTTCAAGTCTGGTAGAAATTTAAGAAACTATAACCTTGTGATTTTTTAACTCTAAATCCAAGCTAATACCAGCTTCATGCATTGCAAGCACTAATTTAGAGGCAAACATGTGCATTATAACACAAAACCTCTTGCCATATATGTAAAACAACAATTGAAAATTAAGAAAAGAAAGAAAAAGGTTGTTTGATATATATATATATATATATATAAATAATTCAGAAGTAGTTGATCCCGACGGAAGCCTAATAATTCAGAAGTCCTTAGCTTGGGTAACTCTAATAATTCAGAAGTTTTTTTTTTATTTTTCTATTAAGCCTAACAAATAATTCAGAAGTGTTTTTTATTTTTCTATTAAGCCTACAATATTTACTAACATGACCAGGTTTATTACAAGTGTAACAAATAACTGGCTTTTTCGGTTGTTTAGATTCGGTAGATGTTTTTGTTTTATTTTCTTTTCTAGGTTGTCTAGTTTGGTTATTGGACCTATACTTGTGGTATTTGGGTTTAGACTTTGATTCATGTTTTACCTTTGACTTGGGTTTTCCCTTAGAATAGGATGGCAGACCAAATTGCTCAAAAAATGATCCAAAATCTTTCTTGTTTAGAGCTTTTTCTTTTGCTAGTTGTTGTTGGATCTTATCATCCTGACATATTTTTAAGGCTACCTTTTGGATAAATGAGATCAATTGCCCATAGCTTAATTTATCATATGGAATTTCTCCATTTGGGGATTGGCTTCTAATTTTGTCTCTAACTTTATCTCCTAAGGATTTTGGAAGTCCTGCTAAGAATTTTTCTTTCCAAAAAGGTTGTTGGCTATCATCTTTTGTGTAAACCCTAGTTAGGAAGGTATCTCTATACCATCTAAAATCTGCTAAGGTTCTACACTTAAGGTTAGACAACAACTCTGCGGACCTATCTCTCCACAAGGATGGATCTCCAATAAAGTGTTGAGCTATTGTAAATATTAGAGTAAACGAATCAGGGACCATTTCCCCGTTATTGACAATGGGATCAGAGTTTGAATCAGTTTTTACTGCCAAGAAAATCTTAGTTTTCTCCTTATCAGTGAGATAATGATCCCATCAACCTTTTAATTGGCCAGTAAATCCGGCTACTAAGATGTTTACTATTACCTCATCCGAACAATCATGTGATGTTTGGTATGCAGTAGCTACCATGGTCATATGTTGGAGGGTATTAAGAATGTTATATTCTGTTAGGACATCTATATTCCATTCATAGATATTATTGGCACTAAAACTTTTAAAATTTTGATTCCTTTCTTCTAAGAGGATATCAGGTGCTGTAGCCTTTTGATAATAAAGTTTGGTTGGGGTTTTCCAACTTGTATTAAAGGTAATGATTGGATTTATTCTATCTTTAGAGTTAATTTCAAATTCTTCATCAGATCTATCACTATGATTAACTACATTAATAGTCACACCACCTTTTGTAGTTTGCCTATTTATTCGTATAGTTTGATTGCTCCATTAAGCTTTTAATGTCCTTAGAGGATACTTCCTCTTCTAAATTTTTGGTTTTGAATGACGATGCCATTATTGGATTATCTTTAGAATCCCTAACTTTGGGGAGTTGATGTTGATTTGGTGGAGGTAATTCCAATTGGATTACTCTGCCATCTTTGAGTTGCCAATTTGTGATGACATTAGTGGATTTTTGTTGAAAAGGATAATCTATGTCATGCTTGATGGTGTAAGCATAAAACCAATCAAAAAATGGGATATTATTTTCCACTTTGTTAAGAAAATGATAGAAATTTTCTTGGATTTCTTTTCTTTGATTTCCCTTAAAATGTTGAAAAACCCATTTCCTCTGAGGTTCCTAAGTCTCAGAGTAAAAATATTTTCTAAGGGATTCTTTATCTATAGTAAATTTATGAGATAACATTATAATTATAATTAAGGGAGGAGTAAGTTGGGGATTGGATAGACCTTTGGTCTTCTTCTTCTTCATCTTTGTGGTATGTTGTTCTAGGAATAGTTGAAGTTGTATCTATTCCTCTAAGATTAAGTTTAGGGGGAAGGTGAATAGATTGAGACACACCTGATTGGAATGCAACCGAGAATGATCTTCTTGCAGAAGCAAAATCTGACATTCTAGAGGCTTCAGATCTGGAGGAAAATGAATTCCTCCTATCAAAGATTATTTCAACTTTTCCTGTTTTAAATTGCCTTATTTGTTGTATTTTTGGAGTTTTTCTTGGAAGAGTAGGAGTTGCTCTGTCCATTGTCCATTTATCAGGCAAGACTATGTCTTCCCATTTAATAACTTTTGGAACAGTAACGTTTTCCCTTATCATGTCAGTAACAAACAAGTTTGTTTCCCCATTAGTTTTGGGTTTAAGGAGTACCCGCGAGTTGCAGGTATTCATGACCTTATATTGTATTCTATACAATAAGGCAGCTGGAATAGACCCTTATTTCATATCTAGACCATTAAGTTTAATGTTTAAATATAATGAGTTTAAAAGATTCCTATCTAATAAACTCAATGTTTTATTGGGGTAACAGTTAAAGTATACTAGCCCATGGCCTAGGCTTGTTTCAACACTTCCTATTAAAGAATCTTGAAATTTATTGTGCCCAGTATCTCTTAAGAACATTAGAATTGAAGCATTCAAACCTTCTCCTATCAAAGGTTTGACAGCTACTTGTACACATCCAATGTGTATATATTTATATTTTTTAGCATGTTGTGTTATTGATTCTTTGGATAAAAGGTGGAACTCTTCCCCAGCCTCTAGGCCTAGGGGAATATTGTTTTCAGAAGTTTTAATAACGTAATCAGAATTATGTTTGACTTGAGATTCTTCAGGCATGTATAGTTCATCCTGAGGAATCTTTGGGATTTGCCAATTATCTATTTCTTGATTGATATCCTCAAAGCATACTTCTTCATCGAATATGGTATGCTTTGGGCTTAACTGATTGGTTTCTTCTTTGGGAAATAAGCTTTGGTTTTGTTGTGAAGAAGAAGTAGAAGCTGAGGATTTTAGGGAGAGGCGAGAAAAAGACCGGAGGAGTCTAGACATAATTTCATTAATTCTGATATCTTTGCCTTCATTTGGTTCCATAAAAATATACCTATTAAGTTAAGTTACTGCTTACCTTTATGAATCCATGTTAATTTTTTATTATTAAAACACTTTTTTTTTGCCATTCTTAACCATAGCCACCAACCTTCTTTCCTTTACTCCTTGATGGTAACATCGACAACTTAGACTTACTGCCTTCAAAAAGGACTTACCACTACAGTTCCATCAAAAAGTAAAGTACTAAAATTTGTACTTCCATTTAAGAATAATATTAATTAATTTAATAAAACTTTTGTACACATAGCTTAACTCGGATTCATAGTCATAAACAGTTACTTAACCTAACAAATACATTCCTACTTCCCCATCAGGCTCTGATACCAGAGTGTTTTTGATTCAGAAGAAAATATTGTAGGCTTAATAGAAAACTAAAGAGTCCCCGACGGATACCAGAGTCCCCGACGGAAGCGGTTATATAACTAAAGAGAGAAGTAGGCAGCAGGCGGACTGCTAATACAATATATATGTAAACAGTTAATAATATGCAGAAAGATGTAGAGAAACAATTAAAAAAACATATAAATATGCGTGTGTGGCTGAAGCGCGGCAGAGCCGTCGAAATTAGTGTAGTAACAAAAGAAAAGAAGTGAGAAGAGAAGAGATTTTATTGATAAAAAGAAAGCTTACAAAGAAGACTGTATATCTCAGAAGCTCTCTCTCTAAACTCTCTCTCTAACTATCTGGTTCAACACGAATTCAAGCTCCCATAGATGCATAATTCACTCTTTTTGAGTATGCATAAACCATTTGCAAATGGTGGAATAAAATCCTCAAATTTCAGAAGGTGAGTTGCAATAATAAAGTATAAGCTAAGAGAAAAGACGCACTTGCTTTGTTTAACAAATATATATAGCTTTTGATCTTTCAGAGCTTCAAGAAAATTCTTGATTTATATTATCATAGAGGTACTCCATTCCAACTAATAAATTGGACCCGAAAAATTCTTCAATTACAGTATTGAATATAGAGACTTTGAGAGAAAAAGAGAAACCAGAGGTGTAGATAAGTTTAAAAGAATGCTACAAATAATGTTAATTGTAGTTCGGTGACTGAAAAATCTTCCAATTGGGCTTGTTGGTAATTCAATTTTATATGGTTTGAAATTAGATTTTGTAGGGGTTGGAAGCTCATTGTTGTTTCCACTATCAGAAAAAGAGTGATTATTTTTTATAGTGATATTTGGTTCTGCTATGATACTCAAACTAATTTGTTTTTGTGAGAGTAGATGTGCTGGATGAGAGAAGTACAATGATGTGGTCATGGGTTTAAGAGATTTGGGAGCTTGGCTTATGGTGTCATAGTGGCTTAGGCGATACTGGATTGCCAACAACAGAGTGACATGCGCATGACTGTATCGTGGTGGTGCAGAGCAACAACGCTTGCCTCTACGGACTGTGGTGGGGCGACTACAGTGGATTATGCTTTGCTTTAGTGAGAGGCACTAGAGGCAGGAGCTCAACTGTGCTTGTCACGATTATGGGGTGAAGGGACTCTAGTGGTGGTGCTTCGTTTGGCGATGGTGGTGATGCAAAGAGAAGTCAACCAGAGTAGTGAGAAGCGGTATGGGCACTTCAGAAGCTTCTAAGCCATCTGATGTTTCTTCACCTTGCGTGGATTTCATGGCTTCTTGTCTGATCTAAGTGTGTACAAACAATAACTATAACTTAATACATGATATGAAAATTTGTTGTACAATGAATATTATAGATGTGCACAAAGAATTTTGCAGCGTATGGGCAGTTTAAAAAAATGTCCATTCTTTCTGTTGACCTTGAAATGGTTCCAAGTATTTAAAGGCTTCAAGGGTCTTTTGTCTCCAGAAATGTCCATTAAGAGATAACATTTAATGTGTTGAAGTCGTTGAGAGACAAGTTAACTACTAGGTAGGAAGAAAGCAACGTTAGTCTAACCCTTGACAGTGTTGCATAACATATTTCCATTTTAGTGCTTCTCTTCTGAAAGCATACCATAAATTTGTCTTTTTCCTTCCTATCTTCAGCAAAAGTACTTTGCGTAAGGCGGATTATATTTGACTTTGGCTGAGTCAGAAGTGTTATCTCCTCAGGTAGGCTTTGCTTCATAAGGTTGAGCACTTCGAGTATAATAATTTATTTCAGATTCTTCAGATTGACCCAGTCATCTGAACAATTCTAATACCATCATCTGAAATATTCAAAGTGCAAAATATGCTATTTTCATAGCATATGCACTCAGTTTGATATCATCAAAATTGGTTATGGAGGACCTTAAGATTTTCATGTCTTGAGAGTCAACATGCTTGCTATCACTTTGCTTAAAAGTTTTTAAATGACATTGTATAAATTGATGGGTCTAAATTTTTGAAAATTTGTTCAAAAATCGACCTAAGGAACCAAAGTTATTAAAGTCTTCAAAATTGACAGAGACAAAACAACCAGTAGAGAAGGAATCATACTACTTTGGTCGACTTCTCTTCGCGTCACCACTGTCGCCAAGCAAAGCAGCACCACTGTAGCATCCATGCCACAATCTATAGAAGCAAGTGTTGTTTCTCCGCACCACCACGATATAGTAATGCCCAAGTCACTCCATTGTTGGTAATCCAGCACTGCCTCATCCACTACATTAGCATAAGCCAAGCTCTCAAATGTCTTAAACCCATAACCACAACAATGTACTTCGCCAATCCAGCACGTCTGCTCTCACAACAAAATAATTAGACGGAGTATCATGTCAAAACCCAATATCACTAAATAAACGATCATCACTCTTTTTCTGATTTTGGAAACAACAATGAGCTTCTAACCTCTGTAAAATCTAACTACAAACAATACATAATTTACTTTCCAACAATCCCAACGGGTAGATTTACAATGGTCGAACTACAGTTGACATTATTAGTAACATTTTTTAAACTTACTAATACCTTTGATATCTCATTTTTCTATCAAAGTCTAGCCATTCAATATTGTGATTGAAGAACTTTTTGGGTCCATTTTCTGAGTTGGGATTGGATACTTTTATGATATTATAAACTCGGAATTTTCCAAAAACTCCGAAAGATAAAAAAACTATACATATATATATATATCTTTGTTAAACCAAGAAAGTGTCTTTTCTCTTAGCTTAAACTTTATCATTGCAGCTCAACTTCTGGGCTTTGATGATTTCAACCCGCTGTTTGCAAACACTAGTGACTTACACATACTCAAAAAGTGTGAATTATGCAATTGGGGGAGTTGGAATTCGTGTTGAGACCGACATGGGTCCGTTATATATCAAACAACCTTTTTCTTTCTTTTCTTAGTCTTCAATTGTGGTTTTTGGTATATGACAAGAGGGTTTGTGTTACAATGAACATGTGTGCCACTAAATTAGTGTGACGCAATGCAGGGTGTTGGTATCAACTTAGGATTACATTTAAAAAAATCCAAAGGTCATAGTTTCTCAATCTACTACCAGACTTGGAAATCCTGAGAAAGCTTAACAATACCTTGACAAGTTCTTGTATTATGTGGACAGCTTAACAATACCTTTACATAGGTTGCAATGATTACATACGCAACTTAACAATAGCTTAACATGCCTATGTCCACATAATAGAAGCACTTGTCAAGGTATAGTTTAGTTTTCTCTGGACTTCCAAGTCTGGTAGCAATTTGACAAACTATGACCTTGTGATTTTTTAACTCTAATCCCAATCTAATACCAGCTACCTGCATTGCATAACACTAATTTAGTGGCACACATGTGCATTGCAACACAAACCTTCTTGCCATATACCTAAAACCAAAATTGAAGATTAAACAAAATAACGAATAAAATTGTTTGATATATAACAGACGCATGTCGGTCTCAACACTAATTCCAGCTCCCCCAGATGCATGGTTCACTGTTTTTAGTATGCATAAATCACTAGTGTTTGCAAACTGTGGGATGAAATCCTCAAATTCCAGAAGTTGAGCTGTAATGATAAAGTATAAGTTTAACAAATATATATAGCTTTTGGTCTTTCAGAGCTTTTAGTAAATTCCCGATTTATATTATCATAAAGGTGTTGATAATTTTAAAGAAATGAAACTAATAATGTCAATTGTTAAATTACAGTATTGAATGGCTAGACTTTGAGAGAAAAAGAGATAACAAAGGTGTTGATAAGTTTAAAGAAATGAAACTAATAATGTCAATTGTAGCTCAACCATTGTTAAATCTTCCAATTGGGCTTGTTGGAAAGTTGACTTCGTATGGTTTGTAATTAGATTTTTCAAAGGTTGGAAGCTCATTGTTGTTTCCACTATCAGAAAAAGAGTGATGATTTTTTATAGAGTGATATTGGGTTCTGCCATGATACTCAAACTAATTTGTTTGCTGTGAGAGCAGATGTGTTGGATTGATGAAGTATAGTGATGTGGTCATGGGTTTAAGACATTTGGGAGCTTGTCTTATAGTGACGTAGTGGCCAAGGCAATGCTAGATTTCAAACGACGGAGTGACATGCGCATGACTATATTGTGGTGGTGCTGAGCAACAACACTTGCCTCTACAGACTATGACATGGAGGCTATAGTGGCTTCCGCTTTGATTTGTTGAGAGGCACCAAAGGCAGGAGCTCAGGTGCGCTTGTCGCGACGATGTGGTGAATAGATTCTAGTGGTGCTGCTTTGTTTCGCAATAGTGGTGATACAAAGAAAACTTGGCCGAAGTAGTGGGGTGTAGCATGGGCCGTTCAAAGGCTTCATAGCCATCTGAAGTTTCTTTGGCTTGCATCACTTTCATGGCTTCCTATCGGATCTAAGCATGGACAAACAACAATTGTAACTTAGTACAGGATATGAAAATTTGTTGTACAAGGAATATCAAAGATATGCACAAAGAACTTTTCTGTGTATGGGCACTTTAAAAAAATGTTCGTTCTCTTTGTTGACCTTGAAAGAGCTCCAAGTATTTATAGTCTTCTGGGTATTCTCTCTCTAGAAATGTCTGTTTAGAGATAAAATATAATGTGTTGAAGTCGTTGAGAGGCAAGTTGACAAGTGGGTACGAGGAAAGCATCGTTGTTTTGATCCTTGATAGTGTTGCATAACATATTTCCATTTTAGTGCTTTTATTTTGAAAGCACCCTAGAAAATTGTCTTTAGTGTTCCTATCTTCAACAAAAGTACCTTGTGTGAGGCAAAGTCTAAAGTGTTATCTCCTCAAGCTGGCTTTGCTTTAAAAGGTTGAGCACTTCGGTTAGTAGAATTTATTTCATATGCTTAAGATGCTTCAGACAGATCCAATCGTCTGAACAACACTGATACCATCTTTTTGAAATATTCAAAGTGCAAAATATGCTATTTTCGTAGCACATGCACTCAATTTGTTATCATCAAAATTGATTATGGAGGATTTTAAGATTTTCAAGTCTTAAGACTCAACATGCTTGCTATCAAATTGCTTAACAGTTTGTAAATGACATTGTATAAATTGATGGGTCTAAACTTTTGAAAATTATTCAGAGAATCGACCTTAGGAACCAAAGTAATTAAAGTCTTCGAAATTAATGTGGACAAAACAACCATAAGAGAAGGCATCCCACTACTTCGGTCGACTTCACTTCACAACACCACTGTCTCCAAGCAAAGCAGCAACACCAGAGTCTCTTCACCCCATCATAGCGACAAGCGCACTAGAGCTCCTATCATTTATGCCTCTCACCAATACAAAGAGGGATACACTATAGCCACCCTGCCACTGTCTATAGAAGCAAGCATGTCTTGATGCTTCGCACTACCACGATATAGTAATGCGCATGTCACTCTATAGTTGGAAATCCAACACTGCCTTGGTCACTATGTTAGCATAAGCTATGCTCCCAAATGTCTTAACTGAAGTTGGCTGGATGTCTCTAGAAGGGGGGTTGAATAGAGACTTCTTAAATTTGTTCCTGAAAATTCAAAACTTGGGCTACGTCCAGTCCTCACAACACGTGAGATTTCCACTATTGACAAACCCGTCAATACAAGTATTCTTACTGCCTCTTCAGGACATCTCTCTCACACTAAGCCTAGGTACTCCTATCTTAGCTGAGCCACAAGTATTGTTTACAGCCTTTTCAGGTCGCACAAACCTCACTCTAAGACTAGGCACACTCCTATCTTAGATGAGACAAGGTTACAGAGTAAGTTGAGATAAGACTAGCTTACAAGCATACAAAGTATAGATGAAAGATGTAGTAAGCTAGATAAGCTCTCTTCTAAAATACAATGACAGTATGATACTATGAGAAGAGAGATGAGTAGAAACAAATGTAGATCTCAAGTTGAGATGAGTCTGTATAACAGTCAGTTGAGACGTTCACTTGAGATGATAGTTGAGATGTGATAAGATGCTCAGTGATTGTGTAGTAATGCAGGCAGTCTCTCTCTATTTTTACTGTTTGATGAAGTCTCTTTATATTTTAGATAGAAACTAGTCGTTATGTGGCCATTTCTAGCTGTTGAGACACATAGCTGACATACAGGCTTTTTCTGTTGAGACTCGGCAGCTTTTCAGGGACGTTGGTACTGTGTCAGTGTACTTGGTTGACCCTGTGCTAACTTCACTTGCTGTCTTCTCTCACTGAGCTTGCAATCTTGCTTCTGTCCAGAGTTTGTCTTAACTTTCTTACATCTGTGACAAGATCTCATTCTACTGCTTCTGTCCTTGAGACGACGTCTCAATCTGTTCTTGCATCTCAAGCTATGCTTGAGTCTTTTCCTTTTTCCTTGCTTCTGCTGAGATCTTTTCTGTTAACAAGATTACATCTGAACATAGGCTTGCATCTCAAGCTATACTTGCATCCACTCATGACTTGCACCTCATGCTGTTCACGTGTCTTTTTGTTGGCTTGGTGATGAGTCTAGTCATTCTTCTCCTTAATTCTGGATCAGGACATGTGCTTTATATGAAACTGATTTCTTGGGCTTGCAACTGATCCTTTAGATTGAAAAACCAAAGTTGTTTTAGGATTTCTTGAACCATGACAGCTTGCAGTTTTGTTCTTTGTGTTTCTTTATCCATGACTTTGCTTGTCTTATGGTCTAGAGATCCTCTTTGACTCATGTGTCCAAGTTAGATTTATGGAGTAAACAAAGACTAGGAATCTCTGTCACACTTAAGCACACAGTTAGTAATACAAGATGCATCTCATATATTTTAAACTTAAACAGTTTGTCATATTAAAAACTTCTTGGAGGTGAGCTTGTCTCAACATTAAACCTATGACCACATCACTGTACTTCACCAATCCAGCACATTTGCTCTCACAAAAAACAAATTAGTCTAAGTATCACTGCAAAACCCAATAACACTTAATAAAAAATCATCACCCTTTTACTAATAGTGAAAACAAAAATGGGCTTCCAACCTCTATAAATTCTAATTACAAACCATACAGAATCAACTTCCCAACAAGCCCAACTGGAAGATTTACCAATGGCTGAACTACAAATGAAATTATTAGTAACATTTCTTTAAACTTATCAATACCTCTGTTATCTCTTTTTCTCGCAAAGTTTACGCATTCAATATTGTAATTGAAGAATTCTTTTGGGTCCAAATTATGAGTTGAGATGGAGTACTTTTATGATAATATAAATAAAGAATTTTCTAAAAGCTCTGAAAGATAAAAAAACTATATATATATATATATTTGTTAAACCAAGAAAGTGTGTCTTTTCTCTTAGCTTATACTTTATCATTGCAGCTCTATTTCTGGGAATTGAGAGTTTAATCTGACCGTTTGCAATCACTGGTGGCTTACACATACTCAAAAGGTGTGAACTATGCATCTGAGAGAGCTGGAATTCGTGTTGAGAGTAACATGGGACCGATATATATCAAACAACATTTTATTTCTTTTCTTAGTCTTCAATTATTGTTTTTGGTTTATGGCAAGAAGGTTTACGTCTTCAATTATTCTTTTCTTAGTCTTCAAATTTTTTTAATTCTTAATTCCAATATTAATTACTTTAATATTGAAATTAAGAATAAAAAATTATGGGAAAATAATTTCAGAAAAATCCACCATGGCAGCCACGTCACCCTAAATAGACACGTCAACGTATTGTAACAGTGACAGGTCATCACTTAACATTGCAAATTAAAGGAAAAGATTAAACCTAGAAATGAAAAATTAAAGAGGGACTAAACTTAGGTGAAAGTTTTTGTAGGGATTAAACACAAAATTTGATAATTTTCAAGGGACTAAAAACATATTTAAGCAAAAAAATTGTATAAAGTTTTAACCCAAATGTTGTGGGTTGACAAATTTTAATTGCTAGATTGTATTACTAAAATGGTTTGGTAGAATTTTGGATTGAAACATTATCTTGCAAAAGGTAACAATTGTTCTATAAAATTAGTTATTGTTAATTTATTTTTATCATTTATTTTTGTTTGGTGATACATTTTAATTGTAAAATTTTGTTATTAAAGAGGCTTTTAGTTTTGAAGATTTTTTAACTTAATCTTACAAAATGTCAAAATTATTTAATGAAATTGTTGTTTGTGTAAATTTTAATTTTTAAATTTTTGTTATTAAAATGATGACTTTAAAATAAATAAATTTGGTTTAGGTTATAATAAATAGATTTGGTGTTTGCATGAAATAGTGTTTTTTTTTATTTCTTGAATTTTATTAAAGTTTAATTTCTTAGATAATATTTTTGTTATTATTTTCTGCTTGATGCTAAATTTTAATGTTGTTTCTGAAAAAAATTTCATTTTGATAGAATTTTGGTTTAAGAATTATTCTTGCAAAATATTGAAATCTATAATCTATAATTTTATAAGCAATTAAAAGTTTGTCCAGTTTACATTATGAAAAATATTATTTATACAGACTTATTAGATTAAATATATTTCAATTGCAAAAAATATTACTTTTTTGGAATTATTTTTTTTTTAGATTTTTATTATTTTTAATCCTTATTTTTAAGAAAAATAATGTATCTTGCTATCTTTTGTTTCGTTTCATGATGTCTATAAAGATTAATAGTACATAACTTTTTATATTTTTAAAGATTAAAAGTTAAAAAATTTAGAAAGACTAATTTTAAAAGACATAATATTTTTAATGTCTTGCTCATTGGAAGGTCCCTTTTTTTGGTCATACATGTTGCATAAATGGGCATTCGATATAAATGCAACATGGGTGTACCTATCAAACTTATTTTTCCAATTGTGCATACACTGTCAAATCATAAGGGTACGAATGAAATTTTTAAGGATGATTATTGTGGGGTATAGATTTGGGAATTCTAAGGGATGAATGGGGATTTTTTTTATTAGAATAAAAAAGTAAGGGCAAATGAGCTTTTTAATAATAAAAGATGTATAAAGTTTTAATCCAAATGTTGTCGGTTGACAAATTTTAATTGCTACATTTTATTACTAAAAATGTTATTGATTTGGTAAATTTTTTGATTGAAACATTATCTTGCAAAAGGTAACAATTATTCTATAAAATTATTGTCAATTTATTTTTATCATTTATATTTTTTTGGTGATACATTTTAATTGAATTTTTTATTAAAAAGGAATTTAGTTTTGAAGAATGTTTTAACTTAATCTTACAAAATGTCAAAATTATTTAATGAAATTATTGTTTGTGTAAATTTTAATTTATAAAATTTTATTATTAAAATGATGACTTTAAAATAAATAAATTTTGTTTTGGTTACAATAAATGGATTTGGTGTTTGCATGAAATAGCGTTTTTTTATTTCTTGAATTTTATTAAAGTTTAATTTCTTTGATAATATTTTTCTTATTATTTTCTGCTTGATGCTAAATTTTAATGTTTTTCCCGAAATGTTTTTCATTTTGATAGAATTTTGGTCTAAGAATTATTTTTTCAAAATATGGAAATCTATAATCTATAATTTTATAAGCAACTAAAAGTTTGTCCACTTTACATTATGAAAAATATTATTTTTCTAGAGTTATTGGGTTAAATATATTTCAGTTGCCAAAAATATTATTATTTTTAATTTTTTTTATTTTGAATGCTTATTTTTCTTAAGAAAAATAATGTATCTTACTATCATTAGTTTTCTTTCATGATGTATATAAAGATTAAAAGTACATAACTTTTATATTTTTTAAAGATTAAAAGTTAAAAAATTTAGAAAGACTAATATTAAAAAATATAATATTTTTAAAGATAATAATATATTTAGATTTAATTAATTTTTCTTATAGTTTCATTATTTTATGATAATAATTATTGTAATGTTTAAAATATATACAAAATTAGAAAAAATTATGTTGCCCGTGTAACAAAGGTCATTAAATTTATTTGTGTTAATATTATTTTAATTATAATATTTATGATAATATTTATAACCAATGTAGCAATATTCTATTTTCCTTTTTATTTTATTTTTCTTCATTTCATAATATTTTTATATAGACCTTTGCAATGCTTATTTTTTCTAATAACAACTTTTTATCTTATAATAAAGGTCATATAGGTTTTAACATGAAATGGAAAATTCAAGTTCAATATTAAACTTTTACACTTGTATTCACATTTAAAGAATATTAACATGAATTATAAAATAGAGTATAAGGTTGTGCATCACACGCGTACAAGTTACATTCTAGTTTATTCTAAAATTAAAAAATTAAATAATATTTTAATTTAAATTTAAAATATTTAATGTGGGGTTGTGTGGTCCATTTAGGAATTCTTATAGAGTTGTTCTGTTTGAGCGCAGAATTGTTTAAAAGGTAAAAAGAAATCATGTGTACGTGTAGAATCCACATAAAAATTAATAAAATAAATTTTAAACAACTTAGGTAAGACGATCCGTTGGAAATAGTCTCAACCATGTAAGTTTTGTAAAAGCCCATTTTGCTTTTTGAATAAATTTTCGGAGCTCATTTCTTATTTTCTTTTGTTTATGTGTTATGGGTAAAAGGCCCATTTCATTATCCGTCCATCTTCCCTCCCTTTTTATCGTTGTGTCATGATAATTTGTATGTTTGCATTTGTAGACTCACTTGATGAGTTAATGTTCATCTTTTGTATAGGTGGGTCAATAATGTGAATTGAGGTATCTTTAGTTTTTAGTTAAATTTGAATTTCTTGTTAATAATTTGTGTTATACTTAAAGTCAAAATAAAAAATTAATACAAAAAAATTCTCTTAAAAGAAAAACATCTTCCAAAAGTCAAAAATAAAATATTTTTAAATTATCCTTTTCAAAATTAAAATTAATCAATTTCCCAATTACATATTTGATTTCCCCATCGTAGTTTGAGGTACGTACCAGCAAGAATCAGACCCGTCAAATCAAAATACATTTTTTAGAATATTTTTCTCCTTTCAATAAAAAAGGAACCACTTATTTTTTAAAATAAATATTATCATTTAGTCTAAAATATAAAAAAAAGAAGTTAAAAATAAAAAAAAGGTTAATTTCCATGTAAATTTTTATAAAATGTGGTAAAATAAATATTTTTTAAAATTAGTTTTGCATGATTAATTAAAGATAATCGTCTTATAATGGATGTTATAGGGTGCTAATACCTTCCCTACGCATAATCGATTCTCGAATCCAAATCTGGGTCCAGAAACTACTTCTTAAAAAGGGTTTTCCTGAAATTTTCCCTTTAAAATAAACTTTGATGGCAACTCCATTAAAACTTAATTTTTAATGATTTGGCTCGGTGATATGTCGCGATCCGAGTTTCAACAACAACAGAGATATAGAAGTTATGAGAATTTTGAGGTGCTCCTGGAGTTCTAAACATGAAGACAAGTAAAGGCTAGCATATACTCTCATGCACATCCATTTAGATCGACCAAAGCCAATTTTAAGAGTTATGGCAAGAGGGAAAAGGTTTTTAATATCTATCGAGATTGGAATTTGTTTGGAACTAATGCACAAAGCCCTCCAACATGACCATAAGCATCTACAATTGCATCATTATTATAACCAATATTCTAGTAATATTGTTTAACTTTGGAAAATGGAAGATGAGTTTCCATGATGAACAGAAGCGAATTCTTATATCTATAACACAAATCTTTGATGTGTTGCTTACTCAATTTGCTATCCACACCATGAATGTTATAAGGGAGGATATAAAAAATCCTTGAAACCAATCATCATAAATAAAATAAATAAAAGAACTGAAACATGAAACAACACTTAGATAGATTCAAGCATTTCCAAAAGTAGTCGCGTGATCAATGGCCTCAAAAGTATACTACACATAATCACTATCTTTAAGTACCATGCACATATCACAATAATGGCAACTTCTGTTGAGTCTCAAGATTTGATAATCTTAAGACCCTCCATAACCAACTTTGATGATAATAACCTAAGTGCATGTTCTATAAAAAATATAATTTCTGCAATTTAAATATTTCAAATGATGGTATCAGAATTGTTCAGACGACTAGAAGTGTCTTAAGCATCTTATCCATCTGAAGTATTTCCACCATCTAAAGAGCTCAACCTTCTAAAGCAAAGTCTGTCCGAGGAGATAAAATTTTAAACTTTGCCAAAGTCAAAGTTGATTTGCCTCACGCAAGGAAGTCTTTGCTGAAGATGGGAAGAAAAAAAACTACTTTTTGGATAGCTATCAAAAGCGATGTACTGAAATGGAAATCTGCTCTGCAACTCGATGCAAGGTTCTGAACAACGTTGTTTTCCTCGCACCCAAAGGCCAACTTATCTCTCAACGACTTCAACGCATTTAATTGTATCTCTAAAAGGATATTTATGGGGTGGGGGAGAGAGAGAAGACCCATGAAGTATATAAATACATGGAGCTCATTCAAGATAAAAAAGAGAGCGAATAATTTTTTCAAGTGGTTCTCTTTGTATTATCTCTCATTTGGTTTTCTGGATGCAGTTGTGGCATTGGAATGGGACCACGTTCATGGAAGGGCATGTGACTATGAGCAAAGGTGGTTTCGGAGAGGCAAAGGCAGTAGAGGAAGTGGGTGACTGAAAGGTGGAGATGGGTTTGATTATGGGTTCAGACTCTGGATTTGTGGGAACATTTCATTTTTTTTTTTTTGTTGTGATCTTGATTCAGATTAAGTGGTTTGAAGGTGAAGGTTTCATGGTGGCTAGTAGGTTGGTTTCTCCATTAGAAGAGAACCGCTACCTCACTCCCTTCTCACTGTTTTTTTTTTCCAAATTGCCTCCCCCCCTTCAGACTCTGTAATCCCCCGGTTTTGTACAAAAAGTGAGACTTGTTTTTGTCCAAGAAAGATTGCCATGAATTGATACATTGTTTTGTCCTGCATATTTTCTGAGAGATTTCTCACATCTACACTCTTTTTCATTTCAGGTAGTGCAACTTGCACTTTTTCAATCAGCAGTGCATGGTGAGCTAAAATGATAAGAGGAGAGCCATCATGAGGCTCAAAAATTTCTTTTTCCTTCATTTTTTGTTGTTTTCTTTTTTCATAATTTTTTGTTGTTTGTTTTTTTCAATGGGCCATTGTTGGCCCAAATATTTTTTAATTGATTAACTAACTAATTTTATTTTCAATTAATTATCTGATTACTTAATTGATTAAAATTATATTTTTTTGGAATTAATTAAAAATAACTAACCAATCAATTAATTAACTAGTTAATTAATTAATCAACTAATTAGCCCATTTTGATTTTTTTAAAAGTAATAAAGTACAATTACATAATGAAAGGGTGAAAATAACACTCAAATTAAAATCTTGTCGGACAAAATTGGGTGTTGACAGTTCCAAAGAATCAATGGCAAGTGTTGAAAATGACTTTATAGCGCAATCTTATTTGACTTTATTGGCCTTAGAATCTCATCTCCCTGATTTGGATATGTTAGCGCTCTTTTTTTTTCACGCGATGATAAGCTACTCACCATGCATCTCCTTTGCCTTATCATTAATTGCCATAGAAGCTAAGGTGTTATAATTTGGGCAGTTGTAGGTGTAACATACGCATTAGTCATTGCATCTCGTTATAATGGTTCGAAATATGGTTTTGCCCCTCCCTAATTCACATTAGCATTCACAACAACTACCCAAAAAGCTTTGCAACCCCGCTGAAGATGGCCAAAGCGGCCACATTTTTCAAACAAAACCTAAAGACCCTCACAGACCACCCAATACCAATACCCGTCCACATGAACCTCCCCCACCACTGCATATTGAGATCTATCTTAAAACACACACACACACACACACGAACAAATCTACCTTTTTCCACCTTAAGAGTATTGAAATCAACCTTTATAGGTCTGCGTATTATAAAGACAAACTCACTCCTAAGAGTTTTAATGAAACCAAACCATCAAAAGTTAATATACAAAAAGATGAATATGTAAGATATCTTGTTTCTACTGACTGTGTGCTCAAGTGGTTGCAGAGTTTAGCCTCTTATGTTGCAGGATAATTTCCTCTTTAGAAAAGGCAAGCTGAGTTGCTAAAGAGAACGTCAATCAAAAATTAATTCTTGATATATACAAAGCAGAAGTGCTAAAGTCAGTCAAAAGTAAAATTTTATCAAGATCAGAAACAATACCAAGAGTTACAAAGAGCTCAGAAGATGAGACTCAGACTCAGACCCACACTAAGACTCAAATGCCAATCTAAGACAGAGACTAAGACTCAGACACAAGCCTAAGATTGAGACTAAGACTCAGACACAAGCCTAATACTGAGACTGAGACTCAGATGCAAGATTAGCCTAAGACGAAGCCTAAGACTCAGACTCAGCTTGAGACACATGGTTCTCAAAGTTGACAAAAGTCAAGGCAAGTACATTGTGCACGATGCAACAAATAGAGCAGGCCTGAACACAACAGAGTAGGTCTGAACAGTGTCAGCAAAATGCAATCTCTCCTCTACAACGGAGAGGGAGATTGACACATTGATGCTATAGTAGACTAAAACCGTCATTTTGGGTATTTTTTAGTGTGTAACACATAGCCCTAATGGTCATATCATTTCTTCCTCCTTGTTCACCCTTCTTCTTCTCCTTTCTTCTTCCTCCTCTACTTCACCATTCCTACTGCTTCTTGTTCATTGTTTCAGTGGCTTCCCATTCTTCCTTATTCTTCGTTTTTGTTCTCCGCTACTTTCTTTCTGTGAAACTCACACCTCAGCCATGACTAGCACCACTGAAAGGAGATACCATAATGGTGGCTCAAAATCATCTCAACTGTTGCGAAGGGGACAAAGTGGGTCAAAGTGTACTACAATCTGAGAGCAGTTATTAGGGTTTGTAAAACTGTAAAAAAAAAAGTCCAAGAAGATTATTCTACCAAACTCCAAAAACCCTGGTTGCCCCTTTTTAGCTTAGAGTTCTAAGTCTAAGTCATGAGCTTCTCTAATTTGGGTTCTCAACTCATTTGACACCTCTATTCTATGCAGTCTCAAACTATCGGTCCCAAAACTCACATTAAGGTTCAAATCCCTAAACTCTTCCACTGACTCCATCTCAAGCACCATCATCAAGGATACATGCAGGGATTTCCTACTCAAGGAATCAACCATTACGTTGGCTTTACCCAAGTGGTACTTCAGCTCAAAATCATAGTCCTTCAGAAAATCCATGAAAATCATAGTCCATCAGAAAATCCATCCACTTTCATTGCCTCATATTAAGCTTGTTCTGGTAAAAAAGGTACTTAAGGCTTTTATGGTCACTAAAGACATCAAACCTCACTCCATAGAGATAATGCCTCCGAATCTTGAGGGCAAACACCACTACTGCTAATTCTAGGTCATGGATGGAGCAATTTTCCTCATGGGGTCTAAGCTGCCTAGAGGCATCGGGCACTACCCTCTTTTTTTGCCTTAGGATACAACCTAATTCATTCCCAGATGCATCACTATAAACCTCAAAGGTCTTTGAAGGGTCCGATAACACTAGTACCGGGGCGGTAGTCAACCTCTTGTTAAGTTCTAAGAAACTCTTCTCACACTTATCATCCAACACATGGGCTTGTCCCTTACAGGTTAACCTAGTGAGTGGTAACACTAGCTGGGAGAATCCCTTAATGAACCTCTTGTAGTACCCTCCCAATCCTAAGAAGCTTCTAATCTCAGTTATGATTTTTGGTCTCTCCCACTCAAGGACAACTTCTATTTTACTAGGGTTTACTGACACACCCTCTCGGGATATCACATTTCCTAGGAAATGGACTTTATCCATCCAAAACTCAAACTTTTCAGGATTGGAAAATATTTTTTTTCTCAAAACCTTAACACTACCCTTAAGTGTTGTTCATGCTTTTCTAAGGTTTCGGAGTAGATAAGAATGTGATTGATGAATACGATAATGAACTTATCCAGGTAGGGCCGAAAGATTATGTTCATGTAGTCCATGAACACATCCGGAGCATTAATCAAACTATAAGGCATCACCAAATACTCATAGTGCCCATATCTAGTCCTAAAGGCAGTCTTAGGGACATTCCCTCCTCTTATCTTGATCTGATGCTATCCTGACCTCAAGTCTATCTTAAACAACACTGACGCTCCCCTAAGTTAATCTAATAGGTCATCAATTCTAGGTAAAGGGTATTTGTTCTTGATGGTTACTTTTTTCAACTGTCTAATGAGGCAGTGTTAATTCTCCTAAATACAATTTTCCTTCACCCAAGCGAGCCAACTCTCGCTTGAGTGAAAATGAGGCAATGTTGTCTCATTTTTAACAACTTATAACCATCTTCAACTATTTCATTTTAAGAAAACCTCTTCTTATTACAATTTCATTTATGAAATTTGGATTTAAAATTTGAAATGTTACATTGAACCCCACCACATTCGCTAGCAATAATAATTACAGGTTGTAAGTAGAGCAATAATTGGAAGTAGTGGTTGGATCTGATTAACTCGATATTTATTAATTAATAAAATCTACGTATTTCCCTCTCGCTCATCTCCCTTATTACAATCAAGAATTCTCGTGAAAATAGACGCATATTTGTGATACTATTTGTTGTTAGATTCAATCAATAACATAACATACTTAGAATTGAGTTGACAAATCACGTGACAATAACCAAGGCTTCAAGCTAAATGTAAGCCATTAAGAATGGAACTTAACTCTACAAAGATGATGTCAACTACTCCAGGATATCCAGCTAGACCAGCTACACATCTTTTTGTATGGTCCCTGATAATACAACTGAATCAAGTTGGGCCCAGGTCCCTGATAATACATGAAATTTGATTTTGACTACGTTCATTTATTGCATCTGTGAAGCATTTAAATCTGTTATGTGTTGCAATGATTGAATTCTCTTGCTTGAACTGATAAGTTACCTACCTTATACATTCATTGATTGGTATTTATTGCGTCTGTGCATTGCTACCCACCCTTTTGAATAATGACAAAAGGGGGAGTATTAAAAAGAAAAGATAAAAAGAAGTTATAGAAAAGAAATATCTGAAATTAAAGTCTCTAATATCTAAAGTAAATGTTTCTGGAAAAAATCTATGTTTCAGAGGAAGCAAAATTTTCAGAACAAGTATATGAATCAGGGGGAGTATATTCTAATTTCTTACTCTTTAATTTCCCTTCAGATATTTGTTGGAATTTCTTTTAAACAAATTTGTCATCATTAAAAAGGGGGAGAGTGTTGAGTCTCAAAATGTTATTAAAGAAATTAATAATGTTTTAAGAACTCACAAATCCTAAGTTTTAATGAACAACAAATTTGACTTAAAAAGGGATTTTTTTTTATGAGAACGGTATCACTTGAAGGTATTTTGCTTTACTGTTTCAGCAAGTACTATAAAGAAAAAGCCTCAAGTTGAACCTGTTGATGTGAGGAACCTTCTGAAGAGCCAAGATTTGCTGAACCCATCTCTACCTTCTGAAGTGTTACGAGATCATTTATTATAGAAGAGCTGCTAAAGACCTCGTTACAGATGTTGGCTGAAGCCTGAAAGTTGCCTGCTCAAGTCTTCATACATCATTAACGTCTAAAGCAATTTTGATTCATTTAAGGAATATTTTTCAAAGTTTGTTTTTGCTGTCAAAGTCATCTTACCTTAAAAGGAACCTGCATTACGCGTCAGAGCAGTGTTGCAGACTGCAACACCTGCAAATCTCAAAAGTCAGAAGCTTTTAAGCAGATTGTTTCACAACGTCTCAAAGAGCATTTAATGCTATCTCTCAACGGAAGATGAAGCACTCTTCAACAGATTCATTTCAAGACTCTATATATAGATTCTCAAAAGACTTTGAAGGTGGCGAAGCCCAAGAGAGAGTCGGCCAAGCTCATACATGAAAATTTATAAAGCCAACACTCTGCTAAAATTACTCTGAATTTCCTTGTACTTAGAAAATTTCATTTGTATCCTGAGTTATACTCAGTTATCCCTTTGTACAAGAACTATTGTGTTTAAGTTTCTCAAGAGACTTAGACTTTCTTTTATTGTAAACACTCTAAAGTGTATGAGAGCTTGAAAAGGCTTAGAGAAACAAAGAATACTTGCTGTTGTTAGCCTGAAGAGGTTGTGTCCGAAGAATACTTGTGTTTTAGCCTGGAGAGGCTGTGTCCAGAGAATACTCGTGTTTTAGCCTGGAGAGGTTGTGCCCAAAGAATACTTGGTGTTTAGCCTGAAGAGGCTAGGAGCAAATAATACTTGTATCTGATCAGATAGTGGAAAATCTAGTGTCGTGTTTGCCCTAGGACTGGACGTAGCTCATTGTGTTAGTGGGTGAACAGGATAAATTGTTTGGCTAAGTTTTCTCAACCCTTATCTCTTTACTTTCTGTTTTAACTAACAAATGAGGGTTCTAAAAAGTGATTTTATAAATCCACGCAGCAAAACAATCTTGTTTTTCACATACAAATATTTCAAAATCAGTTTAATCAACCTGCTGAGTCATATCAGCAAGTTACTGAAAACTCCAGTTTCGGAAGGTTGCAATCAAAACTCTTTACAAAGTCTTTACTTATTCAAAAGGTTTTCATAAAATCTGTAAAGAATTATAAAACACTATTCAACCCCCCATTCTAGTGTTTCTTGATGTGGACATCAATAAGGCAGTCAGCAGGTTGGGTGGGCCCATGACAAGGGCACAAGCTAGGAAGGCTAAGGAGGCACTTCAATTCATCATTAAAGAAGTTCCAACTCAAAGTGTGCAAAACATTAATGAAAGTCCTAAGTTCATTAATTTCACTCAAGTTGAAGAGGAAAGCTTAATTGATGAAGAATCAGTTGCATTTAATGCAACTGATAAATGAAGCATTTGCATGCCATTGATGTGGCATTGTGGGCGGCCACATGGGATGTTGGGGGGCGGCCATATGGATTAAATTGGCTGAATTATTTTTGCTTTCAATAAGAAATAGGAGTTACAAACTTGAGTTATTGTTTTGATGGTTACAAAGACAAGTGTGTAATGGTGATCAAAGGCATTTAAAGCCTTGTCTTATAGTCGTTGGAGGAGGCTCTTTGTGCGCATGAATCTAGCCACATTTTGGAGCTTCATGTTGCGGCCAACATGTGTAAAATATGGCTGATTGCTTAGTCATACAAGTGGGGCCAAGTCATGAAGAAGAAGGCTACATAGAAGCATGGAATCTTGAGGAATGAGGCTAGTTGGTGCGGCTACTTTAAGGCTGAATGAATGGCCTCTTTATCTCATGTTTGGAGGTTATTTTTCAAGGTTTAACGTAGCTAACATGTGCCTAAATTCTGGTTGATTATTTGCGGCTAGGTGAACTCCTATAGGGTGCATTTTACTAGGTTTATTGTAGGGTTAACTTAGGAATGCATGGAAATTGTACTTGGGGGTATTTTGGGCATTTTGGGTGTGGGCTTAGTGGGCTTTTGAGTGAGCAACTCAGCTGAATGCAAACCCTAAAGATGTCATGTAAATCCTATAAATACATGCTTCATGCATGCACAAAAGAAGATTGATGAATTATGCAAATTGCTGCCAAATTAGAGAGTGATTTTCTTACACTTGAGAGAGTGATTTTCTCTAACTTTCTTGCTAGTCAAGAGTGAAGGTTATCAAAGGTTCATATACCTTTGTGTGATCATCCTTCTTGGACTTATCTTTCAATTCATGAAAGTGTGACGTCCATTTATCTGCTTTTCTTATTTTTCTGTTGATTTCTGTTATAATCAGTTGCTTTTCTTTCCTCTACGTTCTTGAATATTATGTGATTTAATTTTCAAGTACTCATAAGGATTCATATTGTTAATGGTTATTTCATTATCAATTTCTTGTTTTGATTATAAGATACACGTACGTCAAAGAAAAGAAAAGAAAAGAAAAGAAAAATAGTTACGTGCGTACGTAAAGAAAAAGAACAAAAATATTGATTATTTTTCCTTGCAAAGCAAGAGTGGTTCATGTGTAGTTTCTCTTATTATCAAGAAAATTCTAAGGTCCATAAAAAAAATAGAACCTCATGGTTCATATCATTTGGTAATCAGAGCTCCGGTTACTAGAATTTTCTGATATTTCTTCCTTTTCTTATTCTTTCTTATTTTATTTTATTTTTTATTCTTGTTAGCTTTTCTTGTTTTATTTTCTTGTTATCTTTTCTTGTGTTATTTTTCTTGGCTAACATACAGGTTGTGAATTGTTTTATTTTCTCCTTATTGACGTGGTAAGAAAGTCAAGAGAAAATAGAGTGGAAAAAGGCAAGAGAGTTACGTTATAGAAAAAGCCAATTTTTGTGTGTGATACACGAGTGTTGGTGAGTTCTAAACACTTAACTTTATTTTCTTTTTCTATTACTTGTTCTTTGTTCTTTGTTACTATGGCAGAAAAGAAGGTAGAGAATCGTGATCTACAACTACAGATTACTGCTATGTATTAGCAGTTGGAAAAATCAATGAAGCAACAATATGATGAGTTGAATGAAAGGTTGGATCAGTTGGAGGTTAGATCACAACCAGTACAACGTGGAGAAGAAGAAAGGCCACCTAGAAATGAAGAAAGGATTCAAGGTGTCAAGTTAACTATACCAGCTTTCAAAGGACGCAGTGATCCAGAAGCATACTTGGAGTGGGAGCTCAAGATTGAGCATGTTTTTGACTGCAACACCTACACAGAAACTCAAAAGGTAAAACTTGCTACTACTGAGTTTTCTGACTATGCTCTTATTTGGTGGAACAAGTTGCAAAGAGAGAGGCGCAGAGATGAGTTACCTATGGTGGAGACTTGGGCTGAAATGAAGAGAATTATGAGGAAACGATATGTTCCTTCTAGTTTTCAACGTGACTTGAAGCTTAAATTACAAAAGCTTACTCAAGGGAGTAAAGGAGTGGAGGAGTACTATAAGGAGATGGAGATGTTGATAACTCAAGCCAACATTGAGGAAGATCCAGAAATCACTATGGTACGTTTTTTAAATGGTTTGAGTAATGACATTAGAGACATTGTTGAGTTACAGGAGTATGTGGAAATGGAGGACCTTCTGCACAAAGCCCTTCAGGTAGAGCAGCAATTAAAAAGAAAAGGAGCTGCAAGGAGGAGTTCTAATATGATGCCTCCAAATTGGAGAGATAAGGTTAAAAAGGAGGTTGTTGAACCTTCTAACCAAGGAGCATCATCTTCATCTTCCCAAGGGAGGATACCACAAAAGGGCGCTGATCAAACTCCAAAGAAAGGTAGAGATGTTAAGTGTTTCAGGTGCCAAGGAATGGGACATTATGCCTATGAGTGTCCTACTAAGAAGACCATTCTTCTTAAGGACAATGGAGAATACACCAGCGAATCTGACAATGAAGAGGAGGATGAGCCCAGTGATGGTGACACAGGTGCTGAAATTGGCGAAGTCTATATGATTAGGAGACTTCTTGGAAGCCATACCACGGCAATGGAAGCAAATCAAAGAGAAAACATATTTCATACCAGATGTTCTGTTGATGGTAAGATATGTTTAGTTATAATTGATGGTGGTAGTTGTACTAACGTGGTCAGTGATAGATTGGTGACAAAAATGAATATGGAGACAAAGCCACATCCTAGGCCATACAAGCTTCAATGGCTTAGTGAGGGAGATGAGGTGCATGTTAAGAGGCAAGCCGTGATTCCTTTCACCATTGGAAAATATCAAGACAAGGTGTTGTGTGATGTAGTTCCAATGGAGGCCAGCCATATACTCTTGGGGAGACCGTGGCAGTTTGATACAAAAGCCATCCATGATGGTTTTTCTAACAAAATTTCTTTCATGTTTCAGGAAAAGAAGGTGGTTCTCAAACCTTTGTCCCCAAAGGAAGTGAGTGAGGATCAAAGAAAATTGAGAGAAAAGATAGCAAGAGAAAAAGAGAGTGAAACACATGAGAGTGATGAGACTAAAAAGAAAAAGAGAGAAATTCGTGAGGGCAAACAGTTGTGCTTGGTAAAAGAAAAAGGAGTTAGGAGAGAGCTTTGTGCTAATCGACCTCTTTTTCTTTTAATTGGTGAAAACCAATTACTTCATGCTAACCAATTTGACAATTATGATTTGCCTTTGTCTATTAAAACTCTTTTGCAGGATTTTCAAGATGTGTTTCCAGAAAATGTTCCTGATGGGTTGCCACCTTTAAGGGGAATTGAGCATCAAATTGATCTCATACCAGGAGCTTCTCTACCAAATCGGCCAGCTTATAGAAGCAACCCACAAGAGACAAAAGAAATTGAAAGACAAGTGGCTGATTTGATAAGCAAAGGTTGGGTGAGAAACAGCATGAGCCCATGCGTTGTTCCTGTTATTTTGGTGCCAAAGAAGGATGGAACTTGGAGGATGTGTTCTGATTGTAGAGCCTTGAACAACATCACCATCAAATATAGACATCCAATTCCCAGGTTAGATGATCTCCTTGATGAGTTGTATGGTGCATGTGTGTTTAGTAAAATTGATTTAAAAAGTGGATACAATCAGATAAGGATTAAAGAGGGAGATGAATGGAAAACAGCCTTTAAAACAAAATATGGTTTATATGAGTGGTTAGTTATGCCTTTCGGATTAACTAATGCACCTAGCACTTTCATAAGCAAAGGTTGTAAGAGCTACCTCTGATTCAGATGTCTCTCAAGAGCTTTCTTGGATCCACATGCTTCCTTTAGTTTGATGTACACAAGAGCTCCCCCGGAACTACATATGTCATCTCATATTTAAAGTTAGTATAATTCTCCCCCTTTTGTCATCTATCAAAAGGGTGTTAGATATAAGCTCAATTTGAATTTGATTTATAGCAATAGAAAATTGTTTTTAATACAACTTCCCAGTAAATAAGTACTAAGAGTAAACAATATACTCTATGTATAAAATTTAAGCACATAAAGGATCAAAACATTAAATCAATAAAGTAGACAGAAATGATGTGTTGAATATGCCTTATATTTTTCCTAGTATTTAATACAACATTGTCTTACAAAATCATCCTTTCTTTTCTAAAGCTTCCTCAATGAGAGTGACTAGAAAGGCTTCAAATTTATTTATCTCAGACAGAACTTCTTGCTTGAACTTTTCATTGTCAGTTCTGATTTGTGAAGTTTGTCCCAACAATATATCTTGTCTTTGAACAAGTTTGGCATGAGCATTCTGCATTTCAACTTGATGCCTTTCCATCTCCTATAGCCTTCTCCTGAGAGCAGTATTTTGATCAACCAAGTCTGCATCAGGCTCCCAGAAGATAATGGTCATGAAAGGATAGGAGAATCTGAAGGAGGTTGCTTCCTCAGGAAAACCAAAATCTCCTAACTTCTTGATAAAATAGAAGTGCCAGTCGTTGTTTTTCTTCAGCAACTGCCAATCTTCATGTGGATAATCCCCCATAGGAAACTTTCCCTTGTGATGCTTAAAGTCAATTTGTTCGTAAGCAAATGGGCCTTTACTCACAGCAACAGAGTGATCTTTAAGATATACAAGTTCAGCATCTGGTTCTCCACATTCAAGATCAGGGTAGGAGCATTCTCCAGCAGCTTCCCTCAGCTTCTAATAGGAGTCCCAAACCCACTTTGTCTCCAAGTGGTTCAGACCTTCCTTTTCATAATCTTTATCCATTGCCCGGGTGTAAGAGGCTTCAGAGGACCCAGTTTTGTGCCTGTGTAGAACTTCTTCCCCTTTTGTCTATACCTTGCTTTCATCTCCAATTTAGGAATGATTCTGTTCGGCATCACTTTTATTATTGTGTTTTCCTTTGTATGACAATGCAGTGGAGGTCTATAAAATCTTCCTCCAAAGCGTGTGGGAGATCAGAACGGATTGATGATTTAATCTGTTCTAACAAATCTTGTATTTTCTTTTGAGTGTAGGGTTGTTCTAATTGTGATTGGATGGTCTTAAAAGAGATTTCTTCCTTTAGAAAGTTAATCTGATTAGTCTTATGATGGATAAAATTAAGATTTCAGATAATTGGTTTTCTGGTAAATTTAAATATAATTTGTTTTCCTAAATGCCAAGTTAATATTCCTTCATCTGAAATTTCTAAAGGAAATAGAGCTCTAATGAAGGGTGTCCCTAATATTACTTCATTCCTAAGGTTTTTCATTAGGAGGAAAGAAGTTTCAACTTGGAATCCCTGGTTGTCAATTATTGCTTTTGACAATTTGTAATTAATTCTGAGTTTAGAGCCATTGGCTGTGCTGAGTTTTTCTGAAGTTTTCTCAAAATATTTTGTTGGGATTAATCCTTCTAGGATGCAATTTGAGTCTGCACTTGTGTCAAATAGGGCCACTGTTTCTAAAACAAAATCTTTAACAATTATTTTGACATTTATGTAGAATTTTTGAATCTTTAATTGATTAATTAACCCTAAGAATTCTTCTTCCTCGTCTTCCTTTTGAGGAATGTCTTTCTTATTATCAAATTCTATTTCTTTTTCAATTTTCTCATCATCTTCTTCTGACCCTACTTCCAATTGTAAGAGGATGTAGTGGTGGATTTGTTGTTGCTCTTTTATTTCTTTTATTTCTAACTTAAGATTACGAATTTCTGCTTGTAAATCTTGAATTATGACTGGTTTTGAAGGAGTCTGTTCTAGTTTTTTCAATATTGGTTTAAGATCAAATTTGTTCCTAACAATAAGATCTTTTGGTTTTTTCTCTTCTAAAACTTCCTTAAGTTTTCCAAAGAATTGTCTTTTCTCTTGAGGGTCAGGGATTGAATTTATTGTTTCAAACAAAAGATCTTGTTCCTTTGTTAGGATATTGATCTCAGAAGATTCTTCATTTTCTGAAGAAGATAAATCATCATCTTGGATGTGATTTAAGTCTTCAGATGATTTTGAGGTCTCCTCTTCATCACCTTCCTCAGATGTTTCAGCTAGGAGGTTATTAATTTGATCTTCTATATTTTGATCTAGGTTAAGGTTTCTGATTAATAATTCAGAAGTGTTTTTGATTTTTCTATTAAGAATATATATATATATAACGGACACATGTCAGATTCAAAACGAATTCAAGCTCCCATAGATGCATAATTCACTCTTTTTGAGTATGCATAAACCATTTGCAAATGGTGGAATAAAATCCTCAAATTTCAGAAGGTGAGTTGCAATAATAAAGTATAAGCTAAGAGAAAAGACGCACTTGCTTTGTTTAACAAATATATATAGCTTTTGATCTTTCAGAGCTTCTAGAAAATTCTTGATTTATATTATCATAGAGGTACTCCATGCCAACTAATAAATTGGACCCGAAAAATTCTTCAATTACAGTATTGAATATAGAGACTTTGAGAGAAAAAGAGAAACCAGAGGTGTAGATAACTTTAAAAGAATGCTACAAATAATGTTAATTGTAGTTCGGCGACTGAAAAATCTTCCAATTGGGCTTGTTGGTAATTCAATTTTATATGGTTTGAAATTAGATTTTGTAGGGGTTGGAAGCTCATTGTTGTTTCCACTATCATAAAAAGAGTGATTTTTTTATAGTGATATTTGGTTCCGCTATGATACTCAAACTAATCCGTAGCACATGCACTCAATTTGTTATCATCAAAATTGATTATGGAGGATTTTAAGATTTTCAAGTCTTAAGACTCAACATGCTTGCTATCAAATTGCTTAACAGTTTGTAAATGACATTGTATAAATTGATGGGTCTAAAATTTTGAAAATTATTTAGAGAATCGACCTTAGGAACCAAAGTAATTAAAGTCTTCGAAATTAATGTGGACAAAACAACCATAAGAGAAGGCATCCCCCTACTTCGGTCGACTTCACTTCACAACACCACTGTCTCCAAGCAAAGCAGCAACACCAGAGTCCCTTCACCCCATCATAGCGACAAGCGCACTAGAGCTCCTGTCATTTATGCCTCTCACCAATACAAAGAGGGATACACTGTAGCCACCCTGCCACTGTCTATAGAAGCAAGCAAGTCTTGATGCTTCGCACTATCACGATATAGTAATGCGCATGTCACTCTATAGTTGGAAATCCAACACTGCCTTGGTCACTATGTTAGCATAAGCTATGCTCCCAAATGTCTTAAATGAAGTTGGCTGGATGTCTCTAGAAGGGGGGTTGAATAGAGACTTCTTGAATCTGTTCCTGAAAATTCAAAACTTGGACTACGTCCAGTCCTCACAACACGTGAGATTTCCACTATTGACAAACCTGTAACGTCCTAATTTCTCAATTCAAGAATAATGTTCGTTGGAAACATTATTCCGAATTTCTGAAATTATTTTGCGCGTTTCATGTATCGACATACAAATCACGCAACGCTTAAGCGATCCAACGTTTGCTTAGGCTTCCACAAAAAAAAAATCATACATCATTATTTTCCATATTATTTCCTAATTAAGAACCTATGGGATGAACCTACACTTTGAGTGTATGGCTCATAAAACTCCTACCGGAAATCCGGCAGAGTTTCCCCTGAAAATTGGAAATTTCCCAATTTTGCAACTTCACCTGAAACTCAGAAAAGTACCAGTACAGTTTATAATACCACCATATAGCATCAATCTACAATAAGGCCTCCATGGCCAAATAAAAAAAAACAATACCTTAATACATAACAAATCTTCTAATCTACAAATACAATTCATGACATTTATTTCAATTGAGTTCCCTACTCTTCCGCCATCAGCTTATTCAAAAACCTGCACAACTGAAAGTAATTCCCACAACGTGGGATGAGACTACGTCCCAGTGAGTGAGGTAACAGTGTGTGTGGTGTGGGGAGGCAAGGCACGAGATATAAGGTAGCATAACATCACTTGAAAAATTAAGAAAACATTCATAATGACAACTAATTCATTCTAATGCACATGAACACTTCTTCTATTCTCAAATTAACTAAACACAAGCATATCACATATCTAATGTCACAATCTCAAGTAAATGTGCTATACATGAATGCATGACCTGCATTACCCGGCAGACGGGGTCTTATCACTATCTGGGGCTAGATCTGTGCTCAGACTACAAGGAACGTCTTCCTTGGGCATAACACCGCCAATTAACTGGGGGCCGAAACCCGTGTTTTAACTAGGGACCGAAGTCCAATTAGCTGGGGACCGAAGTCCAATCTTGATTAATTAAGGTGAACTGGGGCCAAAGCCATTTTTACTGGGGCCAAAGCCAAATTCATTTTAAACTGGGAGCCGAAGCTCAAATTCTCGTTTCCAATTAACTAGGGCCAAAGGCCTTTATGCAAATGCTCAAACATCACAAATAGCACATGTCTCATAATAGACCTAAATATTCTTATGATAATTATATCACCTTAAGAATGTCAAACTGAAATTACGTTCTCATTTAGCAGCCTTGAAAGCATATTTTATATTAAATTCTAACCTATAATCATACATCTTCATACAACAAAATCATCTTAAGGCGTAACGAAATCATCAAGAGAATCAATCCATTCAATTAATCTAACAATCCACCTTAGTTTTGCATAAAATCAACTCTAATCCACAATAATAGCAAGGGAAGGAAGAATAGGGAGCATACATAGGAGAACAATTACGAAAAGTGAGCGAAACCACACTCACCTCCGCTCCTCCGCCACTAATTCACTCCGCTCCAGCCACCGTCAACGGAGTCACGGTTGTTCAGTCAAACCCACTGTCGTGTGAGCCCCTGTGGGCTATTCTCGCTCACCTCCCTGCACTCTCCTTCTTCCCCTAGCCGCAGCTCCGCTCCACCGCGCAGCCACCACCGGTCCCTACTGTTCGTAGCCGCAAGTTACTCCCCCTCCCTTTAGCTCCGCCGCTGAGCAGCGGTTCCAGCCACCTGCAGCCATCGACGCTGTTGCTGCCTCCTCTCTTCTTCCTTCCATGGCCGCCGTTGTTGCGGACAGCAGCCTCGGATCCTCCGCGCCGCGCCTCCGTCCTCGGCCGCGCCCGATTCCCCCTCTGTCCCGTAGCGGCTTCGTGCGCAGCAGCGCATCTTCCATGGCCACCGCTGTTTCGCGGCTTCCCCATCACCATCGCCGATTTGAAACGGCCGCGAGCCACCATCGGAGTTGTCGTCCCTCTCCTCCCTTCCTTTCTTCTCCGCCGCATCTCCTCCCTTCTCCATGGCCAACCCCCCTTCTTTGTCTCTCAATCCCTCACCCTCTGTCTCGATCTCTCTATCTCCCTTCCTCTCCCTCGATTTCTTTCTCTTTCTCCTTCTTCTTCCTCACAGCCGCCTCCCCCTCCCCTTCTTTCTCCTCTTCTCTTCTTTCCCTTTTTCTCAATTTCCAACCCTAACCCTAATTTACTTCTTTTCTTTCCCTACTTAATTAATTAATACTAATAATAATAATACTAATAATAATAATAACACAAAGAATTATATAGCCATAACAATAAAAATGGGATTTAATTTGACTCTAATAAAATTTAGGTTTAAATACTCCATTTTTATAAATATTGTCTCACCTCATAATTCATTTATTTAACATATTTCTAACCTACTATTATTATTAGAATTAAATTATACTATTCTTATTATTTTATTAATTACTTGCATAAAAATAAATTATAGGTACTTTAATTCTAATTCTAGATTCTTAAATTTTGGGATGTTACATTTCTACCCCCCTAAAAATGAATTTTGTCCCCAAAATTCGCTCCAATTATTCCAATGTCAGATCACACTTCTATTCTTAACTACGCTCGTACTTTCGACATCTCCTAATTTGTCGCTCAACAACTAATATCTCCATCCCTTAAGGCGATTAAGGGAATTTTAAGGTTGATTGCACTCCTAAACTAGTCTTCTTCGTCCCATCTCCTTAGGCTACGTCTTATCTACCACCATTCCTTAACGGTCTCTTGCCTAACTTATACCTAAACCAATTAAATCTCTCATCCCTCCTTTTATCAACACCCAATCACTTACCATCCTAGCATGGATTTCCAGGGAATCCCGTACTTTGGGATGACTTAACTACTTTAGGTAATTAAACGATCTGAGTTAAGATACCCAAGGGTTGTACAATACTCTTGGTCATGGCTACTAACTTACTACTAGATCCGCATACCACGCCTTGGGGAATTTCCTGAAAGTTGTCTAAGTTGCTGGGGAACCTGACTTTTGGCAGCTACTAGTTGAATTAAACCTTGGTTTGATAACAACCTAGCTATGCTCAGGATAGTTCTAAGTGGTCTTCTAGGTCATACTATGTGTGTTTGTATTTTTCCCACAAGGATACCCCCATAGGGCTTGGCCATATCTAACTAACCTTAAGGTTCAAGTCTACTACATGAAACTATGTTGTGACTTCTAAAGCTATCTGGTCTGAAACATAATCTTATAAACAACATTCTTTCATAACTGGTTTCTAAAACAACAACACACAAGTCTCAAATGAAAGAATATAAAGTTGCAGCCAAGTGTGCATGGCATACATAGCCACGATCAAGGCAATAACGCTTCTCTGATACACATAAGATAGAGAATGGACAAACTCCTATAGTTCATCCGGGAAACCAAACTCATCATACATAACACGTTATGTGGTCGTTTCTAGCTGTTGAGACACATAGCTGACATACAGGCTTTTTCTGTTGAGACTCGGCAGCTTTTCAGGGACGTTGGTATTGTGTCAGTGTACTTGGTTGACCCTGTGCTGACTTCACTTGTTGTCATCTCTCACTAAGCTTGCAATCTTGCTTCTGTCCAGAGTCTGTCTTAACTTTCTTGCATCTGTGACAAGATCTCATTCTACTGCTTTTGTCCTTGAGACGACGTCTCAATCTGTTCTTGCATCTCAAGCTATGCTTGAGTCTTTTCCTTTTTCCTTGCTTCTGTTGAGATCTTTTCTGTTAACAAGATTACATCTGAACATAGGCTTGCATCTCAAGCTATACTTGCATCCACTCTTGACTTGCACCTCATGTTGTTCAAGTGTCTTTTTGCTGGCTTGGTGATGAGTCTAGTCATTCTTCTCCTTAATTCTGGATCATGACACGTGCTTTATATGAAACTGATTTCTTGGGCTTGCAACTGATCCTTTAGATTGAAAAACCAAAGCTGTTTCAGGATTTCTTGAACCATGACAGCTTCCAGTTTTGTTCTTTGTGTTTCTTTATCCATGACTTTGCTTATCTTATGGTCTAGAGATCCTCTTTGACTCATGTGTCCAAGTTAGATTTCTACAGTAAACAGAGACTGGGAATCCTTGCCACACTTAAGCACACAGTTAGTAATACAAGATGCATCTCATATATTTTAAACTTAAACAGTTTGTCATATTAAAATCTTCTTGGAGGTGAGCTTGTCTCAACATTAAACCTATGACCACATCATTGTACTTCACCAATCCAGCATATTTGCTCTCACAACAAACAAATTAGTCTAAGTATCACAACAAAACCCAATAACACTTAATAAAAAATCATCACCTTTTACTAATAGTGAAAACAAAAATGGGCTTCCAACCTCTGTAAATTCTAATTACAAACCATACAGAATCAACTTCCCAACAAGCCCAACTGGAAGATTTACCAATGGCTGAACTACAAATGAAATTATTAGTAACATTTCTTTAAACTTATCAATACCTCTGTTATCTCTTTTTCTCGCAAAGTTTACGCATTCAATATTGTAATTGAAGAATTCTTTTGGGTCCAAATTATGAGTTGAGATGGAGTACTTTTATGATAATATAAATAAAGAATTTTCTAAAAGCTCTGAAAGATAAAAAAAACTATATATATATATATTTGTTAAACCAAGAAAGTGTGTCTTTTCTCTTAGCTTATACTTTATCATTGCAGCTCTATTTCTGGGAATTGAGAGTTTAATCTGATCGTTTGCAATCACTGGTGGCTTACACATACTCAAAAGGTGTGAACTATGCATCTGAGAGAGCTGGAATTCGTGTTGAGAGTAACATGGGACCCATATATATCAAACAACATTTTATTTCTTTTCTTAGTCTTCAATTATTGTTTTTGGTTTATGGCAAGAAGGTTTACGTTACAATGCACATGTGTGCCAGTAAATTAGTGTTATGAAATGCAGGATGTTGGTATGTGCTTGGGATTACAATAAGAAAATCACAAGGTCATAGTTTCTCAAATTACTACCAGACTCTGAAATCTTGAGAAAGGTTAACAATACCTTGACTAGTGCTTCTATTATGTGGACAGCTTAACAATACCTTAACCATACCTTGATATAGGTTATAATGATTACATCGCCAACTTAACAATAGCTTAATAATGCCTATGTCCACATAATAAAAGCACTTTTCAAGGTATAGTTTAGTTTTCTCAAGACTTCCAAGTCTGGTAGCAATTAGAGAAACTATGACCTTGTGATTTTTTAACTCTAATCCCAATCTAATACCAACTCCCTGCATTGCATAGCAATAATCTAGTGGCACAAATGTGCATTGTAACACAAACCTTCTTGCCATATACCTAAATCCACAAGTGAAGATTAAATAAAGAAAGAAAAAAGGTTGTTTTATATATACCAGACGCATGTCGCTCTCAACATGAAATCTAGCTCCCCTAGATGCATCGTTCACTCTTTTTGAGTATGCATAAATCACTAGTCTTTGCAAACAGTGGGATTAAATCCTCAAATTCTAGACATTGAGCTACAATGATAAAGTATAAGCTAAGAGAAAAGACACACTTGATTGGTTTAACAAATATATATAGCTTTTGATCTTTTAGAGCTATTAATAAATTCCTGATTTATATTATCATAAAGGTACTCCACACCAACTAATAAATTGAACCCAAAAAATTGTTAAATTACAGTATTGAATGGCTAGACTTTGAGAGAAAAAGAGATAACAAAGGCGTTGATATATTTAAAGAAATGTTAGTAATAATGTCCATTGTAGTTCAGCCATTGGTAAATCTTCCAATTGGGTTTGTTGGAAAGTTGATTTCGTATAGTTTGTAATTAGATTTTGCAGAGGTTGGAAGCTCATTGTTGTTTCCACTATCAGAAAAAGAGTGATGACTTTTTATAGTGGTATTGGGTTCTGCCATGATACTCAGACTAATTTGTTTGCTGTGAGAGCAGATGTGTTGGATTGGTGAAGCACAATGATGTGGTCATGGGTTTAAGACATTTGGGAGCTTGTCTTATGGTGACATAGTGGCCGACGTAGTGCCAGATTTCCAGCGACATAGTGACATGGATATGACTATATCGTGGTGGTGCGGAGCAACAACGTTTGCCTCTACAGACTGAGATAAGGAGGCTACAGTGGATTTTGCTTCGATCTGGTGAGAGGCACCAAAGGCAAGAGGTCAGATGCGTTTGTCGCGACGTTGTGGTGAAGGGACTCTAGTGGTGCTGCTTTAATTTGAGATGTTGGTGATACGAAGAGAAGCCAACCGGAGTAGTGGGATGCAGTATGGGCACTTCATAGGCTTCACAGCCATCTAAAGTTTCTTCAACTTGCATGACTTTCATGGCTTCCTGTCTGATTTAAATGTGTACAAAAAACAATTTTATCGTAATACAGGATATGAAAATTTGTTGTACAATGAATATCAGAGATATGGACAAAGAATTTTTCTGTGTATGGACACTTTAAAAAATGTTCATTCTCTCTGTTGATCTTAAAAGGGCTCCAAGTATTTATAGGCTTCTAGGGTATTCTCTCTCCAGAAATGTCCGTTTAGAGATAACATTTAATGTGTTGAAGTCGTTGAGAGACAAGCTGACAAGTGGGTACGAGGAAAGCATTAGTGTTTTGATCCTTGACAGTGTTGCATAGCAGATTTCCATTTTAGTGCTTCTATTTTGAAAGCACCCTATAAAGTTGTCTTTGGTGTTCCAATCTTCAACAAAACTACCTTGTGTGAGGCAAAGTCTGAAGTGTTATCTCCTCAAACAGGCTTTGCTTTAGAAGGTTGAGCACTTCGGTTAGAAGAATTTATTTCATATGCTTAAGATGCTTCAGACAGATCCAATTGTCTGAACAACACTGATACCATCTTCTGAAATATTCAAAGTGCAGAATATGCTATTTTCATAGCACATGCACTCAATTTGTTATCATCAAAATTGGTTATGGAGGATATTAAGATTTTCAAGTCTTAAGACTCAACATTCTTGCTATCACACTGCTTAACAGTTTGTAAATGACACTATATAAATTGATGGATCTAAAGTATTGAAAATTAGTCAGAGAATCGACCTTAGGAACCGAAGTAATTAAAGTCTTCAAAACTAAAAGGCACAAAACAACCAAAAAAGAAGGCATCCCACTACTCCGGTCGGCTTCTCTTCGCAACACCATTGTCGATCGCCAAGCAAAGCAGCACCACTAGAGTATCATCACCACATCATCGCGACAAGCGCACCTAAGGTCCTGCCTTTAGTCCCTCTCACCAAAGCGAAGAGGAATACATTGTAGCCTCCTTATCACAGTCTATAAAAGCAAGTGTGGATGCTCCGCACCACCACGATATAGTAATGCACATGTCACTCTGTCCTTGGAAATCCAGCACTTCCTTTGCCACTATGTCAGCATAAGCTAAGCTCCCAATTGCCTTAAACCCATGACCACATCATTGTACTTCACCAATTATTTTTCCCAAATTTTTTTAATTCTAAATTTCAATATTAATTACTTTAATATTGAAATTAAGAATAAAAAATTGTGGGAAAATAATTTCAGAAAAATCCACCATGGCAGCCACGTCACCCTAAATAGACACGTCAACGTATTGTAACAGTGACAGGTCATCACTTAACATTGCAAATTAAAGGCAAAGATTAAACCTAGAAATGAAAAATTAAAGAGGGACTAAATTTAGGTGAAAGTTTTTGTAGGGACTAAACACAAAATTTGATAATTTTCAAGGGACTAAAAACATATTTAAGCAAAACAAAATGTATAAAGTTTTAATCCAAATGTTGTTGGTTGAAAAATTTTAATTGCGAGATTGTATTACTAAAATGGTTTGGTAGAATTTTGGATTGAAACATTATCTTGCAAAAGGTAAAAATTGTTCTATAAAATTATTTATTGTTAATTTATTTTTATCATTTATTTTTGTTTGGTGATACATTTTAATTGTAAAATTTTGTTATTAAAGAGGCTTTTAGTTTTGAAGATTTTTTAACTTAATCTTACAAAATGTCAAAATTATTTAATGAAATTATTGTTTGTGTAAATTTTAATTTGTAAAATTTTGTTATTAAAATGATGACTTTAAAATAAATAAATTTGGTTTAGGTTATAATAAATAGATTTGGTGTTTGCATGAAATAGTGTCTTTTTATTTCTTGAATTTTATTAAAGTTTAATTTCTTAGATAATATTTTTGTTATTATTTTCTGCTTGATGCTAAATTTTAATGTTGTTTCTGAAAAAAAATTCATTTTGATAAAATTTTGGTTTAAGAATTATTCTTGCAAAATATTGAAATATATAATCTACAATTTTATAAGCAATTAAAAGTTTGTCCACTTTACATTATGAAAAATATTATTTATATAGACTTATTAGATTAAATATATTTCAGTTGGCAAAAATATTACTTGTTTGGAATTATTTTTCTTTAGATTTTTATTATTTTTAATCCTTATTTTTAAGAAATATAATGTATCTTACTATCTTTAGTTTCGTTTCATGATGTCTATAAAGATTAATAGTACATAACTTTTTATACTTTTAAAGATTAAAAGTTAAAAAATTTAGAAAGACTAATTTTAAAAGACATAATATTTTTTAATGTCTTGCTCATTGGGAGGTCCCTTTTTTTGGTCATAAGTGTTGCATAAATGGGCATTCGATATACATGCAACATGGGTGTACTTATCAAACTTACTTTTCCAATTGTGCATACACTATCAAATCGTAGGGGTACGAATAAAATTTTTAAGGATGGTTATTGTGGGGTATAGGTTTTGGGAATTCTAAGGGATGAATGGGGATTTTGTTTATTAGAATAAAAAAGTAAGGGCAAATGAGCTTTTTAATAATAAAAGATGTATAAAGTTTTAATCCAAATGTTGTCGGTTGACAAATTTTAATTGCTACATTTTATTACTAAAATTGTTATTGATTTGGTAGATTTTTGGATTGAAACATTATCTTGCAAAAGGTAACAATTATTCTATAAAATTATTGTCAATTTATTTTTATCATTTATATTTTTTTGGTGATACATTTTAATTGAATTTTTTTATTAAAAAGGCATTTAGTTTTGAAGAATTATTTTAACTTAATCTTACAAAATGTCAAAATTATTTAATGAAATTATTGTTTGTGTAAATTTTAATTTGTAAAATTTTATTATTAGAATGATGACTTTAAAATAAATAAATTTTGTTTGGGTTACAATAAATGGATTTGGTGTTTGCATGAAATAGTGTTTTTTTATTTCTTGAATTTTATTAAAGTTTAATTTCTTTGATAATATTTTTCTTATTATTTTCTGCTTGATGCTAAATTTTAATGTTTTTCCCGAAATGTTTTTCATTTTGATAGAATTTTGGTCTAAGAATTATTTTTTGCAAAATATCGAAATCTATAATCTATAATTTTATAATAAGCAACTAAAAGTTTGTCCACTTTACATTATGAAAAATATTATTTTTATAGACTTATTAGGTTAAATATATTTTGTTGAGTCTCAGAATTAATTTAAGTATTCAAATTAAATTCAAGACTCATTATCCTTGGTTTTAATGATTAACAAATTAGACTAGATGAAAAGAAAACAGGTGCTACTAAGAAAGGTATTGTTTTGTTGATTGTGTTTTAGGTTGGAATATTCGTCAGAAGAACAAATAAGAAGAAGAACCAATGAAGTATCAAAAGAAGAAGAACAAACAAGAAGAAGAACCAGTGAAGTATCAGAAGAAAAAGAATCAGTGAAGTATCAGAAGAAGAAGAACAAATCAGAAGAAGAACGAAAAAAACTCAGAAGATGAAGCAATACAGAATCCGAAAATAATAGAAAAGATTCAACTATCTGAAGACATGAAAGATTCAGACAATCTCAAGACTTATCATCATCTAAAGCATATCCTCTGTCTGAAGAATGACTATCATCTGAAGACTTGAAGACAAACTGAAGACTTATCTATCATCTGAATAAACTATTCATCGTCTCAAGAACAACTATCATCTGAAGAATGGAAGCTGGTCAAAAGCACTCTGTATGACTGAAGGACAGAAGGCGTCGGAACCAAGAAATGTTCTCATGAAGATATTGTCAAAGCATGAAGAACACTGTATCCAATGGACTACTTCATTTCAGCACAAAAGTTAGGCATACTTTTCTGCCTCGATTAAAAAGACTTGCACAAATAAGGAAACTCTGCAACGCCTGCCGCACCTGCATCGAAAAAGCAATTGTGTGTGCGCAGACCTACTGCACCTGCTGCTGCCCAGAACAGATCAGAAGACTGAACAAGAAAGTGACATGAAAGCTATTTGAATTAATATTATTCAATATCATTATCGATAAGAATCACTGAAGCATAGGAAGAGACAAAGAAGAACAGAGCGGTGATCATCTGAAGAAAAGAAGAAGTAATTTCTGCTAGAAGAAAGGAACTTGCTGAAAGTATCCTTAGTGTGAAGAACTAAGAACTGCTTGAAACAATCATCTGAGATAAGCATATGTTGAAGCTGATGACATCAAACTGAAACAATGCAACCATCTGAAAGCTCACTGATCATCTGAAAGTATGTGAAGAATGAAGAATTCAATCTTCTGAACACACATACTCTCTGAACGAGAAAATGAGATATATCAGACTATCTGAAGATATGAAGACTCTCAACTCTGACTACGTGGACTAATCTCAAACTACGATAAGTCTCAACAAAGGCAAAGACCATGAGTTCAATAGCTAGAATATTGCTCAAGAAAGAGAAAGGAGAAAATGGCAGAAAGTAAGCAGAAAAGAAGTTTGCACAAAACGGGGAAAAGGACGAGTTTAACAGATCCTTATACAATACCTCCTCATACATACTCTAAAGGAAAACTGAGGAAAGCAGAATAAAGCAGAAGAAAAATCAAGAGAGAGAGAAAGCATAAAAAATCAATAAAATCTCTCAAAGGAGCTCATCAACAGAAGTATCAGAACAAGATCATCTGAACACTTATTTTGCTTAAGAAGAAGCAACCGTTTGAGAAGCTATTACACAACGGCTATATGAACCACATCATCAACATCTCAACGGTATTATCAACCATCTTCAACGGCTATATTTCATCAGAACATATAAATAGCCTCAAGATTGAATTTGAAGATGTTGGCATTTCTTGCTAACTAGAGGTAGTTGCCATTCCGGGCAATTCCTCAAAATGAAAAATAGAAGTGCTGCCATGTATTATCATATTCATCCATAACCCATGGCATATCACTGATTACAGAGAAGAGTTTGGTTCATAGGAAATCAATTATCATATTCAACCAATCTTCTGAAAATACAGAGTTGAATTAGAGCTTAGAAGAAAATACTTTCTCTGTAAAACCTTGTACTTAGATTTATTCATTGTATCCTAAATAGTACTCAGTTAACCTCTAGTACAGGAAGAGATTAAGTTTATGTTTTATGGAAACTTAAACTTAGTTTAGTTTTTAAACACTTTGTGTCTGAGAGCCTGGAGAGGCTTGGTGGAAGAAAGAATACTTGTTGAGCCTGGAGAGGCTTTGTAAGAAAGAATACTTGTTGAGCCTGGAGAGGCTTGTCTGTAAAAGAATACTGCACTGAGTTGCCTAGAGAGGCAATTGAAAACAAAGGAATACTCGTTGTTGAGCCTGGAGAGGCTTGTCTGTAAAAGAATACTGCACTGAGTTGCCTGTGTGATACCCCTAGTTACCACTAAAAGTACCACATGCATTACACGTGACCAACGAAGTAGAACGTCAAAAATGCGGAAGTTTTTTTTTTTTTTGAAAAGGGTTTAGGTGTCATTGACCTATTACCTCTCTAGCTTTATTTTAAGTACTTATGAAATATCATTTCCTTCACTTTCAAAAACTTATCTTTCCGTAAGCGTCGAAAGAATTAACACTTTACGCGCATCCACAACATACACATGGTTAAAAACCTTGAGAGAACATAAAACAGAGTGACATAAATACATACATACATATTAAGTAGCATCGATGTACCTTTCGAATACCCACATGACCACATTAAAACACGAGTTCCGGTAGTAAAATAAATGAGACCTCTAACAGAATACAAAAGAAGAGATTCCTAAATCAGAGCTGCGTACTACCTAGACTCAACACAACCTAGTCCTTTTCAGGTACAAGAGGAAGTCTGAGGTGCGTGATGGTGACACAAACTCCCCCCCCCCATAGAACTCACACATGCGCGGGATGCCCGTCATCTTCCGGGTGCCCCTTGGCAACCATCTGATTCGCTCCTGCATCGACGTCATGACGGAAGTCCTCGATACCGACTGTCAACGTGACGAGAAGAACATAGAAAGAAGAGATAGAAAAGAAGGGTGAGAACATCGCATGAACTCACAGCATGTAGGATACAACAAACTAGAGCACACACACAGAGGCAATCCACACAGTCGAATCAATAAGCAATCACGACATCTCATCATGGTGTACTCATATGAACGCAACTTTTACTATTATAATGCAATATCTAATGCATGCGGGCCCAGGGAAACATCACCATAGGCAGAGCACATAGCAGTTGCCCGACCATATATACACAGCACGTCAGGAGTTAGAGTCTGTACTAGCATTGGTACAAAGAGCATTGCTCATAAAGTTTGGCCAAATAAATTTTCCGACTTCCAGACAATCTCAACTGACCATGAAAACTTGAGAGCGACAGGATAGTCAAGCATGTACCCCGTTTACACGACAGTAGGGGGCGAGCCTACGTCACTTGTGCCATTTCGGGACCTGACTATCTTCAGGGCTGGCATCCCCACTCGAGGACCCTCTGGCGTTCTTTGCAAAACCCAGTGCCCAGTCCCTACCAGTTTCACACTGTACCGAGTGTTACTGCTATATAGGTCGTAAGGTTTTCAACCTCGAACATCAACGACGCATCATGATGCATGTCACACAATAATTCTCACAACATTCACATCCTTACAGACAAAACCTATTCAACGTCTTTCCTTCACAAGGAAGGCCAAACCGCACTCTCTCGCCAAGCTTCTCAAGTTTTATGTAGAAAGAGTGTGTTGGTTATAGCCTTTTAAGGTAGTTTGTACTAATGTTATTGATAATCATGTCCACTTAAGTCCTATAATTTACTAAAACTTATGATTGTATCTTATGGATGGTATTACTTATCCTAATTCTTCTTGTATAATTAATTAAGATTAGATTTAACTTTTAATCAATCTTCATTAACTGGGCTATAATTAATCTTAATTCTCCTTAATTAAGTCTTAATCTCTTCCTTAGTTTTGGACTAAGCTTTTAATTACATTTGATTAAGGTTAATCATAGTTAGTTAATTCTTAATCATCATTACTAATTAATTACTTAATACTTTTATTAAGGTTAATTAACTTTAACCTTAATTAATCATCCGTTACTTAATTAACTTAAGTAGATTATGTTAATTTAACTTAGGTAATTAGATTAGCTAAGTCTACTAATTAATTTCTAAGTTTTAATTTCTTAATAACTTGGATTAGAGTTGAAGTCCAACTCCAATCTAACTTTTAATTTCATAATCTAATCTTGATTGACTTTTAATGAGTCTTTAACTCCTTTTCTTAAAGGTTTTAAACTTAAATTAAAAGCCTAAAGGTTTTATAACTCTTAGGAACTTATTTTTAGTCATGGCAACCTAAAATATTAAACTTTACGTTGACTTTTACTTAGTTGGAATTGGAAATCCAAATTTGTTTTATTTATTTTTAAAGACTTATTCTTAATTGCACTTTAGTCCTTTTACTTGTAAAATTGCTTCTTAGTCCTTTTGGACCACCAAAGCCCATAAACATGTTTTCAACATACCCTTGACCTTTTTAAGATCAAAAAGGCATTCTTGATGAGTTTCATCAAGAACAACTCATGAACATCAAGAACAACTTGAATGTTCATCAAAACTTCAAATTTTTCACAACATCCAATCTTCACCAAAACTTCACACATTCATCAACAAACAATCTAAATGCCAAATATCATACTAATCCACTCAAAATCATCAACATACACATTAAAGTTCATAACTCCATTTTCAAGCTCATAAACACTATTTTTCAAAGATCAATCATCCAAAACAATTGTATAAATCCATCCAACCACATGCATGTTCATCAAATCATCATCTAAACACATTACAATCATCAAAACAATTTTTGAATACATGCAGCCCCATTTTTACTCTCTTGGCCGAGAGCATCAAGGAAAAAGGGAGAAATTTTGCAAAAATTTTAGCTTGGCTTGCATGCATCCAAATCCATCAATTAAACACATTTCAAGCATCAAAACAAACATGCAAACATCAATCACAACCCAGCTCAACAGATCCGAAAATATACATTCAAAAGAAGTTCCAAAAAGATGATTTTTCAAGTAAAAACAAGGTTAGAAAAGCAAGGATTCAAGGGTAAATCCTTGACTCTAGTTACAAAGCCTACTAGAGTTCAAGTTCTCCCCCCCTTTACCTCAAATTTCCAAGAAAATGAGTGCAGAATTCTGGTCCCAAAACAGCCCCCAAAGATGTCTCCTTTAGTCACCAACAAGGATTTTTCAAGGCTAGAAGGCTTAGAATTTGAAGCTTTGGTTCAAAAGATGGAACCTTGGCTTGATTGTGTTTGATGGAGATTGGAAAAATGTTGGGAGAAAAGAGAGGGAGGCTCACGGCTTTGTCTTGGAGAGAAAGATAGAAATGAGAGAAAAATTTCAAGTTTGCATGTGTGGAAGAAAAGGAAGAATAAGTGGTTTTAGTGTTAAAATGCCATAAATGCCTACACTTGACACATGTCTTGTGAAAAGGAAGGAAAAATACAAGTGTCTCTCATGCACCATGCCTACACATGCACGGCTTGCATGAGAAGCTAAGGGGAGGTTTGTGCAATTTTTTTCTGGCCCGGATCAAGAGTATTCGGGCCCGGTTCAAGGGACAGGAGGGGCAAAAAGGTCATTTTCACAGAAAAACCCCAAAAATTCCCAGAAATTCCCTAAAAATAGGAAATATAATTCTAAATCCAAAAATATAAATTTTGGTGATAAAAAATAATTTTAACAATTCAATAAAACACGAAATGCGGTAAAACGGTAAGAAGCGGGCGTTACAGTAAGCAGAGAGAGAAAATTAAGGTTTTATTTACAGAGATTGTATAGAATTATAATTATAATTTTAAATCATCTTTTAAGGTTCAAAATATATCTTCCATATTTTTCTACAATTTTTTTTTTCATATGCTGGCTATGGTTATACTGTTAATTGGGGCATTTTGATCTTTTTGCCCAGAAGTGCTAGAAAAATTCTAAATAATTTTCTAAAACTCATCACTAATTATATTAAGAGTATTTTGAATAAAGGTATAGATACCTTAGAGTTTTAGCTATTTTTAATAATTAAATCTATATTTTCCTTAACTGTATAATTACTAAAGGTGTCTTAGGTTATTTTCTCAAACACCTCTCTAGAGAAATTTACTCATAATTGTGGTTGGGTATTATAAATTTGGTTGTCTATTAAAAGCTACTAAATACTTTATAATTAAATGATTATTACTATTTTAAAATTTTCTTTATTCTATTTATACACCAGTAAGAAAAATTGCGGGTGTTACAGCCTGGAGAGGCAGTTGAAAATAAAAGAATACTTGTGTAGAGCCTGAAGAGGCTTGATAGAAAAGAATACTTGTATCTGTGGTTTCAGATAGTGGAAAAATCCAGTGGTGGTTTGCCCTGGGACTGGATGTAGCTCACTGGGTTGGTGGGTGAACCAGGATAAATTTTGTGGCTAAGTTTTCTATCCCTTAAACTCCTTAATCTACAACTTTATATTTCTAATGGGGATTGAATAGTATTTTTCATAATAAACTTAACACAACAATTTCAATAAGCTAAGTTTCCCAAGATAATAACTCATTCAGTTAATCTTATATCGTTTGGAGTATTACAAAGAATATACTTTGAAGAACGTCTGAAATAACTCTTTGAAGTGAATCTGAAACAGTTTCAGTTCAGAAATTAGAAGTATACTTCAGACGATGATCATTCATCTGAGGTAGCTCAGAAATTGTTCTGAAAAGATTCTTTGTGGTATCTTTCAGAGCGTATATTGAGATGAATCTGAATGATTAAGATTAGTTAATTAAGAGTCCAAGTTAGTCAGCGTTTTGTTCAATTTTCCTTAGTCTCTAACTTTGTCAAAATTTGTCCTTCTTATCTTCCGTAAATTTTCATGTTAACTCTAATTTTAAGTTTCTCATTTTATTGTCTTAATAAGCTTGAAGTTTATTTTCAGATTTCCAAAATGATCAAAATGTATAAAACACTATTCAACCCCCCTTCTAGTGTTGCCTGTGGAACTAACATATTTCAGTTGCCAAAAACATTATTTTTTTAATTTTTTTATTTTTATTTTTTATTTTTAATGCTTATTTTTATTAAGAAAGATAATGTATCTTTCTATCTTTAGTTTTCTTTCATGATGTCTATAAAGATTAAAAGTACATAACTTTTATATTTTTTTAAAGATTAAAAGTTAAAAAAATTAGAAAGACTAATATTAAAAAAACATAATATTTTTAAAGATAATAATATATTTAAATTTAATTAATTTTTCTTATAGTTTCATTATTTTATGATAATAATTATTGTAATGTTTAAAATATATACAAAATTAGAAAAAATTACGGGCAACATAGGCCATTAAATTTATTTGTGTTAATATTATTTTAATTATAATATTTATGATCATATTTATAACCAATATAGCAATATTCTATTTTCCTTTTTATTTTATTTTTCATCATTTCATAATATGTTTATATACACCTTTGCAATGCTTATTTTTTCTAATAACAACATTTTATCTTATAATAAAGGTCATATGGGTTTTAACATGAAATGGAAGAGTCAAGTTCAATATTAAACTGTTACACTTGTATTCACATTTAAAGATATATATATATATAAATAAATAAATAAAGTAAGAAACATGTTAAATGATAAATTAATAGCAAAATATATTAACATGCATTATGTGACACCCTTCTACCCCATACTCTTATATATTAAAGAAATTACAATTTAGAAAAGGGAAAGTCCCACGTTAGGTAAAAAGGTTCACAATCACTCTTATGATAAATCTCATAGTTTGAAAACAACTTTATTAAATCAACTCAAACTCCAAATATAAATCAATTATAAACAACATAAATCTCCTTAGAAATAAAAACAATTAATAATCTCCTGCCATACAAGGCATCCAGAAGTTCATAAAGATACTCCTAATCTAGAAACATGGTAAAACCCCCAAGCACACCCTGATGTCACATCTATCAGAGCATACCATTTTATTCATAATCGACACCAGTTGTGTCCTCATCAACACCTGTAAAATATATCCACAGAATACGGTGAGGAAAAGGAATACTACCCATACATACACATAGAGAATACCCATCCTCACCCACAACATCATTATATCATACCATCAATATATTAAAATCACCAATCAATAACATTCATCTAAAACTCAACATATAATCAATCTTCTATATCAACATATACATGTCATGCCCTCATTCCTATTCACAACACATAAATCTATCCATTATACATTCACCAAGCTCATCATCATCATAATCTCATTCATATATCATCATAATCATTATCATCATAACATCATCCATATATCATCATATTCATTATCATCAGACATCATTCATATATCATCATACTCATTACCATCATATCATCATTCATATATCATCATACTCATTATCATCAGGCATCATTCCTATATCATCATACTCATTATCATCAAACATCAATACTCCTCTCATCATCTACCCAAAGATCATGACTTGGAACTCCACACAATGGGCGCACCTCGTCAATCACTCTAGTTAGTACCAAGGTGGTCTACCGGTGTTACCACACACTATCCAATAGGTTGTACCCCCTCTATGGGCCCGCACAACTACATTCGACCCTAGGTTGTACCCCCTCTATGGGCCCGTACAATCACTCCTAGGTTGCACCCCCTCTATGGGCCCGTGCATCGAACGCCCCATCTTGATCCCCTGAGTTGTACCCCCTCTATGGGCCCGCACAACTCAGTTCACCTCCCGAATTGTACCCCCTCTATGGGCCCGCACAATTCAGGTCTCATCACATATGCTCAATACATCTCTCCTAAGTTGTACCCCCTCTATGGGCTCGCACAATTCAGGTCTCATCACATATGCTCAATGCATCTCTCCTAAGTTGTACCCCCTCTATGGGCCCGCACAACTTAGATAACATCATCATCAAAAGGTGACATACACCATCATCATAAATCATCATTATCATGCATTAACATGCTCATCATCAAACATCATCATTATAAAGTGATATACACTTATCATCATCATCATTCACTCATATGCTCATCATCAAACATCATCATAATAAAGTGATCTACACTTATCATCATCATCATTCACTCATATGCTCATCATCAAACATCATCATAATAAAGTGATCTACACTTATCATCATTCACATCATCATACATCATTAACATCATCATCAAGTGACATACACTCATTATTAAACATCATCTTTATAATCAAGTGACACACGCTCATCATCAACATCATCATCATACGTCATTAACATCATCATCAAGTGACATACACTCATTATTAAACATCATCTTTATAATCAAGTGACACACACTCATCATCAACATCATCATCATACGTCATTAACATCATCATCAAGTGACATACACTCATTATTAAACATTATCTTTATAATCAAGTGACAAACACTCATCATCAACATCATCATCATACATCATTAACATCATCATCATCAAGTGACATACACTATCATCATCAACATCATTATCATAAAGTGACATACATTATCATCATTAACATCATTATTATCACACTCATCATCAATATCATCATTATACCTCATCATATTCATCATCAATCATCATATACATCATCATATTCATCATCAAATATCATTAATCATCATCATCCTAAAGCATCCACAATCATTATACTCTAAACATCTCATTAATCAAGCAATCCACAAAACAATAAACATCCAACTCAATTTCATCAATAAAAACCCCCAAATCTACAGCTACAGTGTGAACTAAATATCTCTCAACCTAGACTTCATATCAATGATCCAACCGTTCAGAATGAAAAACAGGGTGTTCCAAACCAGCTGTTAAAATTTCAGCCCGATCCAACGGTTAAAGAATCTGTAGTCACTGTTTTACAGTCGCAGCTATATCTAAAAACGGGAATAACTTTCCTCTAGTGCAAACTAAATATATCATAACCTAGACCTCATATCAACAATCCAACCGTTCAAAATGAAGAACCAGGTGTTCCAAACCAGATGTTAAAATTTCAGCTCGATCCAACGGTGAACGAATCCGCAGTCGCTATTTTCCATTCGCAGCTCTGTGTAAAAACGGGAATGACTTTCCTCTACCCTCTTCTTCAATCCCTACTTAATTCCTCAAATTCCTAATTCAATTAAACTCGTTTTTACCGATTAAATTCACTAAAATCAACAATCATTCCTATAATTTCCAATAAATTTAACATCTAATCAATTATGGTTCCTTATCTCTAAACCCTTGTTTAACCCATTTTCACTGTTCTCATTATTTTCATTCAATCCACTCAAGATTCATCAAGAATCATACAACAATCAACAATCCATAGTTTTCATCACAAAACAACACATATTCACATATTGATTTCAATTATTAATCTTTAAAGGTTATTCTCACTACCCATTCACCCCTACATGCATATACAAGCAGCACCCTCTTCCCCACCGTACCTTAAGCGAAGATCAAACTGCAACAATCTTGATTCTTGGTTCTTGATTCTCGATCACTCGGCAATCTCCTCTTGAGATGTAGTTTCTCCCCTCCTTGGCTCTTCGTTCTCCGACGATTTGAAAAATAAGGATTAGGGTGAATTGGTACCATTTCCCTATTTAAATACTTAAACGCTTAATGGGCCTGGGCCCACTCTCACCCCCTTATTCTCTTTTCAATTAAAATTACCTTTACGAAACAAAACTAATAATAATAACACTCCTATTATTTATTTCCCATTAAATTAATTATTTTCTAAATTAGTCTCTTTAATTTAATTAATATTTATCCTAATAAAATTTAGGACGTTACACATTATGAAATAGAGTATAAGGTCCGTGCATCACATGCGTGCAGGTTACATACTAGTTTATTCTAAAATTAGAAAATTAAATAATATTTTAATTTGAATTAAAATTTAAAATAATTAATGTGGGGTTGTGTGGTCCATTTAGGAGTTCTTATAGAGTTGTTCTATTTAAGTGTAGAGTTACTTAAAAAGTAAAAAAAAAAAATTATGTGTACGTGTAGAACCCACATAAAAATTAATAAAATAAGTTTTAAACAACTTAGATAAGATGCTCCGTTAGAAATGGTCTCAACCATGTACGTTTTGTAAAAGCCTATTTTGCTTTTTGAATAAATTTTCAGGGCTCATTTCTTATTTTCTTTTGTTTATGTGTTATGGGTAAAAGGCCCATTTCATTATCGGCCCATCTTCCCTCCCTTTTTATCGTTGTGTTATGATAATTTGTATGTTTGCATTTGTAGACTCACTTGATGAGTTAATGTTCATCTTTTGTATAGGTGGGTCAATAATGTGAATTGAGGTATCTTTAATTTTTAGTTAAATTTGAATTTCTTGTTAATAATTTGTGTTATACTTAATCAAAATAAAAAATTAATACAAAAAAGTTCTTTTAAAAGAAAACCATCTTCCAAAAATCAAAAATAAATTTTTTTTAAATTCTCTTTTTCAAAATTAAAATTAATCAATTTCCCAATTACCTATTTGATTTCCCCATCACAGTTTGAGGTACGCACGAGCAAGAATCGGACCCGTCAAATCAAAATAATTTTATTAGAATATTTTTCTCCTTTCAATAAAAAAGGAACCACTCATTTTTTAAAATAAATATTATCATTTAGTCAAAAATATAATAAAAAGAAGTTAAAAATTAAAAAAAAAAAGCTTAATTTCCATGTCAATTTTTATAAAATGTGGTAAAATAAATATTTTTTAAAATTATTTTTGCATGATTAATTAAAGGTAATCATCTTATGATGGATGTTATAGGGTGCTAATACCTTCCCTACGCATAATCGATTCTCGAATCCAAATCTGGTTCCAAAAACTACTTCTTAAAAAGGGTTTTCCTGAAATTTTCCCTTTAAAATAAATTTTGATGGCAACTCCATTGAAACTTAATTTTTAATGATTTGGCTCTCTGATATGTCGCAATCCGAGTTTCAACAACAACATAGATATAGAAGTTATGAGAACTTTGAGGTACTCCTAGAGTTCTAAACATGAAGACGAGTAAAGGCTAGCATATACTCTCATGCACATCCATTTAGATCGACCAAAGCCAATTTTAAGAGTTATGGCAAGAGGGAAAAGGATGTTAATATCTATCGAGATTGGAATTAGTTTGGAACTAATGCACAAAGCCCTCCAACATCACCATAAGCATCTACAATTGCATCATTTTTATAACCAATATTCTGGTAATATTGTTTAACTTTGGAAAATGGAAGATTAGTTTACATGATGAACAGAAGCGAATTCTTATATCTATAACACAAATCTTTGATGTGTTGCTTACTCAATTTGCTATCCACACCATGAATGTTCTAAGGGAGGATATAAAAAATCCTTGAAACCAATCATCATAAATAAAATAAATAAAAGAACTGAAACATGAAACAACACTTGGATAGATTCAAGCATTTCCAAACGTAGTCGCATGATCCATGGCCTCAAAAGTATACTACACATAATCATTATCTTTAAGTACCATGCACATATCACATTAATGGCAACTCCTGTTGAGTCTCAAGACTTGATAGTCTTAAGACCCTCCATAACCAACTTTGATGATAATAACCTAAGTGCATGTTCTATAAAAAATATAATTTCTGCACTTTAAATATTTCAAATGATGGTATCAGAATTGTTCAGACGACAAGAAGTGTCTTAAGCATCTTATCCATCTGAAGTATTTCCACCATCTAAAGAGCTCAACCTTTTGAAGCAAAGTGTGTCCGAGGAGATAAAATTTTAAACTTTACCAAAGTCAAAGTTGATTTGCCTCACGCAAGGAAATCTTTGCTGAAGATGAGAAGAAAAAAAACTAGTTTCTGGGTAGCTTTCAAAAGCGATGTGCTGAAATGGAAATCTGCTCTGCAACTCAATGCAAGGTTTTGAACAACGTTGTTTTCCTCGCACCCAAATTCCAACTTGTCTCTCAACGGCTCCAACGCATTTAATTGTATCTCTAAAAGGATACTTCTGGGGGAGAGAGAGAAGACCCATGAAGCATATAAATACATGGAGCTCATTCAAGATAAAAAAGAGAGCGAATAAATTTTTCAAGTGGTTCTCTCTGTATTCTCTCTCATTTGATTTTCTGGATGCAGTTGTGGCATTGGAATGGGACAAAGTTCATGGAAGGGAATGTGACTATGAGCAAAGGTAGTTCCGGCGAGGCAAAGGCAATAGAGGAAGTGGGTGACTGAAAGGTGGAGATGGGTCTGATTATGGGTTCAGACTTTGAGTTTGTGGGAACGTTTCATTTTTTTTTTTGTTTTGTCATCTTGATTCAGATTAAGTGGTTTGAAGGTGAAGGTTTCATGGTGGCTTGTAGGTTGGTTGTTCCATTAGAAGAGAACCTCCACCTCACTCCCTTCTCACTGTTTTTTTTTTCCAAATTGCCTCCCCCCTTCAGACTCTCTAATCCCCTAGTTTTGTACAGAAAGCGAGACTTGTTTTTGTCCAAGAAAGATTGCCATAAATTGATACATTGTTTTGTCCTGCATATTTTCTGAGAGATTTCCCACATCTACACTCTTTTTCATTTCAGGTAGTGCATCTTGCACTTTTTCAATCAGCAGTGCATGGTGAACTAAAATGATAAGAGGAGAGCCATCACAAGGCTCAAAAGTTTCTTTTTCCTTCATTTTTTGTTGTTTTCTTTTTTCATAATTTTTTGTTGTTTTTTTTTCAATGGACCAATGTTGGCCCAAATAGTTTTTTAATTGATTAACTAACTGATTTTATTTTCAATTAATTATCTGATTACTTAATTAATTAAAATTATATTTTTTGGACTAATTAATTAAAAATAACTAACCAATCAATTAATTAACTGGTTAATTAATTAATCAACTAATTAGCCCATTTTAATTTTTTTAAAATAATAAAGTACAATTACATAAGGGAAGGGTGAATACACTCAAATTAAAATCTTGTCGGACAAAATTGGGTGTTGACAGTTCCAAAGAATCTATGGCAGGTGTTGAAAATGACTTTATAGCCCAATCTTATTTGATTTTTTTTCCACACCCCAACACTATAATCAACATAGCAAATTTATTAGTGCAATTATTGGCCTTAGAATATCCTCTCCCTGATTTGGATATATTAGCGCTCCTTTTTTCTCACGCGATAATAAGCTACTCACCATGCATCTCCTTTTCCTTATAATTAATTTCCATAGAAGGTAAGGTGTTACAATTTGGGCAGTTGTAGGCGTAACATACGCATTAGTCATTGCATCTCTTTATAATGGTTGGAAATATGGTTTTGCCCCTCCCTAATTCACATTGGCATTCACAATAACTACCCAAAAAGCTTTGCAACCTCGCTGAAGATGGCCATAGTGACCATATTTTTAAAACAAAACCTGAAGACCCTCACAGACCACCCAATACCAATACCCGTCCATATGAACCTCCCCCACCACTGCATATTGAGATCTATCTCAAAACACACAGACACACGAACGAATCTACCTTGTTCCACCTTAAGAGTATTGATATCAGCCTTTATAGGTCTACGTATTGTAAAGACAAACTCACTCCTAAGAGTTTTAATGAAACCAAACCATCAAAATTGAATATACAAAAAGATGAATATGTAAGATATCTTGTTTCTACTGACTGTGTGCACAAGTGGTTGCAGAGTTTAGCCTCTTATGTTGCAGGATAATTTCCTCTTTAGAAAAGGCAAGCTGAGTTGTTAAAGAGAACGTCAATCAAAAATCAACTCTTGATATATACAAAGCTAAAGTAATAAAGTCAGTCAAAAGTAAAATTTTATCAAGATCAGAGACAATACCGAGAGTTACAAAGAGCTAAGAAGATGAGACTCAGACTCAGACTCATACTAAGACTCAGATGCTAATCTAAGACAGACTCTAAGACTCAGACACAAGCCTAAGACTGAGATTCAGATGTAAGATTGGCCTAAGATGAAGCATAAGACTCAGACTCAGCTTGAGACACATGGTTCTCAAAGTTGACAAAAGTCAAGGCAAGTACATTGTGCACACTGCAACAAACAGAGCAGGCCTGAACACAGCAGAGTAGGTATGAACAGTGTCAGCAAAATGCAATCTCTCCTCTGCAACGGCTAGTAACGGTCAGAAACGACTAGTTTGTGTTTGAAATAAAAAGCAAGTCCAAGACAAGACTATGTGAGAGACTACACTGAACATTTCCAGATCTCTACGTCTCAATTGCATCTCAAGTCAATCTTAAGTCCATCTCAACTCAATCTCTGTTATACTTGAGAGTATCTTAAGTCCGCCTCACTTGTTCTCTTTCACATTATTGATATCTCTTGATTGTAACTCTTACAAAGAGAAATCAACTAGCTGATCTCACTGCATACCTATACCATGTACGTTGTATAAGCTAGTTCATCATCACTTTCATTCCATCACTGTAAAGAATCTCAACTGAGTTAGGAGTAAGCCTAGACTCAGTGTGAGCTGTGTAAGAGCCTGAAGAGGCTAAGTGAAGAATACTTGGATCTTAGCCAGGTTAGGAGTGCCTAAGCTTGGTGTAAGGGTGAGCCTGAAGAGGCGGGAAGAATACCTGTATTTGACAACGTTGTCATAGTGGAAATCACACAAGTTTGTGAGGACTGGACGTAGCCCAAGGAGTGGGTGAACCAGGATAATTCTATGTATGCATCTCCTCTATTAATCTTGCTTATCTTACGTCTCTTTTAAAAGCACGTAATATAAAGTTTATATACTTGAGATGCTGAATTAAGTATTAACTATATTTCAACCAAATTATTCAATCTCAACTATAAGACTCAGAGTTATATTCATTCCCTATCTAAATGTCACTAATCTTTTATTATCTAAGTCAAATTGAGATTCCGAGCTGTTAAGCTTGAGAGTTAAGCTTAGCTTGAACTTAAAGTGTTTTTCAGGAAAAAGTTTTTAGTCTCTATTTAACCCCCCTTCTAGAGACATCCAGCCAACTTAAGTTGGTATCAGAGCTCGGCCTCTTGGAGTTAAGCACACCTACGTGTGAAGAGGATAAAGATCCATGGCTGGACCAAGCACAAGTCTTTTCATTCCTGAAGGAGCGTCCACCAATAGGCCACCTGCCTTTGATGGAACAAATTACTATTACTGGAAGGACAGGATGAGACTTTTCATTGAGTCTCAACATGTTGATCTGTGGGAAATAATTGAGGTAGGCTCTTATATGCCTTTTATTACTGATGAACTTGGTTTGAGAGCAGCTAAGCCTAGGGAGAAGCTGAAAAGAGCAGATACGTTCTCAACTCAAGAGCTAAGTATCTATTCACCTGTGCACTGAACCGTAGTGAGTACGACAAAGTAGCTGGATGTGCATCAGCTAAGGAAATATGGAATGCACTTGAGGTTGAGCATGAAGGAAAAAAACCAAGTGAAAGAAGCTAAAATCAACATACTGGTCAGACAGTATGAGCTTTTCAAGATGAATGAAGATGAAGGAATTGAAGACATGGTGATATGCTTCACAGTCATCACCAATGACCTCAAATCCTTCAGAAGAACCTATTCAAACCAAGACATGGTGAGAAAGATCCTTAGAAGCTTGCCCAAACCTTGGAGGCCTAAGGTCACAACTATACAAGAAGCTAAGGATCTGAGCACACTCAGATTGGATGAATTACTTGCATCACTCAAAGTACATAAATAGGAGTTGATGGTAGAAGAACTCATCAGATGACCAAAGACAATAGCCTTGAATGCCTCGTCTAACAATTCAAAAGGTAAGAAGGTAAGCTCCTCTCATAAAGTTTCACTAAATTCATCTCATGACATAGATAGTGAAGAAGATGAAGATGATGATGAAACTGAGATGGATGAAGAGATAGCTTTCATCTCACGAAAAATCAGACGTATGTGGAAATCCAGAGGAAGTGAAAGAAGAAGATTTCCATCTAAAAGAGGTGAGACCAAGACTGATAAGAAGGGATAGATCATATGATATGAATGCAACAAGCTTGGTCATATCAAGGTTGAGTGTCCCCAATTGAGGAAAGACACAAAAAAGAGTCCAAGGAAGAAGGCCATGATGGCTACTTGGGATGACACAGAGGAAGAAAACCAAGATGATGAATCAGCCAATCTGTGTCTGATGGCTGATGGAGATTCCTCAGATGAAGAGGTATATGAGTCTAACTCAGAACTTTCTTTTAATGAGCTTAAGTCAGCTTTTGAAAATCTCCTTTATGATTCCAATCTTCTTGCCTCAAAAAGCTCTTTCCTAAAATCTGAGCTAAACACTGCTTTAGAGAAAATAAAATTTCTTGAAAAAGAAAATGAGGATTTGAATCATAAAAATGCTAGTCTCATGTTGTCTCACATGAAACTGTCAGAACATATCAAAGCTCAGACTCAAGCTCAAGCTGAGCTTGAATATAAGAAATTGTGTGAAGAAAATCAAAAACTTAAAAGTCAAAATAGGACTCTCATAGATGATCTGGCTAAGTTTGTTAAAGGAAAAAAAACCTTGAGAGATTAATTGGATCTCAAAAAGGAATTTTTGACAAACCTGGATTAGGCTATGACAAGTCTACTAATGAAGTTTGGTATAAAAATTTCTTTATTCCAGCAAAGAAGCGCAAAGAAATATGCTCATGTTGTAGTAAGTTTGGCCATAAGACCTCAGATTGCTACATGAGACAAGTAGCAATCAAGAGGAAGGTATCTAACCACATAGGACCCAAATACAAGTGGGTACCTAAAGCTAAAACTCAATGTGTTGCAGACTTGTCGGGCAACAGCAAGAAGAAAGACTCTGTGGGTGCTGGATAATGGGTGCTCAAGGCACATGACAGGAGACAAAAGCAAGTTCTTAACACTTGAAGAGAAAGCTTTTGGAGTTGTCTCATTTGGAGACAACAACAAGACTCAGATCAAAAGGATAGGTAAGGTTGGTAAGACAAACTCAGCTCATATTGAAAATGTCTACTTTGTTGAGGGTTTGAAACACAACTTACTTAGTATTAGCCGATTATGTGACAATGGTTATCATGTTAATTTTCAACCTACATTCTGTGAGATCATAGACTCTACGACTGGAAAGACAATTTTCTCAGGAGAAAGGAACAAAAATCTTTACTCAGTCTCTCTTGAAAGTTTATCTGATCTCACCTGTCTTGTGTCTCATGACAATGAAAAATGGTTATGGCACAAGAGAGTTGGACACATTAACTTGAGAACCATAAAACAACTTGCAAATCAATCTCTTGTCAGAGGACTACCTAAAATCAAGTTTGACAAAGATATGGTATGAGTCTTGCATAAAAAGCAAACATACTAAGACAAGCTTCAAACCCAAGTCTCATGTAAGTACCACCAGACCTTTTGAGATGCTCCACATTGATTTGTTTGGACCTACTAAGACTACTAGTCTTAGTGGCAAGAAATATGGTTTTGTAATAGTGGTTGACTTCTCAACATTCACCTGGGTTTTATTCCTATCTCAGAAGGATGAATCTTATGAAAATTTTAAAATATTTTGTAAAAAGGTCCAATCTGAGAAAGGGTATGGAATTGGTACTGTGAGAAGTGACCATGGAGGAGAATTTGAGAATGCTAAATTTAAGAACTTCTTTGATAAAAATGGCATTACTCACAACTTCTCTTGTCCTAGAACACCCCAACAAAATGATGCGGTTGAAAGAAAAAATAGAACTCTCCAAGAGATGGCAAGAACTTTGTTATGTGACACTGGAGTTGAAAAATACATTTGGGCAGAGGCTGTGAACACCTCTTCCTACATCATCAATAGAGTTACCATAAGGAAGATCTTAAATAAAACTCCTTATGAATTATGGAAAGGGAGAAAGCCCTCTATTTCTTACTTTCATGTGTTTGGAGGTGACTGTTACATTCTTAACACAAAAGAATTGTTGGGAAAGTTTGACACAAAATCTGACAAAGGATTTTTCCTTGGTTATTCACTAACATCCAAAGCTTACCGTGTATATAATCTAAGAATTAAAACTATTGAAGAGTCCATGCATGTAGTATTCAATGAGATACAGGGAATCCCACAGAAGAGAGTAGAAGAAATGATGGGGGACTTGAAAATCTCAAACAAAGAAACTAAAGAAAAGGAAAGACTCTACATGGATCAAAAAGATGTAAGGACACCTCAGACTGAGATGCATAGACGTCCTCAGCCTGAGACTGAAGATCACTCTCAGACAGAAGAAAAGAATGAGGATCAGTCTGAGCTGGAGCCAGCAAGAAAAACTATACCTGAGACTCAGCATGAGCATGCCTCTGAGATGCCCAGAAGCTGGAGACTGGTCAGGTCTCATCCAAGAGATCAAATTATTGGAGAGACCTCAGACAGAGTCAGAAAGAGATCATCTTTCAGAAATGCTGAAAATATGATGGCTCTCTTATCTGAAATAGAACCAAAGGACATCCAAGAAGCATTAAATGATGAGTCATGGGTTAAGGCAATGAAAGAAGAGCTCAACCAATTTGACAAAAGCAAAGTCTGGGATCTTGTTCCCCCTCCTTCACATCAATCCATAATTAGAACCAGGTGGGTATTTTACAACAAACTCAATGAGAAAGGTAAGGTGATGAGGAACAAAGCAAGACTGCTAGCTCAAGGTTACAATCAACAAGAAGGAATTGACTATGATGAGACCTTTGCACCAGTAGCAAGACTTGAGGCAATCAGAGTTCTTCTAGCCTTTGCAGCATACAAAGACTTCAAGCTCTACCAAATGGACATTAAAAGTGACTTTCTAAATGACATAATTGAAAAGGAAGTCTATGTGAGACAGCCCCCTGGATTTGAAGATCCAAAACATCCTGAGTATGTGCTCAGACTGAGAAAAGATTTATATGGACTCAAGCAAGCACCAAGAGCTTGGTATGACAGACTGAGCTCATTCCTTGTTGAAAATGGTTTCTCCAAAGGTCATATTGATACAACTTTGTTTAAAAGGGAGTATAATAAAGATTTATTAATTGTCCAAATCTATGTAGATGACATTATTTTTGGATCAACTAATGAATCTCTTGGTCAAGAATTCTCAAGTCTTATGTAGGGTGAGTTTGAGATGAGCATGATGGGTGAGCTGAGATTCTTCCTTGGCTTACAAATCAAACAGAAGTCAAAAGGCATCTTCATCCATAAGAGAAATATGCAAAAGATTTATTCGTAAAATTCAAGATGAATGATGCAAAGCCAATGAAAACACCAATGCACCCATCAACTCAGATTGACAAAGATGAACAAGGTAAGTTAGTCTCAGAGAAGCTGTATAGAGGTATGATTGGATCTCTCATTTATTTAACTGCTAATAGACCTAATATTCAATATGTTATGGGAATCTGTGTTAGATATCAATCTAATCCAAAAGAATCTCACCTCTCGGTTGTTAAAAGAATTTTTAGATATTTAATTGGAACCACTAATCTTGGTCTTTGGTATGAGAGGGAACCAGATTTGATCTTACAAGCTATAGTGATGCTGACTTTGCTGGAGACAAGTTGGGTAGAAAAAGTACAAGTGGGACGTGTCAATTCTTAGGAAATGCCTTGTCTCATGGTCTTGTAAGAAGCATAACACAATAGCCCTATCTACTACTGAAGCTGAGTACGTCTCAGCTGCAACTTGTTGTACTCAAGTCTTGTGGATCAAATCTCAGATGCTTGATTATGCACTAAGGTATTCTCAAATTCGAATTTTATATGACAACACTACTGTCATTAATCTAGCAAAAAATCCCATTCATCATTCAAGATCTAAGCATATTGACATAAAGCATCATTTTATTAGAGATCATGTCAAAAAAGGGAATATTGAACTTATTTTTGTAGAAACTAAAAATCAATTGGCTGACATTTTCACAAAACCTCTTGTAAAAGATAGGTTCAATTTTATTTTAAATCTCTTAAACATGCGTATCTGTGAGTAATTTTATACTGCAATATTTATCTTACCTATTTTTCAACTTATTTTAGTTAAGACTGAGACTAAGTCCAGAGTTGAGACTAAGCTCAGCCTTGAGATTTAATCTGGGGAAGAACGTGAGATGAGATTCACATTAGGTCAGAAGGGAAAGCCAAAATGTCAGAGAGACCTTGGCAACCGTCTCCGAAGTAACTGACACCTAACGACTAAGTTACTCACAACGGCTACCACGTAAACCACACCACTAGCCGTTACATTTATAAGGAGACATAACAGTTCAACCACTTTTTGCACCCCACTAAGTCTCTCTCTTCTCCCACTCTATCTTCCTTCGTCTCTCCTCTTTTCTATAAAATGAAAATCTCTTTCAAAGCAAGCTCTCACCAATGCGTATCAAAATTCCTGCCATTAAAATTCCTCAATCTCATCTCTCTTCATCTTTATCCTCACCTGAGCAAAATATGTCTTCTGCTTCTAGTGAATCTATGCGTTCTCCTGCATCCAACCAAGAGAGGCTCACACGCTCACCTACTCCCCAGCCAAGCACAGAGTCTTAAGCTACACAGACTCAATCTCAACCACTCTCAAAATCAAAGTCCACCTCCTCTCGCCAAACCAAATCCCCATCCTCTCTCAAAAGAAAATCTCCACCCAGGAAATATGTGACAATAGCCTCAAACATGGTGCAAAGCTCTACACCCAAGCCACCCAGATCACCACAACATGTGGATCTTACTGTTCCTTCCCCATCTATAAAAGGCAAAGGAAAGATTGGTGAAGGAAGCAAGAGCAAGAAGCTCTCCTTCCAGTCTGACTTGCTCGTGAATGAAGCTGTTGAGAACAAATTTAATGGACGTTTTAAAGAAAGGAAGATAGTTATAGGAAAAGTGATTCTTCATGAAGAACTGATACAAGAAAATTGGGACATTGCTCCTTATCTTAAGTTGCAAGGCTGGGAAGCCTATCTGTGCATGACTAAACCAGTTTATCCAAGGCTCACAAGGGCGTTCTATGCCTCTTGTACCATTGCAAAGGGAGCTTCTCAAGGTTTGCCCCATGTGGTGGAAAACCTCAAAGGCGTTCACATGGAATTGACAGAAGAGGTTCTTGGAGCAATCATTCAGGCTCCAGTTGCTGGAAACAGGATCTACAACGAGGAGCGATGGTGGAACTTGCTGGACATTCCTCCTGAGAATGTTGTCGCCTCCCTCTTTAGCCAGGCTGTGTTGAGCCCCTCCTCCTCCTCTTCGAATCCTTTTGGAAGGTTTCTGTGTGACTTGGTTGTTAAAACCATCATTCCTAGGGCTGGAACCTTTGACATGGTATATAAAACTGATTTGATGGTCATGTACCATCTCAAGCATGGTACAGCCCTGAACCTTCCCCAGCCTAAGGCATATGGAGCATGTGTTTAACAACGCAAAGATGACTGCATCTATGTCCTTTGCAATGCTGATTACAAAAATTTTGAAGCACTTCAAGGTAGATCTGTCTAGGAGTGAAGAGACTCAGGAGAGACCTACGTTCTTTGGAAAATAAAATATCCAAGCCTTGAAGTTAGAAGGTAAGTCAATACCTCCTCCTAGTTTCACAATTCCCTTTGACTCACTCTCTCAGATCCCTCAAAATGTGCAAGCATCCCCCTCCTCAAAGATGTCCTGTCCTGAGACAGTGACAAAGAAAAAGAAGAAGAAGATTGTTGAAGAAAGAGTTGGTGAAGGATCTTAAGTAGTAGCTGAAGTCACCAAGAAAAAGGAGAAGAAAAGGAAGACTCAGCCTGAGATTTCTGGTGAATCTGAGGTAAGAAAGAAGAAAAAGAAGAAGGAGAAGGCTATTGAAGTTTTTGTTGCATCAGTTCAAACTGAGCCTCAGCCACTGAGTTCAGAACCATCACTACCTGCTGAGACTGAAGCTCAAGCTGAACATCCTCAGGTTACATCTCCACCAATCTCACCCCGCCCTTCTCCTCTTCCATCACCCTCTCCTATCACTAACATTTTGGCAGAGACTCTTGCAAGTTTAGACAATGAGACACCTGATACATCCACACCTACTGAGGTTATGCAAGAGGAAAAAGTCCATCCACCATAAAATGAAGAAGAAGTCCCTGCATCTCAAGAGAAATGTAAGACTCATGTCTACTCTCCTCCCACTTATTCTCATCAGATTTCATTACCCACACCAAGGAAATTCTTTGTGGACTCTCTACTCCAGTCTCCTATCTATGATCAATCAGCTCCACCACCTCCTGCTCCCGCTCCAACTCCTGCACAATCAATTCCAACCCATCTGTCTTACTCAATCAACACCTTCTTGAATCAATTGCACAAGGAACAAAGCAACAAATATAAGAACTTGGCACCAGTCAGCAACGCGCTCATAAGAAGATACTCAAAGAGCTCAAAAGGAACATGCTCAGGCAGGAAGCAATTTTGAATGGAATGGATATGGTTCTTAAAGCCATAAGCACTTCAAATGACTACAACCACAAGTTGCACTTGCACTTGTCCAACCCGTCTCCTCTTCCTGCTATACCTTAGATTGTGCCAAGGCCTCCTGGATCTCCATCTGACTCATCTTACTCCCCATCTAGTTAATCCTTCGGTTTTGTGTAGGAACACAGGGCAACACTAGAAGGGGGGTTGAATAGTGTTTCTAAATATTTTAGAAAGCTTTTCGAAAACAGGTGTTAAAAACACGATTTCAGATAGGCTCTTAAAGGACTGTCTGAAGTTTTCAGACAGCTTGTAAAAACTAATTTTAAAAGATGTTTTGTGCCTTTATAAAATATCAGATTAATTACTCTAACCCCTTGATTAGTATAAAAAGAATTGATAAGAGATAAGGGTAAGAAAACTTAGCCAAGGAATTTATCCTGGTTCACTCACTACCACTGTGAGCTACGTCCAGTCCCAATGCCAACTAGCAATTGGATTTTCTCTTAATCTTTCAAGATTACAAGTATTCTTTTACAGTCAAGCCTCTTCAGGCTCTACAACCAAGTATTCTTTTACAGACAAGCCTCTCCAGGCTCAAACCAACAAGTATTCTTTTTCAGACAAGCCTCTCCAGGCTCAACAAACAAATACAGAGAAGATAAAATGCTTAATCTTACAAACTATATCAGTCTTGAAGCTTAAACAATTACAAATGTACAGAAAAACTGAGGTATGCTCAGGATATTACAATGTGTGTACAAAGATAAATATTATCAGAGTTGTTGCAGCAAAAAACTTGCAGAGTTTTAGTTCTTTTTCACAAAATTCTTCTCTCTCGATGGTCTTCAAAGGAGGGGGTATTTATACCCAAATATCAATCCGTTGGAGAAAAACCACCGTTTAGGAATAGCATGAAATCCGTTGTGAGACAGCCTGCTGTGAGCTCTGACATTCTCTGACATTTTCTGACAATTCCTGACACGTTACAAGTTTTGCTCCTGCCAAAAAGCTGTTTTTTGTTGTTGTTGCAAGGGTTGCGTAGCAGAGGACGCGTATGGCAGAGAACGTGCTTGAAATTCAAAAAGGAATGCCAACTGTTATAACAGAAGACTTCAGACGGGTTGAGCTACTTCAGACAGCTTCAACTCTTCAGACGAGTTCTGCTTCTTCAGACAGCTTCAACACTTAGTCTTTTTATGTAGGCTCATGGTGGCTCTTGCTGAAATCATAGATAAATCATTAAAGCATTTGTGTATCTATGATAAATATTTTAAGTCAAATTTGTTAACCATTAAAACTTGGGAATATAATTGTCTTAAAACATCATAAACCACTTTATGATATTTTTGAGACTCAACATTCTCCCCCTTTTTAATGATGACAAATTTGGTTAAAATATACAAATCTGTAATCAGTTTTTGAGAATAAGAAAGCTCCCCCTGAGATGGAAATATCCTTTAACAGGTTCTGTTTAAGGTATATTTTACTCATTTGCTCAAATTTCTCAAAAAACATATTTACTCCCCCTGAGTCCTGTAACCACTTCAGATTTGGTTCTCAAATTCTCAAATTTCTCAGAAAACATATGTACTCCCCCTGAGTCCTGTAACCACTTCAGATTTGGTTAGTTTTAATACTCCCCCTTTTGCCATCAATCAAAAGGGAATATCAGAGCAAAAACAGTAATAGAGCAATATATTCAGATAAAACATATATATCAGAGCACAAATAATCAACTCAAAATATGAGATAAGCCACTGATTGTATTTAATGAATGTTCAGATAAAGAAATAGACAATCAGACACTTGTCATAAACATGAAAATAAGCAAAGACAATGGCTAAATTAACAGTTTAATCCTTCTTCTTCAGCAAGGCCTCAGTCAGAAAGGAAATCAAGTCTTCCTTGGCCTTGTCTATTGCTGCTTCCACTGAGGTTTTCAATTCTTGCTGACCAGATCTGATAAGCTGCTGTTCTTGAAGAATCTGCTCTTGTTTAGCAATTAGATTCTTAGTCTTCTTCTCTTGATTAGCATACTTCTTTTCAAGTTTCTTAACTTTGGTCTTCAGCTTCAGATTTTCCTCAGACAAGTCTTGCTCAGATTCATACAAAATCAATTGGATGTAGGGGCAAACAAATCTAAGAACTCCAAAGCCTAACTTCAATCTGTATTCAAATGGCCTGAACACAGGGCAAAAGAAGGTGCCAATGGGGTTCAGTAATACCCAGTCTTCAATAAAAGAGTCAGCAGGTGGGGGAAAGTGATCTCTCAGATAGTGATATTTGACATTGGTTGACTTTCCAAGTCCAACTTCAGAATCAGCATCAGGACCAGTTGATCCCGAAGAAGATCCAGCATCTTCTCTGATCTTCCAGTAAGAGGACCACATCCAATCTTGAAGTAGATGATCCAGGCCTCCTCCTTGGTTTCTGATGAACTCTGGTAAAGATTCCCACTCTGATGGACTCATCATTTCAGATAGAGGTGAAGATACAGAATAAACTTTAGCTCCTTTGAATTTCTCACCCTAACCTTCCTTTAAGGGATACCTAGGAACTATTCTATCAGGTTTCACCAAGATTTTAGTGGTTGGCCTGATTGAACAAGTTCTAGGAGGCCTGTAGCCTCTCATCCCAACTCCCTTGTGCAGATCCCTCTGAAACAGCTCAGACTCAGTGTTCAGCTGCCTCACAAAACTCCATTCATCACTATTCAGCCTGAGGGAATCATCTGAGAATGGATTGACGGGAGCCCAAGTATGTGCAGGAGGGAAAACACCCTTCCTGATCTTTTCTAATCCTCCTGAAAGAGCATTGTATTGGTTTCTAACTTCAGCAACAGTTTTTCTGATTAATCCATGATGCAAGGATACAGCAGGTGCTGGTCTGAAATACTGTAGCTCTTCAGACAGGTTGCCAAACTTAGGCAATGAACAGGGATCAAAAGGAAGGAGAGACAATTGTAGAGCTTCAACAAGGACTTGCTCTTCTTCAGCAGAGAGCTCTTCTTGCAGAGAAGGTGGAGGGGATGATGGTGGTGAAGGTGTAGGTGGTGGTGGTGATGAAGGTAAAAGTGGTATCAGAGCAAGGGCATGGGTTCGTGGGGAAGGTAATGTAGATTCAGAGAGTTGATTCTCTGAAGGTTGTGGTGAGGTAGGTTCAGAGGGTTTGTTTTCTGTTTGTGGAGGTGGTGATGGTTGTGATAGAGGTGAAGATGGTTGTTTTTCAGGTGATAGGGGTTTTGGTGAAGGTTGTGGTGTAGGTTGAGATGTTGGTTGAGGGTATGGTTGAGAGGGTTGCTGAGGTGTTTGTTTTTCTGGTGAGGAGGGTGGTGAAAGAGTTACATTATCAAATCTCACCTTAATTCTCTTGTAAGGAGGCTTGGTTACCTCAGATTCTTTTGCCTTAGCTTCCTTCTCTTCCTTCTCCCTTTGTGCTTGTTTTTCTTCCCTTCTTCTTTTAAAATACTCATGTGCCTTGACATAATTTTGGTATTTCCCAGCCATATCCTCTGCTTCCAGCTGAGAAGCAATACTTCTAGTCACCCTAGGTTCAGGTGCAGTCTGAAGTAGCTTGCTTTTGGTCCTTCTTCTCTGAGGTGCACTTGACCTCTTCCTTTTCTTTTCTCCCTCAGCTATGGTTGCTTGCCTATCATCTTCAGCATAGGCCAATTGTGAAGCAATAGCAAGAGCTCTATCAGTCTTCTCTTGCTCTGCTTTCTTCTCCAGCTCCTCCTGCTCCAAAGCAGTAGCCAATGCTGCCACTTGAATGAGTTCAGGATCAGATGGGCAAGCAGCCAATGGCTCAGCTACAACAGCATCAGCCACATCTGCCTCTTGATCATGTCCTTCCATTTCAGAAGTAGGTTGTGGAGTCTGTACAGGTTCAGACAACTGACCCACAATTTCAGATGGCCTTTTTGAAGCCTTCTGAATAGGTTCAGACACCTGATTCTGCACAGATGCATATGCTACCTTAGCAGCACTCCTCACATGTAGCTTCTTCAATTTTGCTTGAGGAGAGGGTTTTGATGGCTTGAACTCATGCCTCCTTATGTCTCCTCTGAGTTCATTCTCAAGAACCTCCATTGTTGTCTTCCTTCTAGCAGCTTTCTCAAGAAGAAGGCTCTCCTTCATGGATGGAGAGGGAGGTCTTGGAGTCAGCTTCACTCCCATGCTCTTGAGGTTTGATTCACCAAACATAGGTTGTGAAAGGCGATCAAAAAGCCTCTCAATGGGGACTTTGAAATGCATCAAGATCTTGGTGATGATGGTATTATGAGGGAAGCTCCCAGCTGAATCTCTGAGCCTCTTCTGCATGTGGTACATTATGATGTTGGGGAGGTTCACCTTCTTCTTCTGCAGTAGGTGAATGAGACAAAATCTCTCCAACTCAGAAACATGGTTTCTACTTCCACTCTTAGGGATTACAGAGCACCCTAAGATGGCATGCAAAACCCTAGCCTTGTCTAACATATGCTTTGCATCCAAGCTTACTGGTTCAGAGGTGCCATACAGAAACTCTGTGAACTGCTTCTGTCCACCATTTCTTGCTTCCCAGCCGGGAGTGAATACAGCTCCTTCAGCCCTGACCTCACAGATGTGAGTAAGGATATCTTCATCAACAAAGACAGGGACACCACGTACTGTGGCCTTGATGCTAGTGTAGATACCCTGAGGATTGGGTATTCCTCTGGCAGTAGCCCAGAAATCCAGCACACTCTGCTCATGCCACTGTGTCAAGTTGTGGTTGAAATACAGAGTCCACCCAGTTGCATCGAACTCAGCAAATAAGTCCATTCCCAGAGATTGAAGAACCTCCAGGACTACACCCTTAGTCTTCACAATGTTGCTTCCAGTAGATTTCTTAGGTGCCATTAAAGAGTTTTCTGAAGAACTTGAGAGAAAAAAATTTGCTTGTAGAAGAAGGATCTCAAGAGGTGAATACAAAATAGTGAACGGTAAAGTTCTCTGACCCACTAGCTTCTGCATTTATAGACCCATGAAGTAATGATGGCATGTACTGGCTGCGCAGACATAGGCAAACGTGTGAAGTGGAAGAGACAAAATAAATGGAATTAAACCGTCTCAGAAAGCCACGTCATTTGTTTACTTCAGACAAGTGACAGATTTCAGACACCCATATAGATTTCAGACAACCCAAAATTTCAGACAAGTCATTGTTTCAGACAAGCTGAAATTTCAGACACATCATTTTCAACAGATCATATCACACACAATCAAAATGCATGTATGCTCAGATTATTTCTAATGAACTTAAATCTATCTTCAGTCAGAGGTTTTGTGAATATATCAGCCCATTGATGCTCTGTATCAATAAACTGAATATCAAAAACACCTTTCTGAACATAGTCTCTAATGAAATGATGTTTTATTTCTATATGTTTAGCCCTAGAATGTTGAATGGGATTTTTAGACAAATTAATAGCACTTGTATTATCACACAAAACAGGTATAGCAGATATAGTAATGTTAAAATCTTCTAACTAATACTTCACCCATAACAGTTGTGAGCAACAACTGGCTGCTGAGATGTATTCTGCTTCAGCTGTTGATAAGGCAATTGTGCTTTGCCTTTTGCTTGACCAGCTAATCATATTTTCTCCAAAGAAATGACATCCACCACTAGTGCTTTTTCTTTCAATTCTGTCTCCAGCAAAATCAGCATCACAGTAACCTATTAACCTGCAATCCTTACTTTTCTTATAGCACAGACCAAGATTAGTAGTACCTTTAAGATATCTGAAAATTCTTTTTACAGCTTTGTAGTGAGTAATCCTTGGATCAGATTGAAATCTAGCACACAGACATACACTGAACATTATGTCAGGTCTGCTTGCTGTTAGATATAATAATGATCCAATCATTCCTCTATACAAAGTTTGATTCACTGGTTCTTTCTTCTCATCTTTATTTAAAGATGCAGAGGGATGCATTGGAGTTGACATGGGTTTGAAATCATGTAAGTTAAACTTCTTAAGTATTTTCTTTGTATATTTTTCTTGATGGATCCATATACAGTCAGAATCTTGCTTAATCTGAAGTCCTAAGAAAAATTTTAGTTCACCCATTAAACTAATTTCAAACTCTGATTGCATTAACTCTGAAAACTCCTTGCATAATGAAGAGTCAGTTGAACCAAAGATAATGTCATCAACATATATCTGAACAAGTATAAGATCTTTGTTAGACTATTTTCTAAAAAGAGTTGTATCCACTTTTCCTCTTTCAAAATCATTTGAGATAAGAAAACTGCTCAATCTGTCATACCAATCATTTTGAGTTTGAAAACATGTTCAGGAAAAGCGATATCTTCAAAACCAGGGGGTTGTCTAACAAAGACTTCTTCTTCAATGAGACCATTGAGGAAGGCACTTTTAACATCCATTTGATATAGCTTCATGCCATTATTTACAACATAAGATAAAAGAATTCTAATTGTTTCTAACCTGGCCACTGGGGCAAAGGTTTCAGTGAAGTCAATACCTTCTTGCTGGTTGTATCCTTGAGCAACTAATCTTGCCTTGTTTCTGACTACCTTGCCTTCTTCAGACAGCTTGTTTCTGAACACCCATTTGGTTCCAATAATAGTTTTCCCATGGGGTTTAGGAACAAGGGTCAAGACATCACTCCTAGCAAATTGATTCAGCTCTTCTTGCATGGCTAGGATCCCCCCTTCATCATGCAGAGCTTCATCAATGTTCTTTGGCTCTATTTACGACAGGAGAGCAAGAAAATTCAGATTCTTGAATTTTGATCTTGTCTTAACTCCTTCTGAAGTGCTGCCAATGATTTGCTCTTTAGGATGATGTGATTTGTATCTCCAATCAGGTTTCTGAGGAGGTATCAAATTTGTTTGTTCTGTCTGAGACTCAACATTTGTCTGAAGAGGTTTGGTAACAGTAGGTACTTCAGACAGTTGCTCATCCTTCAAGTTGTTGTGGTCATTCAACTCCATTCCTGCAAAATCATCCTCTAGATCTGATAGTTCCCTATCAGTCTCTTTGTTATCATTGAATTTAACATGAATAGTTTCTTCAACAGTTAAAGTTCTAGAGTTATACACTCTATAGGCTTTAGATGTTTCAGAATATCCAATGAAAAATCCTTTATCAAACTTTGCATCAAATTTTCCAAGATCATCCTTGGTGTTGAGTATAAAACATTCACATCCAAAGGTGTGGAAATATGATATGTTAGGTTTTCTTCCTTTCCACAATTCATAGGAAGTCTTTTTCAGAATTGGTCTTACCAGTATTCTGTTTTGAAGGTAACATGTTGTGCTAACAACTTCTGCCCAGAAGGATCTTGGTAAGCTTCATGAGTTGAGCATGGTCCTTGCCATCTCTTGCAAACTTCTGTTCTTTCTCTCAACAACCCCATTCTGTTGAGGTGTTCTAACCACAGAGAAATTGTGTGAGATCCCATTCTCATCACAGAACATTTGAAAGTTTTCATTCTCAAACTCTCAACCATGATCACTTCTGATAAGAGAAATACAGAATCCTTTCTCATTCTGTACCTTCTTGCAGAATATTGTGAAATTCCTAAAAGTCTCATTCTTGCTTCTTAGGAATAACACCCATGTAAATCTAGAATAGTCATCAACAATGACCAAACCATATTTCTTACCACTAAGACTTTCTGTTCTAATAGGACTAAACAAGTCAATGTGCAAAAGTTCTAGTGGTCTGCTAGTTGAAACAACATCCTTACTCTTAAAAGAATGTCTTGTTTGTTTCCCTTTCAGACAGCTTTCACATAAAATGTCAGATTTGTATGAAAGCTTGGGCAATCCTTTAACAAGATTGTGTTTTGCTAACCTTGAGATTAATCTCAAGCTGGCATGCCCAAGTCTTTGATGCCAAATCTGTTTTTCATCTTCAACAGAAATGAAACATTTTACATTTTGACTTGCTAGATCCTCTAGATCAATTTTGTACACATTGTTGTGTCTCTTGGCAGTAAAGAGGGTTTGATCAAAGGAGTCTTTGACTATGCATCCTTCCTTAGTAAAGGATACCACATAACCACTGTCACATAATTGACTTATGCTCAGTAAATTATGCTGAAGTCCCTCCACTAGGAGTACATTTTTAATAAGGGATGAAGAAGATATACCCACAGTCCCTATTCCAGTGATCTTCCCTTGCTGATTTCCACCAAAGGTGACCACTCCACCAGCTCTAGGTCTAAGGTTTTGGAACAAAGACCTTTCTCCTGTCATGTGTCGCGAGCACCCACTGTCCAGGCACCATTTGTGGGGTCTCCTTTGTCCTGTTAAACACATCTGCAACAGGAATAATTAAGTTTTTAGGTACCCATATTCTTTTGGGTCCTTTCTTGTTAGCTTTGGGCCTTGTTTTTCTCTTGTGTTTGCACTGAGCCACATTGTGTCCAGGCTTACCACAGTGAGAACACCCAGTAACCTTCTTTTTGCCTTTAGAAAAATTTAAGACAGTAGGAGGTTCAGACATGTTATGATCACAAAAGCCTAGTCCACTTTTGTCAAGGGAATGCCTTTGATTTCCAAGCATTATATTCAGATTTTTAGTTCCTTTGACAAATTTGGCCAGATCTTTTGTCAGTTCCACAACCTGCTTCTGAAGTTTCTTATTCTCTTCAGACACAACTTGTGAACTGCAGTTTTCAGTCTCAAGAATCTTTTCCTTGAGCATAATATGTTCTATCTCAAGTGCCTCATATTTGATACACATTTCTGTGTGGGCTTTGGATAGATTCTTATACTCTTGGAAAAGTTCCTTGGAACTTTCCACCATATCATCATACATTTCTTGTAGAGTAAGAGGAAATACCTCAGCTTCAGAGCTGTCTGAAGAGGGTAGACTGGCCATGAGACACAGATTTGCCTCTTCTGAAGTGTCTTCCTCTTCTTCTGAGGTTGATTCATCAAGGTCTTCCCATGTTGCCATAAGACCTTTCTTCTTTTTGAAAAACTTCTTCTTCTTGAAGTTGTTTTTCTTCAGTCTTGGGCAATCAGCTTTCATATGTCCTGGTTGCTTACATTCAAAGCAAATAATTTTATCAGTGTTAGACTCTTTACCTGTCTTACCTGATTTGGATGATGAAGGTTGGTTCTTTCTGAACTTTCCTCTGTTCTGCAACATTCTCTTGATCTTTCTTCTTAAAAGAACAAGATCATTGTCATCTTCTAAGCTATCTTCAGAATCTTCATCTGCTTCTGAAGTTTCCTCAGCTTGCATAGCCTTCATGCTGCCATGCCTAGACTGTTTGGCCTTGGAGTTTAGAGCTAGAGACTTCTTCTTGTTGTCATCTTCTCCAAGCTCAAGCTCATGGACTTTGAGAGATCCCAATAGTTCTTCCATTCTCAAAGAGTTCGAATCTCTTGCCTCTTGAATGGCAGTGACTTTGGGTCTCCAGGACTTAGGTAGACTTCTTAGAATCTTCCTGTTGTTGTCTCCAGATTCATAGGTTCTTCCTAAGGACCTGAGTCCATTGGTTATGGTCTGAAACCTCCCAAACATTTGGTCAATGGTTTCAGTTTCTTCCATCTTAAACATCTCATACTGATGTATAAGCATGCTGATTTTGGATTGCTTGACAGTTTCAGTCCCTTCATGGGCTGCTGCAAGAGTATCCCAAATCTCCTTGGCAGAAGTGCATCCATGGACCTTCTCATATTCTGATTTATTCAGGGAACATATCAGATAGAGTTTGGCTTTAGCGTTCATCTGGACTCTAGTCTTATGCTCCAAGGTCCATTCAGTCTTAGGTATAGGCACACCATTTTGCATAGGCACATAGTCTCCATCAGTGACCACATCCCAAACATCAATTTTGTTGCTCTCAATGAACAACTTCATACAATCTCTCCAGTAGTGGTAATCCACTCCATTGAATGATGAGGTCTTGTGATAGAGGCTCCTTCTGTGATGTATTGCCTATTGCTGTTAGAAGCTTCCATTTGGATCTTTCAGTCCTCAAACACTTGTTAGGTGCTTCAACCCTGAGTAGAGCTCTAGTACCAACTGTAGGAACACAGGGAAACACTAGAAGGGGGGTTGAATAGTGTTTCTAAATATTTTAGAAAGCTTTTCGCAAACAGGTGTTAAAAACACGATTTCAGACAGGCTCTTAAAGGGTTGTCTGAAGTTTTCAGACGGCTTGTAAAAACTAATTTTAAAAGATGTTTTGTGCCTTTATAAAATATCAGATTAATTACTCTAACCCCTTGATTAGTATAAAAAGAATTGACAAGAGATAAGGGTAAGAAAACTTAGCCAAGGAATTTATCCTGGGTCACTCACTACCACTGTGAGCTACGTCCAGTCCCAATGCCAACTAGCAATTGGATTTTCTCTTAATCTTTCAAGATTACAAGTATTCTTTTACAGTCAAGCCTCTTCAAGCTCTACAACCAAGTATTCTTTTACAGACAAGCCTCTCCAGGCTCAAACCAACAAGTATTCTTTTTCAGACAAGCCTCTCCAGGCTCAACAAACAAATACAGAGAAGATAAAATGCTTAAGCTTACAAACTATATCAGTCTTGAAGCTTAAACAATTACAAATGTACAGAAAAACTGAGGTATGCTCAGGATATTACAATGTGTGTACAAAGATAAATATTATCAGAGTTGTTGCAGTGAAAAACTTGCAGAGTTTTAGTTCTTTTTCACAAAATTCTTCTCTCTCGATGGTCTTCAAAAGAGGGGGTATTTATACCCAAATATCAATCCGTTGGAGAAAAACCACCATTTAGGAATAGCATGAAATCCGTTGTGAGACAGCCTGCTGTGAGCTCTGACATTCTCTGACATTTTCTGACAATTCCTGACACGTTACAAGTTTGCTCCTACCAAAAAGCTGCTTTTTGTTGTTGCTGCAAGGGTTGCGTAGCAGAGGACGCGTATGGCAGAGAACGTGCTTGAAATTCAAAAAGGAATGCCAGCTGTTATAACAGAAAACGTGCTTGATTCAAAAAGAGCTTCAGACGTCTTCACAATCTTCAGACTAGAGGTGCCACGTCATCAAAAGACTTCAGACGGGTTGAGCTACTTCAGACAGCTTCAACTCTTCAAACGAGTTCTGCTTCTTCAGACAGCTTCAACATTTAGTCTTTTTATGTAGGCTCATGGTGGCTCTTGCTGAAATCATAGATAAATCATTAAAGCATTTATGTATCTATGATAAATCTTTTAAGTCAAATTTGTTAACCATTAAAACTTGGGAATATAATTGTCTTAAAACATCATAAACCACTTTATGATATTTTTGAGACTCAACATTTTGATAATGGCAAAAGGGGGAGTAGTAGTTAAGAGTTGTTAGGATTTAGATCTTCAGTTGACGGCATCTTGTTTGCTTTATGCTTGTTGGTTGCCTATTTGTAAAAATTTTATTTTGACTATGTAATATCCCAACTTCATATTTATCAATGAAATATTTATGTTTTGCATCCATTCAAAAGCCATATAGTTGTGCCTTGTTTCCTTAGCATTAAATTTGAACATCTCAAGTCTGGAACTCAAATGCAAAATCTTGAGAAATATTTACTAAGATTAATCTTATGAACTCAGAGAGAGCTCAAACTCAGGGGGAGCTGAAACTCAAAACTCTTAACTTAAGATATTCTCTAAAATAAACAAACTTTTATGGTTTGCCATCATAAAAAAAGGGGAGATTGTAAAGATAAACTCACTCCTAAGAGTTTTAATGAAACCAAACCATCAAAAGTTAATATACAAAAAGATGAATTTGTAAGATATCTTGTTTCTACTGACTGTGTGCTCAAGTGGTTGCAGAGTTTAGCCTCTTATGTTACAGGATAATTTCCTTTTTAGAAAAGGCAAGCTGAGTTGCTAAAGAGAACGTCAATAAAAAATTAACTCTTGATATATACAAAGCTGAAGTACTAAAGTCAGTAAAAAGTAAAATTTTATCAAGATCAGAAACATGACCAAGAGTTAAAAAGAGCTAAGAAGATGAGACTCATACTCAGACTCATACTAAGACTCAGATGCCAATCTAAGACAGAGACTAAGACTCAGACACAAGCCTAAGACTATGACTAACACTCAGACACAAGCCTAAGACTATGACTAACACTCAGACACAAGCCTAAGACATAGATTGAGATTGAGACTCAGATGCAAGATTAGCCTAAGACGAAGCCTAAGACTCAGACTCATATTGAGACACATGGTTCTCAAAGTTGACAAAAGTCAAGGAGAGTACACTGTGCACGCTGCAACAAACAGAGCAGGCCTGAACACAGCATAGTAGGTCTGAACAGTGTCAGCAAAAGGCAATCTCTTCTCTACAACGACTAGTAATGGTCAGAAACGGCTAGTTTGTGTTTGAAATAGAAAGCAAGTCGAAGACAAGACTATTTGAGAGACTACACTGAACATTTCCAGATCTCTACGTTTCAACTGCTTCTCAAGTCAATCTCAAGCCTATCTCAACTCAATCTCTTTTACACTTGAGAGTATCTTAAGTTTGTCTCACTTATTCTCTTTCACATTATTGCTATCACTTGATTGTAACTCTTAGAAAGAGAAATCAACTAGCTGATCTCACTGCATACCCGTACCATGTATGTTGTATAAGCTAGTTCATCATCACTTTCATTCCATCCCTGTAAAGAATCTCAATTGAGTTAGGAGTAAGCCTAGACTCAGTGTGAGTTGTGTAAGAGCCTGAAGAGGCTAAGTGAAGAATACTTGGATCTCAGCCATGTTAGGAGTTCCTAAGCTTGGTGTGAGGGTGAGCCTGAAGAGGCAGGAAGAATACCTGTATTTGACAAGGTTGTCATAGTGGAAATCTCACAAGTTTGTGAGGACTGGACGTAGCCCAAGGAGTGGGTGAACCAAGATAGTTATGTGTGTGCATCTCCTCTCTTAATCTTGCTTATCTTACGTCTCTTTTAAAAGCACGTAATATTAAAGTTTATATACTTGAGATGTTGAATTAAGTATTAACTATATTTCAACCAAATTATCCAATCTCGACTATAAGACTCAGAGTTATATTCATTCACTAACTGATTATCACTAATCTTTTATTTTCTAAGTCAAATTAAGATTCCAAGTTGTTAAGCTTGAGAGTTAAGCTCAGCTTGAACTTAAAGTGTTTTTCAGGAAAAAGATTTTAAAGTCTCTATTCAACTCCCCTTTTAGAGACATCCAGCCAACTTCACGTGTAACAAAAGCTATAGCAAGAAGAAAACTTTCATTATAATAGGCAAAATCAAGGCAAATGAACCTTATCCACACCAAAGGTCCCTTTATCTTTGCTTCTGGTCAAACAAAATTCAGTGACCATTCTCGTACCGTTAAGTAGTTGCCCATCACCATCCATTGGCCACTATTAATCACTTTGTGACAATTTTCTTAGTAGCTATGAGTTTTGTCCATTATTTCAACCCACCATTCAACTTCCACAAGGATTGAAGTCTTGACCTCGTGAGATTGTGACCCACAACTTTATCAAGAAGCTTGACAATGAGATCATCTTTCCGTGGAATACTTAACTCTTGTTTAATACTCTTATCAACAATAATATTTGGAAGAAGTTTGTTTCGATCTTCTAACTCTACTTTCATGAGATTTTGCACTAACAAGTCAATTCTCTCCCTTGGAGGGGGAATGTTATTGAAGCCAATAACTTTCTCTCAGAATGACGTGCTTCCATTCGATGATTTATTTGACGGATGGGGAGTTTGGATAGGTGGGAAGTGCATAGCCATGAACAAAATATGTCTTTCAGAAAATATATATATATATATTAATGTAATTAATGACAATATAAATTAACAAAAAGATCTAATTGTCTCAATTTTGGACAGGAAAATTTATTGTTTGGGTAACTTCAAACTACTTGACTTTTACTTATATAAAGACAAAGATTTTAGCTAATTTTTCTTTACCAATAACATAATTGTAATAAATTATATTTTTTAAAAATAGTTTTATTAAATTTGTATATTTTACAAAATTATTAGTAAAATACATAGGATAAGTTACTAGGGGTGTCAAAGTGAGTTGTGTAACGTCCTAATTTCTTAATTCGAAAATAATGCTTGTTGGGAGCACTATTTCCAAATTCTTGAAATTATTTCGCGCCATTACCAATATCGTCATATAAACCACATAATTGCTTAGGCAATCCAACGTTTGCTTAAGCTTCCACAAAATTCATACACCATTACAATCAGGACAAATCATCATTCTCAATTTATGAAACTAAATTACACTTTGGGATATTATAATTTATAACACTCCTACAGAAAATCCGGCAGAGTCTCCCCTATAAACTGGATATTTCCAAAAATTCCATCTCAACCCGAAACCCAGGAAATCCAGCCAATACAATATATAATAGTACAATGTAGTTTCTCAAATATCATAATATCCTTCCCCCTAATAATCATGACTATGCACATCCCTACAAGTCCAGAATTTCATTTACAATTACAAGGCCACAACCTCCCACTCAAACAAGTCCTCAACTCTTCCGCCAAGCCTCTGGACAGCAACGTACACAACTGGATACAATTCCCATATCGTAGGACGAGACTACGTCCCAGTGAGTGTGATAACAGTGTGTGCAGTGTAGGGAGACAAACACATTATATGCAGCAAGTATAGCATAACTTGATCGGTTCATAAAAACATTCCCAACGACAAATCATATATGCAATGTTAATCATCACCGTGACAATCATATATGCAAGGTTAGTCATGAAGTGTTTTACCCAACACCCAAGGGCTCTTTCCCCTTTACATGAGGCCAGACTGAGCTCAAACTAATAGGAACTGTCGTTCCTGAAGACCATATATAAGACCTTACCCTTAAACATGATAGATTCAAACATGATTTTTCTTCTTTTAACATGAGTCCAAGGACCGAAGACAAAGTCTTAGGACATGAGTTCAGGGACCAAAATCTGATTATTTAGCATGAGTTCTAAGGACCCAGAATCATTACATGAGGTCTTAAGACCCAAAGCATTTTCATGAGGTCCTAAGACCCAAAATATTTACATGAGGTCCTAAGACCCAAAACCTTATTACTTAACATGACTAGGGTTAGGAGTATAAGTACTCATCAATAATCACAAGAGCATGAGGGTAAACATGAGCATTATCATCATGAAAGTCATTTCCCTAAAACCCTGATACCTTCTAGGGAAAAATGTCACAAGCATAATCAAGCATACCTCAATCTAATCATCAACAAGTCTACATCAAGAAACCAAAATCAAACATAAAGCATGGGAAGTAAGAAGGGGGATCATTTGTGGAATCACTTCCTAACATGAGAGTGAGTATATGATCATACTCACTTTGAGAATAGGGGAGAATGATGAAGAAGGGATGTTGGGGAGGAAGGATCCAAGGATGGTTGTTGATCTTGAGTGATGGGGAACCTTCTTGAGCCTCCAAGGCAGCTTTCTCACTCTAGGGCACGCTCTCTCTCTAAGAATGAAGAAGGAACGGGGAAGAATGAGGAGAGGAACCCTAACTCATGTTCTAAAAGAGCTGAAGGTGTTCCTGCGCTCGGAGCTCGCTCGGGCGCAACTCGAGCGCGAGGAAATAAAATGTTGGACACGGACCTGCGCTGAGGCTGCGCTCAAGCTCAGCCTGAACTGAATTTCCCAAATTCCTCTCTATTTTCAGCGTTCAAGCTGCGCTCGGGCTTAGCCTGAGCTAGAAAACCAGATTGGAATTCCCCCCCTTGATTTTTTATATCCTCGCTCAGGCTGCGCTTGAGCGCTGACTGAGCGAGTATATTAGTCCCCAAAAACTTTATTTTTACCCCTCTTTGATTCTAACTCAATTCCATTCCACTCAAACCTAATTCCTCTCCTTAAAACCCCATTCTAACTTAACTTTTCTCATCCAAATCCCTCCCACTCGAATCTATGTCAAATCAACTCCTTTATTCCTAAAGCCTATTCCATTGGTATTTTAACACACCTAATGACTAAAACATAGGGTGATTCACTTCTCCCTAACTCCTTCTAATAACATACCCTTCCAACTTAGTTCTTCTTCTTCTAACCTTCCATTCTCATCTTTATATATATCTTTGTGATTCCTTCTGTCTCAGGGTGATTCCTTCCAAGTCCAACCTACAATTGTTTGACTTAATACTTGGTTATTCTTCCAAAATCTCTTAAAACTCAAACCTCTTAATTTATTTATCTTATTCTTATCTAAATTCACATTCAACTCCCAAATTTCTCCTTCTACCTCTAACCTTTCGCCCTTGGTCGGATCCATAGCCTAAGACTTTCGTTATACTCTCTAGGCCCTAATTTTTGGGATGTTACAAGTTGAGTTCGATGAGCTAGCTCGCCTATCCCGCAAAAAAAAATGACGGGGAGAGTTAGGTCCCATCAACCCAACGGGTCAATGGACGGGGTGGCCTGCCAAATTAAGCTACGTTTTTTTAAAAATTATTTTTTATTATTATTTTATATTAATTATCTAATTTATTTCTTGAGAATTAAAGGAAAATATTATGAAAAATCAAAAGAACTAAATGATATTGTTTACTTTATTATAATTTAAATATATAATGGGTTAATTTATTTTTAATTTTTTTAGGAGGGTTAACATGCCAGTCTGCCATAAAACGAGGTGAGTTATATATTGCATGTGTCAACCCACCTCGCTCTATTATTGGTGGGCCAATGAGGGATCAGGCAGTTCAATTAGTATATCAGTTTTTCTAACATGTGCAAGGAGTTGTAACCTTGCACATGTTAATAAATTAAAAATGGAAATATTTTATTGAAAATTACAACTATCACAACATTCAATGCATTGATAATGTTAAAAATTGTAATTTCCAATAAAAAATTTTCACTTTAAATTTATTAACTTGTGCACACGTTAGAAAAACCGTTTATATATTTCCTTTTAGATTTTACTTTGTACACTATCATTAAAATATTTTTTATCATTTAAATTATATATTTTGTAAATATCTTATAATAATTACTCCCTCCGTCCCTTATTATAAGACCCTCTTAACTGTTTCACACAGTTTAAGAAAAGTTAGTTAATGTATTGGTCTTTTAAAAAACATAATAGCATTCCAAATATACCCCTATTTAAAAGTCACTATATTTTAGAAACATTAATGGTGACATGGTGGAAGACTCAAAAGTTAACTTTCCAATGGGGTAGTTGAGCATATGTTTAAAATTTCATTAATTATTCACACTCATCAATATATGGGGAATAAAAATAGTTGAATATTAATGAAGGGCAAATATGGAAAAAATAATTAATTTACCTAAAAATCTGCAAAGGGTCTTATATTAAGGGACATCCAATTCTTCTAGAATGGGTCTTATAAATAGGGACGGAGGGAGTATATTAATTTTCTAATCCCTACAATATTACAAAGGATAATAAATCAAAAATGAAATGTTTTTTATTGAAAAATGTAACATTAATATCGCCAATGCATTGGATATTGTGATAATTGTAATTTTCATTGATTTTTTTATTTAAATCATATTTATATATATAAATAACTTTATTACTACAATTTTTTTGTAATAAATATTTTTTCTTAGGGTCCAGTTAACGAGAGCCCTAAAAGTATTGGTTAAGAATCATAAAGAGGAGATTTTTATTGAAAATCACAGTATTTATGATATTTGTGACATTAAATATCACACACTCCAATAAAAATTTTCTATTTTGTGTTGCTTAGAATTTACTTTTTTCTTGATCAATGTCGTGAAAATACCCTGTGAATTAAATGTGGAATCGACTTTTTAATGTGGTAAGTACAAATATTGAAGGGCAGCATGGGATTTTCATTGTCATTCATTGCTCTCACTGTAGAGATGTTAATTGCTTTTGTTTGGAGCTGCAGAACAGTGGGCAACGAAGAGACTGATCAAGTCTTAAATGCAAGCACTAAAGGTTGTAGTGGAATGCGAGCCCTCAAGCACGTTATGCTGACAGAAAAAGCAACTAAACAAAACAGGAATAATTTAATGCAAAACACATTCATTAGTATCAACAGCTGGGTTTGTTTTGTTTGGGAAGCTCGTCTTCTTCTTCCTCTTTCCGGCTTTTGAGGTAGACTTTGGTTCCATGAATCCGCATTGACCCGAACGCGCTTCTTGCTTCCTTGTTTTCAAAAGCTTGCAGTGTGAAGGGTGGACTGTGGAGTGATAATAGTCACTCCAATTCCACGACATTGTTCACTTGAGGTTTTGGTATAACTTTTAACACCAATAATAATTGACATCATGAAGGTTTCTGGCTTTTGTGCTTTGTTCTTAGTGGTTGCGACAACTTTGACGTTCTTTAGCTTCTTAAGTCCCACTGGTGCCTCCTGCTTTCCTGGTAAATTTCTTCTATCCATTATTATTATTTGTTGCAATTCTTCATTTCATTTGAGAAAATCATATCTCTGTTGCAATATATGATGTAAATTTTTTAGTCTTTTTTCTAATAAAGTGTAACATCATTCATTTCGTTAGTACAAGTTTACCGGTTTTAAAAACACATGGGATCATGGGATGTTTTTATTATTGTTTTGCCTCTGATCAATTTTCTTTTCATTTTATCTTTAAGGAGAACAGGGTATACATGCATTGCTGATTTGGTGATGAAAGTTTCCATTCCACAATATTAGAATTTGTTTTTGTTAAAAGAAGGCCTTTATCTCCCTGCTTAATGATTTTCTACTGCTAAACAATTGTTTCATGCTATTATATATTGTGTTGATTCACAGAGAAAGAACTGAGTTGAGACTCAAGAGTCAAGACACTTTTTTGCAAAATTTTCAAGCGCAGGAGTAATTTATGATTTAACAGAGCACTATGAAATGCAATTTGTAGTTGCACCTATTCTGATAGGAGATAAAGGCTACATGCAGGGCTTTTGAATGCATACATGATACATTTGACATTTTTATCTGCATATTATATATATCATGCATGCATGCTAGCCTCTTTGACAGCTATAGTAATTGTTTAATTTATTAGTGGATTTACTTTAAAATTGAAAAGATGAAAAATAAAAATTATATATATGCGTGTTTTTGGAGGACATTAATCTATTAGTAACACTTGATTTATGTACACGTGTTGTATGTTTCATTGTTCAGAGAATCATACTAGTTGGTAAAAATGAGTGATGACTAATTAAGTCCCTCTTTGCTGCTTAATTAGTTCTTAGCATTTGATAATGCATATAGTGTAATTCAATCTATATATTGCATGCCTTAATTAAGGGTTTCATTTTGTTTATAGTTGGGTAGAGTTGATTTTGATATTTTTTAAAATTAATAGTAGGAAATAAATGATGCGTGATTTATGACGTATATCGGATGAAAATGATTTAAAATGCTGGAATTGATTCTAATTGTTGGCCAAACCACATTGTACCTTTTTTTGCATCTTCTTGTAAATCATTCAAGATGTACTGGAATCATGAGAATTGATTTTACATTTTTACTGGATGCTCTATTTTAACAATGTGAAGCCTACCTTGTTAATGCTATCACAGATTTGGTTGCTACCAGCTGTGATGATGATGATGATAAAATAACACTGATTGCAGGAAACAGGAAACTGAAGGTATGGATGCTTTTAAAAATTCATGGACTTCAGCTCTGACATCTGACCAAGCTTGTCAAAAAATCAACCAAATTATATATAATTAATGGGATGAAAATTTAGTGCAGTTAACTTGTATCTTTTAAGTGTTCTCTTCCATTAATTTCAGGAAAATGGCAATAGTATTAGAAGCAACAATAAGGGTGATGTGACTCTGGAAGATTACCGTCCCATTGATCCATCACCATGTACAAGTTCATCTTTACATCCAGGACCTATTGAGCATGGAACTCCTCTTAATCCATTTATCCCAAAACCTTCGCCTCCTAATGCTCCTCCTAGGCCTGAAGTTTCTAACTAACTTGCTCTTCTCTTTATACTAGCGGCAATGCTCAAAAGAGTAATACTACTGACATACTCTTTTGAACACTCTATTGAATACACTGTGACACTGTTTGTTGGGTCAAAAAGAGTATTCAAAAGAACATATTGGTGGCATTTCTCATGCTCCTAAAGAAGATTGTGTGGGCTTTAGTTTGCACAGGTTGTTTAGTCAGCTTTTTTTGTACATTGTCATGGTTATTATGCTATCCTAGTACTGTAATCCCCTGTCTTCTCATGTGCTTGTTGTCAGAAACAATAACAATAATTTGTTTCTTTTAGCATCCTATAAAGTGGCCAGTGTATGTACTTGGAAGGATCATGCGGATCCCTATGCTTGTTCAGTGTCATTGCAACTTCAGCAAGTATGATTTTTCTTTTTCTTTCGATCTCTCATTCTTGCAAGGTGTTTAGTTTAAATGTTGACTATTGTTATTGCCAATTTGATCGTTTATTCCAAAATTGGATATTGTCTCCAATTGAAGCTGAGGTGGATGGTCCCAAAAGTAATGGAAGAATACTTTTAAACTGGCGAATCTGATATAAAGCCAGCTATGACCCTTGATGACTACTACTATAATTATAATCTGGAATTCTATCAACAGAGGATAGTTAGTACTTAGTAGTTTTGGTTGTTTTTATCTTATATTCAATGGCACAAGAATATGAACATATTTGGTTTAGTGTTGAAACGTTGCAAACTCACAATTTCAATGTTAGAAATAGTTGCGTTAGGGAATCTAAACTTGAGTTTGATCAGTTTCAACGTCAAAACTAAACACATATATCAAGTAGACATCAAAGGCTTTTAATAACTGTAGGTGATATTGTGATAATGATTTTGGATTTCTGCGTTACAGCTTTAGTTTTAGATGAATTCTTGATGTTATCAAGATTTGTTCAACCAAATGATCACATTCAATTCTTTCTGCCTCTAGTACATTTTTATCGATCAGATGATCTCTACCATCATCATACACGGAAGCTCAATAAAAATTAATTAATTAGATTTTTTGGTTTAAGCACATGTATCATCCACGGGAGGCAATCCTATTCGAGCCAGGAACATCACAAGACTCAAACCCGAGACCATGCTTAAGGCGAATCAAGCATGTACCACTTGAACCAACCTCATTGATAATTAATTAGATTTGAGAATGATTATCACAAATAGCAAAATAATAAAGGACAACCAAGGGGGAAGTTGCAAACAACTTGCATTGTACGCTTCAAAAAGCCAAAAATAAGCCAAATCAAATCATAAGTTTAATTATATAGATAATAATTCCCTATTTCAATAGGATTCGTAGTTATTAAATGCTTGTGTTGACTATAACCACCGCCAGGCGCCAGCAATGAAAGCATTATATTCATGGAAATCCAAAAATACTTAGGCTAGGTTTTGTTGAGTCTCATTGCTTAAGATAAAATTATTTCCACTCTCATTTAGTTTTATGACTTAAAAATTTCATCAGCCCCTCACCCCTGCCTACTAGGATGACTACTGTAACAAGTAAAGAGGCCCATCAATCCACATCCCACCAAGTGTGTCTCTTCTTTTCTTATTAGCTAGCTTTTCTTGACTCAGTAATAATACCTAGCAGGTCTTGGTGAGTTGGTCTTCTAAAGATATAACAGCTGTAGGGAACTTGTTCTTTCAAACCCAACCTTGCCATCTCAATTATCCAACTGATAACAATGGGACCAAGCAAAGCAAAAGTATATCATTCCTTGAAGCCCCGGAACCCTTTCAATGCGTGGTACCATGTTAAACATTATTGTTTAGTAAGGTTAATGAAAAGTTACTTTTAGAAACACATAATTATTATTATTTGAAGTGTTTCTCAAGTGATGATGCTTTCAGATCGAACTCCTAATAATATAATTTCATAGTATAGCTTTTGGTTAATTCTGAGTTTTTAATTAACTATAATCATAAAGTTAATAACCCCACGCTTTTTAAGTGGACCTCTTAACCAACATTTCCGCATATCCTTCTTTTCTTTCCCTTGTGATTTTGTACTCCTTTTCTTAAGATGTGCTCAACCTCTTACTCTTAGTCATAGTAATACTAGTCATATTGATATGTTTCCAAGCTGACAAAGTTTAGGAAAATGGCAAAGTGAAGTGATGCTTAAATAATCGGTGAGACGTGTTGGAGAAAACTATATTATAACTTGGTGAAGGTATATTTGCTTTTTGTTATTTGTTAATATACCATATATATGTTGCAAGCTGTGGATACGTAATTTAGTCAACCAAGTTGTTTAGAAGATATTCCGATAGATAGCAACCTTTGGGTTCTTAGTCTATAACCATATCCACATCATGAAAAGAGTTGTGTTAGTTAGAAAATCATGGTTTCATTAGGTGTTCAGAAATTTCCTCCCCCTTTTATCCAATCCATGCGACATTCTCTAGTGATTAAGGTATGCTGACCCAAATGTATTGTACTAATTAATCAAATTAAATATAACAAGGTATAAGCAAATTATTTTTTTTTCGCCCGTAATAATGGTTTTTTCCGTTAAAACCCGGCCCACTCACTACCTTTAGTCCAGGACTATTTGTTTAGGTAGAAATAATAATAATAATATATTATTATTAATATTATTATTATTATTATTATTATTATTATTATTATTATTAGAACACAGTAAGTTTTAAATGGTATAAGCTAAGACACGTTTCTATTTAAAGCATTTTCTGTTTTCATTTTTTAATTTTAATTAAATATAAAAAAATGTCAATTTATTGTTTTTCATTTTATTCTATATTTAAGAGTTTTATATAGAAAATAGAAAAATTAATATAAATTTATTTTCACAGTTTTGTATACAAAATTTTGAAAATAGTAAATTAACGGAATCATGTTTTTATAATTATAATTGAAAATATTTTGAAAATTAAAACTAAAAAATAGGAAATGAAAATAAGAAATATTTTTAAAAAATAAACTAATATAATGAAATATTTTTTAAAAATTATTATGTTTTAAAACAAAAGTAAGAAATTTATAAAATTTATAAAAAATTTAAAAAATAAATCGGTATGACTAATATTTTAAATTAAAAATAGTTTTTTTTAGAGTTCAGTTAACGAGTGCCCTAAGAGTACTTATTAAGCATTTATATATAACATGTTTTTATTAAAAATCACATAACATTAAATGTTATACACTCCAATAAAAATTTTCTATATGTTTGATTCCTTAAGATATTCATTAGCATTTTCCTTGTTAAATGTTACTAATAGTGCTTTAATTTAGGAAATAAATAGTGAGGACCTACCGAGCTCAAGCCCTACTAAAGCAAAGGGGAATGATGAAAAGAGAAAGGGCAGAACAAAGAGAGTACAGGCCGAAGCATCTTTAAAAGTGATGCTTTTTGCTTAGCTTGCAAAATCATATCAAATAAGCTCTGTCCCTTCTTTCTGTTGGAAAAAATGGGTGCTTACTTATCCAATGGCAATTGCAATTGATGTTAAACAATGATAACATGATATATTTTCATTTGCAATAGAACAGTGATAATTAGCATCTCCATTAGTCAAATAGCCAGAATTTCGTTCACAATTAGAATTTTGAATGCCAAATTAAATTCGCCATTCTTTATCCATCTGAGCCGCGGATATATTATTTTTCTGCACTCTGTTTTCCTTGTCTAAGCTCTCTCTCGCTATATCTCCCATCTGGACAAAATGATTGTTTGTTGCAAAATATTCTAGAAAGCTATCATCATCTCTCATTAATACTCGTCTCGTGGAGGTGATGGGCCTCGAGGGTGGGGATGAGTACAAAGTTTACTTAGCAGTAACCAGTATTTTAATTATGATTGTTACTTAGGATTATTATCATCAACTCAATTAAGCATATCAACCAAAAAAAAAACCACAAAAAACAAAATGTTCAGTAAAATGTGTCCTTACTGACGCAGATATTCTCAAATTAACCGGAATCTGCAATGACTCACGAAAACTAAAGGTCATGTTGACGAGCTTTAACTTTTATGGATGGTAAAACTTATCTTTGCTAGTCGTTCCAAGGAAAAGAAAGGAACCATAATGAAATTGAGTGCTCAAGAAGGAAGTTGCTTTTTCCAAGTGGTCCTAAAGGTTACACATACTCCTATCATTATATACGCGTTAAAAGTGAATGCATGCATGTGTAGCTGTCCATACTCCACATATACTACTTACTATATTTTTTTATTAAATTTTTGTAAATTTAAGTGCCTCCCATGCTCCCCACTCCCACATCCAAATGCATGCATATGGGTCTTCATTTTACCCGGTGCGATACATTAACTTATGACCCAGAAAGTTGTGTAACGTACAATATCATATTTCTTAACTGCGAATGAAAGTTAATGCTGAGCAATTGAGAGATAATGGTCACACGTTGAAGTGGAAGTAAAGTTTAGGAGTGAAATACCATTTTGACTTTTGCTTCCATGAAAAATTTGGGTTATTCCCTTAAAAATAGAAACTATCATGTTTGTTTTTAAAATATAAAATAGAATCAATTTAATTAATCTCTAAAAATAACTAAATTGATATAAACAATGACTAATTAAATTCATTGTCTTTTTGACAAATATGATCTTTCACGAATAACTAGTCTTAAATATTTTAAGGATAAAAAATAGTGTCTTGCTCCAAACACTACTAAAAATTTCATTTTTAGCGAGGGAAAAAATCCCTCACTAAACACCAAAAAATCCCTCGCTAAAAATTTAGGGACGGATTTTGCGACGACCAGTAAATTCGTCGCTAAAAGTGGCGTCACTAAATTTTTGTGAGGGAATTCAAAAATCCGTCACAAATAGCGAGGGAAAATTTCCCTCGCTAATGAATATGAATCTGTCACAAAATGTATTGGAAATTCCATCACTAATTGTGACGGATTTTATTCCCTCTCTGATAGGGAGGGATTTTTTCCCTCGCTATTAATGATGGACTAATTTCCCTCGCTAATTAGTGAGCACAATTCCCTCCCCAATTAGCGAGGAATTGTGTTCTCCTCACTAATTAGAGGGACATCAGTGACGAAATAAATTCCGTCTCTTTCAGTGAGGGAATTAATTCCCTCTCTATTAGTGAGGGAGGGAATTAATTATGACACATGACACTAATTTAGAGAGGGATTTTTTGTAGGCTATTTTGTGAGGGATTTTTCCCTCTCTAACAAGGCCAACAATATGTTGCAACTTTTTTTTATCAAAAAAAGATTAAAAACCTATAAATAAAAATAATATTTATAAATTCTCAATAAATATTAAAAGCATCAAATTATCCAAATCATACAAATGTACATGTTAAATACATACATACACTACATAAAACACGTGATTTAGTTGTAAAAAACAAAAGCAAATTACAATAAATAGCTTAGTATTAGCTTAATTCTGTTAGCATCATATAAATAACAAATTATATCAAAAGCCAAGTACCTCTGATTAATCAATAAATAGCTTAGTATTAGCTTAATTCTATAGCATCATATCATATAAATAACAATGCTTTCAAATTTCATTAGCAATGTCTTAATAAACAATAGTGTAAAGAGCTTAAGTGTGTAGATGGTTTAAAAGGTATGAAACATTGCCCATGGACATAATAACATGCAAACATAGAAATATAATTACTTGCATAAGTTTTCTAAATCTAATCAACAAATATAAAATGAACTAGATAAATTACAGTAATGCTAAAACCCCTTGTCGTCTAAAACTTTACATGGGAAACCTTCAAAAGCCTTAACATTTACGTGATTTACATATTTAACAGCTTTACATTCTAGATGCCACAATTAGAAAAAATAATGATTATTCAATCAAGACAATGAACCAAACAAAAAGGTACAACATGAATTCATTTTCATACCCTTCAGATATACATTAACAACTCAGACATATTTATGCTTTTCCTCCACTGGAAATGCAAAATTATATTAATATTACCAGCTGACTATTAAGAGATAAGAAACATTTATATAAATTCCCAATTCAAGCTATTGAAGTTGTGTACAGAGGCTCCAGTGACCAAGTACAAGAAATATATATAGAGCGTGTTATTGGATATAAGCAAATTTGCAAAATAATCAAGCAAATGGCGGGATTGTGGTATTTGAGTGCATAAGGTAGAACAAGTGAAACAAAGGTTCCAAAGGGACTGTGGGAGAAACTTATTCTAAGGCCTATTATAATAAATAAAATAAATTCAATGCAATTTGCATGTTATACAATAAAAAAGGTTATTTACTATTAAATCACTTAAGCAACCCTTGTTGCCCATCAATCAAAAGTTATAAGTATAGGCAAAGGTTGACACTTGACATGGATGTGTGATATTTGAGTGCATGAGGCAGAACAAGTAGTGCCGAGGTAGGAAAAAGTCAAGAGAAGACAAGAAAATTCCACTATTTCTAGTTGACAAACTCCAAAAATATAAAATCATTGACAAAGACAACACAATTAACCACACTATACTCAGTAAAGAAACAATACACACAATAATTGAAGGCAAAAAGCTCTTTTCAATGCGACAAACCCATAATTTTTATTCAATAATAATCACCTGAATGAAGTTAATAAAGACATTCAAAACAACCATTAACCTCTTCACCTTATTATATGAAGCATGGCTGTATTTGATGATTTATATTCTATCAGTCTGTGCGATAGAAGTGAAAAATAAGGAGATAGCAGAAAGAATGGTTAAGGTAGCTCTGTGTTGTGTTCAGTATAGGCCAGAATCAAGGCCTATGATGAATAGGCCTAGTTGTTTGTCACATTTAGTATTCATTAATCTATTAATCAGCCATTTACTAAGTTTTACACATAGCAGACACTTGGTTGGTGACCTCACCATTAGGCTTACCCGAGTAACCTAGAAATCTTATATACAAATGTTCCTAGTATGAGGATCCTAGTGTACTTTCTTATAAAATATACTAATTCATACTCCTACTCGTAATTACTAATCAGTGCTTGCTTTGATATATAAAAGTGCTCAACCTAGCATTTGCACGCATGGAAATATAACACTGCCCATTGCCTTGATAGAAAAATAAAAATAGAAAACAAAACAGAAAACAGAACCGAAAACAGAATTTTAACTACCTAACTAAAAATAGCCAATTAAAAACTAAAAATTAAAAACAAGAAAACAACAATTAACCTAATTAACAGAACAGAAAACAGAATTTTAACAACAATGCAGGAAGCTTACCTTCAAGAGCTTGGATTGACCTTTCTAATCCTAATAACTTGAGAGCAATAGGTTGATTTGGACCAAAAACTTCTCCAAACGCAAGCTGACAATAAATTAAGAACATTGGTAAATTTTTAAGAAAACCAAAGAAACAAATGCTTTAGTTCTGAGATGGTAACACTTTGTATCTAGCTGAAATAATAAGATTATGCTTAAATTCAAAGCCAAAAAGAGTACCAAAACTTGTACATATAAAAAAATTAAAACAAATCACTTGATAGCTTAAATTCAAAGCCAAAAAGCCTTAGATTCTGACCTCTACTGTTGTAGCTAGCTCACCTAAAACAAGTCACCTGATCATACAACAGAATAATCAACAGCAAGAGATAAGAAGTCCTCTCAAAATTGACACTAAATTTAAACAAAAACTGGTACTAAACAAAAAAGAGATAAAATCTGGAATTTTGTAGGTTGAAATATATATGTCTTAGGGTTCTAACAAAAAAATCGGCACTCAAATCCGACATGTTTAGCTCAAGATATGAACAAATGAGTATAAACTGCTCAAATTGTGACAGCATGCAAGTTATGCAGAAAAAGTTCAAAATTCAGAATGAAACTGGTATTTATTGGCATGGAAACTAAATCTGAAACTTCGTGGCTTCAAAGGTATATACCTTAGATTTTTAACGAGAAAAACGGCACTCAAATTCGATAAATATAGCTCTATATATGAATGAATGAACAAACGCTGCCAGGACTAGACTAGAATGCGAATTATGAAGAAAATGATTGAATTTAGATTCAAATTGGTACCCAATGGAAATGAAATTGTATCTAATACATATATCCTCTAAAAGCTTCGTGTATTATAATTCCAACAAAAAATTGGCTTCTAACTAATGTGAGTGTGAACACCCGATTTTGACCAGACATTTTTCATTTTTTTATTTTATTATTATTTTTTTCACAAAAAAGGAAGAAATATGAACAAAGGAGTGACTTTGATAATCATGTCCAATTTTATGGAGTCCAAAAACTTTTTTTACTTGGCTTGGGTCCATGGCCCATACCCATTAACATCACTTGGTTTATTCAAAAAATCCCTAGCCACTTTCTGAAAATGCTAAGATTTTATCTTTTAATTTGATTGAAAATTAATTCTCTTTTTTATTGCAGATCAAGAGATTTGTTTGATCAGAAATATTAATTTTGGTGATATAATCTGATTGAAGAAAAAAGAGATCGATTGGAATCAATTTTAGGATACACTTTGATTGAAGAAAGAGAGGGATTACATCCAATCAGTTTATTTTGGGATACACTTTGATTGAAGATAAAGACAGATTGCAGGAAATCAATTTTGGGGATACAATCTGATTGAAGAAAAAAGATCGATTGGAATCAATTTCAGGATACACTCTAATTGAAGAAAGAGAGGGATTACATCCAATCAGTTTATTTTGGGATACAATTTGATTGAAGATAAAGATAGATTGCAGGAAATCAATTTTGGGGATACATTCTGATTGAAGGAAAAGAAGGATTATTTGCAATCAATTTATTTTAGGATACAATCTGATTGGAGGAAAAGAGGAATTTTTGGCAATCAAAGGAATCAGCAATCAAGAGGCAAAGGAGAATAGTTTCACTATAAAAAGAGAGAAGCAAGAAGGAGGAGAGGGAGGAAAAAGAATCGAAATTGAGAGCCTAGAGTAGGGGACGAAAAAAGGAAACAAGGAGAATCACCAGATTGCAAGACTAGAGGCAGAAGCAAGAAGTAACGTAACATCGTAAGAGAGGCACGTGAGCAAGGAAGAGAGAAGCAAGCAGGAACAGAAGTTATAAAGTGTTTTGCTTAAAAGCTCTGGTTAGAAATCTTGTGGTTTTCTTTATTCCTGTGTACCCATTGTTGTCTTGCTTATTATTGAGAAGGAAAAGATAATTCATTTATTTTTCTTATTGGGTCTATATGATTGCTACGAAGATTAATTTCATGAGTTATTCTCTTATCCAACATTCTTGAATTCATTGGGTTTTTATTAGTTTGTGAGTCTCTCTCTGTATTTGTGTGTATAGGAGATCAATGTGAATCGAAAATATAAAATTTGGATATATCAAATCGCATCTTGATATAATTTCATTATTATTGTTATTGTATATTTAAATATATAAAATCAACCTTTTTATTGTAAATATCATAATAAATTAAAAATATTCCTGTGTAAATCTTTTCTTTATTTCTCTTTCAATCTCTTGATTTGTAAAGATTTCATCATTAATTTTCTTTAATATTTGCAATTATTATTAATTTATAAAAATATTAATTAATTTACTCTCCTTTAAATAACTCTTACTTCTGCAACTTAATTTTGTATATTTAGTGCTTTCAAATAAGTCATATTTTTTATATATATTAAATATATAAAAAAGGGGTAAAATAAACATTTAATTTGCACATTCAATTTAGGGGTAACCGTTATAAAACGGGCGTGTAGGGGTGTTGTGGGGTTTAGTCTCCACCCTTCCCAAAACGTAATCGATTACCGAATCCAAATCAATCTCCAAAGATTACATTTTTAGGGTTTCCAATTTTTCCTAATTTAACAAAATTGGTGGAGACTCTCATTTTTTTAAAATATTAATTTTTTGGGTCGTTACAGTGAGGCAATAAGATGATAATGTTAGATTCTGAAACAATTGCATAGATTTTAGATGTTGTTCTTCTTTATTCCTCAAAACAGTGTGCTAAGTTGGAAATGTGATTCTGACTAATGCGAGGCAATAAGATGAATAACTCAGATGAATCTAGATAGATTATAAGATCTCAGTAGTACTCCTTGCCAGCCAATTTCAAAGGTACTTGTGCTAGATAGAAGAGAGAATTTATGATCATATTAAAGGACATAGCTTGTTTCACATCATTTCCAGACCCAAATTCATTGTTCACATGTGTGTTGTCTAATATTTGAAGCTTAAAAAGTGATAAAGACATATTATAAGTGATGAACAGAGCCAAAATCAACAGATCACAAGACCACAAGTTCTCTTGATACACAAGAATTAATAGTAGAAACAGGTTAAATGCAACACAACCAAATAGCAAGAATTAACAACCAACAAGTGAAAGTTGTAATTTAGAGAGAAATATCCAGAGTCCCTATTGCAGCTAAAGAAAGAATCAACAGACTAACACATAAATAAAGTGAAAATGCTTACTCCCTTATTCCCCATTTTGACCGCACCATCCCCTGTTGTAGCCTCCTCAGCCATGGCTCCCACCTTCCCTCACAATAACCAACCTGAAAAAAGAAACAGAGAGAAGGAGCAAGAACAGAACAAAAAACCCAGAGAAAAAAGATAAAACAGAACTAGGAAAATAAGAAAAGGAAGGTAAGGGGGAGCCACCGTGCGCCTCCCCTGCACCAGTGCCGTCCGCAGCCAAACACCCACCGCACGCTGTCGTGGCCATCTGTCTGCACCACCCCTGATGCGCAATCGCACGTTGTGCGTCGTCCTAATTGCCCATCCTCGCAGTACCATCACCCTCCAGCCGCGGCCAAAGCGCGCGCACAGTCCCACCGTTCCTCACCCCTCTGCAGCCGCGCGCGGCGCCACCACCTCACCAACGAACAGAGCGTCGTTTCCAGTCAAGTGCACCGTCGCGCGCGCCCTCCCAACAGTCGCGGCCTTGGGTACTCCGCCGCTGCTTCCCATCGCGCCATCGTGCGCGCCTCACCTTGCGTTGTTGTGGCGCCATCAACAGGGGCGCCTGCTCCTTTTCCATGCAAGGCCGCGAGCGGCCTCCACCCCCTTGCTTCCCCTTTTTTCCAGTTTTACAAACCCTAGCAGATAAATGTGAAGGTCTGAATGAGTTGGTGTTTCTGAATGAATGAGTTGTGACTCTAGGGTTATCCTTCTTTGATTTTTTTTTTGTTGGTCAACATCCCCCTTTGATTCTGTGGTAGCAATTTTGGCTAGCGGGTGAATTTGGGCCAGCTCACCCGGCCCATTATGTTCCATTTCCCATTTCCCTTTTTTATCATTGGGGCCGGAATAAAATATTAAAAATTATGTTAAAATATTAAATAGATTTAAATATGAATAATAAAAATTATTTAAATAAAATTCTCCATTTATTCATAGTACTAAATTTTTCTGTTAATATTTCAGTACTAAACTTTTCAGCTATTTCTCTCTCAATATATACAACTAAAGAATTTCTAAGAAAATCATCTTCCATTGTAGAAATATCGAATGAATTATTAGAACATGAAAAGAAAAGAAAAACAAGTCTTTAACATCTAACATAAACAATTAAACATAATACTTACAAGATTATAAACAAGAGCAAGCAGTTTATAAAAAAATAGTTGACACATGACTGATACTATTCTTCAATCTGACAATTGGCAAAGAAAAACCTCAATTATATAGTGCTAGCACTTAAAAAACAAATAAATAATCAGTTTAGATTTTTTTATTTTTTATCACCTAATCCTAAAAAACTATTTTCAAAACAAACAAATAATTTGTTTAGATCTTGTTTCTTTTTTATCACCTTATACTTAAAATAAAACTAAAATCAAGATTAGGAAAATATTTTTTTATGAAATCAAGATAAGAATTTGAATGAAATAATTTGTTTACATTGCTTTTATCATTTATCACTTAAAATGTTTTCCCTTAAAATAAACTTTGGTGGCGACTCCATTGAAAACTCAATTTCTCCTAATTTGTTCGTAGACTCATTGTGACCCCGATTTCGACAAAGAAATATAGTATTAATTAAGAAATAAAAAAAATTAAGTGTGCTGAAGAAATTTATGTGATTGATAATAAGAAATACTAGAATGCAGAAACAACAAAAATGATATGAAGCTTACGACAAGTATTGACTGTCAACCCACTGAAATGGGATGCTCTTTTCACTCATCTAAAGTTTGGGTTAGTCATTCGTTTAGGGGATCTTCATCACCTAAGGTTCATATAGAATGGCACCGAACATGTTAGGGGCACCCCAAAGTGCATTAAAATAAATTTTCCATAATTTTATGTCCATGTGAACTTTGCTTGCACTTCCACTAACTTGAAAGTAGACACTTAGGGATACGGTTTCAAAATCTTACACATGCCATCATGCAAGTCACTTATCCACGAATTCCGAAATGCTTGCAAAACTCACCATCAAGCATTACCATGCAAAAGGTGCTTAAAATCATTTTCCCACAAATTTTTTGTGACTCTTTCTATTTATTATTAATTATCCTCTATTTATCATCAATTAATTCACAATAATTATACTTTATTTCAAAAATACTAGAATGTTCATTCCAAGGTTCCCCTAACCACCCCCAACATCCCTTGTGATCACCATATAAAAATTCACACTTGAACATTGCTTGCACTTCCACTGACTTGAAAGTAGGCACTCAGGGTTACGGTTTCAACATCTTACACATGTCATCATGCAAGCCACTTATCCACGAATTCTGAAATGTTTCCAAAATCCATCAACATGCATTGCCAAGCAAAAGGTGATTAAAATAATTTTCCACAAATTTTTGGCAACTCTTACTATTTATTATTAATTATCCTCTTTTTATCTTCAATAAATTCACCATAATTACACTTTATTTCAAAAAATCTCCAAACTTCATTCCAAGGTTTCCCTCTCCACCCCCAACATCCCCTATGATCACCATATAAAATTTCACACTCAAACTTTGTTTGCACTTCCACTAACTTGAAAGTAGGTACTTAGGGTTAGGGTTATAACATCTTATTAATTTTTTAAAAGGGGAAAATAAATATTTTTAATAGTTTTTGGTTTGAACCACATATATCCTCCACCCAATGCAATATTCTTGTTCGAGCTAGGAACATCCACATCATGGTGGGGTTAGCTCTCCCTGCGGGAATTTACACGTTGATTCAAAAAGTGAAGCCTTGTAGATATATGTTTTATTTCAAAATTCTCAAATAATCCAAATCAAAATATAAAAAAAAATTAACAATAGGTATTTAATGCAATAATTCTTTCAAAAAATTTCCATAATTTTAAAAAATTGTGAATATGTTAATAAAAGTTGTAAATAAATGTCATTTTTTTTTCAAAAGGGGAAAATAGAGAGGGAATAAAAAATCCCTCGCTAAATAGAGGGTATAGATTATTGTTACTTTGTGAGGGAATTTAAATCTCTCGCTAATTAGAGAGGGAATCTGAAATCCCTCTCTAATTAGTGAGGGAATAAAAATTCCCTCGCTAAATAGAGGGTATATATTATTAATACTTTGTAAGGGAATTAAAATCCCTCGCTAATTAGAGAGGGAATCTGAAATCCCTCGCTAAATGAGTGTATAGATTATTGTTACTTTGTGAGGAAATTAAAATCTCTCGCTAATTAGAGAGGGAATATGAAATCTCTCGCTAATTAGAGAGGGAATATGAAATCCCTCGCTAATTAGAGGGTATAGACTATTGTTACTTTGTGAGGGAATTTAAATCTCTCACTAATTAGAGAGGGAATCTGAAATCCCTCTCTAATTAGTGAGGGAATAAAAATTCCCTCGCTAAATAGAGGGTATATATTATTAATACTTTGTAAGGGAATTAAAATCCCTCGCTAATTAGAGAGGGAATCTGAAATCCCTCGCTAAATGAGTGTATAGATTATTGTTACTTTGTGAGGGAATTTAAATCTCTCACTAATTAGAGAGAGAATCTGAAATCCCTCGCTAATTAGTGAGGGAATCTGAAATCCCTCGCTAAATAGAGAGTGAATTTTCCCTCGCTAAATTGTTCCAGATTTAGCGAGGAATTTTGTGACGAATTTATTAGAGAGGGAATAAATCCGTCACAAATTCCCTCTCTACTTGTTCAATGAAATTTTTATGACGGATTTAGCGATGGAATTTAGCGAGGGATAATTTCCCTTTCTAAATCCGTCACAAAATTTCATTGGCACAAATTTTGTGAGGAAAAACTTTAATCGATACAAAATCCCTCGTAAATAGAGAGGGATTAAAATCCCTCTCTAAAATGAATTTTTTTAGTAGTGAAAGTTTAGTTAAGAAATCATACTAGACATGAGAGAGTAACTATATACGGATTAGAAAATATTTGAGAGGTTTAAGTGAAACGTACCTTGATGTATATTATATTAAATACTAATCCCATAAAATTGTAAAAAATTCTTTTTTTTTTGGACAAAAATTTATAATTTACATATATAATTTTGTAAGAAAAAAAAGACCGGGGCGCATCTCCTGTCCGTCCCTGTTAGGGTGGAAGTAGGCCGAGTTAAGTTAGGCTTTACAGGTAGAGGTGTTCATGGGACATGTTAGGATAAGTTTTATTTATCCCTAACCCGACCCTAATTTTTTACCGAGTCAATTCTATGGACCCGAACCCGTCCATAGACCCGAAGAGACCCGATGATGTGCGAGTCTAAGTAAGACCAGGTCTGAGTAGGACATGACCGAGTTGACCCGATATATAAGCTAAATATAATCATGAAACGATCATATAATAATGTTCAAAAGAAAATAGTTCATATAATTAATAAATATATTGCATATAATAGAATTCCTTTTAATGTATGCAATATTTTTTACTTTTTAAAAGTTTGGGACATTACTAAAACAAGAATAAGATTATGTCACTGTATAACTTTACGTACAAAATGTATTTTTAAAGATAGATAGAAGAAACTTAGACTCAAAAACCCTATCTAAAATGAAAAAAATAAGGTTATGACTATACATAATAGAAAAATATAAGTAATAAATATTATATTTACATATAAAGGACGGGCCTGGTAACCCGAAGGTTAACTCGAACTCGTCCTCAACCCGATGCCTGGTAAAAAAAATGAGACCCGATAAGGTTCTATTCTTTCTTGCAGGACATGAACAAACTCGACCCGAGTAGGACGGGTCAAAGGGGCAGACCGGGTCTTGAACACCCCTATTTGCAGGGCCCATGTCTGGCCTACATTATATTTTTGTGGCCTAGGTCTGGCTTGTTACCTGTAATAGGTCATTTTTTAGGTATGGTATGACCTGTTTGAAAGCTGATTTGACCTAGCCTGTTTAAAAGCCTATTTCCTATGATGTCCTTTAAATAGGCTAATAAGTCTATCTCTAAATAGGTTAGTATGTTAACAGACTAATAGACTTACTTTTTAATAATGTAAATATATCACTGACATATGCATTTAAATAGGCCAACCAGCCTATTTCTTATAATAGACAAACAAGATAAATTAAAAAGTTATATATTATTATACTATTTATTATGTATAATATATTTAAATTTTTATTAAAAATAATATTATTTATAAATAGGTTGATCCGTCAAGCCTAATAGGCTTTTTAAAAAGCCTAAACCTAACATATTTAATTAAAAAGGCTTTTTCAAAATCTTAGACTTGACATTTTTATTAAATAATCAAGTCAAATTAGACCTTAAATAGGCTGAGCCATATGCCCTTGATGAGCGGCGTAACCTATTTCCAAGCCTAGTACCTGTCAGTGACTCATGCACATGTTTAGTAAGTGATTGAGTGGCTATTCCATTTTCTGGCTCAGTCTTGCAACCTCCATACTATATAATTAATTATATATCACTTTTGCGGCCTGAAACAAATTCAGACAGATGAGATGAAATATATGCATTACTTACCGAAAAAAAAATATATGCATACATGCCAATTTTTGGATAAATTAACCTCCCTCTATTTTGTATTAATTTCAAACACATAAAACCCCTTAACTATTTTTAAAACTTACACAAAATCCTTTTTATTTTATAAAGAAATGACACTTAAATCTATTTTTTATAGTTAATGGAACCGTTAGTCAACAATCAACAATTATCTTGTGTATTAGATTGATAAAAATGCCTCTACTAACTATAATTTTTTCTTATTACATAATAATTCATCTATTTTCAAACTTTACATAAAGCCCATTATATTTTATAAATATATTATAGTTAAATCTATATTACAGTATTTTTTGAAATTATTAAATATTGATACACATTTTTTTTAAATAAAATTATTTAAAAATAATAAAAATCATAGTTTCATGTTTACAAAATAAAGGACATTATTTTAAAATTTTCGTAATTAAAATTTAGTAACATAAATTACTTATAAAATCAATCAAATTCATAAAAAAAAAATGAAATAAAAATAACAAATTTATTTAGATGCCTTTTATTATTTGTCAAAAAAAATCCTTTGAAAATTCAAGATTATCCTTTTTTATTGAATTTTTTGAATTGCAAACTCTTCTCTTTGTCGTTCAAAACTAAGGGTGGATACATATTTCTCTTTCTCGTTCGGAATTGCAAACCCCCCACATTCATCACTCGCTCCTGTCACTCTTACATAACAATTTGTCATTGACAACGGTTCACCTATTCTCTTTAAATAATATGAATATATGCAATTTTATTTGGTTGAAATCTCTTAATTATAATCCGTCGTACATTTTTTTTAAATTTTAAATTTTGTATTTTAAAAAACATTAAATAAATAAACTCTTATTATTTTTATGTTAATATTTTATTTTGAAAAATATTAAAGAAATATTTTTTTTAATTTTTTATTATCATTTAATATTTTAGAAGTTATGTGACTAAAATTTGATTAAATTTTAGTTGTTGTTTTTATCTCATTTTTTTATGGATTTGATTCATTTATAAGTAATTTATGTTATTAAAGTTCAATTACAATAAAATTTAAAATAATTTCCTTTACTTTATAAACATGAAACTATGAATTTTGTTATTTTTAAATAATGTTATTTGAAAAGTTTGTATCAATATTTAATAATTTCAAAATTTTATTGTAATATAGATTAAGCTATAATATATTTATAAAATATAATGGGTTTTATGTAAAGTTTGAAAAATAGAGGGATTATTATGTAATAAGGAAAAACTATAGTTGGTAGGGATATTTTTGTCAATCTAATACAAAAGATATATGTTGACCGTTGACTAACGGTTTCATTAAATGTATTATTAAAAAATGGATTTACGTGTCATTTATTTATAAAATATAAGTGTAAAATAGAGGAGAGGTTGGAGTAATTTACTATTACTTTATATGTAGCCTAGCCCTAGCATCACCTATGGGGGTATGGATAGTAGGGATGTAATCGGGTTGGGTCAGGTTCTATATCTTTTGGTATCCGAACCAATTAAATGGCTTTGGTTTGGGTTGGGTAAGTTCTTTATTTTTTGGCATGCAACCCGAACCAAACCAACTCGACCAGTAACGGGTTGGTTTGAGTCGGGTCACGAATCATAAATAAAAAAATTGTGGAAATCATGAAAAAATGGAAAATGAAAAGGCACTTGTGCGTGAAGAAAGAGGGCCACATAGTCAATAAAGCTTCAACCTTTCACCTGAAAGCAAAAAAAAAAAAAAAAAAAAGAAAAAAATAGTTTCAACCAATGGGTCTTAGGATTTTGATTTGAAGCAAGCCAAGGAGGTGGTGGCGCTGGTGGCCAGCAAAGGCGCCACTGCCATTGCGAGCCCAACGACGCGAACAGAACAGGGACAATAGTGATTGAGTGATACAGGCAAAGGGAGTCATGCACACACGACCAATGATCTCGTGACGGTGGGGCTGGTTGTGGATGGTGAAGTCTATCTACGATGCGACAGAACAAGCACAGTAGGGATCAAGCAGTGCGCGGTGGTGCGCGAATAAGGAAAAGGTGATCTGGTTCGATTGTGGGTGGGAATTGGTTCGATGCGTCCTTACTTCAATCCGAGGCGCGATTTCACAGTGAGAACAGGGGGGACAGAATAATTGCAAGTGTGGAATTTCTGGCAGAGGCGCGATTTCACAATGGCTTGCCCACTTGGGTACATAGTAGCTTCAACGACGTCAAGTGGAGGCAGAGGAGGAGTGCTTAGATGGAAGAGAAAAGGAGAAGAATGGAAGATTGTAACCCTATGCGTGCAAGGTTGTTTCAAGTCTGAGTTATCTCTATCTCGGTTTTGTTCGGGTATATCAGTTCAAAAAATGTGTAACCCGAGACCAGAACTGAATAGGATCAGTTTCAGTGAAATAAATCCGACCCCGACCCGACAATTGTTCGGTTCGGGTTGACCGGGTTCGCGGGTCAACCTAGACCCACTTACACCCTTAATGGATAGAGTCGGTAAAATAGGCTAGTTGGACCGAACCGACCCACAAAGCCCGCAAAGATGTATGGTTTGGGCACTTATTTTAGAAACCTGAATAATTCCTAGACTTTTTAGCCCGACTCGATAAAGCCCACTACCTGCAAAACTTGTAAAAAAAGGCTAGGTAGCTCGCAAAACCTATTAAAAAAACAGGGCTACCCGCAAAAAGCCCGTAAAAATGTAGGGCTCAAGCACTTATTTTAGAAACCCGAATAAGTCTCGGACTTTTTAGTCCAACCCAATAAAAACCACTACCGCATCGGGCCGGGTAACCTGAATGGTCAACTCTAGGTATGGAGGAAAGAGATTCAAAATCTAATAACCTATCACTAAAACTTCGAACCTTTGATGTGGTGTATTTTGAAAATTAAATTCAGTTTCATATTTTCATGGAGAGAATATTAGAGGAACCTAAAATAATTAAATTGCCTAATTTAGAGCATGTTTTTTTACATTTTTAAAAAACTGTTTTTTATTTTTAAAAATAGAAAGCTGAAAAATCCATTTAACAGACAATTTTTAAAAATAGTTTTGAAAAATGTGACCGTTTTTCAGTTTTTAAAAAGTGGGGCCGTTCAGGGTGGTTGCGAGTTTTTAGTTTTTGGTTTTTAAAAATTTTCAATCAAGTTTTTATAACTCAAAACCAAAAACTGAAAACCACTTTTTGTGGTTTTCAAAATGTTTGTTTTCAAAACCATAAAAACAAGTTTTTGGTTTTTGGTTTTGAGTTGTAAAAACTTGATTAAAAATTTTTAAAAACCAAAAACTGAAAACTCGCAACCACCCCGAACGACCCTTTCCTGAAACTACTTGTAGGTGTTTTGCAAAACTGTTTTCTAGAACTTGTTTGTTTATAGTTTTTTAAAACTGTTTTCTATTTTTAAAAACTGAAAACTGAAAACTTTGTTTGGCAAACAATTTTTAAAATAGTTTTGAAAAGTGTGACTGTTTTTTAGTTTTTAAAAAACTAAAATTCTGAAACTACTTTTAGATGTTTTGAAAAATTGGTTTTTAGTTTTTATGCTTTTGTATTCAAAATGTTGTAAAGAGATCATTTTATTTATAAAAAATAGTTTTTAAAAATAGTTTTATAAAACAGTTTTCGAAAACTAAAAAACAGAACTGAATCGAACACACTCTTAGCCAATTCTCCAAATTATAATAATTTTTATTAGGCTTAATTGCACATTTTGTCCCCGTAATATAGCCTATCCGCAATTTTGGTCCCCCTAAAGTTTTTTTTGTGATTTTGGTCCCTCTAAAGTTTTGTTCTCGATTTTGGTCCCCCTGAAATTTGTTGTATTCTTTCGTCTTCAAAGCCAATAGAGCGTTGAGGTCTTTAGTCTCTTTGACAAGTTCTTGAGCTCGAGTGACACCATTGGTTAGAGATTTAGTAGAGGCATGGAGTTGGGTATTTGAATCCAAAAGCTTTTTCAATGCCTAATGAGCCTTATGAGTGGTCACTTGGTATGACTAGTTATCATGAAGTTTATTGAGCATTTGTGTGAGCAAGTCATACCATGAGCAAAACGCACTTAGGGTCATGCATCATGATAGAGTTTTTTTTTTTTAAGATGAACAAGCAACGTCATGTTAGAAACTTTTTAAGGTACTAAATGGCTAGGGAAATTAATGCAATAGATTAGAGATAAGAAACGATAATGCAATAAATTTTATTAAATAAAATAATAAATGTATTGAAATATATTAAATGCATCAAGTGCCAAACTTGTATATTAAATTTTAGGACTTTATTGAGCTATTGGAGAAGCTTCGAACTCTGGTCTTCTCCTAGAATCTTCTCGATGTGTTGGGTGATTAACTCAACCAGAAGATAAGGAACATTCTTGCGAAAATAAAAACCATCAAACTCAATTGTCTTTGAAGCATGGGACGTGGCTCTAGGTGTGTTTTGCCCACGGTATGATTTGCTTACAAAAACGCTTATCGAACTTCATGATGATAACTAGTCATACCAAGAGACCACTCAAAAGGCTCATGAGGTGCTGAAAGTAAAGTTTTTGGATTCGAATACCCAACTCCAAGCCTCTACTGAATCTCTAACCAAAGGTGCCACTCGAGCTCAAGAACTTTCCAAAGAGATTGAAGACCTCAAGACTCATTTGGCTTCAAAGACAGAATAGTACAACAAACTTCAAGGGACCAAAATCACGAGAAAAAAATTAGAGAGACCAAAATCACGGATAGACTATAATAGAGGGACCAAAATTACAATTCAACAATTTTTATTATATATAACCTATTCAAACTATTCAAACTCCATCAATCAAAGGCACCGTGTTATCTTACAACAATCGTATATGCCATGACAGAATGGAAAAACATAATGATGAAGATCTTGGATTCAATTTACCCTAGTAATATTAATGGGTAGGAATTTATTAATTCATTACAATGTGCATTGCCTTTAGATCTAATTCCTACCTTTAAAAAAAACTAAAATGAGGTAAGAAGTAATATTTATGAGAATTAGTAAATCAATAATTACACATATTGTATATATATATAGGATTTATTAGTAACAATCGCACAAACGAGTGCTCCCGCCTTGGGACACGGGTTAAAAATGCATATATAGAAGGTTTTTATTGGAAATCAAGACATTAATTGCATCTTTAACATTAAATGTTAGACACTCTAATAAAAACTTTCTATTTTTAATTTCTTAACCAGTGTTCCGAGAGCACTTGTTAACTTTTTCCTATTAGTAATTTGTAATTCACTTTACATGCATGTTTTGATTAACTTATTTTAATAAAATTGTTTTTCAGATTTGAAGTAGAATTTTAAAAAAAGTAAAAAGGTGATTTCAAACAGATGTTATATTTTGGTAATGTAATAATTCCACATTGAATAATTTTATCATTTAAAGTGTTAATAATGAATGCTTTAAGAAGTTAAAAAAATAAAAATATCAAATATCAAATAATAGTTTATTTTCAGATTAAGTGTTAATAATGTAAAAAGTACGAATTTTTACCTGTAAGTTATTACAAAATGTCAGGCATAGAATAGTTTTATTATTTAAAGTGTTAATAATGAATGCTTTAAGTAGTTAAAATATAAAAAAAAACATCAAATATCAAATATAAAATAAAATTTCCTAATGCAAGCTACCAAAGGACAAAGAGACAAGCAGGAATGAAGGAAAATTTCATATCCACTTTGGTAATTAATGGATGCAATTGTATTATAATATTGGAAGAGTTTAATATATATACTAAAGAAATTTTAGACATTAATCTAATTATGTGTTACAACATCATTTATTAAATTTAATAGCACACGAGGTGTTATATTTACTAAATGATGTAACGACACATTATTGGATGTTTATATAAAACTTCTTTACACTTGACCGTCTATATCAATTAAATCCATATTTAAAATATGATATGGCAATCATCAATTTGTTTACTCTCTTATTTTAGCTTCAAATGGCATTATTGGCTATTTTTGGAGCATGGTCTATCAAAATTATAAAATGCACCGTAAGCCAGAAAGAGGTTATAATTCTAAAGTCAAAACAACCTTAATCCTGCAAGCTCCAAATCTCAATTAATTATGGGGTAGTAATTGGTTATTAGAGGCTATTTAAGTTCATTAGAACTTTTGTACACTGATTCATCACCACAAGCCGAAAAGTGAAACGGCTACTTTTGATTTATTTTCCCGTTAACGACCCTTTAAATACTTTCAGCAGTGTCGTTTGCGTAACGTCTCTCCGAAGATTCATTCCCTGGGCGAAACGCAAATATCCAATTCCAACTTCAAGCCTCAAAGATTGTACTTTATACCATAGTTTATACTCCTCCTCTCTCTCTCTCTCTCGCTCGACGTCGTTTTCACCCGTTTACCACATTTATTTTATTTTATCAAAATAAAAAATTGGCGTGTAATCAAAGCCTCCAGCCCCACGAAGAACACCACAAACTGACGTAAACTTATGTCCATTTACCAAATTACCCTCCTCGACGTCACTCACTCTGCCCCTCAACTCAAGTCACGGCGAGTGCATTTATTCTCTTCAACACCGCGCGTACGTGTGTCGTTGTGTCAGCGTCGCTCTTCTGTTGGCTCAGCTTCCACCCTCTTATTTTTGGCGTTAATTTTCCCAATCCAAGCACAATCGCGCAGCGTGTGACTCCACTATTATTACAGTAGTACGACAGTTACACTCCTTACTCACCACACAGACACACACGGTCTAACCCCGGCGTAGCGTAACGGTCATATTTCCGTTCTCATTTTCAATTCATTCAACCTTGCCTCACAAATCACTAACACTAAGCCACGCTCGCTCGCCCTTGTTCTCTGCATCATTACGTTGTTATCTGTTCCGATTGGGTTCAAAGCTTTATGGTGATTGTTTAATTTCCCCACAGTAATTTTTAGGGTTCTGAGACTGAGCGTGAATTCCAACGATGAATTTCGACATTCGAATTTATTACTATTGTCTATTGATGGTTGTGGAATGTTACAATTAGAATTAGAATCAGTAGAATTTTAGAATAACAATGGTAGCTGCAATTTCTACGACTATAAACCCGAAGCGAGCTCCAACTCCAACGAGGCCTCCTTTGTTACCTTCTGAATCGGACAATGCACTCGCTCCTCCACGCAGGCCCAAAGCACGAGAAGTTACTTCTCGCTACATGTCTTCTTCTTCGTCCTCTTCTTCTTCTGTTTCGTCTCCTCCGCGACGATGCCATTCGCCACTGGTAACCAGGACGGGGAACAATTCAACCAGACAAAAGTCGACGCCGGTGCCTACGCCGACGCCTCTAGCCAAGCGGTCTCAGTCGGCGGAGCGGCAGCGGCGGCTAGGCACTCCTCGACCTAACAGCAGTGGAAATGACGCTCCGGCTGCTCAGAAGATGCTTTTCACTTCGACGAGAAGTTTGTCCGTTTCGTTCCAGGGTGAGTCATTCTCGATCCAGGTCAGCAAGGTGAAGCCGGCGCCGCCGCAGAGTGTGAGGAAGAGCACACCGGAGAGGAGGAAGACTGCAACAACACCAACGTCCGCCAGGGGAAGAGTAAATGGAAATTCTGATCAGACCGAGAATTCGAGGTCACTGGATCACCACCGATGGCCGGGGAAATTGCAGCAGCAGGCGAATTTCATGAACAGAAGCATGGATTGTGCTGATTTCGCGAGAAAATCGAATGGACAGGGGAATGTGGTGAGGTCACTGCACAATTTGATGGCGGATGTCCGAGCTTCTCAGGATGCGACGCCAAGATCGGAGCATAACAAAAATGGCCGATCTGAGTTGCAGCCTGATCCTGAACCTGAGCCTGTGCCTTCCGATAGCGAAAGTGTGACTTCTGGTAGTTCCTCAGGAGCACAGGAATATGGAGGAGGACAAGCACAACGGGCGTCTCGAGCGATTGTGGTGCCAGCGAGGTTCCTGCAAGAAGCAAACAATCGGTTGCGGCGCCAAACGGACCCTCCGTCTTCTAGGAATGGTGGAATTGGAAACAAAGCAATGGTTCCCCCTAAGCTTCTGGCGCCGAAAAAGTCAGCCTTTGATAGTCCTATTTCGTCTCCACGAGGTGTTGTGAATAGCAGAGTTCAAGGTTCGCCTATTCGTTCCGCGGTTCGTCCTGCTTCTCCGAGTAAGCTAGCCACGCCTTCCGCATGGTCCCCTTCGCGCGGATTGAGCCCGTCACGAGCCAGAAACGGAATCGCTAGTAGTCTGAGTAACAGGTTCGGTAATGAGCCTTCTGTTTTGAGCTTTGCTGTTGATGTTCCGAGGGGTAAGGTTGGGGAGAACCGGATTGTTGATGCGCATTTATTGAGACTCCTGCATAACAGGCTCCTGCAATGGCGTTTTGTAAACGCCAGAGCAGATGCTGCACTCTCTGCACAGACATTGAATGCGGAGGTATGTCTTTGTTTTTGTTCAAGTTTTTGAATTTTGTATTGTATTTAAACGCTTCTATTTATTCTACTTGCTTGTGCATTACTCTTTCACAAGCTATATTGGGTCTCATGTCAATTATATGGATGTTAGAAGAAAGATATTGAATAGATTTTGGTGCATTCATATAAAGGATCTCATATCATATTTATCCGATTTTGCTCTTCTGATATCACAATCATTGATGAGGAAATTAACTGTTAATATTATATGCAAGTGTAACAAATTATGAATTTGTTAAAATGTATTCTCTTAATTTTTTTTTTATCACCGGTTGAGATGCCTCATTTTTTCCTCTAAGGTGAAGGAGCCAAATCCATATTTATCATACTATTTGCTAGTATATTATTTTACAATTTTCTTTTGTTTGTTTAGTTTTTGTTATATTTTTTGCCTAAATATTCTTCCTCGTATCAGAGAAGCCTCTACGATGCATGGGTAGCTACCTCACAACTGCGAGAATCTGTTAGTGCCAAAAGAACAGAGTTACAGTTGCAGAAACAACAGTTCAAGCTGATATCCATCCTGAAGGAGCAAGTAAGATCCATACCTACCTGTGCTAAATTTACTGATGCATTTTATCGTTTCTCCTGTTGTTAGATAGTCTTGTAATTCAGCCCTTCATAGTGAAATGGTCATCCCAAGGAATCTGGTTTGATGTAGTTAGCTTGATTATTGATCATCTGTATCATCTTTGGGTACATATACATTGACTTTAACAATCCTTGGGGACTTGTTTTCTGATACGTGTTAATATGAACATTATACATAGGCAAATTGAAATCATGCCAAAATATGTAAATACAGTCCTTTTATCTTTTCTTATGCCAGTGAGATATGCAGTATAAGGTGGCAATGGTTACATTGTCTATATGTTCAACTTTTGTAATAAGCTTTTAATTGCAACTATTTTGCTCAGATGATCTATTTGGAAGATTGGGCTACTTTGGATCGGGTGTACTCTAGTTCACTCTCAGGAGCTATTGAAGCGCTAAGGGCTAGCACTCTTCGTCTTCCTGTTGTTGGTGGGGCCAAGGTACTTTCCTTTTATTATAGATAGACATTGTCGTGGAAATTCAGTTGTTATTACTTATTAGCATATTTGGGAATGGGATTGACATAAAAGCTCTGTATTTTTCTACAGGCAGACCTGCTGAATTTGAAGGAGGCTATTTGTTCAGCAATGGATGTGATGCAGGCAATGGCATCATCCATATGCCTATTGTCACCAAAGGTACATATTTCTTTTGTCATGCTGCCTTTTCTGGATTCTGGATCTCAATTATATTTGTGAAAGTGTTATTTTATATTCTAATAACTTCCAAGTGTCTTTATATCTCCCAGGCTAGATTATGATTGTGGTAGATAATCAACTAAGGTTGTTATACACCATTTTACTATGTCTTGTCTTGCCAATTGACCTGAACTCACAAGGTTTAATGGTTTCATAGATAAGTGCATACGAATCATTGCTAGCATATGTAAAATGGCATCGGACCTAGAAATTAAGTCTTGCTTCTTAAAATTTCCCATCTGAACTACTTCAAATTCCTTTGCCTCCTATGCTTAGTTGTAGAGTTAAACCAAAGAATTTAACTGCCCTAGAAGACTATAAATTGTTACCAACACTCGGTGTGATACATAAGGATTGTGCCTATCATGGACACTAAAAAATGGGCAACTTCCAATCAAAACATATACTCAATTTCATTTTCCTGAGTATGATATCATCTCTGTATATAAAATCTATTTAAAATTTAATCAAATCAGCAGAAACTATATTGCTTAACTGTATTATGTACGCAACTATAATATAATAGGCATAGTTTGAGATTTGAAACATTGCTAATTGTACTTATAATTTACCAGCTGTGCACTTGAAGCCCTTTTTTCTTTTATTTAGGTCTTTTAATTCTATTTTAAGGCTTCATATTGCACAACTATTTTCTTATTATTTAGATTTTCTACTCTTATCCCAGCTCCCCTTCTTGTCTTTCTATTATCATGTGCAAATGTATGTATCGATTGAGATATTTGATGAGAAGCAGAATGCAGAATGTCTTTAGTAAACAACCTTTTAGTGTTAGGGAAAGTATAGAAGACACTAAGTATCAACATTATGTTGTGTTTTTTTTTTTTATTGTTGTCTTTGTTTTAAGAAAATTCCACTATATCTATTGATTCTTACATATGTGCAATATGTTTAGAGAAAAAATGGTCACTGATGTGCATCAAGGAATAAGGGAAGTTGAGAGATATAACAGGGGTGTAGAAGTGAATGTATTTATTAGATGTCTTTATATTCTTATATTTATGTTCCCCTTCAAGAATCTGATGTAATGAACAAAACTAATTAACCCTGTATATGACAAAAAGTGCAGAATAAAAACTTTGTTTCATGTCCTCTTTGTTGGTCTGCTATGTATATGGCAAACAGTTTCCCTTTTTGGCTTTTTTTCAGTGTTATTCCTCTATCAGTCAAAGGTAGCAAATTTCCAAGCAATGTAGTTAAAATAGTAGGTTTGAAATGCAGAGTCTGAGTAGTAGATGGGTATTAATTTTGGGTGGAAAACATTTTGACATCCAGCTATCTGATGAGTTGGATCATTGGCCTCTCTTTTCTGCCTTTGTTGTTTTTTAATTTTACAAAGAGTGCAAGATATTTATCAAGGTAGGTTTGAGATGCAGAGTAGATTGAGTAGTAGGTTTGAATTGGAAAGTATCCATAGGGAGGGGAACAGTAAACATTCAGCAATCTGATGCTATTTGAAGTAGCTTTTTCCCCCTTTGCTATTTGCCTATGCTGATCCTTCTTTGATGCAAGGAGGAGGTCAGTGATAATTGATATTTGACTTTGCGCACATATTACTAAATGCAGCGGAGTCATTATTAATAAAAAATTGTTTCCCTTTTTTAAATTAACTTGCTCACTTCTCCCTTTATGAGTCTTCTAATTTGGGGAAGAGAAGGGAATGCGGGATCTTATTTTGGTTTAAGTCTTAAAAAGTTCAAAATTTTACAATTAGGTGAGATAATGACTTTATGAGGTATTTGTTTTCTAACATGTTAACCTATGTAAATAATGGCAGCTTCCTTTCCATCTCTGCCGACATGTATTTTTCTTCATTGCCAATGTAGTTCGATTAATTTATATTTGTTACACATTTGTCCATTTCATTTTAAGAGGTTAGTGACAAATAATTTAGTGGGACGGTAGTTCATCTGGTTTGCTTTATTTATTTCCTAGTCTTTCTTTACAGTCGGAATATACATATACATACATATATTTATGCATTTATGGATATCATATCCAGCAAAAGTGGTAGATGTCTTCAGGCTTTAGCAATTGGCACATCAAAATGTCTGAAAGCATTTGCTATTGATAGGTTGGACATGTAAATTCGCTGGTGGTTGAAGTTACCAACTTAAGTTCAAAGGAGCATGTATTGCTTGAAGAGTGCAAAGATCTTTTGTCGATGATTACAACCATGCAGGTAAATTTGGTATCTGGGAAAGAGTTTTTGATACTTAAATGTACTTTTGTGTTTATTGGATGATTGTTTAATGATGTTGCGGGTGTATGTATAGCTACAAACTCATTACTAAAATCCTTCTCATGAGCAGGTTAGAGAGAGTAGCCTGAGAACGCATATTACACAACTGAAATGCTTACCCAGAAGCCAACAATGAAAATAACAAGCAAATAACTACATTGTCTGACCTGCCTACTTTCAGTTCTAACATCATAACATAGGAGTGGTTATTTTGGTCTTGAATTCAATACATGAAACCGTCTTGCTAGGAAAGATTGAGGATTGCAAAGAGTGAAGATTGGAATTTGTCGTTCTTTAAATGGAAGTTATTTTGTATACAGATTTTTTTTTTGAAAAAAAAAATCCATTTTGTCCTCTTTGTTCTTTTATCCTGAGTCAAAGGATTAAGGATGTATATAAATTGTGTAGCATTTTATATTCTGTTTTTTTTTTTGGTGCTGCATTTGTATTTGTTAGCTGTTGACTTGTTAAAAAACGATCTCGTAATCGTAATAATACGTTTGCTAGAAAATCAATCAAATGAAATGTGAATACGGTTTAGTGTTTTTTCCCCTTTCCTCCCTTTAACTTAATTGTAATTACATTGCTGCCAGTAACGTCTGTTGATTCAAGTAGACTTGAATGGAAAAAATTGATGCAAACAAGATTTATCCTCTGAAATGGGTTTATTCAGCTGACTAGAATTAATTGGGGGTTAATATGTAATTTTTGAATCAGGAAAAAAAGCTTACATTAAAGTCATGCGAGACATTTCATCTTTCTTTTACTATATGATGGATAAATGCCTTTTCTGTGAAGTCCTTTTCATCTTTTAATCGACATATTATTCAATATTTCATGTTGTAAGTAAAAGCATAAAATAAAGAAAAATTCTGATGCACAATAAATTTAAGTTTCATTTATGTGTTAGTGTAAAACTGGTAATCCAATAATATAGTTACATTATTTAATAAATATAACATTTTATATAGTTAGATTTAAAAAATTATGTAGTAACACATTATTAAATATAAGAATATTTTTCATGCTGATAATATATGTAAATTAAATTCAAAACTTATAAATATATAAAATTAAAATGATTCTTTTAGGTCGAAAAAAACAAAAATTAAGTTTTTTTTTTTGGTCGGAGAATTAAAATGAAGTTGAATGATTGATCAATCGTTTTTTTTTTGGGTCGAATTGATTGATCAATCGTTAAACTAATTTATTTAGTAACGTTCACGTATAGAGCTGGATAAAAGAGGGAGTTGCTTTTAGCATCCTATTTTGCTATTCTCAATCCTCTCCTATTTTTGAAATTTCTTTCTTAAACCTTCTCATTCCATCACTTCTCTCTCACCTCCACCCCTTCCCAAACCACCTCTTCATTCACCTTTTTTTTCTTTTTAGAAATTAATTTCCAAAAGCTAATTAATGAAAATGGTTTCAAAAATTAATTTTCAAAAATTTCTAGAAAAAAATGGCATCTAAAAATGTATTTTGTTTATAAACTTTCAATTTTTAGAGATGAAATATTTCGTCTTTAAAATCTGTCTCTAATAGGTTTAGATACGAATTTAAGATATAGAAATTAACTTTCATAAGTCATTTTTCAACTCATTTTTATCATTTAGCTTTCAGGAATTAGTTTTCGAAAACTTTTAGGAAGTTGATTATTGTGAGAAAATCACTTTTTTATGGAGGTGTGAATAGTAAAAAAAGTTGATAAAAGTAACTCCCAAGTCCCAACAAAGGACCAATCTGATTCGATCTGTTACGATACATAATTGGTTGTTGGGCGGGCTGATTCACTATTGTTTTAGTGCGGACTTGAACAAAAAACATAGTGGGTAACCATTTTTTAATTTTAATTATCAAAATATTATTATATTTTATTTTTTAAAAAAATATTCATGTAGGAAATAGTAAAAGTAAATTTTATAATTTTTTATACAATTTTCAAAATAAAAAATAAAATATAAATGAAATAATATTTAATAATTAAATATGAAATAGAGACTAAAAAAACAGAAAATAAATTTCTAATATATTTTCCAATGCTTATTTTAAAATTCAACAAAAAAATAGCTCTTTTACACTCTTTGCAATTTGTGTGTGTAATATATAAACAATTAGTCTTGTTTCCATAATCCACCTTTTAAAAAATAAAGCATTTTTTTGGTTTTTCAAATGTTTCTGTCATCAATAAAACATGATGTAAAATATCATTATATTAGTTCTTAACTCAAGGATCTATTGGACACATTTTTCCTAGTCAAACAAAGAAAGACGAACAAATTCGGTGACATTATGATTATGTGACAATATTTATTATTATTATTGTTGTTGTTGAGGTGGAAAACAAATCAAGGAATAGCAACGTTATCTCCATCCCAGTATCTCTCAAAAATTTCTTGAATTAAGATTTCATAATTCTTCACTCTTTCTTGTATTACTATATTATTTTTATTAATTTAAGCAACTCAATCACTTTTTATCTCCAACTCAATAATTCTCAAAAGTTTCTTAAATTTACCTCACATTCTATTCTATCAATAAAAAATTTCAAATAACTAAATGGAAAAAATAATAATAAAACTTGCAAGAACCCACTTTTTGGATTGCTGTTATAAGGACTGATGAGGGAACAACAACACAATAATAATACATGGCACACTCAAACAGTTAATGCAGCGGAAATAAATCCCCCTAACTTGTAAGAATATATGAGGAGCAATAATAAATGAACATCAATAGCAATTCACCAAAATCACAAAAGACACACCAAGATTTTTAACGTGGAAAATCCCTCAAAGTAAGGGTAAAAACCACAGGTTGTTCAGACAAAAGAAATAGCTTCACTATAATTAACAATGGTACAAAAGAGTCTCAATCAAGTGCACAAAACAGTGCTAACACCCAACCAAACAACAAAGCTATAAAGCTTATAAATAGAGAACAAGGAAGATAAAAAACCCCAAATACACAGCTACTGTGCGAACTTAATATCTCCCAACTCAAACCTCGTATCAACGATACAACCGTTTAGAATGAAGAACCAGATGTTTCAAACCTTCTATCAAAATTTCAGCCTGATCCAACCGTGAAAGAATATGCAGCAGCGATTTTATAGTTTCAACTCTATGTAAAAGCGAAAATGACTTTCTCTCTTCCTCTGTCTCTCTCTCTCTCTATGAGTGCTCATGTTCTCTATGACTTGAAGATAGGGGAAGTGCTCTCATGGAAGTAATAAGGGAAATCTAGCTTCCATTAGAATAGGGGGAGAGTCCCTAACTCCCTTAGATTAGTCAGTTGTCTAGGTGGATGAATGTAATTATTTACGACCTTTATTTTGCTTCTAATTTCTTGCTTAGCTTGTCTTTAAATTTTGTTTTACATTCTGATTTAAGTTTTGTTTTTACATGTCTTGATGATCATGGTTTAATTTCTTGATTTTTGATTGATTCTAGCTTGGTTGATGGCTTGTGAAAAATTGGTTTTCATAGGCTATTGGTGTGTGATGTTGGTTTGATTCTCTAATGATGTTCTAATGAATTTAGATGCTATTATTAATTTGTTTTGATGATGGAAATGAACTTCTAAATGGTCATGGATATAGGAGAATTTATGAGAAAAAGTTGTAGTTTTCCTTGAGCTAAATTTACTACTAATTTAGTGCTAACTCATGACATGGAGGAATTGATTTATGGCTTACTTAATACTTGTAGCAAATTCGGATTTCATGACATAATCCACTAAAGGATGAATTAAATTTTGATACACCATGAATCTAACTTATAATCTTGGTATTAGACTATTTACTTACTAAGTTTCCTACTTCTAGTAATTTTAATTCCAAGTTTCCCTTAGATTTTTATTTGAAGTCTTATTAATTCCATATTGATGTCTCTAATTCTTATTCTTGTTTCCACTTACATGCATCACATATACTAAGCTTATTCTTGAATCTCTATTTTTCCTTGTTATGAATTTCGAATTCCTTACCTTATTGCTATTTAAATTCCTACTCTTTACTTTATTGTTATTTAGTTTTCTATGCTTTATTTTGTTACTTTCAAGCTTTCTTGATTATCTATTCTTGATCATTTACCTTATTGTTATTTAAATTTCTACTCTTTACTTTGTTGCTATTTAATTTTCATTTTTTACCTTATTTCCTTTGATTCTTGAATCTTTACCTTATTGTTATTCCATTACTATATTGCCTTGATTTTTTATTCTTTACCTTATTTCCATTAAATTCCATTTCTTTATTTTATTGCCTTTGGATTTTTATTGATTCTTGATTCTTTACTATATTTTTATTTAAATTCCTTTCCTTTACTTATTGTCTTTAATTTACTTCTTGAATCCTTATTTTATCCTTGATTCTTTATTCTCAATTCCTTGTCTATTCCTATGTTCCTTAATTCTTGATATCTTATTGTTGAGTCTCAAAAATATCATAAGGAAAATTATGATGTTTTAGATAGCTCACTTCTCAAGTTTTAATGCTTAACAAATTTGGGTTAAAATACTTATCATAGACACATAAATGTTTAATGACTTATCTATGATTTCAGCAAGTCATTCTGAACTTATAAAGACTGTCTAAAGTGCTTTCAACCTGTCTAAAGTGGAAAAGCCTTCTGAAGGTTCAACCTGTCTGAAGTGTTGAAGCCGTCTGAAGTGCTCAACCCGTCTGAAGTGTTGAAGCCGTCTGAAGTGCGCAACCCGTCTGAAGTGTTGAAGCCGTCTGAAGTCTCATTAATGACGTGGCACTCTTTGCTTAAGTATGTGAAGACATCTCTGAAATTCTGCTGAGTCAAGCGTTCTCTGCTGCACGTACCTTTTCAAACATATTTATGGCAAGGAACACAGAGACCTTTCCTGGTATATTTGAATTTCATACACCACTGAGGAAATCCCTGCCACGCAACCTTTGCAGCAACAACAGTGGCAGCTTTATGGCAGCAGCAACCTGGTACTGTGTGTCAGAAAAAAATCAGAACTCTCAGAAGCATGTCTCACAACGGATTGAAGATTGGTTATAAATAGCCTTTCATGAAGACCATCAAGAGCGGACAACATGTACAAGAAAGTCTAAGAGATATCACGCTGCAAGTTTTTCTGTAAAAACACTCTGATTTCATATTCATTGTACATCATTTGTATATCCTGAGTATACCTCAGTTTTTATTGTACATCGTCTCTGTTTAAGCTTCAAACTTGTGTAGTTTAAAAGCTTAGACATATCTCTTTGTAAAAATTGTCTTTGAGCCTGAAGAGGCTTGTCTGTAAAAGAATACTTGGTTGTAGAGCCTGAAGAGGCTTGACTGTAAAAGAATACTTGTAATCTTGGTGAAGATTTAGAGAAAATCCAAGTGCTAGTTGGCATTGGGACTGGACGTAGCTCACAGTGGTAGTGAGTGAACCAGGATAAATTCCTTGGCTAAGTTTTCTATCCCTTATCTCTTGTCAATTTTTTTATACTAACCAAAGGGTGTTGAAAACTGTTCTGATAATTTTAAAAAACAAGAAACCTTTTTAAAGATATTTTCAGAAGCCTTCTTAAGAAACTTCAGACAGCCTCTTAAACCTGTCTGAAACTGTTGTAAACTTAACCATTTGCGAAAAGCTTCCATAAATTATTAAGAAACACTATTCAACCCCCCTTCTAGTATTTCCCTGTGTTTCTACACTTATTCTGTTTCAAAGTTTCATGAATCTAATATAAATTTATAACTCTTGAGACTTAATACTTAAGGACAAAAGTTAATTCCTGAAATTATGATGAGTTTAGACCATTCTATTAATCCAACTATTAATCCAACTAGTTTATGACAATTTTACTTCATTTTTCCCTAAACTATTTAAAAGAAAGAATTCAGACTTTATGTACTTAATTATGATCTTAATCTAAATCATTCTTTTATACTTATGAGTTTTATGATTGATAGATATGTTAATAATTATCTTACATTAACCTACCTATGGTTAATTTTATCATAGAAATCTTAGTTACTTCATTTTGATTTCTCTTCTCACTTTCAATTCAATTATTTTCCTATTTACATTGAACTCTTTATTCAAGTACCTTTCATTGAGTTCTTTGACAAGCTTGGTTGTTTTCTTGATTTAATTCTTCTCTCCTTATTTCTTACCATTTTGGTTCTAGGAATGAATATGCCTTGATTCATTTAATTTCCCTTGTTCCCTTATCTCTATTCGTTACTTTGATTTATTTAAATTCTTGCCTTTATTTTTGAACTTTTATGATCCTTTGGTAATTGAATTTCTTATTCTTATTTCTTCCACAAGTTTGTGACTTGCCTACTTGATTGATATGTTATTTTTCCTTCAATTGCTTCTTATGATTCTTGATTGAATTGATTTGATTTTCAATTCCAATAATTCTCTTCTCTTATTAAACGCTAATCAACCATATGGTCCATAGTTTAATGAGGGTAAGTGGGATGTAAATCCTATGACCTTAGGAAACTACTTAAACTCAATTAAATTACCTTATGATAATTATTAATGGTATCCTATACCTTTCTTGATGAAATAAAATTAATAGATATGGTTAATTGGTGTGTGTACCAATTCAGCCTTAACAAGAAATTAAAGAATTACTTGTTTGATGAATTTTTTGCTTGGAATTAATGTTGAATGCAAACTTGAATTTTGAAAATGGTATATGATTGATTGGATTTGATTATGATGTCAAGTGCTTGAATTGTTTGATTTAGAATTATAAATTATACATAATGCGTTCAAGCATCTGGCAAGAGCAAGTATTATGATGATGATGATAATAGGCACAATTATTATCCTTAAAATTAGTAAAGATGCTTAGCAAGTTTTTTGAGGAAAATCAATGATTTACTTTCTTTTCCTAAATAAAGTTTTACAAAAAGGTCCTAAGTAAATTGATTTTTTTTAGGAGATTTTCCCTTGAATATAGTGTCATTCAAAATCTACCAAATTTTGTTGATATGGATTCTTCAAAATAATTACTAAGAATCGAGCCTAAGAAAGAAAGAAAAATGATGGACTTAATAGATATGGATATGGATGTTAATGTTTGTGGAAGAAACGAACACTCATAAAGAGTGTAAATACCTTAACTGTGCATGTATGTGTTTAATTGCATTTATTGTCATTCATAATACTTTTCCTTGTGGAAGCATGAGGGTAATTCCCAAAAAATGGTTTCATACGGCCTGTGATCCAGGAGGTAGCATACACCAGCAGGTCCCGGTCCACCTGTCACAATGGTTGGGGTTTGCCTTTCCAAACCGTGGTGAGTGATTACGGCTTGGTCACGTTATTATTATTATTTGGTTGATTTATGGTAGTTCTATTATTACTGTTAATAATGTTATGATTACCGTAAATGAATCTATGGTAATTGTCTGTTAATTGTGATTACTGTTTGTTATATGGAGCAACTGTCGTTATCCGTATTTAACTCTAAAGCTTTGATTTTCTCTTTCACTTCTTTATGTCGGATCACTATCTCACCCTCTCTATTTGTCTGAATGTATGATTAATCGTATGTCTGATAGAAGATGGTAGTGGCAATAAGGATCATCTGCTTCAGTAATGGAGTGCGGTAGATAGGATAAGATTTCCACTGCACGGGATGGATAAATCCCCACTAATAGTAGTAGGTGACACGAGGAATTCTGATAGATTAGAGTCTCCATTTGTTAATTATTAGGCACAACCATGATGAAGCTTAGAACAACATGATGACCTTGAACAAAGGTGACCACATCTGTCTAGTTGAGGGGTTTATACGAAATCTACTTTTATTACCATAATGTTTTGTACTAAACGACTTTATGCTCAAAACAGATTCATGACATATCTATACAAATGCATATTCAGTTATTTACTTCCGCTCATTTTATTTTGTTGTAAAGATCATTAAAACATTTTGCAAAAATAAAAAATTCACCACTTTTCCATTACTTATTTAAATTATACCTCAACTATCGGGTGTGTCACACTCCACATAGGAAGGGAGCCAATACCCAACATATCTTCTCCTCACAAAACCATGTGGAGATAACCGCCAAACCGACAATCTCACAACAAACTTCAAACTTTTTTCTTGGCAATGCTTTAGTCAACATATTAGCACCATTATCATCAATATGAATTTTAAATAAGTCCAACAACTTAGCATCCAAAGCATCACATATCCAATGATACCTTACATTATTATGTTTGGACCTAGAATGGAAAGTTGGATTCTTACCAAGATGGATAACACTTTGACTGTCTAACGGCTAATTGTCTTGCACTAAACCAAGCTCCTGCAAGAATTTCTTCAACCATAGCAACTCCTTGCATGCTTCAATAATGGCAATGAACTCCGCCTCTGTAGTAGACAATGCTACACACCTCTACAACTTTGATTGCCAAGCCACAACTACCCCTGGAAACTTAATCAAATAGCCCGAAGTGGACTTTCTGGAATCAATGTCTCTAGCCATATCTGAATCTGAATAGCCCACCCAGGTAGGCTTATCACCTTCAAAACAAAGCTTCATATCAACAGTACCATGAAGATACCTCAGAATCCGTTTCACAGCATTCCAATGTTCTTTACCTGGGTTTGACAAAAATCTACTGACCGTACCAACAACACGTGCAATATCTGGTCTTGTACACACCATTGCATATATCAAACTACCCATTGTAGATGCATAAGGACCTCTCTCCATGTGTGACTTCTCAGCTTCATTTGAAGGACTCTGTTTAGCACTCAGTTTAAAATGAGTTGTAAGAGGAGTGCTCACAGCCTTAGCTTTTTCTATCTGGAATCTCTGCAACACCCTTTTAATATAGTGTTCCAGTGATAGCCAAAGCTTCCTTTTCTCTCTATCACGAATGATTATTATACCAAGAATATGTTTAGTAGCACACATGTCTTTCATGGCAAATGACTCCCTCAATTGCTTTTTCAACCTGTCAAATCCTGGAAACATCTTTTCCAATAATAAGCATGTCATCAACATACATTAACAAGATAATAAAGTCATCATCAAAAAACTTTTTAACAACGACACAATGATTAGAAGTAGTCTTCTTATAGCCTTGCTCACACATAAAAGACTCAAACTTCTTATACCATTGCCTCGGAGCTTGCTTCAGACTGTATAGGCTCCTTTTCAGCCTACACACATAGTCTTCTGAAAGCCATCAGGTTGCTTCATATAAATCTCTTCCTCCAAATCGCCATGAAAGAAAGCAGTCTTCATGTCCATTTTCTCTACCTCTAAATCAAGAGTAGCAACCAAACTCAGAACTGCTCTAATGGATGACATCTTCACCATAGGTGAGAAAATCTATGAAATCAATACCCTTTCTCTTTCTGAAACCTTTCACCACTAATCTAGCTTTGTACCTTTGAGACACGGGATTACAATCATGCTTCACCCTGAATATACACCTATTTTCCAAGGCCCTCTTGCCCTTAGGAAAATTCACTAAGTCAGAAGTGTGATTATCATGCAAGGATTTCATCTCATCTTACACTGCATCCAGCCACTGTTGCTTTTCTTCACTATCCAAAGCCTCTTCAAAACACCCAGGTTCTCCACCATAAGTCAAGGTCACATACTCATCATAAGAATACGGTCTCTGTCTGTTAGACCTCCTGAGTTGGACATGAGGTGGTTCAGGTGCATCATCAAGATTCTTATCATGTGACATCTCATTTTCCTCCTGGTTATCACCAATAGAAACTTCTAATCCACCTCCAACCTGTTGATCATCAACATCATCATGTTGTTCACCATGTTAAACACTACCCTCAACATTATCCATATTATGAATAGACAATCGCATAGGATCAACATCATTCAGATTTCTATCTTTCTCGGGAGTAGTCTTCTCCACCTCATCAATGTCCTCAATGGTTTGGTCTTCCATGAACCGTACATCATGACTTCTAACAACCTTATTATCAATAGGATTATAAAACCTGTAGCCAAATTCATCCTCACCATAACCAATAAAGATGCATTGTCTTGTCTTCGCATCCAACTTGGACCTTTCATCCTTTGGAACATAAAAAATTGCCTTGCAACCGAGGACACGCAAATGATCATATCTCACATTCTTTCCAAACCAAATTTTGTCTGGCACTTCATTATCAAGGACAACTTTATGAGTGAGATTAATAACATGCACAACCGTGTATAATGCCTCACCCTAGAAATGCTTGGGTAATTTAGCATCTGAGAGCATACATCTCACTTTCTCAAGCAATGTCCTGTTCATCCTATCTGTTAAACCATTCAGTTGAGGAGTTTTGGGAGGAGTATTCTCATATGCAATACCATGCTGGTTGCAATAAACATCAAAAGGTCAACAATACTCACCACCATTGTTAGTACGTATGCATTTCAGCTAGGGGTTGTAGAAACACAGGGAAACACTAGAAGGGGGGTTGAATAGTGTTTCTTAATATTTTATGAAAGCTTTTTGTAAACAACAAGTTTAAAATGATTTCAGACAGGTTTTTGAGAGACTGTCTGAAGTTCCTTAAGACGACTTCTGAAAATGTATTTTAAAAGATTTTCTTGCTTTTAAAATATCAGAATTGCTTTTCAACACCCTTTGATTAGTATAAATAAATTGACAAGAGATAAGGGTAAGAAAACTTAGCCAAGGAATTATCCTGGTTCACTCACTACCACTGTGAGCTACGTCCAGTCCCAATGCCAACTAGCACTTGGATTTTCTCTTAATCTTCACCAAGATTACAAGTATTCTTTTACAGTCAAGCCTCTTCAGGCTCTACAACCAAGTATTCTTTTACAGTCAAGCCTCTTCAGGCTCTACAACCAAGTATTCTTTTATCAACCAAGCCTCTCCAGGCTCTCAGACACATAAAGTGTTTACAAATTAAACTAAGTTTAAGTTTCCACGAAACATAAACTTAATCTTTTCCTGTACTAGAGGTTAACTGAGTACTACTCAGGATACAATGAATGAATTCTAAGTACAAGGGTAAGACAGTGATACAAGTATATAAGTTTAAGTACAATCTCTGTCTTTGATATGAGGAATAACATCCTCTGAGAATTGGCTAGGTAGATACTGACTTTAAGCTCCAGCCTTGTTCTCCAACCATTGGTTTCCAGGGGCTACATTCTCACCCGTATCATTGGAATAACCAAGGTACATTTGTGGCTTCAAACCATTATTGGTTCATTGTCATTTTGGCCAACTTGGTTGGTAGTTCTTCCGAACAACAATCTTTGACTAACTGACCAATAGGTCGGCAGCATCTTCAATTTCAATCTTGAGGCTATTTATATGTTCTAATGAAATATAGCCGTTTGAAGATGTTTGATAATACCGTTGAGATGTTGATGATGTGGCTCATATAGCCGTTATGTAATAGTGTCTCAAACGGTTGCTTCTTCTTAAGCAAATAAGTGTTCAGAAGACCCTGTTCTGACACTTCTATAGATGAGCTCTTTTGAGAGATTTTCTCGATATATCTCTGCTAATTCTCTCTCTTGACTTTCTTCTGATTTCTTCTGATTTCCTCTGGAGTGTATATGAGGAGGTATCCGTTGAATTTGTCCTTTAGCCTATTCTGTATATACTCCTTTTTCATTTGCTCCTGACACCATTTCTTCTTTCTTCTTTGAGTGAGGTGTCTTGTCGAATAGTTGTTGTTGAAGTTTCTTCTTTGAATAAATACATATGATATTATAGTCGTTGAATCATATAGTCTTAGCTTCTGTATTGATTTCTTCAATGTTGAAATCTGTTCCATGCACTTAGAGAGTTTATATGTTCAGACAATTGATTTCTTCACATATACTCAAATGCTTGCTTTTATCTCATTGTAATTTTATCAGCTTCAACATGTGCTCATCTTATATAATTGTTTCAAGCTTATTTTAATTCTCCAGCTTGAGATGCTTTCAATAAGCTCTTTTCTTCAGATAATATATTTCTTCTTTTCTTCAGACGATTGCTGCTATGTTCTTCTTTGCATTTTCTTCTTCTGAGATATAGATGAATAAAGATGTTGAATTTAATATGTTTTATTCAAACATCTTTCTGGTTGCTTTTACTCAGTCTTCTGATCAGTTCTGGGCAGCAGCAGGTGCAGTAGGTCTGCGCACACAAAAATGCCTTTTGTTGCAGGTGCAACGGTCATTGGAGAAAGTCATTGCAGAGTTTCCTTATTTGTGCAAGACTTTAGTCGAGGTATAAAAGTATGTTTAGCTTTTATACTGAAATGCCTTTTGTTGCAGGTGCAGCAGTCATTAGAGAAAGTCATTGCAGAGTTTCCTTATTTGTGCAAGACTTTGATCGAGGCATAAAAGCATGTTTAGCTTTTATACTGAAATAAGTGTACTCCATTTTGGTAGAGTGTGCTTTACACTTTAGCAACGTCTTCAAGAGATCAATTATTGATTCTGTTTGTAGACTTCTTCAGATAGTCTTCACGTCTTCAGACGGTCTTCACGTCTTCAGACGGGTTGCGCACTTCAGACAGCTTCAGCACTTTAGACGAGTTACGTTCTTCAGACGAGTTGCGTTCTTCAGACAGCTTCAACACTTCAGACGAGTTGCTTACTTCAGACAGCTTCAACGCTTCAGACAACCTTTATATTAAATCGTGCATTTGTTCTTCTGATCCTGATCTTCTGATTTTGTGCATTTGTTCTTCTAATCCTTATTTTGTTCATCAAGTCTTCTTATGAATATTCCAACCTGAAACACAATCAACAAACCAATACCTTTCTCAGTAGAATCTGTTTATATAATCTTATTTGTTCTTATTATGTTCTTATATAATCTTATTTGTTAATAATTAAAACTAAAGGATATTAAGTCTTTGAGTCAGGTTTGAATGCTCAAACTGATTAATAGACTTCACAGGGGTGTTCGCGGTTCGGTTTGGATTGATTTTGAGGCAAAAAAACCATCTGATCCGATCATTGCGGTTTTATCATTTCATCATCTGGTTGGTTTTATTTTTTTTTCAAATCTGGTCCAATTTATATTGGATTGAATTGGATTAGTTTTTGGTTTTTTAAAGAGACAATAAAAATATTAGATAAAAATGATAAAATTGAAATAATAGTAAATATTTCTTATTGGAATTATATAAAAAGAAGGACATGAGACATGAAAACTAATTTAAAACTAATTTTAAATTGATATATTTATAGAAATATTAACATGATATTTGATAATAAAATCATAAAAAGTATATTAGTATAAGTAATTTTATAAATATATGTATATATAAGTTCGGTTTTGATTGAATTGGATCAATTTTTAACATAGGATCCAAAAACCAATCCAATAAAAATTTTGATTTTTGCGATTTTTGATTTTTTGGATTTTGATTTTCAGTTTTTCGGTTCGATTTATGCGGTTTGCATTGGATTGGATTGGATATGAACACCCCTAGTTTCAGCTTCTTGCCTGACTATCTTTCAACCAAAGCATGAAATTGTTTTAATTTCTCAAGCACTTGTTCTTTTCTCTGTAAAGCATACATCCATAGTTTTTCTGGAACAATCATCAATAAAGGTAACAAAGTAAAGTGCACCACTTAAGGATTTTACCCTCAATGGACCATAAGCATCAAAATGTACCAATTGCCACAACTCTAACTTCCTTGAGGAAGGATACGTCTTGAAGGATACTCTAGTTTGCTTACCAATCATACAATGAGAACATCTCTCCAATTCTGCACTCTTTAACCCTTGAAGAACATCCTTTTTAGCTAAGCGATTCAACTCATTTTCACTAATATGACCGAGCCTTCGGTGCCACAAAGATGCCTCCATACCTATAACATTCACAATCTTTAGCAACCAAAGCTTTTGTAAAATACAGTTTACATGATTTCTCTCCTCTAGCCACAACCAAGTTACCTTTGGTGAGTTTCCACTATCTAGAACCAAAGTGGTTATCATAACCACTATCATCAAACATCTACACAATGATCAAATTAAAACAGATGTCAGGAGCATGTTTGACTCCTTTAAGAAACAATTGCATTCCCATGTTAGTTTGCCAGAAAACATCACCAACACCAATCACCTTAGACATACCATCACTACCCATCTTCAACACTCCACAGTCACCAAAAGTATAAGATGTGAAGAACTTATTCCTCGATGTAACTTGTAGTGTAGCACCACTATCAACTAACCACCTGCTATCATCTGATACACGATTAACTGACTCATGGTCATGAAGAATAACAAGATCACCACAAGTAGCAGTAGCAACACGATCATCATAATCATCACGGTCCTTCTCTTTCTGCTTACCCTTCTTGCGTTTGTTCTCATTTTTCCACAGAAAACAAATCTTCTGTATGTGCCCTGTTTGATGACAATAATGGCACTCCATGTTGAGTCTCAAGACTTAAATATCCCTTCATTTAGATTTGATGATAACAAACTTAAATAAACAGTTAAAATTGCACAAACTGTACTTAATATTTTGTTGTTATTTCAGACCCATCTGAAGTTGGATGCTTCTGAAGCATGATCAACTGATCTAAAGTTGGAAAGTGTTTGAAGTTTCAACCCATCTGAAGTTTGTGTGTCTGAATTCCTGAAGGCATATGAAGCTGAAGTTCTCTGAAGAGTTTCTGTCTGAAGATAACTTATCAGAACTCAAGGCTGAACAACGTGGCAAGGATATTCCGCTACAATTACTGTACGTTTTTCAGAGGTCAGGACGCGTCTCTATATGAATGTTAGAGGTGAAGACGACGCATGCTCCCAGTGTACGATTGTCAGATTTATTCCTAATGGATTCAAATGATTTCACAATCATTCCTTCCAACATAAAAATTCAAATTAGTCCGTGCCCTGCCTATAAATAGCGTAAGACCTTCAAGGATCAATGTTGAACAACCTAAGAGAAACTACGCATAAAAAGAAGCAAAATGCTATAGATTTATTTGGAGAAATCATACTCTGATATTTTTTCATTGTACTCAAATCTTCATATTCTGTGTTTTACATAATAGATTTACATTTCTTTGAACAAGAACTTTGCTGAAGTTCAAGTTCATCTTTTATCTATAAACACTTAGTGTGTAGAGCATGAAAAGGCTAGGTGAGCAAAATATACTTGTGTAGAGCCTGAAGACGCTAGGTGTGCAAAAAATACTTGTATTTAGCCTGAAGAGGCTTGTCTGAAAACAATACTTGTAATCTCTTCAGATTAGTGGAAAATCTAGTAGCTTATTTTAAATTTTATATATATATATTTCACTAACTGAAAGGGAATTGGAAAGATAAGTTTACAAACGTTTTTCTGAACTCTTTTAAAAATAAGCTTTTTAAGAAAACTCTCTTGTCTGAACTTTTCAGAAAAGAGAAGTAACTTCAGACAGTCTTCAAAAATTTGTTTGAAATTTTAGTAAACTTACTGTTGTGAAAAGGTTTTTGAAAAAATCAGTTAAGTTTGTAAAACACTATTCAACCCCCTTCTAGTGTTTTCCCTGTGTTCTACAGTTGGTATCAGAGCTCAGCCTCTGGGTTGAGCACCTGAAAAGTGTTAGAGGAGTAGATCCAAGCAAATGGAAACCTATACAAGCAACAGTCACTGCATCACAGAAGGAGCTTCTGTGACTAGGTCTCTAGCCTTCAACGGAGAGGACTACCACTATTGGAGAGATCATATGAAGCTCTTCATAGAGTCCAACAACATAGATCTCTGGGAAGTAGTTACAAATGGTGACTATGTTCCTATGCGTGGTGGTGTTCCTATCCCAAAGTCAGAATGTATGGGAGAACAAAGAGCCAGAGTGCAACTGAATGCTAAAGCCAAATTATACTTGGTTTGTGCTCTTAAAAAACCAGAGTATGAGAAGGTTCATGGATGCAATTTAACTAAGGAGATTTGGGATACTTTAGAATCAACCCATGAAGAAACTGAGCACGTGAAGCAATCTAAAATCAGCATGCTTGTTCACCAGTACGAGATGTTCAAGATGCAGGATACAAAAACAATTGATCAGATGTTTGGAAGGTTCCAAACAATCACTAATGGACTAAAGTCCTTAGGAAAGACCTATGATTCTGGAGATCATAATAGGAAAATCCTAAGGAGCTTATCCTAAGGAAATTAGGTCGCTATGACCGAAGAACTTAGCGAGGAAGAGAGTGGCGTTTTTTGTGATTCAGGGGACTCGATCCACTGCAGGCATGACCTCAAAGCGCATGTCTCATTGCACCCTCTTCGGAGCACTCGACAGCCGTTGCAACTCATATCCAACTCCAACTGAAAACCACCTCCAATATAATGATTATTATTATATTTTATAACAATAGAGATTTCCTGGTTTGTGATTGGTTGTATTTAATATTAAGAAGGAAGAATCGTCTTTTGTGTCAGCACCGAGTTGTACATGTGTGTTTGTATTTTGTGACCTGAGAGAGTGGAAAAAGGGAAGGGGATGAGAGATGGTGGGGTTATGGAGTAACTGTGGTTGAGTTGAGTTTGACAGTGATATGGGGTCCTTTGCGGTGTGTGGGGCAGTGAAGGGAAGGGAATATTATATATATCTTCTCCCACTGTCCAAGTTCTGTGTAAGAGTGACACCGTGTTTGTGCAGCGATGGATATGAGTGTGACCGGTAATTCACTAAACTAATATTTGAAGGTTATCTTAATCAACACAAAAGTATTAATTTATTTTAATAGCTTTTAGCTTATAACCTACAAGTTATTTTAGTTAATTTATAATTTTTATTTTTCTTCTATTTTTTATCTTATATATATTAATATATTTTTTATTTGTTTTTTTGTCTTTTTATATCATTTTACATTTATTATCTAGTTTATTGGTCAGTTTTACCAAACACTTTTAATCTAATAAGTTAGCTTATAAGCTCGGAACATATCAACTAGTAACTAGCTTATAAGTTAAAAGCTAACTTATCAACTACCAGCTAGTATATCAGCTAATTTTACCAAATACACAAATTTTCAAAAACATGAGTTGTTCGTATATGATTAGTATTAGTATTCATGAAGCCTATAGAAATCACAAAATGTGGCTGGAGTAGATCCACGCCCACCAAAGCCGATTATTGTATTTTATAAAATTTATACAATAAAAAATATACAATAATTCATATGACACAAATTTCTCTTTATTTCTTTCAATCACATTACCTCTCATATTTCATATTTCTCTCTCTTTACTCTTTTCTTTCTTCCTCTATCTATGTTGTATGATAAACAACATATACAACTAACTTTACTCTTTTAAAAAAGTATTGTAAAATTGAATGTAATAACAAGCTAGGATTGTAACTTGATATTTCTACGTCCGAAACGTATTTTATTCAAGGAATTGATTGATGGCTCCTATCTCCGGCATCAATGTTAAGGTAGCGATCATGGAAACACAAAAGTTGAAGTAATGGTACGCAAAGTACAAAAAAAAAAAAACACACACACACACAAATACAAACAAGTATGGTGAAGGCTAGCGTGAGACACCAATTGCTTGTCTCACACCTGTTTTTACTCATAGTATCCGGTTAACCAATGATCAAAAAATAAAATATTATTATTTTATATAAAAGTGATAAAAAAATCAAATTTATAACTGCAATGCGACACCACTCTCTTCTTTCTTTTTACTAGCTTTTATTCTCTCTCTCCACCTAGCTGAGGAGCAGTATCACTTTTTCTTTTTTTATTTGGGAACTTCAAGTAAGTTTCAAACTCTTATTTTCCTTCTTCCTTCTCTAAACAACTCAAGCTTCAACCAATTTGAATGGCGCAGTGGTTCGACTGCAAGTTGACGAACTCTGGCGAGGCAGCGGGCTTGGTGGACCGAGAGGCCGCGGAGGGTAGAGAAGATCACGATGATTCTGTTCGCGGGTGGAGACATCTGAAGACGCGTCGGTGGGAGAAGAGGGGTGGGGATTCCAGCGCAGTGAATATGTGGTTGGACTGCTACGTGATTGGCCATGGCGATTTTGGGAGCTATCGAGACGGTGGTGATTCGGTGAGATGGCCGGAAGGCTCGGTGGAAGCTCCATGACTGTTCAATGAGGGTCCGTGTTCCCTGATTGTGGCTGGGTTTAGCAGATTATTTTTATTTTGCATTAGTGTTTTGTGGTGTTTCCAAATAGAGAAAACATGACGCAGATCAGATAGGTGGAGAGATAAATAAAAAGAAAGAAGAGAGTGGTGGCTACAGTACAATTGCAAATTTGAATTTTTTTAATCACTTTTTAAATATAAAGTAGTAATATTTTATTTTTTATCATTGGGTAACCGGATACTCTAAGGGTATGTTTGTGACTTGAATTTTGGAGGGGAAGGAAGGGAAGGGAAGGGTTTATTGGAAGCCCTTCCTTTGTGAGTTTGAGTATTTTACAAAGTTTTTCCCTCCTCTTTTCCCCCTCACTTCTCCCTCCAATCCTTTCCTTTCCCTCCTCTCTAAACTCACAAACACACCCTAAGTAAAAATAGGTTGCTCACCGGTGAGACATTTAATTGGTGACTCACGCTAGCCTTCACCGACAAGTATAATGATTCAGGGGGGAATTTTTATCTAATCCGACTACGGGTTTTGGTAGTCTACGTAATTTTACCACAAGGATCAGGGCCGACCCAATGTTTATAGGGGCCTAAAGCGATTTTTATAATGAGGCCTTTTTTATCCTCTAATTCAATATATTAACGTATGTTTATTAGAATATTTTTTAAAAAAAGTTATCTATTTAAATAAATTAATCTACTTACATTGACACAATAGAGTATACTCAAGTAAAGTGACATGTTTATTTATATATATATTTACTAAAGGGCAACACTCAACAAAAAAGAGAGTCCGAAAGAGTAAGAGAAAATATGTATTATCAATATAGCACAATAGAAAAAAAAGACACAGAAAAAAAAGAAATAGAATAACTGATGAGACAAATTAATGTTAAAAATGGATAGAATCAATTATTAATAATTATTATTTATGAGAAGAGAGAAAGTCGTGATAAAATAAGGCCTTCTAAGAAAAAAAAACTTAGTTAATCTTAATAATTTAATATGACTTACTAATTTTTTATTAGCTTATTTTTTTAAAAAAATATTTATAGTAAATAAAATATTTTTTAGGGGTCTAAAATTAGGGTATTTTTTGGAGGCCTAAAGCGGGGGCTTTACCCGCTTTATTAACTTCCACATATGCTTGTGCCCGAGGTGGACCTTAAGCACACTTAGGCTGAGATGGATGACGACGTTGACCCTGAGTTTGATGCGGATCCAGTTCGGTTCCAGGGTGCCAGTTCCAGCCGACCTCATGAGGTAGACCCTCTTGGTAGGGTTATTATCCGACCATTTAGCAAGGGGTGAGTTTGTTTATTTTTTTTACTTCTTTTGAATTGATAATATTGAATCTTTAATTGTTTTAACAGTTAATATTGAATTTGTTTATTTTGCAGTTGGATGCCTAACAACTCATCCATTGCAGCCATTGGTCATGTGACTCGTTCGCAATTCCGGGGTCCTCACTACCTGTCGGAGGTCACCCCGCAAGATGTACAAGACAAGTGGTGGGCCGAGTTTACGGTAAATAAAAACCCTAAACACTTTATATTTTTTTTCCTTATGTTATGTCATTTTCTAATAACTGACCTTTTTTTTTCAGAGCAAAGTTACTTGGGACCCTTCTGATGAGGCCCAAATCAAGGAGTACAAGCAGAGGATTGCTCGTCGCCTTCAAGATATGATGAACAAGGCCCGGGCGGCTGGGAGGAGGCCCACTTGGTGTGGTGAGGAGGCTTAGGAGGGTCTTTTGGCCTACTGGGACTCTGATGAATTCAAGGGGAAGTCCGCTCGTAACAAGAGCAATCAGGCTTCTCAATGCGGGGGAGAAGTCCACACGACGGGCCGCAGGGCCCACCATAAGGTGGCATTGGATATGGTATGTGTAAACAAGCACTCTTTTGTATTTGTTATTAAAATAATTAATTTTTGTTCTTATTCTGTGTAGGCTTAACAACTTGGGCGGGAGGTAGAGCCTGATTAGTTTTTTGTGGCCACCCACATAAAAAAAAGGTGGTGGCTGGGTAGATGACCGAGCGTCGTCCACCTATGTAAGTCCAAGTTTGTGCTTATCAGTGTTTTTTATATAATTTCAAATATTTGCAATTGAATATATAACTAACTAATTATACGTTTACCTGTACTTAGTAGATAAATTACCAGGACCGCCTAAGGGAGGTGGAGTCACAGATGGGGGACAACTCCAACTTTGATGGCTCCACCAAGCTACAGATCTTGTAGGATGTTGCGGGTGGCAAGACCCGAGGCTGCTGTTATGGCAATGGGGACTTGTCAACCAACATTCGTCCAGGTGTGACTAGCCTCACTCAAGAGTCTTGGGCTCATACCAGCGGGAGTGACGGGTCCGGGTCACGACATTTGGCTGAGGAAGCGCTGCGCCACGAAGTCAATGAAGCAAGGGATCAGGCTAGCCCGACTGAAGCAAAGGCTGCACAGTTGGAGGAGGACTTCGTACGACTCCGACAACAGATGCACCAGTTGCTGGAGGCTCAGGCTGCTCAGGCTCAGGCTCAGTCGCACCCCCACTACAATGACGCCCTGGATGAGCAGCCGTTGGATATGGATGAGGATCGTCTCCCGACACAACACAAACGTCGTTGCCGCCACCATTGATTTTTTATTATTTTTTTAATACTTTTATTGTATTATGTTTGAACAATCTTTGTATATATATATATATATATTTTAAATATATATTTTTTCCTCTATCGGTGTGTTTATATAGTATTTTGTATTTTTCTTTATAATTTTAAATTTAACAAATATTAAAATAAAATAAATAATAATAAATTTAAATTAAAAAAATATCTTTAGCAACGGCCATGGCCATCACTAGATAAAAAAAATTTAAAAAATAACAATAATACGTAGCGACAGCCATGACCTTAGCGACGACTTTAGCGACGTCCTAACCATCTCTATGTAGTGACGACCTATTTTGCTCGTCACTGCTGCATTAACGACAAGCCTTTTAGCGATGTTCTTTAGGCCGTCGCTACGTAGATTGTAGCGACGATTTTTCACTTTTAGCGACGGCTTTTGGCGGTCGCTAAAAGTTGAATTTCTTGTAGTGGAACACTAATGCACCTTTAAACAACTTCTAGGATGGTAAAATTAACTACCAATTAGACACTTCTAAATTTGTAATTGTTCTCAACAAGAAATTCCGAGCTAACCTCAAAGGTAGTTAACTCGGCTTTCCTACAAAAAATGTGAACTTGGCGATATCCCCAACCTTTCTTACCTTTTATAGGCCCTTCCTTTGTAACTACCGGCATCCCACTACTTAAGTCCTCCTATCCCCCCATTTCCTCACTATCCCTTACTTTCCGAAGCGCTCCTCAAGGGGTAGGAGATGGATGTGGGCTGACAACTGAACTCCCTACTCGGCCCAATATCCGAGTAGTACACAACCCTTCAAGTCTGAGCGTACTCGGAGGATACTGCGTAAGGCTTGTAATGGTCGGTGCTTATTTGATGTTTGCTGTAATTGTTGTAAATAAATGGTTTGCAATAAATAAATAGTTTGTAAATGATGAGGTTGTCTCTTTTTATGTTTCCCAAGCATCTCTTCATCTTACGCACCTATTGTAATAAATTAACCGTTTTTTATGTTTACATTAATGGGATATTCCATTAATCAATAAACTTTTATGTGAGCATTTATTCATCTCTTGATATTCCCAATAATTTCTCTCCAACAGGTGCATTTTTTCCTGGAGGCAATGATGACTTTTTGTGAACGTCATCGTCGAACCGAAACAGTGGCATTGCAGGGTGATGTCTCTTCGTTAGTTTATTTAAAAAAACTGGTTGGAAAATATGAACCATTGTGACTGATCATTACTTCCCCCGCCCCAATTTTTGAAATGTGAACCATCGTACCCCTATTTCCTGGGGTTATAAAGTACCTCACCATCCTTTTCAGACAATACACCTTCCCTTTCAGACAATACCGCTAGAAGGATTTGTGCTGCTATTAGCTATCTTGTCTTGGTTAAAGCCCTGTGTCCTGTCTTGCTAAGTTCGTTAAGTCCGCCTCCTACCAGGTATCTCTTCCATAGTCTCTCTCCTTTTCCATTTCCCTGTTTCATCAACGCGTTTCACACAATGTCTGCTTCAAGTAGTAGTTATACCGTCTTGGTTAGCTTAGAAATCAAGTCTAGTAATGGGAAAACCTTGTCTTCTAGTTCTTGTTCTTCTTCTTCTTCTTCTTCTTCTTCTTCTTCTTCTTCTTCTTCTTCTTCTTTGATTGTTGAGAATCTCGTATCGAAGAAAAGAAAAACACTCGTAGTGAATATTGAAGATTCAGAGGATACTGAGACTAACTCTAGTTCTAGTGTCGGGGAAGAGAGGAATATGCCTGTATATAGGACCTTTTCTACTGAAGTTCACCGTTATGCTTCTGAGTATACCACTCCTGCCGCTATAGAACGATTTCGCAAATCTACCCCAGTGTCCAATCCGGTTCCAGAAGATATGATTGTATTAGACCTCTACCAGAAAGACGAACTCATTTGTTCCAACACTCCTGACCAAGGCTCTTCTTCCCCTTTTACCTATATGTACGACACATTTTTCATGAAATTGCACCTCCTACTCCCTTTTTCTAATTTTGAAAAAAAAAAACTACTCCGGATTCTTAACATACCCCCATCTCAACTTCACCCTAACAGTTAGGATTTTGTAAGGAGCTATCAAATACTATGTAATTTTTATAACATGACCCGCTCCTTAGAAAAGTTTTTCTGTTATTTCCAAGTTAAACTGCCTACAGGGGATGAAGTCGGCTGGGTCTCTTTCAATAGTATCCCCCATAAGGGTATCCTAAGTGCCTATACTTCTTCATATAAAAAATGGAAACAAAAATTTTTTAGGGTACGGGGTTCCAGAGCGATGACTAACCTACTTGTGGGTGAGGACAGAGTACCTCATTTTCCTTTATTCTGGTCACTCGAACCGAAAAAGGGTACCCAAGTTTGACTTTGATCACTTCTCTTTCGACGAAAAGATAGATGTAACTTTTCTTCGGAAAATGCCCCTTTTGATTGTGGTTTTCTATTGGAAAATGAAGACCTCCCAGCACGGTTGCGGCAGACTTTGGGTATTTAATGCTTTATTTTTGCTACTTTAATTTCCTCTGTTTTGCTATACTTTGCTTGGGTACTAACTTCTTCTAATCTTTTCTATTGATACAGAAAAATGCCTCCCAAAGTTGATGTTCCCCAAAATTTGGTTGACGAGAAAGCCATGAGACGTTGGCTGAAGAAAGCTGGTGGTGACCCTGGCGTGCAAGGTTCCGAAGGCAAACCGACCTCGTCGACCACTAAAAGGAGGAAAAAGCAAAATCTGGATGCTCATGGTGATGCCCAATCCAAGATGAAACCGGGTGAGGAAAAACAACCAAGACCCAAAGAGATACCTCCTACCACTCAACAGCAACTCGTTATGACTACACATGCGCCATCAGGATCTTAATTGCCCTTTTCTTCTCTGTCTCTCTCTATGACTGAAAAATGGTGGGCTTTATTTAACAATTTCAAGGGCCCTGAAGGCAGTGAAGTAGCCTCCATTTTTGACCGCAGGTTTCCTGTGGAACAATTAATAGGTCGGGACTTTAATAAGAAAGAAGACCGTACCCGGGTGAATAAAGCTGGTATGCGCAATGTGGGAAAACACTTGCAGACCATGGGGATGCAGACTGCATTCATTGGATATTGTTTTGATAGTGGGTTGAATTCGTTAGATAAGGAAATGAAAGATCGAGCCCTGAAGATAAAACATTTAACACAGAAGGTTCAAGTTGTTGAGTCTTCTACTCAACAACAAGCCTGACTGCTGCTGAAGAAACTAAGAAGTCATTTGAGGTTAAGTGTACCGAGGTGGAGACGAAATACTCCAACGCAATCACCGAGCAAGAAAAGTTGAACAAGGATTTGGGAGATGTTGTTGCCGAGAAGGAGAAATTAACCAATGATTTGGCTGAAGTTGTTGCGCAGAAGAAGCAACTCACTGAAGAAAAGGATAAGTCCGATCTGGACATAGATGCTTTACAAAAGCATATTGCTCTTTAGCATGCAAACAGTTTCCAAAAGGCTATTGCTCAAGTACAATGCCTGAATCCTTCTATTAACATAGAAGGTGTTGGCGTTTTCAAAAGATTGTCGATGGCCAACTTGTTAATGAATCAGAAGATGAAGAAGAATAGGCTTTTTAGAACCTTTTAGAAATTATATACTTAGTTTATTTTATTCTGACTTTTTTAAAGTTGTAAAAACTTTCATTTTTATGATAACGTCTCTTTCCTTTCGTGCACCGAGTTTCTTCCTAGTAGTATAAAAAACATAATTCGGCAATAGAAAACATAACTCAATACATTTTAGTAACTTAGGAAAAATCGTGAAGTTGATGCCTTTCAGAGGTTGACGTGATCTGGTTACTAACGCCCTTTGTGAGTTAGTAACTTAGGAAAATCCTTGAAGTCGATTCCTTTCAGAGGTCGACGTGATCTAGTTACTAATGCTCTTTATGAGTTAGTAACTTAGGAAAAATCTTGAAGTCGATGCCTTTCAGAGGTCGACGTGTTCCGGTTACTAATGCTCTTTGCGAGTTAGTAACTTAGGAAAAATTTTGAAGTCGATGCCTTTCAGAGATCAATGTGTTCCGGTTACTAATGCTCTTTGCGAGTTAGTAACTTAGGAAAAATTTTGAAGTTGATGCCTTTCAGAGGTCGACATGTTCTGGTTACTAATGCTCTTTGCGAGTTACTAATGCTGGTGTTGCAGTAATCAAGTCAAACTCCAAATCTAATGACACAAATTGAAATTATAAGAATTGTGGTGGATTTCTTCTAGTAGGACATGGAAATCCTACATCAGAAAAAAGAATTCCCAACATTAGGCTATGTTCAAATCTCAAGGCCAATGCTAAGTCTCTATTTTTCACCATTACTTATACCCCCTTGAATGCTAATTCCTAATCTTGTTATTTGCACATTATTTTAGTCCTAAATAGGTATATCTTCTTTTCATATAGTGTTAAATGTTCATCAAATAGAACTCCCAAATAGGTACATCTATCTAGGTATTATTGTGCTTTTAATACACAGTAACACATGAAAACCACAATCCCACAATCAAATCTTTGAAACATTTAAGGACAAAAGTTTTTCAGAAGTTACAATCTCATCCATTGATAGAATTTCAAAACCTAAACAAAAATTAGAAAATTGCGAACAGAAAAGGAAAAAACATAGTAAGAATGGAAGTAAAAAAGGAAATAAAGTTATTCTCTTTGCTGACCCTTCACTTTCTTTCACATGCAACCAATCCGGCCTCTAAAACTCTGCAACACATCAAGCCACAATGATAAAGGAGGTGATTAGAGAAAGAATTCAGAAGATAAAATGATGGAAAATAGTATAGACAAAAGGAGGAAGAAAAAGTAAACCGTGAAGAGGTGATGAAAAACAAAAAAGGAGAAAGAAGAAGAAAGAGATGCCCAAGCGTGAAGAAAGATGTACAAACATGAAGAAGAATAAAGCTTCGGGGAAAAATCAGATGCAAAAAGAAATGAAAGAAGAAGAAAGAAGGATGTAACAGAGAATCAGAGTGAAAGAAGAGGAAAGCTATCCCTAATTTCAGTACTCTGGTTCGGCAGAAAGATGAAAATGGGAGAAGAAGAAGGGATTAAAAGGTGATGTGTGGGAGAGTAAATAGTCATTACATTTCTAGAAATCATGTTTGTAGAGAACCCTGATTGGGTTTTGCACTCATTGCAATTGATTGTTGTTCTGATTTAAAATTCAATAAAAATGAGAAAAATATCAAAAAGGAAAAAAATGATAGCCTATGTTGATTAGTAAGTATGCCTACTTGTTCTTGCCGGAAAACTCTTTCGTGAACGTCTCCTCCATCGGGTTGGCATTGCGATGAGTTTCCTGTCAACACCACCTTCCTCACATTTTCGCAGAAGAAAACCTGCACACATACCTCAAGCTTAGAATAAAATTGTAACAAAAAAGGAAAGAAACAAAGAATTTGATTTTAAAAAAATAAAAGAAATTATTACAGAGGGGAGAAAGGAGATACACGCTCTATAAAATAGGAAATAATGAGAGAGACTCAGCTACTTTTTCTATTCAACATATGCAAGGAGAATTTAAATTTTAAATATGGCTATCTCCCCCGCTTTTTTTAGTTTGACATGAATATTTGTTTCAAAAGTAGTCACATGCTGAAAGTGTACAATTTCGGCTGAAAGACAGTTGTAAAAAATTCAAACATTGAATAGTGCATTGTAGTATAATAATAAAAAAACCTGTTAAATAGTTAAAATTCTTAAATTATATTTAATCCTCGGTTGTTTTTTATAGATTTTAAATTTTAAACATGTATTCAAAAAGTCAAAAATGCTTTAAAAGCAGTGCCATGAAATTAGAATCTGACTAATATAATTAAATTTTTACTATAAGATAAAAATTATTTTAATATTAGTAGTGAATAAACCATGAACAGTGAAAAATATGCCTCTAAATCTAGAGGATTGTAAAGGTTTAGATTAGATTATATATTCATAAATATTATTGGGGTTCACATATAAAAGGGGTGCGATGAAACGAAGTTCAATCCTAGTCCAAGTAACTTGCTATCTCTATATCTCAATTTAATTTCTATTTTTATTTTATTATCGCAATTCTCTACAACCAAGAATTATACGCTCTTACTTGATAGTTGTGACCATTAATCTTTATAAATTGAACCGTTCCCTGTGGAGACGATACTCTTACTTACTATTATACTGTTGGGTTTTGGTACGCTTGCTAGATTCTCAACAAGTATTTTTTGCGCAATTGCCGGGGAACGGTGTATCGATTTTTAAAGACTTGGGAGGTCTATTCTATCAAGTTGTATATATTTTATTTTAATTTTTAGGATTTTAATTTTTTAGGAATTTTAATTTTTAATTATTTTATTTTAATTCTTTTCTTTTATTTAGAATTTAAAAAATATTATTATTATTATTTTAAAAAATAATCATTATTTTTAAAAAAAAATAATTATTTTTTATTTTGTTCCTCTCTTCCGAACTAACATTTGTTTGAGCTTCTTGATTTATGCTCTTGTGAGGTCAGGTGTCTCAAAATCAATTGATATTTGATCCTGAGATAGAAGGGACATCTAGAAGGAACAAAGGTAGAAACAGAAAAAAGGGGCAAGGATAAGCTTAAGGAGACAATCTCAACGCTCTCTGTTCAAATATCTCAAGTAAAGTAAATGTTGAATGGCTACTGAATGGCAAAATCCACCAAGAAGAACACTTGGAGATTACAAAAATCCACCAAGAAGAACCCTTGGAGATTATGTTAGGCAACAAGAGCCAAAATATTTCTCTCACACACCGATTCAAGATAACTTCTCTAATTATAACAATTATTCTAACAATTTTTCACAGGATTGGGGAAGTTACCAGAATAAAAAATTTGGGTGGCAACAAGATGCTATTTCGTCGCATAAGCAAACTTCTGCAAATGAACTCAAGGCACAAAATAAGAGTATAATGCAGCAAATAGAAGCACTCAACAAGTTGCTAGATAACCTTCCTCAGCAATTGCAGGCAGTGCAGTCTCATCCTGGCCAGTCCCCACAATTAACTTGTGATTTTGTGGAGGTGACCATCCCAATGGAGATTGTTCTTATCCATGCACTCAAGAAGAGCAAGTTGATTATATGGGACATCAACGAAGATTAGGCGACTTCTCCAATAGTAACAACTTTGCAAACAATTACTTACAAGATTGGAGAAATAACCATAATCAAAATTGTAGGTGGCACCAAGATGATGTTTCATTTCATGTGCAACCTTCTTCCCAACAGCAACAAAGCTACTCTTCAGTTCAACCATGGCATTCAGATGGGGAAGATCCTATTGAAAGAAAGTTGCAAGAATTGATACAATTTCAGAAGGATTATAAAGAATCAGGACTACCTGCTGACCCTATACTAGCTAAGATAGTAGAAAATATGACCAAATATCGGTCAAAACAAATTTCAGAAAATGCACAGCCCAACCCTGAAGAATAGTATGATGACATGACCACCATAAGTATTCAACCGATAGGGGAGGAAACCAATGACAATCTGTCTGAAGAAGAAGAAGAAAAAAAGAGGAACCTAAAGAAGAGGAAACTGAAGAAGCACAAGAAAGAGAAGCTGAAGAAAGGGAATCAGAAGAAGCTGAAGAAGAAAAGGAAGAAGAAGAAGGTGAAGCAGAAGTAGAAGAAGAAAAAGGAGAGGATGAAACAGGAGAGATTGTGCTTAAATAAGAGATTGACTATGAAGGGGAGAAAGAGAACAAAACATATGAGAGTGTACATGATGAAAAAGATCAAGAAAATGAGAAAAAAAGTGAACAGGGAGATAGTGAGTGAAAGCCCGAGAAAGGAGTGGAAGTGGTACCAAGACCAAAGACCTTGCCTTATCCAACCAGCCCTCCAAAGGAAGATCAAGAAAGGCATGGTGCAAGTCTTAAACCTTCCAGACCCCATAATAGAAAGGCCTGCGAATACACTGACCTGACTAGAGCAAAGAGAGGAAGAATCAAGCCAAGAGAATCAAATTCAAAGCCTAGAGCCAGATTGAAGACAAAGTGGTCAGGTGTGTTTCATATCGAAGACCCTTGTGAAACAAATAAATGGAGAACATTCAACTGTGAATCATCCAAGCTTCAGGAGAAGAAGACTCATGCACATCAAAGCAAGATAATAAAAAAAGAAAAGTTAAGCCAAGGGACTCAGAAGCATGGTCTAATTCCAGAAAGAAGCCTTATTATTCTTTTCTTTTTTATTATCTTTTTTTTATCTTATTCAGGCTAAAGGAGTCAACAACATGGTCTAACTCCATACACAAGACCAAGTGGTTAGATTCAAATCTCATTCACAATTGGTCCGAGGCAAGAATATGGGTAGGCACATTACCAAAAGGAATCAAGGGTACAACACAGAGGCTGGCAAAAGGATTCCAGTACCACCCACCTTGAAAGAACAGGCGTCAAGCTATATGACGTTAAATGAGCGCTTCCTTGGAGGCAACCTAGAAATTTTTAAGTTTTCAATTGTTTTCAGTTTTTTTTTTGTTTGTTAATTAGGATTTTTCATTTTTAGGAATTAGGAAATTTTCAAAATTGATTGGAATAAGTTTGTGGAAAATAAAAATTTTAAACAATAGGAAGTAGCAGAAAACTTGACTGAAAATTGCAAAGTTTCATTATGTTTTCTGCGCTTCACCTGCGTTGAGCGCAGGTAAAGCGCAAAATTGCAATTTTAGTCACTGTTTTCTGCGCTTCACTTGCGATGAGCGCAAGTGAAGCGCAGGTACGTGCTGTTGCTTAAATTGAACTAAAAACAGGGGGAAGTAATTTGTTCTTCCTCCACTGTTTTCTCTTATACCGTCTCTCTACTTCCTAAGCCCTTCTTTTCTCTTTTTCCACTCACAAACCTCCATCAATTTTGAAACTTTCAAGTTTCAGGTATGTTTTCTTTAATTTTCACCAATTGAAATCTTCATTTACTTTGTTTTTATGGTTTGAACTTTAGGATAGCAACCTTAGGATTGTGAATGTGTATATTGTTGATAATTGCTATCTTGGATGTGATTATGGCTATGTGGAATATGAAGAACAAGTTTTCTATTGAAATGCTCTTTGTTTTGTGAGTTATTGAATTTGATGGTGTTATGCTCTGTTTCTTTCAAAAATTTTGAACTTTCACTTTCCATGGATTGATTGAATGCTTGCAAAACAAATGGGTATGTTTTGTTTTTAGGAAGCTATTACCAAGTGCAATGAAATTTTGTTGTGATGGGATTAATTCTTTTGAAAGCATTTTGAATTATGTATGCAAATTAGTTAATGATAGGCTTCCATGTTCTTCATGAATTGGTGTTTGCAATAAGGCATCATTGAAATAAATTTGTTTTTAGCAACTAATTGTTGTTATTTGACTTTTCAGATGCCTAGGATTAAATACATTGCTGGCCTTTCTTGTGGCTATAGCTCATGAAAAAAAGGTATGGGGAAGAGGGTCAGAGATGAACCCCATTATGATCCCATGAGATTCAAGAGTGCACAGGCTGCTGTAAAGTATAAAGCTCATAAATCATGCAACTTTGTGTTGACAAGACCAATTGACCTCAAACCAATCAGGAGTTACCAGACCCATACCATGCATGTTGCTTGAAGAGTTCCGGATATTCTTGCAGTGGCCTGTGGACAGGCCTATTCTTCCAGGGGGAGGTGGAGCAGCAGCAGCTGGAGAACAGGACAAGGACTTACAAGATACATAGGATGAAGATTGATACTGGTGTTTTTCCTTCTTTTATTTCTATTTTCTTAATTTTTTAGTTATTTAGGATTTTTGTTTTGTATTTCAATTTTTTTTTAGGTTTTAGGATTTAGGGATTTAAGGAATTAATTTTAAAATCTCAAAGCTAGGCAGTCTAACTAACCAAATTAGGAAAGAAATAGGAATTTTGTGATTAACTCCATAATCAGTTAGAATTAGGATATTATGCAGGAAAATATATCAGAATAGTTAATTAATTTCAATAAGTGATTTCATCAAGGAAATTAGCCAAAAAGCCGGTGAGTTGTGAGACCAAACACTTGAATTGAGAGTTTTCACCGCTGCTTGTCAACTGATATTGCTTGAGTTTTTGGACTTTATTCTACACATGAAAAATATGGAAGTGATAAAGGCAAAATTTTGTGGTTTAATTATTTGCTCAGTGCCAAAAAGCCAACCCTTGAAAAATTTTTCCAATTTTTTTTTGTAACCCATTTGAGCTTTAATGTTTCTTCTTATGCACCCGAGCTAAAAGTAATGTTTATATCTTGTACCTTACACACTTGGGTTAGAGAGCAAAGGTGCAATCTGATAAAATGGGAGAAATTGGTTGGTTACTTAAAGCTGAAAGAGATACAAAGAGCGGACACAAGAAAGCAAAAAGAAGACCACTCCCTCAAAAACAAAAAGAAAAAGTGAATGAAAGTGAATAAAAAGGGGAAGTGAATCATCAAACAAAGAAAGAGGCTAGCTGAATGATACAAATCAAGAATGAATTGAGGAATGGAGAGAAATTACAAGTTCAAGAAAAATTAAAAGATGCTCTCTATTCCAGTGTTCTTTGCATATCCAGAAAAAACATGATTTTTTTGATAGCCCAGCCTCATTACAACCCAAGAAAGACCTTTTGATCCATGTTGACCATGTGCATGTCTAATAACCAGAAACAACTATCAATTTTAGTTGTTCAACAGCTGTAAAAAATTGAGGGAAACACTTACCTGTGAGCATGAGAGAATTCCTTGATTTTTTCTTCACTTATTGTTTTGGTTACTATTTCTAAAAAAAGTTTGAATGTTTTTTTATCCTGTTCTGATTGAGTCTTGGTAATATCACTTAATTCTGATTTTCAATATGATATTTGGAAAGTGACAGCTGCCTAGCAAGAGGTGATGAAATTATTTCCTTATTCTTGAGAATTTTACAGGGGGATTGAATCCATTTTGATTGCAAAAGGTTTTCTTGCTTGAGGACAAGCAAGAAGCTAAGTTGGGGGGGGGGCGGGAATTTGATAAGTGCAAAATATATGATAATTTCTGGTATAATTACTGCACTTATAAAGGGTAAAATAGTAAATTTATGCCCCAAAATACCTCCTTTTAGTAATAATTACATATTTTGTGATTATTTAATTCAAATTTGAATTTGATGCTATTTTAATAGAAAATTTGTTGATTTTACAGATAAAAGGGCAAGTTTTAAATGGAGAAACAAGGTAGCATTTATTTGAAGAGAGAATCTGTAGTTGAGATTTTAAATGGCAGCAAATCAAGATAAAATCAACAACCATTTAAACAAGGATTCTGAAGATAACTTTCTCAATTTAAATTTGAAGATCAAATCAGCACAAATCAAGTAAAAAAGAGGGAAATAAGGAAAACAAAGCAAAAAAGGATAAGATCAGGAAGAGATCAAATTGAAAAAGAGGAAATCAGCGAAAGCTGGAACGTGAATCACGCTTCACCTGCGCTGAGCGTAGGTGGAGCCACTACTACAAAAACAACATTCTATGACGGTTATTCCACGACGGTTATCCCGTAACCGTCGTTAAAAGTGACGCGGTGGCATTTTTGAAATTATTTGCGTAACAAACAAACGACGATTGTACAGGAATCGTTGTTGAAGGTACAAACAACGACGATTCCTATACAACCGCCGTGGAAAAGTCCAGGAAAATAAAATAAAAAAGAAAAATTCAATGTTTTAAACGACGGTCGTAATACAACCGTCGTTAAAAGTTACAACAACGACGGTTCCAATACAACCGTCGTTGAAAAGTACAGGAAAATTAAAAAAAAAAAGAAAATGCAAAGGTTTTAACGACGGTTGTGCTACAACCGTCGTTGAATGGTGACCCAAAAAAAAGAAAGGTGGTGCAAGAAGTTAAAAAGGGGTGCGTATAGCAAAATGGTTTTAGAAAAAAGAGGGTGTTAACAGAATAAAAAGGGGGTGCAGGAGCAAAAGAGACAATCTACGACGGTTAAGGTGAGAACCGTTGTAGAAAGTCTTATTTAGACCTAGTTCGCGCAGCGCCTCCCCCCACAGCTCCGCGCGATAGTTTGAAGCTCTCCCCCTCTCTCTAAATCATTTCTCTCACTAAAAACCATCGTCCCTCTTCCTCTCCCACCGTCCCTTTCTCTCACTAAAAGCCACCAGCCACCGTTCCCCACCATCCCTTTCTCTCTCCCCACCGTTCCTTTCTCTCTCCCTGCATCCCTCTCCCTCTCCTCACCGTCCCTCTTCCTCTCTCTCCCCGTCCAGCCACCAGCCATCGTTCCCCACCGTAGAAGACGAGTTGAAGAGAGGCAACAGAAGGTGACAAATCCAGCCACCGTTCCTCACCTGGTCTCCTTCTACCTAAATCCGGATCCAATCCCCCAAGGTTAGCAACTTGTTATTTTATTACCCATTATTTTATGGTTGTATTTAGTGTGAATTTTCTTGAAAATCTAGGTATCTAAGTAGGAATGAGTAGGTTGTATTTTGTGTATTTAGGCATCCAGGATTTGCTTGAGATATTTGGAGATTAGGATGTGATTACATATAGGATTGTGATTAGGATGCTTAGGAAAATGTTCTTAATTAAAATGTGAATTGCTTAGGTATATATAAGCTTAGGTATATAATAAGCTTAAATTTAGAAATAAGTAATTAATTCGGTAGTTGCTTATGTATGTATATTTTGCCTTTATTTATGGTTATTCATTTAATTTAACTATATGTCCGGCCTTATTTTATTGTTAATTTTTAATGATTCATTGATTCATTACTTGAGTGAACCTTAGTTTCCCATTTGAGATTGAATATGGAGACTAAGGAACTACCTCCAATTTTGAAAACTATTTTTCATACATCTTTTTTGGAATAACAAAAGGAAGGAGTTCTGTAGTCAATTTATTGAATCTTGAATTGTACGAATGGACAGTTTGGGAAGATTAATCACTTTTTTATAGCTCATTAATAAGTAAATTTTAATAATCATTTCATACATTTCATGAAATTTCGGTTCGTTGCATTTGTGTTGTTCTTCGGGTGCATATTTGATTGTGGTTCACAACTTTCATTTCGTGCCACCTGAAGACCAATGCGAAATGCTGCCGAAATTTTGTGGATTTGATGGAATGGGGATTAAAATTTACACAATAATGAACTAAAGAAAAGTGAATCTTCCTGAATGGGACAGGGCCACGCCTTTGAATAAAAAAAGTGAGATATACATGCATAATGTTTAATAAATGGAGTGTCGTTCACGAACGTACAGAAAGTAGATATGGATTAAAGTTGGATGAGTGCTCGACGCATTATTGATGAGTATGAGAAAGGAGTGGAAGAATTTCTACAATTTGCGCGACGTAATGTTGCTAGTAGTGCCGACGCACGAGGAAGGTTTAGGTGTCCATGCGTAAATTGTTTGAATGGAAGAAGACTGAATGAGAAAGAAATCAGGGAGCATCTTCTGTGTGATTGTATTATAAAGAGTTATACAAAATGGATATGGCATGGTGAAGTGATTGATATGCCATATGATGATGAGGTCCCAACGCTAGAGTATTCTCATTCAACCATGGAGGACCACATGGAGGACCGAGTGGAAGACATGATTCGCGATGTCGGTGTGGACAGATTCACAGAAGCCTATCTGTATGAAGAATGTGTAGTGATGCCGAGACTCCATTGTTTCCGGGGTCAACAAAATTCACACGATTGTCAGCGGTGTTAAGATTGATGAATTTGAAGGCATTGAATGAGTGGTCTGATAAAAGCTTCACTGAGTTGCTTCAGTTTCTAACTGACATGCTTCCTGAAGGGAATACACTACCTAATCGTAATTATCAGGCGAAGAAGATATTGTGTCCAATGCGTATGGAGTATAAAAAGATCCATGCATGCCTAATGATTGCATTTTATACAGAAAAGACTATGAAGGGTTGAAGAAATGTCCCAAGTGTGGGTTATCCCGATATAAGGTGAAAGACAATGATCAAGACAATGTTGATGAGGTCACAAAGGAGGGTCCCCCGACAAAGGTTGTATGGTATCTTGCAATAATTCCAAGGTTTAAGCGTCTGTTTGCCAATCCAAATGACGCTAAGAACCTTAGATGGCATGCGGATGGGAGGATATGTGATGGAATGCTTTGCCATCCCGCTGATTCTTTACAGTGGAAGAATCAAAATATAGTGGTTAAATTGCGAAATATAGGTGCAGGGCAGCAACTATATTTGCGCAAGAAAGAGCAAGAAAATGAGAGAAAATGAAAGAAAAAGTGGAGAGGAAGAAATGGTAGGGACGCCACTGAAGCAGGAATCCACCCACAACAGATAAGTTCAATGCCAGACGCCACTAATTCAGGAGAATTAGATAAGTCTTAGTATGGTTTGAGCAACAACCACCGAGCCTTACTCTCAACTCACCAAGAGGAGAAAAATGGGCATAATGCCTTTACTATTTCATAAGTGTTGTGAAATACAAGAAGATAAGACTCCTTTATATAGGAGTGGAGGGGGAAGGGGGCGGCTACTTAAGGGGAATAAATGGGGGGAAAATAAAAGATGGTAGGGAAGTTATCCTAAGTGGGTCTTGAACCCATGACCCCAAGGCTTATGGCTAAGCTAAGTCTTAAGCCAATAAAACCCTCTAATTAGCGCCCCACTCAAGGGTAGTAAGGGAAATTACAAATATTAAAAGAAAAATAAGAGTGTCCTAGTCTAGGGTGGTACATAGGACCATGTGTCCTATTCCAGGGTCAAGGGTGTCCTTCTGTAAGGTAGTATCCCTAAAAATGTAGGTCACCAATTTTCCCATTTCTTCCTTAATCTTCTTAGCTCTTCCTCTAGTCATTGGCTCAGTGATGTCCTTGATTGCTTCAATAGGAGAATCCTATGCTATGCTATCATCCCCTCCCCCTTGCGAAGGATTTGACCTCAAATCTGGATAGTCATCTCCTACATCAAAAAGAGAGAGATCAGAAACATTGAAAGTAGCACTTACACCATACTCACCGGGGAGATCAATTTTGTAGGCATTATCACTTAAGCGCTCCAAGACCTGAAAAGGTCCATCACCCCTAGGAGATAGTTTGGATTTACTTTCATTAGGGAATCTCTCCTTGCGGAAGTGTACCCAAACCCAATCTCCAGGTTCAAATACCATCTACCTGCGCCCCTTGTTAGCTATCTTTGTCTGAGAGGCCAACCTGTGCTCAATGTTGGCTTTTACTTGAGCATGGAGTTTCTTAATAAACTCGGCCTTAGCTTTACCATCTTTATGCTCCACAAAAGAAGAGTTAGGAATAGGCAGGATATCAAGAGGAGTAAGAGGGTTAAAACCATAAACAATCTCAAATGGAGTATGCAAAGTAGTAGAATGCTTGGTCCTATTATTTGCAAACTCTATATGAGGTAAATATAAGTCCCATTATTTTGAACTCTTTTGAACCATTGCTCTAAACAATGTGCCTATTGTCCTATTAACAACCTCTGTTTGTCCATCAATCTGTGGATGACATGTGGTAGAAAAAAGTAGTTTAGTACCTAGTTTGTGCCATAGTGTGCGCCAGAAATGACTAAGGAACTTCGTATCTCTATCAGACACTATGCTTTTAGGTATGCCATGTAAGCGAACTATTTCTTTAAAGAAAAGATCAGCAATTTTTTGTGCATCATTTACCTTTTGGCATGGAATGAAGTGTGACATCTTTGAAAAGCGATCCACTACCACAAAGATTGAATCTTTCCTCTTTGTGTCCTAGGTAGTCCTACAATAAAATCCATGGTTAGGTCTAACCAAGGTCCCTCAGGAATAGGAAGAGGAGTATAGAGGCCATAGGGATTTACCTTTGATTTGGCACTTTTACATTTTATACATCTATCACAGTGTGCCTTAACGTGTGTGCTCATGTGTGGCCAATAAAAGTGCTCTTGTAATATCCCCAAGGTTTTGGGTACACCAAAGTGTCCCATAAGCCCTCCCTCATGGGCTTCCTTGACCAAAATCTCTCTAATGGAGGAATGGGGAATGCACAACTTATCTCCTTTAAAGAGAAACCCTTTGTGCCTATAGAAACCATCTTTAGCCATTGTTTCACAAGCTTTGTATTTTTTGGCAAAGAAGGAATCATGCACATATAACCCTTTTAGATTTTCGAAACCAAGAAGTTTGGCATCTAAGGTAGCTAACAAACTATACCTCTTTGAAAGAGCATCGACCACCACATTGCCTTTGCCTTTCTTATACATGATGACATAGGGAAATTGTTCAAGAAACTCAACCCATTTTGCATGCCTTTATTAAGTTTCCCTTGTCCTTTAATGTACCTTAAGGATTCATGATCACTATGTATCACAAATTCTTTAGGTAGGAGGTAGTGTTGCCATGTTTGAAGTGCCCCTCACCAAAGCATAAAATTCTTTGTCATAGGTGGGGTAATTCAACATTGCACCTTTGAGTTTTTCACTAAAATAGGCTATAGGATGATCATCTTGCATTAAAACAGCTCCTATACCTACATTAGATGCATCACATTCGATTTCAAAGGATTTTGAAAAATCTGGAAGTCCTAAAATGAGAGCTTGCATAAGTTTTCTTTGAGTTCTTTGAAAGCATCCTCTTGTACTTTCTCCCATTTAAATCCCACATTTTTCTTAACCACTTCATTGAGAGGAGCAGCTATTATGCTAAAGTTCTTGACAAACCTCCTATAGAAGCTTGCCAAACCATGGAAGCTCCTCACATCTCTCACGGATTTTGGGGTGGGCCATTCTTTGATGGCTTTGATTTTCTCTTCATCTACTTGCACCCCTAGGGAGCTAATGACATAGCCTAAGAAGGTGACACTCTCTTTATAGAAAATACATTTTCCAAGGTTTTCAAATAAGTGTTCCTTTCTTAGTGCTTCAAGTACATATCTAAGGTGATTGAGGTGTTCTTCACAGCTTTTGCTGTAGACAAGTATATCATCAAAGTAAACAACCACAAACTTGCCTAAGAAAGCTCGAAGAACATGATTCATTAATCTCATGAATGTACTTGGTGCATTAGTCAATCCAAAAGGCATGACTAGCCATTCATGTAGCCCATACTTTGTTTTGAATGCCGTTTTCCATTCATCCCCTTCCTTGATTCGAATTTGATGGTAGCCAATTTTTAAATCGATTTTTGAAAAGATGCAGGCTCCATGTAATTCATCAAGTAAATCATCCAATCGTGGAATGGGATGACGGTATTTAACTGTTATGTTGTTAACAACACGACAATCAGTACACATTCTCCATGTACCATCTTTCTTGGTACAATGAGAACAGGAACAGCATAAGGACTAAGATTCTTTAACCCAACCCTTACTAATTAATTCCCTTACTTGTCTTTGTATTTCTTGGGTTTCAATTGGGTTAGTCCTATAAGCTGGTCTATTGGGTAGAACAACACCGGGTATGAGATCTATTTGGTGCTCAATTCCTCTAAGAGGTGGTAATCCACTTGGGATTTCCTTTGGAAAAATATCCCTTAATTCTTCCAAGAGATCTCTTATGTTTTGAGGAAGGTCAAGATCTACTAAGGGATCCTTCTCTTCTTCTTCATTGGTTTCCTTACTAAGTAGTAGGAACCAAGGTTCTTCTTTGGTTACTTCTTTTTTTAGCTTATTTTCTTTTACCATGTGAATCCTATTAACCTCTTTTTCTAATTCTTTTTCTATTTTCTTAGATTCTTCTTCTTTTTTCCTTTTCTATTAACCCCTTAAGTTGGATTTGATCTTCCCTAATTTCCCTAGAGGTCATAGGCATTAGAGTGAATTTAATTCCTTGGTGGCGAAACCTACAGGTATTAGCAAACCCATCATATTTACCCTTCTCTCATATTGTCATGGTCTTCCTAAAGGATGTGAGAGGCTTCTAAGGGTATAACATCAAAGGTCATTTTATCTTGGTAATCCCCAATTTTGAACCTTAAGCTCACTTGCCTATCCACCATAAATTCTTCCTCATCACTTACCCATTGAAATGTATAAGGTTCTGGATGTTGGGTAGTAGGTAAGTTTAGCTTGTTAACTAACCTAAGGCTAGCTAAGTTGCTACTACTTCCTCCATCTATTATCACTAAATATACCTTATCTTCAATGTGACACCTAGTGTGGAATAGGTTCTCTCTTTGGCTCTCTTCTTCACCCAAAGGTGTTTCTAAGGCTTTTCTAAACAACATGGTTGCCCTTTCCCCTTGCCTCCTTCCTTCCATTCTCCTAGATTGATTTTAGTTGAAAGCTTTTAAAGGACCTCACCACTCACTAAGTGTTTACACTCAATGGAATGTAATCACTCGTGTATGTCACTCTTTTTGGCTTTTTCTATAACGAGACTCTCTTGCCTCTTCTACTCGGTTGACAGTTGGTTAGATCTTGCAAAGACCAACGTGAGACTAAGTCTTAACCCTTACCCAAATAGAAGCGCACTAACAAAGAAAATACCTACTAAAGGAAGATTGGAAAATACTAAGACAAAACAAGGAATTGATATGACAAACAAGAAAAGTTGGCACTCAAACACGCTTATACACAAGAACAGACAGCAAACAAGACAAGACGGAAGAAATTGCAAAGAGAATTGTTTTTGGTGATTTTTGAAAAGAGTTGCCAAAATTGTCATTTTTTGAAAAAACAGCAAATACAACTCAATTTACAGTATACAGTGAAATGAAACAGAAAATTACAATAAAACTGTCACTGTATTGTTGGGATAACTCTTTGTTTTTATTTTTCTATTTTTCTGAATTATTTTTGAATTTTTGACTCTTTTTGGGTGTCTTTTGACTTTTCTTTCTTGTTGTTGACTTTTGTACCCTTTTTGCTTTTTTACACATTTTTTTTGTAATTTTTGGCCGTACGTACTTTTTGTATTTTTCTTGCCTTTTCTTTCTTTTTTTGTCTTTTTTCCCAATAGAAAATTACAGAAATTTGTATACAATGAAAAGAAAATAAACTGTAACTACTGTAATTTTTTTGGAATTTTCTGATAGTAAACTGGTCCAAGTGGTACCAGAAAAGCAAAATAATGAATAAAAAGAAATCTAAAAACTGTGAAAAACGTAATGGCAACCTGATTTCAAAAATGACCAAAAAAATTGCTTAGCACTTCCTTGTTGATTATATAAAAGCGGTACAGTCACAGAAACGCGCTTGGTTCAATTTTAAGATTGGAATTAAAATTTGAAGGAAAATCAACAATTAGAATTGTTGATCTTCTTCCAATACTATGAACCAAAAAAAGAGCCTATAGGTGAGCGTTTTGCACAATCAAATAGAGAAAGTCCAAGGTAAAGATAGCAGTCAATCCAAATTTGCAATCAGAATGCCAAACAGACAAACATAACAGGAGTAGAAAATTTGAACAAAACAAAGCCAGAACAATGCGCATAAATTGGAAAAAAAATAAGAGGAAAAATTGCGCAAAATAAATGGCACGAAATTTAAAGGGGGGAAACTGAAATTAAAAGGATGGGGAGGACAGAAATGTAAATGGCAGAATGTAAAGGGGAGAGCATAAATTAAAAGGATGGGGAGAAGTGGAAATTAAACGGCGGAAAATTAAAGAGATGAATATGGGGGATGAACAATTAATGGTGAAGGGGAGAAAATGTAGGTGAACGATCTTTGGAAAAATGAAGACAACAATGCCTCCTCTTACCACACTTCACCACGAACAAGCAGTTATATCAATTAATTTGCAAGAATCACTCAAGAACAAGTATGAGCAATTAAAGAGGCATTTCATCAAACACCTAAGGGGTGGGATTAGCGGCCCAAAAACAGCCCATACTAGCAAGAATTCAAGCAAATCAATGAAGACAAACAAGTGCTGATAGCAGCAGAAAGGCACCTCGGGCCCGGGAAACAGCCCAAGTCCAATTACAATTGAAAAATAGAGATGGAATTACACTAAATGAGTGAAAATTCTGCACCAAATATGTGCAGTAAACAGCGCCCAAACAGCCCCAATGTAGCTCCAAAATTGCTCAATTCAACAAAGCTCTGATGACCAATTGATAGCAGGATAGTTGTAGGATCTAGAATTGAGCAAAACCAACCGATTAGAATCAAAAATATAGTGGTTAAATTGCGAAATATAGGTGCAAGGCAGCAGCTATATTTGCACAAGAAAGATCAAGAAAATGAGAGAAAATGAAAGAAAAAGTGGAGAGGAAGAAATGGTAGGGACTCCACTGAAGCAGGAATCCACCCACAGCAGATAAGTCCAATGCCAGACGCCACTAATTCAGGAGAATTAGATAAGTCTCAGTATGGTTTGAGCAACAAACACCAAGCCTTACTCTCAACTCACCAAGAGGAGAAAAAATGGGCATAATGCCTTTACTATTTCATAAGTGTTGTGAAGTACAAGAGAAGACTCCTTATATAGGAGTGGAGGGGGAAGGGGGCGGCCACTTAAGGGGAAATAAATGGGGGGAAAATAAAAGATAGTAGGGAAAGCCATCCTAAGTGGGTCTTGAACCCATGACCCCAAGGCTTGTGGTTAAGCTAAGTCTTAAGCCAATAAAACCCTCTAATTAGCGCCCCACTCAAGGGTAGTAAGGGAAATTACAAATATTAAAAGAAAAATAAGAGTGTCCTAGTCTAGGGTGGTACATAGGACCATGTGTCCTATTCCAGGGTCAAGGGTGTCCTTTTGTAGGGTAGTATCCCTAAAAATGTAGGTCACCAATTTTCCCATTTCTTCCTTAATCTTAGCTCGTCCTCTAGTCATTGGCCCAGTGATGTCCTTGACTACTTCAATAGGAGAATCCTGTGCTATGCTATCACACTGGATATGAAATCAATAATTGTATGTTCTCCACAAAGTCTGTGGATGACAAAAGTACAGTGCAAAATAATGGACTCACTTTAGAGGCAGAGTCCATGCAATTCTCTTCATCAAAGGATCGAAACCCAGTTATTGGAACAATGTCGTACTATGGTGTAATAGAATAGATTTGGGATGTGGGTTCACTAAGTTTACAGTTCCTGTTTTCAAGTGTAATGGGTTTGACAATAAGAGTGGTGTGAAAATCGAACCAATTGGAATGACCTTGGTCGACTTTCGGAAGATTGGATATGAGGACGAGCCATTTATCATGGCACATCAAGCTTCACAGGTGTTTTATGTGAAGGACCCTGTGTCGGAAAATTGGTCTATCGTTCTCCATGGGAAAAAAACAAGAAATTGTTCCGGAGTATGACTAGTTGAATCTTGATGTCGGTGAAACTCGATCATTTTCTTCAGTGATGATACCGAGGATGATGTTGTCGATGATGTGCATGCCACTCGAATTGACCATAATGAGGGAATATGGGAACAAGTATAAAGTTTAATTAATTTAACTACCAATTAATTTATTGTCTTCATTTTATGTCTTAATGTTATAAGTTTTTTTTTGAAAGGTTACTTTGTGTAAAATTGTCACTAACAGTTGTTTTATTTCATTTTTTAACAGACATATGGCTGATGAACATGGTCCGCCTCCATCTTCAGAGACTCCTTCGGAGTCAACCTCCAGAAGATCTGGTAAAGGACCTACTAGGCTGAGGTGGATCTCACATAGACGCGCCAATGGTGAGAAGATAACACTCACCATTGATGTTAACACCGGTGTGGCTACTGGGCCAAATTCTGATGTCTTTAGAAGCTATCTCGGTGTATTAGCCCGAGACAAAATTTCAATTTTAACACCGTCATGGGAGTATGTGACTGAGGGTGAGAAGAAAGTGCTCTGGCAAGATGTTTTGGTAAAACACTTCTCTGATTTTGTGTCAAAATTGTCAGAAATTTAATGTTAACTGTAATGTATGACTGATTCCATCTTTGTTTTCCATATAGGAACATTTTGATATACCAAATGTGAGGTCATTGGAATCAAAGGTATTGTCTTCGATTGCTGTGAAGTGGAATCAGTTTATGTCGCAACTGACGAATACATATATATTTGGTTCAAAGAAGGGTGAGAATCCTTCTACCAAATACCAGGGGATTGATGACGAAACTTGGGAACAATTTGTGCAAGCCCGGCAAAATGATAATTGGCAAGTTAGTGCAATTTGAGTTTGTTTTACTTATTAAGTTATGCATAATATGTAGTATTTATTATTCATTCACTACAGGATGTTAGGAGGAAGGCAAAGGAAATTCAAGCACATAATGTGACCCCCCACATTCTGTCTCGTGGGGGGTTACAAAAAGCTTGAGGAAAACATAATAAAGCAGAAGTTGAAAGACGGAGCTGCAGATCTTAGCGATCCTATTGCAGACCCTCCATCACTGCCTACACGTCATGAAAAATGGAAGCAGGCCCGTCTTAAACGCTCAGGGGTATATACCTCTGAAGAATCACGCGTAATCTCTGAGAAGATTGTAAGTTTTAATTTTGTAATTGCTTTTTTATTTCCTATACTAAGTCTTGATTCCATACTCATGATGAATGTCACTATATTTGTTAATTACAGGATTCACTGGTTGAGGAATCTACTCAGGGTACCTTTAGACCCACACGGTCGTGAGGATATACTTTCTACTACTATTGGACAACCTGAGCACCCTGGTCGTGTTCGTGCTGTGGTACCAGGGGTTGGTATTCGGTCATAATTTGGTCCTGTCTCATGGGACTCCTCATCATCTGCTTCCCCTAACAGTGAGCAGGTGCAACAGTTAAGACAAGAGCTCAGAGAGGAGATCAAACAGGAGGTGAGACAGAAGCTCAGAGATGAGATGAAACAGGAGGTTGAGACAGGAGCTGATGGTGCAATTTGAGCAGATGAAGAGGCAGGAAATGGTGCATCCACAGCAGACAGGTGCTCCTACTCCAGAATTTGTGGCTCATACAGTTAGAATCAGCACAAAGGGTAGTTGTTCACCTGAATGGGGGGTCCGGGGGATGACATGGGATCCATAATCCATGTAGTTGTATGTGGAGGGCACACCAACCCCTACGTTGATCGCTACGGGGAAGGTCTTCATAGGGGCCACCATGGCACATAATATGCCCTCTTTCACAGACACGGTCAAGGTAACGGTGGAAAAGGTTATAGTTGGTAATGCTCATGTGCCTATCCAGACATTGGAGGTTTGCTATTGTGGCACAAGCATATCAGACCTATATTGCCTGACCCTGTCATCTAGTTAGGCAGACTCCAACCCCCATGGTATAGTTGGAACTTATATATATTACTACATTTCACATTTAAATGTTTTGTATTTATATCCTTAACAAGTATCCATTGTTCTTTATGTGCAGCAAAAACTTCAGAAAAAGAGACGGAAAGATAATAAAAGGGACCTTTTTCAACCGATGATCCGTTGACTAATGTGATGGAGGTTGGAGTGGCCATTCGTCGGAGCTCTTTGGTGTTTCCATGGGAAGCGGAAGTTTTTGGTCAGGAATGTCCCCTCCCACTGTATTTAACCATGCCAGATATAGCAGAGGTAGTGCACGGCGATGAATATCTGAACATCACTGTCATTCATGTGTGGGAGTTGTAAGTATATTGACAACTAAACTTGTAGTTTTCTTATTAAGTTACTTTACTGGGAAAATTTTCATAAGGAAATATTTTTTTCAAGTATTTGTCTTCATTATGCTCACATGGGGATGTGTATGGATTCATTGACCCTCATCTAACCTACGAGGTTTCAAATCCAAGAATAGAAATACAGAAATACATCGCCAACAGCTTGTACGATGAGGATAAAAAGATTTATTTAGCACCTTACTTCCATGAGTAAGTGCAAATACTTCAAAGTTATTTAATATTTTTATAATTATCAATGTGAATATCTTGCAGTATTAACTAATTTCCAATGCAGCCGCCACTAGCAACTACTGGTTATATCCGTCGAAGATCACACCGCTGTGTGGTTTTGTTCATTGCATAGGAAGCCCACTAAAAAATTTCAAGAAATAGTCAATAGGTAATGACAATCTATTTATGATCATTATTAGTCTCTTTTAGGTTTAATTATTCTCTAACTTGTGTTTTATTTTTTATATTAGTGCCTATGGAGCATATCAAATGATGTTAGGTAAAGCTTCACATAGAGCTCCTAAGCTATCATGGATTAACCTCAAGGTATTTACATGCATTAAATAAGATATTTTATTAAACTCTTGTGTAAGGTTTTAATTATTTGACTATTCTTCATTTTGAATTGTAGTGTAACAAACAAGCTGGAGGATATGAGTACGACTATTACATCATGCAATGGATGTCTGCCATTGTGCAAGGTGGTATTCAAAACGCATGGGAACAGGTAATTCAGCATGAATAATCAATTCTTCATTAAATCCACATTCATAATTGATCTATCCACTAATTTTAAGTTATTTCATTTTGCAGTTTTTCATGGATACCAGCCCATTTAACTCTGACGCAATTGATTTCATCAGAAAGACATGGGCTAAATACGTTATTGAGTTATATAACAAAACTTTAGAGTAGTTGACCATAGTTTGATTAGTTATACTACCTTTTATATAGTTGTATGCTTAGGTATTTAGTTTTTACATGACAAAGACTATTATGTACACTGGCTATACTATAATCTTTGAAATATTGTATTTTGATTAAATTGTTGCTGGTATTTCGTTCTGTACAATCTATGGACTGTTCTAGTTGTTTGCAGGTTTGGGAAAAGGATAAAACAGAATGAACCCAAAAAAAAAATTGAGTTTCTACGACGGTTGTGACCATAACCGTTGTGGAAAGTGACTTACAACGACGGTTGTGACCACAACCGTCGTGGAAACTCAGCCAAATGATGACTTTTTTACGACGGTTTGGACAAGAACCGTCGTGCTTTAACACTTTTCCATGACGGTTCCTGACCTAACCGTCGTAAAAGTCATCAGTTAGCCTTCATTTGGCTATGTTTCCACGACGGTTTTGGTCACAACCGTCGTTGTATATGTAAGAGAAATAACAACGGTTCCCTAACAACCGTCTTAGTTTCTAATTTATACCGACGGTTGTGAAACGTCGTCAAAAATCCATTTTTTTACGACGCCTGGATCAACGATGGTGTATAACCGTCGTGAAAAGCCTATTTTAACTGTCGTAAAAGACCCTTTTGCACTAGTGAGCGCCAACAATTAAATTACTCTCTGGATCCCCTGCGCTGACGCGCAGGTGGAGCGCAGGAATACGGGATCAGTTTTTCAAGGATTTCAAATCAGATTCCTTCCAGATTTCATATGGCTTTCCAACTTCTATAAATAGAACCTTTTGTAAAAAGCTTTTGAGAAAGGCAGAGACGGCAGAGCTAGGGCTGGAGAAAGTGACAGTTTCTCCGTTGGTTTGTAATGGCTACCATGCGTAGCTAAACTCTCCAATAGGATTGAACGTAGTTGATTCAATCCCCAATTGTATGTGAATTCTCTTTAATATTTATGAATCCCTATTTTATGATATCGGTATTTTTATTCTGTGCTTAATGCTTAGCTTCCGCCTGTGTGCCGGAGTTATAGGTTGATTTGGAATGCATTAGAAAATGGTTTTATGAAATCAATAGTGAGTTTGGGGGAGCCTAGGAATAGGAAACTTGAACTCTGATGGGTAAAAGTACTCATAGTAGTCGCTATAGGAATATAGGGCGAATTGATAGTGTTAACAAACAGAAAAACATATCTTTAAAGTCGGGGTAATTTGTCGCCTGGGAGAACCCGCATGAATTATTTCTGAGTATCTTGTGATATTGGGACCAACATGGGATACCTAGTTTGGCTAAGGTATCATAATTATATATTCATAAATATTATTGGGGTTCACATATAAAAGGGGTGTGATGATCGAAGTTCAATCCTAGTCCAAGTAACTTGCTATCTCTATCTCATCTCAATTTAATTTCTGTTTTATTTTATTATCGCAATTCTCTACAACCAAGACTTATACACTCTTACTTGATAGTTGTGACCACTAATCTTTATAAATTGAACCGTTTGCTGTGGATACGATACTCTTACTTACTATTATACTGCTAGGTTTTTGGTACGCTTGCCAGATTGTCAATCATCACCAGATTCCTCTTCTTCTGCGCAAACTGGCTTGGCTTTTGATCCAACGCCAGCTTATGACATAGGAAATCTGGGTCTATTGCCAGACATATCTACTACTTTTCAAGCGAAAAGATCTGAATTCGCCCTCAAGAGTTCCATTAAGTCCTACCTTATTGCTTCTTCTAACTTAGAACTGACCATGTCTTCTCATCAGGCCTTCCTCCAATTTATACTTCTACTAATTCTATCTGTGGCTGAGGTCTTCTCTCATAAAAGTCTTCTCTTGGGTCCAGCTCTATGAAGCAGACTTTATGATTTTGCCCCAACGTCTTCCCTTCTTCAACCTTACTATCCGACGAGTTCCTTCTTCTTACTTTAAGGCTATCCTGATAGCACTATCTGGCTGCCTCTTGATCTGCTTTGACGGTGCCAATTGCTCCATTTGGCAAACAGATATTTGAAGGTTAAATGGACAGTTGATACCAACCGCACCCTAAAGCAGTCAAAGTTGCTCTGCTAATAATGACGTTGTATGAAGAAGGGGAATTTATCACCAAATACTTTACACGGATCGACTTCTCATCCTGTCGTTCCCCAAAGGTCGTTAGTAGCTCTTCATACCCCCTTACTTCCACTAATCTCTGCAAATCCCACCAAAGATCCTGCAAAAGGGAGCAGCCATTCTCCACGGGATTTGTAACTCATAGGCACTCCAGTAAAACACGTCTGTTGAACTACCTTGGTCGACTAGCACCCTTTGAACCCGGTACTTAGCCATCGTCACATCAATCACCATTGGGTCATCCTGGTGTGGCTGGATTCCCCTGAAATCTTCGTGGGTGAAGGATATCACTGGGTGATTGATTCCTCAGTAAAATACATCTGTATGGATCCGCCATTACTTGCCTCACATATCTCCCTCCTAGCTGAATTGGTCTCTCCTCGTCCACTGAATCCACCTACGATAGTTGTGACTACACCCCTGACTTCTTCTTTGTCTTTGGCTTCCCCGCGCTCCTCATCCCTGCGTCTTTTGGAGTTAGAACTCTAGCCTCCCTCATCTCGTCTGCGACTTCCTCCTCCTCCGCTCTTCCTTTTTTCAACGTATCTCCCTAAATAGCCCCCCTTAATCAGTCTCTCAATCTTATCCATTAACGTCCAGCAATCCTCTATATCGTGCCCTCTTGCTCGGTGATAATCGCCACCACTTGTCGATGTCTGGACCCTTAGGCCATTCCCCCTATGGTGGCAACCTGATGAGGTCTGACTGGTAGACTTCCTTCAGTATTCGAGCCCGCTATGTATTCAAAGGTGTTAGGCTATCAGCACCTTGAGTTCCGGTCTGGTTGCTCCTTCGCCGATCATCCCAAGTAGGTTTGGGTTGAAAATTCCGATCTCTACTATCATAGCCCTTCCCCGAGCGTTGAAATATTGGTGCCTGTTTCCTTTCTTGGCTTCCGAGTATATTTGTCTTCACTCCACGACCTCTCTGATTCCTTTTATTGGCATTACTATCCTTGCCCTTGATGTAGCATGCCGCTCTGTTCCTGATTTCTTCCATAGAAGCCGCCGATCTTTGTGCCAATGATTCGTTGAAGGGCCCTGGCTGCAGCCCCTCTTCAAATGTTGATACCAAAAGCTTTGGGTTCGGATTGATGACCAAGAAAGACGCAATCGTTAAAGCGTCCAAGGTAATCCCACAAGGGTTCCCTTGCCATCTGACGTATGCTAGAACAACTTTCCTGATGTCATCATTGTAGACCTTCGGGCCGAGAATTGGGCTAAAAATTTCTTCAACAAGTCTTGTATGCTGGTGATAGAAAGTAGGGGCAGATGTGAGAACCATATCAAGGTTGCACCAGATAATGTCCCTGAAAAACAATTTACATTGCAATGCGTCGTCCAACCCTCGTTTTTAGCATTTGTGTCTTGAAAGTCGTAACGTGCGCCTGTGGGTCTGTTGTTCCATCATAGTCTTTCAAAGGGGGTTGCCGGAAATCGGTGGGAAAGGCATTTCCATTATTTCCAAATAGAATGGGTGAAATTCTCCTGGCACGTTGTTGAGCATCCTCTTCTTCTCCATGACCTCTTGCAAGGGTAGTCACCCTGCGTCTGCAGGTCTGGTTTCTACTTTGGAGTGTCTGGTTTTGTTCTTGTAACTGGCCCATCCTGCGAAGGATTGTTGTAACACCGGGTGGGTATTCGCATCCGATGTAGTGCCCGAATTCTCCTCACCACTATGGCATCTGCCATGTAGTGGCTCGTCGTTGAAACCATAGTGTATTTGAAAAGAAGTGGTCGACGGGAAAGTTTTACGTCGCCCCTATGGTGGGCGCCAAATGTTCTCAGCAAGAAATTCTGGGCTAACCTCAAAGGTAGTTAACTCGACTTTCCTACCAAAATGTGAACTTGGCGATATCCCCAGCCTCTTTTTACCTTTTATAGGCCCTTCCTTTGAACTACGGCGTTCCACTACTTAAGTCCTCCAATCCCCCATTTCCCCACTATCCCTTACTTTCCAAAGCGCTCCTCAAGGGGGTAAGGGATGGATATGGCCGAAAATCGAAACTCCCTACTCGGCCTAATATTCGAATAGTACAGTAACCATAAAGTCACAAGCGGAGGAAGAAAACACCTAACAAATGAGCACTAACGTGTTTGGGATAAAGAATCCTGAAAGATCAAACATTCAAATGACTTCCTGAAATTTTATATAACCACACAAATGATCAAGAACAAAATTTTAATATCATGAAAGTAACAGAGCATCAGATCTCTGAATCCAATCATCGAGTACAATTTAGGTGGAAATAAGAGTTAATTTCATTGAGTAATGGTGTTGAAATAACGGTAACTATAAAATCACCCCTCCTTTACTTCAATTTTTTTGTTTAATTTGGTCAAACTTGAATCGATAATATGAACAATTGTTATGGGAAACCGACTCTAATTAATCTCTATCCAAACTATTTTAATTTACCCCACCATTTCCCCAAAGGATGGTAATGCTATGGGAGTCAGCCTATCCAAATTTGTCTAGTTTATCCTAGCACTCCTCACTTGTCTTATTGTCGGTAAGCAATATATATCAAATGAACCTCATTAAAAGGTAGTTTTAATGTTGTTAATTTACCTCTTTTACAATTAGTTTCACTGCCACCGCTATTGATCACTGCAATAATTCATGGTTCGTTTTAGGATAGACTCATCACTCTCGTGGTCTACCATAGACCACTAAATATAGACCTTAGATATAATGTTTTTTATTCAATGGCTGAGATTTACATCTAAGAACATGGTAAAACTAACTTATCACATATTCATTATTTGCCCTCCTTTAACATTTGATTTGCAGAGAGAGGCTCGCTTCCACCAGGTTACATAGTCAAGACTCAAGAGTCTTGTACCTCTCCCCATTCTCTCCAAGCTCTATCTCGAGGCCGAAGTTGCTGCAAAGTGCAATCATAATTGGGGAATTTGGGAGTTTCGCTGTGGTCCTTTCTTATTTGTTATGCTAGTTCTTATGGTCTTACGTTGATTCAGGTATTATGGTCTTCAAACAAGGCTGCTTCATATGTATTAATTGTTGGAAAAATAAATTAATTAATTAAATAATGGTGACTCATGTGAAATATAATTATGGGCCTAAATGTGATTAAATAAAGTAAAGGGACCTATTGGTTAGTATGGAATTATCTTTTAAAAACTGATGGTAACCAACATGATGGAGGTTGGTAAATAAAAGGAAACAAGGGGTTCTGTCTCTGCCATAACAGTTACTCATTATGAACCTTCAAGACAGTCTGTGAGTAAGAAAGAAAGGAAAAAAGGCAGATTGGGAGAAGGAGATTGAAGAACTTATTCTCATTAGGTCTCTCATGGATCAAAGTAGTCTCTCTTACTATTATAATGTATGTGAGATTCTAAGATCCTTATGATGTGCAGTAGTTTTCTTGAATTAAGAATGTATGAAAACTATAACTTACTTGTGGTATCAGAGCATTAGGTTGTTGAATTTATGATTCTCCGTTAATATGTTTTCCAATTTCATGAACCCTAATTTAATTGGAAATTTATCGGAACCATATTTTTTGCGATGTGCATACTGAGGATGAATTCGATTTTGGAATGCCGAAAATTAAAATTGAAATGGACTTTGAATTGAAATATGAAATCTCCCTGTTACGAGAATTTCGATTTGAATTGAAAAATATTGAATTGAAATCAAGTGCGTAATGCTTTTCCAGTTCCCTGTTGTTTGTTGTGAAAACTTTCAATTAAAATCAAAAACTCTCTTGATTCTGAAGTACAATCTGGGACTAGAATCTGAATCCTCTAAAGGTTCTTTTTAAAATCAGGTTTACTCAGAAATTGTATTCAAAGAGTAAAAGAATTTTGAATCATTTGTTTTCTAAAAGAAAATAACTTCGAAAATCAGTTTTGAAGAATAAACATAATTTCAAAGAGATGAAGATTTAAAGGACAAAGTGCAGGAATTGAAAGTGCAGAATTAACATAAAAGAAAAGAAAAACTTACAAAAAAGTAAATGCAGAAAATAACAAAGAAAAGAAAAATTGCAGGAATGTAAAGAACAGAAATGTAAATCAAAGAAAAGAAAATGGCAGAATGTTAAATGACCTTAATTGAAAGTTGGTATGGATACACATACTGGGCACTCTCCTTAGTAAACCACTGAGTCGTTTTGGATATTAGACGTTTGGGTGTTTCAGAGAAGTTTCAGTAAATGAAAATCCAACCTTTGTTACATCAGATTTTGACCTATTTATAGACTTCTATCCTAATAGAACACATAACCAGATTTTGACACGTTATAGGCCTAGATGACGTGTCAAATTTCTAAGTATGCCATGCGTTCAAATTAGCAACGGTCTTCTATTTGAAAAATAACTGACTGCTTGAGATTTTGACACCTGTCTTCAAACAGCAACGTTCACTAACTGCTCATTTGAAATTTGAACATTCTGAACAATCTTCCAATAACCGCTCCATTTGAAATTTGAATGTCTTTTGAATAATATTCCAATAACCGCTCCATTTGAAATTCAAATTTCCTTCGAAATGACTTTCAATAACTGCTTCTGTCTTCACGAATTCTTCTAAGTTATTGGACTCCTTTCAAAATCGAACCAGCTTTCGATTTTGATTAACTGTCAACTTATATCAGGAAACTTAACCAAATATTGACTGATTAATTTTCCTTAAGTTTCACGTGTTAAAATCCTGATTGGTCAATTCAATGTTGAACTTGACCACCGACCACACGTGGGTTTGACCTTGAAACTGATTGGACCATTCTGCAGGCACATTGATGGCACCATCCAATCCTATCAGTATAAATATTCCCTGGCTTTGACGTTCTACTTCATTCCTTTCTCTGTTCAAAATGAAGAAGTTTCTTCCTTTGGCTATTGCGTCCAACCTGATCTATCTTGATTTAATCTTTGATGAGGTTGACAGAATAGACAAAGCTATAAGCTTCTTCAATCCTTTATAAGGATTTTCTTGGGTTGAACGTAATAGCCAAATTTTATTTCAATTCGTCTTCACCCCATCTTTCTCATTTTTAAATTGAATCGTAGGGCCATTTGATCATAGCTGGAGAATGCCCTTGCCCTGTTGGTTCAATCAAAGCTTGTGGAAGAAGAAGAAGAACGAGGAGGGTCAAATGAAGGTCAGGTAGGGTCAGATGAAGAACAAGGAGACAAATTCAAGTTCCCTGAAGACCCAGGAACACAGAAGTCAAGTTCTCCGAAGATTAGAATAGCTTTTAACTTCATGTACTTTTCTTTTATTTCTTTTGTATTTTCCAATTCGAATCTGTAATGTAATTCGAACACCATTCGTACATAAATAAAAAGCATTTCGTTATCTCTTTATACTTCAGACTTTCTAATATAGAACTCCTTTTCCTCTCCTTCGCATTCAAATACTTTTCGAATTCGAATAAGACCTTAATCAGAATTCTATATCCTTTTGAATACATATAACATAATACCTTTGTTTCAAATTCAAATAGGTACACTTCCATCTTTCACTAAGTTATAATATATTTCGATTTACATTATGCCTTTCAAATTCTTCATTATAGACATTGAAATCGAAAATATCAATGTTGTATTAACTTAGTGAAATTTGTAAATTTCACCCGAACAGATGCCCCCTTAAAATATTAGTTTCGAGGAATATCACAACTTAAGAAGAAACTAATATTTTAATAATTCATGAGGAATTTACTGAACATAGTTTCTTTCAATTCAAAACTCCTTTTCATTTTGAATAGTATAAAATTGGCAACAACAGTTTCTTTTATTGTTATTGGCTCATTACTGCGCGCCACTTTTTTAAATTTGCAGTTACCAATTTTATGTAACTGACTGAGCCCACTCACTCTAAACTATAAAAGGGAATGTGAACAGTTACCAATAGCTCCACGTTTTCTCTTTCATCAAAACTGAAAACCTTTCTTTCTGCTCGTGCGCGACTTAAAGGCACTATTCATCATCTTCTTCGTTCCATTTCTACTACATTTTCTGCAACATTCAGCTTTATCTCTTCAAGGTAAGACCTCATAATCTCGATTATATTCTCATTCTCAGTCTTAATCGTCCTTTCTATTACGGCTTTTTCTGACATTTTACAAAGGACACTTCCCTTTGGGCAACCACAATCTTTTGCCATAAATGTTGAATCCTGTACTCAAGAAGCTTTTCTTTTTTTACCAGTGCTATGATTCTGCTAAAATGAACAACCTTTTTCGCAAATAAACACTGTTCTTTCAAAATCTTTCAATCTGTGTTTGAAAGTTGTTCTATCTTCCTCTGACATGTCTTTTCTTTATTAAGTCTTTCACTTCAACTTCTTGTTCTTTTGACATTTCAGGAATCTTCCAAATGGCTTCTCAAGATACTTCTGAACGTTCTGAGCCAGTTCCAAAGGCATTCAGCAAAGGGAAATTAATTGGATTGGACAACATTAACTATGTCCCTGAGCCGATAGAAGATTCTGATAATCTACCTATATGGAGAAATCAGTCTTTAATTCCTTTTTCAATTCAAAACAAAGACCATTGTTTTCTGGGGCCTTATTTCCGACCAACAAGACTCAATAGGTATAGTAGTTTCTTCCCTTGTCCTCCTGATGAGAAACTGCTTGCTTTTCAAGACCCTATCAGAACAAATTTTCTCCCAAACCTTGTATCTATTTTTCGAACTGTTCCTTGAGTCAAGAAAAATGCTTATTTGAGCTGGTTGAATAGGGTAGAAGCTAGTAAGGGAAACCATTGGAAAAAGTTAGGAATTTTTGAATTGATCCAATTAAGTAGACATGATCTTTCATATGATCCTGTACTTTTGATTACCTCTTGCTTTTTTTGGGATCGAAACACTCACACTTTTCACCTTCCTTATGGTATGATTACACCCACTCTGTTTTACTTAGCTTCCATAACAGGTGTTAAACCTGAAGGTGAAGTCTTCATTCCTACTGACTTTACATTAGATAAAGAATTAGAGCCAAATTGGAAAAAATTCACTCATGCTCATTTCATTCAAAATAATAACAAAGTGACTGGTTAAGTTTCAAGGACTGAACACATAGCTTTTCTGATGTTTTGGCTCTCTGGTTTTGTTTTCTGTTCCCGTTCACTTCAAATTCCAAAATCTCTCTTGAGTCTTGCTGTTGCTTTGACTCAAAGTAAAATTAGAATCAACTTCAGCCGCTTCTCTTGGGCAGCCTTTATGACTGTTTGAATGAAGTTGTCCTGGCTCTTTGAAAATCTGAGCCTCTGAGAGTTTTGAGTGGTCCTTTCTGGCTCCTTCAATTATGGATTAATGTTATTTTCAAAGAAAAGTTTACAAGTGTTGAGCCCAAAACTTCCAAACTTCCTAATTCGATTGAAGGATTTCGATTATCCTTTTATACTCCCACATCTTGGAAGAAGGACCCTTTTGCCTCTTTCAAAAGTTATTTCTCTCTTTTCCTTGTCCTTACCAAACACAAACCTTCTCTTGCTCCTTTTGGCTCTCGATCCCGTGGATCAGACTGGTTCATAAGGAAATTCCCTTGTGACTCCCCAGGTGATCAGGCTGAAATCCTTGATGTGTGGGAAGAATTCTTAACTTGGGGTCTCCTTTTCTTTGGCTTTTCAATGAAGGATATGAAAGCATATTCTTACCAGCCAAACTTAGCGACAAGACAGTTTGGCTTTTCTCAGTTTCGTCCTACTCCTATGAGCCGTTATACTGAAGACATTATTCGAGGACGAGCCACTCCTGAGATCGAAACAATGAACAATCTAGCCAATTATTTTTCTGAGATCAGTCCTACCCTCACTCCTTGTTCCTTTGAGCCTTCCTTTTATAGTACAGTTTCCTTCAAGGATTGGTGTTCATCCTATTATTCTACCATTCAAGTATCTTTGGATACTTGTTTAAGTAGGATGTCGCCTCCATCTAAAAAGGAAACTTCAAAGAAAAAAGATAAAGGTACAGGCCTTATTATTTTCATTTCATTTTCTTTCAAATCGTGCTGGTATTTTGTTTTTAACACATTACATTTTATTGTTTCTTGTTTTATTCAGATCAAAAAACAAATACCTGTCAAGAAAGTGAATCTGGTAATGAGGAACACTCCAGCAGAAAGAGAAAATCGAAGGTAACTTCAATTTTGAATACCTCTCAAACAATGACTTTATATGAAATATTCTCACCAGTCTGACTTTTAAAATTTTACACAGCCTTCTGCTTCTCCTGAGATTTTGAAAGTTAAGAAGGTCAAACCAAGTTCCTCTGCTGGAAAGAGTAAGAGAAAACAAATCCAAGAGAATTCTGATTCTACTACCCATAGTGATCCAAAGGTATTATCAGTTTCGAATCTGTTTTCTAAATCAATTTTTGTATTTCCTTTTAATCAAATCTCTTGTTTTTATGAAGCTTAAGAAAAATTCTCAATCAGAGAATGATTCTTCAGATTCTCCTCTTCCTGCTTCCAACCCAAGAGCTGAAAAAAGATCTAAAGCTCGTTCTGATATGAAGAGCTCTAAAGCTAATGAGAGTTCAGATGAGAAAGATGAAAATGCTAATGAAGAAGATCTCGAACTTCCTTCTAAATCAAAACTTGTTGAAACAGGATCTTCAAAGGTTATTAATAAAAAAAAGTTAATGCTTCTCAGGTAAAATTTTCCTTTCAAACTTGATCATTAGCATTCAATATTTTCATTTATCCATTCATACATCCTCTCATCTCAAATAGGTGGCTAGAAAATATTATGCACTTCGAGTGAAACATATTGCTCCTAAGAGGCCAAGGCCAAAGAAACTATTAATTCCAGAAGGCATTGAGGTGGAATCTTCGAATTCCTTCCTTAGTTTTGTGGATTCTTTTAATATGATTCTTATTATCAAATTCACCATATGTAGGTTCATACTATAAATTCATCTTCGAAATCAACAGCTGAACAAACATCTAATGAATTTGAACAGGAGGAATCCTCAAAAGAAAAGAGTGTAGAAAAAGAACAAAGTGTGAGTTCTCCTCCATCAACTCAACCAGAAGATAAAATCCTCAACAAGAATCAGAATCGAAAGAAGAAAAAGAAGAGGAAGGTGATGTCCAAGGTACTAACATGGAAGGGGTTGAACCAGGTTCAAAGGATAAAGTTGAGAAAGAGTCTAATCCTGAGTCTTCTCAGTCGAAAGAGAATGAAACAGAAAATCAGACTAAAGCAACATCTTTGACCAAGGATCCCCCTCAAGATCAATCAAAAGTTGACATCCCTTCGACTCCATTCAAAGAAACTATCGTTCCTGAGAATCCTTCTGAAATTCAAAGTGAAATGACTGCTACTCATCAAACCACTCCTTTGAATACTTCAGAAGCTAAGCCTTGCTCTTCTAATAAATCTTCAACCCCTTCAAGCTTGAAAGAATGCTTGAATGTATTGGATGAAAATCCTTTTGCTGTCCTCGACCTTTTGACTAGTGAGGGTTCAATGTCCTCTGCTCATTCAGACTCTAGGTCTTATCAACCCACCACTGAATCGGTTGAGGATTTGATTGAAGGTTTGAGAAACCTGATATTCCTTGATGATTTCCTCAAATTATTTCAAAAAGATGTTGAATATCAGTACAAGGTAGAGAAAAAGCTTGAGGCAATCTATCCTCAAAGTCTTATGTCAATTTCGAGGTCTTTGGTCAATATGTTTCTTAATCAAAGAAATAATTGTTTTGTTTACAGCTTCAACTTGCCCATTTACTTGTGCATAGTAAGGAGTTGAAGTAAGAAGTTTGATCGCATTTTCCTGTACAAAACTCTTAACCCTTTGGCCTGTAAACACAGTTCCTTGATCAGTTGAAATAGATTCATGAAGACCAAACCGAAAAATTATGTTTTCTTGAACGAACTTAATCACATCCTCTTGAGTTACATCTTTCAATGAGATTGCTTCCACCCATTTTGTAAAATAATCTATAGCCACTATAATATATTTATGCCCCTAGATGACATAGGATGAATTTGACCAATCAAATCAACTGCCCATCCTCTAAAAGGCCATGACTTTATAATTGAATGTAACTCACTTGCAGGGATTTGTTGAATGAAACCATGTTTTTGACATTCTTCATAAGCTTTCGAAAAATCATTACAATCTTTGGCCATTGAAGGCCAATATAAATTTCGTCTTTTCAAAACCCATTCCATTTTTCGACCTGCTTGATGAGCTCCACAAATCCCTTGATGAGTATCAATCAAAGCTTGATACGCTTCTGATTGTCCTAAACATCGAAGTAAGTTTCCATCAGGTGCTTTCTTATATAATTGATTAGCCAGAATTACATAATGTAAAGCCCTGTATCTTAATTTCGATCCACTGGCATACTTGGATTTTGTAAGTATTATATCAAAGATTTCCCCCAATCATTCATATCTAAAGTTTCAATGTCCAAAATCTCAAACTCCAAGATTGAAACATTCTTTTCTAATCGAATCAATTGTTCGAATTGAAACTCACTAATTTTATAACCAGAAGCATTATGTGCCAATTCATTGGCAACTTCATTATCAATTCGAGATATGTGTTCGAATTCAACTTCATCAAAATATCTTAGTAGCTTAAAGGCTCTTAGCAAATATTTTGATAGTCTAGGATTCAAACATTTATATTGTTTAGTGACTTGTTTGATCACTAATTGTGAATCTCCTCGAATTAAAACTTGTTTAGCTTTAAATGATATCAAGATCTCTAATCCTAGTAACAAAGCTTCATACTCAGCTTCATTATTTGAACGATCCATTCCTATTCAAAACATTACTTTTGTTAGTAACCCCTCGGGTGAAATCAAAAGGATTCCGATCCCAACACCATCTTTATGCTTTGATCCATCGAAATAAAACTTCCAAGGTTTTAAACCTATGAAGTCCAATTCATTAATTCGAATAGGAGGATGATCAACTAAGAAATCAACCATAACTTGGCCTTTCACAGCTTTTAATGGAAGATATGTTAGTGAAAATTCAGTTAAAGCTAACGCCCTTTTTCCTACTCTACTGTGAAGAATAGGTTTCCATAACATGTGCTTTATTATATCATAATGAGAAATTACATAATCGTCGAAAGGTTTTACATAGTACTTTAACTTAGTACAAGAAAAGTAAAGACATAAACATAATTTCTCGATAGCACAATATCGAGTCTCAGCATCATTTAGAGTTCTACTAAGATAATAAACTGCTCTTTCAATTCCATTTTCATCTTCTTGGGCAAGCATACTTCCCAAAGTTTCTTCAGATGCAGAGATATACAATTTCAAAGGCTTTCCTTGAATTGGAGGTGTCATAATAGGAGGATTTGTGAGAATCCTCTTTATTTCTTCGAATGCCACCTAGTGTTCTTCTTTCCATTCAAATTTCTCTTCTTTCTTGAGTTTCAACAGAGGAGAAAACACCTTGGTTTTGGCTGAAAGATTTGCAATAAATCTTCGAAGAAAATTTATTTTACCCAATAAAGACTGCAATTGTTTCTTGTTCGAAGGAGGAGAAGTTTCAAGAATTGCCTTTGCTTTATTTTTATCAATCTCAACTCCTTTCTGGTGAACCAAGAAACCTAGAAAATTACCTGCAGATACACCAAAGGCACATTTAATAGGGTTCATTTTTAATTTATGCATTCTCATCCTTTCAAATGCTTCTTTCAAATTCAAAAGATGATCATTTTTTTATGTGGATTTTACTACTACACCATCAATATAAACTTGCATGAATCTACCTATTAAATCATGAAAAATAGAATTCATGGCTCTTTGATAAGTAGCACCAGCATTTTTAAGTCCAAAAGGCATCATTACCCATTCATAAGTGCCTATTGCACCGGGACATCGAAAAGCAGTTTTCGAAATATCCTCTTCAGCAATAAAAATTTGGTTATATCCTGAATAACCATCTAACATACTTAGTATTTCATTACCTGCTGCTGAATCTATTAACATATCAGCTACTGACATAGGACATTCATCTTTAGGAGTTGCTTTATTCAAATCTCTAAAATCTATGCAAACTCTCAAAGAACCATTTTTCTTAATAACTGGTACTATATTTGAAATCCAGTCAACATACCTGGCAGTTCGAATAAATTTAGCCTTTAATAACCTCTCAATTTCACTTTTGATCTTCAATATAATTTCAGGCGCAAATCTTCGAGGTGCTTGTTTCACAGGTTTCCTATCAGGAAATGTAGGCAATTTGTGTTCAACAAGCTCTTTACTTAGACCAGGCATCTCGTGATAATCCCATGCAAAGCAGTCTTATATTCTCTAAGTAATTCAACCAACTTCGATTTAAAATCTTCTGATAGATTTTTACTTACAAAAGTTGGCCTTGGGTCCTTAACATCACCCAAATTTACTTCCCCAAGAGGATCTTGTGCCTCCATCTTTTCAATTCCATGAGATAAAGCTCTTTCGAACCCAAAAGGAGTATCATCATAGATGCAATCAAGTTTTTCAAGAGATACTTCTTCCTCTTCGAATCTCATGTTTGAATTTTCTATACTTATACATTCAGCATCTTGGACGGCTACTGAAACCGTTTCAAAATTCTTTTCGAATTCTTAATTAACATTAACTCCGGTCTCGAAGACCGTTCCATAATCAGCGGCCTCTAAGGCCGCTTCAAACTTCTCTCAGCAATATATGCTGAGTTTCGAGCAATGAAGCTCGAAATTACTCTTCTTTTGAAATCCATCCAAAAGTAGAGGTGGTCCCAGAAGGACCAGTTGCACTTTGAATGATCAAACCATATTCAACATTGAAGAACGCCTTGTGTGGAATCTTACAAGGCACAAAGCCACGTTTTTCAATTGTACAAGGTGTTTAATTCATGATCCATTTTTCACAGTTTCTTGCATTGACTGTGTCTGCTTCAACCTTGTAATTTGTTTGATCAGCTTCAACATACTCTGGAATGCCATCATCATTCCATAAGCATAATTTTTTATGAACAGTCGAAGGCACTTCTCCTACACCATGTATCCACTCTCTCCCAAGAAGCACATTATAATTTGCCTTCGACCGAACAACCACAAAAACAGTGGGCCTTTTGACTGAACCAACAGTCACGTCAAAACACAACAGTCCTTCAGATTTTGACGTCTTCCCACTAATATCAGTAATGATCATATTATGTGGCATCAAATCACACTTCTTTTTGTTGAATTTTTTCAACAAAGAACTTGGCAATAAATTGATTGCTGCTCCACCATCAACCAATACTTTACTTACAATGACTCCTTCAATTTGAGCCTGAATGAATAAAGGTTTTATGTGAGACACCATTCCAATAGAAGGTCTATGAAACATTGCCGAATCTTGTTTAACAGCCCGTGTTGATAAACAAGTATAATAAGTCTGTGGCTCCGATGATTCATCTTCTATGAAATCATCCTCCAAACCTTCTTCATACTCCTTTTCGAATTCTGCAGGTAGAATCGAAACTACACCATAAATATCTTCGATTCTATCTGGAATCCAGTTTCAAAGTCATCAGTAAGTAAGTCTTCTTCAACTAAAATCTTTTTCTTTGGGACAATACTTAACTTATCTTTTTGCAGGATTTGAGAGTATGTAGGTTGACTAGAAGCCCCTTGCACTTGAATCAATTGTGCATTCTTGGCATTCAAATTCTTTGAAAAATTCAAAGTACTGCCCCCTTGTTCCATTGCTGCCTTTCGATAACGTTGGTTTCTCCTCCATTGCGTCTTAGTCATAAAAGACTTTCCATTAAATGAGTTATTATATTGTCTAAGTACTTGCGGATTTTGACAGTATTCTTGACTGTCTGTCACTCGAATCCACTTATTAGGAGGAACGTTCGAATGAGGCACATATTATTTAGGCTTATGTAACATGGGAGATGGTACTTTGTTAATTTCATATTTCTTTTGAAAAGAAGGTTTCCAAACCTCAATATTCGAGATAGGTTTTGCTGCTTTCTGAAACCTTTGATTTAAGTTTGTTGATAATGCTTCTTGATTCCAGATGACTCAAAAGATTTGGCCTCTGATTGATCAAAGACTGCATTACAACAAGGACAAAGGGAAACATTAGTATTTTCCTCTTTCTTTCGAAGCAGAAAATCAACCAAAGTCTCTTCACTCTTTGGAAAGATATCTTTCACTTCTTTCTCAAACTCCTCTATTGCAATGTCAATGGCTGTCTTTGAATCTATAGCACGTTCAGCTCCTACCATATTGATTTCAACAGTATCAACATAACTGGCATTAACATTCAAAGGATCAGTATCAACCTTCATTGCCATTTTTTGTTTCTCTTCGAATTTCAATATACCTTCTCGAATGGCTTCTTGAATGAGATCCCTGAAATGAATACAATTGTTAGTCCAATGTCCAAATGCATTGTGAAACTTACAATATTTCTTTCCTTTTCTTTGTTCGAAAGAAGGAATTTTATGATCTTCACTAAGGATAATTTGTTTATCCTTTACTAATATATCAAATATTTGTTCAACTTTTGATATATCGAAACCATATGCCTTTTTGGGATATTTACTTTGTAAATTTTGGTTCCCTGAACTATTATATTGTCTAAGGAATGAACATGCATAAGGAGGTCCTGGTTTTAACTCAGCAACATCAATTTCGTTTTCTTCGAAATCTGAGTTTTCATCACTAAAATTTTCATTAACATCAACATAGGCAATTTTATCTCTTCTTCCTACCTTTTCGAGCTTCCTATGTTTTCTTTTTCAAGTTTTAACTGTTCAATTTGCCTAACTCTTTCAGCCAATTGAGCCATATCTCTCAATTGTTGATTTACGAGTTTCTTTCGAATTGAATAGTCAAATCCCCTTGCTGCAATTTTAACTAATTCATTTTCAGGAATTGGTACAAGACATCTAGCCCTCATTTGTCTAAATCTGTTCAAATAATCTTCAACAGATTCATCTGAAGTTCGCTAATTGTAACCAAATCCATAAGACTAACTTTCATTTCAGCTCTAAAGAATTGTTCATGAAATTGTCTTTCTAACAGGTTCCAAGTGTGAATCAAACCAGGAGCCAAGGTTGTAAACCATGTAAAAGCATTCTTAGTTAGGGAACTTGGAAAATATTTCATTTTCAATTCTTCATTATTAGCTAAGTCCCCACATTTTACATGATACCTTGCAATATGTTCAACAATGGATTCATTAGCTTCTCCTGCAAACTTAGTAAATTTTGTGACTTTCCATCCCCTTGGTAATTCAGTTTGCAACACATAAGGTGTCAATGGAGAAATGAAACGTGGTCTAGTAGCTTGACCTACATCAAATCCATGTCTATTCAACACTAATTCAACTATATTTGCTATATTTTGTTCTCCCCCAATATTGTTTTGCCTTATTCTTTCTAAAACCTCATCAGCATTTTGTATCCTATTCAAAACAAATGACTGAGCATTTCCATTTTGAACGGGCTCTCGAAGAACATGTTCATTATTCTCCCTTGGGCCATTATTATTCCCAAGATTCTGATTTTGGTTTTGATCAAGGCCGACATTAACATGTCGTTGGTTTTCAAGGTCTGGAGGTGCGCCGAATACATCAACAATCCTAGCCATTTGCCTAGCCAATGTATTTAATTTGATTAGTGTTTTCAATAAGTGGATTTAACATTGTTGTCAATTGAGTAGACAACATATTAACCATTTCATGATTACTTTCGTCCATTTGTTGTCTAATCGAATTCAAAGCAGTATTTGTCAATGAATTCGAAATCTGCCCAGAATTCAATCCAGAAAAACTAGTTCCAAAAACGCCAAAGTTTGAAGAACTAGCATGATTGAATGCAGGTGTCGTTGTACTTGCGTACGTGACTGGGGCTGTTCCTTGAATAGGAGGAACAAAACCAAAGGGAAGTCCACATAATAGGGGAGGCCTGGCACTTGCATTTGTAACCTGTATGCCCCCACTTGATGGTGGAATTGTACTTATAGCCTGAGTCCTTAAAGGATCTTCAGCCTGAGTAGTGTTCATCTGTGAATCACGTTGATCACGGTTCACACTATTGTTATTTTCCACTCCATTGGTTTTATTATTATTAACAGATTCATTGTTATTCCTCTGGCTTGTAGGACTTCCTTGATTTGCAGAAGTGTTTGCAGTGGCATTTTCTGAAGTGTTTCTGTTTCTGTTATTATTTGCCATTGAATTAGAAATGGTTCTACCACTTCTCAAGATCATACACTTTCTAAAACTGATTTAGCAATTAGTCCCACCGGGCGTGCCAATTTATTTGTTGTGAAATTTTTTCAATTAAAATTAAAAACTCTCTTGATTCTGAAAGTACAATCTGGGACTAGAATCTGAATCCTCTAAAGGTTCTTTTTAAAATCAAGTTTACTCAGAAATTGTATTCAAAGAGTAAAAGAATTTTGAATCATTTGTTTTCTAAAAGAAAATAACTTCGAAAATCAGTTTTGAAGAATAAACAGAATTTCAAGGAGATGAAGATTTAAAGGACAAAGTGCAGGAATTGAAAGTGCAGAATTAAAAGAAAAGAAAGAAAAACTTACAAAAAAGTAAATGCAGAAAATAACAAAGAAAAGAAAAATTGCAGGAATGTAAAGAACAGAAATGTAAATCAAAGAAAAGAAAATGGCAGAATGTTAAATGACATTAATTGAAAGTTGGTATGGATACACGTACTGGGCACTCTCCTTAGTAAACCACTGAGTCGTTTTCGATATTAGACGTTTGGGTGTTTCAAAGAAGTTTCAGTAAATGAAAATCCAACCTTTGTTACATCAGATTTTGACCTATTTATAGACTTCTATCCTAACAGACACTTAACCAGATTTTGACACGTTTACAGGCCTAGATTACGTGTCAAATTTCTAAGTATGCCACGCGTTCAAATCAGCAACGGTCTTTTATTTGAAAAATAACTAACTGCTTGAGATTTTGACACCTGTCTTCAAACAGCAACGTTCGCTAACTGCTCATTTGAAATTTGAACATTCTGAACAATCTTCCAATAACCGCTCCATTTGAAATTCAAATTTCCTTCGAAATGACTTTCAATAACTGCTTCTGTCTTCACGAATTCTTCTAAGTTATTGAACTCCTTTCAAAATCGAACCAGCTTTCTATTTTGATTAACTGTCAACTTATATCAGGAAACTTAACCAAATATTGACTGATTAATTTTCCTTAAGTTTCACGTGTTTAAAATCCTGATTGGCCAATTCAATGTTGAACTTGACCACCGACCACACGTGGGTTTGACCTTGAAACTGATTGGACCATTCTGCAGGCACATTGATGGCACCATCCAATCCTATCAGTATAAATACTCCTTGGCTTTGACGTTCTTCTTCATTGCTTTCTCTGTTCAAAATGAAGAAGTTTCTTCCTTTGGTTATTGCGTCCAACCTGATATATCTTGATTTCATCTTTGATGAGGTTGACAGAATAGCCAAAGCTATAAGCTTCTTCAATCCTTTATAAGGATTTTCTTGGGTTGAACGTAATAGCCAAATTTTATTTCAATTCGTCTTCACCCCATCTTTCTCATTTTAAATTGAATCGCAGAGTCATTTGATCATAGCTGCATAATGCCTTTGCCCTGTTGGTTCAATCAAAGCTTGTGGAAGAAGAGGAAGAACGAGGAGGGTAATGAAGGACAGGTAGGGTCAGATGAAGAACAAGGAGACAGAGTCAAGTTCCCTGAAGACCCAGGAACACAGGAGTCAAGTTCTCTGAAGATTTAGAATAATTTTTAACTTCATGTACTTTTTTTTATTTCTTTTGTATTTTCCAATTCGAATCTGTAATGTAATTCGAACACCATTCATACATGATAAAAAGTATTTCGTCATCTCTTTATACTTCAGACTTTCTAATATAGAACTCCTTTTCCTCTCCTTCGCTTTCAAAATACTTTTCGAATTCGAATAAGACCTTAATCATAATTCTATATCCTTTTGAATATATATAACATAATTTCTTTGTTTCGAATTCAAATAGGTACATTTCATTCTTTCACTAAGTTATAATATATTTCGATTTACATTATGCCTTTCAAATTCTTCATTATAGACATTGAAATCGAAAATATCATTGTTGTATTAACTTAGTGAAATTTGTAAATTTCACCCCAACACCTGTCATGTCAATTCCGATTTGCAATTATAGCCTATGTGTATGGAATGCTTAAATCGATTTGGAATTGTAACTTATCCTTACAATTAAAATAGTAACCACATGGAATAATTCAGATTGGAAATCGAAATGAAAGGACTGTCATAGTTTTTTCTGAAATGAAAGGATCATAGTCAATTGTTGTGATTTATTTTGGGATTAAATGTATTATAGATTTGTAATCACCAAAGTGATTAATTCTTTATGTTTTATTTAATTCCAAATTAGTGATGAATTTTTATTTCAATTACCCATAGAATGGATGCTAAATTATAAATTATTGGTTTATGGATTAATTAAAGTTCATTATCATAAGGCATTTATGGATCACCCAAAGGTTGATTAGTTGTTATTATAATTAATGGATATGACTGTTGGTAGTGAGTATGCATTATTAGCTTTATTTATATATCCAAAGATAATAAGTATTTCTAATCAATGCATATGTCTTACCAAATAATGTTAATATTATTAGCATCATTATGTTTTTATGTATTAATGTATCACCCAAAGGAGAACATTAGTAGGTAATAGAATGCTTGTTTGTTGTTTGAATCTGTATTGTATGTTAAGTTTATGACTCAAAGTATTAATGTTAAGCATGTGTTAATTGCAGTATTTGTTCCTGTATCTTTACATTTGCATGCTATGTCTGTTCCGGTTTTTAATGGGTTGAATTTCTATGATTTGAGCGAACAAGTCCAATTTCACTTAGGTGTGTTGGATCTTGATTTGGCTTTTCAAGTTGAAAAACCTGCTGTTGTTACTGATGCTAGTAGCAATGAAGAGAAAGCCCATTATAAGGCTTGGGAAAAGTCAAACAGACTTAGCCTGATGTTTATGCGAATGACATAGCAAGTAACATTAAGTCTGCTCTTCCCAAAACTGAAAGTGCAAAAGAATTTATGAAATTTGTGGAAGAGCGCTCCCCAAACTACTGATAAGTCTCTTGCTGGGACATTAATGAGTACCTTAACCACCATGAAGTTTGATGGTTCTCGTACTATGCATGAACATGTCATTGAGATGACAAATATTGCAGCAAGACTAAAGTCTCTTGGAATGGCAGTGGATGAAAATTTCCCTTATGCAGTTCATTTTGAACTCATTACCGTCTGAGTATGGTCCTTTCCAAATTAACTATAATACCATGAAAGACAAATGGAATGTGCACGAATTTCATAGTATGTTAGTTCAGGAGGAAACCAAACTTAAGAATCAAGGAAACCACTCCATTCATTATGTGAATAATCAGGGAGCTGGAAAGAAAGATGTTGAGAAACATGGAAAGGGCAAATGACCATTAAGATTGGCGAGTCCTCTACTAAATCCAGAAGAAAGATGATAAATGTCATTTCTGTGGGAAGTCTGGACATTTCCAGAAGAACTGCCCAAAACGTAAAGCTTGGTTCGAAAAGAAAGGTGAGCATAATGCTTATGTATGTTCCAAATGAAATTTAACTGAAGTTCCCCATAATACTTGGTGGATTTATTCTGGATGTACAACTCATGTGTCTAATATGATGCAGGGATTCCTTTCAACCCAAACCGTAAGCCCGAATGAGAAGTTTGTCTTCATGGGGAATAGAGTGAAGGTTCTAGTGGAAGCTGTCGGGACTTATCGTTTAATCCTTGACATTGGATTTCTTTTAGACTTATTTGATACTTTTTATGTACCTAGTATTTCTAGGAATTAGTTTCTTTGTCTAAACTTGATGTTACTAGATACTCTTTTAGGTTTGGGAATGGTTGTTTCAATTTGTATAAGTGTACTTGTATGATTGGATCTGGAACTTTATGATGATTTATATAAATTGAATCTTGACAATTTATATACTGAAACTCTTATGACCTTGCATCATAATGTTGGCACTAAACGTAGTTTAGTGAATGAATGTTCTGCTTACTTGTGGCATAAGCGTTTGGGACACATTTCCAAAGAAAGGATGCAAAGATTAGTAAAGAATAAAATCATTCCGGATTTAGATTTTACTGATCTAAATGTATGTGTGGATTGTATTAAAGGCAAACAAATCAAACACACAAAGAAAGGAGCCACAAGAAGCACCCAGCTTCTTGAAATTATACACACTGATATATGTGGACCTTTTGATGTAAACTCTTTCAATAAAGAAAAGTACTTTATCACTTTTATTGACGATTTTTCACGTTATGGGTATGTCTATTTATTGCATGAGAAATCTCAAGCAGTGAATGCCTTGGAAATTTATATAAATGAAGTGGAAAGGCAATTAGACAGAAAGGTGAAAATTGTCAGGTCAGATAGAGGTGGTGAGTATTATGGAAGATATGATGAAAGTGGACAACACCCTGGTCCATTTGCTAAGTTCCTTGAGAAACGTGGTATTTGTGCTCAATACACAATGCCAGGTACACCACAACAAAATGGTGTGTCAGAAAAGCGTAATTAAACCTTAATGGATATGGTTAGGAGCATGTTAAGTAATTCATCTTTACCTATATCATTGTGGATGTATGATTTAAAAATTGCCATGTATTTGTTGAATAGGGTTCCTAGTAAGGCAGTTCAAAAGACACCTTTTGAGCTATGGACAGGTAGGAAACCTAGTTTGAGACAACTGCATGCTTGGGGTTGTCAGGAAGAAATTAGAATATGCAATCTGCAAGAAAAGAAACTGGATGCAAGAACAATAAGTGGATATTTCATTGGTTATCCAGTAAAATCAAAAGGGTATATGTTTTACTGTCCTACCCATAGTACAAGAATTGTTGAAACTAGAAATGCCTGGTTCATTGAGAATGGTGAAACTAGTGGGAGTGAAGCTTCACTAAATGTGGAGATTAAGGAAGTTAGAGTACAAGTTCCTTTAACTAGTGCCTCTACTTCAAGAATTATTGTGCCTCATGTTGTTGAACCACACAACAATCAAGAAGAACAACAAATTAATGGTCCCGAGGTTAACAATGAACCTATAGTAGAACAACCACAAGAAATAGTATTAAGAAGATCCCAAAGAGAAAGGAAATATGCTATTTCGAATGATTATGTGGTTTATCTACAAGAGTCAGAAAATGACTTAGGCATTGATAATGATCCAGTTTCATTTTCAGAAGCCATTAATGGTGATAATTCTAATAAGTGGTTAGATGCCATGAAAGATGAGCTTAAATCAATGGCACAAAATGGTGTTTGGGACCTTGTGGAATTGCCAGAAGGATGCAAGAGAGTTGGGTGTAAATGGGTCTTTAAGACTAAGCATGACTCTCATGGCAATATCGAACGTTACAAGGCTCGACTTGTTGCCAAAGGTTTTACTCAAAAAGATGGCATTGACTATAAGGAAACATTTTCGCCTGTTTCTAAGAAAGATTCTTTCAGAATTATCATGGCATTAGTAGCTCATTATGATTTTGAGTTACATCAAATGGGTGTTAAAACAGCCTTTCTGAACGGGAATTTAGAAAAGGATGTTTATATGGACCAACCAGTGGGGTTCATTGAGGAAGGAAAGGAACACATGATGTGTAAACTTAAGAAATCAATATACAGACTTAAACAGGCTTCCCGACAATGGTATCTTAAGTTCAATGATACTATTATGTCCTTTGGATTTAAGGAAAACACTGTTGATCGGTGCATATATCTGAAGGTCAGTGGGAGCAACTTTATATTTCTGATTCTGTATGTTGATGACATCTTGCTTGCAACTAATGATCTTGGTCTATTAAGTGAGACTAAGAATTTTCTCTCTAACAACTTTGAAATGAAAGATATGGGTGAGGCTGGCTATGTGATAGGAATAGAAATATTCTGTGATAGATCAAAAGGACTGTTAGGCTTGTCTTAGAAAACATATATTAATAAAGTTTTAGAGAGATTTAGAATGGATAAATGTTCAGCATCTCCCGTTCCAATACAAAAAGGAGACAAATTTAGTCTCATGCAATGTCCAAAGAATGATTTGGAACGGAAACAGATGGAAAATATCCCTTATGCATCTGTTGTTGGGAGTTTGATGTATGCTCAAACATGTACTAGGCCAAATATTAGCTTTGCAGTTGGTATGCTTGGTAGATACCAGAGTAATCCAGGATTGGATCATTGGAAAGCTGCAAAGAAAGTCTTAAGATATTTGCAAGGGACAAAAAATCACATGCTTACTTATAGGAGATCTGATCATCTTGAGGTGATTGGATATACAGATTCAGACTTTGCTGGTTGTATAGATACAAGAAAGTCTACATTTTGTTATGTGTATCTTTTAGCCGGAGGAGCGATTTCATGGAAAAGTGTGAAGCAGTCAGTCATTGTTGCATCCACCATGGAGGTTGGAATTTGTGGGCATGCTTTGAGGCCACAGTTCAGGCTAATTGGTTGTGGAATTTTATTTCAGGACTTGGAGTAGTTGACAGTAGTGCCAAGCCGCTAAAAATTTATTGTGATAATTCCGCAACTGTCTTCTTTTCTAAAAACGACAAGTATTCCAAAGGTGCTAAGCATATGGAATTGAAATACTTTGTCGTTAAAGAAGAAGTTCAGAAACATAGAGTGTCAATAGAACATATTAGCACTGATCTTATGATTGTTGACCCCTTTAACAAAAGGGTTACCACCCAAAGTATTTACTGGCCATGTAGAGAATATGGGCATTATGTCTACTAGTGAATGTGAATGTTAATGGTTAATGCCTATTTGACACTCTGAGATCATTAACGTACAAGTTTCTGAAATTTCTATTTTCTACTTTATGTATATGCTTGCAAATTATGATGTGGAAACAAATTATGTTATTATTAATGAAAATGACATTATGTTTGAACCCATTATGGACTTCTCATTTAAAGTCATATTAAGGAGAGGATAATATAGCAGTACATGGAAGGGAATATGTTGATTGAATGACATGTAACCGCTATGACTCTTATTATTTCTGTATCTTTAATTATGATTAATGATTGAACCAATTTATTTAAGGTCTTTTAATGCGCATTATGATTTATGAATTATTAAATCGTGAAGTGTTATGGCATCACATGAGTCAAGTGGGAGAATGCTGCAAAAATTATTAATTAATTAAATAATATGACTCATGTGAAATATAATTATGGGCCTAAATGTGATTTAATAAAATAAAGGGACCTATTGGTTAGTATGGGAAGTTATCTTTTAAAAACTTATGATAACCAACTTGATGAAGGTTGGTAAATAAAAGGAAACAAGGGGTTCTGTCACTGTCATAACAGTTACTCACTATTAACCATCAAGAAAGTCTGTGAGTAAGAAAGAAAGGCAAAGAGGCAAATTGGGAAAAGGAGATTGAAGAACTTATTCTCATTGGGTCTCTCATGGATCAAGGTAAGTCTCTCTACTATTATAATGTATGTGAGAATCATAGATTCTAAGATCCTTATGATGTGCAGTAGTTTTCTTGAATTAAGAATGTATGAAAACTATAACTTACATTAATCCATATAATCATTTTGGTTGAATTCTTATATAGCGCGTTGACGTGTTTAACATATGATCAGTTTGCACTCCCATGCACATACTGAAGGTGATGACAAGTATTACGGAGCTATAAAGCACTCATGCGACAGTCAATACTTTTAAAAGCCTGTTGATAAAACTCCTTTTTAGCGGTGCTAGAAGCCCAGAAAGCACATCCTTCTTTATCAATTCTATACCCGCAAATAATGAGTTTATGAAGTGTGTTTGGTAAAGTTAGCTAAAACTTAAAGTTTGTTGAAAGTTGAAAAGCTAGCTGATTTGATTTAGAGTGTGTTTGGTAAAACTAGCTGAAAAGCTAGCTGAAAGCTTAAAGGTAGCTGAAAGCTGAAATGTTAGTTGAGAGCTGAAAGTTATTGAATGTGTTTGGTAAAACTAGCTAAAAATGGTAAAATGACATATAAGGACATCATTAATTATTAAATAATGATAAGTGGGGGTCGTTGAGGGATAAACTTGTAATTAATTTTCAGCTACTGGCTGAAAATTGAAGCTTTTTTTTAAAAAGGCTACATAAAGTACCATTTCAAGTAAACCTAGTAGCTACAAAAAAAAACTATCTTACCAAACACAACTGAAATGGTTTAGGGTTTAGGGTTTAATGGCTTACCAAACACACTCTTAATGTGTTTGATAAAACTAGCTGAAAATGGTAAAATGACATATAAGGACATCATTAATCATTAAATAATGATAAGTGAGGCTGATTGAGAGATAAATTTGTAATTAATTTTAGCTAGTAACTGAAAATTGGAGTTTTTTTTAAAAAGCTACCTCAAGTACCTTTTAAAGAAAAATTAGTAGCTACTCAGAAAAACTACCTTACCAAACACAGCTGAAATGATTTAGGCTACTAATTTCAGCTTTCAATCAGCTAAAATGGCTTACCAAATCACACATCTTTAAAAAAAAATCGCATTTGTGATTGTTTCCTATTTTCCAATTATCAACTTTAGTTTTATGAATGTTGATTTTTCTGTCATACTTACTATGTTTTAATTTTAAATAAACTAACTGTGTGTTGTTATAGGCTTATAGCCCCCTATACAATCAACTATTTTATTTCAATTTTTTATATATAGAAATTTCTAAATCATTCGTTTTAATTCAAAATTTTATAGATTGAAATCATTAAAATTTTAAATACCTTTATGTTACTTAACCTGGCCATTAAACTTGTAAAAGTATTACGTGATAATTCACAGTTGATTACATTGATTCTGTTTAAACTAAAATTAATTTGACAATAACTAGAAAAAAAATACTTTTATTATATTATAAAATGCTTTGACTAATACATACACTACGAAAAAACGCAATTTTACCTACGTTTCTTAGCAGGGGTTGCCGATAAAATGGCGTAATTGATTTCCCCGCACCTGTTTGCCGTGGGTTATAAACGATGGTAATGGGGTGAAATTCCCTGGGGTTATTCGTTTTAATTGGGATTTAAAACCCCTCTAAATATTTTCCTATTTAAAAATATTAACTTACAAAAATATTTTCCCTGCGTATAAAGCTTTCGTTCTTTCCCCTTCAGTAACGCAACGCGCGCAGTGACGTAATTATTTTCCGATTTCTCTCCTCCTTCATTCTTGCAAAGCAATGCAGCCAAAGCTCCGCAAATCGTTGAGACTCAAAGCTTGTTTGTCACATTCAGAAGCTTGATTTCTCTCCTGATCTTCAGCAATACAGCCAGTGTTCCTCAAATCTACTGAATAGTGAGTTTTAGATTTTTGTAATTATCGATTTTATAATTTTCTCCAGCAATTTCTCCTTGATCTACTTGAGCCTTAAACCTTGTTCATCCGCTTGTGTGATTGGGCGAAGAGTTTAATTTATTTAGTAGTTAGCCTCAACCTTGTTCATCCGCCATGGCTGAAACTAGATGGACGATGGAGGATCCAAAGGGAACGAACCGAGGCCTAAACAGAGGCACACAGTGTGTATGTTTAGAATAGAGTGCTGAGTGCTGAGTGGTAGAATACGAACAACTCCTTGTATGTATGTATCTATAAGAGTGCTTGCTTGATTGTGAGAGAGCACAATAAAATCCCCTTCCTACAAAGTCACCATTTTAATCCCCCAAATTTCTTAAAAAAGTAGGCAATATGTTCTGTTATAACCATATGACTTGTCACTCTATAAATACTAACAACTCCTTGTATGTTACTTGCAACCTTAGAAACAAGAAATGTATTATACTATATATCAGTGAAAAATTATCCTATTCTGCTAATACACTAAGCATCAATTTTGTTTACCTTATTAGGAGGAATCGAAACATTTCTAGGTATAGGTAGCGAAAGATTATTCATAATGTTAATGTTTGTTTGGTTGAAAACAAATATGTGATTTTTATTTCCCTTAAGATATATATAATAATGGAGGTCAAAATATCAAAACAAATTAACATAACAGTCCATTGTTTTTATGTGCTTTACAAGCCTAATCGCATGAAAAATTAGAATAAGTAATTGAATGATTATATGCAACTGTCCATCAAAAGTAAATTTTATATTTATTTCAATAAGATTTATCACAACTTAAGACCAAATAATTGGTAGACAATAAAGTCAATCATTCAGAGCGCTTGTTATATTAATTTAAGACCAACAAATTGACTTATAAACAAGTTCTAAGTTCTAAGTTCATCTGTTATGCAATCTTTTTCTTTTTATTCTTTTAAACAAGTCTGTAATTTTGAAATTTACTTAATTAAGCTGCTTTAATTAAGTTAATTATGAATTACTTGTTTGAAATATTTCTTAGCATATTGACTTGCTATTTTTTAGACTAGCCTTTGTTTGACAAGCTTTCATTTGCAGACTTGTCCTGACAAAGCAAAGTAGTTTGATCTGGTTCTTCTAGCCTTGCTTGAATTCTTTTGGCATATTGGTGGCAGTAAAACTTTTGGTCTGCTCTACTTTACCCTGACTGTAATTATAAATATGCAACAAAGAAGAAGAATTATGCAAGGGAAAAGATTCTTCCTGATTTGTAGCTACCTACCAGATCAGAGTCGCATTGCTCTGACACTTCCTGGTTTGTCATTGCATTGCAGTATATAATCGAATTTTTCATATACTTGCCTTTGCATTTTTTAGGCAGGTTAAGTCGTAAATTAAAGGCTAGTAGGCTACTAAATGTTTTGGAGAGAAGGAAAGGAAAAAGAATTAAGAGAAATTTGATACTTTCTGTCTTTAAAATATTAATATTAAAACAATGTTAGTATCATAGTCACATAATTCTCTCATAACACCTGCGAACCACGAATTGGTACGCGCGTACCAATTCGTGGTACTCTTAAATTGGTACCCCTGCTTTAATAAAAATACCATAAAATTTTATTTAATAGCGAACTGCGTACCCGTATTCGTACCAAGTACCGGAACAAATTGCGAACCTGGTGACTATGGTTAGTATAAATAAATCAATGAAGCTGGAATCTGAAAGATCACATTATGAGAATACGTTTTCTAGATCCATATAGGTGTCTTTGGCATTAGCAATAAAAGGTGTTGGTGTTGAAGCAGAGGAGGTCACATATGATGGAAGATCTCTCATCATTGATAAACAGAGGAAAATCTTCTCAGGTTCCATTCACTATCCTCGCAGCACTCCTCAGGTAATTGAAGAAATTTGGGCTGTGTTTTGCTTCAGCACATATCAGAACCACCTAGTCCCAGGTCCTTCGGTTGGAGCACCTACACCTGAACCCAATTTAGCACCATCACCTGAACCCAGTCTAGCATCATCACCTGCTCCAGTTCCTCTAGGTCCTAAACCTCTGCATCCTCCTTTGTCACCAACCCCATTTTTCCCAAAACTGACACCACCAGCAATTGCATATATTTCCACCCCTCCATCTCCTGTCATTAACAAACAAGAAGATGAGCATAGTAATAGAAGAACGGTTGTTATTGCTGTAGTTATAACTGCATTGGTGACATTCATAGCTGCAACACTGTTCTTTTATACTGTAGTGGGTTTTGTAAGACAGGGCCGAGTTAGGCAAAATGATGATCTTCTCAGCTTGAGCATGAGCGACTTTTCTGTTGGTACATATAATATTACTATTCATTCATACTTTGTTAATGTATTGTACTAGTCCTGACAAAGTTGACTTTTATTCTACAGGTCCTTCCAATTATTCTACAGCACTGTTCTGGGATAAGGTTCAAGCTAACTCGGATCATTCAATGGTTTTGAATCAAATCAGATCAAATATTGGTCTAACTATACCTTTGCTTTTCAGATGAGTATTGGCCTTCAAAGTCTTCATTTTCTATCTAATCATAACTTATTAATAACTATTATATTTTGTTCTCAACGCAAACATGCAGGAATTTCCCTATATTATAATGAACTATTACTAGTTAATTAAAGCTTAGTTAGTTAGCATGCTTTAGTTATCTCTACTCTTTTTTTCATTTATTTATTTTAAGCAAGATGTCCCATAATTTAACTAGGAGAATTGTTCTGATCATCATAAGCCTTTAGCTGTGGATATACTTCTTAATTGTTCCATCGAAATTTCATATTTATGTGGCTTATTTCATGGTATGGTGTTATTTTATCTGCATCTTGATGTTATTATATTTCATCAAATGCTGTTATTACTAGAATTCTATATTTTTATCTGCATCTGATTCAAGAAACTGCAGAGTTATCTTGTTAATATATTTTCTCATGCATTCTAAAACTTTTAATATAGTTTATATATATATATATATAATTGGTATGATTTACCTTTGTAATATTTGAGAAAATATCTATTATATAATTGTATTTGGAGCAAATATTACAATGCATGGGTTGAAAAGCTCACCAAACTAATAAAAGAGCTACCTATAATTGTCTGGGAAGTTAAAAAAAAAAAGGAAGATATATTACCTCCGGTTTAACCCCAGGTAAGAACCTTCTTTTTTGCCTGGGTCACTGTTGTATTTACCGGAGGTTTAAACTCCCGTTAAATTATGTGATCTTACCCGCGGTTTATAAACCCCTGGTAAATCTCACATTCTCCGGCGTGGGGTAACACGTTTGTGACGGTCATTTTACCCGCAGGTCGGGCAACCCTGGTAAAACACTTGGCGGGGGTTTAAACCCCCGGTAAATTAAAAATAACCCCCGTTAAAATCATTTTTTCTTGTAGTGATAAATATAAAATCATAATAAATTATGTTATTCCAAATATAAAAAACAATAAATTATGTTAGGTTAAATTTTAAATTGGCTTACAAGAATTAAATTGTAAACTATATGTATTGTAAAATAAAAGTTTTTAATAACAATATGATGAATAATAACAATCCATGCATGAACTTTTGTAATTTGACACTAAACCTTTATTTTTTTTTTGTTGTTAACTACATGTATATTATCAAGGGCAATCTTGTCTGGAACCAACGAGGGTTGGTTCAAGTGGTACATGCTTGTTTTCCCTTAAGCAAGGTCTCGGGTTCGAGTCTTGTGGATGGAAAAAATCCCCGCTGGGAGAGCTAGCTCCACCATAATGTGGATGTTCCCGCTCGAACGGGATTGCCTCCCGTGGAGGATACCTGTGGTTAAACGAAAAAAAAAGGGCAATCTTGTCTGGGGGCTTAGTCAATAGTCACAGTTAAACTTCCCTCCCTAGGAATATGTTTAGTAGGAATTGAACCAGAGAGCTTTCCTACAATCTCAGCCTGCGTTGTCAACTGAGTCACAACTCTTTGATCACTAAACCTTTATTTGGTTTAATATTTTAAAAATAGTAATTTGTCTTGTGTAATGCACGAAATATATATATTTTAAAATAAATGTTTAGTAATTTTTTAAAATAAATGCATTAAAATATAAAGTATATGTCAGATTTAAAATTTATATGTAAATTTTATCGTATAATTATGTGTGTTAGGATTAACATCACCATTTATATCAAAAGATCATCATTTGAATTTAATTATAAATTTATAAAAAATTAATTAACTTAACCATATTATTTTTTCAATTTTAAAATTATAATATTTTTTATATATTTAAAATTTTGAGATACTAATCAATCATATTTAATTTTTCATAATTTAATCATGTGTTTTAAATAGTAATTGGGGAATATATATTATTAAATAGTAATGATACGAATTAGAATTTAAAATGTTAATTTTATATTTTAATTTTATAAAAAAATATACACGTATATGAATTATAATAAATATATTTCAATGTTATAAAATATATATTTATTTAATATAAATAGTTAATTTCACGTTCAAAACATCATTTGATATCATAGTATAAGAGATTTTAATCACTTATTTTATTAAGGTGTTCACTAAATTTTTGTATTTTAATTTCATTTAAAAAAACTCATACAAATAAAATTAGAAAAAAAAAAAGGTTACAGGGTCTGGTAATCAAACCCACCAATATCTGTATATTTGGTGAAAGCAAATGCCACCCAGCCAAGCTTTGCTATCATTTCCTGTGTAACATCCCAAATTTCAACTATTTTAAATAAATCAAATTAATAGGGAGAAAAGGTTTGTAAATGGATTTAAGGAAAAATGAATTTAAGAGGAGAAAACCAGAAATCTGAGTTATGGTGTTCTCGCTCAAGCGAAAAGGTCTCGTTTGAGCGAGCAAACCAACATGGATTTGCGTGTTATTGCTCAAGCGAGCAAATCAGTAAAAACCAGAGTTTTGGTTACTGATATGATCGCTTGAGAGAGAGCCTCTCGCCCAAGCCCAATTCAAATTCAAAACTGGGTTTTGCTCTCTGACTTGCGCTCGCTCGAGCAAGAAGGTCCTCGCTTGAGTGAGGCAAAGTCAGAGAGACTGGGTAACTTTTAGGAGCGAATTTCGCTCAAGCGAGGAAGCACTCGCTTGAGCGAGAATACGATTTTCCTTTTTCTCGCTCAAGCGAGAAGACTCTCGCTTGAGCGAGAGTGTGTGAACAACTTTTAATGTTGTTTCGCATTTAGGGCAGCCTCATTTATGTTTTCTTCCCCTTGCTAGAGAGAGAAGTTAGAGAGAGACATTGTGAAGAGGAAGTGCAAGAAGAATGGGTTGGAGCCTCCAAACTCCTTCAAAGGCTTGGGATCATTTTTTAAACCTCTCCATGAACCCCATTCTTGGTTTCTTTGAGGTGAGTGTGATCACCCACTCACTCTCATGATGGATTGTGCCCTTATAAATGTTCCCCTTTCTTATCTCCCTTGCTTTATGCTTGATTGTGGTTGGTTAGAAGTAAATCTATGATGGTTAGGTTGAGGTATGCTATGAAATGCTTGTTGTGCTTTTGCCCTAGATGGTATGTTAGGGTTCAAGGGATGACTCTCATAATGATGATGCTTTTGCTCTAAGAAATTGTATGCTCATGTTAATCCTCATGCTCATGTGATTATTATTGAATGTTCATGTCCCTAACCCTAATCATGTGAAGAGGAATATTTGGGTCCTTAGACCTCATGTTAAATATAAGTTTTGGGTCCTTGGACTTCATGTATAAAGAAAAGACTCGGGTCCTTGGGCTTCATATTTAAAGAGGAAATTCATGTATGAATCTATCATGTTTAAGGGTAAGGTCTTTATGGCCTTCAGGAACGACGGTTCCTCTTAGTCTGAGCTCAGTGTAGTCTCATGTAAAGTGGAAAGACCCCTAGGGTGTTAGATAAACACTTCATGACTAACATTACCTTATTGCCCTCATGAATGTTTTATGTGTTGATGGAATTACAGTATAATTGTTGCATATTATCTGCTTGATTCCCCTACACTGCGTGTTTTTATCATGCTCACTGGGGCGTTAGTCTCACCCCACTCCGTGGGAAATCTCTTCAGATGTGCAGGGTCCTCGTTCAGAGCCTTGATGGATGGTAGGAGCTATAACATCCTGATAATTGAGACTAATTACATATATGAGACTGTAGGGTAATGATTCTAAGAGTAACAATAAGTAAAAGAGTAAAGAAAGAATAAGAGAAAAGACTAAGAGTAAAAACAAAGACTTTGAATTTCAGTATTCTTGCTCAAGCGAGAAAAGACTCGCTTGAGCGAATTATGCAGCAAAAATTTGGAATTGAGATTCTGCATATCTCGCTTAAGCGAGAACTGGCTCGCTCAAGCGAGAAACAGGGTAGTTTTGGGGGGTTCTCTGGACGTTTTTCACCTGAGCGAGAAGGGGTTTGCTCAAGCGATAAACTTCCAGAGAGGGGGTAATTTCTGGTCCATTCGCGCTCAAGCGAGAAGCCTATCGCTTGAGCGAGAATGTGAAGAGAAAGTTTTTTCCCGACCCTCTCGCTTAAGCAAGAATGTCTCGCTTGAGCGAGAACCCACTTATAGGTTTAAAACCATTAACTAGGGCACCATTTTTACGGGTGTTTTTCCTTCTTAATTTACTCTAGAGAGTGAAAGTCTGGTTCCAGAGAGAGAGAACGACTTTTCAAGCTTGAAGGAGGATTCCAAGCCAAGAGAATCAACTCCAAGCCTTCCCCAATCTTCCTTCTCAGCCTTTAGGGCTCCTTTGTGGTGAGTAAAGCTCAAACAGTCTCACTTCATTTGATGAGTGCTCTCCCTCATGAGCCCTATCTCTTATCTCCCCTTTCTAAAGACTTTATGTGATTGTTGTGTAATTGTTATTTGTTGGTAGCTAGGGTATGAGGATTTTGGTATGATTGTATTAGAGTTGATGTTAGGGTTTCAAATTGGGACTTCCCCTTATGTTAGTTTCCTCAAAATGTCAGTATTATTATTATTGTGTTGTACATATGTTAATGAGTAATAAAACACTTGAGCTTTAGCCCCCAGAGATTAAGAAAGAGATAACGAACTTCGGTCCCCAGAGTAAAATTTGGACTTCGGTCCCCAGAATAATGGTGGGATTCATCCCCAAGGAAGACATTCCTTGTAGTCTGAGCTCAGGTCTAGCCCTAGAGATAAGACCCTGTACTGCTAGGAAATGCAGTTCATGCATAACACTGGAGATATTTCGAGTATGATATAGTTCATGTTCATTGCTTTACCTTATTATATGTGCACTGCATCTGTCTGTTTCTCTACACCGTCTGTTGCATGCTTTATTCATTGAGACCTTGTCTCACCACACGTTACGTGGACCACATTCTAGATGCGTAGGTACCTCCACGTATAGGCCCATGAGCTAGGAATTGGAGCTGCGATTATCATTTTGTAGTGGCCATGTGTTGCCCTTTTTGATAAATGTTAGACTTGGTAGTATAGATTTTTATATTCTTTTGTAAGGGGATATGACTGTACATGTGTGCCCTTTTCTCTCTGTTATGTCAGGACACAAGTATGGGGGTATCATCAGCTTACTATGATGTATTGGATGACTATAGCCATTTGGCATTACTATGTATATGTAAACAGTTTATATCATCATATGTTGTTTAAGTGAGCATTGGTAGCTTGAATGATGTATGTTTAAGTTATCCGATATCTAAATGGCGCGAAATAATTTCAGAAATTCGAGATTTGGTTTCCAACGGACTAAATCTTCGGGTTAGAAATTAGGACGTTACATTTTGGTATCAAAGCAGTTAAATCCAATTGGACTGTGGATTAATTGTTCCTGAAGTTTGTTATTATTCTTTTATGCATTGTTATGTAAATTGAGAGACTGATCACCTCGATGTTTGCTTAATGATGTGTAGAGGATTATGGCATGCGGCAGGAGAGGTCGTCCTAGGACCAACCCTTCTTCTTCTTCTTCTCCTTCTTCTCGGGACCCATCTCCAGATCCTGTAACTGCAACTCTTTAGATGCTAACCCAAATGATGGGAGAGCAAGTGGCGTCTAACAAGGCACAAGTGGAGACCAACCCCCAACATGCTGAGGCAGCTCGGGAGCAGGCTGCTGCAAACGTAGCCGTCTTGCAAGAACTAATCCTAAGACCGGCGGGAACACCACCTCCTGCTACGGTAGCGGAGTTCCGGAAACATGATCCTCCACAATTCAACGGGGTTTATGATCCGAACGTGGCGGCGAATTGGCTCCGCGACCTCAACAGGATCTTCAACCTGATGAAGTGTGCCGATGACTCCAAAGCGGGGTTCGCGGTATATATGTTGAGGGGAAAGGCCGAGGATTAGTGGAAGACCGCTAGTGTCCGAGCCACAATTGCTAAAGCCCCGATCACCTGGGGTACTTTCCAATCATTGTTCTTAAAGAATTATTTTCCAGTGATTGTTCGGAGGCAGAAGGAAGCTGAATTCCTTCAACTAAAGCAAGGGAGTATGACCGTGGGCCAGTATGTGGCCAAGTTTGAAGAGCTAGCTAAGTACTCCAGGTATCTACAAAAAGTTCCTGATGAATAATGGAGGTGCACACAGTTTGAGGGAGGACTGAGACCCGAATTACTGGATCGGGTTGGAACACCACTTGAGATCAGGGATTTCCCTACCCTGGTCAACAAGTGTTACATTGCATAGAAGAATCTGAAGGGAGCTGCGCCACCTCCACCGTCGGACAACAAGGGCAAGAGGAAGCAGGAAGAGCCCAACCAGGGTAAGGGTTCTAGGCCCAAGTGGCAGAACAACACCGCTTTGGTCACTCGGCCAGCCCAATGCCAAGGAGACACCCCCAAGTACCCCAAGTGCGGGAAAGAGCATCGTGGGGAGTGTCTTTACGGTCAGAAGATATGCTACTTGTGTAAGGAGCCCGACCATATGAAGAATGAGTGCCCGAAGAAGAGGGACGCTTCCAAACCCCAAGCCACTGGGAGAGTCTTCACCCTCAATGGTGAAGTTGCAGCTTCTGCTGATAACCTGATGCGAGGTATGTGCACCCTAGGAGATAAAACCTTAATTGTATTGTTTGATTTGGGGGTAACCCATTCTTTTGTTTCATATGATTGTGTGAAGAAGTTAAACTTACATGTCGTTCCCTTACCTTATAGTCTGAATGTAATAACCCCCGCCAAGGAGGTAGTTCCCACTTCCCTTGTGTGTTCTAAATGCCCCATTGTGATACAAGGGAGGGCCTTTGAGGTGGATTTGTTTTGTTTACCATTGAGGGGTGTAGATATAATTCTTGGAATGAACTGGTTATCCCAGAACCATGTCATGCTTGATTGCTACAATAAAGAGGTTATTTTTCCAGTTCTCCCTCCTCTTCCGGGGGAGAAGCCACTCGTACTTCTGTCCAGCACCACTCAAGTGTCCAAATGCCTAAGTGACGGGAGTAGTTGTTTTATTTTGTTACTTTCCTCAACTCTAGACTCCAGTGTTGATTTGAGCAATGTAGCCACGGTTAGGGAGTTTCAAGATGTGTTCCCTAGCGAGGTAACTACCTTACCTCCGGACCGAGAGATATAGTTTACCATTGACCTGGTACCGGGCACGGGGCCCTTTTCCAAGGCACCCTATAGGATGTCTCCACTAGAGCTTAGTTAGCTTAAGACCCAATTAAAAGACCTTATAGCAAAGAGGTTCATTAGGCCTAGTGTGTCACCCTGGGGAGCGCCAGTGCTCTTAGTGAAAAAGAAGAATGGGAGTATGCGGCTATGTGTAGACTATAGGCAGCTAAATAAGGTTACCATTAAGAACAAGTATCCCTTACCCAGGATAGATGACCTTCTAGACCAACTTAAAGGGGCTTGGGTCTTCTCTAAGATAGATTTGAGATATGGTTACCATCAGATCAAGATTAGGGGTGAGGATATACCCAAGACTGCCTTTAGGACTAGATATGGGCACTATGAGTATTTGGTGATGCCTTTTGGCTTAATCAATGCACCTACTGTATTCATGGACTATATGAATCAGATTATCCGGCCCTACCCTGATCAGTTTGTCGTTGTATTCATCGATGACATTCTGATCTACACTCGGAGTTTAGAAGAGCATGAGCAACACCTTAGGGTTGTCCTGGGGATTTTGAGAGAGAAGAAGTAGTTTGCCAGCTCAGAGAAGTGTGAGTTTTGGATGGATAGGGTCCATTTTCTAGGACATGTGATTTCTAAGGAAGGTGTGTCTGTTGATCCTAGCAAGGTAGAAGTCGTACTTGAGTGGGAAAGGCCTAAGACCATTACGGAAATTAGGAGTTTCCTAGGATTGATTGGCTACTACCGGAGATTTATTAAGGGATTCTCCCAGCTAGCCTTGCCCCTCACTAAACTGACTCGTAAGGGTCAAGCCTTTGTGTGAGACGAGAAGTGTGAGAGGAGCTTCTTAGAGCTCAAGGAGAGATTGACCACCACCCTGGTACTTGTGTTGTTGGATTTGTCCAAGACCTTTGATTTTTATGGTGACGCCTCTGGGAAGGGGCTAGGATAGGTGTTGATGCAGGATAGGAAGGTAGTGGCCTACGCCTCTAGACTGTTGAGACCCTATGAGGAGAACTACCCTACCCATGACCTAGAGTTAGCGACTGTGGTATTTGCCCTCAAGATTTGGAGGCATTACCTTTATGGTGTGAGGTTTGAGGTCTTCAGTGATCATAAGAGCCTAAAATACCTCTTTGATCAGAAAGAACTCAATATGAGGCAGAGGAGGTGAATTGAGTTCCTTAAGGATTATGATTTTGAGCAGAGCTACCACTCGGGCAAAGCTAATGTAGTGGCTAACGCTCTCAGTAGGAAATCCCTGCACGTGTCATCTATGATGGTGCATGAGATGAGGTTACTAGAGGACTTTAGAAACCTAAGCCTTAATGTTGAGGTTAGAGAGGTTAGTTTGAAACTCCACAGATTAGAGGTCACCTGTGAGCTCAAAGCTCTGATTAAGAAGGCCTAGGGTTCGGACCCAGACCTCCAAGATATGAAAGGACTGCTAGGATTTTTTGAGTCGGAGAAAGGGACAATTCTCTTCCAAGGGAGAGTCTGTGTCCCTAAGGGGGTAGTCTCAGGCGGCAGATTCTAAAGGAGGTTTAACGCCCCGAGCACGCTCACGCTCACCCTCTACCAGGCTTACCACGCTTACCACACCCCGAGCACGTTAAATACTCAGCTTCTCCACCCCCGTCAGGTGGATATCCCCAAAGGGACCTCCCGTGGGTTTGAACCCAAGACCAAGGGGACTTATAGTCTTAGAATCCTCAAACCCACTACCAATAAGTCCCCTTGGTCTTGGGTTCAAACCCACGGGAGTTCCCTTTGGGGAATAATCCACCTGAGGGGGGTGGAGAAGTCTGAGTATTTAACGTGCTCGGGGCGTGGTAAGCCTGGTAGAGGGTGACTGTGAGCGTGCTCGGGGCGTTACAGGAGGCCCACAGGGTCAAGTTCTCAATACATCCTAGCACTACCAAGATGTATCAGGACTTGAAGAAGATGTTTTGGTGGGATGGCATGAAGAGCGAGATAGCAAATTATATTTCTAGGTGCTTAGTGTATCAACAAGTTAAGATAGAACACCAGAAACCATCAGGAAACCTTATGCATTTAGAAATCCCTGAGTGGAAGTGGGAGAGCATAGCTATGGACTTTGTGGTAGGGTTACCTCGAGTCCAAGCAGGGTTTGACGCCATCTGGGTCATTGTGGACCGGCTGACTAAGTCGACTCATTTCCCACCGATTAGGAATACTTATTCCCTGAACAAGTTAACAGACCTATATGTCAGGGAGATTGTTAAGCTCCATGGCATTCCCTCTAGCATCATTTTAGATAGGGACCCTAGGTTCACCTCTAGGTTTTGGAGTGCGCTTCATCAGACCTTCGGGACTAAACTTAGGTTTAGTACCGCTTATCACCCTCAGACTGATGGTCAGTCTGAGAGGACCATCCAAACCCTAGAGGATATGTTGAGAGCATGTGTGTTAGAGGAGACGGGTAGTTGGGATAGGTACCTACCTCTCATAGAGTTTTCCTACAACAATAGTTTTCATAGCAGTTTAGGCATGGTACCCTATGAGGCTTTGTATGGTAGGAAGTGCAAACCTCCCTTGTGTTGGTATGAGGTGGGTGAGAGAAGCCTGTTAGGTCTGGAGTTGGTGCAGGAAACCACTGATAAGATTAGGGTCATTAGGGAAAAGCTTGTTACTGCCCAAAGCCGAAAGAAGAGCTATGCTGACAAGAGAAGAAAGGACTTAGAGTTTGAGGAAGGGGACCACGTGTTTTTGAAAGTAACTCCTGTCACAGGCATTGGACAAGCCATTAAGACCAAAAAGCTCAATCCTAGATTCATTAGCCCGTTTCAGATCCTGCAGAGGGTTGGCCCTGTGGCTTACATGATAGCTTTACCACCCCATTTGTCTCGAGTTCATGATGTGTTCCATGTATCCCAGCTAAGAAAATATGTTCATGACCCTTCACATCATCATTAGCTCCGAATCAGTGCAATTAAGGGAAGATCTCACAATTCCTACTAGACCCGAATGGATTATTGACAAAAGTGTCAAAACCCTGAGGAATAAGACAATCCCTCTGGTGAAGGTGTTTTGGGAAGGCCAGACGCCTGAGGAGGCAACGTGGGTGAAGGATGAGGATCTTCATTCTCAATTTCCAGAGATATTCAGTTAAGGTAAGGATTCTTGTTCATTCCTTCTTAGGCCAATTTTGGGGACAAATTGTTTTAAGGAAGGAAGAATTGTAACATCCTGATAATTGAGACTAATTGCATATATGAGATAGTAGGGTAATGATTCTAAGAGTAACAAAAGGAAAAGAGTAAAGAAAGAATAAGAGAAAAGACTAAGAGTAAAAACCAAGACTTTGAGTTTCAGTATTCTTGCTCAAGCGAGAAAGGACTCGCTTGAGCGAATTATGCAGCAAAAATATGGAATTGAGATTCTACATATCTCACTCGAGCGAGAGCCGGCTCGCTCAAGCGAGAAATAGGGTAGTTTTGGGGGGGCTCTCTGGACGTTTTTTGCCTGAATGAGAAGGGGCTCGCTCAAGCGAGAAACTTCCAGAGAGGGGGTAATTTCTGGTCCATTCTCGCCCAAGCGAGGAGCCTCTCGCTTGAGCGAGAATGTGAAGAGAAAGTTTTTCCCCGACCCTCTCGCTCAAGCGAAGCGAGAATGTCTCGCTTAAGCGAGAACCCACTTACAGGTTTAAAAACCATTAATTAGGGCACCATTTTTACTGGTGTTTCTCCTTCTTCATTTACTCTAGAGAGTGAGAGTTCGGTTCCAGAGAGAGAACGACTTTTCAAGCTTGAAGGAGGGATTCCAAGCCAAGAGAATCAACTCCAAGCCTTCCCCAATCTTCCTTGTCAGCCTTTAGGGCTCCTTTGTGGTGAGTAAAGCTCACACACTCTTACTTCATTTGATGAATGCTCTCCCTCATGAGCCCTAGCTCTTATCTCCCCTTTCTGAAGATTGTATGTGATTGTTGTGTAATTGTTATTTGTTGGTAGCTAGGGTATGAGGATTTTGGCATGATTATATTAGAGATTGATGTTAGGGTTTCAAATTGGGACTTTCCCCTTATGTTAGTTTCCTCAAAATGTCAATATTATTATTATTATTATTATTATTATTATTGTGTTGTACATATGTTACTGAGTAATAAAACACTTAGGCTTTAGCCCCCAGAGATTAAGAAAGAGATAACGGACTTCGGTCGCCAGAGTAAAATTTGGACTTTGGTCCCCAGAGTAATGGTGAGATTCGTCCCCAAGGAAGACGTTTCTTGTAGTCTGAGCTAAGGTCTAGCCCCAGAGATAGAGATAAGACCCTGTACTGCCAGGAAATGCAGTTCATGCATAACACTGGAGATATTTCGAGTATGATGATTATGATATAGTTCATGTTCATTGCTTTACCTTATTATATGTGCATTGCATCTGTCTGTTTCACTACACTGTCTGTTGCATGCTTTATTCACTGAGACCTTGTCTCACCACACGTTACGTGGACCACATTCTAGATGCGCAGGTATCTTCACGCATAGGCCCATGAGCTAGGAATTGGAGCTGTGATTATCATTTTGTAGTGACCCTGTGTTGCCCTTTTTTATAAATGTTAGACTTGGTAGTATAGATTTTTATATTCTTTTGGGAGGGGATATGACTGTACATGTGTGCCCTTTTCTCTCTGTTATGTCAGGACACATGTATGGGGGTATCCTCAGCTTACTATGATGTATTGGATGACGATAGCCATTTGGCATTACTATGTATATGTAAATAGTTTATATCATCATATGTTGTTTAAGTGAGCGTTGGTAGCTTGAATGATGTATGGTTAAGTTATCCGATATCTAAATGGCGAGAAATAATTTCAGAAATTCGAGATTTGGTTTCCAACGGACTAAATCTTCGGGTTAGAAATAGGATGTTACAGGAGTTGTTATGAGTCCTTGTGCTGGCCCTCTCTTTTGGGGATGATTAAAGTTTATTCTGTATAGGCATAGGCTGAATTCTTTTGATGGGATAAAACAGTACATGTGGGGCCTTAGGGGTTTATTTTATATTCCAAGACATATGTACAGTTGTGTCCCGTTGTGCCTATTGATTGAATATTGTATACTGATCCAGTGATGGAAACTATGATGATGTTAATTTGATGTATTGGAATTCTTGCTTAAGTAATTGTTATATTACCTAAGCCACGTGTTGTGTTGTATGTTGATATTAATAATGCGTGAAATAATTTCACGAATTTGAAAATAGTGCTCCCAATAGACATTATTTTCAAATTAAGAAATTAGGACGTTACACCCTGGCCATGCATTGTTATTTTTAAGTACGTTTCATATGTAAGAATACGAAAAACGAAGTTCCGGATAATGGATCAATGATTCAGTGGACAACATTATTGCACAGGATGAACAACTCTAGGAGACAAAGTTAAAATGTTAATTGCATCGATTACAAATGTGGGGGATAAGATAAAAAAATTAGAATAGAGATGATAAAGATCATTCAAACCTTCAAACACGTAGATAAATCAAACTTTGTCTACTGTCAGATCAATGAAGCTTCTACAACTAGAACACACTGCACTTTCTTTCTTACAGTGAATACGGTTCTCGACTTCTTGACGATGACAAGGAAAATGCGTGAGGCAACGTGAATCTTCATATTGGAACGATATTGGAGCGACACTGAAAATCTCTACTGTTAGAACACGGCCGGGAAGAATGTCCAAGGAGCAACGAGAGGGATTCACATATTAGTGGACATTCTAAAACAATTTAGGGGTGATGGATTGGGTCAAAAATGAAAATAAGTGTTTTTTAAGAGAAGAAATTGAAATTCATAATATTTAGAATAAAATGATTTTTAAACTTTTTACTATAGTAAAAATTTAGTGGTCTATGGTAGATCCACTATGACAAAAAGGACATATTAAAACGTTAATTTTATGGCGTTTAATAAAAAATGTTGTAAATGTTAATGTTACAACATTTATTTTTTTAAAAACGCTTTAACATAATTTTAAAGAATAAAAATATAAATAAATATATTAAATTTATGAATATTTTAAAGCGTTTTAGAAAATTTAATTATTAATTAAAAAAGAAAGTGGAGATTACAAAATTTAATAACTTTACGCGCCCTTAAGGTTACAACGTTTAAATTAAACGGTTGAGCATGTAGCATTGTTGAATATGTGTTTACCCCGCTCGCTCGTTCCATAAACTCCGCCCACAAGCTCGGCAGCCGTGGTGCCTGTTATGCGCGTTCTCACTTAGGGATGACAAAAAAATCCGCACGTGCAAATACCTGTTGATATACCTATAATGGGTACCCGCATATTTATTAAATGGGTGGGGACAAATATTATACTACCTGCCTTGCAGGTACCCGTATATTAATTAAAATATATTTTCTATTAAATATATTAAATATTAATTTTTTTTATTATTTTGGGATGTTATAAAAATTATTTTTTACTATTTATAATGATATTTTTAATATATTAACACGCAATGATATTATATAATGTTAATTTATGTTATGTAATATTGATATTATATGATATTATATTACGAAATATTATATGACATTTTCTCTCTTTTTTTTTATAAATTTTAAATTCTTAAATGTTAATGGGTACATGTGATACGGATACCCATTAATTTTAGTATGTATGGATATGGGTAGTGTATTACCCGCCCCGTTGACATCTCTATTCTCACTTCTTCCATCCGCAATCCCCTCATTTTCTATCTCAACCTCCCTCCTCCGCTGCATGTCCCTCTTCCCCCAATGACTTCGATTTCACCACCCCAATCTCCTTCGTTCTTCCTCTCTCTTCAAATGATTCAATTCATCCATGGCACCTGACGCCGCCGGAGTTGCGTCGCTGATGCTCAATGTGAAGTCGTCCTCCTCCCCTATGGCCTCCGTTCAGCCGCTTCAGCACTCTCCCTCTAGATGTGGTCACAAAAGCGGATAAGTTGTGTCTCTCAGATGGTCGATTCAATTGTAGTTTACTTGATTTAAGTGGTGTGCTTCTCTTATACTTATTTCTAGTGTGAGGTGTGTGTGAGGCATGAATGATTGTGGCTTGCTATCTATCTTAATGAAGAAGGTGGAATATCACTGATAGAATCCTAGATGTCTAAACAGTCACTAATTTTGTTTTATCTTTTACATATCCCAATCAACATTTAAGTCTTGTTTATACCTTTCGTGACTTGATTTGACTTGATTAAACTTTCTTTTCGTGTTGTGTCATTAGACAATGTTTCTAGTTCTAGCTTTTTTTGTAATTTATTTTTCCATAATTTTTTCAGTATAGGATTTGGATTATTGAACCCTTCGTAATGTTTTTGTCGCTCTGGATTTGGGTGTTCACATTGATGCAATAAGGAGAGCATTGTTGTTGGGAGCAGGTTACATAATTGGAAGAAGGCAAGTCTTTCTTTGTGTTTCATTTTCCCATTAGGTGTAGTCTGTTCAAATTTTAAGTAAGCTAATGCTCGCTATGTAGATGTATTGATGTGATAGCTGCATAATAGATGGTCTGGTCATGTTTCATTCTTGGTTAATTTAATGCTGCTATACATGAGAAATACAACCTGCTATACTTAATGGCTAGCTAGATTAAACTAAGCCAGGGTTGAAGATACTTCTGGTATATATATCCAGCTTTTGCTTAGTGCTTATGCTAAAGATATTGATGCAGCCATATGCAAGATGGCAACGGAGTTGGAAGTAAAATTAAGAACAAATTATTAGTAAGGGTCTAAAATAGAATTGTTGTTTATATTTTGTTTCTGTGCATCATTGTCAATAGCCTTAAGAGCTTGAAATCTAGTTAAGAACTATTTGACACTCTAAATCTATTTATATTTTGTTTATAGTTTGTTTTTGTGCATAATTGTTGTCATTTGTTTCTTTCTATATCTATTTCTTTTACTTATGTTTTCCATGCTATTTTTCCCTCTCTGCATGTACACGATTATCCCAAAAGCTCTCATGCCTCGAGCCTCGAGGTATTGTGTCGCTGCCTGTTACCTTTTATATTAGGAGGTGTCATCATCATAGTTTTGGCAGCGGCTGCCCTTGTGATAATAAAATAGGGAAAATATTGACTTCTAAATTTCAGAAAGTTGCTGAAAAATCAAAGGATGATATACTTTTTGACAGTGGTGAGTTCATGCTTATGGTATGAAATTATTGTCTTTCTTGTTTATTTATCTCTCACGCTTCTTTTCTTGTTCACTAATGTGTTTTTTCATTACTGAGTTCAGGTATCAGTGCCGAGTTCATGCTTTAGTAGTATATTAATCTGTTATTGGTATTAGCTAAATTTTCATTACTGAGTTAAGGTATGACCAAGTTGAAGTTCAAACCTGCTTAATTACAATAGGGTCTATCCTAAAATTAGCCATAATTCATACTAGTGATTGTTTGCAAACTCCACAAATTTATCATAACAGCCCAAATTCATAGTTGGCCAGGTGTTTGGTTTATTTCTTGTTCATGTGTTAGGCTTCATATAGTTGATTTAGTATAATTTTTCATAGTAAATGCACAACCTTTTTTACCATAATATTGTGGATATTTTATATATTAATTCATGAATTTCTAAGATTACATATATTCTAAATATTGAACCATGACTATTATTTATTAATGATTTCTTTTAAGTTTTATAGTTAGTCAAACTTATATAATTTCAATTTCTTTATTACTGTAAATTTATACTAAGCAAGCACCAATTCACTGCAGGACTGAAGTTGAAGTTGAAGTTGTTGAATTGTAAGTTTAAGTTGGGTCTTCTTGTTACCTGTTGCCTTACTAGTCCAAAAAGCAAGCCCATTCTGTTAGAAAAGGCTGATCCTCTGTTTCCTAACCATGCATGAGAAGTGACCGTAAAACTATAATTTGACAAAAAAAAAAACTACCCGTAAAACAAAGACCTGCCCACTAGTAAATCTTTAATGCTCGTTTGGTGGACAGGATAAGACACATAATATGATAACTTTATCGGGAAATTTTAAGATGGATCCCCTATCTTTTGGGTCTATGGTAGACCCAATATTTTTTAACACAGTAAAAATAAAAAATGACATTTACTTTTAAGATTTCTAAATGCAAATTGTTCCCCTTCATTTCTTTTTTACAGTTATGAGTTGTGACCCTCTTTTCCATTCAGCATTCCACCGGAGTTTGAAATCCCTAATTCCCCTTTCCATTCATTGTGCAACACGTCGTCTAGACTCAACCCCTTTATTTTTCTCCTCAAGGATCACGACTGCCACGAGGGTCACATTGCTGTGGGTGGCTTTGGTTGCTGATCGTATTTGAAAGCTACTGTACTTTGTCCGCCCTTCCTTAAGAATCGTAGCTAGGAACGATGCTGCAAGTGTCGCACGACCATAGGTGGCGTTAGCTTTGGTTTCTACAAACCTCAACTCGAAATAAACCTTTTTCTGTGTTTTGGTTCTATTCTATATTGTTTCTATTGTGCAAGTAGAGGCGGCCCCTGTGAGCAAAAAGGGATAAAGAGCAAGGTTCAAGTGTGAATAAAAAAATAATAAATCTATGGTTATTATGAAATGGTCTACGGTGGACCCAAAAATTGGGGGTCCATTCTAAACGTTGCCAACTTTATTATGTTCTATCACTTATGTGTTTGTTACAACCAATAGGATACGATAATTCTATCATTTGGCTTATCCTATCATTTTCTCATAGTGTAATCCTTATCTTAAGGAGGGAGCTGGGTTAGGGAGTTATATGATAGGTTAAAAAAAATTTCTTCCTCATTTGTCCTCTCTTTCTCTCTCCCATCTCCTTCTCTCCTCCCTCTATCTCTCTCTTTCCTCTCTCCTCCCCTCTCTCTCCACTCCCCTCCCTTTCTTCCTCCCTCTCTATCACCTCTCCCCTTTCCCCTCTCTTCCTCTCCTCTCCCCCCCTCTCTCTCCCCTCTCCCCCCTTTCTCTCTTATTCCCCTCCTCTCCCCTCTCCCCTCTTTCCTCTCTCTCTCATCTCCCTCTCTCCTCCCTCTATCTCTCCCTTTCCTCTCTCTCATTTCCCCTCCCTCCCCTTCCTCCACCCCCCCTCCTCCCCTTTCCCCTTTCCTTCTCCTCTCTCCTCTTCTCCCTCTCTTCCCCCTCTCTCCTCTCTCCCTCTCCCACTCTTTCTCTCTCCCTCTCTCTCTCTCTCTTCCTCTCTCCCTCTCTCTCTCTCTCCTCTCCTTCTCTCCCCTCTCTCCTCTCTCCTCTCTCTCCCCCTTCTTCTTTTCCTTCCCCCCTCTCTCATCTCTCTTTCTCCCCATCTTTTTATGATAATTTTGATATTATTTTTAATAATTTATTCTTTTTTATTAAGTTTAAATATTTTTTCATATAAATAATTTTTTATTCATATATGCTTAATGAAAAAGAAACAATTAAAATTAAAATTAATTTGATTTTATTTTGCAATAAGGGTAATTTTGTCATAACAATATTTTTTTATATCTTATCCTCGATTATCTTTCCATTTCAAACGTATAATAAGATAAAATAATGTTATCCGCCTTCTAATCCTGGTGTGCATCAAACATAAGATATGATAAGAGCTTATCATGCTCTTATCCCATTGTGTTTCTATCCAACTCGTCTATCCTATCTTATCCTATCATATCATGTCCATCAAATGGGCCTTAAAAGTAATAAAGACTCAGTACTCCCCTACCTATTTAAATTTGAAAAAAAAAATTAAATAAAAAAAACCAATCATATATAGGTAGATGTTAATATATATTTTAATGGGAGTAGTACTAAGTATTAATTAACTGCATGACTACTAAAAAAAAATTCCCCGTCGAAGAACCCAACTAGTTCCTTCTTTTGAATTCTCATTCCATGTATGATTTTAATTTTGTAAGACATAAAAATCAAACTGTAAAAGAAGTTAAGTGAGGAAAGGAGCAGGTGATGGTTAAAGACGGGAGAATTGTCACTACAAGAAAATCGCAATTTATTGACGGCCAAAAGTCGTCGCTACAAGTGGAAAACCGTCACTATCATCCACTTAGCGACAACACCATGGACGTCGCTAAAATGCTCGTCGTTAATACATTAACGACGAGCAAAATAAGTCATCACCACAGTGTCTGCTAGACCGTCGCTAAGCCAAAGGTCGTCGCTAAGTGAAGGGATCAATGATCGTTGCATGGTCGTCACAACCTAGTGACGACCATGGCCGTCGAAAGCTATTATAATATTTTTTATATTTTTTCACTAGTGACGGCCATGCTAGTGATCATAATAAGTTTTTTAAATTAAGTTTATTATTATTTATTTTATTTTAATAATTGTTAATTTTAAAATTATAAAGAAAAATACTAAATACTATATAAATATACCGATAGAGGAAAATATATATAAAAAGTATATATACAAAGAATGTTCAAACATAATACAATAAATGTATAAAAGAAGATAATAAAAAAATCATGGGTGGAGGCGACGACGCTGCTGTGGTGGGCGACGATCCTCATCCTCACTCAACGGCTGGTCATCCAGGTGGCCATCTTAGTGCAGGTGCGGGTGAGCCGGAGCTTGAGTCTAAGCATGAGCATGACTGAAGCTAGTAGAAACACCTGCAATTTGGGTCTCCAGCAACATCTGCATTTGTTGTCGGAATCGTGTGAAGTCCTCTTCCAACTTTGCAACCTTCTCTTCAGCTTGGGTGGTCTTCAAGTTGGCATCAAGTATCTCCTGCCCCAGCGCCTCCTCAGACGAATGACACGGCTAGTCGCTCCCGCTGGTATGGACCCGAAACTCCTGAGTGTGGCTAGTCACACCAGGACGAATGTTGGTTGGCAAGTCCCTGATACCATAATAGCAGCCTTGGGTCTTGCCACCCGCAACATTCTTCCAGATCTATAGCTTGGTGGACCCATCACAGCTGGAGTTGTCCCCCATCTGTGGCTCCATCTCCCTTAAGCGGTCCTGGTAATTTATCTATTGAGTATAGGTAAACGTATAATTAGTTAGTTATATATTCAATTGCAAATATATGAAATTATATAAAAAAATACTAATAAGCACAATGTTGGACTTACGTATGTGGATCGCGCTCGGTCATCTACCCAACCACCATTCTTTTTTTTGTGGGTGGCGACAAAGAACTCATCGCGTTCTACCTCTCGCTCAAGTTATCGAGCCTACACAAAATAATTACACAAATGAATTATTTTAATAACAAATACAAAAATAATACAAAAAGGTGATTGTTTATACATACCATATCCAACGCCACCTCAAGGTGGGCCTTGCGGCCCGTGGTGTGGACTACTCCCCCGCGAACAGAAGTCTGATTGCTCTTGTTATGAGCGGACTTCCCCTTGAACTCATCAAAGGCCCAGTAGGCCAAAAGACCCTCCCAAGCCTCCTCACCACACCAAGCGGGCCTCCTCCCAGCCCTTCGGGCCTTGTTCATCATATCTCGAAGGCGACGAGCAATCCTCTGCTCGTACACCTTCTTAATTTGGGCCTCATCAGAAGGGTCCCATGTAACTTTGCTCTGCAAAAAAAAAAATAGGGTAAGTTATTAGAAAATGACATAACTTAAGAAAAAAATATAAAGTGAAGACACTTTATTTACCATAAACTCGGTCGACCACTTGTCCCTTACATCCTGCGGGGTGACCTCCCACATGTAGTGAGGACCCCGGAACTGCGATCGAATCGCATGACCAATGGCTGAGATGGGTGGGTTGTTAGGCACCCAACTGCAAAATAAACAAATTCAATATTAACTGTTAAAACAAATGAAGATTCAATATTGTCAATTCAAAAGAAGTAAAAATAAATAAACAAACTAACCCCTTGCCAAAAGGTCGGGTAATAACCCTACTGTGAGGGTCTAACTCATGAGGTCTATTGGAGCTGGCACCCTGGAACCGAACAGGCTCCTCATCAAACTCGGGGTCAGCCTCCTCATCAATCACAGCCTGAGCGTTCGCCTCGGGCTCAGATATATGTGGAAGCTCCTCCTATCCCTCGGTAGGGATATCATGATATCTTGATGTAGGGATGAACCTCATTCCGTCAAAGGCTAGCTGGTCAGATGCAGAAGGTTGACCAGAAGGTGGAGGTGTAACATCCCAAATATCAGGACCTAGAGAATACAACAAAAAGTCTTAGGTTGTGAATCCCACTGCAAGAAGGAAGTTGGAAGCAAAATGAGGACTTAGGGGATTAGGTAAAAGTTGTGAGTTTTAAGAGAATTAAGAAAGGAGAAACCAAGCATCAAGTCCCACGTGACCATAGAGTTAACTTAGGAGGAGTCACACTCGATGGTGGAAAGGATAACATGGTGAGGAGGTGAGGAAGGAAGTAGACACATTGCAATTAGGGAATTAAATTGAGACGGAAGAAACTATATAAGCTTAAAAGAATTGGCGGCAAGGAAGAGGAGAGGCGTAGATTCAAGGAATCGGGGTAGGAATGTGATTTTATAGGAAAGAGCAAGGAATTAGAGAAGTATATTCTAATGGACACTTAGAACCCTTTAAAATTAGCCTTATTGAAGTGAATTGATGATTTACATCATGGTTCACGTGAAGTGTGCCCCGTTGGGCTTCAACCAAGGTTATTGCTTAATTTTGGATTTTAAGCCTAATGACATCGGTGCACTAATTCAAAAATATCTAGAGTTTTAGGTGCACTATTAAGGTGATTCAACTTGCATTAGAAAGCTAAGATCCAGGGCTTCAGTTTGATATATAACACCATAGTATTCCGATCTTATTTGACCCCCCAAACGTCCTGATAATCTTGCTCAGCCTCGCTTGAGCGAGCCTGAGAGAGAATATCAGTAGAAAAGGAAAAAAATGTTCTGATTTTCTCAAAGCCTGAGCAAGACCTCAGCGAGGAAAACAGAGGCAAATGCTGGAAATTCCACTCAGGGCTCGCTCGAGCGAGCCTGAGCGGGCAGAACACCATAAAAACACATTTTTAGGGTTTCTTCCTCATTCTTTTTCCTTCACCAACCTTTTAGAGAGAGAGATTTCTAGAGAGAAAGTTGTTCTTGGAGCTTCAAACTTCTTTAAGGGCTGGGAATCCTCATCCCCAACCTCTTCTTCATCCCCATTCTTGGTTGCTTTAAGGTGAGTGTGGTCACCCACTCACTCTCATTTTTTAATGTTCTCCTATGAATGCTCCCATCTCTTTCTCTCCCCTTGCTTTATGATTGTTTGTGGTTGATTAGAAGTAGATTTATGATGGTTTTGTTGATGTATGCCATAAAATGGATAATACTGCTCAAACCCTAGGGTAGAAAAATTGGGATTTTTGGTATTTGACTATGTTACTATGGTTGGTATCCTTTTGCCCTAGATGGTAGGTTAGGGTTAAGGAAAAATCCCCATGATATATGTAGATTTTCTCTTGAGGAATTGTATGCTCATATTCACACTCATATTCATGTGATTATTATTGATTATTCATGTCCTTAACCCTAATCATGTAAAGAGGAATATTGGGTCTTAGAACCTCATGTAAATGACAAGATTTAAGGTTCCTTGAGGTCTCATGAATAAAATGATTTCGATCTTTAGACCTCATGTTAAATTATCAGATTTTGGTCCCTGGACTTCATGTTTCAAGACAATGTCTTTGGTCCTTGGACTTCATGCTTAAAGAGGAATTCATGTATGAATCTATCATGTTTAAGGGTAAGGTCTTATGGCCTTCAGGAATGATGGTTCCTTTTAGTCTGATCTCAGTCTAGCCTCATGTAAAGTGGAAAGACCCCTTGGGTGTTGGGTAAAACAATTCATGACTATCCTTGCATTATTGCCCTCATGGTTGTATTATGATTTGGTTGAGCTTTGATGAAACTGTTGCACATCATTTGTTTGATTTTCCTACACTGCATGTTTTATCACGCTCACTGGGACATTAGTCTCACCCCACTCCGTGGGAAATATCTTCAGATATGCAGGATACCCGTGCAGAGGATTGATGGAGGTTAGGAGCTGTTGTTGGGCCTTGGGGATGGCTCAACTCTTTTGGGATGACTTAATATTATTTTGTATAGGCATAACTTGGTTTATTTTGATAGGATAGAGTTGTACATGTCGGGCTTTGGAGGTTTATTTTGTATTATAGGACATATGTATAAGTATACCCCAGTATGCCTATTGTTTTAATATTGTATATTGAGCCATGGATGACAACTATGACAATGTTATTAATGTATTAGAGACTATTGCTTAAGTAATGGTTGGATTACCTAAGCCTTGAATTGTATTGTATGTTGATATTCATAATGCGTGAAATAATTTTACAAATTTGGAAATAGTGTCCCCAACAGACATTATTTTCGAATTTAGAAATTAGAACGTTACAGGAGGGGAGGAAGAAGAAGACTGGACGTATGCCGGCGCTGGAGCTATAACGTCCTAATTTCTAAATTTGAGAATAATGCCCGTTGGAAGCCAAATTCCCAAATGTCTAAAATTATTTCGCGCCATTTTAAATATCGCAATACATTAACCATACAATTGTTTAAGAGTCCAACTATAACTTGAACAATATATGGTAACATAAATTCATTACATAATGCCTCATAGGCTCAAAAGAAACATAATCAGTATACAACCACTAGGGTACCCCCATACATGTGTCCTAAGCAGAATAGAAGGCCCAAAGGTAGCACATGTACAACTATATCCCTCAAAATAATACACATAATCCAGAATACCAGAATAAACCACTAAATACAAATATATCTAAATACATCAAAATCTAAAGCTCCTGCAAGCTGCCAAGCTCACTGCCCTGAACGGGGAGGTACCTGTGCACATCTAAAACATAACCTCAAAACGCATGGTGAGACAATTATCTCAATGAATATAACTAAGCTCATGCAGTGTGGGAAAACATGCATATGTTAAGCGTCAGACAATCAATTATAAGACAATTTACATAACCATTCTCAATTCAATATCTGTATACACATAACCTGCATTACCCGGAAGACGAGGTCTTTTCACTAATTCTAAGGCTAGACCTGAGCTCAGACTACAAGGAACATCTTCCTTGGGAACGTATCCTACAACTTATTCTGGACCGAAGTCAAGTTTCCATACATTATTCTAGACCTAAGCCAAATATTCATAATCTAGGCCATAGCCAAACTTTCTGGGTCGAAGCCAAATATTCTGGGTCGAAGCCAAACTCATTTTAGTTTTATTCTGGACCGAAGTCAAGCTTGATTAATTAGGGTTTGGTGGCCATGAGCCAAATTCATTTTCCAGCTTTAAAATGTATGAACATAATATAATCTAAGGTGTAAAAAGCTATCACCATCAACCATGAAGTAATGTACTCAAACCCTAACATACAAGCCCTAGGATATACCAAAACTCACACCAAGCAAATCACATCAAATAAGCATAAAATCATCAAGTATTCAAGAACATACAGAATAAAGAAGAGGATAGAGGGAGTTAGGGCTCATTCAAGAGGAACAACCAAGATGTCGGTGGGTGTGTGAGTTATACTCAGCTCAAAGGAAGCTCAAAGGAAGAAGGAAGGATTGGGAAAAGGTTGGGTGGAAAATTCTTGGCCTTGGAATCCTTGCTTCAAGCTTCAATGGTGTTTCTTCTCTCTAGAATCTCTCTCTTTCTCTAGGATTGAAAAGGAAGAAGAAAGTAATAAATTTGGTGCCCTAATTAATGTGTTTATTCTGGTACTCGTGTTCTCGCTCAAGCGAGGGATTCTCGCTTGAGCGAGAGGGATGGGATTACTCAGTTTTCGCGTTCTTTCTCAAGCGAGACTCTTCTCATTTGAGCGAGAATACTCCATAGAGTATCCCCATCTCTGGAAGATTCTTGCTAGAGCGAGAGCCATCTCGCTCAAGCGAAAAACGTCGAGAGAGCCCCTCAATTCTGGTTGAATTTCGCTTGAGCGAGGCCATTCTCGCTCAAGAGAAATTCCTCCAAAGAGCACTCCAAATTCTCCCCTATTTCTCGCTTGAGCGAGAGCCTTCTTGCTCAAGCTAGAAAACCAGAATTTTTTTTTCAAGTTTTACTGATATATTCGCTCAAGCGAACCATTCTCGCTTGAGCGAGAATATCGAAATTCAGTTTTCTGATTTCTCTTCACTTCTTATCCTAATTTAGTCCTTCCCACCTAAAACTTATTTCTTTTTATCAAACTATTATATTATACGCTTAATTCACAAAAATGGTTTTGAATTCTTGGGATGTTACAAAAGCTGATGGTTGCTCTTGCAGCTGATCAGGGTGAGAGAGGTTGGTCCTCTCCCGAGCTGCACGAAAGCAAGCTGCCTGTCCAGTAAGCTCGCCCGGAGGGATGGACGTCCCTCTAATAGGTGGGACCTTCTATCCACCTCTACCATGCATACGAGGCATATTTACCTAATTTTAATAGTGTTAAATTAAATATTAAACATCAAACCTATAAATTACTAATTACTAGTAATTAGTAATAATTACTAATAATTTATTTGTGAATAATTAATTACTACTAATAATTACTAAATAACTACCTATATAATTAAATACCTTTATATAAATAATTAAAACTAATTATAATTATTCATATAAACAATTAAAACTAATTATAACTAATCATATAAACAATTAAAACTAATTATAATTAATTAAAACTGTAAAACTTACTGGTGGCTAGAAAATGAGGACGCCGGAGGAGGAAGAGGGAAGGAAGTGCACAGGGAGCTAGGGGCAACTATTTGAGATTCAGATCGGTTCAAAATAGACCTATAAAGGAGGGGCATTGTTTAATTGGTGAGATTTTGAAAATGAAAGAGAGAGGGAGGGAAACATGGATGGCCGGAGAGGAGGAAAGGAGAGGAAGGAGGACAAGGAAGGAGGAAGGAGAAGAGGGGAGGGGGAAGGTTTTGTGTGCGTAAATTTTAAACGTAGCGACAGCCTGACCGTCGCTAAGGCCGTCGCTACGTTAAAAAATTTGGCGTGTCAACCCTAATTAAAAACGTAGCGACGGGTTAGCCGTCGCTATGTTTATTTTTTAAATTTCCAGAAAAAAAAAATAGTTTTTTTAGTATAGAGACGGTCTAGGTCGTCGCTAAGTGACGACCAGACTGTCACAGAGTATTAATTGCACAGCTATACGTTGAGTTGCACATTTAATGTTGTAACGATGGCTCATGGCCATCGCTACACTTTCGCGTCTAATTCAGCACATTCTTGTAGTGTGGATATATAGCATGACAAAACCATTTGGAGAGTAGATGCACACTCAGAGGAGGAGGAGTACAGAGAACATGTGAAGACTAAACAAAGATATGGTGCACTGTGCAGCTTGTATGGTGGTTGTGGAAGCCACATGTCATGCAACTAGAAGATGCCAACTTATAGCGTGTGGACAAACAACTACACCGCAACATCACAACATCCACGCGAATCTATTTGTTTAATATGCACATTCTCTTTGAGCCATTTTGAAGTATTCAACACAACAGCAAGGAAAATTAAAGGAGCTATTTCGAAAAGTGGGGGAGATGTAACAAAATTTGGAAAAATAAATTGGATATTTGAATAATAAAGCAATAATCATACTCACTCATGAAAAAAGTGAGAAAGTAATTTTAATAAAATATAATTTTTTTACTTATATACTTATATTTTTATTATAACTTAAATTATTAACAGCGTTTTACTCTCTGACTATTTTTTTATTTTAAAGAACCACCCATCAAAAGAGGACCCATTAAGGAATTTATAAGGGAAAAAGATCATTTTGCAGCTAAGATGTGTGACTAATTCTTAATTACTCTAGTAATATTCCTAAAAAGGAAAGACAGAGAAGATATAAGCACCTTATATATGGACTATTTTTTTTTTAAGAACACACACTATGTCAAAAAAGGCCATTAAGGGTGCTCCCATGCACCATAAAAGAGCGTTTCCGTGCGCACTAATAAAAACTGCTCTTGTTTGATCATTAAAAGGAGGGCGTGCCCAGAAACGTTCTGACGGAAGTCAATAGAGGGCGCTTAAAAAAAACACGGAAGCGCCCTAAACATAGTGTCTGTTTGGGAGGGCGCTTCCTTGGAGCACCCTCCTTATGCAGAAGACGTGCTTAGGGAGGACGCTCCAAGGAAGCGCCCTTGTTGTGTAAAATCAGGGCGCTCCAAGGAAGCACCCTCTTATTATTTTTTATTTTTTTTCAATTTTTTGCATTTTAAATGAATCTGGGAACACAGTAATCGATTACAATAGTATAGTAATCGATTACCAGAGAGTTTTCTCATGATACATGAAATCTGGAAACCATGTAATCGATTACAATAGTTTATGTAATCGATTACAAGAGTTTGGCAGAGTTTCCTCTGTTTATATAAGTTTTCCCAATTTATCAAACACCTGTAAAACTCCATACCAGCAGCCAGAATTCATCCTTGAAACTAATGCAAAAAAACAGCAGCAAAAAATAAAAAACAACATGAAAAAAATAAAAAATAGCAGCACACAATAGCTTGAGTTGAGCATGATACCAACACCTGCAAACACGCACCTTGCACAAACATAGAAAAAAATCAGAGTAAGAAAGATGATAAAAAAAGCAGAAAGATGATAAAAAAAATCATAGGAAGGGGAATATGGAGAGATGTGGAAGAAAGAAGGAGACAGGTGGACCGAGAGAGAAGAAGATGAATGGGGAAAAATCCAATCTTCAGAGAAACAGAGAAAAAAATTATAGAGAAAGAGGAAGGATGAGATGAGAGAATAGGGAACGTGAAAAAAAGAGAGAAGGGGGATAGGGGCGGCTAGAGTTGAGAGTGAGAGTGAGAATGAAAGTGGGAGTGGGTCATAACTCACAAAACACAAAATGGACGCTCAAGATTAACAGAGCACACAGATTGATGATGTGGCGCGATCTGGAGCGTGTAAAATACGTGTAAAGTGAGAATGAGAGTGAGAGTGAGAGTGTGGGAGCTTTAGACGCGCGTGGGAGGGGAAAATTTAAACAGAATTGGATTTTTAAATAGCAAGGAGGGCGCTCACAAGGAGCGCCCTATTAAAAAAACACGAAAGCGCCCTCAGGAGCACCCTCAATTCCAGAATTTTTTTTTAAAAAAAAGAAAAAATTATGGTGGCAAAGAGGGCGCTCACATGGAGCGCCCTATTAAAAAGCACGGAAGCGCGCTCAGGAGCGCCCTCAATTCCAGAATTAAAAAAGAAAAAAGAAAAAATTATGGTGGCAAAGAGGGCGCCCACAGGGAGCGTCCTCAATTCTAGAATTAAAAAAAAAAAAAGAAAAATTATGGTGGCAAAGAGGGCGCTCACAGGGAGCGCCCTCAATTCCAGAATTAAAAAAAAAAAAAAGAAAAAATTATGGTGGCAAAGAGGGCGCTCACAGGGAGCGCCCTCAATTCCATAATTAAAAAAAAGAAAGAAAAAATTATGGTGGCAAAGCAGGCGCTCACAGAGAGCGCCCTCAATTCCAGAATTTAAAAAAAAAAGAAAAAATTATGGTGGCAAAGAGGGCGCTCACAGGGAGTGCTCTATTAAAAAACACGGAAGCGCCCTCAATTCCAGAATTTAAAAAAAACAAGAAAAAATTATGGTGGCAAAGAGGGCGCTCACAGGGAGCGCCCTAACTTTTACCTGTAAGGGCGCTCCCGTCCAAATTTTAAGCGCCCTCATTTTAAAACGATCATTTTAGGCGCTAACTAACACGGGAGCGCCCTTAAGCTGGTGCTCTTATATCATAAATTTGGCGTAGTGACAAGTATCTTCCATCAGAGGCAATCTTGTTCGAGTCTGGTAGAACCTCTATGGGCGACAAAGCCCTCCCTCCGAATATTTAACATTGCTGCCTACCCAGGGCTCGGACCTTATATATGGACTAGTTTGAATATACTTCTGTAGAGAAACTTCTAAAAAAAATAGAATGATAAATTGAATTCAAATTTTTCCATAAGTTGAAATTAGTTACTTATAAAGAAGTTAAACGAAAAAGTTTGTAGAGAAAATAAGTTGCAAAAACTATTTTTAACTTCTGGAAAAATTGAATTCATTTTAATTACCTTCTTGATTTATTGTATTTTTTTTATCCAAACTAGAATAATATTATACGTGTGTTATTATATTAACAAAGTTGTTTAGGAAGGAGTGTCTCACCATTTTCAATTCTAGAGCAAATGAGTTAGAATTGTGAATTTGAAAAACGAAACTATTAACATCATATGTAAAACTGATATTAAGTATATAATAATAAAAAATTTACTGTAGAATATTATTTATTTTTTTAAAATATAAAAAAAATAATTTTTAAAAAAAGCTTGTTTTCTTTTATATATATCTTTAACATTAATTTTAACTGCTGCTGATCTTAATAAAATTGAAAAAATAATATTTCATTAAGTTCATGCCTTGGCGATAATTTATAAATGATGTTGATGAATGGTTTATTATTTTCTTATTTCTATATGAATAAAAACTAGTAAGGGATAAGTATGTTTTCACTATTCAATCATTCTACATAATCTTTAATTTTATCTTTAATTTTATCCCCTCCTACATATATCACAAAATAACCAATAGGCGATCTTAATAGAGAAAATTAAAAGATTGAATGGAAAAATATGTTTCTAGTTAGTCTTGCCCTTGAGTGATCCACTAACTCGATTTAAATTAGTTAAGATGTAGAGATGTTTGGTAAACCTAGATAAAAAAACTTAGTTAAAAGCTGAAAAGCTACTTGACAATTGAGAGATGAAAGTTAGTTGATTTGATTGAAAGTGTTCGATAAAATTAGTTGTTGAACTAGCTGAAAATTGTAATATGACAGATAAGTACATCATTAATTATTGAATAATGATGAGTGAGAGTTGTTTAGCGATAAAATTCTAAAAGCTTTTTGGTTGGTTGCTGATTAAAAAGAGTTGTTTTAAATAAAAAAGCCTGGTAAAAAGCTAGCTTATACATAAACAAGTTACCTTAACAAGCACCGGTAAAATGATTTCAACAAGTAATTTTAGCTTTAATTTAGCTGAAAAACCTTAGCAAACACACTTCTAATGTGGTCTTTAAATACAAAGAGTATAAAACAAAACATAAATTTGATTATTTTATATTAAATTTGAATGGTCATTTTTTAGTGTGAGAATTTTACTTAATTTACTTTTTTTAATGTGTTATGTGACTTCTTGTTCATAAGGCATTCAATTAATCAATATAATTTTTTTATTGTCATTGTCAGAACTTTTTAAATTATATAAATTTACAGTTCATAATTTTAAATTTTGACATACATAGTTTGTGTTTGGGTTATGTTTCGTGGTACGGGTTTGGCTATCACCTGGTCGGCCTAAAAGCAGTTATAGAGGTTGGTCTTCTTTCGGCCTGGGCGGTCAGGCCCAATAGCGAACTATTTTACGGAACTCTTCCTAGGTCAACATCATCTAAACTCATCTTGACGCCTATGTTGAACACCTCCTTTGGTGGAGAAATATATAACTAACAAAATAGTAAAGCTAAGTTAAGTAATATTAAGAAAGTTAAAAGCTTCAAAGATAAGAGATATCTAAAGAACACAGTAGAAAGATAAAAGCATATAAATACAAATCAACAAGCGGTTTCTATGAAAGAAAAACAGCATAACAAGCGGGGATGATAAAAACATCTTCTACAAGTAATATCTATAAAAACATCTCTTGCTCAGGGGAGTTAATAAACCTTTTAAGATTAAGACTAATATTTTTCTCAAGGGGAGTAATATAGATAGGGGAGCTATCTAAGTCTAAATAGATAATAGAATATTATCTTTCATACTTTCCTTCATATATTTTGTTATCCTTCATATATATTTTGTTAGGTATATGTCTAATTTGTCATCATTAAAAAGGGGGAGAATGTTGAGTCTCAGAATTAATTTAAGTATTTAAACTAGATTTAAGACTCATTATCCTTAGGTTTTAATGATTAACAAATTAGATCATATAAAGACAGGTTCTACTGAGAAAGGTGTTGTTCTGTGCATTGTGTTTCAGGTAACAGGATGAAGCATCCATCTGAAGACAAGAAGACGAAGATAGCCAAGGAAGCAGGCAAAAGACAGGAAGAGGAAATCCGAAGAAATATGAAGCAAATCTGAACAAGAAGAAATGCAGAAAGAAACCATGAAGAAGCAACCTGCTGAAAGAAGAAATCTGCTAAAGAAGAATAAAGCAACAAGAGCATTGGAGGAACTCTCTGAAGTTAACCAACCTTCCGAATAAGAGAAGAAGTCTAGAAGACATGAAGAATCAGAGAAGAAGACTAGAAGATTCAGAAGATCAGAGAAGAAGACTAGAAGATTCAGAAGATTAGGAAGAAGAAATAAACTACAAGCAATAAGAGAAGAACTTCACAGCAACTATCTGAAAGGTTAAACAACATGGAAGACATCAAGGAAGACCAAGAAAAGTCAACATGCTAAGGGTGATGAACATACTGAAGCAATAAATGATGAAGCAGTCAACACGTTGAATCAACAAATCAAAAACAGAATCAAGCTCATGGAAAATCATCAAGAACAAGGAAGAATGACGAAGCAACAATATGAAGAATAGAGAAAGCAAATCTAGAAGATGCAATCAGAAGAAGAAGTGAAGAAGAATCAATCTATGTTGAAGTTACTCAACTCTATGAAAGTATGTGCATGATAAAGGAAGAACTTGCTGAACACATACTTTACGGAAGCAGTGACGTGGCAATTAAATACCATCAGAAGAAGAAGAACCCTGACACATCATACAAACATGCTGGAGAATGCAAACTCACTGAAGACTCTCAACTCTTTGACTACGTGGATAAATCTCCAATGTCGAGAAGTCTCAACAAAGGCAAAGACCATCTGCTCAATGACCAGAAATTGTCTAAATGTCTTATGCCTTCATCCAGAAAGGAAATAGTAGCAAAATCTATTTTCCTTATTTCAAGAAGCTCTGTTCGAGAAAGAAGAAGGAGAAAAAGGCAGAAAAGCAAATAGTGATCAGAGATAGGTCAGCGCTGTTGTACACCTACTTCTGTACAAACTCTGCAACACGCCATCAGAAGTCAGAAGTCTTTTCGAGAAGGAAAGCTAACTTCATTGGATAAAGAAGAAACTCAATGGATAAAATCATCATCTCTATCCATACTTCGTATAAAGAAAAGGAAAGAGAGAAGCAAGCCAACCTGCTGAAGATTAAACTACTCTCTCAGGAAATATTCATAAGCCAACTTGCTGAAGAAGCAATTTCACTCTCGGTGAATATATGTGAGTAAAACAGCTAGGTGTCAGAACTGATATACATATACACACCTACTATGCCCTATTTCACAGAAGCTAAGAAGCTAACTCACAACGGGCAAAAAGGAGAAAAGTCTAACGGATCTTTATATTCTATCTTCTCACATTCACAAAGAATAGAGAGAAAGAAAAAAGAAGAAAGAAGAAGACAAACAAGAGAGAGAAATCAACTCGCTGAAGATCAAGGAAATCTCTCAGAATCAAAGAGCTTATCTGCAGTGTGTCAGAGCCAAGTCATCTGCACACCTAATCTGATTGAAAAGAAGCAACCGAATGAGAAGCTATTTCACAACGGCTATTTGAGCCAAATCATTTCTTCTCAACGGTATTATCAACAACCTTCAACGGCTATATTTTATCAGAACATATAAATAGCCTGAAGTAAGAATTTGAAGTAGTTGGCTGAATCCCCAAAGATACATCTTTAAGGGTCAACCAGAAACAAAAGAGACAGCCATGTATTTCTAAATTCTATCCTTCCCCTTGGCTTGTCATCAACCTCCATAGAAGAATTTGGAAAAGCTGAAAACAGAACATATACAGCCAACCTTCTGAAAACACAGAGATGAATTAGAGCTTAGAAGCATACACCTATATCTCTGTCATTTCTTGTACTTAGAAGCTTAACCTTTGTATTCTGAGTAGTACTCAGTAAACCCTTAGTACAGGAAAATTGTAGTTTAAGTTTCAAGGAAACTTAAACATAAGCTAAAATGTAAACACCCTAAGTGTATGTAGAGCCTGGAGAGGCTTGGGAAGAAAGAATACTCCTGAGAGCCTGGAGAGGCTTGGTGAAAGAAAGAATACTCTTAAAGCTTGGAGAGGCTTGATAGAAAAGAATACTTGGGGAGCCTGGAGAGACTAGGATAAAAGAATATTGCATGAGTTGCCTAGAGAGGCAGTTGAAAAGCAAAGAATACTGGTGTGCCTGGAGAGGCCTTGTGTACTCATTGCGCCTGGAGAGGCTGCTTGCAAAGAATACTCATTGAGTTGCCTGGAGAGGTAATTGAAAACAAAGAATACTTGTTATTGCGCCTGGAGAGGCTGCCTGCAAAAGAATACTCATTCATCCTGGAGAGGTTGGGAAGAATAATATTGCACTGAGTTGCCTGGAGAGGCAGTTGATAACAAAGAATACTTGGTAAGCCTGAAGAGGTTGGGATAAAAGAATACTTGTATCTGTGTTCAGATAGTGGAAATCCAGTGGTGATTTGCCCTCGGACTGGATGTAGTTCACTGATGGTGGGTGAACCAGTATAAACCTCTTGTGTAAATTCTCTCTACCCTTAACTCTTTACTTTCAGTAATTTATTTGTTCATTACTAACCTGGGGAAGGACTTGAAAAGTTAATTTAGTTTCACCACACGAAAACTTAATAAATCGGACAAATCATTTTCAAAAGAAATTTACTGAACTTTCTGAAGTGGTTCAGAAAGTTCTCTAACAACCTGGTTTTTAACAAATAAATAAATCAACTGAATGTTCGAAATTTCACTTAGTCCATTACATTCAGTAAGTCTTTGAAAAATGTGTTTTCACAACCACTGTCAAACTTAAATAATTTTCAAATACAAAACATTTCTGAATTAATATGTTTTCTGTTTATTTGTCAAAATCTGTTTTATACAAATCCTTAAAAATTGCTTTTAAATAAACCTTCTGAAATGGATTAGCGATGCCTCTAATAATTTAGTTTCAAATGAGTAATTGAATCCATTAGATAACAGAGCTAAACCCTTTCAAACAACAAGTTATATAACCTGAATTTATATAACTTACAAAACATGTTTTTAATAACCCTCTGAAAATCTAATAAACCTACTGAAGAACACTTACACATTTTACTGTGGTGAGCAAGTTTTTGTAAAACTCACTCTCATAAGCTTCCGCATATCTCTGAAAATTTCATACCTTGCTTAATGAGTTTTCAACTGTAACTTGAGAAGGCTAAAATTAAACTTTTTTACAAAAAGGTTTTCAAAAATAATTTTAAATCTTCAAAACACTATTCAACCCCCCTTCTAGTGTTTCCTGTGGTTCCAACAAGAACTATCAGGGTAGAGGCGACCTTGAGTGTAGAGATCATGGAGCAAACTTTCAGGTTGCTGCATAAGGATAGAGACTTGTTTGCATGGTCGGCCGAGGACATGCCGGGGATAGACCCAAATTTCATTTGTCATGGGTTGTCCTTGGATGTCAAAGCCAAGCCCATCACACTACAAGAATTATGTTATGTCGTGGCGGTTTTTAAGTAAGAGCGGCGACAGTTTTACTCGCCACAAAATAAATCTGTGATGGTTAAAAACTGTCGCAATGTTGAGCATTGAGAATAACATTTGCGGCGGCTTTTGGGAATCGTCGGGCAAACAGACGCCAAACCTGGAAAATATTTGTGATGGTTTTGTAACCGTCAATTTTATAACGTGCTCACTTTGAGGTAGGTGAACCTCTTCACTTTAAAAAGTGTCCATAAAAGATTTGTTTTGTTCATTTGGTGTGGATCGACACCCAACCACATTATGTCTCCTTGTACGAGCCATATCTGTATAAATCATAATGTTAAGTTTAATCGCTAAAAGCAAAATCTAAACACAATAATTGCAAAGTTTAAACTAAACTACCACAACTTCTATAATAGTAATAGAGTGAGGGGAGGTTTCACACTAAGAGATAACGAAAAGTAAAAAAAAAAATATGGTTTTATAGGAAAAAAATCAATATGAAGACTAAAAGCAAAGGTGTAAGACAAAAACCTGCAAACCAAATATTCCAAGAGTAGTCCAACCAAATGTTATATGAAGCTTACCTATCTTTGTAAGAAAATAAAAGAATAGAAATTAATATAAGTATACAACTCAAGAGATTACTCATATCACATTTTAAACTAAAAGATTTGTTGTTATTGATTTTAAAAATAAACACAAGATAAATCAAGAGATCTCTTACTCATGACTATCATAAAACCATATCAGGATTATCTTCATCAAAATTATCATTAATGGTTGAACTTTCAGGATCATCATCTGTAATATTTCTTGCCAATTGTATGTGAGTGGTATCATCATAAAAAATTTGTTCCAAGTTTTGTGATGGGTATGACTCAATGGATATTATAATTTCTTCATCATCTTCACCTATGTCAAAAAAGTCTTTAGGCTTCAAATGAATCGGTATGCTTCAACCTTGTTCCTTATCATCCTCTACATAGTAAACCATTTGAGCTTCAGAAGCTTTAATATATGGTTCATCATCTTCTTTTTCTCTAGAATGCATTAGTCTTTCAAAACTAACAGAGATAAAACCCAATTGTCTGCCCATTCACATTTAAACATGGGTATTGTGAAGCCATTAAAACAAATCTCAACAATGTCTACCAATCTTCCATAATATGGCACCCCCCAAATCTCATATGGGCATCACTACTGCTTAAATAGCTTCTTGTTCCAAATGTGCCAAAAACTCCACTATTTTGAGCTTTTAAAAAATTGTCTCGTGTCAAGGTACAAAACTTGTATCCTTTAACATTAAATGTTATGAACCTTCTAGCACGGTCAAAAGGACCTTGCGTGAGACTAACAAGAATATCTTTATCTGGTCCGATAAGACTATCAAGATTATTACCAATCTAAATGCCAAAATATATAGTGTTAATCAAATAATTATTAAAAACATAAATGCAATGAACTTGGATTGTACAGACACTCACACGATTAGCAAACCAACGAACAAACTCTTTATGAACCCTTTTGTCTACCTCGACAACATTCCTTGCACCACCCCTTAGCTGCCTTCATAGGATACTTTCTATATTGCCTATTTAGTATACATATTAGATGTGTGGAAAAGAAAATTAACAATTCATCTAAGTGAAAGAATTACTTACTGAAGATAGTAATCAACTGCAGGGCAATTCATCAACACATGTCTATGTGCTTGTAACTTTTCTTTTTGTGTAAGGGTGAAATACGAAGAGCCACCAACAGGTTTTCCAACCACAGGAAACAATTCACTTACTCGTGATTGAGATCGTCCATCGCTAGTCTCATCATCTACATGACCAGGTCGATTCCATCTTGTCTCAATGTCGTCTAAATACCTTGAACAAAATGTAAGAATCTCTTGCACAAGGTAGTCTGCTACTATGGAGCCTTCTCGTCGTGCTTTATTACGTACATAGGATTTCAGATGTCCTAAGTACTTAACATTAAACCAAAATCAATTTTATTTAGAACAACCCAAATCATCCCTAAATTGATAAAATAAGAAGAAACGATAGAACACATATTTTACCTTTCAATGGGATACATCCAACGATAATGGACAGGGCCTCCAAGCTTGGCTTCGTCAACAAGGTGAACAACCAAGTGAACCATAACAGTGAAGAAAGAATGAGGTAACAACATTTCTATGTGGATATAAGGTGAGGATAATTTGATTTTGCAATTTGTCTAATTCTTCAATTTTCAACACTTTACCACATAGTCATCTAAAGAATGAGGACAACTCAATTAATATTGCTGAAACCTCATTAGGTAACGCCGTCCGCATGGCTAATGGTAGAAATTGCTCAATCAATACATGACAATCATGACTTTTCAACATTCCATTTACCTTAAGGTTATCCAAGTCAATGCACCTAGAAATGTTACTCAAATAACCATTTGGCATAGTGATATTCTTCAGAGTTGTTAGAAATGTCTTCTTCCCTTTATTAGTAAATGTAAAGATCGCTAAAGGATATTTTCCATTTTATTTGGCCAAAGTAGCGAAGAACTTTTGTAGGTACTTTTTTCATATTGTTATCATTACCAGACAACCTAGACTTAACTATTGTTTTGCCTTGGTTTCCACCTTGAAGTGTTACAAACTTTGCATGTCTCCCTCTCTTCATCTTCTCTATTGCCCTAAAAAAGCATACAATTATTTGGACATACATGTATCTTTTCATAATTCAAACCTAGCTTGTTTATTATTTTCTTCACCTTATAGAATGAGCTTGGAATCTTTGCATGTTCAAATGCATCTTGCAAGAGTTCTAAAATCATTGTCATGGCCTTGTCGCTCATTTTACACAAGCATTTGATATGATACAACTTCACCAAAAAAGACAATCTTAAATATTTTGCACACCCTTTATATAGAGGTTGTTCTCCATCTCTTGTTAATTCGTAAAACTCATCAGGTTCACGCATTTCTTCAGTTGCATATGGCATCACTTCTTCGTCTCTATTAATATCTACATTCGATGCAATGGGTATTTCATTTTCATTGGTGCCTACCAACTCCAAAAGCATCATTAATCATGTTTTGGATAGGATATTCAACATTAGTGCCATCTTGAACTGCATTTGGAGTATTACTAGTTTCTTTTATCCTTCTCTCCCCGTTATGGGTCCAACTAGTGTATCCATTTGGAAATGGTGTAAAAATTAAGTGATCATACACCACATGCCTAGTTTGCTTTTTCTTGAAACCACATCATTTACAAAGGCATATTATTTTGCCATTTATTGAATTACGTTCAAACGCAAAATCAATAAATCCTCTAACCCCATTCTCATACTCAATTATGTTTCGTGGCTTCATAATCCATGACTTATCCATTCCTCCAAAATTTTATTTTGGATTTACACATAAGACATCACGTAATAAACTAATAAATATATACTGATTTTATAAAGACCAAGTACAATGGAAATTAATTTTTCAAGTTCATGTAAGCACTACAAATAGAACATCATTCCATACTAACCATAAGTGTTTTTTTATTTGAACCAATAAGATGATGGAGACATCTTTAGTAAAGAAACTAGCATAATTTACAGGCATAATTAAAATGGAGACATCAATAAGTTGTATTCATATGAAGAAAGTATAATAAGCACTGCAGAAACATTAATACTCCAAAAAACACGAGTAATTGGAATGAATAAAATGGTTAAGAAAGTTGCACTTATAGGTATTTGTATTTGTTTCCGGAAGATGAAGTTAATAAACAAGTCTCAAAGCTTATAGATTCTTAAATAAAACCAAATTAAATATAACAATTAAAACCAACAAAAAAATAAAGCAAATAATTAGAAAAGTAAAAAGAAACTCAAAGAAGGAAATCACAAAATAAAGATTTTGTCATCAGTGTCGAAACCGGGGTCACGACCGGTCGGCGAAACGTATTGGAAAAATTGAGTTTCAATGGAGTCGCCACCAAAGTTTATTTTAAGGGAAAACATTTGGAAAAATCCTTTAAAAAAAAAATGGTCTTCGAAACCAGATTTGGGTTCGGGAGTCATTTATGTGTAGGGGCACCCTACAACATCCGTTTAAAAAACAGTTACCTCTAATTAATTGTGCAAAACTTGTTAACTTTGAAAATATTCGTTTTACCCCCCTTTTTATGAAAATGAAAATTATTTTTGTTTTTTTTATTTATTTTTGTATTATTTTTTTTAAATAAATAACCTAAGTTAAAAAGAATTGAATTTGGATTAAAAAGAGGAAAAAACATTTTTTTGTTTATTTTGGCTTGACGGGTCCGGTTCCCGCTCCTACGTATCCCCAGGTGCAATGGAGAAATCAAAGCTACGTAGTTCTGAAAACGTGTTGTAAAAAAAGATTGATTTTGTTGTTTTTTTTTTGAGAAATTGATTTTAATTTTTGAAAATAAAAGAAATGAGGAAATTGTTTTTGGGAATGCTTTTAATTCAAAAAAAGAAAATTATTTTTTAGCAAAGTTGATGCTAGCAAATGGCTAGACAACGAACCTTTGAGATTGTTTAGACGGAATTATTGATAGAAATGCTATTCAATAAACGTCATTTATTTTGAGGAGAAAAACATTTTTGAGAAAAAGATTTAAAATTCCGCATTATTGAGTTAGCAAACGGCTATACTCAATATTTTTCCTTTTTTACGTTATTGATAGAAATGCTATTCAATTAACGTAATTTTTTAAAAGAATCATTTCTTTGAAAATGAATTTGAAATTTCACGCATTATTGAGCTAGTAAATGACTATACTCAATATTTCCCCTTTTTTACGTTATTGATAGAAGTGCTATTCAATTAACGTAAAATTTTAGAAAATTATTTTTGGAAGAGATTTGAGATTAAGCGCATTATTGAGCTAGTAAATGACTATACTCAATATTTTTTTCTTTTTTTTTACGTTATTGATAGAAATGCTATTCAATTAACGTAATTTTTTAAAAGAAATTATTATTTTTGGAAGAGATTACTTTCAGGAAAACACATAACTGAGCTAGTAAATGACTATACTCAATTACTTTGCTTTTCTAAAAAAACACGTTAAAGGATAGAAATGCTATTCCATTAACGTGATTGGTTATTTTTAGAAAAAATTATTATTTTATTTTTATTTTGTTAAAAAAGAGTAAATTAAACTAATCGCATTTACACGTGTCCTAAGTCATAAACGAGTACTATTTACAACAGCGGCTAAAATTCACGGCAGACAAATATTCATAATTATTTAAAGCAGACCAAATAAAAGAAATAAATATTTACAAATAAATACAAGATGGTGGGTCAAAAGAAAATGAGATGAATAATAACACAGAAAATTAACAAAATTACACACAACGAAATAAAATTGGGCCTCAGATTGCATCATTGGCCCCACACACAATAGAGATAACATAAAAAATCCTAATTACTATTTATTTACTAATTAATTCTACCATTATTTATTATTATTATCTTTTCTTCTTTATTTTTGTTTTTTTTATTATTATCATTTTTAATGGACTGGGCTGGGTGAGAAGCCCAGCCTTGGTACCAGATTTTTTCAAAAAAAGCATAACACAAAAAAAACAAAAAAACAAAAAAGAAAAATAAAAATAAAAAAGGGGAGTGGGACGGTTCATGAGAACCTTCTAGGTTCATTAAACCCTCCACTCACCAACTCCAACCCTAATTCCCTCACTCACTCACTCTCTGCCCTCAACCCTCTCACCTTCTCTTTTCCCTCAACCGTCCCTTTCCTCATTCACTCACTCACTCTCTTAATCTCTTGCTCTCACATGGTTCCCTTAGGGTTTGGTTTTGGGGAAAATGTGGGTAAAGGGGAATGGGCGGGCCGCCCTCTTGCATGGCCAAGGAGGATGTAGCCGCGGCCACAGGTGGCTCGATGAGGACGGCCGTGAGACGGGAGTGGACGGCGGCTGCATGGAGCAGCGAAGAAGGTCGCACAGCGGCGGCGCGAGGGAGGAGAGCGAGCGGTGGCTCGCGGCGCTTCGAAAGCGGAGGTTCAGCCGTTCTGTACGGCGGTGGTGGTGTGCGCGCGGCGGTGGCCGCGGGAGAAGAGTACGATGGAGACGGGGTGACAGCCGCGGTGGTGGCTTAGTGACCGGCGGCGCGCGCACGGACAGAGCGGTCAGCAGAGGGGCTACAGGTGCGGGTGATGACGGTGGTTGTGGGCGGTGGTTCTACGTCTGGCAGGGAGGGGGCGTCTCCATGGTGGTGGTCGCGGTTGAGTAGACGGGGAACTTAAGCCGCTATGGTGGCTTGGTGACGCACGGCGGCGGCGCCGCGCCGCAGCGGGAGGCCACAACGGCCTCCCTTCCTTCTCTCCTCTCTGTTTTTTATTCTGTTTCACTCCCCCTCTCTGTTTTTTATTCTGTTTCATTCCCCCTCTCTGTTTTTTATTCTGTTTCTCTTTATTTTTCTGATTGGGTTCAGTTTGGCTGTTTGGGTTGATTCTGCTTTTCTGTAAATTTCAGGCTGTTTGGGTTCCTTTTACAACAAAGGGAATGGTGACCTGCTCAGGAGAAGGAGGGGGGGAAGCCTCACAGGAAAACCATGGTTGCTTGACAAAAAGGGGGAGCAAGCCGCGGGTGGAGCTCAAAGGGAGTGGTTCTACCTCTTTGTTCTTAATATGTTTTTTTTAACCTTGTTTTTCCTTCCTTTTTTTTGAAAAAACTGGGTATTGTACATTGGACTTTATATTTTTGGACTTGAACTTGTTAAAGGGACTGTGGTTTTGACTAAATGTGGTATTCTGTTTGATCAAACTTTATCATCACCCACAACACAATAAGTCTCAGGTTATGCCCAATGGATAAATAGGCACCAAGTACAAATAGATAAATTAATAGTATAGTTCAAAAGATAAGCAAGAGGAAAAGAACATTTAATACCAAATAGATGCCTCCTTTGCTTTTGCAGTTTGTAACTTTTTGACCCAAGCCTACTGTCACTCGAATTTCATCCGGAAAACCTTTGTGTATATCCTCTGATTGATTTTTTTGCCTATGTGTGTATTCTGTGTAGAAGAAGGAAAAAAAACTACTTACCACATCTATTTATAGGTGCAAAAAAGATTAATCCCACCGCCCATATGATGATGAATTGAGTTGCTCAAGGTTGCAACTTGCAACCTGCAACTCCTACCTGCTTCTTCTGAATTGCCGAATTCTTACCTTGCATGTTACCCATTTCACAGCATTTTTTTATTTTAAGTAAAAAAAAGAATAAAAAGAAGAGGGAAAAATGATCTGATGGGTGGAAAAAGTAAAAAAGAATGAAGAAAAAGTTTTTTTTTTCTTAGAGAGGGTCCGAAATGTACTGGGCCAGCAACCTAAATGGCCCAACAGAGGATTTTTTTTTAAGAAATGACTTGAAATAGGCTTAACAGAAAAAAGAATGCACTGGGTTGGAAACGCAGCTGGCCCAACCAAGAACTTTTTAGTTTTTTCTTCTTTTTTTCTTAAAACATGAAAGAACATATTATTGGGCCCAAAACTCTGTTGCCCCAATCAAATAAAATAAAAAACCTGGATTTACAAAAGAAAAAGGGTCCAAGCCCAAAGAGATTTAGAAAAGGAGAGAAAATGTAAAAAAGTCAAGATTTGCAAATGATGGCCCAGTTGGCCCAAATGCAATTTCTGAAAAGAAGGAAAAACAAAATCCCCTCTTTTTTTTTTTAAGGTTTAAACAATCATTTAATTAATTAATTATCCAACAATTAATTAAGTAACTAATTAATTAATCCATTTCCATTTTTATTTTTTAGATTTCTAATAAGGTAAAAAGAAATAATTAAATACCACAAATATATACGTGCATGGAAATAAGAGATAGAAAAGTGAAATAGAACTTCGGACGAAATTGGGTGCTGACAGCTGCCCCTCTTTACTTATATTTTTACTATAGAATATGAATAGCTTAGGCTTCATATTCTTAAACTAAAAATTAAGTAAAGACAAAAGCACTTATTTCGTCCGGAAGAAACAAATGAAAGAGAGAGAGAGAGAGAGAGAATGACATGAATTACAAAACACGACATGAACTGGGATTTACAAGCGCCAGTTGAAGGCTAGACTTTATAGAAACAGTAAAAGGGTATTGCAGTAACGCAAAGGATGCCAGGTTGATTATGGGCTCTGGAATGAATTGAGTGACGGGTCGATTCCGGGCTTTGAAGTGGGTGAGTAAAAGGGGGTGTCAGGCCGATGCTGGGCTTTGAAACAGAAGAGTAAAAAAAAGGGGTGTCAGGCCGATGCTGGGCTTCGAAATAGAAGAGTAAAAAAGGGGTGCCAGGCCGATGCTGGGCTTTGAACATGAATTTTAAAGATGCTGGACCGGGACCAGACTTTTGCGGAAACGGAAAGGATGCCAGGCCTGTGCTGGGCTTAAACAGGAATTCTAAAGATGCTGGACCGGGACCAGACTTTGTGAGAACATAAAGGTGAAAAATACCTGTACAAAGCGTTAGTAAAATGATGATGCATGATGTGTGAATGAATGCATGATGAGCATAGTGTGAGATGCTATGGCGCTAGACATTTAAGGTTGTTTTAACAAATGAGTACTACAAGAGAGTCTGTTCAGTCCTATTACTGCGAAGATCGTTCTTTTCCATACTTTTTGAAATCGACAACCCTTAAGGACGTTGCTCTTGGATTTAAGGATGAACCGGAATAAAGATCCAACTAGAATTGAGCATCTTTTCTACCGGCCGGGGGTCTGGTCCCACGCTTAACCGGGCTGAGTTGCTTCTTCATATGCACTTCTTACGCAGTCACCTAGTTATTTCCTCATATGAATTCATAAACCATCAAATCCCCTGTGATTTCATTAAACTCTTTCCGGCTTATGTTTTACTGAAGCCATTCTTTAACCGCTTTTGAATTTGACACTTGTTCCATTGGCAGTAGTATTTGATTCTCAATGAAACATTCTTTTGGGCTTTCAAAAGGGGTATGGATAAGGCAGAATGATCTTTATTATTAGAAAGGAAACAATTTGTACAGGAGTGAATAAAAAGAAAGGCAATATATAGAATACTTGGGTTACCAAAGACAGTAAGAGGAGCAAGAACTTAGCAGATCTTTCAATGATTTTGCGGAAGATGCACGGTGCCATAATCTCACATCATAATTTTGAATGTTCTTCAATTAGCCTTCGAGGAGACAGGATCGCTTTATCCCCCACACTCTGAGATCCTCAACCAAAATACCCAAGCAATTCTGACCAACTTTTGATGGGCTGCCATGACTTTTGCTTCAGCTGCTCTTTACATAGCGAGCTGCGTTATCGCTTTTCTGTCCTTTTTTCTTTTATTTGGACCCTAACTTTTGCATAGGCTGCCCTTTTGAGTTTTCAACCTATCGGGTCGCTCTAATTTTTGCCTAAGCCGCCCTTTCGGGTTTTCAACTTAGCGAGCATGTATTTCCTTTTTATTTTTTTTCTTCTATTTTTCTATTTTTTAGGCATAATATTTCTTGACGGTGTCAGAATTCACCGTTAGTGGGAGGTCTTCGCCATCCATGTTGGTTAAAATCAGTGCCCCTCCAGAAAAAGCCTTCTTTACCACGTACGGTCCCTCGTAATTTGGGGCCCCACTTGCCCCGGAGATCCTTTCTTGATAGGTGAAACTTTTTTCAATACTAGGTCTCCTTCTTGAAATTCCCGGGGACGTACTTTTCTTCTCATAAGCCCTTTTCATTCTTTTTTGGTACAGTTGCCCGTGGCAGAGTGCGGTCAATCTCTTCCCATCAATGAGGTTCAGCTGATCATATATAGCTTGGACCCATTCAGCTTCCTCTAGTTTCGCCTCCATCAGTACTCTTAACGAGGGGATTTCTACCTCAATAGGTAGTACTGTTTCCATTCCATACCACCAAGGAATAGGGAGTTACCCCGGTTGAAGTGCGAACAGACGTCCGGTAACCGGTGTAGGGCAAAAGGAAGCATTTCATGCCAATCTTTGTATGTCACCACCATTTTCTGAATGATCTTCTTAATGTTCTTGTTTGCTGCTTCGACTGCCCCGTTCATCTTGGGGCGATAAGGGGAGGAATTATGATGCTGGATCTTGAAATCCGCACACAGTTCTCTCATCATTTTGTTGTTCAGGTTGGTGGCGTTATCTGTGATGATTTATTCGGCAGGCCGTAGCGACAGATCAACTCCCTCCTGATGAACCTGATCACAACGTTTCTTGTCACGGTTGGTATAGGAGGCGGCTTCAACCCATTTTGTGAAATAATCGATGGCAACAAGAATGAAGCGATGCCCGTTGGATGCCTTTGGCTCAATTGCCCCTATAACATATATTCCCCACATTGAAAATGGCCATGGTGATGTCAAGACATTCAAAGACTTCGGAGGTGCATTGATATCGTCTGCATATGTTTGGCACTTGTGACATTTCTTTACATAATTAAAACAATCAGTTTCCATGGTCAACCAGTAATATCCTGCCCTTAGAATCTTCCGTGCCATGGCATGCCCATTTGCGTGAGTTCCAAAAGAACCTTCATGAATATCTTGGATGATTTTCTTGGCCTCTGTCGCATCAACACATCGAAGAAGCACCGCATCGAAATTCCTTTTGTAAAGCACCTCCCTATTTAAGAAGAAACTCTTTGCCAATCTCCTTAAGGATCTCTTGTCGTTTTCCGATGCGCCTGGAGGATACTCCTTCTTTTCTAAATACTGCTTGATGTCATGATACCATGGTTTCCCATCCGATTCTTCTTCTATCATTTGACAATACGCAGGTTGATCTCGAGTTTCAACCTTTATGAGTGGCATGTCTCGATCCGGACTTATTTTGAGCATTGAGGAAGGGTGGCTAAGGCGTCAGCCAACTGGTTTTCATCGCGAGGGACATGGTGGAAAGTGGTCTTATCGAACTGTTTGATCAGCCCCCTTATATAAGCCTGATAAGGGATCAACTTCGAATCTCGAGTCTCCCATTCTCCTTTCAACTGATGAATGACCAAAGCTGAGTCTCCATATACCTTAAGGGCCTTTACTTTAGATTCTATAGCCGCTTGGATTCCCATGGCACACGCTTCATATTCTGCTATGTTGTTTGTGCAATCAAAACACAATCGGGCCGTGATTGGAATGAAATGATCCTTCGGGGATATCAAAATGGCTCCAATTCCATGCCTCAATGCATTGGACGCTCCATCAAACAACAATGTCCACCTTTCTTCCTCCAAGGAGTCTTCTTCTTCGAATAATGCCATTACGTCCTCATCTGGGAATTCACACTACATTGACTGGTAATCATTCAGGGGTTGATGGGCCAAATAATCTGCTAAGGCACTCCCTTTTATTGCTTTCTGAGTGACGTACATAATGTCATATTCTGACAACATCACTTGCCATCGAGCAATTCTCCCAGTGAGAGCGGGCTTCTCAAAAATGTATTTAATTGGATCCATTTTGGCCACTAACCAGGTCGTGTGACACAACATGTATTGCCTCAAACGTCGGGCAGGCCCACGCTAATGCGCAACACGTCCGCTCTAACATTGAATACCTGGCCTCGTAGTTAGTAAATTTCTTGCTTAAGTAATAGATGGCGTGCTCCTTCCTTCCCGATCCGTCATGTTGCCCCAGCACACATCCCATGGATTCATCAAGCACCGTTAAGTACATAATGAAGGGCCTTCCTGGAATCGGAGGCACTAAGATCGGAGGACTTTGCAGATACTGCTTGATTTTTTCAAACGCCTTTTGGCAATCCTCATTCCACTCTACCGGTCGGTTCTTTCGTAATAACTTGAAAATTGGCTCACAAGTCGCAGTTAGTTGAGATATGAAGCGAGCAATATAATTCAACCTCCCCAAGAAACCACGAACTTCTTTTTCAGTGCAGGGAGCTGGCATTTCAAGAATGGCTCGCACTTTGTCAGGATCCACTTCTATCCCCTTTTGACTAACCATAAATCCCAATAGTTTACCGGACTTTACCCCAAAGGTGCATTTAGCTGGATTTAACCTCAGCTGAAACTTCCTCAAGCGCTCAAAAAGCTTGCGCAAATTGACAACATGCTCTTCTTCCGTTTTCGATTTTGCAATCATATCATCCACGTAAACCTCCACCTCCTTATGCATCATATCATGAAATAGAGCCACCATCGCCCTTTGGTAAGTTGCCCCGGCGTTTTTCAAGCCAAAGGACATAACTTTATAACAGAATGTGCCCCAAGGTGTGATGAACGTGGTCTTTTCCATGTCTTCTGGAGCCATTTTGATTTGGTTATACCCTGAAAAGTCGTCCATGAAAGAAAAGAATGAATATTGAGCAGTATTGTCCACCAAAACATCAATATGTGGCAACGGGAAGTCGTCTTTGGGGCTAGCCCTGTTTAGGTCCCTATAATCAACACACATCCGAACCTTCCCGTCTTTCTTAGGGACTGGAACAATATTGGCCACCCACTCAGGGTATTTTGCTACAGCTAGGAAACCAGCATCGAATTGTTTCTTGACTTCCTCCCTTATTTTCAGCGACATATCAGGTCTCATCCTTCTCAACTTCTGCTTAACGGGAGGACATTCAGGCTTTAAAGGTAATTTGTGCTCTACTATACCGGGATCCAACCCTGGCATGTCTTGGTATGACCATGCAAAGACGTCACTGTACTCATGAAGGAGAGCAATTAGCTTTTCACGCTCGACACTGCTCATGACAGTGCCAATTTTGATCCCTTTTTCTTCTTCTTCAGCTCCCAGATTAATGACTTCAGTCGGTTCTTCATGAGGCTGAATTATTCTGGCCTCTCGTTCCACCATTTTCAACAGCTCAGGAGAAGGTTCCAAATCATCTTCGTCACCCTCATCGGCGTAATGAACAAGGCATTCAAAATTATAAGATGAGACTTTAGCACTGTCATTTTCAAGTGATTCATTCTCAGATCTGCATTTTTACGGTAAACAAGGATTATTATGAAGTAAGGGAGGAAATGGAAGTGAAGGAAACAAGGGAGAAAAAGAAAGGTGTAAGGGAAGTCAAGACAAAAAGTGATTTGCAAATTCCAAACATGTTTCATTGATTATCAAAATACTGAAAATAAGATAAGCTCGCCCATTTTCCAAAAAAAGTGATCCTAAAGCCCTGGGCAAGGCGATAGGACTTAGCGTTACAGAATTACTTCGAAACAGAGCTTAAAACCACAAGGAACTCAATGATCTTCCAATTGTTGAGCTTAGTATCTGGTGCACAAGGATAAACCAGGCTTCCTGCATCATGAGCTCCAGCAGGGGTATCTTCTTCTTCGATTACAACAACTTGATCGTCAAACATGAATCCAGCGCTCCTGAAGCTTTGGCGAATGTCGCAGATGGGAATACCTCGTGTAACAGGTTCTCGATTCTCTAATCGAGCCAACCTCTTTTCTTTTTTCTCCTCAGCCACCCTCCTCCTATCTGTCGGTGTGGCTTTGTATCCCAACCCAAACTTGTCTTTATTCTCACAAAGGCGCAACACGTCCACCATGCCTTTCATGGTCTTTCCCAGTCCTTGTCCATGTTGATAACCTTTCTCTAACATGGCCTTAGCCATCATCATGGATGCCTTTGACAAATGAGGGCCCACAATGGGGGCTCCTTCCTTTATATAAGAGGCATTGGCTATCTCGAAGGTCTGAAAAGCAGTTTCCAGAGCTTCTTCCGCTGCTTCGATATAAGGGGTTGACGCTGGTTTACTAACCAACATGTCCTCCTCGCCTGAGATTATTATCAACTTGTTATCAACAATGAACTTAACTTTCTGGTGTAGAGTGGAGGGCACAGCTCCTGTGGTATGAATCCACGGGCGTCCGAGGAGACAACTGTAGGCTGGCATGATATCCATCACCTGGAAGAGTACTTCAAAAGTGATGGGTCCAATTTGGATTGGGAGTTCGATCTCCCCAATAACCTCTTTCCGTGTCCCATCAAATGCTCTTACTATCATGGAACTTGGCCTCATGTGGGTCCCGTCACAAGGCAACTTTGATAGTGTAGACTTTGGCATGACATTCAATGATGATCCATTGTCAATCAAAACACTTGCCATTATATGGTCGTGGCACTTAACCGAGATGTGTAATGCCTTGTTGTGCCCCAATCCTTCAGACGGAATCTCGTCCTCGGTGAAAGTGAGATGATTAATGGCGGTGATTCTACCAACAATACCATCAAACTTATCCACCATGATGTCATGGGAAACATGTGCTTCATTTAGCGTTTTCAACAAGGCTTTCCTGTGGGGTTCTGAGCTCAATAGCAGAGACAGAACAGATATCTTGGCAGGAGTTTGATTTAATTGGTCGACCACCTTATACTCACTCTGCTTTACGAATTTCAAAAATTCGCTGGCCTCTTCATCGATCACCACTTTCTTACGTTCTTCCTTTTTCATTACTCCTTCTTTTTCCTTTTCTTTCCCCATCTCTTTGTCTTTAACCTCCCGGAGTTCCTTTGGGATATAAATACGCCCACTCCGAGTCATTCCTCCAACACCTGAGATGTTGGTGATAGCAGGGGCTCCAGGGCCAATTGAGGGATTCACTTGGTTTCCCTGAACATTCCCAACCCCTACTTGCACATCATACCTCCAGGGGACCGCCTTCGAGTTTTTGTACGGAAATGATGACGTGACTTGGATAGTGATTGGTCTTGGTCTACAGCAGGTCGATGCTTGCATGTTATGAGCTCCATGAAGCGTCAAAGGCGTAAGCACCTTAGGAAATGTTGGGGTTCGGGCGTTTTCCGACTCTTGAACCACGTTAACTCCCCCTTCATCCCTTATGCAACTTATTTGCACTAGTTGTGAATCTATCAGGCTTTGGAGGACTTCTTTGAATTTCTCACACTTCTCAATCGAATGCTCAGCATCTGGATGGATAGCACACATCGATCCTTTCCTACTATCCCTTTTCTTCTCGATTGCCCCAATTTTGCAAAGTCCCTCAAAAATCAACTCCATTGGGGTTTTGATATCTGTCACATCCCACACAAGAACATGCCCTGAAAAATCCTCTAGCATATTGACTCCAGATCCAGAAGCCCCATGGCCAGGCAATGAATTATTTCCGACATTAGGGCTATCTTCCTTGAAGTTCAACCATTTAGCATTAAGCAAGTCTTGAACTTTAAACTTCAAGGCTCTACAATTTTCTGTAGAATGCCCTACGGCTCCTGCGTGATAGTCACACTTAGCATTGGGATCATATCCCTTTGGGTAAGGAGGCTCAACTGGTTTCATGGGGGCCGGAGCTACCAGGGAGTTACGGATGAGGTGTGGTAGGAGATCAGTGTAGGACATCGGGATTGGGTCAAATTGAATTGGTTTCCTTTCTTGGTTATTTGGTGGTTGTCTTTGATTAGGATTAGGGTTTGGGGACCATGGTTGACTAGATTGATGAGGCATGGGGGGAGGTGCTCGTGGCCAGGTGGGAGGTGGTGGACGGTATGGAGTTGGTGGAAAGGCTTGGGGATATGGCAGGTGTGAGGTTGCAGCTACGTAAGGGTAAGGCATGTAAGGGGGTTGAAAATTTGGCTGGAAGTGAGTTGGGGCGTAACCCGGTCTTGCCTGGAAGGTGTTATTATGCTCAAACGTCACCGCGTGCGTTTCTCCCTCTTTTTTCTTACCTACCCCCGGTTGAGGCCTCTTTACATTAGAAACTTCCGTTACACTCCTCGTAATCTTCCCATTTCTCACTCCTGCCTCAACTCTTTCTCCAATCACAACAATATCCGAGAAATTTGATGATACACTTCCAATCATCCTATCATAAAAGGGTGATTGGAGTGTATCAATGAACATCGCGGTCATTTCTCTTTCTGATAGAGGCGGTTCTACTTGTGCAGCGGTTTCCCTCCAGCGCTGAGCATATTCTTTGAAGGTTTCTGTATCCTTTTTCACCATATTCTGTAACTGCATCCTATCAGGAGCCATATCAAGATTGTACTTATACTGCTTTAGAAAGGCGTCAGCAAGATCCTTCCAAGTGCGGATGTGGGTTCGCTCTAAGTGCATATACCAGCTTAGAGCTGCCCCTGCTAAGCTATCTTGGAAGACATGAATCAACAACTTGTCATCATGGGCATAAGAGGCCATTTTTCTACAGTACATTGTCAAATGGCTTTTTGGGCATGTCACCCCCTTGTATTTCTCAAATTCCGGTGCTTTAAATTTCGGAGGGATCACTACGTCTGGAACTAGACATAACTCAGAGGCACTTCCCAAGCCATAATACCCTGAACCTTCTATTGCACGCAGACGGTCCTCTAGGATCTGTAGTTTCTCCTTCAAATGGGGGTCATTTACTACCGTATCCTTGGGTTGGGTGGTTGACACGAGCAGAGGGACAGGTTGTGGGATAATTGGTTTCCCTTGGGAATCCAGGTTGAAGTTGGTGGTTGAAAAGTGTTTGAAGGGGTGTTAGTGGTTGGTAAAAAGGGATAAGGCATGAAGGTGGGGAATGGTGGTGGTGGTGCTGAGGTTTCATTAGTGGTTTGACCCGGATCCAGTTGTTGTGCTTGGTTTTGAGGGTCAGTGTTGGCCGCGGTCGTGTTGTTGTCTTGGGGATTGGTGAGTTGAGGTGGGGCATAACCCGGTGGGAGGCCATAAGTGGGCCATTGGACTCCTTGAGGCATTTGGCTTTGAGGATCAGGGTGGGTTGTCGGTGCGAGATTATCCGGAGGGTTGGTAAGCACGGGTGGGGCATAACCAGGTGGCAGGCCATAAAGGGGCCATTGGGCTCCTTGAGGCGCCTGTGCTTGGTGGTGGTACATCATTACTGGTATCATTCCTCCTTGAGGACTTATACCATGGGATGGTGGAGGAGTTGGAGTGAACCCAGGTGGATGATCAGGTGTGGCGGATTGTTCTTGGTTTGCTGCCGAGGCATTCCCATCTGCTTCCTTCTTTTGTAGTAACTCAAAGATCTTGGCCAGTTGTTCCTTCATTAGAGTGACATCTCCCCTCAATTCTTGTTGGTTCTGTTCCAGTTCTTCCATGATTATTGACTGAGCACGGGTCCTATAAGGGTGTCATCGGTTTTGCTTTTTTGCTTGATTAGTTATTTTTCCTGTTAAAACACTTTGTAAGCAAAAGGAAAAGAATAGTTCAAGAATTTATTACCGGTTATGGAAAATCCTGTCAAACGCTTAATAACCAAGGGACGTTCCCCATATTCTAATGCTAGAGGGATGTTTCCTCTTAGATTAGATATGGTTGGTGATCATCTTTAGGGAGTTATTCGCTCCTCTATAAATGACACCTCAACACTAGCCATGCAATTATTTCTATAGCAGACATCCCGTATCTCAGTTAAAGAAAAAAATGGTTGGTAATTAAGCAAAGGAGAATTCGTTCCTCAAACGTTAATGCCTTAGATCAAAGTCAATGAGCAAAGATAAAACACAGAAGCAAAGCGTCGTTTCACACCAAAGGTAAGTACAATGTTTGATCTAACAAGGTTCACATAGGAAACAAGATTACATCAAGCATTTTGGCTCCCTCCCAAAACCCCTAGCTAAGTCTTGGCAATATCTCATGAACCTAGCAGTCTTTGGTGGCAACTGTATCTCAGGGTTCCTGTCGATCTCATCTTCTGCTTCACCAAGTCGCCTTGCTAGCTCTATACTATGATAGTTGACGCAATCAACCATGTCATCGCATCGTTTCATCCACTCTTTCTTTTTGTCCCGCTGAACGTTGGTCCTGAGCCTCCATCCTTCTATTGCCTCATCTGCCTCTTGCTTTTTTCTTTTAGCTTTAAGCTTCCGTTTGATAACTTTCTGACTCAATTCTTCATTCTTCTCATGGTAATTCTTAGCCAAGCCCCACCAGTTTTTAGTATCATTACGGGCGTCTGCCAATTCTGTTAGTAACTTTTTCAGATGTTCTCCCTGCGTCTGATTTTCTGCTTCCAATGCCATCTTTCCTTCTAGAATTTCTGCATTCTCTTTTTCTAGTGCTTCTATTCTATCTTGCATCTTTTCTTCCTCAGTTCGTCCCACTCCTTTCCCCTTCCATTTCTTTCCTTTCCTAGCTTGACTTGGATATGCACCTTCACCCTGGATCTTCAAACGCTCTATTTGTTCATCCTTTTTCTTGCATTGTCTCTTCAGGGCATCAATTTCCCATTCAGCGGCCTCTTCTACTTCCTCTAACTGTTTTATCTGTGCTCTTGCTCTTTCCAATTCAGATGCCATGGTTTTTAGGGTTTCATCAGATGATCGGGATGAACCTTCAGCGTGTGGGGCTTCTCTTAGGACATATTCTGGGACTCCTCTCGCCTTTCGCCACTCATTGTATTCTTGTGAGGCAGATACTCGTGGTTTCCCCAGTTCGTCATCTCCTTTCCTTTGGACATTCCTCCATGCGGCTCTGACCCTGACTAGTAACTGACTTGTATCAGGTACATCATACTGAAAGCAGATGCCTCCCAACTGCTCTTCAACGGGTTTGACTTGGGTCCGCTTGAGCTGTCTGAGAGCAATGGATGGGGTATAAGCTACACAACCTCTCGGGCCCATCAACGGCACATTTGCAAAGTCACCGCAGCTGAATATAACCTCATAAGGGGAATACCACGGACATGTCCACGCAATCTTATTATCCTGGATGTCTGCAAGCTCTTTCTTCCATTCCCTTGCCTCTTGCCTCTTTACTTTGATGCGGCCAAAATCCCTCAAAGGATCAGGAAAGAGAGTGCGAAGCTCACATGCATACATATGTGTGATAATCCATACATAAAGCAGGTATGTACAACATTTCAGAGTGCCTCCATTCTTTTTTTGACAAACTTCCAGTGTTAGGAGAGTATCAGCTAAGATGGCTGGAACGGGATTCAATCCCTGAGTCTCATACTGTGCAAACACATCCATGGCTGCATGATCCACCATATTTGGCGCGAAAGGGAAAAGTACCAATCCATAAATGGTCAATGCCAGGGTCTTGTTAAAGTAATGCCAACTTCCACGCCCAGCTAGCGCCTCCAGATGATCTTCTAGGAATGATTTTCTCAACCCCTGTATTGCCCCCCTCTTTTCAAGTTTCAACTGGTCGGGGTGCAAGCCGATAAGTTTGGCAATTTTCCTCTCATCAACATATCGTCCCCTGTAGGAATACACTCCGACATTATCATCGATGGGCAACCTTGTCATCCTCGTATACTCTTCTATGGTCGGCACTAGGTCAAGATTTGGCAACTCAAAGCAGTGAAGATCGGAACTCCAAAACTGTGCTAAGGCGCTTATCACTGGTGTCTTCACAGAGATATCCAATAAGTCCAATATCCGCCCATACATCTTGTCAAAATCTCTCCTTATTTCCTTGCTCATTGACTTAGTGATCTCAACCAATCTCTCTAAGTTGCTGTCTGTTGTGGTGATCCTGATGCTCTTCTTTGCCTTGGGTGCATTGCTAGTGTTGTCTTGATCTTCTACCATCCCTTGGTATTGATTGCTATCAAGTCTTTCCATTCCGAGAATCTAAAAGGAAACGGGAAAAAGGAAAAAGTGAGAATGACAAATATGGACAAATGCAACCTATCACATGCAGAACTATGAATGGACATGCAATGCTTTTTTTCATTTTTTATATTTATGATGTACATGAGGTGATGCATGAAAGAATGAATGGGATGAGAATTTCTCCTTATATTTATCATTTCTTTTCTAGAAAAAGAAAAAAAAGAAAAAGAGAAAGAAAAAAGAAAGAAAAAAAAGAGAAAAATGTCACAATAAATATGAATGGAATGAAATGTTATGTACATATATACATGCCTTATTACTTAATGTCACAGTAAATATGAATGGAAAGAGAAGGAAGAGACGTGCCCCCATGTGTCCTAACTTAGGTAAATCCTATGGCATTAGGGATACCTAAGGTTAAGGTCCTAAATTTGGTGGTTTGCTAGGGCAACTTTTGTGCACGGTTTTCAAGGTTGGGACTAAACTCTCACGAATGATGGTTCCCAGATTGCCCTTTATCTAATAGACAAGGACCCAGTTTCACAGATTTACCACAAGGAGGCACGGGACCCTCTGGATTGTGATTAATTTGTAAAATTGGTGACAATCTGAGTGGCGAATCAACAAAAACCACGTGAGCATTAAGCCCCTCAATGGCAATTTGTTGAAACACCTTCTACTCCTCAGCGCGCACAGGCTCGGGTATAGAGCCAAAAAATATGTGAGGTTGGTGATGGTGTGGTGGGTGTAGAGGCACACAAACCTTTTCCTTCCCTCCCCATCTGCAAAACAAACCAAACAACACAAATATATACAAGAATACAATCTCCTACCCTAGTGTTGAAGCAGAATATAATACAAAAGGATATTTACATAAAAGAAGAAAATTATTTACAACAATATATATGAAACAAAACGAAACAAAACAAAACGAAAGGGGTGAAATGAGTATAAAAGTTAAAAATTTTGCACAATTAATTATGACAGGCTCGACTCTCAAACGTCCCCAGTGGAGTCGCCAGCTGTCGAAACCGGGGTCACGACGGGTCGGCGAAACGTATTGGAAAAATTAAGTTTCAATGGAGTCGCCACCAAAGTTTATTTTAAGGGAAAACATTTGGAAAAACCCTTTAAAAAAAAATGGTCTTCGAAACCAGATTTGGGTTCGGGAGTCATTTATGTGTAGGGAAGGTATTAGCACCCTACAACATCCGTTTAAAAAATGGTTACCTCTAATTAATTGTGCAAAACTTGTTAACTTTGAAAATATTCGTTTTACCCCCCTTTTTATGAAAATGAAAATTATTTTGTTTTTTATTTATTTATTTTTTTGTATTATTTTTTTTTAAATAAATAACCTAAGTTAAAAAGAATTGAATTTGGATTAAAAAGAGGAAAAAACATTTTTTTGTTTATTTTGGCTTGACGGGTCCGATTCCCGCTCCTACGTATCCCCAGGTGCAATGGAGAAATCAAAGCTACGTAATTCTGAAAACGTGTTGTAATTGATTTTGTTGTTTTTTTTTGAGAAATTGATTTTAATTTTTGAAAATAAAAGAAATGAGGAAATTGTTTTTGGGAATGCTTTTAATTCAAAAAAAGAAAATTATTTTTTAGCAAAGTTGATGCTAGCAAATGGCTATACAACGAACCTTTGAGATTGTTTAGACGGAATTATTGATAGAAATGCTATTCAATAAACGTCATTTATTTTGAGGAGAAAAACATTTTTGAGAAAAAGATTTAAAATTCCGCATTATTGAGTTAGCAAACGACTATACTCAATATTTTTCCTTTTTACGTTATTGATAGAAATGTTATTCAATTAACATAATTTTTTAAAAGAATCATTTCTTTGAAAATGAATTTGAAATTTCACGCATTATTGAGCTAGTAAATGACTATACTCAATATTTCCCCTTTTTTACGTTATTGATAGAAGTGCTATTCAATTAACGTAAAATTTCAGAAAATTATTTTTTGGAAGAGATTTGAGATTAAGCGCATTATTGAGCTAGTAAATGACTATACTCAATATTTTTTTCTTTTTTTTACGTTATTGATAGAAATGCTATTCAATTAACGTAATTTTTGAAAAGAAATTATTATTTTTGGAAGAGATTACTTTCAGGAAAACACATAACTGAGCTAGTAAATGACTATACTCAATTACTTTGCTTTTCTAAAAAAACACGTTAAAGGATAGAAATGCTATTCCATTAACGTGATTGGTTATTTTTAGAAAAAATTATTATTTTATTTTTATTTTGTTAAAAAAGAGTAAATTAAACTAATCGCATTTACACGTGTCCTAAGTCATAAACGAGTACTATTTACAACAGTGGCTAAATTTCACGGCAGACAAATATTCATAATTATTTAAAGCAGACCAAATAAAAGAAATAAATATTTACAAATAAATACAAGATGGTGGGTCAAAAGAAAATGAGATGAATAATAACACAGAAAATTAACAAAATTACACACAACGAAATAAAATTGGGCCTCAGATTGCATCATTGGCCCCACACACAATAGAGATAACATAAAAAATCCTAATTACTATTTATTTACTAATTAAATTCTACCATTATTTATTATTATTATCTTTTCTTCTTTTATTTTTGTTTTTTTTATTATTATCATTTTTAATGGACTGGGCTGGGTGAGAAGCCCAGCCTTGGTACCGGATTTTTTCAAAAAAAGCATAACACAAAAAAAAACAAAAAAGAAAAATAAAAATAAAAAAGGGGAGTGGGACGGTTCGTGAGAACCTTCTAGGTTCATTAAACCCTCCACTCACCAACTCCAACCCTAATTCCCTCACTCTCTGCCCTCAACCCTCTCACCTTCTCTTTCCCTCAACCCTCTCACCTTCTCTTTTCCCTCAACCGTCCCTTTCCTCATTCACTCACTCACTCTCTTAATCTCTTGCTCTCACATGGTTCCCTTAGGGTTTGGTTTTGGGGAAAATGTGGGTAAAGGGGAAGGGGCGGCCGCCCCCTTGCATGGCCAAGGAGGATGTAGCCGCGGCCACCGGCGGCTCAATGAGGACGGCCGCGAGACGGGAGTGGACGGCGGCTGCATGGAGCAGCGAAGAAGGTCGCACAGCGGCGGCGCGAGGGAGGAGAGCGAGCGGTGGCTCGCGGCCGCTTCGAACAGCGGAGGTTCACGCCCGTTCTGTACGGCGGTGGTGGTGTTGCGCGCGGCGGTGGCCGCGGGAAGAGTACGATGGAGACGGGGTGACAGCCGCGGTGGTGGCTTAGTGACCGGCGGCCGCGCACGACGGAGCGGTCAGCAGAGGGGCTACAGGTGCGGGTGATGAACGGTGGTTGTGGGCGGTGGTTCTACGTCTGGCAGGGAGGGGGCGTCTCCATGGTGGTGGTCGCGGTTGAGTAGACGGGGAACTTACAGCCGCTATGGTGGCTTGGTGACGCACGGCGGCGGCGCCGCGCCGCAGCGGGAGGCCACGGCGGCCTCCCTTCCTTCTTCCTCCTCTCTGTTTTTTATTCTGTTTCACTCCCCCTCTCTGTTTTTTATTCTGTTTCATTCCCCCTCTCTGTTTTTTATTCTGTTTCTCTTTATTTTTCTGATTGGGTTCAGTTTGGTTGTTTGGGTTGATTCTGCTTTTTCTGTAAATTTCAGGCTGTTTGGGTTTCCTTTTACAACAAAGGGAATGGTGACCTGCTCAGGAGAAGGAGGGGGGGAAGCCTCACAGGAAAACCATGGTTGCTGACAAAAAGGGGGAGCAAGCCGCGGGTGGAGCTCAAAGGGAGTGGTTCTACCTCTTTGTTCTTAATATGTTTTTTTAACCTTGTTTTTTCCTTCCTTTTTTTTGAAAAAACTGGGTATTGTACATTGGACTTTATATTTTTGGACTTGAACTTGTTAAAGGGACTGTGGCTTTGACTAAATGTGGTATTCTGTTTGATCAAACTTTATCATCACCCACACACAATAAGTCTCAGGTTATGCCCAATGCATAAATAGGCACCAAGTACGAATAGATAAATTAACAGTATAGTTCAAAAGATAAGCAAGAGGAAAAGAACATTTAATACCAAATAGATGCCTCCTTTGCTTTTGCAGTTTTGTAACTTTTTGACCCAAGCCTACTGTCACTCGAATTTCATCCGGAAAACCTTTGTGTATATCCTCTGATTGATTTTTTTGCCTATGTGTGTATTCTGTGTAGAAGAAGGAAAAAAAACTACTTACCACATCTATTTATAGGTGCAAAAAAGATTAATCCCACCGCCCATATGATGATGAATTGAGTTGCTCAAGGTTGCAACTTGCAACCTGCAACTCCTACCTGCTTCTTCTGAATTGCCGAATTCTTACCTTGCATGTTACCCATTTCACAGCATTTTTTTATTTTTAAGTAAAAAAAAAGAATAAAAAGAAGAGGGAAAAATGATCTGATGGGTGGAAAAAGTAAAAAAGAATGAAGAAAAAGTTTTTTTTTTCTTAGAGAGGGTCCGAAATGTACTGGGCCAGCAACCCAAATGGCCCAACAGAGGATTTTTTTTTTTAAGAAATGACTTGAAATAGGCTTAACAGAAAAAAGAATGCACTGGGTTGGAAACGCAGCTGGCCCAACCAAGAACTTTTTAGTTTTTTCTTCTTTTTTTCTTAAAACATGAAAGAACATATTATTGGGCCCAAAACTCTGTTGCCCCAATCAAATAAAATAAAAAACTTGGATTTACAAAAGAAAAAGGGTCCAAGCCCAAAGAGATTTAGAAAAAGGAGAAAAATGTAAAAAAGTCAAGATTTGCAAATGATGGCCCAGTTGGCCCAAATGCAATTTCTGAAAAGAAGGAAAAACAAAATCCCCTCTTTTTTTTAAGGTTTAAACAATCATTTAATTAATTAATTAGCCAACAATTAATTAATTAACTAATTAATTAATCCATTTCCATTTTTATTTTTTAGATTTCTAATAAGGTAAAAAGAAATAATTAAATACTACAAATATATACGTGCATGGAAATAAGAGATAGAAAAGTGAAATAGAACTTCCGGACGAAATTGGGTGCTGACAATCAGGTAATATATTAGAAATCAATTTAGCAGGATATCATTTCTAATATATAGATATCAAATTGACTAAGTTTAATTAAAATAATAGCTAAAAGAATATTGATATAAAGTAATATACAAGTAACAAGACTATCTAAAACAAAAATTAGAAAAAAAAACGTTCAAAAGAGGAAAATATAAAAGAAAATAAAGAAATATAAGAAAAGAAAAAAAAATCGTCAACTTAACATGTGTATTCAACATCTAATATACTTTTTTTTCAAGACCACGGGTGTCCTCCACGAAAGACAGTCATGTTCGAGCCGAGTAAGGCCTCTATGGACAGAAAAGCTCTCTCTCCGAGTATTTAACACAACTGCATACCCAAGACTTGAACTCGAGACCACTAATTAAGTTGGAACAACCCCTTATCAGCCGATCCACGTGCTCGGTGGTAACATCCAATATATATAATGTCATATGCAGTCACTTTTTTTTTTGCTTCGTCTTTTCTTCAATAAAAAATATAATAAAATATTAAAACTTAATTGTTTATCTTTATTAAAAAGTATTCTTATTAAAATAAAAATATTAGTTATATTTTTAATAAGTAATTATTTATCTTTATAGGCAAATAAAAAAGAAAAACAGGTAGCACATGCTAATAGGATGGGAAAAGTGCAGCACCTAGGGCCGGCCCTAAAGACAAGTTACTAAAGCAATGGCTTTAGGCCTCCAATATTACATAGACATTATAATTTTATACTTATATTAATTATATTTATATTTAAAATATATATAAATATATGATTTTATGTATATATACTGGCGGTGTAAAAAAGTTTTACACTGTCATCCAATGATGTGTTACCACATCAATTAATGAGCTAATAATATATGAGGTGTCATGCTTATTAAATAATGTGGCAACACATCATTGGATGACAGTGTAAAATTTAATGTATAGTGATTAAATTCTTAATAAAATTTTTTTTTATTAAAATAATAGACCCCATCTACCAAAGAGTCGTGGTTCAGTTGACAACGTAGGCTGAGATTGTGGGAAGAATTCCCCGATTCAATCCCAACTAAACACACTCTTAGGGAGGGGTGAGGAGCCTTAACTGTAACTAAACCCCGAATAGGATTTGCACTAACAGAGAGATGGACAGAGAGGAAATTCCCACAAAATAGAATTACACTAACAGTGAATGACCCATAAGCTATGTATATATTTATTATTATGAGATTGCTTTCATTCACTTACGTACACTCTAACTGTAAGACCTTTAAAAGCTAGTAAACTTTGTAAAAAGAAGGGGAAAATGCCTCTAGATTATTGCACTTACTTTGAGACATATTTTGGCAGACTAACACCAGATTTGATTACAATCTACCAAAGTGACATAGTGGTTTAAGAAACTCAAAAAATGATGTAAAAGGTAATAAATAATTCATTCCACAAAATAGAATGCAACTAACATCATCTATTCATATATCATGCAGGCAAATGCCATCATTGGAGGCACTGAGTCGGTGCTATCAGGAGGAATCAGCTTGAAACTTGTGAAGTTGTAGTATAGCTAATAGATAAACTAATAGGAGAACTATGCAAATGTAACAACAAAGCAAAACTTGTTAAGATGAAATTAGAATTGAAATAAGTAAACAATTCATATGGCTCAAATATACATAACCTTTGAAACCAAAAGTGAATTAAGATTTGAGAATCCTTTAATATTGAACTCTGACGCAGATTTACATAGAAGAGACAAGGGAGACTCGAGATGCTTCAAAGGGAAATTTCATATCAATCTCAAAGCATAACATGTTACACGCCCTTATTTAACAAAGGAAAGGATTTAAAAACTGAACAAGGATTTTGAGAATAGGGTTTGGAGCATTTAACTGGTTCATCTTGCATTGTTTTAGACAATATATAATGCTCTGTTATTTCCAGTGCTTCCCTAAAGTCTAACTTCATCTTCAAGAACCCTATGTCTAGAGAGAAAAAAAGATTAAAGAAAGCTATGAATATGATCACAAAACCCTTCTCAGTTTAAAGAAAATCAACCTTCCACAAGGAACAAACAAAAGGAAAGAAGTCCTTGTCAATCTAAAGGCACCCGAAAACTAATAACTCTTACAAGCAAAATAGAACAAAAGACAATCAATGAAATGGCATGAAATATTCTGAATGAGAGAGAGAAAGCGAACCTCAAATGGTAACCAACGAACAACGATCAAATCAATCAGAGGAGGGAGACAGCGCACGACACACCCAAGCGAAGGTTTTCTCAATTGAAAACAGTAAGAGGGGAAAGACGTGAGTGGGGAGGGAAAGTGAAAAGGGGATTAATTCACAAAGCGTCGGCGGTTTCTTTTTAACCACCCTAAACCATATATATTTGCGTCAATTTTCAAAATAGCTGTAAAATCAAATATTTCGAGTCCAATCAAATAAGGATGCACCCTCGACGAAGACAAGACGACATTTATGATTGAAACGTCCAACTAATGTTATTGTGTAATGTGCTTTGGGCTAAAGAATGTTAGGGTGACCTATTAGAGGTTGAGGATAAGGTATTTCAAAAGCAGATCGGTCGCAACCTCAAAGTATACGTGGACGATATGGTTGTCAAATCATCGACGGAGTAGGATAATTGTAGGAATTTGAAAGAAATTTTCAAAGAAGTTAGAAAACAAAACATGCATCTCAACCCTAAAAAATGTGCATTTAGGATACATTCAGGCAAGATTTTGGATTTCATGCTCACTGAAAGGGGATAGAGGCCAACCCCGATAAATGTCAAGCTATTCTCGAGATGAGGAGTCCAACTAATGTGAAAGAGGTGTAGCGGCCCATTGGGAGAATGACGACCTTTTCTCGTTTTTTTATCAAGGTCGACCGACAAAGCGTTACCAGTTTTTAAGCTGTTACGAAAGCGCGAAACTTTGTGTGGTAGAAGGAGTGTGAAAGGGCGTTCCAGCAGCTAAATGAGTTTTTATCCTGTCTGTTGATATTGACACGCCCAATGGAAGGTAGAGCCCTCCAATTGTACATTTCGATTTCTGACCAGGCAATTAGCTTAACACTAGTCTCGATCTATTCCGTTAATCGTGTATTGCAAGGGGTCGAACAACGCTATCAAAAACTTGAGAAATTTAGAAAAAAAAAAAGAGAAATAAGTTTTGTATGTTACACTGAGATTTAGGCCATTAGGAGGCCACTGTCCAAATCTCTTCGCCCCGCTTCTTTTAGGCCTCATACTCGGGGAGTTGTGTTATGTGATTTGGGTTTGGCTATAACCTGGTCGGCCCAAAAGCAGTTACAAAGGTTGGTCCACTTTGGGCCTAGGCGGTCAGGCCCAATAGCGATCTATATTAGGGAACTCTCTCCCTAGGTCAACATCATCTGAACTCATCTTGATGCCTAGGTTGGATGCTTCCTTTGGTGGAAAGCTTGGTTGTCAGGAGACTTTTGAGAACATGTTACAAATTTGATTTTGAATGAATTTAATGTTGTAAAATTGATTTTGATTAAAGTAAATTAAAAGTGAATTAATTATAGTAGAGTGATATTGTTTGGACAATTTAGATTAAAATCACTTTTAGATAAATAAATAGTTAAGGGTATAAATTTTATATTATTTTATCAAAAAGACTGCTTGGTCATCTCTTATATGCATGAAAGTGGGAGTCACTCAACTCCCTAGCAAGCCACTTTTGAGCACACTACCCATGAGAGAACAATAGGGTAAAAGGCTCAAGTTGTTATATGCAGCAACCCAAAAAAAGGTTCCTTAGGTTGTAAATGACAACCTTTCTATAAGGGTCCCAATAAAAGAGTGAGAGTAATAATAAAATATAAACGAGTTGGATAAATTTTGAGACATATTTAAGAACATTTTAAGGGAACTGGATCCTCTCCATTTACTAGAAATTTCCACTAGAAGAGAAATAGACTCACACCCATGTGTGTGCCCCACACATGAGTGTGAGTCTATTTCTCTCTTATTGAAAATTTCTAGTACTGGAGAGAGCTTAAACCCTTTTAAGTAGTTGGATTGAAGAAAAAATTTAAATATTACTTTACAGAAAAATGAACAAATATAAAATATTACATGCAGCACATTGGAGCTATCCATAGACATGTGAAAGATTTAACATGTCAAAAAAGTGATTACATAAAAGCAAATAAGATCCCGTTTGTTTTAGATTTTGGAACAGTCAGAATCAATTCTGCAGAATTGATTTTAAATCACTTTCGTCCAACGTACTTCGTAAAGCGTGCATCATCCATATCAACCATTCATTTCTAGAATCAATTCTACTCAACTGTAAACCAAACGGACCCTAAGAAAATTCCAACGACATATTTGCACTTTTATCGAAATTTTAATCTAAGAGAGAATTAATTGTGTTGATAAAACTTTTACTTAACATAATGTTAATTTATCAACATGACTTGACTCAAGTGATGCAAGTTTAATTTTTTTTAACGTCTCATGTTCGAGATTATTTCTCATAAGAAATAATACTTATAATTTATAAAAAAATACAATGTTAATTTCTCAAATACACCCTTGGATCCACAAACTCGTTCTGTTTGCATACGATTCAAAGAGGCTCTCAAACATCTTTATATTAATAATAATATATTTTAATTTATGTAATTTTATTTTCATAATTTACATGGATGTTATGTATAATTTTAAATTTTTATCTCTTTTGTAATATAATTTTTGAATTTTAAAAACAATGTGCAACAAAGAGATTGCTTACTAATAGTAATATATGTGAGGGTTATAAAATTTAAACGATTGTATAAAATAAGAATTCACATCACACCCTATATGAAAGTTTTAATAGTGTAACAAACCACCTTACTAGTTAAATATATAAATAAATCAAATGTATATATTCTCCAAAAAAAATTTATTGCCAAGAAAAGTAGAACACCGCCGCCTTGAGCAATTAGGCAGAACAAAACTAAGAGTGGCAGTTGGAACGTTGGTGTCTGCTTATAGCATCTCAAACGGTGGGTTCTTACACAGTTCTTGCAACTAAGCATTTCAGGGAAGCATTTCAGTCCCATTGGAGCAAGTCTACGTGGATTGCTTGCTTAGCAATTGGAGAGAGAGAAATGCTTCCCCAAGCAGCCGGGAAATCCGGATCTTAAGAATAAACTGGATTAAAAATAATTGGGCAAACTGAAAATGGCGGGGATGAAGAGGAAAACTGTTACAACATAATCAAATTTACAGAACCAAATTTCCAGAAACAGAACAAAATTCCTAGAACAGAATCTAATTTACAAAATTAACAGAACCAAATTTCCAGAAGAGAATCAAATTTACAAAATAAAAACCAAATTTCCAGAAACAAATCTGCAGAAAATTAAAAAAAATTAAAAAAAAAATCTGCAGAAAATAAAAAAAAATTACAGAAAATCGATATCCTAGAAGAGGAGCCTTCGATCTGCATGATTCCCCCCGATCTCCCTCCGATCAGCATGATTCCCTCCGATCTGCATGATATCCCTGTACAGAGAAAAGGAACCGGTGAGAAGAGAGAAGAGGAACCGGTGAAAAGATGCGCCTTTCTGCTGTCGCCGGTGAGAAGAGAAGACGAACTGGTGAGAAGAGAAGAGGAACCGGTGAAGCGAAGAGGAAGAAGAACTGCTCTCGCCGAACAGGAACTGTTGTCGCCGAGAAGAGAGGAAGAGGAAGAGGCATCGTTCGGTGTGTAGAGGAAGAGAGAGAACAGAGAAAATGGTGGAGAAGGAAATTGATTTGGGAGAAATGGGACGGGTGATTTGGGTTTAGGGTTAATTTTCCTAATGGAAAAAAAAATAAAAATATGGAAAATTGATGAATGGTGGTGATTGAAGCATCATAAAATTTTATGGACGGTGGAGATTGAAGGAGATTGCAACGACACAAGCTATTTCAACGGCACAATTTGATAATTATTAATATAATAGTATTAATAATTATAATAGTATTTAAACAATTATCATTAAAATTTATTTAAAAATTTATATTTTATTTAATTACCTTAAAATATTTGTGTAAGAAAATTAATCTATAATTATTTAGGTTTAAATTTTATTTAGAAAATTAAATAATATTTTAAGTTGAATTAAAGTATTAAAATAATAAAGGTGAGGTAGCTTGTGGGGTCCATTCTGGAATTCTTGCTGAGTTGCTTTATTGGAGCGTAGAGTTGCTTAAATTATAAGAGTTGCTTAAGAGATGATGTGTACATATAGGACCCAAAGAAATAATATATAATATTCATATAAGCAACTATGAAGCACTCCACCATTGGAGATGGTCTTATAACTCTCAGAACCACTCTAGGCTCTTCCAGGTCCAACAAAAAATAATATTTTTCGGTCATATTCATCCTATATATATCGTCGCCCAAACTATATAGCCCCACATTTTTTATATGTATTTTTTATATATATTTTATGTATTTTCAAGGTACCTTAGAGAAGTGCCTATTTAATTATTAAAAATAAGAACAGTGGGAAGGATTTGCAGCACTGTTGCAGCAAGTCTACAGGAAATGTTTGTGCTTATTTTCAAGGCTAACCCAACAATTTTCTGGATTTAAAACAAATTTTATAATGATGTCTTTTTAAATAAATAAAAATAATTTATTAAAATTTTATGACTTTATTTAATTTTTCTTGAGACGTTGTTGATCTTAGTTGTTGATCTTATATAAGATTTTATTAATGTTAGTTTGGAAAAACTCATTTCCTCTGAAATAATAATGAATAGAATTGTTACTTTGTTAGCTTATTCAATAAACAATATATGTATTTAGAAAAAGAATCAAGTCTTTTTGCTTATGTATATCGATTGGTGTGTCATTTTTTACATGTATAATTTTTTTAAACTTTTAATTTTAAAAATAAATCTAATCAATTAATATCATAGCTATCATTATGTTTTAATAATTTTTCAATGCTGAGACAATTTTCTTTTAATTTCTCATTGTCTGATGACTTTAATTTTGCAACATTAAATAAAAAACCAAAAATGTTTTCGTACAATTTAAATAATCAATCTTAAATAATTTTTGAGGAGATTTTACAACTTCATTATCAATAATTTCATCAAATTGTTAATCACACTGCACAAATTGGAGAAAAGACTAAAGAGAGAGTGTGGAGATTTATTTTACAAAAAACAAAAAAGCTGGTTTCGTTCACACGTTGAAGAGAGAGAGAGCGAGTATGAGAGAATAGGCAATAACAATATATATATAGCACATATAGAAGAAGAAAAATAGCAAAAAATAAGAAGAAGTAAAATAGGTAATGGGAATAATGTTTAGAAACAATTATATAGCCACGCTTTTCTTTTACCTTCGACAGCGTGTACGCTTTTCAGGAATGAAAAGAGAGCTTTTGTGAAACTCTTTATTCAATTAAGGTGTCAGGGGTTTTCATCAAACATAAAGAATCTTGTATCATTAAAGGACCGAAAACTAAAGGGTCTAAAGTCACATGATTGTCATGTACTGATTGAGAATTTCATTTTGGTTGCTATACATTCTATGCTTCAAAAGAAAGTGTGTGTGGCAATCACGAAACTATGTTTTTTCTTCAAATCATTTTGTAGCAAAGTCATTGACCCTGGGAGATTCCAACTCTACCAAACCAAATTGTTGTCACTCTTTGTGAGCTTGAGATGTATTTCTTACCCTCTATCTTTGATATCATGGTTCATTTGACTATTCACTTGGTTAAGGAAACAAAATTGTGTGGAACAATGTATATTAGATGGATGTACCCTATCGAACGATATATGGTGTTAAAAGGGTATGTCCAAAATAGGAATTGGCTAGAAGGATGCATTGCTGAGCAATATTTAGTTGAAGAAGTCATTGAATTCTACAAGGAATATCTGTCAGTTGTTGAATCCATGGGGCTCCCAAAGACCCGCCACAATAGAGAGATGATAGGGGAAGGTACCACTGGAGTGTAACTGACAGAGGTGCCAAGGCTACAATAGGGTCAAGCACACTTGTATGTCGTACACAACATTGTTGAGGTTGAACCTTATGTAGAAATGCACAATGACATACTCAAGTCCCAAAATCCAAATAGAAGTGAAAATTGGATTATAAAATAGCATAACCAGACCTTCATATCATGGTTCTAAAAGAATATTACTGATCAATTAGAGGAAAAGAGTAATTAAGTTTCTAAAAGGATTAAATGGCTATCAAAAGGTTCCAATGTAGTTGTTTTTTTCTTATAGTTCCTACCTTATCAGTGGATAAACATTTTACATGAAACAACATGATGAGCAATAGTACAATGCAAAACAGCAAGGTGACTCTTGTTGCTCAGTCACTGCATATCTCAAGTAGTAAGGATAGAAACCCCATTTATGCGACTATGTTGTACTTTGGGGTACTCAAACATATATGGAAGTTGGATTACACTAGCTTTCAAGTCCCTGTGTTTCAGTGCAAGTGGGTTGACAATAATAGTGGTGTTTGAATTGATGAGTTACAATTCATAAAGGATGATTTCAATAGAGTGGGTTACAAAGATGATCCCTTTATTATGGCATCTCAAGCTCAACAAGTATTCTATGTCCCTAATCATGTAGATAAGACATAGTCAATTGTCTTCTTGTCAAATTAAGTCAATGTAAATGCAGAAGGTGAAATCTTGGAAGAAGACATTGAGGATGATATTTTCATTGATATGTAACACTGATTTCCCGGTGATGTAACAGGGGATGATGAATGATTCTATGCAAGAGATGATCGCAATGAGGGTATCTGGTTAAATCCATTATTTCATAAAATAATGGGACATAAAAATCCACATCTTACTAAGAAAAGGAAAAGAGTGTCATAAACATGTATGTTTTCTAGATATCATTTGTTATATTAATTATTTATTACAATGTTTTTCATAACCATTCTTTGACATTTTAATTGTGTTTTTTTATAGGTACATGGCTTCTTCGGGTAACTCAGATGGAGGTTCCCAGGATTCCCCTCCCCAAGAGAACAACAAGAAGCCTCGTTGAATATGTAAAATGAAGCATGTTACTTAATCGAGGAAGGCAAGGATTAAATTTCAAGTATTTAGAAGTCATATATTTAAATTAGCATTTCATATATCTTGTTTATAATCTAAATGCATAAGTTTCATTTATGTTTATGTAGATTGGATGGAATTCTAGAGGCCAACCGATTAACCCCAACAAGTCCACATTTTCATATTGTGTTGGATGGATAAATAGAAGCATTGTGCCCATTATTTACTCTTATTGGGGCCAGGTTCCTGTAGAATTAAAGAACCATATACGGGAACAAGAAAAGGTAAACAAACTTCAGTTTATAATCTATTTGTTACTATTTTATTTGTATTGTGACCATTAATATTATTTGTACATTATGTAGGAAAACTTTGACGTGATGGAAGAACACAAGAATTTTATTCTTTCTTCAGCTAGTCGATGTTCTAGGGCATTTCGATTAACACTCAGGAAACAATATCGTATGGATGATGATGGCAACCTTATTCTGCAGTCACCAGAGAAGTATGATCGTCTAAATATTGTGACTAACTATTGGATTGACTTTGCCAATCAAATCTCCACAGAGGATTTCAAGATAACATCCTTTTTAAATTTTACACTAGCCACCGAGGCTCATTTGACTTTGAAAAACTATAGTGTACTACTATATATTGTATTGGTTGGATTTTCTGGGCTTCGGGTTGAATATGAATTTTTTTTTGAAATGTCCACTTTACAGGGGAGACTTCGCCGAATTTTCAGTAGGAGTGTTAGAAACTTAGAAGCTGTGAAATATATTACTTATTTTTTATATTGTCATTCTGCAAAGAGAAAGCAAGGAAAATTCGGAGAAGAAGAAGAGAATGACATTAAGGTATAAGAGGTTAGCAAAAGGTTATGCACAATTGGAACAAGATATGGTAGTATATGACATTCAACACATATGTCTATAATGTATGGTTAACCAATGTATAATTTTTACTTTTTAAATAAATCTTATATATTGCATCGTCGGGATCAAATGTCACTTCCTTGCCCCGATATGCCATGTGGAAGGCTTCCAAATTTAATAAGAATGACATCATTGATGATGAAGAGGTTCAAAGAGTGCTAGATGAGTGTGTAAGTTTGAACTTACCCTTAATCTATTTGAACATTATGGTTTGGTGGTTTTCATTTTATATTTATTAACATTATTTTTTTGGCAAATTTGATTTTAACATCAAGAGAACCTAACACAGACAATCCCTGAACACCCTGGTCGTGTTAGGGCTGCAAGATTTGGAGCTTCACAAAAATCCATATTTGGCCAGTTGCAATCAACTCCACAAATATAGTGGCAACAAAAGGTACAATAATGGATGATGCAAATGACACAATGGGTGAATTTCACATATCAAGGGGCAAGTGCCACCCTTAATTCCTATGCTAGGTCAGCCACTCTTCATGCCCATGTCGAGCAAGCCACCCTTTGTGCCTATGTCAAGCCAGTCACCCTCCATTCCTGCTGCAGGTCAGCCACCCTCCACGTCTATCGCAACCCAGACAATCCCTCTGATGCCCATCCCAGGACAGTCACATCCTCGTGGTAATGGACAACCACATCCACAGTCAAGTATACCACCTCAAAGACAGAGAGGTAGTTGCACACCAATAGCTTCCTTGAAGATCCCTGAGGTACATTTTTGTTCCTATTGACATTTATTAAGTAAAATTTTGTAATAGTTTAAATTAACAAGTTTGCATGTAGGGCAACCATCCTTTTTCTTGTTCTTGAACTTCCCACACCGCCATGTTGCTAAAGGAGCCATGTATAATAAAGAAGGTAGTGACACTCTACACACTGAGTCTTCCTTTGGAGCATTACAAGATGTCTGTTGATATAGGTCAATCACACATGGAAGGGTCTCCACTACCTGTACATATCGAGGATGAAAACCGCATGACACTCCGAGATGCCATAGGTACTTACGTTGCCTGGCCAAGGTCCCTAATACATCTAGCACCACAAGTACTTACTTTCAATATGATATAATTTTGTCAATATATTTATATTTTATAAATCAATAATGTCATTCAAACTTCTCGGGTTCCACGACCTTCATTAAAAGTGAAGAGAAAGGAATTATGCCACACAAAGGAGTCCATCACTTCACCAATGAAGGACTCGTTCATCGCATTATACCTGAGGAGTTTGCAAATGTTGAAGGTATCACAACATTTAATAATTTGAGGATTATGGTGTCAGGTGACAAGACTGTTCAAGTGGTGGAGAATACATATTCCAAGATTGGGAAGGACGAGATCAAAGAAGTTATCTGTCATCGGGTGTTGAGTGCCTCCTCTCTTTGTTTTATATTAGGTAATAAAAAATACCCCCCTCTTTCTTCTAATTACTTTAATTTGTTTCAATATATCTTTATGACGGTGAAATGTGAACCAAAGCTAACTTTTTATTTTCTATTCAAGTTATTTGTGTGATGCCTACTTGCATGACACTGACAAGGCAAGTAAGCTCTCCTTTATTTCCCCTTATGAGCTGGAAAAGAAGAGATTTGTAAACGGATACATAGTTTAGGGATTGCAGCATCATGCAAACCAAGATCACACGATTATGGTGCCATGTAATGTAGGGTGAGTTAACATTTACTGCATTCTTTTACTATTTATAATTAATTGTTATTATTCCTATCAATGCTTTGTCGTGAATAATTAAAGATTATGCACAATAATATAGGGAACATTAGGTGTTGATTTCCATCGACGCTTCTAACGGGACAATGTATTATATTGATCTGCTCCACCAACATTATACAAAGCGAGTAGATATGCACAATTTGTTTCATAAGTAAAAGTTTAAATGAAAGTGTAATGTATTACACATGCATCTGGTTTCATTAGAAATATTCACTCTTGCTTCTTTGGTTGCTTTTATTAGTGTTGTGATCACTTACCGGTAGGGGTGGCAAATCAATCCATTTATCCACCATCCACCCAGTCCATCCATTGTATAATCCTATCCAATCCATCCATCATAGAAAAAAATTAATGGGTTGGATTCAGTGGTTCTTTTTATTCTGTGGATGGTTAGTAATCCATCTAAAATATTTTTAAATCCCATGGATTGTGTGGAACTAAGAGAAATGAAAATCCATTGGATTGTCCGATAGGCTGAAGGCTTAACGTTCGCAATTTTAGAGACTTCCTTTGCTTATGGTTGTGTAAATGTGAGCAACTGAGCATGCGGAACAAAGTTTTTCTCCTATTGCTTTTTTTCCTTAAAATATCGTTGTTCCTTAAGCCGTATCTTTTGTATTGTATTGTCTTCAGTGTCTTGAGCTAGCCTTCTCTACTCTTTTGAAGCAATAGAATATTGACAAGAAAAAATCAAATATATCATACAACATGTCTGGATAGTATGGGTGAGTAAAACCCGACCCATCCCACAGACCCGTCTTAACCCAGGCTATTCGGTCCGGATTAGACCCTGTCCCACATGAAAGATTAGGGTTTAATCAGATCTTATTCAATAACCCAATATCGGGTTGATGATGGGTTCGGGTTAATCTTCGGGTTACCCAACCCGTCCCATATATGTATATATATAATATATAACATTTATAATTTTATATTACCTAAAGGTTTAACATTATTTTAACTTTCTAGAGATTTTTTTAATTTAACTTTTCTCTATGATAGAGTCTCTATCTACTTTGAAAACACATTCCGTACATAAAGTTATATAATAATATAGTGATATTTTTCTCTTAATAATATTTGAAAGTTCATAAGAAAGTAAAATATTAGGATTTAGAGTTTGTGGACGGGTTTCTTCGGGTTGTGGACGGGTTCAGGTTTCAATTAGTCTTATATATTGTCGGGTTTATGGATGGGTTCAGGTCTGAAAATTTGGTCTAACAAAAAGTTTGGGTTGGGTATGGGACGGACAAAACCTGTCCTAACCCGTCCCACGCTCACCCCTACTGGATAGATACATGGATAACACAATTAATCTATTTATAAAATTTAAACACTATAATTAAGTAATCATCCAATCATTAAATACTTTAGTCACAATAGCAACTCTATATTGACAAATCAAATTAAGCCATACCTGAATGTCGTGAAAATTTGTGAACTTATAATATTAAATTAAAAATATTTAAATTTCATTGATTTTTTGAAAAAAAATATTTTGATGATCTTATAAATAAAATAATATTAAAATATATTTGTTTAAAATTATTTAATTTTAAAAATAAAATTAGTTTAATAGATAGAAATTTATTTTAATTACAAATTGTAAATATTTAATCATATTAATATTGATTAAAAGTTTTAAATATTAATTAAAGAAAATCTAACTTATATGAGAATGTATGTTTTCAACAAATCTAACTTATACTTAAATATCTTAATTCATAAAATAGATTGACCTATGTAAATAAAAAAATGATATAATTCAATAACATTTTTTCTGTTCAAGTGTTAACATGTCGCACTAGATGGGACGAGACTAGGATATGAACTTCTAAAGGCATGTAACGAATGATAATAGGTACTAGAGAGAGGGGGAGATAGAAAGAGGAGAGAGAGCGAGGGAAAGAGAAATAGAGCAGAGAGAGGAGAGAGAATCTTAATGAGAGAGAGGAGAGAAAATCTTAATGAAAGAAAAATGTAGAGAGAAATTTTTTTGGTTAGATTTTTTTAATTAGAAAAAAATATATTTTAAAAAACAATAGAAATTATTTTTAAAAAAATTATGGATGGATTGGATATGGATATTCATCCATAAAATAGTAGTTAATGGATGGATTGGATGGTTTTTATTTAATGAGACAAGGATGAATTATATTTTTATAATATATTTTTAATGGATCAATATGGATTAATGGATTATTTCAATTCATCCATTATAATCATGTCCAAATCCATCTAATTCATCCATTTGCCATCCGTACTTACGGGAAATACAAGAGTTAAGGTCAGTCGGATTAAGATGAATCAAACCAATTTGGTGAATGTAGGTATATATTAATAACCTTCAAATTGAGAGTTATTGTTCAAATATCAATAACATACCTAATCATTTCTCCTTTTATCTTGAGCATGGTATCCCAAGCAAATGAATGTCATTGATTGTGGATACTATGTGGGTCTTTATATAGCATATGTCTCATTCTAACTAAGCTTTTACTATATAATTTTATTCAATAGTATATAATATATAACGTTACCCAAAAATATAAGTACACACACATTATGTGGAGATGGATTGTGATTCCAAATGGACTTTTCTTACAAGCATGTGGAGAATTTCCCCAACCAAAAAGAAAAGTCAAACACATTATGAACCGTTAATATATAAAACTAGATTATTTCCTATTTAATTTTAATTTTCATATTATCATTTCTTTCTTATAATTCTTTTTTCACTCTCTTTTTCTTTTTATTTATTTATTTTTTGCTCGGGTAATTTAATTTAGGGTAGGTCTACCATAAACCTCGCAATCTATTACTATAAAAAATACATTTAAATTAATAAAATATATAATTAAATATTTTAATATTAAATTTATATTATTTATAGTAAAAGTCTACCATGGACCCAACATATAAATGGTCCATCCTAAAATTCTTCCTTTTTCTCACCACATCACTCACTACATCTCTTGTTTTCTCTCTCTAATTTTTATTAATTTCTTCAATCACTATTATTGTTTACTATTATGAAGCACATGTGTGAAAGGATATATATATATATATATGAAGAGAGAGAATATAAATGATACTACCTCTGTTCATATTTAACTGTCCATTTGGACAAAAAACACACATATTAAGGAATGCAATTATTATTTTTATTTTTATACAAATAAATTTTAAACTTTCTATTTTACCTTTTTATCTCTCTTAATACTATTGGGTCTCATTAATTTTTCAATAGTGGGTCGTTTATTAACATAAGGGTAAAATAAAGAAAAATATAATTATTATTTCATTGAGTTTATAAATGAACAATTAAATAAAAATAAAATTTTTCTCTCAAAATTGATAGTTAAATAGAAATAGTAAGAGAGAACAAATAAAAAATATCTTTGTGTAATTTTTATTATAAATCATTCATATCATTGATGGACCCAAACTTAAAGGATTCACTCTATAATTACTTCAAACAAAAAGGATACACTTATCATGTGATTTATTACTTGTCATCCTATTCCAGAAGCGGAAACTCTAGACCCTCTAGTCTCTAGCGTGTAATCTGGTACTAGAATTAGAAAACGCGCGTATCCAAGAAGATGCATGAGTCCACGCGTACCAGTTGGTTACCAAAGAAATATCCGTTCTAGTATGAACACCAAGGGGCATCTTCATTCACTTTGCCCTCTCACACGCAAAGGAATTTGGCCTAAAAATGGGAACCTGCTTTCCCAACAAGAGACGGTTTCCTTGTCCTTCTTATTTTAATGTTGGATGCCGCATGTGACTGCAGCAAAGCAAATGTGACATGGAAATGTGAAAATTGAATAGCGTAGCAGTTATTATGGTAAGTAATTGACACGTAAGTAAAACAACAAGAAATTCATATTCCTTTTCTTCTGTATCATACACATGTAAAAAAAAGAGAAATTTCAATCCTTTTCCCTACCTCAAAAGCACACATGTAAAACGTACCACACCTCATTGTTTAATGTTTACTAGTAATGTTTATGGATCTTTGGCGTTTTGCAATCTTAGGACCATTTGCATTCAATGACGCGGCACAAGAATACTTCCCCACATAGGAAATGTGAGAAAATTAACAGAGTCAACATTCGTGTTTATTAAATATAAGTAACGATAACCATTCCAAGATAAGTAAATGCACGTGTCGTTCCCATTCATTACAATGTGTAAAATGCCAAATTTCGTTCTTATCTAAACCATACTCCATATACACGAAACATCCTCATCCCCTCTGCCTCTACAGTACTACACCCCTGTATGGCATCTACCCCGCTTATGTTTCAAAGCACTACATACCATATTTTAATCATTAACATAAAACGGTTAGATTGAACCTTTATATTCGAGGTAAAAGAAAGACATTTTTTCTGAACTCTTGTTGCTAGTTAAAATGAAAGGAAAGTGGGAGAAAAAAAACAGGTGGTGAAATGCACTTACATGCGTGAAACGCAATACCGCCACTAGTTTTGATAAATGGGAGATACTATATGCGTGACGCTCAGGAAAGTCACACTCAGACAGTGCATTTCTTGTTTAGAAATTAAGAAATTGAAAAGTGTTTATTGAAAATTTTAATATATATTTAATATATGAGGATGATTTAAAAAATTTTATTTTTATTAATATTTTTAATTAAATTTTTTAAATTAAAGTTGCGCAGTCACTCGTTAAGCATTACTAATAATAAGTATTCTGAGTTAAGAAAATCAAAGTAGAAATTATTTAATGAATAAAAAAATTTATCGTTAAATATATATTATTTTCCTGAAAATATATTGAATTTTATTTTGGTATCTCATTTAGTTTTTCTTTGGTTTTGGTTCTCTATTTTTAAAATCATATAGTTTTAATCTTTGTCTTTATGTTTCGCTAAGTGATGACATAGTAATTTTATTTATTTATTTATTTTTTGAAAAATTTTCTGTGAATTTACTTTTGAACTTTTATACAGATTTCGAAATTCACAAGAAATTTCATTCATATTCTAAAATTTGCAAGAAATTTCCTATAGATTTTTCTATGTACAGCAAAATAAAAAATTTCACAAAACCATTTTGACATAAAAAAAATTGGTGATTTTTTTTGGAAATTTACTATAAATGATTTTTCTAGAGAAAAAATTGCATGAAATTTCATGTGAATTTTTACCTAAGAAAAGTCGTAGTGAAGCTGCGAACATGACTTAACGGACTATATATTAATAATAAGATCTAAAAACATGTGGTTTTAAAAAATGGAAGACTAAGAAATAAATAAGGGACAAAAATCAAATTTAGTTATATTTTCAGGGATTAAAGATATATATAAACCCAAAATTTATTACATTAAAAATATATATAAAAATTATTAATACATACTATTAAGTAAATAAAATATTTACACAAAGTATTTTAAGTGTTCTTTAATTAAAACTCTTAGATCCATAAGAAAATTATACCATAATTTACATTAGCATCAAGTGCTTTCCATTGTATTGGAATTACGTTTCTTATGACAAATGCAGGTTTTACGGTATCGATCAGATTGTTTAGTTAATTTTTTTTTTGTATTTATAATTATTTTTATATTGAATAAAATCAATGTTTGGGTTGAATAAATATGAATTTAGGTATTCATAAAACTTTTAAAAATATGCCTATGATTACATTTCAAAAATGAATCTTTTTTATCATTCAAATAAAATCATTCTTTTAAAATTTACTTTTTAATATTATTCTCAAATACAAATTAAAATTTTAATATTAGTTCTTTTAAAATCAATTCAACCAAAATCCAAATCAAACGAATTATTAAAATAATGAAATATTGTTGGTATTGAAGATTGTATTATCAAATTTACTAAATTAATATTTATTAAAATGAACTTCGCTCCTCAAGCTTTGTTGATTCAAATACTAATAGTAAGGCATTTACTATATGTTTGTTATGAGAGAAATAAGAGGGAGAGAAATGAGAAGGAGAGGAAAAGGGATAAACGTGAAATTGATATTCAATTTGATTTGATTTAGGGTAGAAATGAGAGGAGAGATTAACAAAATAAAGTGGACCCACAACATTTTCTATCTCCCAATATTTAAAGAGAGATGAGAGAGAGGAGGGGGATTATGTGCATAATCACATGACTACCCATCAAAATGTCATCATCTCCTAGTTCATATATAATTACAAGACGCCATGTATTTGAAGGACTTCTTTTACGGCTTTTTTTTTTCATTCAAGGTATTTTAGTTCTGCAATTTTTTAATAAAATTAAATATTAGTTTAAAATTTATATTTTACTCATAACACCTTTTTTTTAAAATTAAATATTTGTTATGGTTGGAGTTATTCCTTTAACATGAGGAGTAGGGGAGGGCGAGTAAGCCATAGAACTTCGGAGCTGAAACCAGGACATGCCGAGTTTAGCTGACCTATTCAAGTTATCATGTCGAGTTCATCTCGGTCTCTGCCAATTCATTGGTGACTTCAAGTTATCTCGCCGAGTTCATCTCGGTCTACGCCAATTCAATTGGTGGCTTCAAGTTATCATGCCGAGATCATCTCGGTCTCCGCCAATTCAATTGGTGGCTTCAAGTTATCTCGCTGAGTTCATACCGGTCTCAACCAATTCAATTGGTGGCCTCAAGTTATCATGTCGAGTTCATCTCGGCCTCCGCCAATTCAATTGGCGGCTTCAAGTTATGGCTCCTGCAAATTAACTAACTATGTGCCTCATTAAAAACTCTTCCACCTCGGAAGAGAAAAGAGTGCACCATTATTTCATTAATAAAAATTCAAAGATTCCACCAAAGTTGGTGTGCAACTGACAACAATATCCTAAACCCTTTCTCAAAGGGAAAAATCAAATTAGTGTGCAAAAAATAAAATCAAACAAGTCCCAACTATAATAAAAACGTAAATTGGTTAAGTTCCATCTAGGTATTACCCTTCCGTTGACTTCCTCCAATTTAAATGCCCCTCGACCTACTTCTTCATGAATGCGAAAAGGACCATACCAATTTGGGGTTAATTTGTTAGCCGAGTTATCTCTGACCGTCTTTCTTAACACCAAGTCTCCTACTTTTAGCTTCCTAGGTAGTACCTTCGAATTATACTTACTCTCTGCACATTGCTTACAAACATATTCTCGCATATAAGTTGCTTCCCTTACTTCCGCCAATAGATCCAAGTCGGCTCGCCGATCATCATCATTATTAGCATCATCTGAAAAGGTAGCTCAGAAGGTAGGTTCCATTATCTCTATAGGGATCATAGCTTCATAACCATAAACCAACTTGTATAGTGATTCCCCTGTGGAAGAATGTATAGTAGTGTGATATGACCATAGTACAAACGGTAGTTTCTCAACCCATAGACCTTTGGCTTCGCCTAACCTCTTCTTCGGGTCGTTCAATATTACCTTATTAGCGGCTTCAGCTTGCCCATTGGACTGAGGATGCTCCACTTATGAGAAATTTTGAGTTATCCCCAGATTCTTACAGAATTCTGCCACAGATCAGCTAGCGAATTGTGTGTCGTTATTAGAGACCATGTACCTAGGAATCCCAAATTGGCAGACCAGTTTCTTCCAATAAAACTTCTTGATTTTCTCCGTTGTAATTGTAGCTAATGATTCAACTTCCACCCACTTAGTGAAGTAGTCTACTGTTACTACCAAAAACTTCACCTGTCTTAGAGCTAAGGGAAATGGTCCCAGTATGTTATCTCCCCACATGTGGAAGGGCCAAGGAGAGCTGACTGACTAAAACGTAATTGAGTGAGCTCTATGCATGTCTGAGAATTTTTGGCATACCTCACACCTTTTCACATACTGTATATAATCCTTCCTTAGGGTGGGCCAATAATACCTAACTTGCAGTATCTTAGAGGCCAAGGCCCCGCCCCCAATGTGACTCCCACATTGTCCTTCATGTACCTCTTCTAGTACCCTTTATGCTTGTGAAGTCGCCAGGCATCTCAGTAAGGGAGTTGAAAATCCCCATTTGTATAGTCTCCCTACAACAATTGTATAATAAGTCGCTTCTTTTTTAATCCTTTTTGCCTCCATATGGTCAGCAGGGAGCTCCCTGTTCTCTAAGTATGCAATTAACGGGCCCATCCACGACGCATGCTCCATATCTATATAAAAAAACTTCTGCTCTCTCAATGGTGGGTACACTAATAAATTCCTGAATGACAATGCGATTATTACCCGACCTCTTTGTACTTGCTAACTTAGATAGGAGATCTACCCTTCCATTCTACTCCCTAGGTACGAATTCCAGTTTGAAGTTGTGGAAAGTCTCTATCATCTGCTTCACTAGTGCTAAGTACTTTGCCAACTAAGAGTCCTTTTCCTGAAATTCTCCATTTACCTAGCATGTGATTAATTGTGAGTCACTTCGGACCACTAAGTCGGTAACACCGACCTCCTTAGCTAAGCGGAGCCCTGTTAATAAAGCCTCATATTTGGCTTGGTTATTACTAGCTTTGAAATAGAATCTTAATGAATGTTCAATTAACACACCTCCAGGGCCTTCCAAGATCATGCTGGCTCCACTTCCCTTCATGTTGGATGATCCATCTACTGATAAAGTCCAATCCTGTTTTACCTCTTATGTACCTTCTTGAACAGGCAAAGATAATTCATCTACAAAGTCTGATAATACTTGCGCTTTGATCGAGCCCCTTGGTTCATAGCGTAAACCATACTCAGATAACTCCACTGCCCAAGCTACCATCCTGCCCTCCAGGTCAGGTTTTTGGAGTACTTGCCTGATCGACTGATCAATCTTTATCACCACATCATGACTTTAGAAATAAGGCCTCAGCCTCCTTGCCGTCGTTACCAGTGCCAAAGAAAGCTTCTCAATCTTATGATACCGTTACTCAGCCCCCTGCAACACCCGACTAACAAAATACACCGGCCTTTGGGTTTTCTCTTTTCTTGAACTAGAACCGAGATCACAGCATGCTCGGATACCGAGATGTATAAAAAAAGTGGTTGTCCCTCCTTGGGTCACTTCAAGATCGATGGGGAAGACAAGAATGACTTCAACTACTGAAATGCCACCTCACACTCTTCAGCCCACAAAAATATTTCCTTCTTCCTTAACAACTTGAAGAGGGGTAGAGCCTTATCAGCCGACCTTGACGGAAATCGGGATAGTGCAGCCAACCTCCCTGTCAATTATTGTACTCCTTTTACACTAGTCGGACTTCTCATCTCCAATATAGCTCGACACTTATCAGGATTCGCCTCGATGCCCGTTCAGTGATCATGAACCCAAGGAACTTTCCTGAAGTGATTCCGAAAGTACACCTCTGTAGATTCAGCCTCATATTATGTTTTCGAATCTCTAAGAATATTTCTTCCAGGTTACTGTAGTGCTCCTTTTCTCCTCCAGGTCGCTGTAGTGCTCCTCTTCCTTTGTCAACTTCACAACCATGTCATCCACGTACACTTCCAGGTTTCTTTCGATCTGCTTTTGGAACACCTTACCCATCAACCTCTGATAAGTCGCCCCTCCATTTTTCAACCCAGAACACATAACACAATAACAAAAATTAGAATTATTAGTCATAAATGCAGTCTTATCCTCATCCAATGGATGCATTCAAATTTTGTTGTAACCCGAATAGTCATCCATTAAGCTCAGCAACTTATAGCCCGAGGTCCCATCCACTAGTTGATCTATACTAGGAAGTGGGTACGGGTCCTTAGGGCATGCCTTGTTTAGGTTAGTAAAGTTTGTGAACATTCTCCATTTCCCATTAGCTTTCTTAACCAAGACCACATTAGCTAACCAAGTCGGATACTTTATCTCTCTGATAAATCCCGCCTTCAACAACTTCTTCGTCTCCTCAACTATTACATGCCTCCTCTCTTCCCCAACTCTGCGCTTCCGCTGACATACGGGACGAGCTTTAGGGTCTAGAGCCAATTTATGACATATTAAATTAGGATCAATTCCCGACATGTCCTCAGCTGACCATGCAAATAAATCCGAATTTTTTCGAAGTAACTCGACCAGTTTGGCACTCAAAGCCTCTTCTAAAGATGAGGCTATCCAAATACACTTTTCCTCAATATATATCTCCTATCTGAACATGTCTTAACTCCTCTGATAGCTGAGGTCGCCTGTCGTCTCTGAGTTCTCCCCGAGGATCCAGCTCGGCGAAGAATACCCTGTGTGGGGCATCCTCTGCACACTCCACCCAATCTCCTCTTCTGATGCGCAAATTGTTCCTATAACATCTCCTCGCCGCCACTTGGTCTGCCTTAACCACCCCAATGTTTCCATTGGGTAATGGGAACTTTATTGTCAAATGTATTGTCGAAACCACCACTCCCAAGGCGTTTAATGTCGCTCTTCCTAATATAGAATTGTATGAAGAAGGTGCATTGACCACTAGATACTTCACTCTCACCGCCTAGGAATTTGGTCGTAAGTCAAAAGAAGTGAACAACTCCACATAGACTCTCACCTCCACCGAGTCACCTGCAAAATTGACCAAGGAGCCTGAGAATGGTAGCAAGAGTTCTCGGGCCAACCCTAACTTCTTGAACGTACTCCAATACATAACATTCGCCGAGCTCCCCTGGTCTACTAACGCTCTCTACACATTATATGCTTCCATTGTCACCTCAATCACCATTGGGTCATGTTCATATGGTATGATCCCTTTGAAATCCTTGTCTAAAAGGTTAGAGGCAGGCAGTGAGGATGTTCGGGTTCACCTTCTGAAATCATCGTGATTTGCATCACTGATATGCTATATCTTCTTTTGGCTAAGCTGGTAGTACCTCCTCCTGTAACTTTTCTTGCTATCGTCGTCACAGTTCCTCGGATCTCCTCATTTTATTCCCTCACGTTCTCTTGAGCCCTAGGCCAAGTTGAAAATCCTTGTCCTCGTCCACGACCTCCTTGCCGAGCATAATCTTTCCTGTTCCTCCCCACCATGTACGTCTTCAAGTAACCGTTCTTGATGAGATGCTCTATTTGATTCATCAAATCCCAACACTCCTCTGTATCATGTCCCTTCATTCTGTGAAAGTCAAACCACCTGTCTTTATAAGGGCCCTTCAATCCCTTTGTTGGAGGAGGAGATTCCAACAAATCGGAATTGTATACCTCTTGTAGTATCTGGCTTCTCTTGGCATTTAATGGAGTGAGGTCAGTTCTCGGCAAGTAGTCCATGCTCCTCCTGATGAGCACGTTAAAACGATTGTTAGGAGGTCTTCATCCCAGGGGATCAAACCTCTATATCTTTCTATATGTTCGACCTTCATCATCGTTATTCCTTAAGGGACCAAACCTCCCCCCCACCTTGTTCTCAAACAGCCTTTCCCTTTTGTCAGGTAACTCTCCTCTCCTTTAATGTAACATTCCGCACGCAAATGGATCTCCTCTATTGATGTCGGGGGTTGCTATGCCAAGGATTTGTTGAAAGGCCCTACCTTCAAACCCTCCACGAATGCGGACACAAACACCTCGGGGTTAGGGTCGGTGATCAAGAGTGTGGCCTCATTGAACCTTCCCAAATAATCCTTTAAGGACTCTTCAGCCTGTTGTCTTACACTAAACAACCGCTCGGTCGTCCACTTCTTCTGTCGCCGAGCTGAGAATTGAGCCATCAGCTTTCTAGTGAAGTCAGCGAAACTAACAATCGACCTTGTAGGTAACTCTGTAAACCATATCAAAGCTGACCCAACCATAGTCCTAGCAAATAACTTGCATTGCAAGGCGTCCTCCAGTCCTCTGCTTATCATCTAGGTTCGGAATGAAGCCACATGCATGGCCAGATCAGTCGTCCCATCATAAGTCGACAATACCAGATCCTTAAAGTTTTCTAGATGTGGTGTGACCAGAATTTCTTCTGAAAACGGTTGAAACTCGGTCGCGACCCCGTCAATATCCTCTTCCATCGATCTTCCATTATCAATCGGCATCATCCTTTGCTGCATAGTTTGGTTTTGTTGCTGCAACTCCCTCATCTCTCGCACTCTCGTCTCTCGCTCAACCTCATCATCATGCCTATCCTGATTGATGTTGGCAACCATCTCCTGTAAGTCATCATTCTGACGTCTCAACTCTTGCATCTCCTTCATCAGATGTTGCAACAACGTATTATCTCCGTCCCCCGCTCCATCACCATTCAGTCCATTACTACGCGTTACCCTTGTCATACTTGGTTTCGTCGTTAAGTTGTCAGCGGGAAGAGTTTTACCGCTGTCCCACAGTGGACGCCAATTTATTCTCAAAAGTCTCCGAATGACCGAGTTCAATGCCTAGTCGTACGCTAAACTCAAAAGTTAAGAAAAAATCAGATGTTTTTAGGTCTAAGGTGAGCTCCTTTATTTATAATCATCCATAAATGGATCTCACCGATAGACCTATTTATGGCCGACCTCGTAACCTATGAGGCGTCCCTTTCAAACCCAATACCCAGCGCTCCCGCCTGTCTGGCTCAGTAGCTATAACGGAACAAATGGGATTGCAGATTGAGGTTTTGGAAACAATATGCTTGTAACATCTCTACATACTTCTATGTCCCTTAAGAGACACTTGTTTTGTAGGATTATTCGAGTATGTCTCTCATCCTATTTCCTTCTACCTTTAATTAATTAATTATCAATAAATTCTATTCTTCCATTATCTCCTCTCCATCTCAAGTCTTGGCTAATTCTTTAGACGCATCAGTCAAATACTTTGTACAATATCGCACCCAATACTGTCAGACTTGAGTATCTTTGCAGAGAAAATTTCCTTCCCAAATTATTAATTAACTAGAATTAACTTTGCCCATCGTCTAAAATTTCACATAAACAACAAGCATAAACATGGAAACTTTGATGAATTTTATTAAAATCAAATACTAAAAATTATTTAAATATAAAGTGAAGTGACATATATATAACATTATTCGCGTGAAGGAAAAGGAAGTCTAGTTGTTAGTGCGGAAATGTTCCAACAGTAAAAACCGTCCACAACACACAGACAGAACGATGCGTGAGTGGTTTTCAACTGAACTCAAACAGACACTGCCACCAGCCACCAGAACAGAGCTTGCCGCACCAACCACGCGGCTCTGCCGATTCATGATGGCGATTTCACGGGTATGAGGGGCATCCCAGAGACCACATCAATCATTCATAATAATTACCCAAAGGTAAAAGCCAAAACAAATCTAGGATCAGTTTTCACTTATAATAATAAAATTAATAAATAAATAAATTGAATTACGACTGTTAAAAGTTAAAGTACAATCTAAAGCAGAAAGAACAGGGTCCCAAGACTCCAAGTACAAACTACTATGTACAAAAAAATAAAATAACCCACAATTCCACAAAATTTCCCAAAAAAAAAAAAACAAGAAAGTCGCTACTTGCTAATGAAACTTCACTATTCCAAAACCATGTAATTCAATTTCATTGAATTCACTGGAGCTGAGGGATTTCGATCTTGGGTATGACGAAAACACGGGGCTTCTTCATCTTCATCACAGGGTGAGGACTCTCAACCTCGTCTTCTCCCACCTTGGTAGAAAACTCTGGAAAAGCAGGGATGTTGAGATCGAAATCGCGGTGGCTATGGCTGACGGTGTGGGTGGAGCCAACACCTTCAGAGGCGGTGACAGCGCTGCTGCTACCACCACCACCACCTTCGTAGTGGCAGCGTTTGTGTCCACCCAAGGCCTGTCCGGTGGGGAAACATTTATGGCAGATGGAACACTCGTGAGTCCTGACTCCCCCGATGGAAGCGGCGGCGGTGTTAGCAGAACTGGTGGTGGCGGCTGAGGAGGTGGATTGATCTTCACCGACGGCAGAGAGTTTCCGGTGACTGGCCTTGTGTCCACCGAGTGCTTGGTAAGATGGGAAAGCCTTGTTGCACACAGAACATTTGTAACTTAGCTTGACGGAACCGGCTGGATCGGTTGCCAGTTGTGGCTTTGACTCAGGTGGAGGAGTGGTTCGGGAATCAATAGAGCCTTGGCGGTTGGAATCGGTGGTGGTGCCGCCGCGAGCGAGCATGATGAGGCAGATAGCGAGATACTCTTCCTCGGTGCATGAAGGGTGGTCCAAACGAGGACGCTTGGAACGCTTTCGTTTTGCCCATGGCTCTGGGTATCGGAGGCTTGGTTCGTCAAAGGGGAAGGATGGGGCAGTGGTGGTGGGTGAGTTGAGAGCTTCGAGAGCCATTTCTGATCTGAACTCAACGCTGTGTAGAGAGGAGTGGGGAACAGACAGAGTGTGTGAAAGAGAGAGAGAGAGTTTTTTGGTCTGTGCTGTGCTGTGCTGTGCTGCTTGTGTTTTGGTTTGTGTTGAGTGGATTGGTGTCTGGTGGGGGTTTATAAGGAGGTGAAAATTTGAGGGAAGTTGCGTGACAAGTGGTGTGCAAGTAAGCGCGGTGCGCAAGCTAATAAAACTATTTATTAAAAAATAAAAAATTAGAATACAGGTGGATTATAGTGGAGCACGTTTTTTAGGTATGTTGTGGAGAGTTTCTTGGTGGGCAAGAGTGACCTTATTAAGTCGGTCAAAGAAAGTGTCACTGTGGGACTGTGGGTTTTTCTTTTCTTTTCTTTTTTTTTTTTGTTTTGTTTGTTTGGGGTTGGAGAGTGAGGCACTGACATTGAGAGAAGTGGAGAAGGGACTGAGAACCAACTCAATTAAGCAAGTGAATTGTCTGAGGGAAGACCTGTTCCATATTCCAAGTTTGGTGGTCAAAATTCACAAAAAAGTACAAAAGAAAGGTTCTTGTTTCTATTCATTTTGGGGTCTAAGAGGAAGTGAACGCGGTCCAAATTAGAGCTTGTCCACAGCAGCCGGCAGGCTAGTAATAACAACCATGCAACGACTTTTCCTTGTCAACATCTTTAGGAGCCGACCTTTAAAACCATAGTATTCATTTGCAATTTGGAAAGTAAATAGTGATCCGTGATTCATTGTTCAGTCATCCCCACTTCAAATTCATCACACTAATTAATATAGGAATTAAGATAAATGTAAAAATATCAATAAAAAAGATAAATGCAAAAATGAGAAAAAAAACAATCAAAAAATACAAAAATTATCTATCGTTTTTCGCATATTTAGCGAATATTTGATTTACTCTAAAATCTTGTTTTTAAACAAGAATTTAAACAAATGTTATAAAAAATAGTGTTAAACCAGATCTAAATTTAAAACATGATTTTATATTAAACCAAACACAATAATAACTTTATAATGTGAAAAGAAAACATACTAAGGGTTAAATAAGAGGTGCTTACACAAATTTTGCATCACACATTAAAAAAAGGCACGCAATCAGGCATCCAGGCTATGCTTTGGTTTGTTACAAGGTAGGTAATGGAGTAATAGGAAAAGGAGGAACAAACAATCCAGATCACATGGGAGAGCTTTCTTATTGGGGTGTAGAATGTGGTGTCATTGTGTCAACAAGTGGAGTAGACTTAGGAGAGGCCTATTACAAGTAAATTTAATCATACTTTGGGCATTCATGAAAGTGGAGCGCGTTATAACTGTTTGCTAATGCATGATTCTCGTAATTGTGTCTGAGAATATATGGAAAAGAAAAAACAAATTGTAAATTTTGTAATTAAATAAAAAAATTATGGATATTTTGCGCGACTGGCTGCTAAATTTTGAAGATTTATTTTTGCATTTATCCATTTTTCTTTTACCCTTCCCTTTGTCTAAATGAGGAGCTTTAAATTTTAAAAATTAAATAATAGTTTATTTTATTAAAAAATATAAAAAATTATGAATTTTCTTTCTTAAATAAAATCCTACACAATAAAATAGGGTCCTCATTATTTTTTAAGACGAGATTTTCTCCTTCTCAATATGCTATATAATTTATTTTATATTAGACATCTCATTTTTTATTATTTTATATATATTTTTCCTGTCAAATATTATTACTTAAATATAGTCAATCACACAATCATTTCATTACAAAGATAAAAGCATTTTATATTTTATAAATTTAAATTTTGATATGCTATATCAAATTAATATACGGTATAACATAATTAAATTATTTATTTTCATAATTTATATATTTTGTAATTTTGTATATTTTTTTTAAATATTATTTCTAATTTTAATAACACTGCTCAGATTCAGAGCATAAAACACTTGCTAATTGCTTAAAAGATTTAAAATGTCTATTACACATTCTAATTACCCAAATAATTTTACATATTCTTACTGAATGGTTTTAGATTTTTAGTGTCTTTGTGTACAAAGCCTAAATCTCATTAGGAACATGATCTTGTTCAAATTTCAAAGTGTAATGTGTATTGGCTGGGAGCATTGAATAAAATATTCAAATTAATTAAAGGTCAGAGCTTCAGGCAAAGAACCACATGAAGCGAGAATTCAACGCACCAAAACTTCTTGTTGAAGCACAAATGCTTAAACTTCATGTTGAATCACAAATATCCTTCGATATATTGGGGTCTGTTTATTTTAAATTTGATAAACCTAATTTTAAAAGAATTGTTATGAAAAATAATTTTAATATAATTAATTTTATGCTTGAGGATGATATTTTTAAAAAAAGACAACTCACATTTTTATCCTCAATATATATATATATATATATATAAAAAAAATTCTTTATATTAATCCTTACACAGATAAAATGGGTCAAGGACCTTCATTTTTATTTTTAAAAAATTGATATTAAAAATGATTTAAAAATGCTTGAGGTTAAAATAATTGGTTTTACGTTTGAGGATGATATTTTAAAAAGAAGTCAACTCACATTTTTATCCTCAATTTTGATATATAAGTGTTACTTGATAAAATAAAAATAAAAGTTCGAAGTGGCTAACTGAAAGCCAATAAAGAATACTTAATTTTATTAAAAGGATGGTATGGAAATTACAATGGGATCGAACTAAGTCCGAGAGGTTCGCTATTCAAACCTAACACCATTTCCTATTACATTTTTGTAGATTTGCTGATCCTCGAACCCGAGCTTCGAACGGAGGAAGAAACACTTTTCGACCCAGGAGTTAGTGTCATGTCTTCGGAAGAGGAGCAAGATATGGATTCGAATTTAAGGGAGAATGAGGTTCTCAGCCTTGGACCTTCCAAATGATCAAAAGGATGAGAGCCTCATGCCATCCTCCTCATCTGCCTTCCTCCTCGTCCTCTTCTTCTTCATCTTCCTCTTCCCCCAAGAATCAGGAGATTAGGCAATGGGTTTTGAAGTAACCCATCACCCTGCACCCCTTCCTAGAACCAAGGAGGTGGAAGTAATACCAGGCCATGCATGGGGCTAAGACCTGGGATGTTGGATGCACTGTTCGACTTAATATTAGGGTCCACTGTGAAGTGACCACTAATGTTGGACACCCTGTCGACCTGAAAGCCAATAGTAATGGCAAGATCAGGTCGTACAGAGCAACCAATATCAGGGATCTCTCCATTTTCTGAAGGAAGAATGGTGGAATCCAAATGAAGTCTTTCTCTTTTCATAAGGGCAGAAGGCCATGGAAGAGTTAAGAGTGCTACTCCAATGAGCCAATCAAAAGAAGTCATAGTCACTTTGACCAAGGTGGACGGTGGTCAAGATAATTAGGTTGGATGACAGCTGACTAGCTTCGAAGAGCAAGAGGAAGATTTGGATTTCGAAAAGGAAAGCAGAATCAGGAAGAGATCAAAGCAAGTTCGAGGCAAGTTAGGATTCGAAGGAGCAGAGCTCTTAGTTAATTCAAAGTTCCTTCTTTAATTAGATTTGAAGCTCTTTCTCCAATTGGGTTCGATGGAATTCTCATCCATCAGTTCGAGAGAAGATCATTTTCCCTCATGTATTTCTTTTGCTGCTTTAAACGTCTTCCACGTCACCAATGGCAGTTATTAAGTGCAAGCTTACCAAGGTACATGCAGAGAACGTGGATCATGGGGAGTTACTGAAGTCCTGGGAGGTTACCAGCAACCCAGAAATGGTTACCAGGGGAGGCTATAAATAGGAGAATGTTTGAAAAAGCAAGGGTCCGCAACCTGAACACACCAAAGCACCCTGAAAAAAGCCGTAACATCCACCGCAGCGATCAAGGCAAACCAGCAAGCTTAGAGAGAAATTAGGGCCTATGCAGACCAACTTTCCATTTTCTTTTTCCTCTTCTTCTTCTCCGTTCTTTCTTTATTTTTGTTGTTTGCTTTGCTCTTAGGCACAGATGTGTATGTATGATTCCTGTGTTTTATAGGCTAGGAACACATGACACTGTAACTGATTCCTTCAGTTGCGTGTGTTTGTAAGTTACCATTTTCCTTTTAATGTAAGTTAAGGCCCTTTCAGGGGCCATTGTTACACTACCATTGTTCTGTTTTGTGGTAACGTCATGTTTTTACGCTCGAACTGTTTCTAAGATTTCACACTAAGGTAGAACCCACATTAAATAACAAAGGATTCGTATCTCGTCCTAGACTGCTTAGAGATACATTTGTTTGTGCAAAATTCAAGGACAAACAAATTGGCACGCCTAGTGGGACCCTTTTAACTTCAGTAGTGTTGTATGAATCTTAGAAGTGGTAAGAGAACCATGACAACTAAGAACAAGAGTGGTTCTGGACATTCCTCCGGGAGTTCCTCAACCAACGAACCCCCGCATGATAGCCATAATGGTGGTCAAACTCCCCAGAGAGTTATTGGGAGATATAGAGACAATGAAGTGCCTACGGGTACTCTCCCACAAGCTGAAGAACATGTAGTTAGGCAAGTGAGAGCGTATGAGCCTCTCAGGGTAGAAGGACCACCTCATGGTTTTCAAGCCCAGAATATGATGGCAACCTTAGGAATGCCTCAAAGTGTGTACACCAACCCTTTGGCAACACATGTTATCCCTAGGAACAATAGAGGTTCACCAGAAATGTGGTCGAATCAACCAGGGCCAGTACCCTTTACAAATGTGGCTCTGCGGTCTATGAGACAGCAAATGGACGAGAGTAACCATGATATGGTTAACATGCTGACTCATCAAATGGCTACAGTGATAACACCTCTGGTTGCAACAACTAACCAGAACTATCAATTGTTGGCTAGGCAAATGGGTAGGATAGCAGGCGTCTTTGGGACTGGATCAGAGACAGATGGCTTCGAAAGGCAAGACGCCATTAGGAGAGAACCCCAAGTCGAACTTGACTTGAACGAGCCAGGTAGAGCACGTCCAGTGATCGTGGCTCGAAACCAAGACCCTGACTTAGTAGTTGAGAGGGTGAGGAAAATGAATATTGGGGGGCAACATAATGTTACCAATGTGGTCGAACAAGTGTTGAATAGGCATGGCTTTAACGTAGGTTATGCAAACCAACCCTATTTTGTTTCAGCCTTCCCTCAGGATGTATTAAGGGCAGAGTTGCCCAGGGGTCTTAAGGTCCCGAAGTTCTCCAAATTTGCAGGAGAAATAGGGGAATCCACAGTGGAACATATGGCAAGGTACCAGATAGAATGTGGAGACTTAGCCAATGATGAACTTTTGAAAATGAAATATTTTCCCAGTTCGTTGACCAAGAATGCCTTTACTTGGTTTACCACCCTTACCCCCAATTCGATCCAGAATTGGATCCAGTTGGAAAGAGCCTTTCATGAGCAATTCTTTAGAGGCAAGAGTAAGGTTAGCCTAATGGACCTGATGGGTATCAAGAGATCACCCAATGAAACTATAGAGGACTATCTGAATAGGTTCAGACAGTCTAAGGCTAGGTGTTTCACCCCAATTCCTGAACATGAATTAGTTCAGATAGCTACTGGAGGGCTCGAATTCTATATTAGAAAGAAGCTCATTATCCTCCCAGTTCGAGACATGGCCCAATTAGCGGATAGAGTCAGGAAAATAGAATAGATAAAAGATGAGAAGGCCAAATATAAGAAGTTCGAAAGAATAGGCAAAAAGGATAAAATAGCCTATATAGAGGCTTATAAGAATGAAAGCGATTCGAACAGTGACAATGAGGAAAATGAAGTTAATGTGGCTGAGTTGAAACCTGGGCCATCTTATGTTTGCCCTTCACTTAGACCAGCAAAAGATGTTTCTGGTTCTTCTGTGAATGATAAGTCTAAGAAACCATCATATGGTTTTGACGTATCTAAAGTTGACCAAATATTTGATATCTTGCTAAAAGATAAACAAATCATCTTAAGTGATGAGCATAAAATCCCTACTCTTGAACAGAGAAAGGGAAGAAACTACTGCAAATATCATAATGTGTATGGTCATTTAACTAACCATTGTGTCTGTTTCAGGGATTTGATCCAAAAGGCAATATTTGAAGGAAGATTGAAGTTCGAAGAGAAAATGAAGGGCACAATGAAGGTCGATGCAGACCCATTAGATAGCAACGTTCACTATGTAGAGCCATTTGAGATCAACATGGTTGAGGTCGAACCAGTGAACGCAAGGGCCACTGACATGGCGATTGACGAGTTCGAAAAGGAGGTGAAAGACATCTACCCTTCAGCAGATGAAAGCATACTGGAGTATTTGACCAGAAAGCAAAGTGAGGATAGGAACATTATGTTGTGCCCCAGGTGCAGTGCAGTGTTCGACTCAGACTCTGCCAAGACATTTGAGGAAGCTTCGAACAAGAAGCGTCAGTTGAAGCAAAGGCTAGGACCTCAGAAGTATGAAGAAGGTCAAAAGATGTACAGAGCAATGAAGGGAGTAGGCAGGGGCATGCCTATTCAGGAAAACACTTTCGTTCCTCCACCAAAGGCACTCTCGAATCAATGGGTAAGACAAATCCTGACTAAGCCAAAGGTTCAGACGAAATGGCAACCAGTGGCACAACAGGCAGGGGCTTCCAACTCTTCAAAAGGAAAAGAAATAATGATCAAACCATCCAAGGAGGTTCGAGCACCTAATGAGAGTTGGTATCATTTCAGTCAATACTCAAAGGCCAAGGGTTCAATGACAAGAACTCAATGGCGTAAGGCCCAGAGGCTGTATAGGGCCCGAATGGAGCAGATAGAAGCTGAGTGTGCAAAGACTCCTCAAAGGCTTAAAAGGAGATTTGAGGCCTCGTCATCAAAGGCTCAGCGTGATTTGTGTGAGCAAATCAATGCTGCAAAGGTAAAAGACATGGAGGAAGATGATCTTCTAACTGAAGAATTCGAATCAGGGTTCCCTGATTCGATCCAAGAGATCTGTGGTATCATTTCAATCTTACCAGCTGAATTTGCTCAGCAGGTGAAAAGGTTGGAAAATGAAGAACATTTTGAAGATGACAGCCTCCAAAGTGCTGTTATGTTGAATCAGACAGAGGAGGAGACCAAGAAAGAAGCGGTCAGCATAATAAAACCTACTCTAGGGGACATGGCTCATATGAAGCCACTATATATTAAAGCAATGGTCAAAGGGAGCCCTATCAATAGGGTAATTATTGATGGAGGAGCAGCCATCAATCTTCTGCCAAAGACAACCTTCTACAAGCTAGGTAAAACTAACAAAGATCTTCTTCCTCACAACATTGTGATTACAGATTTTGCAGGAAAGTCATCAGGCTCAGAAGGGATCGTAGCACTGGACTTGATGATATGTGGCCACATGAGAACCACTATCTTTGTGGTGATTCAAACTAAGGCTAGTTTCAACATGCTGTTAGGAATGGAGTGGATACATGGCATAGGTCTTGTACCATCAACTGTTCATCAGAAGCTCTTCTTGTGGGATCAACAAGGCAATACCATAGTGATCGAAGCTGACCAGGGGATTTATAATGTGGAACAGGGATTGGTGGAAATGGATTTCAACAGGAATTTGGCTCATATTAGTCCCTATAAGCTTGACTCTAAATCAGCCATTCATTCAGCCAAAGTGCCTCATTCAGTGAGGTTGGATCCTATCAAAGGATTCATATTAAAGAGAGAGGTCGACTTAGATACGGCCTTAGAAATATTGGTTGATTCATGGAAAGCGTAGAATCATTCATCGAAAGAGTAGCGGCCTACGTGGCCGAATCCAAGTCAGAAGCCCCCTTAGATTTAACGAAAGAAACAACAAAGGGGAGTGAAGACCATCACAAACAACTACAAGCTCGAGAAGGTGATCCAATACGTTTAGATTGTATATATGATGAAGAAGCATCAGATACAGGATACAGCCATGAGAAAGTGCCAAGGTTCGAAGCACAAGATCAACTTGAAGAAATAAATCTTGGAACGGCCGAAGACCAGAGACCAACCTTCATCAGCACCAAAGTAGATCCTAAAGTCAAGCAACACTTGATCGAATTGCTAAAGCAATACAAAGATTGCTTCACTTGGGATTACGATGAGATGCCAAGGTTGGATCGTGCATTGATTGAACACAGATTACCAACAATGCCTGGGAAGAAACCAGTAAAACAACCCCCTCGAAGGTTTGCTCCAGAAGTGGTTTCGAAAATTAAAGAGGAGATCGAAAGACTCCTTAAAGCCAATTTTATAAGAACAACCAGGTATGTAAATTGGCTCTCTAATATTGTGCCAGTTATTAAAAAGAATGGCAAGTTGAGAGTCTGTATAGATTTTAGGAACCTTAGTGAGGCAACTCCCAAGGATGATGCCTATAGGTGATATGCTGATCGACTCAGCAGCAGGAAACGAAATACTAAGCCTTCTTGATGTCTATTCTGGTTACAACCATATTTTCATTGCAGAAGAAGATATTTCTAAAACTGCATTTCGTTGTCCTGGGGCGTTGGGTACCTTCGAATGGGTGATGATGCCTTTTGGTTTAAAAAATGTTGGGGCCACATATCAAAGGGCCATGAACCTGATATTTCATGATTTTATTGGTGAATTTATGCAGGTATACATAGATGATGTAGTGGTAAGTCAAAGACCAAAGCTAAACACTTGGAACATTTAAGATGTTTGTTCGAAAGAATGAGGCTGCATGGTTTAAAAATGAACCATTTGAAGTGCGCCTTTGGAGTGTCTGCAGGAAATTTCTTAGGATTCTTGGTGCAACAACAAGGGATCGAAGTTGACGTGAACAAAACCCAAGCAATCATCAACACAAGACCCCCATAAAATAAGAAGCAGTTACAAAGCTTGTTGGGGAAGATAAATTACCTGAGGAGATTTATTTCGAACCTATCAGGGAAGACGAGAATATTTTCTCCCTTAATCAAGCTGAAGAAAGGGGAAGAGTTCGAATGGAAGGAAGAACATCAAATGACTTTCGATTCTATAAAGAAATACTTAGCCAATCCACCAGTAATGACTCCCCCAGTTCAAGGAAGACCACTTCGACTATATATTTCTACATCTGAAGAAACCCTGGGCAGCATGTTAACCCAAGAGGATGATAGTGGCTTCGAAAGAGTAATATACTATTTGAGTAAAAGACTTAGTGATGTAGAGAAGAGGTATTCACCTTTAGAGAAACTATGTTTGTGCCTTTATTTCTCATGTACAAAACTTAAATACTATCTAAAACCCTCAGAGGTTTTTGTAAGTTTGCATTTTGATGTAGTTAAGTACATTTAATCAAGCCAATACTTCATGGCAGAGTTGGGAAATGGGCATTAGCCTTAACAAAATTTTCTTAAAGTATTTACCTTTAAAAGTAATCAAAGGGCAAGCACTTGCTGATTTCTTAGCCGAACTACCCACGGTTAAAATTAAAGAGGTTAATTTCTTAGGAATTAAACCTTGGAAACTATTTTTCGATTGTTCTAGACATACTAAAGGGAGCGGCATTGGAATGCTGATTATATCCCCTAATGAGGTGATAACTAAAGTAATGTTTAGAATAAAAGGTGAATGCTCGAACAATGAAGTCGAGTATGAGGCATTGATTGTTGGGCTCGAACTGTTATTAAGTTTCGAAATCACTCACATTCATGTGAAAGGAGATTCTCAGTTGGTTATAAATCAATTGAAAGGAGTTTACAAATGCTATAGCAAAAAGTTGGCAAAATATTTTGCCAGGGCTAAGAGTTTATTAGGCCATTTCGAGGAAGTCATTTTGGAACATGTGCCTCCAGTTCAGAATGAAGTGGCCAATGAAATTTCCCAGATAGCTTCTGGTTATAAAGTTAAACCAGAATTCTTTGAGAATTTGATCGAAACCAAACCTCCACTAACTGTAGAGGAGGGGGTGGTTTGGAACTTAGATATGCTGACACCTTCAGATTGGAGGAAGCCTTTAGTGGATTATTTAAAAGATCCATCAAAACCCACTGATAGAAAAATCAAACTCAGGGCTTTAAACTACACTATCCTGGGAGGTGAACTATATAAAAAGTCAAGTGGGGGGCACCTTCTCAGATGTTTAGGGGACGCAGAAGCGTATTTGGCATTGGCCGAGGTTCATGAAGGCATTTGTGGAGCCCATCAGGCAGGAGAGAAGATGAGATGGACGTTGTTAAGGTATTGCTACTTCTGGCCAACAATGCTAAAAGATTGTCATGATTTTGCCAAAGGGTGTGAGGAATGCTAAAAGCATGGCCACATACATCACGCTCCCGCCGCAGAACTTCACTCCATAATCAAGCCTTGGCCATTTCGAGGTTGGGCCCTCGACCTAATAGGTATGATTCATCCCCCTTCTTAAAAAGGACACAAGTTTATCTTAGTAGGGGTAGACTACTTTACCAAGTGGGTCGAGGCTAGTCCTTTAAAAGATGTTGGACAGAAAAAGGTGATAGACTTCATAGAAGAACACATATTTCATAGGTTTGGGATCCCTGAAACCATAACTACAGATCAAGGGACTATGTTTACGGGAAGGAAAGTGACTCAATATGCAGAGTCCAGAAAGATTAAACTCCTCACTTCTACACCTTATTATTCCCAAGCGAATGGCCAAGTCGAGGCCATTAATAAGATACTGATAGGGTTGATCAAGAAGCACATAGGAAATAAACCTAGAAGTTGGCATGAAACACTTAGTCAAGTGTTATGGGCGTATAGAAATTCCCTAAGAGGCGCCACTGTTGCTTCCCCATATAAATTAGTATATGGGCACGAGGTTGTTTTACCTTTAGAAATCAACCTCCAATCCCTTCGAATTCAGAGGCAACATGAGTTGCCTACTCAAGATTATCTTAGCCTAATGTTTGATCAATTAGATGGGCTTGACGAAGAAAGACTAGCTGCGTTAGAAAATATAGTCAAGCAAAAGGAAAGAGTGGCTCGTTTTTATAATCGAAGGGTTAGTAATAAAAGCTTTCAAGAGAGTGACTTAGTATGGAAAATGCAGTTACCCTTAGGAAAGAAATCACCGAGATTTGGCAAGTGGACCCCTATTTGGGAGGGACCATTCGAAATTGAAAAGGTGTTGTCAAATAACGCCTACACTATTCGAGATGTTACTTCTAGTTGCGTGATTCGAGCCATAAATGGCAAACATTTGAAAAAAATACAAACCAATCATGCACGAAGTGAAAATTCATCTTAAATAGATAAACAAGTCTAAGCCAAACATGGCTATTACAACTAAATGAAAAAAGTGTCAAAGGCTTAACAAAAGGAATTGCTAAAACAGATCTTTAGCCTTGAATTCGAGGTAATCTTCCTTAGCCTTTGCAAGAGTGGCTACAAGGGTGGAATGGTCATTCTGCGCCTTCTTCAGGTCTCTAAAGCAATTGACAAGTGTGTTGGAATCAGTCCTCACCACCTCCTTTAGATCTTCTTGACGCTTTCGACCTTGTTCAACAGCATAAGCAAGAATTTCTCTTTCTTTGATCTTCGAAAATATCTGCTTCTGCAGCTCTTCGATCTCTTTGTCAAGAACCCCTAGTTGAGCAGATCCTTTTTCCAAAGTAGTGGAACATGCTTTGAACTGAGTATCATGTTCTATAAGCTTGTTTCTTAATGCACCTTCTTGGCTCAGGATTTCATCTTGTTTCGTTTCGTTGGAATGAAGTTGATTAATGGTTTCAGTTAGAGTGTCATACCACGCACAGAATGCTCCAATGGCTTCGTCCAACTCCATAGGGATGGCTTCAGGAATAGCTTTCAATTCAACCAATACCTCTCTGATTTCCTTGTCGAGCTCATCACTCAGGACTTCTATAAGGTTCTGTGAAAAAGCCAAGTGTCGAATTTTGCATACAGCCCTTGAACTCGATGGTGAGTACTTGATTCAGAAGTCTTGGCACTACGGCTCACCGAAGCAACAGGAAGCGACCCTGCCAATAGTCTATTGATGATGAAAAATGGGTCATCTTCGAGCCGCTTACTAAGTGTGTCAAGGTCAACAGTAGGTTCAGAGGTCTTAGGGGGTGTAAGAGCTCGAGGCTCTTGTTGTTTTGGGTTCGAAGCAGGAGCAATTCGCGGAACCTCAGGCTCTTTCGAAGGAGTTTGGGTAGTAGTATTATCAGGAGGTGTTTGATCATGACCTTCATCAGTGTTTTCAAGAACAGTAAAGGATGGGGTCGAAGGTAGATCACCTTGAGAGTTCTGATCACCCATATCCCTCTGAACTTTCTCCGGGGTCGAGCCATCAGCCTTTTGATGCGCTTGAGCAAGTTGAAGTTGAGGAGGCCCATCAGCTTTGGGGTCTTGGACATTCTCAATACGTTGACCCTCAGGAGCAACTCCTTCAGGCTGCACAATCTCTTTCTCTGAAGCAGCCTTGGGCCCAAATGATTTGACAATGATAACGTCATCGTGATCAGTGGGGTCATTGGGAACATCTTCGTCTTGCTCTTGCTCAGAATCCTCAGTATGATCTTCTTGCTCTTCTTCTTCTTGGGTGTGACCTTCAGAGTGATCAGGGGAATTGACCTCAGGATCTTCAGTGGTAGTTTGACCCCCTGCAGCTTCAAATCTTAGAATCCTGTTCGACCCAGGATATTGCATAGCAAGAGGAAGAGAATTTAAAAAAGTATCAATACTGGAAGAACTAGAACCTGTAGTGCTTCCTTGATGGGTCGAATCTGAGAGTACCTGAAGAAAAGAAGGTTTATTATGACATGCAAGTGAAGAAAAAGTGAAAGAGACAAAAACCAGGGTCTTACCACTTTGTTAGCTTTCAAAGAATGCCTGATATTAGGTGCAAATGCTTGATCTTTTTCTTTGGATTTAGATCCTGCAACACGAAGGTTCGAATGAGAAGTTCGAAGCTAATATAAAATAGGAAAGATAGTTAAAGCACAAACCTTAGTAGTTTGGGGATTGATTGAAGAGCCAGGCTCATTGGCTTCACCACAAGTGGTTTCATCTAAGGTAGGAAGAGCAGTCTCATGCCCAGAAGTAGTCGCTTGCTCATCTGCTTGCTTTGTGCTCGAAGGGTCCCCATTCTGAGTCCCAGCAGATCGAGTTTGAGCAGGTTGAGTTTCTGTTTCAGATGAAGCTGCAGCAGGAGTTTTTCTCTTTCTTGAATTAGTAGGAGCTTTCTTAACAGGAGGTTTCGAAGCAGGCTTCTTTCGAGCAGGAGCCTGTTACAGAATTCGAAGATACATAAAGATAAGAGGAAATACAAGCCTAAGGAAAGATAAATCGTTCGAAACATATGATTACCTTATCTTTTGTAGGGGCTTTCTTGGACTTCGAGGCTCTAGTGGCATCTGTTGGGGTCGTTTCCTTATTGCCCTTAGGAGCTCTTGGTTTCTTGGACTTCGAAGAGTCCCCAACGTCTTTGGGAGCTATAAAGAAATCAAAGGAAAAGTTAACAAGATGCTGAGGAGACAGAGGAAGAAGTATGAGATAATGGTTCACTTTAAATACCTTGTCTTTTTTGTCCCTATGGTTCTGGGTAATCCTGAGTAAGGATAAAGCTCCCAAAGCACACCTCCTTCGAACATGCCATCTCCTTGTAGGAACTACGCCACCAACGATCGTAAGCAGCAGTGCAGTGGCTCGAAGGAGTGAAATCAGTGGGCACGTAAGTAGGAATAGTCTCTTCGAACTCCCTAATCCTCAAAATTACATCGTCCATAGAAGTGCAAGGTGCAATGTTCTGTCCCTTGAAGAAAGGAATAGGGATGTTTTGGCAAAGACCAAACTGCCTAGCTACAAGGGTAGGTTGGTAGTGCATAAGGGAAGGAATTGATTGATCATAATGGGGAAAGATCAGCTGATTTCGAAGGATTTCACTCCACCTTCGATCTTGATTGGCTTGATCAACAGGATTAACACTTACAAGAGGCTCATGGACCCACTTAGGACCACGAGTTCTTTTAGAATAAGGAGTGAGTGTATCATCGAACCTGTCCTAGTCGAAGAAATAAGTCATGAAGGCTTGGATTCGACTAAGATTTTCTGTGGGAGGACAGAGATAGGTGTAAGTTAAACTCTTAACTGTGGGTTGAAACGGGTTGGATACCTCAGTGGAAAGTTTGGCATCTCTTGGAAATATGGCTCGAAGCCAAAAGTCGAGGAGCCAAAAGGGACCATAGAAACCACCCAATGGTTTAAGCTGTTTGTATGAGCTTAAGGCATCAAAGAGGCATAAGTAAAGACGACCAAGGAGCAGTTTAGCTAGATTGATTTTTCTGCCTTAATGAAGGCAAACAGCTAGGGGATAGAGACCATGCGGGACCTGAAGAGACCTAACACAGAAGACAAAATTGGCTAGCCAGAGCTAGAGGAAGGCAATATGCTCCTCCTCAGAGACATCAGAAGATGTTTTATTATGGTTGTTGGCAATAAAGGCTTGAAAAGTCATCTTTTTAGTGTTAATAGGGCCATATTCAACAGTAGAAGGTTTGGTGTTTAGGAGGTAAGTCTCCCCACAGGGTTCGAGACCAGTTATGAGTGAAACATCCAACAATGTAGGGGTAATCATGCCACAAGGTAAGAGAAATGTGCATGTACCTTGGTCCCAGAAGTTCATTGCAGTAAGGAGAAGGTCAATGTCATACTGCAGATGTTCCCTAGACAACTGAATCAAATCAAAGATGCCCAAGCTCTTCCAGAAATCCCCTTTTGCAGCTTGAATCTTCTCCAACAAGCTGAGATAAGTCTTCTTGAGCTGGAAGCTAAAGAGACGTGAGGAAGAAGGTAAGGAGCTGAGGGAGAAGATGATGAGTCTTAAAACCCTGTTACAGGATTAAGGAGGGAAACCAAACACGCATTGGCCGTTACAAGCCCAACTAACGTTAGTGGAAGCCCAAAAGTTCTCAGTCCATATGATCGTGGGAGAGAGAAGTGGAACACGTGAGTGGTTTCCAGGGTGGTAGAAATCTGCCACGTGTAAAAATGCAAAAGCTTCTAAAAATTTGAAGCTATGCATTTTGGGGGGCATTTGTTACTTGATAAAATAAAAATAAAAGTTCGAAGTGGCTAACTGAAAGCCAATAAAGAATACTTATTTTTATTAAAAGGATGGTATGGAAATTACAATGGGATCGAACTAAGTCCCAGAGCTTCGCTATTCGAACCTAACACCATTTCCTATTACATTTTTGTAGATTTGCTGATCCTCGAACCTGAGCTTCGAACGGAGGAAGAAGCACTTTTCGACCTAGGAGTCAGTGTCATGTCTTCGGAAAAGGAGCAAGATATGAATTCGAATTTAAGGGAGAATGAGGTTCTCAACCTTAAACCTTCCAAATGATCCAAAGGATGAGAGCCTCATGCCATCCTCCTCATCTGCCTTCCTCCTCGTCCTCCTCTTCTTCATCTTCCTCTTCCCTCAAGAATCAGAAGATTAGGCAATGGGTTTTGAAGCAACCCAACACCCTGCACCCCTTCCTGGAACCAAGGAGGTGGAAGTAATACCAGGCCATGCATGGGGCTAAGACCTGGGATGTTGGCTGCACTGTTCGACTTAATATCAGGGTCCACTGTGAAGTGACCACTAATGTTGGACACCTTGTCGACCTGAAAGCCAATAGTAATGGCAAGATCAGGTCGTACAGGGCAGCCAATATCAGGGATCTCTCCATTTTCTCGGGGAAGAATAGTGGAATCCAAATGAAGTCTTTCTCTTTTTATAAGGGCAAAAGGCCATGGAAGAGTTAAGAGTGCTACTCTAACGAGCCAATCAAAAGAAGTCAAAGTCACTTTGACCAAGGTGGACGATGGTCAAGATAATTAAGTTGGACGGCTGCTGACTAGCTTTGAAGAGCAAGATGAAGATTTGGATTTCGAAAAGGAAAGCAGAATCAGGAAGAGATCAAATCAAGTTCGAGGCAAGTTAGGATTCGAAGGAGCAGAGCTCTTAGTTAATTCAAAGTTCCTTCTCTAATTAGATTCGAAGCTCTTTCTCCAATTGGGTTCGAAGGAATTCTCATCCATCAGTTCGAGAGAAGATCATTTTCCCTCATGTATTTCTTTTGCTGCTTTAAACGTCTTCCACGTCACCAATGGCAGTTATTAAATGCAAGCTTACCAAGGTACATGTAGAGAACGTGGATCATGGGGAGTTACGTGAAGTCCTGGGAGGTTACCAGCAACCCAGAAACGGTTACCAGGGGAGGCTATAAGTAGGAGAATGTTTGTAAAAGCAAGGGTCCACAACCTGAACACTCTAAAGCACCTTGAAAAAATCCGTAACATCCACCACAACGATCAAGGCAAACCAGCAAGCTTAGAGAGAAAGTTGGGCCTATGCAGACCAACTTTCCATTTTCTTTTTCCTCTTCTTCTTCTCCATTCTTTCTTTATTTTTGTTGTTTGCTTTGCTCTTAGGCACAGATGTGTATGTATGATTCTTGTGTTTTATAGGCTAGGAACCCATGACACTGTAACTGATTCCTTCAGTTGCGTGTGTTTGTAAGTTACCCTTTTCCTTTTAATGCAAGTTAAGGCCCTTTCAGGGGCCATTGTTGCACTACCATTGTTCTATTTTGTGGTAACGTCATGTTTTTACGCTCGAACTGTTTCTAAGATTTCACACTAAGGTAGAACCCACATTAAATAACAAAGGATTCGCATCTCGTCCTAGACTGCTCAGAGATACATTTGTTTGTGCAAAATTCAAGGACAAACAATAAGATATTGTTACATTAATCTTTACAGAGATAAAATGGGTCAAGGACTTTTATTTATACTTTTTTAATATGAGGACTAATATAAAAGATCTTGTTGAGGCTGGGAATGAAAATGGAGACTCTTAAAAATAATTTTATTTGAAAAGTAAAATAATTTTATTTCTTTAATTAATTTTTGTGGATCTTACAATTAAAATCATATCTACTCAGAGACATAATAAAAAAATATTAATTTTCTCAAAAGCAATTCTATGGCCTATAAAAAGAGTTAAAAACTAAAAATTTATTGAAACACAAATCAATACCATACTTTTTTTTATGGAAAGACGGGTCAATAGACCAAGAAACAAAAAAACTGAACCCTAATTACCCACCCCTCTCATGCTAAGCACCGGAGGAGTCAAACAGAAAAGGCAATAAAGCAAAGCTAGGGATTGTGTCAAAAACCCTAAGCCCCAAAGAAGCATTCATCCCTTCCTTCGCGAACACATCCGCCAACGAATTGGATTCTCTGAAGACATGCTTCCAAAGAACCTGATCGAAAGCCTTAGCAGCCTCTTGGAGTTGGAGGACCGGACCGGAACAGGTATGAGAAGAACAACAACCTTCTTCCACCATTTTAATCTCTGTAAGTAGGGACGCAAAATGGGCTTGGCCCGTTGGATCGGTCCGTTTAATGTCCAACGACTTAAATGGGTTGGGTTGATGATACTCCACCAACAGTCCGGTAACCCAACCCGTATAATACATTGAAAAAATAGACTGATGAAATATGGGTTGTGTTATTTGGCCTATTTTTTAATTTTTCCTTTTTTTTTTACTTTTGTTTTTGGACGGGTTAGCATTAACTCATTTGGCCCGTTTAACCCACTCAAATATGGGTTGTGTTGGATTTTTTTGTTCATTCTTAAATTTGAGCTAGCTTCTCCCATCTTGTTTTTTGATGGCCAGCTAACCACAAATCTATATAGGCTGGGACAGGACAACCCATATCACTATATCTAACAGCGTATATACTTGTGGCAAAGAGAGGGGCGGGGGAGCTATTCATCTAAAGGGGCGTAAAATAATAGCATGTTATGAGTATTTTCTTTCCTTGATCATCAATTTTCACGTGCATAGCTATGGGATTATCCTTCGGTTAGGGGGTGGTGGTTACATAAAGTCTTCCCAATAGTAGTGACTATAGATTCAAGCTCTTAATCTTGCAAATAAAATCTGTTTAGAGTCAAAGCCCACTTTCACTATGACCAACTATAAAGAATCATTTTTAATAAAATGTTTATTTTTGTATTATAATTTTATAATTAAATTAATTTTTGTATCAAAAATGACTTTATTTCTCAATTCTAATTATAGATAAAATTATAACATTAAGGTCGAGTTTGGCTCAAAATATCTATATTTTCAAATTAGTATTTATTAGCCAGGGTTGTTCGCGGTTCGATTTGAATCGGTTTTAAGATAACACAAAATCATTCGATCCAATCATTTGCCGTTTTCTCCTTTAATCATCATATCGATTTTGATTTTTTTTTTCAAATCCAATCCAATACGAGAATCCAATTTAAATTGGACTAGGTTAGATCAGGTTTCCATTTTTTTAAAAAGCAATAAATATTAGATAAATGTGATAAAATTCTACAATAATAGTAAACATTCTTATTGGAACTTATATTTATCAATATAAATACAAAATTATACAAATAAGAGAATATGAGACATGAAAACAAATTTAAAATTATTTTAAAATTGATATATCATAGAGATATTAAAATGATATTAGATAATAAAATCCTAAAAAAGTATATTAGTATAAGTAATGTTATAAACATATACTTATAAAAGTATAAATATATAATTATTTTATAAATAAAATATATGTGCATATAAGTTCGTTTGGATCAGATTGGATCGTTTTTCAACATAGGATCCGAAAATTAATCCAATCCAATAATTTTTTTTTGTGATTGTTGATTTTTTTAATTTCTGGTTTAATTCGGTTTTTTCGATTTTTAGGTCGATTTTTACAATTTGCATCGAATTGAATTGGATATCAACACCGTTAATATCACCCCGGCCATTAATACATTGTGAAATCCAAACCTCGACTACTTTAGCTACTTAGTGTCGGTTTGGTTTACGGTTATGCAGAATTGATTTTGATAAATTTATCAAACCAATGATAGAAAATGAATGATACACGATTTACAAATCATGTTGAACGAAAGTGATTTAAAATGAAATTGATTTTCACTATTTCCAACTACAAATCAAACAGATTCTTATATTTATGTTTCAGGTCAATTTTATTTTGTCATGTCTAGATAATTTTTTTTTTTACAATAAGACAACTTTCAGTTTAACTTACTAATTCATTCAAATATATAAATTTACGATAAAAATATAAAACCACCCTAAATATTTATCATTTTATAAATAAGCATCATCAACTTTTACTTTGACTTAATTAATCCTTAATAGTATTGCTACATGACCTTTTATTAACAAATCAAGTTAAAAAATTAATAGAACAAATCCCTTTCAAAAATTTATATTTTTAAATATTAAAAACATATGAGTGTATGAAGTAAAATTTATATTTTTTATTCTTGAATTTTGTCATCTTCCAAACAAGATAACATGTCATATACTTTAAATTTTATTCAAGAATAAAATTGTTATTCTTGAATTTTTTTCATATACTTGAAATTGTAAAAATAAATCAAGATAATGCGTTGTATTGGTTTAGGGTTTTTTATTTTGAAATTATATTTTTTATGACTTTAATATTTTAAATATAAAATTTTGAAGAGTTGAGATGAGTTCCGTTAATTATTTATCTCTATGTTAATGAAAAGACCTTTGCAAGAGTGATGAGAATGTGTTAGGTAAAATTAGTTGAAAGGCTAGATGAAAACTAAAAAGTTAGATTAAAACTAAAAAGCTAGCTGGAAGCTAAAAACTAGTTGATTTGATTGAAAATGTTTGATAAAACTAATTGAAAATGGTAAATGACTTATAAGGACATCATTAATTATTAAATAATGATGAATGAAAGTTATTGGGGGATAAAATTATAATAAATTTTTAGCTAGCAGTTGGAAATGGAACCTTTTTAAAATAAGTTATCTCAAGTAGCTTCTCAAGAAAAGTTAGTAGCTACTTAAAAATGCTACATATCCAAACACTGATGAGTTTCAGCTACTAATTTTAGCTTTCATCTAACCGAAATGTCTTACCAAACACTATATGGATTAATTGGGATAAAGTGAAACTTTATGGTGTCACATAAGGGCAAATTTTAGGAGGATTATTTACTCTTTTTCCCTACATTATTATAAGTAGTTATTATAATTGTGATTTTTAATTAAATTTTACTATTTGATAAGAAATCATAATAAATAATTATTAAAAAATTCTTAAATATTGTAATGAACTTGGTCAAATACTACTGTTATTTAATAGATATGCCCGAATTTTACAAAATTGAAATAAACATGACTCGTTAAGGATAAAATTCTTTTGAGATAAATAAGGAAAAATATTTCGTTATTTAATTTAAAATACAATATGATTTTAGTTTATTAAAATTTAAATATAGATATATCCGTTGTTCTGGACTGCGATAAGGCACGATCAACGTCAACATCGGAAGTAGATTACGACATATAATAATGAAAGTTCCGACATGCATTGTCGACATCTACGCGTCGGAATCTTCTCCATTCGTTCGTTCTTCTTGCATCATACTTCTCAAGTGCATCTGTGGTCAACTAGCCGTTATGCCATCACGGATTACCGCGGTCCTATCACGGCGCGTGCAATCAATCTCGACCAAGCGCGTGAGCGCAATTTCAGGGATCCATTGCAACCGTCTAACGGACTTTCCTGCCAAAATATGATTATAAATATACGGTGGCGTGACTTTCTAGGTACGCTTTTAATTCATACTTACTGAAACTCTGCTCGAGCAAACACTAACTTAGGCATCAGAGTCCTTGCAGGACACCACCAACCGTCGTCTCTCCGCCGCTGAGGACCCTCAGCACCACCGTTTCAGAATTCCTGGAAGATCATTGGCGCCGTCTGTGGGAAACAACAACGCAATTCTTGCAATCTTCCATCCTCTTTCTTTTAATCCCTCAATTCTTGCAATTCTTCAAGATCTTCCATTTCGATTTAACAATAGTAGGAACCAGGAGTAGTTCTTCAGTCGCCGGAGACAACACAATCCCGTTCGTAACCAGTGGAACCGCACCGGCAGTCTTTTCTGCAACCACTGGTCCCGTCTCAGCCACAACAGGAATTCCACCACCGCGTCCTACTGCGCCTCGTCCTCGTCCTCGTTCTCCTCACGGAAGCCTCCCCTGCAACTCCGCCGGATCAACCTTCCTGTGGGGAATTCTTGGAGTTCATCCGCCGCCAAGGCGTTATGCTGGAGCAATAATACGCTCAACGCCTTGAGAAGCTCGAGACAGAGCAACAATTACAGCGACTTCAGTGCCGTTTTAATGAACAAGAAGAAGGCTCTGAACGCCAACCCTCACCACGGCGCGCGTCCAGAGTTTCCCAACACTTGAACATCACACATCTTCTCAGCAGGAGCGTCGACCTTCATCCAGGCCGGAGCGCCACCATCCTTCGCAACCTTCATCACAATCAGTGCATTCAAACTCTCGCCCTCGTAATCATATAGCGCCAATCCCCGATGAATCTCATCATATTCATGACGACAAGGTGATACAAGTCGTCTTACCATTCTCAGAATGCATAATGCTCTTTCCCGTGGACAAGTGTTTCGAAAAGATTCCTATCCCGAAATTATATGATGGAATGGGAGACCCTCTGGAGCACTTGGATATATACGAGTCAGCAATGTCCATCAGGAACGCTACAGGGCCAATCATGTGCAGAGTGTTCCAGTTATCCCTGAAGAAAACCGCCCTCAGGTGGCTCCAGACACTTCCGCCACGTTCCATCAACACTTGGGCCGACTTGAGAGCTAAGTTCATTACCAGCTTTACCACCAGCAAGGTCCAGCCAAAGACTAAGGCATTTTCGAAGCAGATCCGACAAGGGCCTTCAGAATCACTCTTGTACTAAGGAGGCTCTGCTTGTTCAGGGGCTACAACCCGGAGTGCAACTAATGCTGGCCAAATATGGCCTTATTCCACATTCTCCCTTTTGGATTGAACTTTTCAAAAGAAGGTTGTGCACCATGGAGGATTTCTTGAGCAGGGCCGAGGAATATATCAGCCTCGAGGATGAAGAACTTGCCCTCAAAGTGAAGGAAGTTAATCTCGGCCAAACCTCTAAAACACAAGGGCAGAAGAATGATAAAGGTGGCCGACAAAAAGCAAAGGGGACCGTGAAGTATTGGGTTGGTACAACTCCTACGCTCCTTTGAATACATGCCAAAGTAAGATCGTCAATGAAATCCTGAATGTCGAAACGTATGAGGCCGAGATGAGAAGACCAAAACCAATGAAGCCGACATCCTCAACTGATAAATCTAAGTATTGTAGATTTCATAAATCTCAAGGACATGACACTGACCGTTGTATCCAGCTGAAGGACGCTATTGAAGAACTGATCTGAAGTGGAAAACTGGATAAGTTCAAGAAAGTGGAAGGTGGAGAGACTTCCCGTCGTTCTGAGGCTGACATACGTAGGAGCGAATATCGGCATGATGATCATCGCCATGATTCCAGCCGTCATGAGCGCAATAGATCCTGGACCAGTTCACTTAGAAGAGAAAGGTCAAGGTCAAGGCAGCTCGCGCTAGATCGCACTCCGCCATTAGCCTCCATGAGAGATCACTGTGATCAACCGTCATCGTCTTGGCGAAAGTCCCCGGCTAGAGATGAGCGTCCACCTCCTGAACACCCCATCATTTATGTCATCGCGGGTGGTTTTGCTGGAGGAGGTGAAAGCGGAAACGCCAGAAAAAGGCTCTTGAAAGAGATCCTCTCAGCCTCGTCCTCTTCAAACCCGGGACACACTTCTTAGAGGCGGAAGCTACCTCCTCTCAAATTTTCTGAAGACGACTATGGCCCAGTCATCCCGGGACATGATGACCCCCTCTTGATTTCCACTTTTATGGCTAACCATGAAGTTTGGAGAGTCTTTGTAGATCAAGGGAGTTCTGCCGACGTCCTATTTTCTCAAGACCTTCCGGAAATTGCATATCCCGGAATCGGACTTACTACCCTATAATGGCGGTGATTTGATAGGCTTCACCAGTGATAAGATACGCCCAGAAGGTTACGTGGAGCTTCTTGTCACATTTGGGCAACCTTCGATATCTAAAATGACCAAGGTACATTTTCTGGTAGTGGACACTACTTACAACGCGATTCTCGGAAGGCCGACTTTGAATGCCATTGGGGCGATAATCTCCACCAGCCACCTTATAATGAAGTTCAGGAGTGATGAAGGGGAAGTCATCAGCATTCGGGGTGACCAGATAGCGGCCCGGGCTTGTTACAAGGAATCCTTGAAGATCATGAAGTCGGAGAAGCCTGAGCCTCTAGATAAAAAATTGAAAACAATCCATCTTCCGCCGGGGTGATGCTAGCTAATTTGGATATCAGAGAAGATTTTACCGACCTGAGGCCAATCCCGGAAGGAACTTTCCGTCCTCTACAAATTGGCACCAAACCTGATCAAGTTGCCAAGTCGGGATAGGACTCAGCGCGGAAGATGACGAGGCTCTCTGTTCACTGATTCGCCAAAATTCAGATTTATTTGCAAGGACTTCTGCCGACATGACAGGTTTGGACCCCGAGGTCATCTGCCACCGCTTATCCGTGGACCTAAGGATCAAGCATGTCAAGCAAAAATGTCGGAAGATGTCGGCAAAACGAGCTGAGGCCGCACAAGTTTCTGAGCTTGTTGATGCTGGTTTTATTAGGGAGGTCAAGTATATATACCACCTGGTTGTCAAATGTAGTCCTTGTAAAGAAGCCAAATGGCAAATGGTGGATGTGTGTAGACTATACAAATTTGAATAAAGCATGCCCCAAGGATTCTTACCCTTTGCCTAACATCGACCGTTTGGTCGATCAATCTTCTGGTTTCCATGTTTTATCTTTTATGTATGCCTACTCCGGCTATAATCAAATTTCGATGTATCCACCGGATCAAGAGAAGACTACCTTCATGACGGATGGCGCAATCTACTGTTATCGTATGATGCCATTTGGACTGAAAAACGTCGGGGCAACGTATCAGCGGATGATGAACAAAGTTTTCCGGGATCAAATTGGCAAGGTGATCGAGATCTATGTAGACGACATGATCGCGAAAAGTAAGACGGATGCATAACACGTTCAAAACCTCGAATCCATTTTCAACCAACTAAGGCGATATAACATGCGTTTGAATCCCAAGAAATGCACTTTTGGTGTCCGGGCTGGAAAATTTCTAGGTTTTATGCTCACAGAACGGGGTGTTGAAGCCAGCTCGGATAAATGCAGGGTCGTACTTGACATGAAAAGTCCAAACCTCGGTGAAGGAAGTTTAACAACTAACGGGTAGGCTAGCCGCCCTCACCAGATTCATTGCCAAATCGGCAGCCCGGGCATTACCTTTCTTCCGTCTTCTAAAGAAGGGGAAATCATTCTCATGGGATCAAGAGTGCGAAGAAGCTTTTTAGCAGATCAAGCAAATAATAGCATCTTCCCCCACCCCGTCTTAACTTGACCTCACATCAGGGAGGTTCTGTTTTTATACCTTTCAGTGGCCGACGAAGTCGTTGCCGCGATGTTAATAAGGGAAGTGGACGGAAAACAAATGCCGGTGTTCTTTATCAGCAAGGCACTACAGAGCCCGGAGCTCAGGTACCCAAAAGTTGAAAAAAGTGCATTATCCTTGATCACGGCAGCACGCCGTCCTCGGCAGTATTTTTAGGCCCACCAAGTTGTCGTGCGAACTAACTAGCCAATCCGACAAGTCCTTCACCAGCCAGATTTGGCCGAAAGGATGTTGTCATGGGCGGTAGAACTCTCTGAGTTCGGAGTGACCTATGAATTTCGGCAGGCAATCAAGGCACAATCCCTTTCAGATTTTATCACGGAACTTACGCCAACGTCTGTAGTCTCCGATGGATGGTGGGAAGTTCATGTGGACGGATCTTCGAATCCAAAAGGAAGTGGCGTCGGGATATTGCTTGAAAGCCCTCAAGGGGTGATACTTGAACATTCCTTGAGCTTCTCATTTCTGACATCCAATAATCAAGCAGAGTATGAAGCATTGATTGCTGGACTACGGATGGCATCTGAGGTAGGAGCATCTCGGGTGAGGATCAACAGTGACTCTCAAATCACTGTCTCTCAAGTGAAAGGTGACTATCAGGTCAGATACCCTTTACTTTTAAATTATCTTGAAAAAGTGAAGCAAATTTTTTATAGTTTTTTCGAGGTCGAAATAAATCACATTCCGAGGGAGAAGAATGCCAGAGCGGATGTGTTATCCAAGCTTGCAAGCACAAGGTCTTCCGGGAATAACAGATCCGTGATCGAGTAGGTTATCCCTTTCCCTACTGTAATCATGGCATTGGAAACTAGTGAATGTTGGTACACAGGGATCCAAAAATACCTTGAAGACGGCACACTCCCTCAGAAATCCGAAGATGCACGTCGGAACAAAGGTAGACAGCTCGTTATTGTGTGATCCAGGAAACTCTCTGCAGGAGAGGGTTAGCACAACCACACCTAAAATGCATTTTGGAAGATCTTTCCGACTATGTAATGGCCGAGATCCATGAGGGCGTTTGTGGTCATCATCTCGGAGGGCGTTCGTTGGCTCGAAAGATTCTTCAAGCAGGATATTATTGGCCGACTATGGAAGCTGATTGTGCCAGCTACGTTAAGAAAGGTTCATCTTGTCAAAGGCACGCCGACATACATCAAGCCCCTACTGAGGAACTATGGTCAATTAGCCCTGTGGTCCTTCTCCTGGTGGGGGGTAGATATCCTCGGACCATTCTCTGTGACCCCGGGAACACTAAAATACCTCGTGGTTGCAGTTGATTATTTCACCACGTGGATCGAGGCACAACCCTTGGCAAAGATCACGACAAAAATCCTATCCAAATTCATTTAACGTCTGGTTATTTGCAGATTTGGCATTCCACACACAGTGGTAACGAATAATGGAACCCAGTTCACAGATAAGCGCTTCCGTGAGATGCTCTCCGACTTCAATATCCACCATAGATTTTCATCAATGGAGCATCCCCAAACCAACGGTCAGGCAGAAGCAGCTAACAAAGTTATAGTGAAAGGTCTCAAAAAGCGCCTAGATACAACAAAGGGCCTCTGGACGGAGCAACTACCAAATGTCTTATAGGCGTATCACACGATGCCGCACTCAACCACGGGAGAAACCCCTTTCTGCCTTGCATACGGGGTGGACGCCGTGATCCTGGTAGAAGTTGGAGAACAAAGCTTCAGGTTACAGGCATATGATCCCAAGTTTAATGACGGTAGGATGCGAGAAGAACTCAATTTAATCGAGGAGATCCGGGAAAAAGCCTTTATCAGCAAAGCCGCGATTAAACAACAATCAGCACGACATCACAGCAAGAAGGTAATTCTGCGAACATTTGAAGTTGGAGAACCTGTCCTTAGATGGGCAAATGTCAAAAACAAGAATGCATCCCAGGGAAAGTTAGCTAAAAACTGGGAAGGACCTTATAGAATAGTGGCCAAGACCGGCACTAGTGCATACTCTTAGGAGACACTACCAGGGGAAACCATTCCTCGGACATGGAACGCAGATAAACTCCGCATGTACTTTAGTTAAATTCTTTTGTATGCATAACATGTCATTTTGTATCTCGGGCAAGTCCCTTGAGGTTCTCAAATGAGGATTAATAAAAACAAGTTATTCCATAAGAATTTTCAAGATTTATTCCTTGATTATGTCGGATTTAATTCCTCGACCATATCGGACTTAGTTCTTTGATTATTATCGGATTTATTCCTTGATTATGTCGGATTTAATTCCTTGACCATATCGGACTTAGTTCCTTGATTATTATCGGATTTATTCCTTGATTACGTCGGATTTAATTCCTCGACCATATCGGACTTAGTTTCTTATTGTCGGATTTAATTCCTTGACTACGTCGGACAATGTTCCTCGATTCATCGTATTACGAATTTTACATCGACCCCAATAGAATATATGACACGTGCAATTAACGCTTATTTAAACAAGATGAAACATTACAAAATAACATTAATACTCAAGGTATTTGTTCATGTTGTCATCACAGGAAATAAAGAAAATTGTGGTAAAATTCAAAATGCTGAAAGAAAAGAAGGAGAATCTACAAAGGATAACCGGCATCCCGACCCTTCATTCGTCGTTAGTTGGAGGTGGAACCTCTTCCTCATTCATAGCATCTTCCTTGTTGGGACCTTCATCCTTGATAAGTGAAAATCATATGATAAAATGGTATTTTTGCCCCAGTTTAATCCCTTTTTATTTAATATTTGATAAATTGTATTTATTAATCCAAGATTTGAATTTGGTTCTATTTTGATAGAAATATTGCTGATTTTTGCATAATATTGCAAGAATTTGATTTGAAGGAAAGATAGCATTAAATGAGGGAGATATCTGCAAGATTTGAGTTTGATTGAAGACATTCAATAAAGATTTGAAGAAGATTTGAGGCAATTAAGGAGGAGTTTTCACTGCCAATCAAACAAGGATCATGCAGACAACCTTCCCAATTAAATCCAAGATACTCAATAAATGCAAGATTTCATCAAGAAAAGGGAAACAAGGAAAGACAAATCAACCAAAACCAATCTCGGGGAGAGATCAAGATAAAAAGAGAAAGTTTGAAGCTATAGGACGCATTCTGCGCTTCACCCTGTGCTATAGCGCAGGGTGAAGCGCAGCTCTCTGGAACCTGCGCTGTAGCGCAACTTGAAGCGCAAGTCACGCTGATTCTTGCCCTGTTGCTATTTTTAGATAGATTTCTCCCCAATTTTTTTTGTCTTTCCTTAGCCTATAAATAGGACCTTATTGCACCAGATCAAGGTGTGCAAGATTATTGTAATTCAGTCTTATTTCAGTGATAATGCACCAAAGCTAATTTTAGAGTAGGAGGGGAGGAGCGCTTCACAAGGATTGAAGATGGTGACAACATCTTCTGTGGTTTGTATGGCTACCCTGTGTAGTTAACTCTCCATTAGGATTGAATGTAATTGATTCTATCCCCAACTGTATGTAAATTCTATTTTTATTATTTCTAAGCTCTCTGTCTATAATATTGGTAATCTTATTCTGTGCTTAATTCCTAACTTCCGCGCTTGCGCCGGAGTTATAGGCTAGTTTCGACTAGGATTGAGGATGGGGGAGCAGATTCTGAAGAAACCCAAACTCTGATTGAATAAGAGGACTCGATACTTTGTGACCGACACATGAGCGTTACTAATGAGCGATGGGTAGTGACAGTACTCTAGTGAAGGGCGTTTATAGGATTAGGCCATAGTATCGATAGCAAAGGATTAATTGATTGTCAATCCAGGATTGACACATGGATGTATCCTGATGAGTGATGGGTAGTGTGAGTACTCTAATGAAGGTGCGTCTACAGGATTAGGCCTCGTTTATCAATTAGTTCTTTTACAAATGGAATAAAGAAAACAAAATAAGTCGAGGGTAAGTTTTTCGCTTGGGAGAGCCCGCATGGATTATCTTTGAGTGTGTGAGGCCGCTGGTAACTCGGGGTCTTAGCAATATAGTTTGTTTACAGTATTATAGAGTAAACCTAAAATAATAGATAGTTTTTATACGCACAAAGGGTGTGATGATATGAAGTTCAATCCTAATCCAAGTAAAGTGTCTCTAACTCTTCCTTTCTAATTTCATTGATTATTTATCTGTTATTTACTATTTACGCCACAGTACTCTTATAAATCTGTTGTTTTCTCTTGATAAATAGATCACAACTATACGCGAATTGACTGTTCCCTGTGGATACGATAACTCTTCTTACTATTATACTACTGGATTTTTGGTTCGCTTTCCAGAAACCCATCAGTCCTCAACGTCAATCACCTCATTGTTGGGCCCTTTCTTTTCATTAGCTATTTCTTCATTGTTGGGGTCCCCTTGTTCTTCCTCACCTTCATCAGCTTCAAGAATTGGGCTGGCCAGCTCCTCATCGCCGGGTACACTTTCCACATTGTCGCCGGGTTCAAAACAGTACCGCTTACCATCTTGAACCACGCACAATGTGGACATTCCCCGGGTGTTCAGCTCCACCCCGGGATTCAGGAACTTCATCTGCTTAATCGCGGTGTGAAAATACACCGCGGTAGCTTCCTCCCAGAGTTTCCCAAGGCTTTCTATATCCTCATCATCCTTCTCTTTCAGCTCCAGCTCCCTAACCATCTCCCTCAGAGTTTCCAGCTCGGTCTTCGCCGTCTTAGCCTCCTCAATAGCCGTCTTGGCCTCCTTGGTGGCTGTGTTGACGTCGTCCTCAGCCTTCTGTTTCTCCTCGATGAGGGTTTGATTTTGTTGGGTGATCTTAGAGACACTTTGGTTCAGCTTGTCCCATTCTTCAGTCAGCAACTTTACCTGCCTAAGCTCATCCACCTCCAGCTTGGTTGCCACCCGGTTGAACTCTTTCTTCAGTTATGGAAGGGCTGCCAGATCCCTTGTGGCACCAACAAAAAATTGGGCAAGCATGGCAAAAGACATTCCCCATTCAGACGCGGCATTCAAGAATTCCGCCATCTTCTCCGCAGACTTCCCGACAAAGACTTTACGTCCTTCACTGCCAGATGGTGGCGGACTTCCTCAGTCGTCATATCCGAGACTGGGAGGCCGACACCAAACACCTCGGTTCCTTTTCCTTTGTTATCTTTCGGAGGAATTGTGGAAGAGGAACCCTTGAGCTTCTGCTGGGGAGCCTGTTTCACCGGAGCCTTCTTCTCCGGGATACCCTTTACTGGGATAGCATCCGTCTTGGGGCACTTGGCCATTGGTTCTTCAGCAATCTGAGGATCTTTCCCAGAAGCCTCCCTAGCTTCCTTGGTCCTCTTAACTGCAGCGACATTTTTCTTCGCCAGCCTTTCCGCCATCTTCAATATATTTTTCGATGCCATTTCTTCTGCAAAAAGAAGAAAAACAAAGTTAGGTCAAATTTGGATAAATATAAAATGGAATTATAAAGGCAGTCCAACATTACCCAATGTTTGACGGGTTATGTCGCCACCCTCAGCTATCATAGATTGGCAACTCAAAATCTCGTGCTATTTTACTAATGCTTGTATAGCCTCCACAACGTCCTTCTCGGCTTTGGATAGTTCTGCGTAATCCACTACGTACTCCTTAGAAGACCTCTGGAAATGAGATAGATTCCAATACGGATGGATGATCCCGGTTCCATCTTTCCCGAGGACGTTCTCCTTCCCGGTATCATAAGGTCGGACAAACACAAACTTGTCATTGAAATTTTTGTAGGACTCTTGGAAGGCATTGAAGATCTTCCCCCCGGGGCCCGATCGCAGCGCTAGTCACGAATATCGATCCCCTTCTTTGACAGTCAGAGGCCGAAAAAAGTGGAAGAAAACGTCAACGTGCAACTCCAGATCCAGAGCGAAGCACATCAACATAAAACCCCGGATAAAGCCCTAACCGTTTGGATGAAGCTGAGAGGGAGCAACCCCTAAATGCTGGAGGACGTCGAGTTCGAAGTCGGAGAAGGGCAGCGAGAATCCGAGATCCTCGAACAATGTTTTATACATCAGAATAAATAAATTTTCTCGAAGATCTCCTTGAGAGCAAATCCGTGCATCTTCCCTGGGAAGGACCAACTCCCAATCATCCACCTTGCCTGGTTCCACCCATTGTACATGTCGGAAGGCCAACTCCAGCGCCTTTTTAGAACCGTAAGCACAGGATGTGCCAAGGGCCTCCGTATCCACCCAGGTCAAAGACGCCAAACTGGGTGGAACAGGGTAATTGGTAGCTGGTGTGGTGTGAACTTTCCGCCTTCCCATCTCGGACCTGTCCAAATGTCCATACGACAAGTTAAAATCTGAAGATGAAGAGTCTGCACAGGAGTACTCTCGAACTACCCCAGCAAACTCCGCGAACACTGCCTCGGGATAACTCCATTTTTGGAGGATGCGAGCAGTTTCAACTACTGCTTCGCGTTGAGAATTCCCAGCATTGGCCACCCCGGAGGAGTGCCTACGTCTTAAAACCAAGTTTGGGATACTTGGATCCTCAGGCTCCTCAGTAACGACGAAACATTTTCGTCTATTTTCAGCAGCCAAAACCTTGGCTCTTGCCATCGTTATCATGGTGCCCCAAAATAAAAAATGCAGCAACAAACTGCATACAACGCGGGCAACACCAATGGAGCAAGACGCGAGTTTAGAACCGATTTGTGGGGTCGCAGCAACAGATGCAGTGAAGTCACAAAGAAGAAGAAGAGAGAAATTCTTTGGAAATTTTGGAAGACAAATGCGAAAAGTAAAGTCATTTTTAAACTCCCAACGTTTTTAAATGTTTCAAATCAATGGTCAGAATCGTGCCAGACAACAAGGCCCACATGCCCAAAACCTCAAGATACAAACACGTGGAAAAGCGGTTGTCAAATAGGGATGGCAATTGAGCCCAAGCCCTATGAGTACCCGCAAAAATTACCCGCAATGGGTAGGGTAAAAACCCGCAAAACGGGTTTGGGGGCGGGTATGGGCAATAGCCCACATTTTTTCATGGGGACGGGTGCGGGTACGGGCACTATGATGCCCAGCCCGCCCCATACCTGCACTCATATATATAATTATTTAATAAATAATACCATATATAATTATATATAGGGATATATTAATTATATTAAAATATCTAATATATTTATACATATTTTTAAAATTGATATATATATATAATATTACAAATTAAAAATATATTTTTAAAACTATCAATCTTTGTTTTTTTACTTTATAATATATAACTAATTAGTGTTAATAATAATTTTTTACAGATCTTGGATGTTTCTAACACATGATATCCAAATTTATAAAATAGTGTGACGTGAAAGTACATTGTAATATTTAATAAAAATTTTGAACATTAGATCATGTATTGTGTTTTAGAACATTAACGTATTGTGTTTCAATTTAATTAAATCCTTAATTAAATTGTTGTGTCACTTATATTTAAAAATTATGTTTGGACGATCTTCCAGTAATTTTTCAATTGAGATATAATTTTCTTAAATCAATATTTTTTAGTGGGTTGTTAATTTTTTACTCAATAAAAGTGTGGGTAATAAGCGCGAGTACAGGCATATAGGTGCCCAGTGGGTATGGGGATGGGCAATAAAGTTGTTGTCCACACGGGTATGGTGCGGGTATGGGCTTTTTTTTAAAATGCGGGTACGGGGACGGGTACTGTGGTGCCCATAGGGTACCAATTGCCATCCCTATTGTCAAATCAATTGTCGCGTCGATTACATTAGGAACTAAAGAGTCACCATCCCGGATGGCACCTCGGAAGACGTCGGAAAAATCCTCATCTCAGATTTGTCAGAAATTTTTATAGTCAAGACTTGTACTTTACAAGTCAGATAGTTTAACAAAGTATCCGACTTGGGGGGCAACTGTTCTAGACCGTGATAAGGCACGGTCAACGCCGACATTGGAAATAGATTCCGACATAAAATAATGAAAGTTCCGACATGCATTGTCGACATCTACGCATCGGAATCTTCTCCATTCGTTCGTTCTTCTTGCATCATACTTCTCAAGTGCAGTTGTGGTCGACTAGCCGTCATGCCATCATGGATTACCCTAGTCCTACTACGACGCGTGCAGTCAATCTCGGCCAAGCGCGTGAGCACAATTTTAGGGATCCGTTGCAACTATCCAAAGGACTTTCTCGCAAAAATATGATTATAAATATATGGTGGTGTGACTTGCCAAGTACGCTTTTAATTCATACTTACTGAAACTCTGCTCGAGCAAACACTGACTTAGACATCAGAGTCCTTGTAGGTACACCACCAACCACCGCCTCTCCGCCGTCGAGCACCCTCAGCACCACCGTTTCAGAATTCCTGGAAGATCATTTGTATATAATTAGTTTCACTTTAAGAAAAAATTCACCCAAAAATGCTCAAGTCAGTGCTGGCTTACCTATAGTGAGTTGTTGTGGGGATGGCAATGGGTAGGGTTTGGGTAGGGTACTATAGTACCCGTCCCCATACCCGCGTTTTAAAAAAATACCCGTACCCGGACCCATACCCACGTGGGTAGTGATTCTAATACTCGTACCCTTACCCGCTGGGTACTCAAGTACCCGTACTCATTACCCGCACTTTTGTTAACTATAAAAATAATAAATTGATTACAAAATGAAAATTAATTAAAAAATTTGAAAAATAATCTATAGATCATCCAAGTATAACCTATAAAACAACTATGGTATATGGAAGTGGATGAGAGATTAAAACAATGGAAGGGGAAATGGAAATTAGTTCATGTTAATCGGCTATTTTATTGTTTAGGACAAAATTATAATATTTTCAAAATTATAACATTTAAATTAATTAAATTAGTAATATATATTAATGTTTTTTTTATGACTATAATATATATTAACATTAATTTTTTTGGAAAAAATAGTAATTAATAATATAAACATATATATATATTAAATTAATCATATGTATATAAATTACATTAATTAATTACATATATATATATATTATATAAATGCGGGTATGGGTAGAGTAGGGCACCATAGTACCCGTACCCGCACCTGTACCCATTAAAAAGTGCGGGTAATTACCCATATCTGGATCCAGACCAATTTGTTGGGTAATTACCCTACCCATTGTGGGTAATTTTTGCAGATATCCACTGGGTATGGGTCCAATTGTCATCCCTAACTTACTGGTTAATTTATGTTCGGGGACCCGCAGCGGAACGTTAACCTAACAAATAATATATTACCGATTACCTAAAAATTAAAATATAAAACAAATATCAAATTAAATCAACTTATATAAGTTAATGAAAAACATGTGATTCTCTTTGGAGAGACTTTCAGGTTTTCAATGGACAAGTATAATTTAGTTTAAACAAGGAAAAACACGTTTAAAATTATAATGAAGTTTACGTTGAAAAAATATAGATACAGAAACTTCTACCTGTCTGGCAATTTCAAACACAAACCATGCTCCTGCTTTTAATTTGTTTATCACATGAATGGGAAACAACAAAAAAAAAAAGGAGAAATAAAATTGGTGGATCAAAGGAAAATTAGATTTGCTTGAGATTTGAGAGTATCAGATGCTCTCTTTTAGTGAGAAATTATAAGATATAGAAATAGAAATGGTTCGATCTGTGGTGATTTGTTGCATTAGCAGATACAGGTTGAAGGGTAAGCGAGTTTGATCAGTGGAATGGAGGCATATGCTGGTATGCCAATGCTGTCACTTCAGCCATGATTTATATTAAAATAATAAAATGCTAACTGTTGACTTAACAAAAACAAAATTGCTAACTATTGCCTTTAAGGAATTAACATTAGAAAATTTTTGTTCAAGAACGTAGTATTTAATGCTATAATGAGTGTGATTAATTTAACTTTTTATTTATTAATTTTTCAACAAGTGTCTTTAATTAATTTAGATCTTTCGTTAACCCTCCCATGTATTTTAATTAGTTATAGACTCTAGAATTGGCCATTTCACTATTGCACTTCTAGCTTGTTTGAAAATATTTGTGCAGTATAGCACAGCTTAGTGATGATTAGTTAGTAATTATAGATTTATAGTGTAGTGTATGAATTTTTTAAAATTAAATTTTAATATCTTTAATGATTAAATATGCAATATATGTATAAATTATATTTAATTATAATATAATATTTGTGTAATTTCTAGTGGGAATTGAAAGATAAAAGTTTATTTTATTATATGCAAATTACAGTTTCCTCTCAAAGATAAACATGAGTAACATTTTAATCCATTTTAAAATAAATAGGCTTTTTATAGACATTTTCCTCCTTTTATGATAATATATAAATTTAAACCCCTAGAATATGAAATAAAGATTTTGGGTAAAATTCAAAAACTATTAAAATGGGTGTTTAAAACTTCTTTTCATTTAAAGTCTTAGAATTAATAATAAAATGTTCAAAATTAATTATCAACAACATTGAAGGTTGTAAAGAAAGAAAAAAAAATTGTTAGGAGAGATTTGTTTGTACTTACTAAAAATTTTTTCATGTTAAAATAAATTAAAATGTAATATATATATATATCTTTATAAATATGAGTGTATATTTTAAAATAAAAAGAGAAGTGTAATTTAGGTTTTTTTAAGATAGAGAAACCTTTTTATTCTTTATAATTTCAGTAATAAATTGATAAAGATAATAAAAATTTGAGAGTTTAATTTAAATTTTATATAAGTATTAATACCAAATAATTAGTTTGAATTTAAATTTGATATACTCATATTAGTTTAAATTCAAAGTTAACATTTTAATGTGAGGGGATAATTTGAATTTGAAAAATGATAAGATAAAAAATAAGAGATCATATGTAGATTTTTTTAAGGACACATGATTGCTTGTAAAAGAAATTAAGTTTAGTGGAAAAGTGTTTCATGTTTAAGAATGAGAAGTCAATTTTAGAACCTATTTGTTCAAACTTAAAAAAATATTCTTAAATTATGTGAAATAAAAAGTGACTTTTTTTTAGAGATTTTTATGATGATAAGTTAATTTGTATTTGATTACAATAACAAAAAACGATTTTTAACATTCTCTGTTATTGTATTTGATTATTTTGAGAAGTATGTAAGAATAATTTCTTATTATAATCATAATTTTTTAAGATTATTTTTATTTCTAAAATCTCAAATAAAAACATTATAAAAAGTTTTAAAAGTGATTAATTTTAAAAAATATTTGTTCTTTTCTAAAATTATTCTCAAATAAATTCACTCTTAATACTTAAGGATGAATGATAATATCATTTGTACATTATTATTTTAATTACTCATTGTGATTTGCACCTAACCCAATTTGTTACAATGAATTTTAAATGCCACTTGAGGTTTTTGGGGGAGCTAGGTATATCTAATGCCTATAATTAATGACCAGTGGTAACACTATTTAATATACTTTTATTTTTTAAGTAAATTTTATGTGAATTTTATTAAATAAAAATAAACTCATTTTTCGCACCTATATAAATTTTACCCAACTTATTAATAAAAAATATATTATTAACATTTTTTCTCTTATAAAAGAGAACAACAAAAGAGATGACCTCATTAAGTGGCCACACATATGTTATTATGTTAACCAGTAACCACTTCATTTCTGTTATTTAGTGACAGAAACCAATTGCGGATTGAGTAGGAGACAGGGACATGTTCATGCATAGAGCGGTTTTGAGGAAACGGTGGATACACGCATGACGCATTAGCAATCGTAATGGGCGGGTTGAAAATGGACATATCATGAAAAATTGTTCAGTCTTTTTGTGATAAGTATTTTCTTTATTAAAATCATGACATTTGAATTTTTTATTTTTTTTTAAATTTGTTAAGAGAGAAATAAAAAATAATCAATCTAAAAAAGAATTATTTTATAAAAAATAAAATACTACAAATATATTAAAAATTCTCTCGCGCAACTTTGGGAAAAGGAGTCCACTCAAATGTTTAATGGATCTGATGGCGGCGGCGTCGTCTACAGTGGGTTAACAAATTAGTGCACCACTGGCTGAGATGTGTGACCGGTTACCTGGATGCAAGACATGAGTGTATCACCAGTGAAACATACATTTAGGATCCCATAATTATTTTTATTTTTATTTGCCGTTTAGCTAGTCCTCTCTTCTCCATTTAATTACAGAATTATTTTGCAGTGAACATAGAGCAATGCTCCCACGACGTCACGGTGGTGAAGATCTGTTGTGGTGGGTTGAAGGCGTTGTGTTGGGTGTAGAAGATGCACAGTGCGCCGTTTTGCCCCATGCTTCCTACAAGTCTTCCCTTTTTTCAAATCCCTTGTACTGATAGAGTCTTCTTCTTCGGTAATGTCAAGTCACATGTCCCCTGTGCTTCGACTGGTGTTGAGTTTTCTTGTATAGTTGTGATCTCACTACCACAACCCAACTGTCCTGTGCTTTCAACAATGGCGTCTTTTTCGTTTTAGATCCCCAGTACTAACATAGTTTTCTTGTTCTATATCGTTTTCTAGACCAATCACACGTCCCCAGTGCTTGTTGTTTCTTTTTCTGTGCTGGAAATGTTTTTGACAAACACAGCGAGGATTTTTGTTTTGGTTGAAATCTATTTGAATCTGAGCAAGAGTGAAGTCTATTTGATTTTTTTTATTTGCGCGACAAGCTAATTTGGTAGTTCTTTGATTTTCATTAAAATCTCCTACCTTTGCATCCGTTGTCCACGCCTCATTTTGTAAGACGAGGTCCCACTGCCTTAGAAAATGTTCATAACAGACTAGTAAAATAGATCTAAGGTAACTTTTGATAAATGGTAAAAGGGATTTCTGTGCAATTTTTTTAAAATATATTCACTCATTATTATATTCATATTTTACAAACTGTTCCGATAAATTTTACTACTTATTACAGGTGAATTTTGTTAACCACCAGTGAGTCATGGTTTACATAATCCCGTATAGCATGCGTCTAGAGAACTCCGACCAAACCTTGCTGACTTCTTTTATGGACTGAATGTGTTTTTTGGGATATGGAATTGTGGAAATTAAGTACGAATTACAAATACTCTCTTTAGACATATGGTCCCGTTTGGATACACATCTGCAGAAGAACTTCTAGAAGATAAAAATAGAATGAATGAAAGAGGGCAAATGAATTTAACTTCTTCATAAGTTGAAATTAGTTACTTATGGAGAAGTTAAATGGGAGAGCTTTTGGAGTAGGTGGGCTACAAAGACTAATTTCAACTTATGAAGAAGTTAAATGCATTTGACCTATTTGATTGATTCTAATTTTTTTTCACTTAGAAGTACTTATGCAGAAGTTTCATCCAAACTGGCCCATAGTAAATGGAAAAGAGTAAATTTTCATATTAGTCATTGAACTTATAATCGTGGTGTACTTTAATTTCTGATATTTCAAAATGTATTCGTTAATCTCAGACATTTATCTTTGTCATTCACTTTAGTCCAAATGGTAGAAGACATTAATTGACTATTTATGTGTCACGTTAAGTGACACTGTGGTTTCAAATTAGACCCTATAATATTAAAAAATCATTCCCATTAGTCCCTAAAATGGTCATGTGTATGGAAAGACAAGTTCTTATTAACATTATGCAGAATAAAAAGTCATAGCTTCTGTTCACTGTATTCAATCTATATTTCCATTAGATCTAATTAGTTTGTGAGGTCGAGGTATATCTCAACCCGATGTGCTTCTTTTTAGCGAAAACAATTTATTTCTCCTTTGAATTATGGTCGTTGGATTTCGTGCCTTCGCCAAAAGTTTTAACCGTGACCGTTGAACGTGGGAGTTTGTATCTTTACTTTCCTGAGTCTGTTCACTTCTCCTCTCTAACTTCCATTTCCCGCTGCAACCGTTCCCAACATTAAAGTCGTCAAAAGGCGATTTTTCTAAAGTTATGTCTCTTCATTTTGCAAGTTGTGATTCCTCAAGGTAACTCCTTATTACTTGATCTTCTTACTTTGAGGAAGTGTTCCAGGGTTCATAGTTATATAATAAGGGTGTATAGTGCTTAGGGATTTGTTGAGTTGATTTTCATGGTTGGGGAATATGATGTTAATGGTGGGGAAGGTGTTGTTGGTGCATTAATTAGTGGTGTTAATGAGAATGTGATGGTTAGAGAAATGGCTATTGTTGTGACTGAACCTCCATCTCTGGTGCCTGGACCCTCTGGTATCAGGGTCACACCATTACCGGGGCCGGAGGTGATGGGTGGAGAACTTGTACAACTCCAAGTTGAGGAAGTAACTTAAGTTTGAAACAGGAAGAAGGTTTATGGTAGTTTCTCCACAAAGCAAACAGGTAAATAAAAACATTATTCTGGGTCTCGGTCATTGTCGGGTTCATTATGGAAGTCAACTCCAAAGAAATCAAAGAAACAGATTACGACTTCTATTCCTATTCATGGGTTGATCTTGATGTTATGGATATTGGTTCTATGTATAAGAGTGAAGATAAGATCACAGAATTCACTGACGAATATAACTTCATTAAGCCAGGTCTTCCTGGAGTCGTGGAGTGCAGTTGATGTGTAGATGATGATAGTGTTGAGTCTCAAGACTTTAAAAGTCTAAGACACCCCCATAATGAATCTTGATGATAACAAACTAAGTATTGCTTCACAAGACATTTAACAAGTTCCTTTATGTTTCCGATAGTGGCATCATAACTGTTTTAGACATTGAAGCTACCTGAAGTAATTAATCCATCAAAAGTACCAAAGTGACCTAAAGAAGGATGTTGTCTGAAGTGCTAAGGGTTATTTGAGGATAAGCTATATGAAGCTAAAGTAGTTCCTTTGGACTAAGAAAAGTCAAAGTCTTTGCACACTCTCACACACTACTTCAGAACATAAATAACGCAAGACAAAAGGCAACTTTCTGAGTCAGATTCAAAAGTTAAGCGCAAAAGAGGAAATTTGCGCAACAAGTCTACAGTGTTAAGAACAACGTTGCCTACCTCGTACCTTTTGTCAGAGTTGTCTCACAACGGATTCAAGAACATTTAATGTTATTTCTTAACGGACATTTTGAAGAAGACGAACCCAGAAGCCTATAAATAGAGGAACCCATTTTTTAAGCAATAAAGAACCTTCACGCAATTAATAGAAGCAAAACGCTGCAAAAATCTTTGTAGATTTTATACTTTGATTTCACTTGTACAAAAATTTTACATCCTGTGTCTAAACACAGTTACTTGTACAATTTCTTTGAACGAGAACTCATCTAAAAGTTCTAGTTCATTCTTTTCTTGTAAACCCTTAGTGAGCTGAGCCTAAAGAGGCTAGGTGAGCAAAAAATACTTGTGTAGAGCCTAGAGAGGCTAGGTGTGAAAACAACACTTGTGTAACCGAGCCTAAAGAGGCTTGTATGTAAGACAATACATGTAATCTGTGGTGATTAGTTGAAATCCAGAAGCTAATTTTGGCTCTGGGACTAGACGTAGTTCACGGTGGTTGTGAGTGAATAGGATAAATTGCTTGGCTAAGTTTTCTTATCCCTTAACTCTTTATATATTCTTGTATGCTAACCTAAGGGGTCTAGAACTGAGCTTATAAAAAATCTTCATTCTTTAGAAAAACAAAATCAGTTATAAAACCTTTGTCTGAATTTCATCAAATAATTAAGAGAGCTTACTTCAGACAGTCTATGAAAACTTGTCTGAAATTTTACATCAACTTGCTTGTTGTGAAAATTCATCATATTTAAGCAAGAGTTTAAATAAACATAATTCAACTCCCCTTCTTGTGTTTTCCTGTGTATTTATAGATAGGTTGTAACGCCCCCGAGCCGCTTGCAAGAGTGATGAGGGTCCCCACAAACCAACACGAGTCTTTCTAGTATGCTTTGTCCTCACTTGCACACTTTCTGGGAAACTTCCCAGAATGTCACCCATCCCAGAATTTCTCCAAGCCAAGTACACTTAACTATGGAGTTCTTATGTTATGGGTTTCCGAAAAGAAGATGCATCTTGTTGGTATAGTTCTCCACAATAATTTCCTTTAAGCTATCCTCAATTGTACAGTCTCATACCTGCACAACCTCTGGATCCCTCTCATTCGGGTGTAGGCAGGGTTCATCCATGTGTCCCTTTCTTGCTTAGAAGCGTGCCAGGAGCCGCTCCTTGTCCGTGCCTCTTTGCACCAGCGATCACTCCCCGCCCTCATCAGCCTCCGGCTCTCACATTCCCACTAGCTTCTGCCTGGTTCCTCCCCAAACCACACCGTACTAGGAGAGGCTCGGCTCTGATACCATTTGTAACGCCCATGAGCCGCTTGCAGGAGTGATGAGGGTCCCCACAAACCAACACGAGTCTTTCTAGTATGCTTTGTCCTCACTTGCACACTTTCTGGGAAACTTCCCAGAAGGTCACCCAACCCAGAATTTCTCCAAGCCAAGCACGCTTAACTATGGAGTTCTTATGTTATGGGCTTCTGAAAAGAAGATGCATCTTATTGGTATAGTTCTCCACAACAATTTCCTTTAAGCTATCCTCAATTGTACAGTCTCATACCTGCACAGCCTCTGGATCCCTCTCATTCGGGTGTGGGCACAGTTCATCAATGTGTCCCTTTCTTGCTTAGAAGCCTGCCAGGAGTCGCTCCTTGTTCGTGCTCTTTGCACCAGCGATCACTCCCCGCCCTCATCAGCCTCCGGCTCTCACATAGGTCGTGTTCTCGTTCCTCTAAAGAGTCTTGTCACCCTTTTGACTTTGTTTTTGACACTTTATTTAATTGGCTTAAAATGAAAATTCATTTTAGTTATTTCCAATTCTTCGTGCTGAGATCGTTGAATGTTTCTCTGACCTAACTTCATCCTAATTCTTGGGCATTCATTAGAGGTTTCGAGATACTTTGTAAAAATTTTGGTTTCAAGCCTACAGTTTTGAAGTTTTTCTTCTTTTTTCAAGTCAAATCTACCAGACCTTTGGGTAACATTTCGATCAATAGCCATCCTGGTAAAAAATCCTTGAGGCTCTCACTTCTTCTTAAAAGAAGTTGAAAGATAATTTTTTCTGACTTCGAAGTGATGAAGGTACTTCAAAATTTATAAGGATAAGAATGGTAATCTTTTGTTTCCTCTTTATTGATCTCCTCGTTCCAATGACATACTAGGGGTTGATCGTAGTTATTTATCAGATACGGAACTCATATAGCTCAACTTTCTGAAGGATCACACTCCTCTTAAGTTCTTGAAACTTATTGAATTAGAGGATGACATCGAGAAGCTAAAGAAATATATTGGTATGATATTATGTTATCCATTCATATTTTCTGGGTAATGTAGTTGATTTATATTTTTTAAAAAAAATGTTATGCAAATAAGATGACTGATGGGATTTAGGCAAGCGTACCAAAATTCTAGCAGTATAATAGTAAGTAAAGATTATCGTATGCACAGGGAACGGTTCAACTCGTAATGATTAGTGATCAGACGATCAAGTATGAAACTATTTTTGATGATTGTTGTGCAGAAAATAAATTGCATAAAATAAATGAGATGGTAGAGATAGAGTAAGATAACGTTACTTGGATCAGGATTGAATTTCGTATCATCGCACCCCTTACATATGTGAATTCCAATATTAATTAAGAACATATTTCTATGATACACTAGCCAAACTATATTATCCCATGCCGGTTCCCCATATCACGAGATACTCAGAAATAGTTCATGCGGGTTCTCCCAGGAGAAAAATTACCCCGACTTGATTGCTCTACTTTTCCGTTCATTAACACTATCAATTCACCGTATATTCCTATAGGGACTACTATGAAGAGGCTGTCACATTCCAATTCTTCAATCATCGATTCCCCCTATATTCCTATAGCGATTACTATCAGTACTTTTACCAATCAGAATTCAAGTTCCTATTCCTAGGCTCCCCCAAACTCACTGTTAATCTTATAGAACCATATGTCACACATGCATCCTATAAAACTAACCTATAACTCCGGCACAAAGGCGGAAGCTACGCATTAAGTAAAGTATAAAAGTACCAATATCATAGAATAGGAATTCATAATTAATAAAGAGAAGTTACATACATTTGGGGATTAAATCAACTACATTTAATCCTATTGGAGAGTTTAGCTACGCATGGTAGCCATACAGACCAATGAAGAAACTGTCACACTTTTCTTCAATCCTAGCTCTGCTCTGCCATCTCTCTAAAAGCTCCTCTATCCTAGGCTCTCTCCTCTCTCCTTTTCTATGATTTTTACAAAGGGTCCTATTTATAGAGATTGGAAAGCTATCTGAAATCTGGAAGGAATCTGTTTTGAAATCAGATTAGAAAACAAATCCGTGTTCCTGCGCTCAGCGCATCTGAAGCGCAGGAACCAGAGAGGAATCCTAATAGTTACGCTTCACCTGCGCTGAGCGCAGGTGGAGCGTATTTCTCGATCAGCTTCTTTTGATTCTCTCCCTTTTTTAGCTTGATCTCTTCCTGATTTTATCTTTGTTTGTTTGGCTTTCCTTGTTTCCCTCTTTTTTATCTGATTCTGTGTTTATCTTGACTTTGAATTTAAATTGGGAAGCTTATCCGCAGAATCCTTGTTTAAATGGTTGTCGATCTTATCTTTATTTGCTCTCATTTAAACTTCAAATCTGCAGATCCTATCCTCAAATAATGCTATATTCTTTTCTCATTCAAATCTCTCTCATAAATCTGCAAAATCAACAGATTTTCTATTAAAATAGCATCAAATTCAAATTAAATAAACACAATTATTACAATTATTACTAAAAAGGGATCATTTTGGGGCATAAATTACTATTTTACCCTTGATAAGTGCAATAAAAATACAATATATCATATAATTGACACTTATCAAATACCCTCCAACTTAACTTCTTGCTTGTCTTCAAGCAAGAGACCTCTTTGCAATAAAAAATCAATTCAATCCCCCTGTTGCAATTCTCAGAAATAAGGACAAATTTTCATCATCTATTTATTAGGCAGAAGTCACTTTCCAAATATTAGAAAAAAAACAGAATTAAGGAATATTACCAATGCTCAATTAGAACAGGATACAAAAACTCAGCTAAACTTTCTCAAAAATAGAAATTAAAACAGTAAATGATAAATTAAGTAATTCTCTCATGCTCACGGGTAAGTGTTTCCCTCAATTTTTCCACCACAACTGAACAACTAAAATTGATAGTCGTTTCTAATTTCTAAACATGCACATGGTTAATATGGATCAAAAGGTCTTTTCTTGGTTGTAATGAGGCTGAGTTATCAAGAAATCATGGTTTTTCTGGATAAGCAAAAAAACACTTAGAATAGAGAGCATCTTTTGATTTTTTTTCTTGAACTTGGAACTTCTCTCCATTCTCCATCTCATTCTTGATTTGTCTCATTTTAGCTGGCCTCTTTCTTTGTTTGAAGATGCAGACCCCCCAACTTATTCTCTTTGATTCACTTTTTCTTTTTTATTTTTGAGGGAGTGATCTTCTTTTGGTTTCTCGTGTCTGCTCTTTGTATTTCTTGACTTTCAAATCACCAACCTTTTCTTCCCATTATATCAAGTTGCACCTTGCTCTCTATCCCAAGTGTGTAAGGGACAGGATATAGACATCAATTATGTCTCGGGTGCATAAGAAGAAACATTAAAGCTCAAATGGGTTGCCAAAAAAAAATTGGAAAATTTTTATCAAGGGTTGTTTTTTTTTGGCACTGAGCAAATAATTTAAAAACAAAAATTGCCTTTATCACTTCCATATTTTCCATGAGCAGAATAAAATCCAAAAACTCAATCAATAGCAGTTGACAAGCAGCGGTGAAAACTCTCAATTTAAGTGTTTGGACTCTCAACTCACCGGCTTTTGGCTAAATTCCTTGATAAAGCACTTACTAGTTTTAATTAACTATCCTGATAGGTTTTCCTGTGAAATATCCTAATCCTAACTGATTATGGAATTAATCACAAAACCCTTTCTTCTTTCCTAATCTGGTTAGTTAAACTGCCTAATTTTAGAGGATTTTGAAAAATATACCTTTAAATCCCTATTTTCCTAATTTCTAAAAATTTTAAAAATCCTAAAAATTAAAAGAAAAAGAAAGAAAATGCTGAAAATGCACTGCATCAAAATGTAATGTATCAGTGGGGTATATATACAGTACATATCCAGAATGATCAAATAAAAGAGAAAAAAAAAGAAAATGAAAAAGAAAAGAAAAGCACCAAAGTAAAAAAAAATCAGTCTGCTCCATCTCCATCAGTTGCTCCATCTCCAGCTGCTCCTCTCTCTCCCAGAAAAACAGGCCTATCCCTAGGTCACTGCATATATGCATGGAACTCCTCCAGAGTCATGCCAAAATCTGGATCATGCCTGGAGCGGTACTAGAACTCCTAGATATGGGATAAACCTCTGGCAATGGATGCATTCTGGGTGAGAATGTGATGTGCCCAGAATGGGATAGAGGCGTCTGCCGGTGATGCTGGTGGTGGTGTCTGTGCTACTGGTGGCTGCTGCTGCTGCTCATCCTCATCATCATCCTCCTCCGGGATGCAGTTGGCTTCTATATACCCTCTGGTCATGGGGTTCAAGATGCGAACCGAAGGGAACACCTCAACATCCCTAGAACTGCATAGGGCTGTGATAAGTGAAGGAAAGCCCAAACTAATCCTGGAGTTGGCACTGCGGCGCCCCACAGAAGATACAAAGTCTGCTATCTTCTGTGCGATGATACTGGAAATATCTATGTCTGCGCCAGTGATGATGCTGTAGATGAGGTGGGCTACTGGTAGGGGTGGGAATAGGCCAGCCGGCCTGTCAGGGGCCTGTTTATGGCCTGGCCTGGCCTGGCTCGTTTATTAAAAAGGTCAGGCCAAGGCTTCTTAAAAGGCCTGTTTAGTTAAATAGGCCAGGCTTCAGGCCTATGAAAAAGCCTATTAGGCTTAACAGGTCGGCCTGTTTAATATAATAATATATAATATATTAAATTAATTATATAAATAACTATAAATATAATTAAAAAATTTATAATATAGTAAAAAATTAGAATATATTAAATTAATTATATAAAAAAGTCAGCTTAAAAGGCCTGCTGACCTGCATAGGCTTATAGGCCTGTTGGCTTGTTGGTTGGTCTTGTTATAAAACAGGCTTCTAAACAGGCTTACAGGCCAGGCCAGGCTTTTTCGCAGGCCAGGCCAAGCCTTACAAAAAGGCCTGTAACAGGTAACAGGCCAGGCTCAGGCTTAAGAATTATGAGTCAGGCCATGCTCAGGCCTGCCAAAGCCTGGCCTGGCCTGGCCTGTTTCCACCCCTAGCTACTGGCATGGTGACGTCTGATACATGATTGGTGGGCTGGATGTTAGCCAACACCAACACTATCCACATCCGCACGATGTCCCTCATGTCGCGCCTATAGATGCGAGCAGCATGTCCATAAACATTCCTCTCGAAGGAACGTCCCTGCAGGCATAGGCTCTCTGCGATCTGAGTATCTAGGGGATCATTCCCATAGACCCCCACAACCCTCATCCTCTCACGATGCTGACACTCCATAAGTCTTCTATCCTCAGGTCCTGGAAATAATAAGAGTTTGTTGATCGCATCACGATCATAAGAAATCACATGCCCTTGGACATAAGGCTGCCGCCTCACATCAATGCCATGGTCTCCAATGGAATTGGCATAGAACTCCCTAACAATGTCAGGGTCAAAGTGTGTGTCTGGACGGCTGAGGCGGACCCAGTTCCTCCTGTGTATCTCAGCTCTGAATTCCTCATATTCGCCAGCTGCAATGACACTGGCCTTTTATTGATGAAGTTACAGTCCATCAGTGAACTGTAAGCCTCTGAGGACTTAGCGTCCTTGAATCTGTGAGCATCAAACTCTAGGTCCTCTCGAGGTGCCTGCCTGGCTCTCTTGGCACCTTTGTCCTTCCTAAAAGTTCCTGATGCATCCATTACCTTAGTGTGTGCCATCTGCAAATTAAAAATTTAAACCAAGATTATTCACGCAATTAAAATAATAGATTACTAATAATTAATGAAATAAATGTCCAATTTAATTTAAAAATCAAAACAATCAACCAATCAAGCACTTGCACAAAAATCTTGATTTTAAAGTTACCCAATGCCAAATAATTAATTTATTAAGAGCATGCTAAAGTGATCAATTAAAGCAAGCCCTAATTAATTTTTAAACAGGGAAAAAATTGGTAACAAAAATTAAGCTAAAAAATCATGTTATCAGTAACATGTAATAAAGCACAATTATTCAAGTATGGTCATGCAAAAATAGTCCGACATAAACTGAGCATACATGCACCAAACATAATAATTTGCAATAATTCATTGAGCACTTCAAAAACTACCACCTAAACATATTAAAACACACCATAAAGCATACCATAGTAGCAAACATACTAAACTAAGACTCTATTGACAAATTTTTCCTAATCTAAAGGGTCCTACGAGCCTAAGTTCTCTATCCTAAGGTTTTGAAAAACTGAAAATTTTAATCGGTGTAAAATGAATAAAACTATAAAAAAATACCTGGTGTAGCTTTTGAAATTGAAAGGAAGAGGATTTGGAAGTAAAAAGGTCGAGAGAAAGGATGGATTCTCAGAGAAAATAGGAGTTTAGGAGTTGAGGGAAGGTTGAAATGACCTTCCCTCACTCCAGAATTCAAATAAATCCTGGAGCGCGCATGTGCATTTCACTTTCGCTTAGCGAAAGTGCAGCGCGTGCTTCATAGAATATGAAGCGTGTCGCTTCGCTTCACCCACGCTTAGCGTAGGTGAAGCGTAGAAAACAGAGAGTAAATTTATAATTCTGCGCTTCACCTACGCTTAGCATAAGTGAAGCGCAAAAAACAAAGACAAATTATCAAATCTGCGCTTCACCTGCGCAAAGCGCAAGTGCAGCGCAGAAAACATAACTGAAATTCCATTTGCTGTTTTCTGTTGCTTCCTAATTTTAACTGTTTCTCATCCATTTCTTAATTAAATCAATCCAATTCCTAATAATTTCTTATTCTACACAGGCATTGACTCTAGCACAAAAAATCAAAGACAAAATAAAAGAAAAGAAAAATTAAAACAAAAATGTCGGGTTGCCTCCCAGGAAGCGCTTGTTTAACGTCTGATGGCTCGACGCCTGGTTCTCTCATGGTGGCCTCAATTGGAGGATGATGGTTGACTCTGTTCCAGTTCTTCCTTTTAGTTCCCATCCTCCATGCCAATTCCTTATTTTGTTATCATCTTCATCACTATCTTCCTCTGTGTCTGATGTTGATCTTTTCCTCTTCTTGAACCTGAACTCCATGATTAACTCTGGCTGCTTAACTCTCATCCTTGGTTTCCTTAGAAATCTAGAAACTTTTTTCTTCTTTTGCTCCACATTATCTGGAGGAGCCTCTTTCTTTCTTACCTTTAGCAGCTGAGATTTAGATTTAAATTTATAGATCCCATCAGTAGGATCTATTTGTAATTTTTTTGGAGTTTTCTGTACTTGGGGAATTCCTCTGTCAATATGAAACACAATGCTCTCATCTTTAGAGCATAATTGGTATTTTCTTCGATCAACATCCACTATTGCCTTGGTAGCTTTCATGAAGGGTCTTCCTAAAATTAAGGGGACATCAGTATCCTCCTCTTCCATCTCTGCAATGTAGAAATCAACAGCATATACAAACTTATCCACTTTGATTGGTAGGTCTTCAATTATCCCATATGGGCTATGGGTGGACTTGTTTGCAAGCAATAACTTCACATTGGCAGGCTTGACCTTCAAAATTCCCAGCTTGTTAAAATATGACAGCGACATCAAATTGATGCTCGCCCCAAGATCCAATAAAGTATGTGTAGCTGGTTAATTACCAATAGAAAGTGGTACAATGAACTTACCTGGGTCAAGTGACTTACCTATGGTGTAGACCTCTTCTGGTTCTTCTTCTTCTTCTTGCAAGACTGCTTCTTCTGACTGTTCCTCTTGTTGAACACTCTTCTAGACAATCTCTTCTGTGGGCAATTGCTCTTCAAAGGTGATATTTTCTTCTATGTCACTTTCCTCTGTCTTGTTGCCATCAGTAGCAATCAAGTTGCAATGCTCCTTTGGATTGGTCTGAGTGTTTGCTGTGAAATGGCTATTCTTGTGTTCTGTCATCTCTTTTGCTAACTGGCCCACTTGACTTTCTAATGATTTGATTGATGCTTATGTGTTCTTCCTGAATCCATCAAATCCTTGTAAAAAAGCATCAATCTTCTCTTCCAACCCGTTCAATTTGTCATGCGTAGATGGTTGTTGCTGCTGATATGGTGTCTGTCTATTTCCTCCATTCTGCCCCCATCCAGAGTTGTTTTGGTTATTTTTCCATCCTTGAGAGTACCGATTGTTGTTATTGGAGAAATTTCCTTGCCTCCCCTGGTTACCCATGAAGTTGACTTGTTCAGCTTGATTTTCTTGGTAAGAGCAATGAACATTGGGATGGTCACCTCCACAAAAGTCACAGATCAAAGGTTGGGTTTGAATAGGTTGAGATTGGACAACTTTTAATTGTTGAGGGAGTGCTTTTAATGTTTCAGTGAGTGCCTCTATCTGTCTTTTGATAAGCTTGTTCTCTGCTAGAATAACATCACTACTATTGAGTTCCAACACTCCTTTCTTTTGTATTTGAGCTGGTTGTCGTCCACACTGAGCTTGCTGATCATTTTGAGCGAAGTTGTCAATGATTGAGATTGCTCGCTCTGCATCCACTGATAAGATAGTTCCTCCTGCTGCAGCATCTATGGAAGATTTGGAATCCGGCCTGAGTCCATTGCAAAAAATGTTGAGTTGAGCAATATCATCATAGCCATGATTAGGGCATTTGCACAGCAAAGATTTGTATCTCTCCCAGGCTTCACATAATGGTTCATCTGCTCCTTGCCTGAATGTGGATATGTCTAATTTGGCTTGTATGTATTTGCTTGGTGGAAAGAATCTCTTCAAGAATTTGTCTTCAACCACTCTCTAGTTGTTCAGACTTTGGTTTGGATGCGACTTCAACCACTCCTTAGCTTTACCTATCAATGAGAAAGGAAACAACCGTAAGTATACAGACTCTAAATCACCTTCCTCAAAACCCATAGTGCCAATTAATTCATAAAAGTTTGAAAGATGTGTATTTGGATCCTCATGATCTAATCCTGCGAATTGATGAACACTGATAAGATTGAGGTGTGCAGCCTTTAATTCCAAGGACTTCGCTGTTATTGGTAGAACAATGCTTGAATAATGGCAAGGTCCTTGATGCATAACATATTCTCCCAAAGTTCTTCTTCTTGGTTGTTCTTCTTCCATATTTTTGGGTTCTTCCTCAAGTCTCCTTCTTCTCCTTCTCCTGTTTCTACTTCTGTTCTTCCTTGATGCCCTTTCTATTTCTGGATCAAATTGTAGCTGATTTAGGGACACCTGGCCTCTCAAAAGCATAAACAAGAAAACTAGAAAAGGGTAAGTGTGGAAGACAATTTTTATAAAAAGAATAAAAAAATAAAAAGAAAAATTCCTTAAAATTCCTAAAAAAATATAAAAATCTAATTCTAAGATAGAGCATATACAACTTGATAGTTAGACCTCCCAAGTCTATACGAATTGGTACACCGTTCCCCGGCAACGGCGCCAAAAATACTTGATGGGATTTAGGCAAGCGTACCAAAATTCCAGCATATAATAGTAAGTAAAGAGTATCGTATCCACAGTGAACGGTTCAACTCGTAATGATTAGTGATCAGACTATCAAGTAAGAAACTATTTTTTATGATTGTTGTGCAGAAAATAAATTGGATAAAATAAATGAGATAGTAGAGATAGAGTAAGATAGCGTTACTTGGATCAGGATTGAATTTCGTATCATCGCACCCCTTACATATGTGAATTCCACTATTAATTAAGAACATATTTCTATGATACCCTAGCCAAACTATATTATCCCATGCCGGTTCCCCATATCACGAGATACTTAGAAATAATTCATGCGGGTTCTCCTAGGCAACAAATTACCCCGGCTTGATTGCTCTACTTTTCCGTTCGTTAACACTATCAATTCACCGTATATTCCTATAGGGACTACTATGAAGAGGCTGTCACATTCCAATTCTTCAATCATCGATTCCCCCTATATTCCTATAGCGATTACTATGAGTACTTTTACCAATAAGAATTCAAGTTTCCTATTCCTAGGCTCCCCCAAACTTACTGTTAATCTTATAGAACCATCTGTCACACATGCATCCTATAAAACTAACCTATAACTCCAGCACAAAGGCGGAAGCTACGCATTAAGTAAAGTATAAAAGTACCGATATTGTAACACCCGCATTTTTGCCTGTATGACTTATTGTGTGAATTATTGAATTTTGAGAGATTAAATTTTTTTTAATCATCAAAATTGATTTAATTGAGGTTAGGAATGAATTTCCTAATTTTCTGGAATTTTTGGAAATTTTTGGTAAATTTTGGAATTTTGGTGCAAAATTACCATTTTTACCCCTACTCTTTCTGGAATCGGGCCCGAGTACTCTTGATCCGGGCCAGAAAAATCTGCATCATCCTTCCTTATCCCTCTCCGAAAGTCGTGAGTGTGTGTGTGTGTGTGTGCATGTGTGACACTTGTTAGTTTCTCACCTTTCTAAAAGACATAAAGTGACATAAAGCCTTAATTTTCATAAAACCAACAACACTTGTCCATTTCTCCTTCCACCTTACATGCAACAAAATTAATTCCTTTCTCCATTTCTCCCAAAGAAGGCCGTGAACCCCCTCCCTCTCCATTCTCTCCAAAGAAAAAAAATCTCCATTTTTCCTTCACATTTCAAGAGAAAGGTTCCATCTTTGAACCTTGATCTTCAAAAAATCTAGCTTCCAACCTTGTAGAACCTTGCTTTGGTGATCAAAAGGATCTCAAAGAAGGAGTTGTTTGGGTTTTGATGTTGCACCTTTTCAAGAAGAGTTTTCCTTAGGTAAAGGGGCGGAGAACCTTGAACTCTAGTAGGATTGGTGACTAGAGTTAAGGATTACCCTTGATCCTTGTCCCTATCCCTTTTTCTTTTGTAAAAATGAATTCTTGGAAACTATTTCCTTGAGGAAATGGTTCGGCTGTTTGCATGTGGTTTGTACGTTTGTTTTAGAAATTTTTATGATGCTTGAAATGTGCTTGTTTGGTGATTTTGGATGCATGCAAGTTATGAAATTGGTTGGAAAGAAATTTTTCCCGTTTTTACATAGAGTTGCGACTGTAAAATAGCGACTGCAGATTCATTCATCGTTGGATCGGGACGAAATTTTGACAGCTGGTTCAGGACACCTGGTTCTTCATTTTTAACAGTTTGATCGTTGATACGAAGTCTGGGTTGGGAGATATTTGTTCGCACAGTAGCTGTATATTTAGGGTTTTATTGATAAAATTGCTTGATTAATGTGCTTGTGGATGACTATACTTGAATTAGAGAATTCTTAGGAATTGTTGGAATTGATGATTCTTGATGAACATTTTTAGTGTTCATATTGTGTTCTTGATGTTCTTGAACACATTCATGAGAAACTCATGAAAGAACTTGGTTTGATCTTGATTTGGTTAAGAGAAAAGTGTAAAAGTATTCATGGGCCCTAGTGGCCCAATAAGCAAAAAAAAAAAGAAAATTCAAAAGATGCATCAAAAGTCAACCAAAAACATTTCATGGACTTGGGCTTGGATTAGAGTTGGGCTTCAACTCTAATCCAACCTATCAAGGCTAAAACTTAGAAATTAATTAGTGGGCCTAACTAATCCAATTTTTCTAAGTTAATTAATTCAACCCACTTAAGTTAATTAAGTGAAGAGTAACTAATTAAGACTAAAGTTAATTAATCTTAATGAAGATTTACTTTAATCTTAATCATTAATTACTAATGAAGTATTAATCAAGTAATTAAGACTTAATGGTGATTAAGAACTAATTAATTGTAATTAACTTTAATCAATTATACCTAAAAGCTTAATATAATATTAAGAAAGAGATTAAGGAATAATTAAGAATTAATTAGGATCTTAAGTAAAGATTAATCATAATTAAGGGTCAAACCTAATCCTAATTAGACATACAAGATGAATTAAGATAGGTAATACTATTTATAAGACACACCCATAAGTCTTAGTAAACTATAGGACTTAAGTGAAAGCGATCACTGACTTTAAGAAAAACATTAGTACAAATTAACTTAAAAGTTTATAACAAATACACTCTTTTTGCATAAGACTTGAGAAGCTTAGTGAGAGAGTGCGGTTTTGAACCCGAGATGGGGTTTGGTTTTCCTTGTGAAGGAAAGACATTGAATCGGGTCGTACCACGAGGAATGGTGACGTGGAATGATTCAATGGGCTTTACCTGTAAGGATGTGTATGCTGAAAAGCATTGATTGTGTGACATGCATCATAAAGCATTGATGATGTTCAAGTTTGAAAACCTTACGACCTATATGGCAGTGACACTTGGTACAGTGGGAAACTGGTTGGGACGGGTGCACTGGGTTTTGCAAAGAACTCCAGCGGGTCCTGAAATGGGACGCCAGGCCTGAGGATAGTCGAGTTCCAGAAAGGCTCAGGTGACGTAGGCTCGCACCCTACTGTCGAGTACGAAGGGGATCAGGCTCGACTATCCTGTCGCTCTAAAGGTTTCGGGGTCAATAGAGATTGTCTGGAAGACGGATAAAATGATTGGCCAAAATATATGAGCAATGCTCTTTGTACCGGCGCTAGTACAGATTCTAACTCCTGATACATTGTGCATATATGGTCGGGCAGTTGCTGTTGTGCTCTGCATATGGTGATGTTTCCTCGGGCCCTCATGCATTAGCTATAGCATTGTAGTCGCAAGGCATGCAATAGTTTGTGTGCGTTATGATGATGTTATGTATATTTACTTGTTTGGTTGAATTGTGTGAAATTCCTGTGTGTGTGCTCTAGTGCATCATATCTTATGTTTTGTGAGTTCATGTGATGTGTTCTCACCCTTCCTTTCTGTTATTTGGTTATTGTATCTCTTCCGCTACGTCGATAGCTGGCATCAGAGATCCCCACTATGTCGCCGATGAGAGTGCAGCTGAGCTGGATGCCCAGGGGTACCTGGTGGGTGACGGACATCCCCAGTAGATGCGTGTCCACCGGGGAGGTTCATGTTGTTATCACTCACCCCAGCCTCCCGTTAGTTCCAGAGATAGATTTCGTCGTACCAGTGACTCTTGAGTTTCCACGCCACCAGGGTTAGTGCGTCATACGAATTACCGCCGTTTCCACTTTCGTACCGCTTCTTCAGTAACTTTTCGGTCGTCTCGGATTAAAGACCTGGTGGGACCTAACTCCCCCAGATATTCGCTTGTTTCAGAGGCATCGGGTTCATAGTCTCTGCGTTCTGACGCACGAGACCAACCTCTCTCAGAGGAGTTTGAGATGATCACCATCAGGGACACTCAAAGGAGGAGCCAGAGGGTGATTACTATTGAGTCGAGTGACGACGAGTAGGATAGTGTTGTTCGAGTCTAGTTAGTGGCAGCTTTGATTTGGCGACCTCTTCTTTTGTATTTATTGAGGTTTTATTTATTTCAGCTCACTTCTAGAACTCTTATTTTGATGTTGTTGTTGTAATGCTCGAGAAGTACACTGGTTATGTATATAATTCCATGCACTGTTTATTTCACCTATGATGTTACGTAAATGTATGTACGCATGTATGAGTACGTGACATGGTAAACATTCTCGACATTTTTCGAAAACAAGTTTCACAAGTAAGGAAAGAATATTTTATAAACCCTTAAAATAGAACTAGTGATGTAGTAGGTCAACGGCTACTAAATCCTTTTAAAAAATATATATATTTCCGTATTTTCACAAGATTTTAATTAGTACTTTCGTTGGTCACGTGTAATACATATGGCATTCTTAGTGGTAACTAGGGGTGTCGCAGATATCATAGAATAGGGATTCATAATTAATAAAGAGAATTTACATATATTTGGGGATTGAATCAACTACATTCAATCATATTGGAGAGTTTAGCTACGCATGGTAGCCATACAGACCAATCAAGAAACTGTCACACTTTTCTTCAATCCTAGCTCTATTCTGCCGTCTCTCTAAAAGCTCCTCTATCCTAGGCTCTCTCCTCCCTCTTTTTCTATGATCTTTACAAAAGGTCCTATTTATAGAGATTGGAAAGCTATCTGAAATCTGGAAGGAATATGTTTTGAAATCAGATTAGAAAACAAATTCGTGTTCCTGCGCTCAGCGCATCTGAAGCGCAGGAACCAGAGAGGAATCTTGATAGTTACGCTTCACCAGCGCTGAGCTTAGGTGGAGCGTATTTCTCGATCAGCTTCTCTTGATTCTCTCCCTTTTTTAGCTTGATCTCTTCCTGATTTTATCTTTGTTTGTTTGGTTTTCCTTGTTTCCCTCTTTTTTATCTGATTCTGTGTTTATCTTGACTTTGAATTTAAATTGGGAAGCTTATCCGCAGAATCCTTGTTTAAATGGTTGTCGATCTTATCTTTATTTGCTCTCATTTAAACTTCAAATTTGTAGATCATATCCTCAAATAATGTTATCTTCTTTTCTCATTCAAATCTCTCTCATAAATCTGCAAAATCAAAAGATTTTTTATTAAAATAGCTTCAAATTCAAATTCAAATTAAATAAACACAATTGTTACAATTATTACTAAAAAGGGATTATTTTGGAGCATAAATTACTATTTTACCCTTGATAAGTGCAGTAAAAAGAATATATCATATAATTGGCATTTATCAATGACTCAGAAGTTGGACAAGCAAGCTATGGCCCGCCGTATTGCCGAGAAGAGAAAGGGGCCTGACAGGTGAAAATAAAAGAAACCGAGAAATTGAAATCCGAGGAGAAGGAGAGGGTGACTGGTCAAGACAAGATTAAAGCTACTGTTAGCTCGTCTGAGACTATCTCAGATGTGTCTAAAGTGTAGAAAGTTGGGAATCCTACTACTACTGAATCTGCCATATCAAGTAGGAAGAGAAGTTGGCCTGAAGAAACTTGGGAAAAGGACATTCAAGGGGAATATGTTCATCAAATTTCTAATAATGACGGAGAAGGGAACTATTATGTGGATGTGTTTCAGGACTTCACTTGTGCAACTCCAGAGGTTCGATCTTTGTGGGACAACTGATTTGAGTTTAAAAGTCTGATCAATTCTCATTGTTCTCTGAAAGGGAATGTTAAAGAATTAGAGCAATGGCGACCTCGGTGTTCCCATGCCCTGTTGCAGTGCTAGGAATTCGATCTACTTTCCTAGGTTTTATCTAGAGATTGACTATGCCAAGAATCGCTCTAATGTTTCATTCTTGCAAAGAAGAGTTACTGATATGGAGAAGGAGTTAATCGGTTATGACTTATGAAGAGTTGCGCACCACAGAGGCTGGCTTGGAGGGTCGAGCTACGTTGTTAAATAAAGAAAAAGAAGTGTTGATGCAAAGCAATCAAAATCTAACAGACCAACTAATCCAAAAGAAGACCAATCGCGAGGTTGCGGAAACTAATTTGGCCAAAGAGAAGGTCGATCATGAGGCTACAAAGAAGAAGTCAGAGTCTGACCGAGATCAATTAACCGTTGAGGTTGCTAATTCGTATGACTCTGGTTTCCTCCAAGCTTTAGAGCAAGTGAAAACTCTTTATCTTGGTCTTGGTGTGTCTAATTGTGATGCTTTGAGGGGAAGTGGTAAGTGGAGTTTTCTTCGACCTAAAAGTGGGCGAATTCGGTCAAGATGTTGTTGTGGCCGAGAAGCTGATAAGTGCCAATAATATGATATATTCTCGTATTTTTACAGCACTTATCAAGGGTAAAATAGTAATTTATGCCCCAAAATAATCCTTTTTTATTAATTATTGTAATAATTGTGTTTATTTAATTTGAATTTGAATTTGATGCTATTTTAATATAAAATCTGTTGATTTTGCAGATTTATGAGAGAGATTTAAACGAGGAAAGAAAGATAGCATTATTTGAGGATAGGATCTACAGATTTGAAGTTTGAATGAGAGCAAATAAAGATAAGATCAGCAACCATTTAAACAAGGATTCTGCGGATAACTTCCTCAATTTAAATTCAAAGACAAGATAAACACAGAATCAATTCGAAAAGAGGGAAACAAGGGAAGCCAAGTAGATAAGGATAAGATCAGGAAGAAATCAAGCTATTAAAAGAGGAAACAGAATAATCCGTTACACGCTCCACGCTTCATCTGCGCTGAGCGCAAATTGGAGCGCATCATTCTGTAACCTGCGCTTCACTTGCGCTGAGCGCAGGTGAAGCGCAGCTGCGCGGATTTGTTTTTAGATCTGTTTTCAAAATAGATTCCTTCCAGATTAAGATAGCTTTCCTTCATCTATAAATAGGACCCTTTGTACAGATCATTGGGAGCTTTTGGAGAGACGGCAAAGCAGAAGCAAGGGCTGGAGAAAGTGACAGTTTCTCCGTTGGTTTGTAATGACTACCATGCGTAGCTAAACTCTCTAATAGGATTGAATGTAGTTGATTCAATCCCCAATTGTATTTGAATTCTCTTTATTATTTATGAATCCCTATTTTTATAATATCAGTGTTTTTATTCTGTGCTTAATGCTTAGTTTCCGCCTGTGTGCCGGATTTATAGGTTGGTTTTATGGGGCGCATTCGGAAGGTGGTTCTATAAAATCAATAGCGAGTTTGGGGAACCTAGGAATAGGAAACTTGAATTCTGATTGGGTAAAAACACTCATAGTAGTCACTGTGGGAACCAGGGTGAATTGATAGCGTAAACAAATAGATCTTTAATCCAGGGTAATTTATCATTGTGGGAACTAGGGTAAATTATTTCTGAGTATTTCATATTTGTGGGAACCTTTATGAAATAACTTTAATTTGTGCTAAGATGTTATAATTACATATTCATAAATATTATTGGGTTTCACATACGAAAGGGGTGCGATAGACGAAGTTCAATCCTAGTCCAAGTAACTGTTTCTATCTCTCTCATTTAAGTTCAATTTTTCTTTATTATTGCAATTATCTACAACAAACAATTTATACGCTCTTACTTAGTAGTTGTGACTAGGGGTGGGAATCAGGTAGGCCAGGCCGGGCTTTACATAAACAAGCCAGGCCTGTTTCAAAATTTTAAAGCCTAAGCCTGGCCTTTTACCTGTGATAGGCTTTAATTAGTACCTAGGCCTGGTTCGTTTAAAGGCCTGTTAAGCCTACGAGCCTATTTAAAAGCCTACATGTAATGAAGGCCAGAAAAAAAGGCCTAAAGCCTATTTATATTCTTGGCTAAATAGGTTCTTGGGCCTGCGAGCCTTTTAGCCAAGAATATAAATAGGCTTTAGGCCTTTTTACCCGGCCTTCATTACATGTAGGCTTTAGGCCTATTTAAGAGCCTACCTGTTAAGTTTTAGTTTATCATAAAACTCAAGAACATAACTTTTTCTATAATATCCAAATCAGCAGTATGCCATTGGCAGCAATTTCAATTCTATAATATCACATTCAATATGTGGCTGCAAAATTGCAGCAAACCAGCAACAATAAGATACAACATTCAGCAACATTAAAAAAGGGTCACAATGGCAACAACACATTCAAAGTACTTCAAACTCACCACAAAGGGTCGTAGTCACAATTCACAAATCCCAGCAACATTAAAAATAACAGAAATTGTCCAAAGAGCTAAACAAAGTACAACAAAAGGTCACAGACTCACAGCCACAATCCCAGCAACATTAAAAATAACAGAATAAGAATTATCTATGGTTATTGATTAACTAAAATAAACCACTCTTGCATTGATTATAAAGAATAAGAAAACTATGCTGAAAATGACCTTCTACTTTGTGAAAACTGCAGACAAGCCATCAAAGCAGCTATACTAACTAAATTTCCTTTCTTCTACACTTTACTAATTACAGAGAATGGCTTAGGATTACTGTTGATCCAAGAATCACTGCATCCTTGTCCAACCACAAAGTTAAGTGGCTGATGAGATCAAAACTACCAGTTAACCAGCCAGCAGGAACAAAAAGCTTTGATCCACCTTTATCTGCAAATGAATTTAGGTAGAAGATGGCATTCTGAAATGCTTTTGTGTTTAGAGTGACCCCATCGCCAACTGCACCAAATTCTGTAATGCTGACACTGTGAGGTCGAACTCTCTCCAAGTTTGTCTTTTTGCAAAGCGTGCTGCTCCACACCGTCCATGTGCTACAACAGAACAATGCAAGTACTAAAATATTGGGGCAATGCAAAAACCAAAACCCAAATTATTTAAGCCATTGCATAAATTAATGTATATATAACTGTAACTGTATAAATCAAGAGAGAAAATCAGACCATGGGAAGCAATCCTAGCTATACCCTTTTTAGAATAAACTCTACTAAAACTCTAACCAAAGAAACCCGAGAGAGAATGCCTTACATTCTAACATTCTTTGAAGTTATTACCCATCAACTGAGAAAACAAGCACAAATTAAATCGAAGCGGATGAAGAAAAACTGTAGACTAAGTGATTAACCGAAGCACAAATTCCTACCTTTTAATCTTGAACGCAGAACGGTGAACGACAATGAAGAATGGCGACGGAGCACGGAGGTGGACGACGACGCAGAACGCAGAACGCGGGCGGGAGAGCGGTTGCAGACGGCGACGCTGAACGAGGAGGCAAGCAGAGACGCCTTGGAGTCTTGGAGAGCAGAACGCGGAGGTTGGAGGCAGAGCAGAGCAGCGATTGTGAGATTGTGAGAGACAAAGGAGGGATCTAGGGTTTACTACTATCAGAAAGATAGTTGTAGTAAAAAAAGGTTTTAAAAAATTAAAAATAAAAATAACCTATAATAAATAATTTATAAAAAATAATATATAAATATAACTATATAATTATATAATTAAATATTATTATTATATTTATGCAGGTCGTTTGACAGGCTAAACAGGCTTTTTAACCTACCTGGGCCTGGCTTGTTTATATAAACAGGATTATAAAAGGCCTAAGCCTATCTATCTAATAAACGGGCTAGGTCAGGCCAGGCTTTAAACAGGCCAGGTAGTAGGCCCCTACCAGGCGGCCTACTTGACTCCCACCCCTAGTTGTGACCACTAATCTCTATAAATTGAGTCGTTCCCTGTGGATACGATACTCTTACTTACTATTATACTGCTGGAATTTCGGTATGCTTGCCTAAATCCCATCAAGTATTTTTAGCGTCGTTGTCGGGAACGGTGTATCAATTCGTATAGATTTGGGAGGTCTAACTATGAAGTTGTATATACTTTTATCTTAGGATTTTTAGATTTTTATTTTAGGAATTTTTAGGAATTTATTTCTTTTTGTTTTATTTTTATAAAAATTATCTTCCACACTTACCCTTTTCTAGTTTTCTTTGGTTTAGTGCTTTTGCGAGGCCAGGTGTCCCGAAAATCAGCTACAATTTGATACAGAAATAGAAAGGACATCAAGGAAGAACAGAAGTAGAAACAAGAGAAGGAGACGGGGGGGAGAAGTGGAGAAGAAAACAAAAATATTTTATTTTAATTCTTTTCTTTTTATTTAGGATTAAAAAAAATATATTATTATTATTATTATTTTAAAAAAATATATTTATTATTATTATTACTTTATTTAAATAAAAAATTTAAATTATTATTTTTTGATATTTTTTTCTTCTCATCTGAGCTAACATTTGTTTGAGCTTCTTGATTATTTCTCTTGTGGGGACAGGTGTAGAAGGAACAAAATAAAAACAGAAAAAATTGGCAAGGATAAGCTTAAGGAGACAATCCCAACATTCTTTGTTCAACCACCCCAAGTGAAGTAATGTTGAATGGCTTATGGATGACAAAATCCACCAAGAAGAACGCTTGGGAGATTATCAAAATCCACCAAAAAGAACCCTTGGAGATTATGTTAGACAGCAAGAACCAGAGTATTTCTCCACACACCAATTCAGGGTAACTTCTCTAATTGCAACAATTATTCTAACAATTTTTCACAGGATTGGGGAAGTTACCAGAATCAAAATTTTGGGTGGCAACAAGATGTTTGTTTCGTCGCATAAAACAAACTTCTGCAAGATGAACTCAGGGCATAGAATAAGAGTCTAAGGCAACAATTAGAGGCACTCAACAAGAAGCTAGCTAACTTTCCTCAGCAATTGCAGACAGTGCACTCCTATCCTGTCCAGTCACCACAATTAGTTTGTGATTTTTGTGGAGGTGACCATCTCAATGGTTACTGCTTCTTACCCATGCATTCAAGAAAAGCAAGTTACTTACATGGGCAACCAAGGAAAGACCAGGCAACTTCCCCAACAGCAACATCTTTGTAAGCAATTCACAAGGATGGAGAAATAGCCAGAATCAAGATTGTAGGTGGCAGCAAGATAATATTTCATTCCATGTGCAACCTTCTTCCCAACAACAACAAAGCTACTCTTCAGTTCAAACCATTGCATCCAAAAGGGGAAGATCCTATTGAAAGAAAGTTGCAAGAATTCATACAGCTTCAAAGTATTATGAAGAAGCAGGACTACTTGTTGATCCATACTAGCTGAGACAATAGAAAATATGACCAAATATCAGTCAAAACGAATATCAGCAAAGGCTCACCCAACCCAAAGAACTGTGTGACGACATTGTTCAATGGATAAGGGAAGAAATCAATGACAATCTGGCTGATGAAGAAGAGAAAGCTGAAAAAAAGGGAATCAGAAGAAGCTAAAGAAGAAAAGGAAGAAGAAGGTGAAGCAGAAGTAGAGAAGAAAAAGGAGAGGATGAAACAGAAAAGACTATGCTTAAAGAAGAGATTGACTGTGAAAGGGAGGAAGAGAACACATCATATGGGGGTGTACATGATGAAAAAAATCAAGAAAATGAGAAAAAGAGTGAACAGAGAGAGAGTGAGTCAAAGCCCGAGAAAGGAAGGGAAGTGGTACCACAAAACCAAAGACCTTGCCTTATCCAACCCAGCCCTCCAAAGGAAGATCAAGAAAGACATGGTGCAAGTGTTAAACCTTCCAGACCTCACAAAAGAAAGGCCTGCAATCACACTGACCAGAACAGGGCAAAGAGAAGAAAAGTCAATGCTGACATCACATTCAGAGCTTAGAGCTAGGTTGAAGACAAAGTGGTCAGGGTGTGTTTCATATCAAAAGACCCCTGTGACACAAAGAAATTGAGAACAATCAACTGTGAATCATCCAAGCTTCAGGAAAAGAAGACTCATGCACACGAGAGCAAGATAACAAAGAAAAGGGAAAGTCAAGCCAAGGGAGTCAGAAGCATGGTCTAATTCTAGAAAGAGCCCAAATGGTCAAAGTCATATCACACTACAAATTGTTCCAAGGCAAGATTATGCGGAGGTTTACTGGCCGAAGAAAGGAAGGGTGCAGCACACAATCTCACCAAAAGTTTCAGTTTCCACCACCTTGAGAGAACAGGCGTCGAGCTAGAAGACGTTAACAAGCGCTTCCTGGGAGGCAACCCAGAGATTTTTAAGTTTTAACTTATTATCAGTTTTGGTTTTCTTTTGTTTTTTGTTTGATAATTAGGATTTTTCTTTTTTTTTAGGATTATAGGAAATTTTCAAAATTGATTGGAATAAGTTTGTGGAAAATAAAATTTTTAAACAATAGGAAGTAGCAGAAAACTTGACTAAAAATTGCAAAAATTTCATTATGTTTCTGCGCTTCACCTGCGTTGAGCGCAGGTAAAGCGCAGAAGTACAATTTTAGTCATTGTTTTATGCGCTTCACTTGCGCTAAGCGCAGGTGAAGAGTAGCAATTACGGAGTTTCAAAACTGAAACCTGCGCCCCATTCCCGCTGAGCGCAGGTAGAGCGCAGGTACGCGCTAATGCTTAAAGTGAACTAAAATAGGGGGAGTCATTCATTCTCCCTCCCCTGTTTTTCCCTGTACCGTCTCTCTACTCCTAAACCTTTCTTTTCACTTTTTCCACTTACAAACCTCCTTCATTTTTGAATCTTCCAAGTAGTTTTCACCAATTGAAATTTTTTGTTTTCTCTGTTTTTTGTGGTTTAAACTCTAGGATAGCAACCTTAGAATGTGAATGTGCATATTGTTGATAATTGCTATCTTGGATATGATTATGGCTGTGCGGAATTTGAAGAACAAGTTTTCTATTGAAATGCTCTTTGTTTGTGAGTTATTGAAGCTTGAAAGTGTTATGCTATGTTTCTAGCAAAATTCTGAACTTTCACTTTCCATGGATTAATTGAGTGCTTGCAAAACAAATGAGTATATTCTGTTTTTAGGAAGCCATTACCAAGTGGAACTGAAATTTTGTTGTGAAGAGATTGATTTCTTTTTGAAAGTATTCTGAATTTTGCATGGAAATTGGTTAATGACAGGCTTCCATGTTCTTCATAAATTAGTGTTTGCAATAAGGCATCATTGAAATGAATTTGTTTTTAGCAACTAACTATTGTTATATTACTTTTCAGATGCCTAGGATCAAATACACTGTTGGCCTTTCTCGTGGCTCTAGCTCACGAAGAAAAGGTATGGGAAAGAGGGTCAGAGATGAACCCCATTATGATCCCATGAGATTCAAAAGTGCACAGGTTGCTGCAAAGTATTAAGCTTTCATACCATACCCACAGAGGGATTTTCCACCTTTTGAAGCATCTGTAACAGACCCATACCCATGCATGCTGCTTGAAGAGTTCCGGATATTCTCGTAGTGGCCTGGGGATAGGCCTATTCATCAAGGGGGAGGTGGAGCAGCATGATGAGGACTTACAGGATACAGAGGATGAAGATTGATACTGGTGTTTTTCTTTCTTTTCATTTTTTTTAATTTTTTAGGATTATTTTTTTTAATTAGGATTTTTGTTTTGTATTTCAATTTTTTAGAATTTTAGGAAAAAGGGAATTAAGGAATTAATTTTAAAATCTCAAAGCTAGGCAGTCTAACTAACCAAATTAGGAAAGAAATAGGAATTTTGTGATTAAATCCATAATCAGTTAGAATAAGGATATCATGCAGGAAAATATATCAGGGTAGTTAACTAATTTCAATAACTGATTCCATCAAGGAAAATTTAGCCAAAAGTCGGTGAGTTGTGAGACCAAACACTGATATAAGTGTTTTCACCGCTGCTTGTCAACTGTTATTGCTTGAGTTTTTGGATTTTATTCTGCACATGGAAAATTTGGAAGTGATAAAGGCAAATTTTTGTTATAAATTATTTTCTCAGTGCCAAAAAGCCAACCCATACAAATTTTTCCATTTTTTTTTTGGTAACCCATTTGAGCTTTAATGTTTCTTCTTATGCACCCCAGCCAAATTTAATGTTTATATCATGTCCCTTACACTTGGGAAAGAGAGCAAATGTGCAATTTGATAAAATGGGGAGAATTGGTTGGTTACTTGAAAGTGAAGAAATATAAAGAGCAGGCACAAGAAAGCAAAAAGAAGATCATTCCCTCAAAAATCAAAACGAAAAAGTAAATGAAAGTGAATAAGTTGGGGGGAGTGAATCATCAACAAGGAAAGAGGCCAGCTGAATGATACAAATCATCAATAAAGTGGAGAATGGAAAGAAATTCCAAGTTCAAGAAAAATTCAAAGATGCTCTCTATTCCAGTGTTCTCTTTGCATACCCAGAAAAACCATAATTTCTTGATAGCCCAGCCTCATTACAACCAAGAAAGACCTTTTGATCCATATTAACCATGTGCATGTTTATTAACCAGAAACGACTATCAATTTTAGTTGTTCATCTGCTGTGAAAAATTGAGGGAAACACTTACCCGTGAGCATGAGAGAATTCCTTGATTTTTTCTTCACTTAATGTTTTGATTACTATTTCTGAGAAAGTTTGAATGTGTTTTTATTATGTTCTGATTGAGTCCTGGTAATATCACTTGATTCTGACTTTTAATCTGATATTTGGAAAGTGACAACTGTCTAGCAAAAGGTGATGAAATTTTTCCTTATTTCTGAGAATTTTGACAAGGGGATTGAATTAATTTTTTATTGCAAAAAGGTCTCTTGCTTGAGGACAAGCAAGAAGTTAAGTTGGGGGGTATTTGATAAGTGCCAATTATATGATATATTCTTGTATTTTTACTGCACTTATCAAGGGTAAAATAGTAATTTATGCCCCAAAATAATCCCTTTTTATTAATTATTGTAATAATTGTGTTTATTTAATTTGAATTTGAATTTGATGCTATTTTAATATAAAATCTGTTGATTTTGCAGATTTATGAGAGAGATTTAAACGAGGAAAGAAGATAGCATTATTTGAGGATAGGATCTGCAGATTTGAAGTTTGAATGAGAGCAAATAAAGATAAGATCAGCAACCATTTAAACAAGGATTTTGCGGATAACTTTCTCAATTTAAATTCAAAGACAAGATAAACACATAATCAATTCGAAAAGAGGGAAACAAGGGAAGCCAAGCAGATAAGGATAAGATCAGGAAGAAATCAAGTTGTTAAAGAGGAAACAGAATAATCTGTTACGCACTCCACGCTTCATCTGCGTTGAGCGCAGATTGGAGCGCACCATTCTGTAACATGCGCTTCACTTGCACTGAGTGCAGGTGAAGCGCAGCTGCGCGAATTTGCTTTTAGATCTGTTTTCAAAATAGATTTCTTCCAGATTTAAGATAGCTTTCCTTCATCTATAAATAGGACCCTTTGTACAGATCATAGGGAGCTTTTGGAGAGACGGCAGAGCAGAAGCAAGGGCTGGAGAAAGTGACAGTTTCTCCGTTGGTTTGTAATGGCTACCATGCGTAGCTAAACTCTCCAATAGGATTGAATGTAGTTGATTCAATCCCCAATTGTATGTGAATTCTCTTTATTATTTATGAATCCTTGTTTTTATAATATCGGTGTTTTTATTCTGTGCTTAATGCTTAGCTTCCGCCTGTGTGCCGGAGTTATAGGTTGGTTTTATGGGGCGCATTCGGAAGGTGGTTCTATAAAATCAATAGCGAGTTTAGGGGAACCTAGGAATAGGAAACTTGAATTCTGATTGGGTAAAAACGCTCATAGTAGTCACTGTGGGAACCAAGGTGAATTGATAGTGTAAACAAATAGATCTTTAATCCAGGGTAATTTATCACTGTGGGAACCAGGGTAGATTATTTCTGAGTGTTTCATATTTGTGGGAACCTTTGTGAAATAACTTTAATTTGTGCTAAGATGTTATAATTGCATATTCAGAAATATTATTGGGTTTCACATACGAAAGGGGTGCAATAGACGAAGTTCAATCCTAGTCCAAGTAACTGTTTCTATCTCTCTCATTTAAGTTCAATTTCTTTATTATTTGCAATTATCTACAACAAACAATTTATATGCTCTTACTTGATAGTTGTGACCACTAATCTCTATAAATTGAGTTGTTCCCTGTGGATACGATACTCTTACTTACTATTACACTGCTGGAATTTCGGTACGCTTGCCTAAATCCCATCAGAAGCATGGCGAAAAAGTTGAGGATTCTAAGGCCGACATCATGACTGAAGACTTGAGGAATGCCCCCCGTAACTAATTGTACCTTTTATTTTCTGTTTTATTTTGTTGTTATTTTGCACGCGAGTCATATTTTTGTCGGTTCTTTGACTTGACTCATTTAATGTGCAATGAACAACACTATTCTTAAGTATTCTGCCAGTTTTGATGACAATTCAATTCACCATATTAAATGCTTTTCCGTTAACTTCTACACTTTCTATTCCCTTTTCCTATAAATAGTCTTTCTTTAAAGCTTACTGAGTCTTTCCCTTTTGAGTTATTCTTCTGTAGATATTCTTCATCCTTTTCTCCCATTCTTGTTAACGTAGGAGCATGTCACATGATCAGTTAGTTTTTGTGATGCAACCTTATTCCCTTTCTTATTTTTGTTGGGTCAATGAACTAACTGATGAAGTGCTTTGTTCCTTTCTGTACTTGGTAGAGGAATATTGAACCATGCAGATTCATTGGATTGATTTTATGAGATGTTATCTTCCTATGAGGAAGAGTTCAACTGCCTAAAATTGAAGAATACAATGCCATCATCATTTTGATGATGAAAAGGATAATGATGTTTATTGGGCCAAACAAACTAATTGAAGAAATGGGTGCTGTTAATCAAAAGTGTACCCAGGGAAAAGGATCAAGCCTCTCTCCAGAAACTGATCTCCCCATTCTTCTTGTGGCGTTCACCCTCACGCGGAAGCAAGGCTTTCACTTGGGAGACTGAAAGATTAGTAGTCTTCCAATGTAAGCCATAGTGTTGTCTTGGGTAGCTTGTTGTTTCCCCTGTGTTGGGAGAACAATCATCATGGGTATCGATTTATCTTTAGTAGTATTCTCGTGTAACTTGTTTGTATTGACCTCTCATTTAATAAAAAAATCATGTTCCTTATTCCATTTTACATCTTCCGGTATATAGATTGTGTATCTTAATAGATAGAAATTTACTCGACTTTTTGTGGATTGGCGAGCTAACTTAGTATATAATAACGAACATGTTACCCCGATATAGAACTCTGTTTTTAGGGTATTGACGAAATAAATTGGCGAAAATAATAACGAACCCATTACCCTGAGATAGAACTCGACTTTTAGGGTATTGGCGAAATAACTTGGCGAAAATAATAACAAACATGCTACCCACGAGATCTTTTAGGGTTGTAGGGGTGAGTTAACTTGGTGCAGATAATAATAAACATTTTAACCTGAGATAGAACCCAATTTTGGGGTATTGGTGAAATAACTTGACAAAAATATAACGAACCTGTTACCCCGAGATAGAACTCGGTTTTTAGGGTGTTGGCGAAAATAATAATGAACCCACTACCCCGAGATAGAACTCGATTTTTAGGGTATTGGCGATTTAACTTGGCGCAAATATTAACGAACCCATTACCCTAAGATAGAACTTGACTTTTAGGCTGTTGGAGAAATAACTTGGTGAAAATATTAATGACCCTAATACCCCGAGATAGAACTCAATTTTTAGGGTATTGGCGAAATAACTTGGTGAAAATAATAACAAGCCCGTTACCCCGAGATAGAACTCAATTTTAGGGTATTGGTGAAATTATTGCACGTATTCAAAGGTGTTCTTTATTTGATTTATAGTCTAAGTTAGGCCTCGTTAAAACCTTCTCGTTGAAAACCCTCCTTAGGGAAAAACACCAAGTAAGGAAAATGAGTACACTAACCGACTTTCTTCAATTACAACTCAACTGAACTATTACCGGAGATGAGTAGCGTTCCAAGTCCTTGGTATCTTTCTTCTATTAAGCCTCTCTAACTCATATGATCCCTTTTTTATCTCCTCAGCATTTTTAAACGGTCCTTCCCAGTCTGGGCCGAGTTTTTCTTCTTTGCTATCCTTTCGTGACCGCTCGATTTTCCAGAGAACCAAGTCTCTCTTCTTGAATTTCATTGGTAGTAACTTACTATTGTATTTTCTTGCAATCCTTGATTTGCAATCCTGGTCATTGAGATGTGCTCTTCTTCTTTCCTCCTCCAAGAGATCTATGCTTACTCGTATTTTATCATTTGATGACCTTGTTTTCCACTTTCGCTTGATCATTTGATTGAGGGTGCTCAACTGAGGTCTTTATATTCTAAATTCCATGCTTATTGTAAAGCTCGTCAAAAGTCCTGCAATCAAACCATTTATCGTTATTTACGATTAAGAGGATGGAATACCATGTATGTAATTGATATGCTTCCAGGTGAACTTCTTGATTCTCTCGGCAGATATGGTCGCCAAGGGTTCTGCCTCTTTCCATTTTGTAAAATAGTCCACTGCTATTATTGACTTGGAGCTAGAGGAAAAGAACCTAGAACATCCATTCCCCAAATAGAGAAAGGCCAATGAGATATATATTGTGTAACTATTATGGGCTTGTGTGAAGTAAAATGAAAATTTCTGACAAGCATCGCATTTTTTTATAAATTCTTGTCATTTCGATCGTAAAATCGGCTAGTAGAAACTGACCCTAAGGATTTTTGCTGATAAAGATCTGCCTCCGATGTGGCTTGCACAGACTCCCTCATGAACTTCCTTCATGAAATTGTGTTTTGTTCTCGGGAATGCATCTGAGAAGAGGAGTTGAGAATCTCTTTCTATATAGCTCGTTATTTATCAAAGTATAAAACTAACTTGATGCATTAACTTCTGAGCTTCATCTCCATTCTCAGGAATCGTTCCCTGCTCCAAATACTTGATGATAAAGGTCATCCAAGAATCATCCTGAGATGTCGTCAAGACTTCCTTGAATTCGATGGTTGGTCAAGTAAGAGTTTCTTGAATGACAGTTTTATTGAATCCTAGTTTCTTCGTACTTTTTAACTTGGCAAACAAGTCCACTCTCAAATTCTGCTCTCTAGTTATGTGTTGGATTTCGAAGTTGGAGAACTCTGCTTCATCGTTGTTACTTTATTCAGGTACTTAGACAGTTGAGTATCCCAAGTTGGATATTCTCCATTAACTTGGGTTGTCATCAGCTGGGAATCGATGAAGACCTCTATTTCTTAGGATCTGGTCTCTATTGCTAAACTCAACCCGACAATCAAGGCTTCATACTTGGTCTGATTATTTCTTTCATTGAAATAAAAATAGAGTGACTGCTCCAAGATAATCTCGTTTGGGCCTTCTAAAAATACATGCTTCGCTACCTTTCATATTGGAAGATCCATCAACATAAAGAATCTAGTGCTTTGTTTTTCCTGGTTCTTTGCAAGGGTGAGCTCGACTAGAAAATCTGCTAAGACTTGAGATTTAATTGGACCCATGGGTTGGTTATGTATGCCAAATTCTAAAAGCTCAAATGATCACTTGAATTTTGGTTTTCTTAAAATTTTCCAAATTGGTTGATTAGTTAGGACTATCACTTGATAAGTCTAGAAGTAGGTCTTAATCGTCTTATCGCCATTACTAATGCTAATATCACATTTTCAATTCATTGGTAGTGGACTTCAGAACCCTGGAGAGCTCACCTAAATAAATAGATAGGGTGCTTCCAATCTGTAAATTTTTGTACTAAAACAACAGATATACATTATCAATAACAACCAAATATAACGGTAGTTCTTTACATGATTCAGGTCTTTTGAGGATTGTCGAGGAAGCCAAGTATGCTTTAATATCTTCACATGCCTTTTCACACTCCTTAGTCCATTGGAACTTTTCTTGTCTTTTCAAAGATTGAAAGAAAGGTCGGAGATGATCTTCGGACCTCGGCAAAAATCTCACTAAGGCTATTATCCTCCCAATTAGCCTTTATACTTCTTTTGTCGTGTTTGGACTCCTCATGGGAATAATAGCTCAATATATTTCTGGATTAGCTTCAATCCTCCTTTTAGTTAACATAAAGCTCAGGAACTTACTAGACTGTACGATAAACGAACATTTATCAGGGTTAAGCCTCATGTTGAACTTTTACAGCTGATCGAAAATCCCTTGTAAGTCAGTTGTATGATCTTTCTATATTGGATTTTTGCTACCACGTCTTCGATGTAGACCTCAATATTCCTGTCAATCTTATTCGTAAAGATCCTATCCATTAGACGCTAATATGTGGCGTCAGCGTTTTCAAGGTCAAATGGCATGACCTTATAGCATAAATTAGTATTATAAGTGATAATGTTGTCCTCTTATCATGTACCAGGTTCATTTGTATCTGGTTATATCCAGATTATGCGTCTATGATGGTTAAGTATTGATAATTAGATACTCCATCAACTAGTCGATCTACACTAGGAAGGGGATATGCATATTTTAGACAAGCTTTATTTAAGTCGGTGAAGTTTGTGCACAACTTCCATTTTCCATTGGATTTCTTGACTATAACCACATGTTCTAGTCAGGTAATATATTCGACTTCCTTAATGAACCCCGCTTGTAGGAGATTTGTCGACTCTTCAACGGCAGCTTTTCTTCTTCTTCTCCTAACTTGCATTTCTTCTATGTTGTGGGCTTTGCTTTTGGATCGATCATAAGTCTATGGTAGAAAATTTCTAGGTCGATCCTCGATATATCCAAGGGAGTCCATGCGAATAAATCTGAGTTCTTTCGAAGGTGTTGAATCATTTGTCGTTCCATTCAAGACTAACCTTGGAGCTTATTTTTGTAGTTTGATTAGGTAGTGTTCCGATCTGGATCACATTCAAATCCTCGGTTGGCTATGGCCTCCTTTCCAAAAAATCTTCTCGAGGGTCAAGTTGTATGACATAGACCCCAACTCGATGTTTTGAAGGTGATTGCTCATTTCCTATCTTCGAGAATTTCAAGCTGTTTGCATAGCATTTTCTTGCTTCGTTTTGTTATGCTTTTCATTGTACCTATTATTTTGTTATCAACAGGGGTCTTCATCTTTAATTGTGGGGTTGAGACGACCGCCCCTGTAGTGTTTAAGGTCGGCCTCCTGATGATAAGATTATAAGAAATAACTGCATTAATGAAAAGAAATTTCACATTTACCGTTTTATAAACTCTATTTGAACCAAATGTGGTCCTAAGGTTAAGGTAACCTCGGACCTCTACCTGTTCTCCTGGGTATCCAACCAAGTATCCGTCAAAGGGTCAAATAACAGGAGAAGACTTACCTAGAGAGGAATTTTAGTACATTTGTCAAGCTTCCTTGATCAATTAGAGCTCTTCTAATCGAACATCCTTCTATGTTTACTGTGACTACCAATTGGATCATCTTGATCGATGTCCTTCAAACCTTCAAAGTTTTTTAGAAAAGGTGATAACATGAGAAGACGTACCTAGAGAGGAATTTTCGTCCAAATAATGGAACAAATAGTTTAGAGGTGTCTCTTTCTAGCTGAACATGATGATCCTCCTCTTTTGAATCCCCTTGATATATTGAATCCCTTCTTTCTCTCACCTGCCTTCCGTCATATATGTATCTGTTGAGATGTCCTAGTCTGATTAACTACTCGATTTGGTTCTTAAGGGTCCAACAATCTTCAGTGTCATGACCAAAGGCTCGATGAAAATTATATATCTTGGTTTTATCTACTCCTTCTGGGACATGTTTAGGAGGTGAGGGAAACTCAATAATCCTAGAATTATAGACCTCGTGCAAGAGTTGTCCTCTTCTTACATTGAGAGGTGTAAAGTGGTCAAAAGTTGGCCTTGGTCTTGGTGGCCTCACTGGTCATCCATTATTTTTCACATGATCCCCGTGAAGAGGAAAAGTTATCTAAGGTTGAGAATTAGGGGCTGATATATTTACCCGAGGAAGCTCTTTATTAATCGGTTTGGATAACATTGCCCTTACACGCCTTTTTGCCATTGTTGCTTCTTCATAATCGATTTGTCCAGAGGCTATTTTTATTTTCGAAAATTTGATAAATCAGTTGGCTTTGACTTGGCCAACTGGTTAGAAAATTGCCCTTCTTTTAAGCCATTGATGAAAGCTCTTAGATAGATCTTTGGGTCTAACTATTTTACCTCCATTGATTCCTTAATAAAATGATTTATGTAGTCTTTCAAGTGCTCTTCATCTCCTTTCAAAATGCTAAAGAGGTTGTTTCAGTCTTTTTAAACGGGTAGATTGAAGAGAATTGGTTAAGGAATGATGTGCTGAACTCATTGAAGTCATGTATCGTTGCAATGTTGGTCCTGTAAAGGTTCCTAGAAATATTTTACACGAGATGGGGTCACTAGCACCCCTTGTTAACATAACCATATGAAATTTACTGAAATGAGAAGTTGGGTTTGTAGTTCCATTTTAACCTAGAAAATCAGGAAATTTAAAATCCTTAGGTAAGGGTATTGACATTATAAAATCAGAAAAAGGATGGACATGCATATTGAGGACGAATTTTGATCTGTCTGAGGCTCTTATGAGTAAGATTGTTGTTGCCTCCCAGACGTCTGGGATGTGCGAGTGTCTTCTTCCTCAGTCCTGGTATTCCGTAATTCCTCGATCTGCTCTTGCATTCTCCTATTTTATTCTTGTACTTGTTGGTTTTTTTGTTGTAACTGTTCTATTGTTGAATGAGAACTTGTAATATGGGACTTTTCACCTTCATTGTTGTTTGACCATGTTCTAACCATTTATGAGAAGATTAAGCTTTAGGTCATGACACGGTTTGGAATATTATATTTTTATTAAATTGAGGTGCTTTTATGGATCATTTAATTATGCAATATTCCATTCAACATTTTTTGTTATTGTTTTGTGTGTTTGTGATATAACATATCTTGAATAAGAAATACTTAAATTATTTGTCAACTTTTCAATATCAAGTTGAAAAACTATTTAAAATAATCTACCCTACCATGATTTTGTAAAAAAGTATTGCTTGTAGTTTGATATGTTGGTTTAGATATGACTTCAGACAAGCTTTTTATCGCATCAAAATTGAGGTTGATTACAATGAAGGAAGAAGGAAAATAAAAAGTACTTGTATAAGACATTGAGCCTGTTTGGGTGGAATTTCTGTAGAATTACTTCTAGGTGAAAAAAAATAGCATGAATCAAAGAAGTCAAATGCATTTAACTTCTTCATAAGTTAAAATTAGTCTTTGTAGACCACCTACTCCAAAAGCTCTCCCATTTAACTTCTTCAAAAGTAACTAATTTTAACTTATATAGAAGTTAAATGCATTTGACCTCTTTGATTCATGCTATCTTTTTCACCTAGAAGTACTTCTGCAGAAGAGTCACCCAAACAGGCTCATTGTAACATTGGCCCAAGGGGATGAGAGCATCGATAGAGTAGCAATGTTGTAAGAAGAGTACATACTTAACCTTAAGGTAGTTTCGTGGTAGGCTCAATCATGTTAGAGTAAACATTCTAGAATCATGGAGGATGTAAGACGTGAATTTATCAAGTTATTTGGAGTTGGGAGTAGTGAAGCCCATTCTAAAATGTGGTAGGCAGAATGGATCTCCACATATCATAATACATCAACCCACTTTTGTGGACTTATGTTGGGTCAGCCTCAGTAGTTTGGGGCATCTGACCTTTGTAGGACCCACATATATGTGTGCATTTTTTCTCTCTCATACTAGATATTTTCAGTATTTTTCAGTATTAGAGAGAAGCCACACCTCATAAAGTGATAACATTGCTGATGTTGAATATATTATGTAAAATATTATCAAAATTGAATATTTCTTCGAATAAGAATTTATATATACTCACATAATTCAAATTTTTGAATTGTAATTTTTAAATTTCACTATTGATGATTATATCCTATTCTTGTCTCGTTATTGATGTAATATGATATTGATGTCGGATGTGATGTACTTATTGTTTTGGACTTATGTCAATACTCAACCATGTTCAAATATCAGGTCGGTATTAGATTTTATAAGATATGAAAATCATGTGTATTGCCTTCTTATATATTTCTTTTTTTTATTTTATATTTCTTATTTTATTGTGATCTTAGTTGGGATCATGGCAAATAGAAAATCAGTAAAGGCATATTTAGTTATACATAAGAAATTATTTATTTTATTGTTGCATGATAGTATTTGTTAACAAGCATACTTAAATGACTCACTATCAATCTTACTACCAATTTGCTGGGCTACCCTATACAATTAACTTTAAATAAAGCTAATAATATTTGAATCTTTATTTAGAGTTTTTTGGTAAAACTAGCTGAAAAGCTAGATGAAAGGTGAAAAGTTAGATAAAATAAAAGTTAGCTGAAACCTGAAAAACTAACTAATTTGATTGAAGGTGTTTGGCAATCAAGCTGAAAATGGTAAAATGATATACAAGGACACCGTTAATTATTAAATAATGATGAGTGGGGGTGGTTAAGGAATAAACTTGTAATAAATTTTCAGCTAGTAGCTGAAAATGTGAGCTTTTTAAAAAAGCTACCTCAAGTAGCTTTTCAAGAAAAGCTAGTAGCTACCCAAAAAAACTACCTTATCAAACACAGTTTTCAACTTTGACTACCAAACACACTCTTAATTATCAACGTTCAGCTAGCTGAAATGGCTTACCAAACACACTCTTAATTATCACTATTATGAATTTGATATTGAGAAAGAGATATACTTTGATTAATCCATGTTTAAGTGAACATGCTATATTATCATTCTACATGTTCAAATTAATCTAAGAGAATCGATTAACAATATATTTAGATTTATGTTCAAAACATTCGAAATCATATTCACTTCATTATAAGGCGATTTTGCAAAAAAAAAAATCATGTTTAAATACTATATATAAATCAAAATTAATAGAATGAACTTTTTACATTTGTGTTAAAAAATATATTAATTTTTATTACAAACATGATTTAAAGAAAAAAATCTAAAAATAAATCACTTTATGTTAAAATTATTTTAATTTAAATTAATTTATAAAGTTAAATAAATCCAAAACCAAAATTTTCAAAAGTTCATCCATAAACACCTTAAATACTTGATTGAGACTAAGCAATGCAAATAATAGTGTAAAAGATGAGGATGTCCTGCTTGAACAGGTTGATAAAAGGACGGAGAAGATGAAAGAGCTGAAGAAGTAGATATGAAAGGCAAGAAGGTTTAAATCTAAATTACTCTTACATAAATACATCTTATCTTACAACAGTCATTGTTATTTAAGCGTGTATCCTTAGAAATAGTATACCATTCCAGTACTTCAGTAGAGAATTCTCTCTTGCTCATCCATGTTTCGTTGTTACCGCGTGAATGTTGTACCTTCCTGGTAATTGCATCTAAACCCAAACAGGAAGAAAGTAAATAAATATTAAAATATAGAAAGGGTTGCATTCAGTTACTCTATGGCGAGAGTGAGTTTGGTACCTTCATATTTTTTTTTGGATTGAATGGAAGTATAAAGGCCAAAGCTACATTGGAAAAGTTTAGGGAGCGTACTCCCTGTTAAATCATTTCAAAGACATAGCGTAGATTTTAAATGAGACACATGTGTATTGCAAATGAGAATATAAAAAAATGAAGAAATATAATTATTAATACAGGAGAATGGTTATAAGGGTCAGAAAATTTAAAAAAAAATACAAATTCTAATAATTAAGACAATTTTCTGTAACCCTAAAAATATTAGGACTATTTAGGAAAAATAAGAGATAACTATGTTTATTGATTGGTAAAAAAAATACTAAAATCCTCTATTTTGGGCCTCGTCTAGCATACTTTATAGGATGGGTCATGTACCCATACCAGACCCTTCCTTTACCGTTTGATATTTATTATTTTATTTAACAGTTTAGATTTTTTACAGGTAACCTGTTGTAACCTCTTGTACTGTCAGTATCTAATAAGAGCATGAGTTTATTTATATTTTTATTTGTTACCCATTGTTGTGTGATATTTTTGTTTCGACCCAGCCTTTGAATGACGGAGGTTTTGAAGAAAAGTGTGAGAGACAGTGATGGGGTTATCATAAACACCTCTGATGCAAAAGAAGGGAGGAGCTATCACAGCCTTAGCGCTGGGTTATGTATGCTTGCCGAATAGGCAAAATGACAGAACCACGGTTTAGCTAGTCAAAAGTAGGAACCACGGTTTCCATTTTGTCTAGACTTTTTTGTTTGTATCGTACAACCAAAGGTTTATACTTTTCAAACTTAATATGTAAACACATCTTGTTTGATTGGTGGGAATGAGAGCCACTTGAAGAAAAATATATAACTTGTAATGCAATTGATTGGGGGAGATCTTATGCTCTTTGCTGTTCAGGGAAGAAGGTGTTGAACTTTTTATTTTTTTGGTCAATTGAAGTTTTTTTTTGTCAGAGAAGTTATTTTTCTTAGTTGGACTAGTTTGGAATAGGTTCCGGAAAATGGTTGGAGTTGGACTTTTATTTATTTATTTGCATTCTGTAGCAGGGAGTTCCTTTTGGAGCCCCCGTTTTTACTATTCGCACTCCCTATTGTTTGGAATTTTACGAAAGTCCATAATACCCTTGCCAATTAAATTAAAACCCTTTTCCCTCCCCACCCACCTCACTCACTCTTCTGCTCACTCATTCTACTACTCACTCCCTCACTCACATTTTCTGCAGCAAAAAGAAGAAGAGAAACCGCGCACCCTATCAAGTCAATCTCTTACTCAATCACTCAAGGTAAGTTTGTAATGTTGATTTATAAGTTTGTAATTTGATTTGTAGGGTTGTATGGTTGTAAAATCATTGTTTTTGGGTTGTTTTCCCATTTCGGAATTGAAAACCGGAACGGGATTTATTTTCTCTGTTTTCGCAGGTTCCTGAACTATATTTTCGGAAGTTTCCGGAATTAACAGATTCCGGAAATGTCTGGAAATATAGTTCCGCAACTAAAAAAACAAAATTTCATAAAAATATTAACCTTCCGGAACTTAAAATCCGGATATTCCTGGAACTATATTTCCAGTCATTTCCGGAAACGTACTTCCGGAAGCGAAAATTGATCAATTTCTTCCAGAAGTGTATTTCCGGGATTGTCCGGAAATATAGTTCCGGAAATTTCCATATTTTATGTTCCGGAAGCTTAATTTTTTAAAAAAATATAAAATTGATATTTATTATTTTGATTAGAAATTGTTTAATATGTTGTTTTAATGACATTTATAAGGTATGGCAAAAAAAAACAAGAGGAGCACGCCCAAGTAGAGGCGGTGAATCATCTTCTCAACCAGTGGACCGGGTTCGGCCAACAGCTTCAGCAAGACAAAGAAGGTTGAGACGGGAAGTTCAGGAGACCTAGGAAGATGTGGTGTCGGATGTAGCCGAAGAGGAAGTACCGGCTCATAATGAAGCACAGTAGGGCAATCCTGTGGGCGTCCAAGCAGAGGTGTTTGGGGGAGGACCTGAGGATACCTCCGTATTGAGGACATTTCATAGGCACGTGGCTTCACGGCTATGGAATGGCGAGGTAGTTATTATTTTAACAATGTTGAGCTTCATTTTTATATGGCTTCTTGTGACTTGTTTCTAATTCCTGTTAAAATAATATTTTCAAGGATCGCGGAACACTGAAGTTAGTGTCACATGGGAGGAAGCTGACGACACCAGTGGATGCGTACATCAGGGACATCATTGATAATTCAGGTCTAGCGCCTCTTATTAATTGTACGCATTCTCTAGTAGACAGGGGTTTATTATCAGCCTTTGTAGAGAGATGGCATAGAGACACGTGCTCTTTCCATTTACCGATGGGAGAGATGACCATCACCTTAGATGATGTGTCAAGCCTCTTACACCTCCCAATTACTGGTCGTTTGTTCTCTTTGACGGCTATTGGAAAAGAGGAAGCGAACATGATGTTAGTCAGTCTGCTTCGAGTCTCAAACGCCTATGCATATGCTGAGACTGAGGTCACAAGAGGAACATATGTCAGGTTGAGGTGGCTAAGAGACATCTATGCCAACAGCGTCCAGCAAGGGAATCTAGATGTAGTTGCTCGAGCATATTTGCTACATTTGGTTGGCTGTACTATTTTTGCTGACAAGTCGGCCACCCTTGTTCGAGTGTCATACTTGGAGTTGTTCAGGGACCTACATTGATTGGCACATTTGCATGGGGTGCAGCTGCCCTGACATTCCTTTATGAGAATTTGAAGGATGCCAGTTTTCACAATACTAGACAGATAGCAGGGTACATGACTTTGTTACAGGAATGTGAGTTGTTAATAGTTCAAAGTTGTTGTTTTATTATTTTTGTTGTGTTGTACTTATGTTATTGAAAACATTTCAGGCCTGGATATATGAGCATTTCCCCCACATTGTCCCTCGTCAGCCTAACTCCTAGTATGAGGAGGGGAGAACCACTTAGTAAGAGATGGGCACCCCTACGTGGCACTGGTGATGTAGCCATTGTTCGACAGGCTTTGGATCGACTGACGCATGCAAATGTCATCTGGATGCCATATGAGGCCCATAGAGTGCAATACCCTTTCCATGACATATCGTGGTACCGTGGGTATATCACTTGTGGCAATATAGTGTTTCCTCATTTGCCTGAGAGAGTACTACGCCAGTATGGTTATATCCAGAGCATACCTCCATCACTGCATGATGCCTTTCCGGTCAGTGCTATCTCAGATGTACATTACCAGTTCCTACATTATGAGGACCATTTGTTAGAGGATGTGTATAGAGGACCTCAGATGACCATACCGTGGGAGTGTGTTGATGATTACTTGCGTTGGTATCACCGGATTCCACATCCTTATTTGATACCATCAGTTGATAGAGTTACAAACCCAGTACCACGTAGAGTTCCTAGAGTGCCTACAGTAGGGTCGACCTCTGATGGGGTTGGACATGTTATCGGTTATCAGGTATAGCAATTTCTATTATAGTAAGTTACCCTAAACTTATTATAGTCAGTTGACAATAAAATTTAATGAAATTTTTATGCAAGGTCTATTTCAAGGGATCTCCGAGAGACTACAAGCTTTGTTTGATAGGGGGTTGGTGACTCATGGGACCGAGACAGGAGGACTTGCACAGGAGGCATTGGACATGGCCAACTTAGGTGTTGAAGGTCACCGGACAGGCAGACCATCTTATCGTCATGTGTATCGACGGAGGGTGGATAGATCTGCACAGTAGTTACATCCATGTAGTTATCTACACTAGACATTGGACATAAATATTATCATATGTATCAGTCCTTTTGCATTTAATCATAACATTCAATCAAGAATGATGTTACAAGATTCGGTATTTCTATTAGCAAAAGATGCAGAAAACGCAACCATGCGTTCATAGTATGGATATTCCCACGCTTTAGTTTTCTTCACGGCTAAGTATCTCCACTGTATGGCAGTAGGAGGTAATGGTGAATCATCCTTTAAAAATACCTACATAATATGAAGTTTATTTGTCGAAACCGAGGTCACGACGGGTCGGCGAAACATATTGGAAAAATCGAATTTCAATGGAGTCGCCACCAAAGTTTATTTTAAGGGAAAACATTTGGAAAAACCCTTTAAAAAAGAAAAATGGTCTTCAAAACCAGATTTGGATTCGGGAGTCATTTATGTGTAGGGAAGGTATTAGCACCCTACAACATCCATCCTAAGACGGTTACCTCTAATTAATTGTGCAAAACTTGTTAACTTCTGAAAATATTCATTTTACCCATTTTTATAAAAATGAAAATTATTTTTTGTTTTGTATTTTTTTATTTTTTTATATTTTTACAATAAACAATCCAAATCTAAAAAAAGAAATTGAATTTGGATTAAAAGCGAAAAAGACATTTTTTTGTTTGTTTATTTTGGCTTGACGGGTCCGGTTCCCGCTCCTACGTATCCCCAGGTGCAATGGAGAAATCAAAGCCACGTAGTTCTGAAAACGCGTAGGAAAAAAGATTGATTTTGTTTTTTTTTTTAAATAGATTGATTTAATTTTTGAAAATAAAGGAAATGAAAAAATTGGTTTTGGAAGTTTTTTTTTATTCAAAGAAAAAAGGATTTATTTTTTTAGCAGGAGTTGATGCTAGCAAATGGCTATACAACGAACCCTTGAGATTGTTCAGACGATGTTATTGATAGAAATGCTATTCAATAAACATCATTTATTTGAGAAGAAAACATTTTGGAAAAAGATTTGAAATTCCGCATTATTGAGTTAACAAATGGCCATACTCAATATTTTCCTTTTTACGTTATTGATAGAAATGCTATTCAATTAACATATTTTTTTGAAAAGAATTATTTTAGGGAAACACATAATTGAGCTAGTGAATGACTATACTCAATATTTTCCTTTTTACGTTATTGATAGAAATGCTATTCAATTAACGAATTTTTTTGAGAAAATTATTTTTGGAAAGAAATTTAAAATTTCCGCATTATTGAGCTAGTAAATGACTAAACTCAATATTTCTTTTCACGTTATTGATAGAAATGCTATTCAATTAACGTAACTTTTGAGAAAATTATTTTTGGGAGAGATTTGAGATTAAGCACATTATTGAGCTAGTAAATGACTATACTCAATATTTTCCTTTTTACGTTATTGATAGAAATGCTATTCAATTAACGTAATTTTTTGAAAAGAAAATATTTTTGGAAGAGATTTGAGATTAAGCGCATTATTGAGCTAGTAAATGACTATACTCAATATTTTCCTTTTTACGTTATTGATAGAAATGCTATTTAATTAACGTAATTTTTTGGAAAAGAAATTATTTTTGGAAGAGATTTGAGATTAAGCGCATTATTGAGCTAGTAAATGACTATACTCAATATTTTCCTTTTTCACGTTATTGATAGAAGTGTTATTCATTTAACGTAATTTTTTTGAGAAGAAATTATTTTTGAAAATGGATTATTTTCAGGAAAACACATAATTGAACTAGTAAATGACTATACTCAATTACTTCGCTTTTCTTAAAAAAATACGTTAAAGGATAGAAATGCTATTCCATTAACGTGATCGATTATTTTTTAGAAAAAATTATTATTTTATTTTATTTTGTTGAAAAAGTGTAAATTAAACTAACCGTATTTACACGTGTCCTAAGTTATAAACGAGTAATGTTTACAACGGCAACTAAAATGCACGCCAGACAAATATTCACAATTATTTAAAGCAGACCAAATAAAAGAAATAAATATTTACAAATAAATACAAGATGGTGGGTCAAAAGAAAATGAGATGAATAAAACACAGAAAATTAACAAAATTACACATAATGAAATAAAATTGGGCCTCAGATTGCATCATTGGCCAACACATGGCAACACGTAAAACAATTATCCTAATTACCTTTATTCACCATTTAATTAAAGTTTCTTTTTTAAAAAAAAAACCAGAATTGAATTTAAACAAAAAAAAAAAAAATGGTTATGACTAATCCCAACTCAAGAAACCAATACTCTCACTAACTAAAACTCAACAGCAAACTCACTAAAAAGCTAATAACTTCACCAAAAATAAACTAACAAGTCAACTCTCTCTATATCTTTATCAACTTTACTTTATTTTTTTTATCAGATCTAGCACCAATCTACTCTTCTATCTTTCATTTCAAGAAAATATCTCTTTCTCTCTTTCACTCACTCCCTCAAACAATCAAAGCCTCATCCTCTCAAACTCTCTTCCCCATTCTCTGTTCAAATTGTTCCTTCTTAGGTTTTAAAAAATGGAAGAGGGGAAAGGAAGAAGGGGGTACACCCTTGCATGGCTGCGGAGGGCGCAAGCCGCGGCCGCGGAGGGACACGGAACGGGGAGAACAGCGGAGCGGCGGAGAGCAAGTGGTGGCTTGCGGCCGTTTCAAGAGGCGGTGGTGACGGATGCGCAGGTGCGCGGAACAACCGTGGGAAGGGAAGTCGTGCAGCGCGGCGGCAACGGAGGTTCCGGTCTTGGTGAGGTCTACAGCCGCGGCGGCGACGCCGTGCCGGAACGGGAAGACCGTGGCGGCCTCCCTTCCTCCTTCTCTCTCTGTTTTTTCTTTTGGGGCTCAAGTCTTTTTACCCCCTTACTGGCTTTGCATTCTCTATTTTTTTTTAGGGTTGCGGTGGTGGCCGGCGGCTCCTGGTCGCGTAGAGATGGAAGACTACCGTGGGAGAGGGACGTCCTTAGAAGGTGAAAGAGAGCCACAGCCACGGTGGTGGCTCGGTGGCCGGCGACCAGGAAGATGGTATAGGTACAATGGCTTCCCCTTCTCCTATTGTGTTTTTTTTTTACCTCTTCCTCCTGTTGGTTTGATTTTTTCTCACTGTCATTATTCATTTTCCAGCTTCTTCTATTTTTCTTTCATCTAAAGGAAGAGGAACATTGGGGAGGGACCTTACAGGGGGCTGTGTTGACCGGGAAAAGGGCGACCAACCTAAGGAAAAATGGGTTGCTTTATTTTTCACTCTTTGTTTATTTGTCTCATCATTTTTAGTGAAACTGTACCTTGGGACTGTATGATTGGGACTTTGTTTTACCATTTAGATTTGAATTGATGTATTTGGGTTGTGATTTTGAATGGGTGTGGTATTCTGTTAGCTTGAACTTTAATTATCACTTACACACAAAGTCTCAGATTAGGCACAATGAATGAATAGGTAGAAAATATGGACAGATAAATCAACAACATAGCTTAGAGTAAACAAAAACTTGATACCGAATAGATACCCTCCTTTGTTTCTGCAGTTTCTGTAGCTTTGCGACTCAAGCTTGCAGCTATCAACTCTCCCCTGCTTCACTCCGATTTTGTTGATCTTTTCTGTTTTTCCCTCCAAAAATTTTTCTCCCACATCTATTTATGGATGCCAAAAGCTTAACCCCACCGCCCAAGTGATGATTAAATTGTGAGGCTCGAGGTTGCAACTTGCTCGAGGAGCAGCTACTTTGTTCTGAACTGCCGAATTCTTCCCTTGCAGGCTTCCTATTTTACATCCTTTTTTATTTACAATTAGTGAAATAAAGAGGAAACAAATCTGATGGGTGGCCAAGAAGGGTAAGAAAGGATTAAAAAAAGGTCCAAACCGCATTGGCCAGCAACTTAAATGGCCCAAAAAAAAATACTCAGTCTTTTTCTCTTTATCTTTTTAAGATTTAAATAGGCCCAATAGAAAAAGACAATACCATGCCCTAAAATGCACTTGGTCCAACAATGAGAATTTTTTAATTTTTTAGTTTTTTTTCTTTTTTATTAAAAAGGAATGATTTCAAACAGGCCCAATAAAAAAATCACTGGGCCCAAAAACCCTTGGCCCAATCAAATAAAGAAAGTCTGAATTTTTCAAAAGAAAGGGTTCAGGCCCAAAGTAAAGGAGAAAAAGAAAAAGGACTAGAAAAGGGGGAAAAAAAAGAAGGCCCATTGGCCCAAATATTTTTTGGAAAAAAGATAAATTAATTAATTAACTAATTAATTAACTCATTTCTTTTTGTTGTTTTTTTTTAGATTTTAACGGACTAAAAAGAAAATATTGTCTATACACGTGTGAAGAAATAGAAAGAGGTGAAAAGGTGAAACGAAACTCCCGTGGTGCTGACAGCTGCCCCTCTTTACTTAAATTTTTTACTATAGAATATGAATAGCTTAGACTTTCATATTCTAAAAGTAAAAAAAAATTAAGTAAAGACAAAAGCACCTATTTCGTCCGGAAGAAACGAATGAAAAAGAGAGGAGTGACATTAATTACAAAAGCACGACACGAAATGGGAATCACATGTGCCAGATGAAGACTAGGCTTAAACAAAGGAATCTTAGAGATGCTGGACCCGGGACTAGACTTGCGGAAAGGATGCCAGGCATGTGCTAAGCTTAAACAGAAATTTAAAAATGCTGGACCGGGACCAGACTTGCAAAAAGGTAAAGGTTGCCAGGCATGTAAGGCTTAAACAGGAATTTTAAAGATGCCGAACCGGGACCAGACTTTGCGGAAACGGAAAGGATGCCAGGCATGTGCTAGGCTTAAAACAGGATTTTAAAGATGCTGGACCGGGACCAGACTTGCAAAAAGGTAAAGGATGCCAGGCATGTAAGGCTTAAACGGGAATTTTTAAAGATGCTGGACCGAGACCAGACTTGCAGAAAAGTAAACGATGCCAGGCATGTAAGGCTTAAACAGGAATCTTAGAGATGCTGGACCGGGACCAGACTTTGCGGAAAGGTAAAGGTGCCCGGCATATACCGGTCTTCAATAAGAATTTTAAAGGTGCTGGACCGCGGACCAGACTTAACGGAAATGGAAAGGAAGCCAGGCATGCACTTAAACAGAATTTTAAAGATGCTGGACCGGGACCAGACTTTGTGAAAATGTAAAGGATATCAGGCTTATAAGGCTTAAACAGGAATTTTGAATATGCTGGACCGGGACCAGACTTAACGGAAAGGTAAAGGAAGCCAGGCTGATATTGGGCTTTGGATGAAGGATGCCAGGCCGATGCTGGGCTTAGGATGAAGGATGCCAGGGCGGTGCTGGGCTTTAGAGAGGGAAAAAAAGGTAACAAGGTTGCCGGGTCGATGCCGGGGATTTGAGACTAAAAATCTGATGGCACCAGACTGACTCTGGAACGTTTTGATCAGAGTTAAATGGAATTAGGTGGGCTGAAACTCTGATGGCACCAGACTGACTTCAGGACGTTCCGATCAGAGTGAAAGGAATTAGGTGGGTTTAAACTTTGATGGCACCAGACCAACTCTGGACGTTCTGATCAGAGTGAAAAGGGATTAGGTGGGTTAAAACTCTGATGGCACCAGACCGACTCTGGACGTTCTGATCAGAGTGAAAAGGAGATTAGGTGGGCTGAAACTCTGATGGCACCAGACCGACTCTGGACGTTCTGATCAGAGTGAAAAGGGATTAGGTGGGTTAAAACTCTGATGGCACCAGACCGACTCTGGACGTTCTGATCAGAGTGAAAAGGAGATTAGGTGGGCTTGAAACTCTGATGGCACCAGACCGACTATGGACGTTCTGATCAGAGTGAAAAGGGATAGGTAGGTTGAAACTCTGACGGCACCAGCCCGACTCTGGACGTTCTGATCAGAGTGAAAAGGAGATTAGCAAATATTGGAGATTTTGAGATCCAAAAATGAAGATTTAATGGATCAAGGTGAGTTGAGTAGGACATGTAGTGGGCACATGGGCTCGAAGAGATGTCATGGCCGTAGGGACCCAAAATGAAGATCAAATGAGTTCACTGTGCGAGACTGAGGATGCAATGTGCACATGAACCCAAGAATGATGATGTAATGGACATGATGACCCAAGATAGGACTATAATGGGAGTGGGGGCTCACAAATTGGTTGCAGGAATCTGAAAGAGAGATTCAATGGACTTAAGGACCCTTGATGAGTGTGTCATGGGCACATGGGCCCAAGATGGAGGATTAAATGGCCAAAGTAGCCCAAAGTAAGCATTGAAATGGGTACGAGGACCCAAGATAAGCATATCATGGGTATAAAAACCCAAGTGAGTGTGTAACGGGCGCATGGGCCCAAGATGGAGAATGCGATGGAAAAATGGCCCAAAGCAAAAATAGAAATGGGTGCGAGGACCCAAGGTAAGCATTCTGTGGGTATAGAGACCCAGAGCGAGTGTGTAATGAGCACATGGGCCCAAGATGGAAAATGTGATGGGCAAAGTGGTCCAAAGCAAAAATGGATTCGAGGACCCAAGGTGAGTAAGTCATTGATACAAGGGCCCAAAGTAGATGATGTCATGGTCGAAGTGGCCCAAAGAGTACGTGATGGACACATGGGCCCGACACCGAAGGTACAAAAGGTATGAGACACCCAATGATTTGATCATGATGATCCTAGAGAATGGGTGTGCAGACCTTTGTAAAGGGCGCTAGAGCCTAAGAAATTGAAATGCAATGGGTAAAAGGACCCAAGTGACTCAATGGGTATATGAACCCAAAGAACAAAACTTGACGAGTACGTGAACCCTAGGGATGAATTGGGCATATGAATCCGAAGAATTGAAGTTGACGGGTACGTGGACCCTGAGGATGAATCGGGCATGTGAGCCCAAAGAGGTGACCTTGATGGGTATGTGGACCCCAAGGATGAATTGGGCATGTGAACCCAAGGGATTGACCTTAACGGGTACGTGGACCCTGAGGATGAATTGGGCATGCGAACCCAAGGGATCGACCTTGACAGGTACGCGGACCCTGAGGATGAATTGGGTATATGAACCCAAGGAATTGACTTTGACGGGTATGTGGACCCTGAGGATGAATTGGGCATATGAACCCAAGGAATTGACTTTGACGGGTATGTGGACCCTGAGGATGAATTGGGCATATGAACCCAAAGAATTGACTTTGACGGGTATATGGACCCTGAAATCGGGATCTGCTGGGTTTCAGAACCGAAAGAAGCCATAAGTATAAGGACTCAAGGAACTGAAGACGCATCAGGTATGGGGACTTTGACATCAACTTTTGGTGGGCATGGATCTATGTGTACTGGGTATGAGAACCTGAGAATGGAAATGCAATGGGCACTAGAATCATTGATTGAGGGCGACAACAGTCGTGTGAGCCCCGCAAAATGTATGAGAGATATACAAAGATTCTCAATGAAGAGGAAATGGGTTAGAGGGCCCATAGGGGGCCGATGTTGAGAATGTAATGGGTACATGGACCCAAGAATGGAGTTACATTGGGCAGGAGGAAATCAGACAAGAGTGTCCTAGGTATAAAGGCCCAAGAATGTAGCCATGATGAACATAAGGGCCCAATAGTGAGTATGGAGTGGGCATAGGGGCCTTAAAGTTAAAGTATGGTGGGTTCAAGGACCCAAGGGAAGCAATGTGCCCCAGGAACCGAGATGTGTGGGTACAAGAACCCAGGAAATCCCAAATTATAATAGCATGAGCAACAAAAGAGTGAGTGGAGTGTGCCACATGAGTGATCCACAATGTAAAGAATCAGATTAACAAATAGTGTCAAATACAAAAATTATGTTCAACATGAAAGATGAGATTGATTGGCAATGCATGATGCAAATGTGGTGCATGATGAAAGGAGTAATGCTACAAGGATGACTGTTGATGCAAAGAGCATTGGATGCTCCCTAGAACTTTTCCTTTTGGTTTGATCATTTTTATTGTCTTCACCAAATTTGGGCCAAATTAATCTTGATTTTTCTTGAATCCTCGATCCTTATAGACTTAGGTGCCACACAAGGTTCATGGATGAGCAATGACATATCTCTGAATCAAGCTTGGGTCCTTTGATCAATTGATGCTCTTGATGCCTAATCGAGTATATTATGAAGTAAGCGCATGTTGCAGTTTTATCATTTGAGCTTGTGATTTGGTCATTCCTTATTTTGTTGGGAGTTCATCAAATTCCATGTGTCTTTGAAGTCATAAAAATGATCAAAATGCTTTTCAAGTGTTGACACATGTTTTCTTTCAATATATGTATGTCAATAAATGCAATATGAATTTGCCGAATGGGATTGCACATTTACAAAGAAGAGGGTCATGTTTGTCGCATGGAGGTCAAGGATTCACAAGAGGTAGTGACAAAGGTAAGGACTATTTTGGCTTTTCTTTTTACATTTGCTATCTGGTGATCAAGAATTTACAAGAGGTAGCAACAAAGGTAAAGATTTTTTTTTCGGTCTTTTCTTTTTCTTTTTACATCTGCTACGTGGGGATCAAGAATTTACAAGAGGTAGTAACAAGGGTAAAGCTTTTTCTTTTGTTTTTTCTTTTCTTTTCCTTTTTTTTTGTATGGTATTCTCTCAATCAACAGAGTTAGTCTCTCATATCTAAAATTTTGGGAGCCCATCATTCGGTTTCTAGGGATTGTGAGTTGCCCCTATCAGCCAATTTCTAAGGATGTGAATTTCACTGGTTGTACACGCTTCAAATGTTACATTTGCCCCAGTGCCTCATAATGACTCTAATCTATTGTATTTTGAATACTTTGTTTGCTCCTGTTTGAATACATTTCAACATCTTATTTGCCCCAGTATCATTTTTGCCCCAGTTTGATTCTTAGAATGACTTTGATCTCCTGTATCCTATTTTTGCCCCAGTGTTGGTCATGGTTGCCCCATTTGCTTGCCCTAACTTTTGCTTAGATTGCCCTTACAGGTTTTCAACCTAACGGGCCCTTATATCTTCCTTATCATTTTTCTTTCTTTTTTTGGCTATTGACTGCATGTTTGAATAATATTTGTTCTCAGAATTAAAGTTGTGAAAATGATGACAATCATTTCATGATCAGAATGGACTTTGTAAGGCTTGTAACGGGGTCAGGGCAAATGGCTAAGAAAGAAAGGGTACATCAGGCCCAAATAAGTGTTTTAAGGGTTCAAAGGATCAAGGATCGATAACTCCATTCTTTTAATGAAAACAAATGTTCAAGTGGGAGTTTTGAAGTCCACGATTATTTCTTTTTGTCACTTTGCTCATTCAAGCTTTTGCTTGTCTTTTTCTTTTCACTGATTTCTTTTTCTTTTTCCCTTCTCTTTCTTTTTTTTTTACATTTTTTTTTACATTTCAAACTATGAAACAACATGAGTGAAAGTTGACTTTCGTTTTGCGCAACCCCAATGTGGGGTGATCCTTGTCCAGGGTTATTTGAAAGAAAAAAATCTAGGCTCAATGGGGACAACTAGGGATGATGATTTGATATTTTCGGGATAGAGAAAGATGGCCATCATCATTTCAAATCATAATTGCCCATTTTCATACTTTAATTCCGAGATCAAAATCTCAAACTCATCTTTTTAACCCTCCAAAACAAGCTTCTTCCTTGAAGAGGAATCATCTAAAGGGTACATGACACCGATACACTTAATAAAAATGGCATTTATTTCCCTTATTTCAGATTTTAAAGGCAGTTTCCTTCTTTTACCATGGTGTCTACCCTAGGTCACCCACAACTCCTTCAAGCGATTTGGATTCCAGCAACTTCTAACTCCGCAACTCCCAGGAATTCTTTATCATTTTCACAATCCTTATTAGCATGATTGATGGATTACCAAAATTTTAGGATGTGACACTAACACTTTTGTGAGAGAGACTCATGAGGGTCAACATTATTTACAATGGACTGGGAAATGAAATGACATGAACAAAGTTAAGGTCAGAGGTAAAGAACAAAAAGTTGTTGGCAAATTCAGCATGCATTTCATTGATTACATATTTTGAAAGAGAATTGTTCACTTGCTAAGCATATTGTTGTCACAAAAAGCCCTAGGTAAAGCGGTGTGATTAACATTACAAAAAGTAGAAACACATGAAACTTTTCGATCTTGCAACTATTGAGCTTAAACATGGCATAACATGAATGATCCAGATCAACAACCATCATTTAGTTCTCTTGCAACAACACCATCAGCGGGACTTCCATTTTTAATCACAGGATTAGGATCATTTCCTTCAAAGCTCAACCAACTTCGCCTTAATCAACTCTTAAACCTTGCGCTTCAAAGTCCTGCAATTTTCAGTGGAATGTCCTGGTGCCCCAGCATGATAATCACATTTAGCATTGGGATCATAGCCCCTTGGGTAAGGTGGTTCAACTGGAGGTAATGGGCGAGGCACAACCAACGAACCACGAATCAGATGCGGGCAACAACTCTGTGTAAGACATGGGGATTGGGTCAAGGCTGGACCTGCTTCTTTCCTCGCTTCTGTTGGTTCGGGTTGAGTTAGGAACGTGGATTGGTGATTGATTTGGCCGAGGTGATGTGGTAAACATTGCTCGTGGTGGGGTGGGATGCGGCGGAGGAAGTATGGAGTGGTTGGATTATTAGGATGATATGGGGTGGGAAGTGGCAGGCAATATGGCGCGGAGCGTGGTGTGGTTGGATTATAAGCATGATATGGGGTGGGGAAGTGGCGGGCAATATGGTGTGGAGTATGGTGTCGTTGGATTATAAGGATGGGGTGGTGTCATTTGAGAAGGTGTAACCGCGTATGGCATGTTAGGAGCTTGGAATATGTGTTGTGAATGGATGGGACATGGAGGATGGTGAGACATCATTGGACGATGTGGTTGGGGATATGAAGTGTTTGGGATTGTGGCAGTGCATTGATGGGAAGGAAAAGGTGTTGGAAGGGTTGCTTGGGGATGGTTATATGGACATACGGCGGGAGGAACCATCATCTCTTGAGAATTTCATCCAAAGAATTGTACTGGCATTGGGGAGAGGCCAAGAGAATTACAACGTGTGGCTTGTTGCTTTTGGCCTGCCCCAGAAGAAGTCATCCCTACATCTCTTTCTTGTAACAGCTCAAAGTTTTAGTTAATTGCCCCTGCATCTTGTTGACATCATTCCTCAGCTTTTGTTGGCCTTGTTCCAGCTCATCCATGATCCTTGACTGAGCACAAATCCTATAAGGATTGCGAGGAAATTATTTCTATTTCTTTTTATTTTTATTTTTATCAGGTAAAAGAAAAGAACACAAGGCGAAATGACATGCTATTGGTTGTGGAAAGATTTTCCAAGCGCTCAATAACTAAAGGGGTTCCCCACTTTCTGACGCTAGAGGCAAATTTCCTCTTAGGTTACAGAGTGGTTGATGGTCAATTACGTGAAGTATTCCCTCCTTGATAAGTGACATCTTCACACTAGCAATGTGATCAATCTCTTGCAAGAGTCCCATATTACCCGTCAAGGACGAGTCATCTCAAGATGAAAATGTGTTTGACATTTATACAAGGGAGAATCTCTTCCTTAATGAAACGTCTAAACTAATGCACATCCAATGCCAAAATCAGTCAAAACGCCCTTGATTATTGGTCCATTTGTCTTCTTATCTCTTCACAAGTCCTTGCTCGTCACTGTAATTATGATACTTCCCATTAACTCTGAAGTATGGCTAGTGTGACATTGAACCTCTTTCATTCTTTGCTATTGAACGCAATAGAAATCTTTCCATTCCATGCAGATGCAAAATTACCTCTCATTTAACATGATTATGAAATGGCTTTTAGAGCAGAGATAATTTGTGGAGCTTTCTTTTTATTTATTATATTACAATGCAGATGAGTTATTTGATGAGCTGGCTCATGTATGAAAGATCAATGAAAGAAGAAAGGAAAAAAAACGGCTTTGCTATTAGAGAAATTTTTTTGTATGTTTTTTTTTTTAAAAAAAAGATAAATGTCCTATTGCTAAATGTCACAGTAAATATATACAATGATAATGGAAGGAAAAGGAGAAAACATGCCCCCATGTGTCCTAGCTCAGGTGAACCCTATGACACAGTATCACCTAATATCAAGGCTCTAAATTTGGTGGTTGCTAGGGCAACTTATTGTGCACGATTTTTAAGGTTGGGACTAAACTCTCATGGATGATGGTTCCCAAATTGCCCTTTATCAAATAGACAAGGACCCGGTTTCACAAATTTACCACAAGGAGGCATGGGACCCTCTCGATTGTGATTAATTTGTAAAACTGGTGACAATCTGAGTGGCGAATCAACAAAAGCCACGTGAGCATTAAGCCCCTCAATGGCAGTTTGTTGAAACACCTTCTACTCCTCAGTGCGCACAGGCTCGGGTATAGAGCCAAAGAGTGTGTGAGGTTGGTGATGGTGTGGTGTGTGTAGGGGCACACAAACCTTTCCTTTCCCTCCCCCATCTGCAAAACAAACCAAACAGCACAAATATATACAAGATACAGTCTTTTACCCTAGTGTTGAAGCAGAATATAATACAAAAGGATATTTACATAAGAGCAGAAAATATTTACAACAATACACATGAAACAAAACGAAACAAAACAAAAATGGGTAAAATGAGTATAAAAGTTAAAAATTTTACACAGTTAATTATGACAAGCTTGACTCTCAAACGTCCCCAGTGGAGTCGCCAGCTGTCGAAACCGGGGTCCCGACGGGTCGGCGAAACATATTGGAAAAATCGAATTTCAATGGAGTCGCCACCAAAGTTTATTTTAAGGGAAAACATTTGGAAAAACCCTTTAAAAAAGAAAAATGGTCTTCAAAACCAGATTTGGATTCGGGAGTCATTATGTGTATGGAAGGTATTAGCACCCTACAACATCTGTCCTAAGACTGTTACCTCTAATTAATTGTGCAAAACTTGTTAACTTCTGAAAATATTCATTTTACCCCTTTTTATAAAAATGAAAATTATTTTTTTGTTTTTGTATTTTTTTATTTTTTTTATTTATATTTTTACAATAAACAATCCAAATCTAAAAAAGAAATTGAATTTGGATTAAAAGCGAAAAAGACATTTTTTTTTGTTTGTTTATTTTGGCTTGACGGGTCCGGTTCCCGCTCCTACATATCCCCAGGTGGAATGGAGAAATCAAAGCTACATAGTTCTGAAAACGCGTTGGAAAAAAGATTGATTTTGTTTTTTTTTAAAGAAATTGATTTAATTTTTGAAAATAAAGGAAAATGAAAAAATTGGTTTTGGAAGTTTTTTTTTTATTCAAAGAAAAAAGGATTTATTTTTTTAGCAGGAGTTGATGCTAGCAAATGGCTATACAACGAACCCTTGAGATTGTTCAGACGATGTTATTGATAGAAATGTTATTCAATAAACATCGTTTATTTGAGAAGAAAATATTTTTGGAAAAAGATTTGAAATTCCGCATTATTGAGTTAACAAATGGTCATACTCAATATTTTCCTTTTTACGTTATTGATAGAAATGCTATTCAATTAACGTATTTTTTTTAAAAGAATTATTTTAGGGAAACACATAATTGAGCTAGTGAATGACTATACTCAATATTTTTCCTTTTTACGTTATTGATAGAAATGTTTTTCAATTAACGCAATTTTTTTGAGAAAATTATTTTTGGAAAGAGATTTGAAATTTCCGCATTATTGAGCTAGTAAATGACTAAACTCAATATTTTCTTTTTCACGTTATTGATAGAAATGCTATTCAATTAACGTAACTTTTGAGAAAATTATTTTTGGGAGAGATTTGAGATTAAGCACATTATTGAGCTAGTAAATGACTATACTCAATATTTTCCTTTTTACGTTATTGATAGAAATGTTATTCAATTAACGTAATTTTTTGAAAAGAAATTATTTTTGGAAGAGATTTGAGATTAAGCGCATTATTGAGCTAGTAAATGACTATACTCAATATTTTCCTTTTTACGTTATTGATAGAAATGTTATTCAATTAACGTAATTTTTTTTTGAAAAGAAATTATTTTTGGAAGAGATTTGAGATTAAGTGCATTATTGAGCTAGTAAATGACTACACTCAATATTTTCCTTTTTCACGTTATTGATAGAAGTGCTATTCAATTAACATAATTTTTTGAAAAGAAATTATTTTTGAAAAGGGATTATTTTCAGGAAAAACACATAATTGAGCTAGTAAATGACTATACTCAATTACTTCGCTTTTCTTAAAAAAATACGTTAAAGGATAGAAATGCTATTCCATTAACGTGATCGATTATTTTTTAGAAAAAATTATTATTTTATTTTTATTTTGTTGAAAAAGTGTAAATTAAACTAACTGTATTTACACGTGTCCTAAGTTATAAACGACTAATGTTTACAACGACAACTAAAATGCACGCCAGACAAATATTCACAATTATTTAAAGCAGGCCAAATAAAAGAAATAAATATTTACAAATAAATACAATATGGTGTGTCAAAAGAAAATGAGATGAATAATAACACAGAAAATTAACAAAATTACACATAACGAAATAAATTGGGCCTCAGATTGCATCATTGGCCAACACATGGCAACACATAAAACAATTATCCTAATTACCATTTATTCACCATTTAATTAAAGTTTCTTTTTTTAAAAAAAAAACAGAATTGAATTTAAACAAAACAAAAAAAAAATGGTTTATGACTACCTCCCCACTCACAGCCATTCACTCTCACTCACTCAACCTCACAGCCACTCACTCACCCACGCTAATCACTCACTCACACGTCCCTCTCTCTTTCTCTCTTTCTCACTTTCCTTTTTCTTTCTTTTTCTCAAACTCGTCTTCCCCTCAATCTCTCTTTCTCTCTTTCATTCACTCACCCGCCCTCCCTCAATCTCTCTTTCTCTCTTTCACTCACTCCCTCAAACAATCAAAGCCTCATCCTCTCAAACTCTCTTCCCCATTCTCTGTTCAAATTGTTCCTTCTTAGGGTTTTAAAAAATGGAAGAGGGGAAAGGAAGAAAGGGGGTACACCCTTGGCATGGCTGCGGAGGGCGCAAGCCGTGGCCGCTGGTGGCCTGGTGACGGCGGCGCACGGCCGCGGGAGGGAACGGACCGGGGAGAACGGCGGAGCGGCGGAGAGCAAGCGGTGGCTTGCGGCCGTTTCAAGCGGCGGTGGTGACGGATGCGCGGCGGCGCGGAACAGCCGTGGGAAGGGAAGCCGTGCGCAGCGGCGGCGCAACGGAGGTTCCGGTCTTGGTGAGGTCTACAGCCGCGGCGGCGACGCCGTGCCGGAACGGGAAGACCGCGGCGGCCTCCCTTCCTCCTTCCTCTCTCTGTTTTTTTCTTTTGGGGCTCATGTTTTTTACCCCCTTACTGGCTTTTGGGTTCTCTATTTTTTTTTAGGGTTGCGGTGGTGGCCGGTGGCCGGCGGCTCCTGGTCGCGCAGAGAAGGAAGACTACCGTGGGAGAGGGACGGCCTTAGAAGGTGAAAGAGAGCCACAGCCACGGTGGTGGCTCGATGGCCGTCGACCAGGAAGAGGGTATAGGTACAGTGGCTTCCCCTTCTCTTTATTGTGTTTTTTTTTTTACCTCTTCCTCCTGTTGGTTTGATTTTTTCTCACTGTCATTATTCATTTTTCAGCTTCTATTTTTCTTTCATCTAAAGGAAGAGGAACATTGGGGAGGGACCTTACAGAGGGCTGTGTTAACCGGGAAAAAGGCGACCAACCTAAGGGAAAAATGGGTTGCTTTATTATTCATTCTTTGTTTATTTTCTCTCATCATTTTTAGTGAAACTGTACCTTGGGACTGTATGATTGGGACTCTATTTTACCATTTAGATTTGAATTGATGTATCTGGGTTGTGATTTTGAATGGGTGTGGTATTCTGTTAGCTTGAACTTTAATTATCACTTACACACAATAAGTCTCAGATTAGGCACAGTGAATTAATAGGTAGAAAATATGGACAGATAAATCAACAGCATAGCTCAGAGTAAACAAAAAACTTGATACCGAATAGATACCCTCCTTTGTTTCTGCAGTTTCTGTAGCTTTGCGACTCAAGCTTGCAGCTATCAACTCTCCCCTGCTTCACTCCGATTTTGTTGATCTTTTCTGTTTTTCCCTCCAAAAATTTTTCTCTCCCACATCTATTTATGGATGCCAAAATCTTAACTCCACCGCCCAAGTGATGATTAAATTGTGAGGCTCGAGGTTGCAACTTGCTCGAGCAGCAGCTACTTGCTGTTCTGAACTGCCGAATTCTTCCCTTACAGGCTTCCTATTTTACATCCTTTATTTATTTACAATTAGTGAAATAAAGAGGAAATAAAAGTCTGATGGGTGGCCAAGAAAGGGTAAAAAAGGATTAATAAAAAAGGTCCAAACCGCATTGGGCCAACAACTTAAATGGCCCAAAAAAAAAATACTCAGTCTTTTTTTCTTTATCTTTTTAAGATTTAAATAGGCCCAATAGAAAAAGACAATACCATGCCCCAAAATGCACCTGGTCCAACAATGGGAATTTTTTAATTTTTTAGTTTTTTTCTTTTTTATTAAAAGAGGAATGATTTCAAACAGGCCCAATAAAAAAATCACTGGGCCCAAAAACACCCTTGGCCCAATCAAATAAAGAAAGTCTGAATTTTTCAAAAGAGAAGGGTTCAGGCCCAAAGTAAAGGAGAAAAAGAAAAAGGACTAGGAAAGGGGAAAAAAAGAAAAAAAAAAGAAGGCCCATTGGCCCAAATATTTTTTGGAAAAAAAAATTAATTAATTAACTCATTTCTTTTTGTTTTTTTTTTTAGATTTTAACGGACTAAAAAGAAAATATTGTCTATACACGTGTGAAGAAATAGAAAGAGGTGAAAAGGTGAAACGAACTCCTGGACGAAATTGGGTGCTGACATTATTATAGTAAGAAACTAACGTTAAGTTATCAGTTAATATCAACTATCAATATCAAAAGTATAAGTTATCAGTCAATAACCTGTACCCAGTGATTACCATCAACGTATCCAATGCACAAGATCTTATGATTTGTAGGTGGATGTCCTTTGAGTGGGAAGAAAGTCATGGACTGGTCAATAGACATAGAAACAAGCATAACATTGTATCTGGATGCTATTACATATCCCATATCTGGCAACGTCATCCACTTGTCAACAGCAACTGATGTTCTTCCATCAACCAATAAAGAATTCCTTAATTGATAACAGTGTTGCTCATCTCCAAACAATTGTGCATAGTCATGGTGCCAATATTGTAGCTCCCTATACAACTCTTGACGTATTATAGCCTAAGACTCCTCTCTCATTCCTAATAATGCTGAAATTGCACGATACCCACAATTACCATCTCTTGCAACATCTACAACACTTTCAATGAAGTCATGCAAAACTGTAGGAAATTGGTCTAACATTGGCACAACTTTCATTCTTTTATGGGTCTTAGTGCGCAAAATTGATGATGAAGGACGAGTTGAGTTACTATCATGGGGTGACTGCATGGCATCAACATACTCAAAAAATGAAGGATCACGTTTAGTTGAACTCTCTGTTTGTGATTGCCCCTTCATTGAACCCTTTGTCCTTACCTTCTCAAGAGGTGGACACATTGAAGTAGTGTTTGGAAATGCAATTTACTTCCGGAAGCGTCCGGAAATAGTTTCCGGAAGCTAATCTTCAAAGAAAAACTTCCAGAAACATTTTCAGCACAAATTTATTTCCGGATGTTTCCGGAAGTGAGTTTCCGGAAAGTTCCGGAAATAAAGTTCTGGATGTATTTTCAAAAACGAATCTTCCGAGCCTTATTCCGGAAACTTCGCCGATACCGTTTAATATTATTACTTTTCAAAAAACACCATTCTCACTAAACCATCCTCACTTCCCCACTAACAATCCAACTATATATAAACTACAAAAATTAATAGTATTAAACTTACCAACTATGGAGCTTTTTTTTACTATTTTGGGACCAAGTGGGGACCAAATGTGAACAAATGCAGCTTGCTATGAGACTGACAGAGTGGGGACCAGAAAGAGAAGAAGTGTAAAATATAGTTTTAGTGATTAGGGATTTTTTACATTATATACACATCAGCAGGGGTATGTTGGGGAATTAAAAAATTCCAAACATTAAGGGAGGGTGCAAATAGCAAAAAGGGGGTTCCAAAAGCAACTCCCTCTTACGTAGTTGGCCCATTTATGAGGTTTTTATTGTTAATTGAACGATGTACATTCCTTATATAGAAAAAACATATTAAATCATAGTGAATTAAAATATTGCAATGGAACCTATTATAATAACCACGGGTTCACTCAACTATTTAATATCTTAACTATAATCATTAAACATATATAATTACATAAACAAATTAATAAGTATTAATAAAAATTATTTTAATGTGTTTTAAAAAAGAATCATATAGTTTAGAATATGTTGTAAGAATAACATGCATGTAGGGGGCGTGTGAGTGTAAACCATACCTTTGGGGAACTATGAGGTGCTTAAATATCAGTTTTGGTGATTTTTCTCCAAGAAATGAATTGTTCATTAATTATTCAATGAAAAACAAATAAAAAATCACTTAAAATTACTTTTAAAGTGAAAAAATTTGGGAAAAATCATTTTAGTTCACCTTTAGGTGCGATTAATGACGGGTGATGCTCCCACGGTAGCTAGCAACTGTTAGCATCTGAGAACCTTGTGGGGATAACAAGTCTCGTATAAGAGTATTCATTACTCTATGTTGTCAACACACCAAAAAGTATGAGGAGGTGATCGTCGTGGGTGTTGGTGTTAAATTGGAGCATGGATTGACCCATATCATTAGGGAACCATGAAGTTCTTAAATATCAATTTTGGTGATTTTTCTCTAATAAATGTATTTTTCATGAATTATATAGTTAAAAAATAATGAAAAATAACATTAAAATATTATAAAAGTAAAATAATTTAGGAAAAATCATTTTAGTCCACCTTTAGATGGGATTAATGATGGAAGATGCTCCCATGATGGCTGAAAACTATTAGCATAGTTGAACACGCTCTTTACTTGGGGTGGAAAATACCAAGTATAAGAGGAGGTTATCGCAATGTGTGTTTGTGTTGAATTAGAGCATGGATTGGTTCACACCTTTTGAGAACCTTGAAGTGCTTAAAAATCAATTTTGGTTATTTTTCTCCAAGAAATGTATTTTTCATGAATTATTTAGTGAAAAAACAATGAAAAATCACTCAAAATTATTTTAAAAGAGCCAAAATTTGGGAAAAAAAACAATTTTAGTACACCATTTGGTGGGATTAATGATTGGTGACACTCCCATGGTGGCTGGGAATTGTTAGCATTGTTGAACAAGCTCTTTACTTAGGGTGGAAAATACAAAGTATAAGAGGAGATGATCGCCATGGGTGTTGGTGTTGAATTGGTGCATGGATTGGTCCATACCTTTGGGGAACTATTACGTGCTTAAATATCAATTTTGGTGATTTTTCTCACAGAAATGTACTTTTCATGAATTATTTAATGAAAAAACAATGAAAAATCACATAAAATTATTTTAAATGAGCAAAATTTTGGGAAAACTCATTTCAGTCATCCTGTGGGTGGTATTAATGATGGGTGATGCTCCCAAGGTGGCTGGAAACTGTTAGTATCTGAGAACCTTGTTGGGATAACAAGTGTCGTATAAGAGTATTCATTACTCTATGTTGTCAATACACCAAACAGTATGAGAAGATGATCGTCGTGGGCGTTGGTGTTGAATTGGAGCATGGATTGACCCGTGAATTTGGGGAACCATGAAGTACTTAAATGTCAATTTTGGTGATTTTTCTCAAAGAAATGTATTTTTCATAAATTATTTAATAAAAAAATCAATGAAAAATAACTTAAAAATATTTTAAAAGTGAAACAATTTAGGAAAAATCATTTTAGTCCACCCTTAGATGAGATTAATGATGGGTGATGCTCCCATGGTGGTTGGCAACTGTTAGCATTACTTAACATGCTCTTTACTTGGGGTGCAAAATACTAAGTATAAGAGGAAGTGATCACAATGGGTGTTTGTGTTGAATTAGAGCATGAATTAGTCCATACCTCTCGGGAACCATGAAGTGCTTAAATATCAATTGTGGTGATGTTTCTCCAAGAAATGTATTTTTCATGAATTGTTTAGTGAAAAAACAATGAAAAATCACTTAAAACAATTTTTGAAAGTCAAAATTTTTGGTAAAATCATTTTAGTCCACCTTTGTGTGAGATTAATGACGGGGATGCTCTCATGGTGCTGGAAAATGTTAGCATTGTTGAACCTGCTCTTTACTTGGAGTGGACAATACCAAGTATAAGAGAAGGTGATCGTCATGGGTGTTGGTGTTGAATTGAAGCATTGATTGGTCCATGCCTTTGGGGAACTATGATGTGCTTAAATATCAAGTTTGGTGATTTTTCCCCAAGAAATGTATATTTAATAAATTATTTAGTGAAAAAACAATGAAAAATCACTCAAAATTATTTTGAAAGTGAAACAATTTGGGAAAAATCAATTTAGTCCACCTTTGGGTGGTATTGATGATGGGTGATGCTCCCATGTTGGCTGGCAAGTATTAGTATTGTTGAACATGCTCTTTACTTGGGGTGGAAAATAGCAAGTATAAGAGGAGGTGATCGTCATGGGTGTTTCGGTTGAATTAGAGCATGGATTGGTTCATACCTTTGGGGAACCATGAAGTGCTTAAATATAAAGTTTGGTAATTTTTCTCCAACAAATATATTTTTCATGAATTATTTAGTGAAAAAACAATAAAAATCACAGAATTATTTTGATAGTGACAAAATTTAGGAAAAATAAGTTTAGTCTAGCTTTGGGTGATATTAATGATGGGTGATGCTCCCAAGGTGGCTAGCAACTGTTAGCATCTGAGAACCTTGTTGGGATAACAAGTGTCGTATAAGAGTATTCACTACTGTATGTTGTCAACACACCAAACAGTATGAGGAGGTGATCGTCGTGGGCGTTGGTGTTGAATTGGAGCATGGATTGACCCATGTCTTTAGGGAACAGTGAAGTGCTTAGATATCAATTTTGGTGATTTTTCTCTATGAAATGTATTTTTCATAAATTATTTAGCAAAAAATCAATGAAAAATAACTTAAAAATATTTTAAAAGTAAAAATTTTAGGAAAAATCATTTTAGTCCACCTTTAGGTGGGATTAATGATGGGTGATGCTCCTATGGTGGTTGGCAATTGTTAGCATAGTTAAACATGCTCTTTAGTTGGGGAGGTGATCGCCATGGGTGTTTGTCTTGAATTAGAACATGGATTGGTCCATACCTCCAGGGAACCATGAAGTGCTTAAATATCAATTTTGGTGATGTTTCTCCAAGAAATGTATTTTTCATAAATTGTTTAATGAAAAAACAATGAAAAAAACACTTAAAACTATTTTGAAAGTGAAAATTTTTGGGAAAATCATTGTAGTCCACCTTTATGTGAGATTAATGACGGGGGATGCTCCCTTGGTGTTGGCAAATGTTAGCATTCTTGAACCCGCTCTTTACTTGAAGTGGAAAATACTAGGTATAAGACGAGGTGATCATCATGGGTGTTGGTGTTGAATTGGCGTATGGAGTGGTCCATAACTTTGGAGAAACGTGAAGTACTTAAATATCAATTTTTGTGATTTTTCTCCAAGAAATGTATTTTTCATGAATTATTTAGTTAAAAAACAATAAAAAATCACTTTAAATTAATTTAAAAGAGCCACATTTTGGGAAAAATCATTTTAGTCATACTGTGTGTGGTATTAATGATGGGTGATGCTCCCACGGTGGCTGGAAACTATTAGCATCTGAGAACCTTGTTGGGATAATAAATATCGTATAAGAGTATTCATTACTCTATGTTGTTAATACACCAAACAGTATGAGGAGGTGATCGCTGTGGGTGTTGGTGTTGAATTAGAGCATGTAATGGCCCATATCTTTGGGAACCGTGAAGTGCTTAAATAACAATTTTGGTGATTTTTCTCCAAGAAATGTATTTTTCATGAATTATTTAATTAAAAAACAATGAAAAATAACTAAAAATATATTAAATGTGATAAAATTTAGGAAAAATAATTTTAGTCCACCTTTAGGAGGGATTAATGATGGGTCATTCTCCCATGGTGGCTGGAAACTGTTAGCATTGTTGAACATGTTCTTTACTTAGGGTGGAAAATACCAAGTATAAGAGGAGGTGATCGCCATGGTTGTTTGTATTGGATTAGAGCATGGAATGGTTTAAACCTTTGGGGAACCATGAAGTGCTTAATTATCAATTTAAGTGATGTTTCTCCAAGAAATGTATTATTCATGAATTATTTAGTGAAAAAACAATGAAAAATCACCTAAAATTATTTTGAATGTAAAAAAATTTGGGAAAAATCATTTTAGTAAACCTATGTGTGAGATCAATGACGGGGATACTCCCATGGTGCTGACAACTGTTAGCATTGTTGAACATGCTCTTTACTTGGGGTGGAAAATACCAAGTATAAGAGGAGGTGATCGTGATGGGTGTTGGTGTTGAATTGGAGCATGGAGTGGTTTATGCCTTTGGGGAACCATGAAGTGCTTAAATATCAATTTTGGTGATTTTTCTCCTAGAAATGTATTTTTCATGAATAATTTAATGAAAAAAAATGAAAAATCACTTAAAATTATTTTAAAAGTAAAACAATTTGGGAAAAATCGTTTTATTCCACCTTTGGGTGGTATTAATGATGGGTGAAGCTCCCATGGTGGCTGACAACGGTTAGCATTGATGAACATGATCTTTACTTGGGGTGAAAATACCAAGTATAAGAGGAGGTGATCGCCATGGGTGTTTGGGTTGAATTAGAGCATGGATTGGTCCATACCTTTGGGGAACCATGAAGTGCTTAAATATAAAGTTTGGTGATTTTTTTAACGTCTTAATTTCTAATCCGAAGATTTAGTCCGTTGGAAAACAAGTCCCGAATTTTTGAAATTGTTTCGCGCCATTTTGATATCGGAAAAAAAACAAACCATACATAATTCAAGCTACCAACGTTCACTCAAATAATATAAGATTTCAACAACAGAATTAATATACATAATAATGCCGAAATGGCTATAATCATCCAGTAAATAATACCAGGCTGAGGATACCCCCATACATGTGTCCTAACAAAGTGGGAACTAAGGAACACACATATACAGTCATATCCTCCCAAAAGAATATAAGACAATACACCATAAACCAATCAAAAGGGATCTAATATGTCCATCTACTAATCCAAAAGAGAACATATAAGTTGCTCCAAGTCCTAGCTCATGGGCCTGTACATGGAGGTACCTGTGCTTCTAAAAGGAATCCACGAAACGTGTGGTGAGACAGATGTCTCAGTGAATATAAATATGCTCATGCAGTGTAGGGAAAACAGACAGATGTTATGCAACAATTCATTCAATATAAATCAAGTAATACAATTATTCGCAGCTCATACATCTAAACACATCATAACCTACTTTTCCCGGCAGACGGGGTCTTCTCACTAATTCTAGGGTTAGATCTGAGCTCAGACTACAAGGAACGTCTTCCTTAGGGACGTATCCCACCACTTATTCTGGACTGAAGTCAAGTGTTCATACATTATTTTGGGCCGAAGCCAAATATTCATAATCTAGGCCGAAGCCAAATATTCTAGGCCGAAGCCAAACTCATTTTAGTTTTATTCTTGACTGAAGTCAAGCTTGATTAATTAGGGTTTGGTGGCTCCAAGCCAAATTCATTTTTCTATCTCTAAAAATGAAATTTTATAACATAAATTAAACTACAATAAGATCATGAACTATGAATACAAGGTAAAGGATGCAAACCCTAACTTTCAAGCTCTAACATACACCACAACCTTCAATAATCCAAGCAACCACAAGAAGATAATGCACATACAATAAGATCACAAAAGATAAAAGAAAGGCATAGGAAGGATTGAGGTGCATTCAAAGAGAAACACACAAATGGAAGTATGTGTGTGTGAGTTATACTCACCTTAAATGGAAAAGCAATGGAAGAGAGGGGGAGGAGATGGTTGGATTCAAGCTTAGGGGATGGTGGAAACACCTTCACGCAAGGTCTTCTTCCTCTTTCTCACCTTTTCTCTCTATAATTTCTTCTTTCTCTCTCTAGAAAACCCTAGGAAGAAGATGAAATGAAGAAGGGAGTGGGACATTCTGTTTTAAAAAACCCGATTCTCGCGTGCGCTTAAGCGAGCGTTAGTGCGCTTGAGCACGCTCCAGTCCAGGAACATCCCCTGATGCTACAGAGATGCGCGCTTGAGCGCGCCTTAACGCGCCTGAGCACACCTGCGAGTGTCCTGATACTGCAGGGCACGCGCTTGCGCGGACTTGAGGCGCTCCCTGCGCACTCATGCGTGCACTCAAATAGAAACATTGCGCGCTGGAGCGCATCCTAGCGCGCTCGAGCGCGCTCACCTGCACCCAAAATTTCCTCTTTTTCACTATTCCTAAGATTTTGGCCCTCAACCCCCAAATTCAAATGATGAACTTAACTACAACTTGGGATGTTATATCTTATAACACTCCTACCAAAAATCCAATAGAGTCTCCCCTATAAACTCGACATTTCCAAAATTTCATCTTAACCTAAGACCCAGAAAAACCAGCCAATACAGTATATAACATCATGATGTAGTTTTTAAAGTCAAATGAGCCCCCATGGCTAGTATAAAAATAAAAAGGGGATGTTATAATTCTACCCCCTAAAAGCAATTTTGTCTTCAAAATTGGCTGAAGAAAAGAATGGGCATAGAGTCCTTACCTTAACTGAGTAAGTCTGGAAATTGAGAACGAAGATCCTCTTCCTTCTCCCAAGTTGCCTCCTCAGGCGTCTGACCCTCCTAAAACACCTTCTCTAGAGGGATTGTCTTATTTCTCAGGGTTTTGACACTTCTGTAAATAATCCGCGCGGGTCTAGTGGGAATGGTGAGATCTTCCCTTAATTGCACTGATTCGGAGATAATGATGTGTGAAGGGTCATGGACATATTTTCTCAGTTGGGATACATGGAATACATCATGGACCCGAGACAAAAGAGGTGGTAGGGATATCTTGTAAGCCAGAGGGCCAACCCTCTGTAGGATCTGAAATAGACCAATGAATCTAGGGTTGAGTTTCTTGGCTTTGATGGCTAGCCCAATGCCTGTGACAGAAGTTACTTTCAAAAATACATGGTCCCCTTCCTCAAACTCTAAGTCCTTTCTTCTCTTGTCAGCATAGTCTTCTGCCGACTTTGGGCAGTGATAAGCTTTTCCCTAATGACCCTAATCTTGTCTGTGGTTTCCTGCACTAACTCCGGACCCAACATGGTTCTCTCACCCACCTCATGCCAACAAAGTTGAGACCTACACTTCCTACCATACAACGCCTCATAGGGTGCCATGCCTATACTACTATGGAGACTATTGTTGTAGGCAAACTCTATGAGAGGTGGGTACCTATCCCAATTACCATGATCCTCTAACACGCAAGCCCTAAGCATATCCTCTAGGGTCTGGATGGTCCTCTTAGATTGTCCGTCAGTCTGAGGGTGATAAATGGTACTAAACCTAAGTTTAGTCCCGAACACCTGACGAAGTGAACTCGAAAATCTAGAGGTGAACCTAGGATCTCTATCTGAAATGATGCTAGAGGGAATGTCGTGGAGCTTAACGATCTCCTTGACATACAGGTCTGCTAATCTACTTAGGGAATAGGTATTCCTATTAGGTAGGAAGTGGGCCGACTTAGTCCTCTGGTCCACAATGACCCAGATGGTATCAAACCCTGCTTGGACTAGAGGTAATCCTACCACAAAATTCATAGCTATACTATCCCACTTCCACTCAGGGATCTATGAAGGCATAAGGGTTCCTGATGGTTTCTAGTGTTTTATCTTAACATGTTGACACACTAGACACCTAGACACAAAGCCTGCTATCTCTCTCTTCATGCCATCCCACCAAAACATCCTCCTCAAGTCCTGATACATCCTGGTAGTGCCAGGATGTATTGAGAACTTGCCCCTGTGGACCTCCTCTAGAATATGATGCCTAAGACTACCCCCGTAGGGACACAGACTCTCTCTTGGAAGAGAATCATCCCATTATCCGACTCAGAAAAACCTAGCTGTCCCTTCCTATCTTGGAGATCAGGGTCCGAACCCTGGGCCTCCCTAATGAGAGCTCTCAGCTCATTGGTGACCTCTAATCTATGGAGTTTCAAGCTACCCTCTCCAATCACAACCTCTAGGCTTAGGTTCCTAAAGTCTTCTAGTAATCCCATCTCATGCACCATCATGGATGATACATGCAGAGATTTCCTACTAAGGGCGTCGACTACTACATTGGCTTTGCCCTGGTGGTACTTCAACTCAAAGTCGTAATCCTTAAGAAACTCCATCCACCTCCTCTGCCTCATGTTGAGTTCCTTCTGATCAAAGAGGTATTTCAGGCTCTTATGATCACTAAAGACCTCAAATCTCACACCATAGAGGTAATGCCTCAAAATCTTGAGGGCAAATACCACAATCGCTAGTTCCAAGTTGTTAGTAGGGTAATTCTCCTCGTGGGGCCTCAATTACCTGGAGGCATAGGCCACCACTCTCTTCTTCTGCATTAGCACACACCCTAGCCCCTTCCCAGAGGCATCGCTATAGACCTCAAAGGTCTTGGACAAATCCGGTAACACTAGTACCGGAGTGGTGGTTAACCTCTCCTTAAGCTCCAAGAAGCTCCTCTTACACTTCTAGTCCCACACAAAGGCTTGACCCTTACGAGTCAATCTAGTGAGGAGCAAGGCTAGCTGGGAGAATCCCTTAATGAATCTCCGGTAGTAGCCGACCAATCCTAGGAACCTCCTAATTTCCATGATGGTCTTAGGCCTTTCCCATTCAAGGACGGCTTCTACCTTGCTAGGATCAACAGATACACCTTCTCTAGAAATCACATGTCCTAAGAAATGGACCCTGTTCATCCAAAACTCACACTTCTCTGGGTTGGCAAACAACTTCTTCTCTCTCAAAACCCCCAGGACAACCCTAAGGTGCTGCTCATGCTCTTCTAAACTCCAGGAGTAGATAAGGATGTTGTCGATTTACACAACAACAAACTGATCAAGTAGGGCCAATAAATTTGATTCATGTAACCCATGAACATGGCAGGAGCATTGGTTAAGCCAAAAGGCATCACCAAATACTCATGGTGCCCATATCTAGTCCAAATGGCAGTCTTGGGTATATCCCCACCCCTAATATCTTGATCTGGTGGTAACCAGATCTCAAATCTATCTTAGAGAATATCGAAGCCCCTCTAAGTTGGTCTAGAAGGTCATCTATCCTGGGTAAGGGATACTTATTCTTGATGGTAACCTTGTTCAGCTGCCTATAGTCTACACACAACCTCATACTCCCATTCTTCTTTTTCACTAAGAGCATTGGCGCTCCCCAAGGTGACACACTAGGCCTAATGAACCTTTTAGCTATAAGGTCTTCTAATTGGGTCTTAAGCTCACTAAGCTCTAGTAGAGACATCCTATAGGGTGCCTTGGAAATGGGTCCTGTGCCCGGTACCAAGTCAATGGTGAATTCTATCTCTCGATCCGGAGGTAAAGTGGTTACCTCACTAGGGAACGTGTCTTGAAACCCCTAACTGTGGCTACATTGCTCAAGTCAATACTAGAATCTAGAGTTGAGGAAAGTAACAAAATAAAACTACCACTCCCGTCAGACAGGCATTTGGACACTTGGATGGTACTAGACAAGAGTACAGGTGGCTTCTCCCCCGGAAGAGGAGGGAGAACCGAGAATACAACTTCCTTATTGAAACAATCAACCATGACCTGGTTCTGGGACAACCAGTTCATGCCAAGAATGATATCTATGCCCCCCAAAGGCAAACAAATTAAATCAACCTCGAAGGCCCTCCCTTATATAACAATGGGGCATTTGGAACACACAAGGGAAGTGGGAATGGTCTCCTTGGCTGGGGTGATTACATTTAGGCTGTAAGGTAGGGAAACAACATGCAAATCTAACTGCTTCACACAATCATAAGCAATAAAGAATGGGTTGCCCCCAAATCAAACAATACAATTAAGGTCTTATCTCCTAGGGTGCACATACCTCGCATGAGATTATCAGCAGTAGCTGCCACTTCACCACTAAGGGTGAAGACTCTCCCTGTGGCTTGGGGTTTTAGAAGATCCTTCTTCTTGGGGAAGTCGTTCATCATATGATCGGGCTCCTTGCAAATGTAACAGACCCTCTGCCCAAGCAAACACTCCCTCCAATGCTCCTTACCACACTTGGGGCATTTGGATGCCCCTCGGCGTTGGGCAGACCGAGTGACTAAAGCAGTGTTGCTTTGCCACTTGGGCCTTGAGCCCTTGTCTGGTTGGGCTCCTCCAGCTTCCTCTTCCCTTTGATGTTTGACTGTGGGGGTGGTGTGGCGTTCTTCTGGTGCATCTCCGCAATATAACACTTGTTGACCAGGGTGGGGAAATCCCTCATCTTAAGTGTTCCAACCCGGTCCAGTAGCTCGGGTCTCAGGCCTCCCTCAAACTGAGTGCACCTCCACTCTTCATCAGGTACTGTCTGCAGATACTTGGAGTACTTGGCTAGCTCCTCGAACTTGGCCACATACTGGCCCACAGTCATACTCCCTTGCTTAAGTTGAAGGAATTCAGCTTCCTTCTGCCTCCGAACTGTGGCCGGAAAATACTTCTCTAAGAACATAGTTTGGAAAACCCCCAGGTGATCGGGGTGTCAGTAGTAGTGGCTCGTACACTGGCCGTCTTCCACCAATCCTCAGCTTCTCCCCTTAACATGTAGACCGAAAACCCCACCTTGGAGTCATCAATACACTTCATCACCTCAAAAATCCGGTTGAGATCGCGAAGCCAATTAGCCGCCACGTCTGGATCATAAACCCCGTTGAATTGTGGAGGATTATATTTTCGGAACTTCGCCAATCCTTGGACAAACGGGTCCACCGTAACAGGAGGTTGTGTCCCCGTCGGTCTTTGGATCAACTCTTGCAAAACGGTCGTGTTAGCAGCAGCCTGCTCCCGGGCCGCCTCAACTTGCTGGCGGTTGGATTCCACTTGTGCCCGGTTGGCCGCCACTTGTTTTCCCATCATTTGGGTGAGCATCTGAAGGGCTGGTGCCACAGGATCCGGAGATAAGTCCCGTGAAGAGGAAGAAGATGGGTTGGTCCTAGGACGACCTCTCCTGCCGCCTGCCATAATCCTCTACACACCATTAAGCAAACATCGAGGTGACCAATCTCTCAATTTACATAATAATGCATAAAAGAATAATAACAAACTTCAGGAATTAACTAATCCACAGTCCAATTGGATTGAACTGCTCTGATACCAAAATGTAACGTCCTAATTTCTAATCCGAAGATTTAATATGTTGGAAACCAAATCCCGAATTTCTGAAATTGTTTCGCGCCATTTAGATATCAGAAAAAAAAAACTAACCATACATAATTCAAGATACCAACGTTCACTCAAATAATATATGATTTCAAAAACGGAATTAATATACATAATAATGCCGAAATGGCTACAATAAACCAGTAAATAATACCAGGCTGAGGATACCCCCATACATGTGTCCTAACAAAAAGGGAACTAAGGAACACACATGTACAGTCATATCCTCCCAAAAGAATATAAGACAATACATCATAAACCAATCAAAAGGGATCTAATATGTCCATTAGAAAACATATAAGTTTCTCCAACTCCTAGCTCATGGGCCTGTACGTGGAGGTACCTGTGCTTCTAAAAGGAATCCACGAAACGTGTGGTGAGACGAATGTCCCAGTGAATATAACTATGCTCATGTAGTGTAGGGAAAACAGGCAGATGTTATGCAACAATTCATTCACTATAAATCAAGTAATACAATTATTCTCAGCTCATACATCTGAACACATCATAACCTGTTTTTCCCGGCATACAGGGTCTTCTCACTAATTCTAGGGTTAGATCTGAGCTCAGACTACAAGGAACGTCTTCCTTAGGGATGTATCCCACCACTTATTCTGGATCGAAGTCAAGTGTTCATACATTATTCTGGGCCGAAGCCAAATATTCTGGGCCGAAGCCAAACTCATTTTAATTTTATTATGGACCAAAGTCAAGCTTGATTAATTAGGGTTTTGTGGCTCTAAGACAAATTCATTTTTCTATCTCTAAATATGCAATTTCATAACATAAACTAAACTACAATAAGATCATGAACTATGAACACAAGGTAAAAGATGCAAACCCTAACTTTCAAGCTCTAACATATACCACAACCTTCAATAATCCAAGCAACCACAAGAAGATAATGCACATACAATAAGATCACACAAGATAAAAGAAAGGGATAGGAAGGATTGGGGTGCATTCAAAGAGAAATACACAAATGGAGGTGTGTGTGTGTGTGTGTGAGAGAGAGTTATACTCACCTTAAATGGAAGAGAGAAGGGAGGAGATGGTTGGATTCAAGCTTAGGGGATGGTGGAAACACCTTAACAGAAGGCATTCTTCTTCTTTCTCACCTTTTCTCTCTCTTATTTCTTATTTCTCTCTCTAGAAAACCCTAGGAAGAAGATGAAATGAAGAAGGGAGTGGGACGCTCTGTTTTAAAAACCCAATTCTCGCGCGCGCACTCAAGCGAGCATTAGTGCGCTTGAGCGCGCTCCAGTCCAGGAACGTCCCCTGATGCTGCAGAGACGCGCGCTTGAGCGCGCCTTAACGTGCTTCAGCGCACCTGCGAGTGTGATACTGCAGGGCGTGCGCTCACGCGGACCTGAGGCGCTCACGCTTGCACTCAAATAGAAACTTTTCGCGCTTGAGCGTGTCTTGGCGTGCTCGAGCGCGCTCACCTGCACCCAAAGTTTCCTCTCTTTCCCTATTCCTAAGGTTTTGGCCCTCAACCCCCAAATTCAAATGATGAACTTAACTACAACTTGGGATATTATATCTTATAACACTCCTACCGAAAATCCGACAGAGTCTCCCCTATAAACTGGACATTTCCAAAATTTCATCTCAACTTGAAACCCTGAAAAACCAGCCAATACGGTATATAACAACATAATATAGTTTTTAAAGTCAAATGAGCCTCTATGGCTAGTATAAAAATAAAAAAGGGGATGTTACAATTTTTCTCCAACAAATGTATTTTTCATGAATTATTTAGTGAAAAAACAATTAAAATCACTTAAAATTATTTTGATAGTGAAAAAATTTGGGAAAAATAACTTTAGTCTAGTTTGGGTGGGATTAATGATGGACGATGCTCCCATGGTGGCTAGCAACTGTTAGCATTATTGAGCATGCTTTTTACTTGGGGTGGAAAATACTAAGTATAAGAGGAGGTCATCACTATGGGTTTTGGAGTTAAATTGGAGCATAGATTGGTCCATACCTTCGGGGGACCATAAAGTGCTTAAATATCAATTTTGGTGATTTTTCTCCAAGAAATGTATTTTCATTAATTATTTAGTGAAAAAACAATGAAAAATCACTGAAAATTATTTTAAAAGAGCAAAAATTTGGGAAAAATCTTTTTAGTCAACCTGTTGGTCGTATTAATGATGGGTGATGCTCTCATGGAGGATGGAAACTGTTAGCATTTGAGAACCTTTTTTCAGATAACAAGTGTCGAATAAGAGTATTCATTACTTTATGTTGTCAACACACCAAACAGTATAAGGAGGTGATCGTTATGGGTGTTGGTGTTGAATTGGAGCATGGATTGGTCCATACCTTTAAGTAGAGTTGGGTATATAGGCCTGGGCCCGCGGGCCGGTCTGCAAAAATTGGGCCGCAAGCGGGCTTGGACCACAAAATATTAGGCCCATTTAAGTTGCGGACTAAATGGGTTTAACCGTTTAACCCGCGGGCTGACCCGCGGACTTTTTTTTTGGTAAAGTGCAACTTTTTTAAAAACTAAAAAAATGTTTAAGTTACGTAACCCTAAGTTCTCTTTGTGCATTTTCTTTCATTTCCAGATTTGTAAACATTGATTTGTAATTTATAATAAGAAACTAAAATTTATGCCTTTTTTCTAGAATTTTTTTTTCATTAAAACCATTTTTTTGAGTTAAAACCATTTTTTTTAAATAAAATAATGTTTAAGTACTTAAGCGGGTTGGTCCGCGGGTTGATCCGCTAACCCGCGAGTTTACGCGGACCACAAAAAATAGGACCATTTAACATGCGGGCTTAAACGGTTAAGCCCGTTTGCCCGCGGGCTTAAGCGGGTCGGCCCGCACCGGCCCGTTACCCAGCTCTACCTTTGAGGAACAATGAAAAGCTTAAATATTAATTTTGGTGATTTTTCTCCAAGAAATATATTTTTCATGAATTATTTAGTGAAAAAACAATGAAATATCACTTAAAAAGATTTTAAAACTGAAACAATTTAGGAAAAATCATTTTAGTCCACCTTTAGGTGGGATTGATGTTTGGTGATGCTCTCATGGTGACTGGCAACTGTTAGCATTGTTGAACATGCTATTTACTTGGGGTGGAAAACACCAAGTATAAGAGCGGGTGATCGCCATGGGTATTTTTGTTGAATTAGAGCATGGATTGGTCCATATCTTTAGGGAACCATGGAGTGCTTAAATATCAATTTTGGTGATTTTTCTCCAAGAAATGTATTTTTCATGAGTTATTTAGTGATAAAAATGAAAATATCTTAAAGTTATTTTGAAAGTGAAAAAATTTGGGAAAAAGCATTTTAGTTCACGTTTGGGTGGGATTAATGATGGGCGATGCTCTCATGGTGGCTGGCAACTGTTAGCATTGTTGGACATGCTCTTTACTTGGGGTGGAAAATACCAAGTAGAAGAGGAGGTGATCGCCATGGGTGTTGATGTTGAATTGGAGCATAGATTGGTCCATATTTTTGGGGAATCATGAATTGCTTAAATATCAATTTTGTTGATTTTTCTACAAGAAATGTATTTTTCATGAATTATTTAGTGAAAAAACAATGAAAAATCACTTAAAATTATTTTAAAAGAGCACAAATTTGGGAAGAAAACATTTTAGTCAATCTGTGGGTGGTATTAATGATGGGTGATTCTCCCATGGTAGATGGAAACTGTTAGCATCTGAGAACCTTGTTGGGATAACAAGTGTCGAATAAGAGTATTCATTAGTTTATGTTGTCAACACACCAAACAGTGTGGGGAGGTGATCGATGTGGGTGTTGGTGTTCAATTGGAGCTTGGATTGGTCCATACCTTTGGGGAACTATAAAGTGCTTAAATATTGATTTTGGTGATTTTTCTCCAGGAAATGTATTTTTCATGAATTATTTAGTGAAAAACAATGAAAAATCGCTTTAAAATATTTTAAAATTGAAACAATTTGGGAAAAATCGTTTTAGGGCCTAAGATTACCAACTGGCGTTTGTTATTACCTCTCATATCTTTCTTGGTTGCTTGTTTATTTTTTCTGCTCCTTCTGGTTATTTTTCCTGCAGATGGGTTTCTTATGCGAGTAGCTTTAGAGCTTTCTGGTTGACTAATAACTGGTTTACTAGAAACCATTGATCTTTTAGGTTGACTGAAATCAGCTTCATTAGTATCAATATCCTTCTCCGAGTTCTGCAAAAGGGCAAACCTAGAACCCCTCTCAGGTTCAGAATCTTTCTGTGATTTATTATCCTTCTGAAAGTCTTTCTTTCTTCTTGGCGGACGCTTAACCAACATCCAAGGGCCATAAGGTCCCTTTTCAGATTGATTGTGAATCAAATTCTGAGCAGAATGATTATCAGTGGCAGGAGACTTTGCCTCAGGTAAGCTTTCTTGGGCCTGAGATTGACCTTTTGGTTTCTGATTAGCCAGACCTTCTGGTTCCTGATTAGCGAATTCCACTTCTTGACCTGCCCTTTCATTGGTTTCCATACACTCAAGATTAGGATCAACACGGGTTTCTGACTTATGACCATATTTGCCATATCTGAAGCATATTTGATGCAACCCTTCATACTTTAATTTCAGCACAATGTCAATAGCTTCAATTTCAGGTATTAATCTTTTAGTTAAATCAATTTCCACACATATTCTTGCAAACCTCCCTCTAGAATGAATGGATGTTAGACGGTCTACTTTAAGCATATTCCATATAAGGTTGCCAGCTCTATGTAGAAATTCTGAATTATATAATTCTATAGGTAGATTTGGTATATGTACCCAAACAACCACTTTCTTGATCCTTTTTGCTTCTTCCAAAAATAGGGGTCTCCATCTTTGAACAATGAGATAATGGTCTACAACCATCCAAGGACCATCAAATAGTACATGTAAGTAATCCTCCTTGTCTATAAAATATACAAGATGATAATCTTGTGGCATATTGATAAACTTCAAAGGATTTTTGCAGGCCCAGTTTCTTCGCAGTCGAGTTTCAAGAAATTGTTTGTTGATTCTTTTATCAAGAAGCTTCACCACAAGTGCATTCTGCCATGGAGAACACCAAGCATTGTATTCGTCTTCAGTAATAGGGACAACAGGTTGAAGAGGATTGCCTTTTTGTTGCTCATTCTCAATATCAAAATCCACTAGTTCGGATTAAATGGATGCTATTTCAATATCATCAACTTCAAAAAGAGGTTTAGATTGTAACCCGATCTATTGAAGCAAAGACTCTTTATATGAAATAGAATGATTTGATAAATCTGTAATTTCCTGAACATCAACCTGTGAATCCAGAATTATTTTCACCTTCTTTATGCTACGATGTATTTGATCATCTTCTTCAGCAGAATTCTCTGTTACAACAGAGTAATCCATGACGTGAAGCTACAAGCTTTTTTGAAATTCTTGGAGAGAAGAATTTCATAGAAGAGCTTGTTTATTACAATATTTGATGGATGCATGATTATACTTTGATTACCTCAATTCATTCCTTATTTATAGTATGATAAAAACATTATTTTGATTATTTATTTAATGCGTGTTTAGCACATTAAAGCCAAATTTTCCTCCTATAAATCTTGATAGTGTAATTAACCAAAATAATAAATTTAATTATCTAAATTAATTGGCTTAAATTAAACGTTTTTAATTCTCATCATACACGTTTGTTTAACCTTAATTACCTTAGTCATTATAATCAATTTAAATAAATCATATCTATAAATTAAACCCATCGATCTTGCATAATTAAATAATATATATTTTATATATGCAAGAAATATTTTATTTTAGTCAAAGACGGATCCAGAGGGGGGCAGCCTATTGTTATTAACATTAAAAAAACTAAATGTATTTCTACATAAAAATTATGTTTAATTAACTATTAATTCATACATGCATAATTGATATAAAATATCAATTTTTGTTTTATTATTGATATCACGTTATAAGAATATTATGAAAAAATTATCTATAACTATTATATATTATAAAAAATTTAATAAAACTCCTTAAACTAGTAATTTATAAACAATTTCGGCCCCCCATTCAAATTATTTCTGGATCCGTCCGTGATTTTAGTACTATCAAATTCAATAGGTCTTTCAGATTTAATAAACAATAAATTTCAATCAAATTAAATAAGTTTCCAATTTTTATCATTATTGATTATTGATTATTCATTTGTCAAATAATGTTATTTTATATGATTTCTTTAATTACCATATTAGGAAGCATGAATATTATTATGATGGCAATACTTATAATTGTTATCTTAATTACTAATATATATTCTTTTTGTTTGCAAATTACGCTCTCACAACCAATATGCTGACATGGTGGATGACTGACCAACTATAAAGTCTTGCCTTTCATGAAATTTCTATGGAAAAATGAAAGGAAGTGAAGTCACCGATCAAATCGATCAAGAACTATAATTCGAGCAATGACTTAGTCAACTTCTACGTGACTACATATCCGAGTATTAACTCGATCGAGAACTACAATTCGAGCAAGGACTCAGTCGAAATCTACATGTCTACAAATCGAGCTTGGACTTGGTTGAACTCTACAAAGCAAGAAAAAGACTCGGTTTAACTCTACAAACCGAGCTCGGACTCGGTCGAATTCTACTTTCCCGAGAAAGAACTCGGATGCCCGAGCTAAAACTCGGAAAACTTTCCCAAGCAAGAACTCGGATGCCTAAGCTAGAACTCGGATGAAAAATTTTCCCGAGCAAGAACTCGAAAGACTTTCCCAAGCAAGAACTTGGATGCCCAAGCCAGAACTTGGATGACAAATTTTCCCAAGAAAGTACTCGGATGACAATTCTCGAGCGTCGACTCGGTAAAGTAAAAAGAAAACTCCCGAGCGTAGAGCCAGTAGAGTAAAAAGAAAACTCCCTAGCGTCAACTTGGTAGAGTAAAAGGAAAACTCCCGAGCACATACTCGATAGAGTACTAAAAACCTCCTGAGCATAGACTCGGTCGAGTACTTAAAAGCGCCCGAGCAACGACTTGGCCAAATTCTACGAGGTTTACAAACCGAGCTCTGACTTAATATTAATTTACGAAGTCTACAAATCGAATTTTAATTTGGCAGAAATTTGTGCGGTCTATAAGAGAAGATCAATGGAAAAAGAATTGCAAAGTTTATGTATCTAGACTTAGTCGTTTTCCACTTCGACCCACACAAATATTAAATCTTCCCATATCATTGAATTTAGGCTTGAACTTGGTCATTTCAATATAAAAGGGCACCCTGGCTACACAGACTGACACTTACGAGCTCGACACCCTGGCTTCGCAGACCTTGAGCTCGGGGGCTGTGTTCTGTACCGGGTACCGATTTACAAGCTTGACACGCTAGTTGAACAAGACCGACACTTTGAGCTCATCGCCCTAGCCTCACAGGCCTCGATCTCGGAGGGTTGTGCTCAATACTAGGAGATCAAACCTAATAAAGGGAGATCAAGGAAAACACGTTACATTTTCGAGCTCATCGCCCTAGTCTCGCAGGCCTCGATCTCGGAGGGCTGTATTCGATACTAGGAAGCTCTACACGGCCCAACCAGAAACATTAGTTCCACTATCCCCAATCATCCATCTATGGGCTTCAAGACCAGAAGGCCCATACTCGGCCTATAAAGGCAAGGAGGTCTCCTTGGTCAAAATCATCTAACACTCTCATACTGATGGCTAGGTCTGACCCCTACCAGGAGAAGTACTCAGTCGTCATAGAATTTTGAGAACAGAGATTGAAACCCTACACATCAAGGAGCTCAAAATAAAAACGGGGAAAAATTCGAGAACCCTTATTTTGAAGTGGTACTGCTTGATGGGGAAAGCGAAGAGAGAGCCTTTACAAACTGATATTTTTCTCATGCGGGGTCGAGGTGGTGAGAGTGAGGTTGAAGGTTAGGTACCCGTTGGTAGGGGCATTCGCGGTTCATTTGGATCGGTTTTATGGTAAAAAATCATCATATCCGATTATTGTGGTTTTATCATTTTATCATCCAATCATTTTTTTTTCAAATTCGATCCAATTTAAATGGATTAGATTGGATCAATTTTTAGTTTTTTAAAGAGACAATAAATATTAGATAAAAGTGATAGAATTCTACAGTAATAATAAACATTTTTATTGGAACTTACACTTATATAAAAAAGAAAATATAGGACATGAAAACCAATTTAAAACTAATTTAAAATTAATATACTTGTAGAAATATTAAAATGATATTAGATAATAAAAATAATAAATAGTATAATAGTATAAATAATTTCATAAATATATACATATACAAGTATGAATATTTGATTATTTTATAAATAAAATAATATATATATATATGTATGTATGTATACAAGTTCGGTTTGTATTTGATTTGATCGATTTTCTACACAGGATCCATAAACTAATCCAATCTAATAAAAAAATCGATTTTTTCAGTTTGATTTGGTTTAAGTTCTTTGGATCGATTTTTACGGGTTGCATTAGATTGGATTGGATATGAACATCTCTAACCTGTCAGGTTGATTTGTCTGGTGTGTTGATGGAGGTTCTCTTGTATTGTGTTTTAGATAGGGTGGAGGTAGTTTGGGAAAAATGTTTTTCATGAAGGGGGAGGGGTGTGAATAGAAAAGGGGGGTTTTAAAAGCAACTCCCATTTTCAGCCTTTAGCCTTAGGTCCTGCACTATTTTTTTTTTTGTCAAAGGTTCTTTACCATTTTTTTCCATCTATTGACCTTATGTTGGGCTGTACTCTTGGCTTTTGGGACTTTCTTCTTTAATCTAGTGATCCAGCTTTTAGTCAAACAAAAAAAAGGATTTGATCTATTTCGTCCAGTGGAAGCTGACAGAGGGAGAAGATTACTGCCGAGTCTGAGCAAACGCAAGGTCATTGGCCTTACCTTACCGCGTCGCGTCGTTGAGATCAGACGGAGGATTCTCATTCAACCGGTAATTAACATTAGTATATTGATTTTATCATTTGCTTGCTTATGTGAGTTTGTCTTAAAAGGCGTTTATGTTTGCGTATTTTACGAATCACATTGTGTGGATGAACCTGTACCAAGTATGTCCTTAACCGAATGATCTTGTTATGTTTAGTGCAATACCTCTGTGACTATCATATGATATAAACAATAATCGTGTTTTAATTCTACTTCTCACTTGTTTCACCCATTACATATTCAACTGCACACCAATGTTCGTAAATGAAGTTTATTCTTCATTTGTTTCCCTCTTGATAGTTTAATATAACATTAAGCCACCCACAATTATTTTTTAAAACACTACTTGAATTTGCATTCCTAATTACACATTGAGGATATGTAAACAAAAGATACTCATGGTAAGCCGAATTTGTAAATTTTGTAATGTAGTCTTTTTTTTTTTTTCTTCAAATGTTAGATAGACTTGTAAATGTTATAATTTAGTTTTTGACTGTCTGATTATTTGTTTACTTATTCTTGGCATTGCTTGTTTATTTATTTATTATGGGATAAATTAAATATATTTACTATTTAGACCATTATATTTCACACAATTAACTCAAGGTCAAGACTCAGGGGCAAAGGTTTATGATGAGTGTATAGGATGTAATTGGATTAGTCTCGGTCCAAATATATGTGCATAAATAAACTTGGTATTACCAAGTGGGAGTCAGGTAGGCCGCTAGGTAAGGGCTTATTACCTGATCTGATTGAAGCCTAGTCTGGCCTGACTTGCTTATTAAAAAATAGGCCTATGTTTTTTATAAAGCTTATTTATATAAACAATTCAGGATCAGGTGGGTAAAAAAGCATATTTAACCTGTCAGACGGCGTGTATAAATATAATATTAATTAATTAATATAATTATATATTAGTTATTTATAAAATTACTTTTATTATAGTATATTGGTGGCTTCTATGGTCCACCTCCCTCATGGGTGGTGTACCTATCCCCTCCCCTTTTACATGTTATATCAGGTTTTATAACCAACTAGAATTAATTGGATTTCTTTTGAAATTTACAAGAAAGGACTTGCTTGATAGGTATAAATAAAAGAGAATATTTAGACAAAAATAAAATAAGTGAAGGGACGTTGCATTGACGTGGAAGATTTTTTTCTTTTACCTTTATTTTTTATTGATTTCTTATCCATACATGCATAAATAAATTATAAAAAAAAATAAAATTACATGTTCATGGTTTTGACTTTTTTATTACTTTTATATTAAAATGATTTTACACTTCCTTTCATACTTTTTTTTCTTTTTATATGTCTTTTCCTTTCTCATGATCAATTATCACAACCTAATATTACCAAGTAGGAATCAGGTAGGCCGTGTGGTAGGGGCCTACTACCTGACCTGATTAAAGTCTGGTCTGGTCTGGCTTGCTTATTAAAAAGATAGGTCTATGCTTTTTATAAAGCTTATTTAGATAAACAAGTTAGGCTCAGGTGGGTAAAAAAATCTATTTAACCTGTCAGGCGACCTATATAAATATAATATTAATTAATTAATTAATATAATTATATATTTATATATTAATTATTTATAAAATCACTTTTATTATAATATATTGGTGGCTTTTATGGTCCACCTACCTCATGGGTGGTGTACCTATCCCCTCCCCTTTTACTTGTTATATCAGGCTTTATAACCTACAAGAATTAATTGGATTTCTTTTAAATTTTGCAAGAAAGGAATTGCTTGATAGGTGAGACATAAATAAAAGAGAATATTTAGACAAAAATAAAATAAGTGAAGGGACGTTGCATTGACGTGGAAGCATTTTTTTTCTTTTGTCTTTATTTTTTATTGATTTCTTATCCACACATGCATACATAAATTATAAAAAAAAAATTACATGTTCACAGTTTATTTATGATTTTGACTTTTTTATTACTTTTATATTAAAATGATTTTACACTTCCTTCCATATTTTTTTTCTTTTTATATGTCCCTTCCTTTCATTCATATATATATATATATATAATAATAATAATAATAAAATTGTATTTAAAATAAACTAATTAATTAGGAAAAATTATAATATTAGTCCCTTACCTTCATTTCTTAGCCTCGCCCCTGGTATAATATATAATATTATGTGATAGTGTATTGTAAGAGTGCAACGTTAATTAAAAAACTATTCACATAATTAAAGAGAAAAGTACATTATAATAGGCTGTAATTTATTATAATTTTTTGAGGTGCTTGTGTCTACATATATATTCTTTACTAACCATAAATTACTATCCATTTTTTATCAATATTAAATGATTAAAGTGCCCATAAAATATAATTTATTGTTAACACTATTTTAAATATCTATCTATTTATAATTTTACAGTCTAATAGGTACGCATTTTATTATTTTTTGAGCAAAATTCATAGGTTGGGTGTAATTTTTTAATCACATATTTTGATTAAATTAATTTAAATTTTAAACACTCAAATTTTAGCCACTTTGTGTCAAGAGGGATGGTTCAATTACTTTTCTATTGATCAATATGTTTATCAATTGTGATTTGAAAGGATGAGACATGTTTTGTTATCTACGAAAGATATATGAGCAATAGAGAAAAACTGCTATAAGAACTACATAATATAATTGTATAAGAAAAAAATTTCAATTTTCAATCTAAATCATTACAATCCCATAACTATTTTATTATAGGTTGTGCTTTTACGCTTCTGACTATAAAAATATTTTTGTTTTTAAAATAAAAATAATTTTAATTTATACAATGATTGATAACGATAATTAAGTGGTGAATATTGTCTTTAACATTAATTGATTTTTAGGATACTTTTGTCTTGGTAGTTTTAGGATACTTTGTGATGTGTAATGAGTTGGAGTACAAGAGGTACTCCCTTTAATTTTAATTTTGCCTTCTAAGAAAAAGGATAATTAAGTGGTGAATAATATCTTTAACGTTAATTGATTTTTATTCATTTAAACTTTTATATAATTTTAATTAATAGTTTAAAATAGAAATATAATAAAAGTAACCTATTTTATTTTTACGATAATTATAAATAAATCTTTTAAAGTGTATTGTTTTTAAGCATATGTGAATATAACATTAACACACCAAATAATAATTGGTTGCAATGAGAGTGGATTGTAATCCCAACGAATTTTACTTGCAAGTTTAGTTATGTCTATAAAAAATTCCTGATTAAAGATCAATAAATATATTTTATGGAAAAAAATTACCAAAATTTACTTGGTGGATTGGTGGATTGGGAGATGTTCAAGGTTGTGGGATGATTTCTCAAGGAATAATGATTACTAAGGCCATGGAATGACTTGACTCAATGTTTGAATTTTACAATAACAAAGGATCAACATAAGCTCTCTGACATGATAGTTCAACAAAAAAAAAAAATTATGGTGCAATGGATATATTAGGGACAATATAAGGATAGTTAAAATGATGTTTTCAAAATTTTTTATGATTTGTGCATTTTAATTATTTTTAATATTTTTTATGAAAAAAAATCATGATAAATACATTTTACGGAAAATCAATTCTGCTAATATATTGGTTTCATCACATAATATATTGCCTTGAGCTCATGAGTTACTTAATTAAGCATAATAAATCAATATCAAGCCTTGTGTTGATTGAACATTACAGGATTGATAAGTAGGGTTTAAATATATAACTTAATAAACTTTTTTTACATACAATCAGTTAAAAATAATTTAGTCAAATAAAAAATAACATAAATGGAAGTGTATAATTTAAAGCATTATATTATTATTACGACTTTTCTATACAAGATAATAAATTAAAAGTGGAAAGGTTTTATTGGAAATTAAAACTGTCACAACATAAAATGTATTGAAAATATTGAATGTTATATTTTTCAATAAAATATTTCCACTTTTGATTTATTATTCTGTGCAACATTGCACATGTTAAAAAAACTGTTATTATTATTATTATTATTTAAAGGTATTATTATTATTAGGCTTAAATATCATTTTGGTCCCTACATATTTTCGTGTTTTAGGTTTTAGTCCCTGCCAACTTTTTTTTAAAGAGTAAACTAGCACTTAGATCCTTGACTTTGTGGGCGTCGTGCAATTAGGTCTCTGACTTTGTTAAATTGATCCCGTAGTCCCTGACTTTAACCTCCGTCATGCACTTTAGTCTAAACGTTAAGTTTCTGTTAAATCCTTGCTGAGGTGTCACTCAATAAGGACTAAAGTGCAAGATTTTTGACAATGTCAGGGACCAAACTGCATGGTGGTCCCTTATCTTCTTCTTCCCTCTTCTATGCAGAATTCTCATTCTTCTTCGCTTTTCTCTTCTTCTTCACTATTTTTGACAATTTCAGTTTCTCTTTCTTCTCCCGCGCTTTTCTTCGTCTCCTTCTCTCCCATTTCTTCTGAATCTTCCAAAGGTCTCTTTTTTCTTTGTTGGTCTCTCCCATTTCTGTTTCCTCCTAAAATTTTCATATGGAAGGAGTTTAATTAATGTAACTAGTAATCAACAAGGGAGATAATGGAATTAAACCTTTTATTCCCTCTTCCTTTCTCTCATTCCCTTTCAACCACACTGGAAACCTGTTGTTTTACTTCAATTATATGAGGAAAGAGGGAAGTGATATTAATTTTTGGTTCAAAATGTTTGATACAAATATGGATGACACTCTACCCATTAAGCATAGGTCTCAATTTGGCATGTCGCAAGAACATATGATACTCTAATGTTTAGATTATTTCATATGTGACAAAAGTACTGTAATTAACCAATCTTGTTTACAAAGTATATGTTGGAACACTTGCATATTGAAGAAAGTGAAGTGCCAAAGATGTGTCTGGATTTGTATATTGAATATGAGACAACTATGACAGGATTGGAGGTATAAAGATTTGGCATTGCCCTCAGTTTTGTCTTCATCATACATTCTTATGAAGCACTGATTCACTATCAATGATGTAATATCAATAAGTTTTTATCTTAATTTCCTATCAGACCCTTGGTTATGAGTTTGACAATGATGAGTTTCATGCTTATGCGCATGGAAGATTACCATATGAGAAATTGAAGCCAGATTTAGTGTTGAGGAACCTTCTATTTTTCATGCCTCAACGTAAAATAGTATGTCTTAAAAAAGTTCAACCTTTTGATACTAGTTTGTTTATTCAAGAAATTTTCATCATAATCAAAGACTCAAAATATTTGCAGATTTGCGTGAGGTTAAAATCACACAATTATGAAACTCCGAGATTGAAGCAAAGGAAAACCATATGGGAGAACTTGAAGGCTTCTATTTCAAATCCTCTAATTTGCATAAAGAAGCAAAAGAGCGAAGACGAGAAAAGCGAAGAAGAAGAATGAGAATTCTGCAGAGAAGAGGGAGGAAGAGGATAAGGGACCACCATGCAGTATGGTCCCTGACATTGTCAAAAATCTTGCACTTTAGTCCTTATTGAGTGACACCTCAGCAAGAATTTAACAGAAACTTAACGTTTGGACTAAAGTGCATGACGGAGGTTAAAGTCAGGGACTACGGGATCAATTTAGCAAAGTCAGGGACCTAATTGCATGACGCCCACAAAGTCAAGGACCTAAGTGCTAGTTTACTCTTTTTTTAAATTTAGTCTCCACTTTTTCAAACGTATGTTATTTTAGTCCTTGCTGTTAAAGGGTTAACGAGATTAATGACGTGGCAAACGTTTAGTCCTGCTCGGATGGTATCCTTCTCTCTTGCCGGCGTTGACATTAACCCATGTTTTTCCTGCTCGGATGGTATCCTTCTCGGATGGCATTAAGCTCAGATTGTAGCCTGCTTGGATGGAACTCAGAATGATCTGGCCTACCTCTTCACCTTGGTCGGATAATTCTGAGTTCCATCCGAGCAGGATGCCACCCGAACAGGATACCATCCGAACATGATACAATCTGAGCTCAACGTCATTCGAGCAGGATACCATCCAAGCTTAATATCATCCAAGCAGGACTAAATGTTTGCCGTGTCATCAATCCCGTTAACCCTTTTAACGGTAGGGACTAAAATAATATACGTTTGAAAAGGTGGGGTCTAAATTAAAAAAAAAAGTTGGCAGTGACTAAAACCAAAAACAAGAAAAAAATGTAGGGACCAAATGATATTTAAGCCTTATTATTAATAAAAAATTGTCTAGATATTTATATATATAGAACCAACTTATGAGGTAATGAGTCAAGTATATAATTTAAACTAAACAAACAAAAAATTGCAATTAGTATACCAGCAGACCTCATTGTCACTATTTTGCATAAAAAAATTACAAATGCACGCTACACATTAGCTCTTTTTAAATTGGACAAATCAAAGTTTTGGTTTGGTAATTGGTATAGTTTACCTATAGGCGGCCACCATTTAATGAACCAAGGAGGGACTTCATTGCAAATTCTGTGTTATCAGTTTAGAAGGTAGCCAGTCAGCGGTCCTAACCATTCATCATCATTTAATGAAATCTAACGGTGGATAAAGGGGTGGCACCCATCAAGCACCATAAGCGAGTGGTACCGTAGACAAAACCTAGTATATTGTTAATTTAATTTTTTAAAACTTTTTTTACAAACTAAATAAAATTCAGAAATAGATTTGAAAAATTGAAAACACAGAACAGAAGTCCTTTCTTCTTCTTCTTTTTCCAGGAGCGTCCGTCTCTGCCTCGAACCCTTACCCTAGCCGCTGTCTCGAGCTCCGCCGTGCGTCTCTGCCTCCGTCTCCGTGGTCGTACGTCTCTACCTCCGTCTCCGTGGATGCGAGGCCTCTGCCTCCGTCTCCGTGGACGCGACGCCACCTGACAGGCTTTGAAGTGAGGTAGCATTTTGTTCATAAGAAGTATTGCTAATAGTTTACTGTTTTCAACTTTTCATGATGCCTAAAAAATTGATATTATTTCATTATCTGTAAAATTTTCAAGCCCTAGTTAGAACAGAAGGATATTGTTGGTAACTAAGGTATTCTGCAGGTTACTTTTAACCTATGTTTGGTTTGAGGAAGGGGAGGGGAGGGGAGGGAGAGCTTAAATTAAATAATTAAAATGACTTAAATACTTCTACACTCATATTCGTACAACTATGTGTTATAAAAATAAAGAGGTATATAAGTAAATTAGTTTTATTTTTCCCTACCCTCCCCATGTGAACCAAACATGTAAATGGTCATTTTCCATTCCCTCCCCTCCCCTCTTTGAACCAAACAAATAAAATGTCACCTCCCCTCTCCTTCCCTCCCCTTCATTAAAATCCCTCCCCTCCTTTGAAACAAACAATGCATTGTTGAAGCTCTAGATCAGCTCATGCCTGGATTTGATCCTGAAATTAGCCCGTTGGCTCAGAGGGTTCTCATAAATCCCCGAAATATTGACTATCATACTGGAGTTTTTGCATCCAAGGCATGAAGGCAACTACATCTAGTAATTTGTTCATTACATTTTTGTTGGGTCGCTGCTTTGAATTGTCACATATGTTTTCTATATAGATCACTCCTGCAAGAGATAACTGTTAAAAGTTAGCTAGCTTATTAGGTATTTCTTTTAAATCACCATACTCAGAATTTTCCAAGGAGAAATTATAACCTTTTAGAAAGACTTGTTGTTAGGTATTTCTTTAATTCTTTTATGTAAAGGAATCAATTGAACAACTGAACAGTTATGTAAAAAGTCCACAAGCTCCTGGGAGAATTGATGATGACTTTAGCAATAACATATTCTGTTTCCATTACTATACCATTTGGGTCCAAGCTTTAAATTATAGTTTAGCATAGTTGGCAATATGCCAGCTAGTTAGCTAGTGTGTTAAAAAAACAGACAGGAGAATGATACACACTTGTCAACCATAGAATTATTCAGTTAGCTAGCGTTTTAGTTAATCACTTTGTTTTTAACTGTTAAAAGTTTCTCCAACAGAAATACTAATTGGAAAAGGTTGATTGGAGAACATGTGAGCAGGGAACAAAGCTCCTATAGAAATATTCAGTTTTACTATTAGTAATTATCTCTGGTCATATGCTTTCTAGGACACCCTTAATATATCATGCTCTCATGGTATATAAAACCTTGTAATAAACTCAAATTACATTTTCAAAATCCAGAAGTGGTTAATGTACTCACTCTCTATATAGCATAGAGAGAATTGTATAAGAGCACATGCTGCATAACTGGGTTATGCTTCTGTCTTTTTACCCTTCTTTTTCCTTCTTTTATTCATTTTTCAATTTACAATTGATGGTGCTTAGCTTTAGAGGCTACTGGCTTTTGCATCTCCAGGAATTTAGTACTATGAGCTATTTTCCTTGAACATTTGTAGTGTAAGGAATAGGATTTACAAGTGCAGAACCATTGCAACTATCTGAAATTCTCAATTACAGATCACTTTTTATGTATATGGGTTTGTACTTGCATATTTAATAACTGAATTTTTACAGACAATTGCTTCTGCAATGCTATAGGTGGATGCTGCACTAATAGCAACTGGAAGGGCTCCATTCACACAAGGTATCGGATTGGATAATGTATGGCTTTCTAACAGAATTTTTCCATGAAGGAAGCAAGTGATTGGATATTGTTTTTATGTGTTCTTGCAGATTGATGTTGCAACACAGCATGGTTTTGTACCTGTGGATGAGCGCATGCGAGTAATTGATGCAAAGGGAAACCTGGTTTGTCTCGAAATTCCTGTGCACACATTATTGTTTTCTTGCTCTGACCTATTGTTATTTGTTACTGATTTAGGATATAAAATGATAGGTTGGAAATAGGCTTTTGGGCCTACCAGCCTATTAGCTTATTTATAAATAGGCTTTAGGCCTTTTTACTGGCCTTCGTGACATGCAGGCTTTTAAACAGGCTCGTAGACTTAACAGGCCTTGTAACGAATCAGGCCAAGGTACTAATTAAAGCCTATCATAGGTAAAAGGCCGGGTTTAGGCTTTAAAATTTTGAAACAGGCCAGGCCTGTATATGTAAAGCCTGGCCAGGCCTGTATATGAAAACTTGAGTTTGTTTTCATAGTCCAAATTGCATTTTGTTTTTCAATCTTACTCGAACAAGTGAATTTTGAGCCACTCATAGAGTTATTTTTATTTAGTTGCTTCACTCAGCACGGAGCCCTTTGGGGGCTTCTACACTATTTATTTCATCCCACTCTTTATCTTTTGTTTTTTCCCCTAACCCCTTTTCCTTTTGTGATTTTTCAGCTGGATTTTGGAGTTTTATGTTTTCTGCAGCTTTAGCCAGAGGAGTAAGGCATGGGTTTTACTGCACCTTCAATAGGTTCATTTTTCTCACTTAAGCAAAACATTTCTTTTACCTGATTCATATTCATTCTCTCTGTTTGTGTCTGTTCATTTGTTCAGTAATTATTGCCATTCATTGGTTAGTTTAATGTTTGTATTGTCTGCCTTCTTGCTTGCCAAGTGAGTGGAACGGGGAAAAAACTGTTTCTTCTTATGTTTGCTTGAATTTGTTAGGGCTCAATATATTTGGGGCTACTCCTGAGTCAACTTTATATCTTCTCAACTTATGTAAAGTGTAAACCAAAAGTTAAAGATAGTTATATAATGTAGATCACACAAACAAATATATTCTTGTATAAGATATAACCTCCTGCTCCTTTTATAATGTTCCTGACGCCTGACTACAGATTATATTGTTGCCATGCAGAGATAGCTTATTCTGGTTATGCTGTCTAGTTGAAGGTGTTCCAACCATTGCATCATCCCCTACTGCAACCTCATATTTTCGGTCTTTTACCCCTCAGAAGTGCATACGACCAGCAACCTATGGGATACCAAGGCATCTTTCAAGGGTGCCCTCTGTATCTTCTCCTTCAGATTTTCTTTTAATGCAGAGATCAAATATCATCGGAAACCATGGTATTCTTGGAATCTGGCTTCCTGCCAGATACATAAGTAATGCATTGGTTGAGCTGAAGACTGACAATGATGTTGTACGGTTCACTCTGGATAAGCTTGATGATACTAATCCTACAAAGAATAGCCAGAAGAAAAAAGTAGTCAAAAAGTCTAGAAAGGCTAAACTGAATGAGCTTAGATTCTATCGTTTGAAGGCAAAAAAAAAGATGAATTCTCCAAATCCAGAAGTTAGAATTCGGTATAAACTTGAAAAGGTTGGATTTCATTTTAACTGTAATTTTTTAGTTTAAAGCATTATTTCCTGTTGCAAGTGCTTGTACTTTGCTTCAGTTGCTTGATTGTTGTCACTGATAATTTACCTTTATGATTTTTTTCCCTTTTTGGTACATACTTTTATGATTTTATCATCTATGTTCTGTACACTTTTCCAGCTCTCTAATAACTGTATGGGTATTGCTCTGATAATCCCTGCATAAAAGTGTTGCCTCTTCTTTTTATTTATGGGCATTGACATAACCAGAATGTTGCTACATGTGGATTTGTATTTGAAACACCTCCGTGAAGTTTTATTTTGCATTTGGGAAAGTTTCTGTGAAATATGTAAATGTATATTTGTCACAAGGACATTAATACTTTGAATGTAAAGTTTCTCAGTTTCCCTGCTTATTATAATATCACTGTATATACATCACTTGGATAATAAATATCTTTCTGTTTTAACTTGGCTTCTGTATCTTCACCTCAGTAGACAGTAGTGCAGACATAATTTAATTTAGTGCCTCAGATAGGCTGGAAAGACTAAAGAGGCATTATTTCTTTTCCCCTTCGCTTTTCCTTTTCTAAATTGGATTTTTTTTTTTTATTTTAATGTATAAATCTACAGGCCAAGCGAAAAGAAACATGGTTGATTGAGAAGCTAAGGAAATTTAATGTACCAAAACTCCCACCAGAAACATTTGATCCTGAAATTTTAACTGAGGAGGAGAGGCATTACCTGAAGCGCACTGGTGAGAAAAAGAAACACTATGTTCCAGTTGGGAGACGAGGAGTGTTTGGTGGGGTAGTTCTAAACATGCATCTTCACTGGAAGAATCATGAGACTGTAAAGGTCATCTGCAAGCCTTGCAAACCAGGGCAAGTTCATGAATATGCTGAAGAGCTTGCTCGACTGAGCAAAGGCATTGTGATTGACATCAAGCCCAATAATACTATCATTTTTTACCGTGGAAAGAACTATGTACAGCCAAAAGTAATGTCACCTCCAGATACATTATCAAAAGCGAAGGTAACTTCAATTTTGAATCATATGATAATATGATATTAAGTTGATATGGTGTATTACAATTTACAATGTGATATGAAACACTAACCGTATAGTCTTATTTATACTATTACTAGAGTCCTAATCCTAATTAAACACGGAACAAACAACGTCCTAAAGATATGATAAAATTAGCCTAATCTACTATGCATCCCTCTAAAATAAGGTAATACAAATATCCATAAAATAACATAAATTAGCCTAATCTACTATGCATCCCTCTAAAATATTTCATTGATGCCACTTAAGGAAGTATCCCTTGTTTCTCCCTTTCTATTGGCCATTTAAAAGTGTAGAAATAATCTACTCGAGGATTGGCAGTTGTCAAGGATTGAGATTATACAAGGATCTAAACCATTCAATTAATTTTTTTTTTCAAGTTATGACAGCAAACGTTGTTTCTTGATGAGCTTAAACTAGGCTGATAGGAATGATTTATATCATTTTATAGTTTTTTAATATTAATCAGCAGTATTTTATAATGCCCGTTTTATTAAATATTCACCACATTTGATGAATATGGTTAGCTTTGAAAGTTTACAGATTGCTATGGATTTATGCCTTAACATATTGCAGCTAACAGGAATGCACACTAGTGAATAGAAACTATACATTTTGTTTCTATTGAGGAGCTAACCTTCTATTATTTAAATAGATAAACATGTATTAATAGGCCCTGTCTTTGTTTTATGAGCAATGAAAGGATTGTTACTTTGATAGAGTGGATGATTTAACAACTTTGAAGTGCTGATTCATAGTTTTACACTGGAATAAATTTTGTTGAGAAAGCATTGGGTTCTATTCTTTCAGCATTGAGTTTATGTTTTATAACTTATTGTGAAAACTTAAAATTTCCAGGCCTTGGAGAAATATAGGTATGAGCAGTCCCTTGAGCATACTAGCCAGTTCATAGAAAAGTTGGAGAAAGAGCTTGAAGAGTATCATCAACACGTTGCAAAGTTTAAACAAGGGAAAGAGGATACAAGTACAACTAAAGATGTTAGGGCTGGTACATTATATGTTATTCCCAATTGATATAAGTAATGCTTGAATTAGAAATGAAAATATTGTAAGAAAATTTGTTTTCTTGCTTCTTTCTTTCATTTTTGTAAGATAAAACTGCTAACAACACATTTTTTGACACATTCTTTCCAATACACTATTATTGGATGGATTTTATGTTGGTCCCCCTATAAAACTGGGGCCGACTCTCTATAGGGTGACCCTCATGAACTTCACTCCATGATAGTGTGTTGGAAAGAGTATGTTATTAGCTTTGCTCTATGTAGAATATATCATAACCTTTATATTCAACTGATGTTTTAAAAGTGTGGCAGAGCTCATCTGCTAGGGCTTGTAAAACAGTACAATTACTTTGTTTACCAGACGATCATAAGTAAAATGCAAAAGGGAAAATGACTAAACTACATGTGTTTTAACAGCATATTTCCCCAACGGCCCATTTGGTCACAGACATTGAAGTTGGTTATTTTGTTAGGGATTGAGGAAGCTTGATTTTGTTTTTTTGACAGAAATGTCAATACATGAGACTCAGACAACGTGATCTTGTTTGCACTCGAGGATATGTAAAATCTAACATTTTTTATCTTTCTTGAAGTGGTTTAAGGCCAGCACCACTTTTGCATGAGATGTCAAGTTCTGTACATAGTAGGCATGAAATCCTAATTTTACAAAGGAAAAGGTTTCACATTCCTTATGTCCTGACTTTAGGTCTTGTAAAAAATTAAAAGTCACATGCTAGCTTACTATTTTAGTTTTATGATGGTATTATTTTTTGTTATTAGTTTTTTTTTGGCAGTATATCTTGTTCTCTACAGAATAAAATACAACCAACAACATTTGCTTTTCATTTTTATGGTGGGGTTTTTAATATAGGTTATGTCATTATGCATGTATTGTTACTTAATATTTGTTGTTTATTTTTTGCTACCTCATATTTGGTTCCTACTCCACTACTGTAACAATTTCATTAGCTACACAATCTGTGATGGAATGTCAAGCATCACACAGATTCTATTCCGAGGTCTTATCCATTACTTGGGATGCCAATCATTGAAGAAGGATTGCTCCAACCCCGTTAGCCGGTTGAGCTGAAACAAATTTTGACATGACGTGTTTTGTAACAAATTTCATGTCCTTCCTGGTGCATCCTTAAGGTTTAGCAGGTGTTTAGGATGGTTGAATGGTGTTACTATCAATATAGTAATTTCATGTGGACATTAGCTTTCATGATAAGGCTAGCGAATGTTTACGGCAAGCTGTTTGTCTTTATGCAAGTACATATATTAGATTATAACTGCTTCTCAATTCACATTGCTAGAGTGACTTGTCATAATAACTCATAAAGAGGGTCTTCCATATCTCTTGCTCTTTTGTTTGTCCAATGGAAATAGCCTTAATTCAAGTTAGGCCCACTACTAGGAATCAAATAATGATAAACAGCGAAGTTTTGTAATTTTCCCTCATTCACGGAGTGTTATTGGCCCGGGATCTCGTTGTTTTGACAATGACGTTGATGTGTAGTGTAGATGCGGGCGAGTGAGTCATCCCAAAGTTTTAGAGATCCACACGAAAAGGTTTGCCCATACTTGTCTCTCCTTTACATTGCCCGGCCGGTATGTAGACCAAAATTTCAGTTCCCATCTTATCTCAATACCTTATTATTACTTGATTCCTTTCTATCCATAACAGAACTTTATTATTTATATACTATATTTTTCCTCATTATGTATATTATGTAGACAATGACAACAAAAATTAACTACTTTGGTCAGAAAGGTAAGTTTGATACTTACATTTAGATGTTGGATTTTTTTTTTTTTTTTATGATACACCAGGAATATAAGAACTAAGATGAGAGCGATACAAATGAAAGCAGTAGTTTTAACAACAAAATGTCCTGTAACATAGCGCCTAATTTTGACAAACTTGGGTTATGTTTGAAATATCACCTCACAGTCACCTTTAAAAAAATGGTATGGTCTAAATCTCAGCTTTGCTACCAAACACGCATAGTTCTTAATTAATGTATGTTTGGTTTATGTTAAAAAGTAATTAAATTCAAGTTTAGATTTCTCAAATACAATTTTTTATAGCGTTGGAAACATGAGTTTATCATGTTACAATATTAGACCAAATATACTTAGAGGAAAATAAATTGCAAGGTAAGGTTTTAAAGCCAACATGGACACTAAAATCACATCCTGTAACTACAGTATTCATACCATTTCTATCCCCTAATTATACTGCTATTTGTGACTTATTTCTTGTGGCATGAGATGAAGTAATTATCAAAAACTAAAATTCAATCACGAGATAGGTTGGTAAAAAAAATCACATGAGAGGATACCTATATTAATTAGAGATAATAAATTCGTATAACCAAATTATATAACAACTCACAATATATTTTTTTAGATAACTAATTCATACAACATAAAAACATAAATAACTCACACAACACACTTTTCTCTTTGAGAAAGTAAATTCATACAACACAAAAATACAACAACTCATACAACACACTTTTCCTCTCTATCTCTCTCTATCATCCATCACATCCCACATTTCTCTCTCTTCTCTCTCTTTTCTATCTATATCTCTCATTGTTGTATTGTGTTGTTGTTGTACAAATAACACAACTCTTTCTCTTTATCTTTTTCCGTCATATCTCACATTTCTTTCTTTCCCTCTCTTTGTTGTATATGTACAACATGTATACTGTACAATTTATATTTCTTTTTTTTTCTTTATCTCTTTCCATCACATCACCTATCTCATCCCACATTTCTCTTTTCTCTCTCTTTTATCTTTTCATCTCTCTTGGTTGTATGTTATAGACTTGTAGTGTTGTATGAATATGAATTCTCTATTAATTATGTTACATATATAAATTATATTTAATTGATTATTCAGTACACACCCACACAAGGTAAAATCATATTATTATCTAAATGGTCAAGATTAAATTTAAGTAAAATAATTCTTATCATTCATGTATGATATGCATGCATATGCCTCTGTTTGGATTCTAGTTGAAATAGTAGCAAATGAAGTTTATAGGAATTGAAATTAATCATTTTCGTTTAACTTATTTTGTAAAACGTATTAATTCATTTTCAACCATTGATTTTACAATCAATTCTACACATTTGTAAATCAAACGACACTATATTGTTGAAAATCAATATTGATAAATTTGACATCTCATGCATATAAAAGTTTAGAAATACTGTTTCTAACGGAAAAACAAATCACAAAATTCAATACAATCGTTACACTTTTATAACTGTTGGTAAAAGAAAATGTACACATAAATGGGAAAAGTTCTCCTACTCCTCACTTTTACTTTTTGAATAAAAAAGAGTCAATTACGCCGTTGAGCCCGATATTTGGTAAAGATGTTCTTGTCAAATGGATTCACCTGAAGGGATGGTGAGTGTATTTCAAATCAAAATTATGATGTTCTTTTTTCCTGTACTAATTACTGTTTGTAGTTTGAACTTAAAAAGTCAGAGAGTTGAACTTAAAGCTAACTCGGTATATTATGGAGTCGCTTCAATGAAGGAAGGGAACATGCCACAGTCTTCTAGTTTTTTTCGAAGAAATGTTACATTGTCCTTGAAGCCTGTACTTAAATTTGGAGCAAATAGTTGCTTGAATGGTGGGCATCATAATTATAATTCATGAACGCGCGCCTTTTCTTTTCTTTTATTTTGTTCCTTTTTCGGTCTCCTTAGATTAGATAGGTTTGAAAAGAAGCAGGCCAAATGTACAGCATTCAGATCTTCTCAAGCTTTACCACTTTGATGGTTTTTACTACTTTTTAGTTTTTACTTCAAGGTAATTATATGGTGGACCCTTTTAGTTTGGGTCCACCGTAGGTCATTAATTTTTTTACTATAAAAGTAATTTTAATTTTATAATATATATTATTAATTTACTTCAACACCCAAGTTAATTACTATTCTCTACATCCTAAGGGTAATTAATGCTAACCTTTAATTTCCACAATGTATAAGCTCTTGTTCACAATTGGCTTAGTAAGGAAGTCCCATATGGAATGTGAATGTGATTGTGGGGAAGGTTAAATCCCACAAGGCCCGCGCACAATGATTGTGTGGAAGGGAAGGCATGGCCATTAATATTTGTTAAAAAAAAGGTGCAATAGAACAAAAGTTTCACGCATGGGGCATAATTGGGAAGACAAGTGTGATGTGAGGAATATTATGCCAATTTTGTAACCAACAAACCCAAAATCTCAACCGACCTGGCGAAAAAGTGCTACCATGCTGGGCTAGTCTGCAGTGCTTTATTAGGTTGTTACCCATTGACGGTGTAGTGGAGTGGTGGCCATCACCAATAAAATACCTCAACTACAAATACAATTCACCACATTGGGATTTCTTTCCTCTCTCTCTACGTTACAATTAATAACCAATGCCACTCGAATGTTATTTTCGTGGGCGTGTATGTTGCATAGTCAAATTTAAGTTCTGGATCATGATGAATGCTTTTGCTATTATAGTAAAATGTCAATGTGCGCCGTTGATTTCGTCACGGACTGGAAAATTAATGACGGTTGATTAATAGGATTGTGCACTAGCCGCAAAATTGAAGTGGACACTGTGTTGTGTTGTGTTGTGTTGCAAGCCCGTGCCAAAGGGATATATAGCAAAACAAATTTGCTGTCTCATTCATTGCTCTTTCAGAATCTCCGCTAAAAAGAATTGATAAGTTATACACAAAATGTTTTTTAAAAAGAGGTTTAAATTTTTTTGTGAAAAATTATCATTATTTAATTAATAAAATAAGGAGCGCCTGTGCTGTTTTCGTCGCTTCCACTCATTGTTACATAAATTATTATTATTTATTATTTTTATAATAAAAGTAGAGCCCCACGCCTAGAGACGCCCTTCTCCTTCGCCTATTATTACTTACACATGCTTGCCACTGTTTTGTTTCTTTCGTCTTCTAATCCAAACCGAATAATCTCTAATTTTCTCAATTAAACCTTCATTGTAGATGAAGAAATTTAGGAAAGAAAGATGGTTTTACACTTAATTACATAATTGCGACCTACATGTGAATATATTAATAAATAAACTTAAGAGAAAAAGGATTGTGCACTGACAGTGTAAAAAATTTTACACTGACAGTTAATCACAGCCCTTGATTTATGGTGAGTTTGTTGATTTTATTAATTAATATTTTAAAAGTCATATAAATGAAGAATCATGATTAAACGTCAGTGTAAAAGGATCTAATGTTTATGAAGAATATTATTACTGAATGTCTGAATCTACTTTTTTTTCTGTCTTTATAACCACTAATTTTTTTATATAATTCTTAATAATTAGCTTTTTTTTAAAAAAAAAGCAGCCATGACTTTGTTGACGTAATGAACGTATTACATGCCAACATATCACCGCAACATTAGGAGATAAGATTGAAATCCAATAAAACTCGTGGCCCCTTATATCTAGTTATTAACGAAGTTTAATTAGTTGTCTTTCCTAAACAAGAACTTGAGTCCCATTTCAAGGTATTATCATACTATCCTTTCATCCACACATCAGTTTTTTTAATACGACACTTTTACATATGGTACATAACGACCCTAGCTAGCCTCAACAAAATAAATAAATATAGTTCTTTCAATTTCAAATATAGAAATGCGGTGCAACTGTTTTTCAACAAATAAAAAAACTTTTCCACAGCAAACAAAATCAGAGTAATAAAAATTTCAAATGAGTTTCAACCTTTTCTTTCTCAATCAATCATATTCTAACAACTTGTTTTTTTCCCTCAGACTTTCCCAATCCCAGCCATTCCAATTCACAAATAATACCATGTATAAACCGTGAATGAAAACTTCTTTAAATGCTACAGGTGCCAGTGAATGAACTCATTTATACCTCAAAAAAATATTTTTTTGTTCGAATAAAATTCAATGGTTGTAAAGAAGGATAATGGAAATATAATAAATGGTTATTATTAAAAATCAAAATGAATTTAAGTTCAATTTATCAAATTGTAAGTAGTGCAAAACTAAAATGCAAGATAGTTCTTTTTATTAAGCCGTTCTTATTTACTTCTTACATGATAGTTCTTTTTTTTTTTTTACACGCACTGGGAATTAATTTTACACTAAGCAAAATTTGACCGGTTTAAAATAATTAAGTTGTTAAATTTTAAATCGCATTTTTTTTTTTCAAAAAAAAGTCAATCATGATTCGTGAGAGGAGTTCCTTGTAATTTTTTTTATAAAAATAAAAGGTTCGATGGCATTCTGGTTATTACAGCCAAAGAGAGTGGGCATGAAGTAATTTCAGCTGAAACTGTTGCCTACAAAAACCTCCTCTCTCCCACACACAGTCACACACGAGAAAGAAAGTGAGAAACAAACCGTTAGCAAAACAGAATCAACAATGAGAACCCAACGACCTCTTCATCTCTTCCTATCCTTCCTCTTCCTCGCAACCGCATTCTCCACTTTCCATCCGACGGCCACCGCCGTAGACGAAGGTCCGGTCACCGGCGGCGACGAGGACACCGAATTCATCCGCACAAGTTGCAACACCACGCTGTACCCTGACGTCTGCTACACCTCCCTCTTTCGCTACGCCAATGCGGTCCAACAGAACCCTGGCCAGCTGGCTCGTGTCGCCATATCCGTGAGCCTCTCGAAGGTCCACCGCACCGCCTCCTACATCTCCAACCTCACTCGCGAAACCGACTACGGCGGCAACTCGCGCGCTACTCAGGCACTCCACGACTGCTTCTCCAACCTCGGCGACGCCGTCGACGAAATCCGTGGCTCGCTCAAGCAGATGCGCCAGATAGGAGCCGCCGGAGCCGGAGCCAGCTCGTTCCTGTTCCAGATGAGCAACGTGCAGACGTGGATGAGTGCGGCGCTTACCGACGAGGAGACTTGTACGGACGGATTCCAAGACGTACCGGACTGTCCGACGAAAGCGGATATATGCGATCGGGTCACGCACGTGAAGAAGTTCACGAGCAATGCTTTGGCGCTCGTGAACAGCTACGCCAACAAGGGAATGCCTTGAACTTGAACTGTCGAAGATTTGTGACCGTTTGATTTGATTTGATCACTTTCGAATGATTAAAGAATAGGTTTTACTGTGCTGTATGTGCAAATGCAAGCTAGCCTAAAAGTGTAGTGTGTGAACAAGAAAGACGTGAATCCTGTATGTAAATTTTGGTCTTGCTGTAGATTTGTCGTTAGCGAGAGACACCACTTCTTCACATGACCTGTGTGGCAGAATGGAGAGTGTAGATATGAAAAAAAAGTGAAACTAGCTCCAATTAAAACTTGTGAGGGTAAACTAGCGTTTGAGTGGGTTTTTACTTTGTTGTGGTTTGGTTATTAATGCTTTAAAGAAAGATAAATTTTTAGGTTTGTGTCATATCAATATCGTGTGTTATTTATTATTCCATTTGAGGGTCGTAATTGTAAAAGATTACACTTCAATTCTCTCTTGTTTTCAAATAATCTTCCTAACTTTGCTTTAACTTGATATCGTTAACTTATTCGTTAAATCTAACGACATCAGCCTCTAGGGCATTTTGGGTGTGAATTCCTCTGCTTTTGGATGCTGAAAATATATTGCATAAACAAATAAACCATTCCCTTCTTCATTTGGGGCTAGCTAGGATTGAGATGAAGGTAAAGAGGAATGAGGTGTGGGAAAATTATGGCGCCGCCATACTAATCTCTGAAACCTCCATATATTGTTAAACAAAAACTCTGCCTCATGAGAATGACAATTCTAGGAAATACGGTGGCGTCCTCTTTCACAATTACTAAATTCAATTTTTCATACGTTGACAATGAATTTCCATTATTTAAATACGGAATTTTTATTTTAAAAAAGATAAACGTGCAGACCCTGGCTTGAGCTGAATTGAAGATGAGGGGACCCTCCCGAGCACTGTGGAGCCGCGCCACTCATTCTTGGCTTCCTTATTTTGGTTGGTTTCAACTTTTAGCTTAATAGGATTTGATCAGTGAGAACAACGGTGTTGAAACAGGGAAAAGAACCTTTATTTGTGTGTTTTGGTTTGTGGTGTTTTTATCTCTGCTGTCAGGTTACTAATAATTTCAATTTCATAGAATGCTTCTTTGCCGTTCAACAAATATGCATTTGTGTCACGATCCAAAACAAGCCGCACTTACTGAGCAATGTAATAAAAAGGGTAGCATTACAAGAAGAATGTTACCCTTTTTAAAACAATGTTAACTGAACAAACGGAAGTCATTCTATTCAAGACTCAAGCATTTAAATTTTTGCATAAAATATATATTTAGTCTCTCTGAAATTCAGCAAATTCAGGTTTGATGCTCATAATTCGAAATTCTTATGTTGAGTTTAATTTAAAAAAATCTTTTAAATGAATCCTTATCACCCTTCTACTAGCCAATTAAAACAAACTTAATAAGAATTAATTTGGGATGATTTAAAAAAAAAAGGAAAATAACATAGATTTTAAAATCATGAGGATCAAAATCAAACTTACTTAAGTTTATAAGAGCTAAAAATGTATTTTATCCTAAATTTATCTTGTAAGTAGCATGCACTACAAGAAAAACAATTTTTAGCGACGGCTACAGGGGGGAAATCGTCGCTAATTTATAATTAGCGACGGCCTAGCGACGGCCCACGAGCCGTCGCTAAAAGCCTCGTCGTTAATGCAGTAGCGACGAAATTTTGCGGCCGACGCTTTGTAGCGACGGCCTGGCTGTCGCTAATGGCCGTCGCTAATTATCCTTTCTTCCCAGATTTATCAATTGCGATGATTGAACTCGCAACCAGCATGATAACAAGAAGGAGCCTTACCGTTATGCTATGTTTGTTTCTTGAAATATATAGTGCAAAATATAATATAAATGGGTAAAAAAACCAGAAATTAGCGACGGTTAGGTCACCGCTAACTTTACGAAGGCCGACCCTAATTTTTTTTTTTTTGCCTTTAGCATTGGCCATTAGCGACGGCCTGGCCGACGCTAAATAGAAAATTTGAAAACGTTAGGGACCAAAACCAATGAAAAAAAAAAGATTAGGGACCAAAACCAAATTCGGGTGAAAGTTTAGGAACGAAAAACATATTTAACCCAAAATCATTTTACCACTAGCGACGGCCAGGCCGTCGCTAACCTTTTCTATGTAGCGACGGCTAGGCTGTCACTATATAAAAAAATGTAAAAATAAAAAAAATTAACTTAACAATGACTTTGCGACGGCTCGACCATCGCTAATAGTGACGACCTGTGGTCGTCGCTAAAAAATGAATTTCGTGTAGTGATGTGTGTCAATTGATATTTAATTTTTTGAAGTTCAAAAGCTTATTGTCAATAGCAACTAATGCAAAGAAAGGATACCCCTAAAGTTATTGGTTAGACAGTGAAGAATACTTCACATAAATACACAATGCAATGAAGAAAATTGAAATTATTCAATCACCATTGACTATGAAGGGAAATTCATATTTTACAATTTCAGGAGGTCCGATTAGTTTTTTTAATAAAAATTTAATATTTAAATAATGAAAATTCATATAAGCTCACAAGGTTATCACATCACAAAATATCATTTATGTAAGTTTTTTCATTAAATATTAGATGACGAGTTAACAATGGGATTAAATTTGTTCTATTTTAAAAGTAAAAGGACTTTATTTGAACAATTAAAACCATGGGGATCGAAATTATTCATTTGTAAAAGTATAGAGATTAAAAGTGCACTTAAACAATGTATAGAAGACTAAAGTATAATGTATCCTAAATCTAATTCACATTATTCAAATATATGACAAAATTTTCGGGTTTAATTTTGTTTTGTTGAACTAGTTGTCTTTTTAATTGGTCTTATCAAATATGAATTTGAGTAAGCCGTAAAACTTACTCTACTAGTTAAATTATTGTTTAAATATATTTAATTATATTGATTAGTGTAACGTACCGGAGGAGTTCAGTTCAGAAACACATCGGAGGGAACATCTTTAGCGTACAAAAAAGCTACTTCACTAAATAACACTTCGTAGCTTGGGAGGCTTATGTAACGTACCGACGGAACTCGGTTCCCCAGGAGACATCTCGGTCATCATGAACCCGGACGTAAGCTTAACCGGCCTTAACGTGCGTTATACCAGGATGCTTAGCGTAATTAGAGGAGGAGACAAATTGTGACAAATAAGGAAAGTGACGATATCAAGCGGTTTGATGGAGGAGTCAGCGCTGCACAAATCCCAATTAGAAGATCATGTTGAGTCTCAAAAATATTATTAAGTAATTAATAATTTTTTAAGTCTCATTATCCTAAGTTTTAATGTATAACAATTTTGATTAAAGTAATCTGAAAATCAGCTCAAATTCTCTTAAAGGTATTTATTGTGTTTCAGCAACCCTCTGAAAGAGCAACTCTCTGAAGTAATGCAACCCTCTGAAGTGGTGCAACCTTCTGAAGGAGAGGAACCCTCTGAAGAGTCAGGACCTGCCGAAGCAAGAGAACTTTCTGAAGTCTCGAGACGTCGTACTTTTCGTTGTGTCTGAGAAGCAAATCATCTTTGGAGTGAGACTCTCTGAAGATCCTTTGAAGACTCAAGTCTTTTCAACGTTTCCTGCCAGCTATCTGCATCTCACTCTTTCTGGCAAGGCATAACAGAACCTTTTTGGAATATTTCAAAATCCTGTTCACCAAAAAGGAAGCCTCTACTACAAAAGTACACTGTGTTCAGGAAAAGTAGAGTCAGCGCTGCTGCACACCTACTTCTGCTTTCTCTGGTGCAGAAAGCTATCAGATGCTTGTGTCTCAACGGGAGAAAAGCTATCTCACAACGGGATTAAAGGGAGTCTAACGGATCTCAAAGTCTCTCTCTCTCTATAAATACCAGAGTGCATATAGAAAAGAAAAAAAGAGAACGAGAACGTCAACTTGCTTAAGTGCTGCAAAAATTCTTTGAGAAACTTACACTTTGTTTCATCTGTACACAACTTTCATATCCTGAGTTTAACTCAAAAGATTGTACATTTTACCCAGTTTAGGCTTCAAACTTGTGTAGTTTCAAGCTTTGGCCATTTTTCCTTCTTAAACAGTTTTCTTAGAGCCTGAAGAGGCTTGGTAGATAAAGAATACTTGTTGTAGTAGAGCCTGAAGAGGCTTGATAGAAAAGAATATTTGTATTATCTGATCAGATAGTGGTAAATCCTTAGTTGATTGGGTTTGGGACTGGACGTAGCTCACAGTGGTGGTGGGTGAACCAGTATCAATCTTTGGCTAAGTTCTCTCATCCCTAAACTTCATTTAAATTCAGTTTATTCTAACGTGGAGGGCTCTTAAATTATTGCTTTATAACACTGAGCTGAAAAACAAGTTTTCTGAACTGTTTTATTGAACCTGCTTAAGCTGCTTTAGCAAGTACGAAAATCCCAGTTCCAGCAAGTTATCAAAGTATTTCTTTTAAACGCTACTGCTTGTGAAAGAGTTTCCAAAACATGCTTAAGTCTTAAAAAACACTATTCAACCCCCCTTCTAGTGTTTCCTGTGTGTTCTACAGTTGGTATCAGAGCTCAACCTCGGGTTAAGCATCTAACAGTGTTGAGGAATAAGATCCTAGATGGAAACCTTTACAAGCAACCTTTATTACATCGCAGAAGGTGAATCTGTGTCAAGGCCTCAAGCATTTAATGGTACTGTTTATCATTATTGGAGAGATCGTATGAAACTGTTCATTGAGAACAACAACATCAATTTGTGGGATATAGTCACTGATGGTGATTATACTCCCACACATGGTGGTGTGCCCATACCAAAAGCAGAATGGACTGGTGAGCAAAAGGCTCGTGTTCAGGTTAATGCAAAAGCAAAACTCTTCTTGGTTTACTCCTTGAGTAAATCTGAGTATGAGAAGGTGCATGGATGCTCCTCAGCCAAGGAAATCTGGGATACATTGGCATCAACCCATGAAGGGACTGACAATGTCAAGCAATCCAAGATTAGCATGCTTGTTCATCAATATGAGATGTTCAAGATGCAAGAGTCTGAAACCATTGACCAGATGTTTGGTAGGTTCCAGACAATAACTAATGGACTCAAGTCTTTAGGTAGAACCTTTGATTCTGGTGATAACAATCGCAAGATTCTAAGGAGTTTACCAAAGGCTTGGAGACCCAAAGTTGCATCCATTCAAGAGGCTAAAGACCTCAATTCCTTAAGAATGAAGGAACTTTTGGGATCTCTTAAAGTTTATGAGTTAGAACTTGTTGAGGATGCACCCAAGAAAAAGTCATTGGCCTTGAACGCCAGATCCAAGCATTTGAGGCATGGGTCACATAAAGCCATGCGAGCTGAGGAGACTTCAGAAGGTAGTGAAGGTTCTGAAGTCAGTTCAGAGGAGGATGATGATTTGGCTCTTCTCAGCAGGAAGATCAAAAGGATGCTTCAGAAGAAGGGAAAATTCAGAAAGCATTCATCCTCTGAATCAAAACCAGGTAAGTCAGGTAAGGATGCATTTCCTATTGACAAAATTATTTGCTTTGAATGTAAGCAGCCAGGTCATATGAAGGTTGACTGCCCTAAGCTAAAAAAACCCTCTGTTAAAAAGAAAAAGTTCTTGAAGAGGAAGAAAGGGTTGATGGCTACATGGGAAGACCTTGATGATTCAACCTCAGAAGAAGAAGAAGAAGAAGAATCTTCTGAAGAAGCCAACTTATGTCTGATGGCAATCTTACCTTCCTCAGACAACTCTGAATCAGAGGTGATTCCTCAAACCTTGCAAGATATGTATGATGATTTACTGGAAAGTTCTAGGGAGCTTTTCCAAGAGTACTGATGAGATTCTGGCAAGCGTACCAAAATTTCAGCAGTATAATAGTAAGTATGAGTTTATCGTATCCACAGGGAACGGTTCGCTTCGTATTTACTCGTGATCAGATTATCAAGTAGAAAACGGTATTTGAGAATTTATGGTGAGGAAAGTAAATTTGCATAGAGTAACGAGATAATTGAGAGAAGATAAAATACTTTACTTGGATCAGGATTGAACTTCGTATCATCGCACCCCTTTATGCATGTGAATCCCAATATTATTTATGAATATATTTTTATAATACCTTAGCCAAACTATGTTATCCCCTGTCGGTGTCCCATATCACGAGATACTCAAAAGTAATTCATGCGGGTTCTCCCAAGCGACAAATTACCCTGGCTTGATTGCTCTATCTTTCCGTTCATTAACACTATCAATTCGCCCTATAGACCCATAGTGTCAGCTATGAAGAGATTGCCTACTTCTTCTTCAATGATCACTTTCTCCTATGACCCTATAGTAACTACTATGAATACTTTTATCAATCAGAATTTTAGGTGTCCTATGTCTAGGCTTTCCCAAACTCGCTGTTAATTTTATAGAAACATCTGTCACCTAAATCCTAAAATTAACCTATAACTCTGGCACACAGGCGGAAGCTATGCATTTAGCAAAGATAAAAATGCTAATATTATAAAATAGGGATTCATAAATAAATACGAGAATTCACATACATTTGGGGATTGAATCAACTACATTCAATTCTATTGAGACGTTTAGCTACGCATGGTAGCCATTACAACCCAATGGAGAAGCTGTCACCTTGCTCCAATCCTAGCTCTGCCTTTGTCATCTCTCTAATCTCCTTCCTAAATGATCCTTTGCTAACCTCCGTGGACTCTGTATTAGCCTCCCATGATCTGTACAAAAGGTCCTATTTATAGACTAAGGAAAGCTATTTTAAATCTGGAAGAAATCTGATTAGAAAATAGATCTAAAAACAGATCTAAAACTAATACGCGCAACTGCGCTTCATCTGCGCTCAACGCATATGCAACGCTAGAAACAGTGAGCAATTCTGATATTTGCGCTTCACCTGCGCTAAGCGCAAGTGAAGTGTGGAACGCATAACTGATTGCTCTGTTTCCTCTTTTAACAGCTTGATCTCTTCCTGATCTTATCTTTGTTTGCTTGGCTTTCCTCGTTTCCCTCTTTTTGATCTGATTCTGTGATTATTCTGCTTTTTGAATTTAAATTAGGAAGTTATCCGTAGAATCCTTATTTAAATGGCAGCTGATCTTATCTTTATTTGCTCTGATTTAAACTTCAAATCTGCAGATCCTCTCCTCAAATAATGCTATCTTCTTTTCCTCATTCAAATCTTCCCATAAATCTGCAATATTAACAGATTTTCTATTAAAATAGCATCAAATTCAAATTCAAATCAAATAATCACAATTATTACAATTATTACTAAAAAAGGATTATTTTGGGGCATAAATTACTATTTTAACCTTGATAAGCGCAGTAAAAACATAAGAAAATATCATATAATTTACACTTATCAAGTATAAGGACCTGTCTCGAGCTTATACTGAAGTTGCTAATAAAAATAAAGCTCTTGAGACTGAAAATCTTTTACTCAAGGAAAAACTCTTGAACACTGAAGCCTGTAGTTCAAAAGACTTGACTGAAGAAAATAAGAAACTTTAGAAACAAGTTGCTGAACTTACAAAGGACCTTGCCAACTTTGTAAATGGAACTGAGAACCTCAACAAAATGTTAGGTATTCAGCAAAATTCGAAGAACAAAAGTGGCCTAGGACATTCAGACAATGAATCATCACATGATTCTAAGTTTAAACCTGCTAATAAGGCTAAGAAAGGTAGTTGATGCTCACATTGTGGGAAGCCTGGACATCATGTGTCTAAGTGCAAACACAAGAAAAAGGGCAGACCTATTGCTAACAAAAGAGGACCCAAAAGATATGGGTACCTAAATCTCTGATTATTCCTGTTGCAGATGTGTTTAATAGGACAAAGGAGACACCACAAATGGTATTTGGATAGTGGATGCCCGCGTCACAAGACGGTAGAAAGGTCTTTGTTCCAAAGCCTTAGACCCAAAGATGGTGGTGTGGTCACTTTTGGAGGAAATCAGAAAAGGAAGATCACAGGTATAGGATCTGTAGGTATTTCCCCTCTCTCTCTTATTCAGAATGTTCTTCTTGTGGAAGGATTTCAACACAACCCGCTGAGCATAAGTCAATTATGTGACAGTGGATATGTTGTGTCCTTCACCAAGGATGTTTGTGTAGTCAAAGACTCTTCAGATCAAATCCTTTTTTCTGCTAAGAGACACAACAATGTGTATAAAATAGATCTTGAGGAACTTGCATATCAAAATGTGACATGTCTTCTTTCTGTAAAAAGATGAAAAACAAATTTGGCATCAGAAACTTGGGCATGCCAGCTTGAGATTAATCTCAAAGTTAACAAAACATAACCTTGTAAAAGGACTGCCCAAGCTCTCTTTCAAGTCTGATATTTTATGTGAAAACTGTTTCAAAGGTAAACAGACAAAAAGCTCTTTTAAGAGCAAAAATGTTGTGTCTACCTCAAGACCTTTAGAACTACTTCACATTGATTTGTTTGGTCCTACAAGAACTAAAAGTCTTGGTGGTAAGAAATATGGTTTGGTCATTGTGGATGACTACTCTAGATACACATGGGTGTTATTCCTCAAAATCAAGGATGAGACTTTTGAGAATTTCCCAAAATTCTGTAAGAAGGTGCAAAATAAAAAAGGATTTTGCATTTCTGCAATCAGAATTGACCATGGTGGTGAGTTTGAAAACTCAAGCTCCAGAATGTTCTGTGATGAGAATGGGATCTCTCACAATTTCTCTGTGGCAAGAACACCTCAGCAAAATGGGGTTGTTGAGAGAAAGAACAAAAGCTTGCAGGAGATGGGTAGAACCATGCTCATTTCAAGAAACCTACCAAGATCATTATGGGCAGAAGCTATTCACACAACTTGCTACATTCAAAACAGAATTTTGGTAAGGCCAATTCTCAAAAGAACTCCCTAAGAATTGTGGAGAGGAAGGAAACCCAACATTTCTTACTTTCACATTCTTGGCTGTGAGTGTTTCATACTTAACACCAAAGATGATATTGGAAAATTTTATTCTAAATCTGACAAAGGATTTTTTATTGGATATTCAGAAACTTCAAAGGCTTATAGAGTTTATAACTCTAGAACCTCGACAATTGAAGAATCAATCCATGTTAGATTTAATGATGCTAAAGAGACTGATAGGGAACTATCAGATCAAGAAGATGATTTTACAAGTATGGAGCTAAACCCAACTTCAGAGAAGACATAGGTCAAGAATGAAGAACCTGCTGAAGTACCCTATGAAGTACCTGTTGATCATCCATCTGACAAACCTGCTGAAGATGAACCTCTTCAGAAAGCTAATGTTGAGTCTCAGTTTGAGCAAGTATTCCCTCACAGAAATGAGTGGAGATACAAGTCTTATCATCCTCAAAAGTAAATCATTGGTGAAACTTCAGAAGTGGTAAGAACAAGATCAAGACTTAGAGAAGTCAATAATCTTTCCCTCTTGTTTGAAATTGAGCCAAAGAATATTGATGAACCCCTACGTACTGAAGGGTGGATCCTAGCCCTGCAGGAAGAGCTGAATCGGTTTTCCAAGAGTGATGTCTGGACTCTTGTTCCTAAACCTCATGGGAAAACAATTATTGGAACCAAATGGGTGTTCAGAAACAAGCTCTCTGAAGATGGAAAAGTGATCAGAAACAAAGCTAGATTGGTTGCTCAAGGGTATAACCAACAAGAAGGTATTGATTTCACAGAAACCTTTGCACCTATATCAAGGCTTGAAGCCATTAGGATTTTGCTTTCTTATGCAGCAAATAATGGCATCAAACTATATCAGATGGATGTAAAGAGTGCCTTCCTTAATAGGTTCATTGAGGAAGAGGTATTTGTTAGACAACCCCCTGGCTTTGAAAATTCAATTTTTCCTAATCGTTTTCTTAAATTGAAAAAGGCTCTATATGGTCTTAAACAAGCTCCCAGAGTTTGGTATGACAAATTGAGCAATTTTCTTCTCAGAAATGGTTTTGAAAGAGGAAAGGTTGATACAGCCCTTTTTAGAAAAATGTCTAACAAAGGGTGAACTCAAGTTTTTCTTAGGACTTCAGATTAAGCAAGAGTCTGATTATATATGGATCCATCAGGAGAAATATACAAAAGAAATGCTTAAGAAGTTCAACATGCGTGATTGCAAACCTATGTCAACTCCTATGCATCCTTATGCCATCTTAAGTAAAGATGAAGGAGAAGAATGTGTTGACCCAACAATGTATAGAGGAATGATTGGATCTCTATTGTATCTTACAGAAAGCAGACCTGACATCATGTTCAGTGTTTGTCTATGTGCAAGATTTCAATCTAATCCAAGAATAACTCATTACAAGGCTGTAAAAAGAATTTTCAGATATCTCAATGGTACTACTAATCTTGGTCTATGCTATAAGAAGAGTAAGGACTGCAGGTTATTAGGATATTATGACGTAGACTTTGCTGGAGACAGAATTGAGAGAAAATCAACAAGTGGAGGATGCCACTTCATTGGAGAGAATATGATAAACTGGGCTAGCAAGAGGCAAAGCACCATAGCACTCTCAACTGCTGAAGCTGAGTATATTGTTGTTGTAAGCTGTTGTTCACAGCTGTTAAGGGTAAAATATCAGCTTGAGGATTTCAATATTGCAGTTGATTCTATTCTTGTGTTATGTGATAATACAAGTGCAATAAATCTTTCTAAAAATCCCATTCAACATTCTAGGGGAAAGCATATAGAGATCAAGCATCATTTCATTAGAGACTATGTTCAGAAAGGAGTTTTTTATATTAAGTTCATTGATACAAAGCATCAATGGGCTGATATATTCACAAAACCCCTTGCTGAGGATATGTTTAAGTTCATAAGAGATAATCTGAACATTCATGCATTTTCTGGATATGTTTGAACTCTCTGATATATGAACTTGCTAAAATATGCGTGCCTGCTGAAGTAATTGCTACTTGCTGCATTTTCTTTTACTCTAATACATGCTCTGTCAGCAACATAAATTATTTGAAACATGTGTTTTCTCTGATATGCATCTATTACTTCAGAAAGCTCTGAATACCCTTTTGATAGATGACAAAAGGGGGAGTAATATAAACTAACAAAATATGAAGTTTAAGTGTTTCAGACAAGGAAGCTTCAGTTCAGGGGGAGCAAGGAACTTACCTAAGTATCTGTCTAAGGGGGAGAATTCTTTAAACTTAATTATATATCATTTCCCTTCAGATATGTGTAAGTTTAAGCAAATTTATCATCATTAAAAAGGGGGAGAATGTTGAGTTTCAAAAACATTATTAAGTAATTAATATTGTTTCAAGTCTCATTATCCTAAGTTTTAATGTATAACAAATTTGATTAAAGTAATCTGAAAATAAGTTCAGATTCTCTTAAAGGTATTTTCTGTGTTTCAACAATCCTCTGAAAGAGAAACTCTCTAAGGTAATGCAACCCTCTGAAGTGGTGTAACCTTCTGAAGGAGAGGAACCCTCTGAAGAGTCAGGATCTGCCGAAGCAAGAGAACTTTCTGAAGTCTGGAGACATCGTACTTTTCGTTGTTTCTGAGAAGCAAATCATTTTTGGAGTGAGACTCTCTGAAGATCCTTTGAAGACTCAAGTCTTTTAGACGTTTCCTGCCAGCTGTCTGCATCTCACTCTTTCTGGCAAGGCATAACAAAACCTTTTTGGCATATTTCAAAATCTTGTTCACCAAAAAGCAAGCCTTTGCTACGAAAGTACACTATGTTCAGGAAAAGTAGAGTCAGCGCTACTGCACACCTAGTTTTGCTTTGTCTGCTGCAGAAAGCTATCAGATGCTTGTGTCTCAACGGGAGAAAAGTTATCTCACAACGGGATTAAAGGGAGTCTAACGAATCTCAAAGTCTCTCTCTCTATAAATACCAGAGTGCATGTTGAAAAGAAAAAAAAGAACGAGAACGTAAACTTGCTGAAGTGCTGCAAAAATTCTTTGAGAAACTTACACTTTGTTTCATCTGTACACAACTTTAATATCCTGAGTTTAACTCAGAAGAGTGTACATTTTACCCAGTTTAGGCTTCAAACTTGTGTAGTTTCAAGCTTAGGCCATTTTTCCTTCTTAAAAAGTTTGCTTAGAGCCTGAAGAGGCTTGGTAGATAAAGAATACTTATTGTAGTAGAGCCTGAAGAGGCTTGACAGAAAAGAATACTTATATTATCTGATCAGATAGTGGTAAATCCTTAGCTGATTGGCTTTGGGTCTGGACGTAGCTCACAGTGGTGGTGGGTGAACCAGTATAAATCTTTGGCTAAGTTCTCTCATCCCTAAACTTCTTTTAAATTCAGTTTATTCTAACGTGGAGGGCTCTGAAATTACTGCTTTATAACACTAAGCTGAAAAATAAGTTTTCTGAACTATTTTATTGAACCTACTGAAGCTGCTTCAACAAGTACGAAAATCCCAGTTTCAACAAGTTATCAAAGTATTTCTTTTAAATGTTGCTGCTTGTGAAAGAGTTTCCAAAAACTGCTTAAGTCTTATAAAACACTATTCAACCCGCCTTTTAGTGTTTCCTGTGTGTTCTACAGATCATGCCATAAATAAAAGATACCCTCTAGCACCTATAAAGGGAGGCGTAGGTAGCATAGTCAAACACACACGATTTTCTTAGCATTTGCCTTATTCTTATTCTGTATTGCATTAGTCGATCTTGAATAAAATTTAGGTTTTGTAAGAACATTTGGCGCCCACCATGGGGCTCTGGTAAAACTTTCCCAGAGAACCACAAATATCCTTGAAGATGGTCAGAGCAAGAATCACCAACAATGGAGAAGATGTAACGTTGCAAGATCTTGTTCAACAACTTTAGCAACTCAAATAGGAGAACCGAAGATTACTGGAGGAGAATAGAGCGATGCAACAGCGCCTGGATGAAATTCAGAATTCACGAGAAGAAGAAGAGGATGGTACACACTCATTAAAAACCTGTCCTCAATTAGTACATGAAGAATCCCAGATTGATCTGAGTAATCATACATATACATGTTTTCATCCTTTTTCTGATTATATAATGTCTGTCCCTTTGCCTAGATTTATCTGTGTATGACGGAACGACTTATCCAAATTCAAATCTCACTAGATTTCATACAGTAATGCTCACTACAGGTGCTACTGACCCTATTTTATGTAAGATTTTTCCAGGAACTTTGACAGGACCCGCCTTGCAATGGTATTCAACTCTGACTCATGGCTCAATTAGAGGCTTTGACAAATTCAGCATGGTGTTCAAAAATCAGTTTTCGTCAAGTTATGCTTTCAAGAAAACAGAGGATAGCCTATTCAGCATACTGCAGGGAGATGATGAACCATTGAAAGATTACATTAATCATTTCAACAAAGAAGCCATGCAAGTTAAGGAGTTAGATCCTAAAATCCATCTCATAGCAATTATCAATGGACTAAGAGAAGGACAGTTTGCAGACAAATTGGCTAAATCAAAACCGCTCGACATAGAAGATTTCCGATGTAAGGCCTCCGGACAAATAAACGCAGAGGAGGCCGTAGTAGCCAAAAGACGTTTGAGAGCAATGTTGACGAAACCTTTGAGCAAGGAACTGACCGATAACAATCCATCTCATAATCAGCGGAGTACTTTTAACTTTCGGAATGACACAGGCAAGAAAGGTGGAAGACCAAATAAACCCCCCCGACCAACACCTATTTTTGATCAATTTATTCTATTGAATTCCAGGATGATCCAGAGTTTACAGGAAGTCTATAATTCAAGAATCGTTGAATTTCCTCCATCTGCAAAGAATATCGCAGAGGGTGTAGATCGTACAAAGAGGTGCGGTTTTCATCGTGCATTCAGGCACAATACTGACGACTGCTGGACGTTAAAAAATCAGATCGAGTAGCTCATCAGGTTAGGGCATCTCGGAAGGTATGTTTACGGCGGAAGACAGAAAAACAAGCAAGAAACAACTCGGATAGACTATGACCGAAGAAGGAATAAAGAAGAATCTTCTGACCGAAATCCTGGTCCCAGCAGTCCAAGAAGGAGAGTAGGATCCATACATACCATCTCAGGTGGATTTGCAGGAGGAGGACCCATATCTTCTTCCAGAAAAAGACACCTCAGAACAATTTGTTTAGTAAACAAAACGGAATACACTCGATCAGGTAAATCTCATCCTGTCATTTCATTTTCTGACAGAGATTTTACAGGATTAAAGGATGTTAATCAAGATGATCATATGGTGGTACTGATAAACATCGAGGGATACTCAGTTAGAAGAGTCCTAATTGACCAGGGAAGTTCAACAGATGTCTTGTTTTGGAAGACATACGAGGATCTTTCATTACCAGCGGACACCATTCATCCTTTTGAAGGAAACTTAGTTGGTTTTGTAGGAGAACAGGTCGAGGTAAGAGGACTTGTAAATCTCATAACAACCTTTGGGTCAAATGGGGTTTACAAAACCATAAATGTCATTTACTTGTTAATGCTATCACTTCTTATAACATTATTATCGGGAGACCAACCCTAAATGCATTAGGGGCGATCGTCTCGACCCCACATTTAACAATGAAATTCTGTGTTGATGATCAAAAGATAGGAGTGATGAAAGCCGAACAGGATGAAGCTAGACGTTGTTATGTTAACAGCTTAAAGACGCGGAAATCTCAGAATAAAAAAGAACTTAATACTCAACAACTTGGGATCCATTCAACAAAACTATAGATCCCAGGGAGGATTTCTCAGAAAGAAGACCATAACCCACCGAGGAGTTAAAAATCATTCAGATAGGCAAAAACCCAAAGCACACAACTCAGATAGGAACAAGTCTCCAACCAGAGGAGGAACATCAAATCATCCAAATATTGAAAGAAAAATCTGACTTATTTGCTTGGACTCCATCAGATATGCCCGGAATTGACCCAGACTTTGTCTGCAAAAAGTTGATGATCGACCCAAAAATCAAGCTTGTCTCACAGAAAAAGAGGAAGTTGGGTGAAGAGAGAAGGAACACAACTTTGGCAGAATCAAAGAAGTTGTTAGCAACAGGATTCATCAGGGAGATCGAATACACGAAGTGGCTTTCAAATGTAGTGATGGTGAAGAAAGCAAATGGAAAGTGGAGGATGTGCACCGAATTTACCGACTTAAACAAGGCATGTCCCAAGGATACCTAACCTTTGCCTAGCATCGACCACTTGGTTGATGGGGCATCAAGATATAAACATCTAATCACAATGGATGCATATTCAGGTTACAATCAAATCCGAATGAACCAGGCAGACGAAGACAAAACAACCTTCATAATCGACATGGCTAATTATTGTTATAAGGTCATTCCCTTTGGTCTAAAAAACGACGAGGCGACATACCAAAGGCTAATTGATAAAGTTTTTTCTGATCAAATCTGACGCAATATAGAAGTATACATTGACGATATGGTGGTCAAAACTCCTACAGAGCATAAGCATGCATATGAACTCAAATATGTCTTTGATCAACTCAGAAAATTCAACATGAGGCTTAATCCTGAAAAATGCTCATTCATTGTTCAGTCAGGAAAATTCCTCGGTTTCATGCTTACTAACCGAGGTATCGAAGCAAACCCCGAAAAGCACCAAGCCATCCTGGCAATGAAGATCCCGACCAACATGAAGGAAATACAAAGACTAGTAGGAAGAGAAGTGGCCTTATCCTAGTTCCTGTCTAAATCGAGTGAACGATTGAGGCCCTTTTTTCAATCTATCAAACAGGGGAGTAAGTTTTAATGGACCGAGGAATGTGAGCAAGCTTTACAGCAAATAAAGAATCACTTATCCAAACCTCCAATATTAAAAAATCCAGATCTAGGAAAGGAAATTTTAATATATCTTGCAGTAAGCGAGCAAGCCATCAGTGCAGTCTTGGTGCAGGGAAACTCGAAGGACAACAACCAATTTATTTTGTTAGCCATGCGTTGCAAGGACCTGAGTTGAGATATAAAAAAATAGTGAAGGTTACTCTTGCACTAATAACAACAGCATAAAGATTAAGGCCTTACTTCCAAACACATCAAATTGTAGTAAAGACTGATCAACAAATAAGGCAGATCTTGCATAAGCCCGAGTTAGCAGGAAGGATGATCAAGTGGTCGGTGGAACTATCAGAATTCGGAAATCTAGTACCAACCTAGAGGACCAATTAAGTCACAAGTTTTAGCAGACTTCTTAATAGAACTAACACCACCAGATGAGGAAAAAGAAGAGCAGCTTTGGACTCTATACGTAGATGGAGCATCAAACCTCAAAGGCAGCGGAGCAGGAGTCATCCTAGAAGGGCCAAACAATCTAGTTCTAGAACAGTCCCTTTGCTTTGAGTTCAAAGCAAGCAACAATCAAGCAGAATACGAACCACTCATAGCTGGTTTAAACCTAGCAAAAGAAGTCGGAGCTACTTCCGTGGCTGTATTCAGCGATTCACAATTAGTCACAGGACAAGTTGGCGGAGAATACCAAACCAGAGATCCTCAACTTTCTAGGTATTTAAGTAAAGTTAAAATTTTAATATCTGACTTTGCAGAATTCAGGATTAAACATATAACATGAGAACAGAACCTACGAGCCGACCTGTTGTCAAAACTTGCAAGCACTAAAAAACCAGGTTGCAACAAGACGGTCATACAGGAAACTCTCCAAAAGCCGAGTATAGAAGAAGCAGAAATGGCGAATGTCAATATTTCAAATTCCTGGATGACTCCTTTAATTCAACATCTTCATAACAGCCAACTGTCATCCGACCCGATTGAAGCCCGAAAAACAACTTATCATGTCGGCTTTTATGTCATCATCAATGGACAACTCTTTAGAAGGGGCTACTCATCACCACTTCTAAAGTGCATCTCCAATGAACAACAGGATTATGTTCTAAAGGAAGTCCACGAGGGAGTTTATGCAAGTCATGGAGGAGCAAGGTCATTTGCCTCAAGGATTCTGCGTGCAGGTTTCTATTGGCTAACATTAAGAGCGAACACCAAAGAATTTGTGAAGAAATGTGATGCTTGTCAGAAATTCGCAAAACTAAACATATGAGTCCAGAGGAATTGCACAGGATCACCTTTCCATGGCCCTTTGCTATGTGGGGAATAGATCCACTCGATCCTTTTCCTTTGGCACCTGGGCAGGTCAAATACCTGATAGTGGCGATTGATTATTTCACAAAGTGGATTAAAGCAGAACATTTGGCAACTATAACAACAGGGAAAATAAATAATTGTCTGGAAGAAGATAATATTTCGTCATGGCATCCCAAACACAATAATATCTGATAATAGGAAGAAATTCGATTGTAAAGATTTCACCCACATGTGTAATGACTACAATATAATCCACACCAAGACATCGGCCGAGCACCCGTAGACAAACAGCCATGCAGAAGCAGCCAATAAGATAATCTTTAATGGATTAAAAAAGAGACTTGGTGAAGCAAAAGGAAGATGGTCTGAGGCTTTACCAATGGTTTTATGGGCCTACCACACAACACCGCAATCCACTACAGGTGAAACTCCTTTCAGGTTAACATACAGAAGTGATGCCATGATCCCAATAGAAGTCTCCATGATGAGTCAACGAGTTGAAAATTATAATACCTAAAATAATGAGGAAAACCTTAGAACCAACCTGGATTTGCTAGCTGAAGAAAGAGAAGTGCCTCATCTCAGAGAACAAGTATGTAAAGACCGCCCGGCAAGAAGGTACAACACAAAGGTTCAACCCCGCAGGTTTAGAATGGGAGATTTAGTTCTTCGAAGAATTGAGCAAGCTAGAAGAGATCCAAAGCATGGAAATCTAGGACCAAATTGGGAATGACCATTCAGAATCAGAAGGGAGGTCGGCAAAGGAGCGCCAAACACCTAAGATTTTATTTCAGTTGATCAAATTGTATAATGAAAGTCAGACTAAGTAACCTTTTTCCTACCTTGGTTTTTTGTCCCTAAGGATGGTTTTAGTCAGGGAAGGTTTTAACGAGGCTTAGTTTAGACTATAAACCAATAAAATCAGTTGATTATGGAACCATGCAACTCAGTTCTTTTTTCGTGGATTCAGCAAAACCGAGTTCGATTTCGCCTAAGTAATAATACTCTAAAAAATGAGTACGACCTCGAGGTAACGAGTTTCACCATTAAAATACTCTAAAAACCAAGTATAAAGCTTGGGTTACGAGTTCGATTTCGCCTAAGTAATAATACTCTAAAAACCGAGTACGACCTCGGGGTAACGAGTTTCTCCATTCAAATACTCTAAAAACCAAATATAAAGCTTGGAGTAACGAGTTCGATTTCGCCTAAGCAATAACACTCTAAAAACCAAGTGCGACCTCGAGGTAATGAGTTTCGCCATTCAAGTACTCTAAAAACCAAGTATAAAGCTTGGGTTAACAAGTTCAATTTCGCCTAGGTATAACACTTTAAAAACCGAGTATGACCTCGGGGTAACGAGTTTCGCCATTCAAGTACTCTAAAAACAAAGTATAAAACTTGGGGGTAACGAGTTCGATTTCGCCTAAGTAATAACACTCTAAAAACCGAGTACGGCCTCAGGGTAACGAGTTTCGCCATTCAAATACTCTAAAAACCAAGTATAAAGCTTGGGGTAACGAGTTCGATTTTGCCTAAGTAATAACACTCTAAAAAGCGAGTACGACCTCGGGGTAACGAGTTTCACCATTCAAATACTCTAAAAACCAAGTATAAAGCTTGAGGTAACGAGTTCGATTTCGCCTAAGTAGGAACACTCTAAAAACTGAGTACAACCTCGGGGTAACGAGTTTCTCTAACAAAATAAACTTGTGATTTTGTTAAATATTTCATTTTCTTTACACCAGAAGACCACCAACTACACACAAGGTTACCCAAGGGGTAAAAATTACAAAACGTTTAGGCTTAATTGCACTTTTGGTCCCCCTATTATCATTAATCCGCGATTTTGGTCCCCCTACTTTTTTTTCGCGATTTTGGTCCCCCTATTATTCCAAATTCGCGATTTAGTTCAAAATCTTGGTCCCCCTATTTTCAAAATCTATGTGTTAGAGGGACCAAAATTGCGAATTTGGAATAATAGGGGGACCAAATCGCGAAAAAAAAGTAGGGGGACTAAAATCGCGGATTGATGATAATAGGGAGACCAAAAATGCAATTAAGCCAAACGTTTACTACTATAAAATAAGAAAAATATAAAATATAAGCTACCAAAGATGACTCTTCGGTTTACACCAAAAGACTACCTCCCTTGATAAACATCAACATCACTTCCTTCAAGGACCAGGTGTCACAAGACTAATGTGGAGATCAGTTTCTGGAAAGACCTCACCCAACCCTTTTTGGAAGTGATTCCCAAGTTGATCCCAGGAGCTTCTTTGGTGGACCGAAAAGATGCGGAGGAAGATGCAAGAAAACCCAAGTCTAATACCAGAGTTCCTCAGAAGTATGGCCTCCCATCTTTGGCGTAAGGAAGAAGAATGCCAAATCCTAAGGAAGAGAATTTGACATGATTCCCCCAAGTTTCAGTTAATCTGTCTGATCCGATCTCATCATCAGAGAGTGCAAAGTAAAGAAAAATCCAATATTAATTAATCTGCCGATCCGATTTGCAATAGAAATCGGATCAGACAGATTAACTGACATCAAAGATTCTTCAGTATCCTAACAAGCTCGGCCATACTAAAGCTAATGTAAGAATGTCATTTTTAAGTTACGCTAAATATAGTGACTAGAAGCCTTATTTATAATACTCAAAGTTGGAAGGATGTATGGAGTGCGCAGTTAATACGAAACAGAAAACGGAGATAAAAATGCTAACTCCCACATTTAGGAAACGACGAAGTCAAGGACAGTGCGAAACAATTAAAACGTGCCAATTAAATTGAGAACGACAGTTAGAAGTTTTATACATATCATCACAGAAGTTTATACACATAATTAAAGCAAAAAAGGGGAAGGTGGAGGAGCAAATATAAGACTCCAACTTAACAAGGTTCAGGAGAACTTCGGCTGATCAGCAACCATCTTCTCGGACCTTTCCATTCCTCCACCTTCAGCATTGGAAGTCTCATTTTCTTGCAAGTTTGTATCTTCTTTAGTTGCTCCACCTCCTTCGTCAAGCACCATCTCCACCAAGGACCAATCCACGACTTCTTTTAGCACATCACAGCTTGAGGTATCCAGATCAGGGTACAAGGCTTTAATCTGCTCTAAAGCTTGAGAAAAACCTTGGTTGTAAGTAGTGGCAGCTTCGGCCTCAATCCGATCCCGATCAGCTTCAACTTTTCCTTTAGCCACAATAGCATCAGATAATAATTTCTCGGCTCTCTCCCTTGCAGTTTTTTCCGACCCCACCTCAGCGGTTAAGTTCTTCTTATCTTCCTTCAAGGAATCATTCTCCTGGACAACAAGGCGACCCGACCTTCTAACCCATCTACTTTAGTCTTTAACTCTTCAAAACCAACCAGTTTTTTCTCTAAGTCTTCAACAGACTTGAGGAGCTCGGCATTCCGATCTGAACTAGAAGAAGCTTGTCTCTCAAGATACCGACCAAGAGCAGTTGTCCTAATACCCAGATGTCGAAGCATCAGGTGATCAGAGCGAGAACCCCATTGGTCCAATCTCTTCACATCACCTCGCAGAATAAGGTTGGAATCAACAACCTTATAAACATCAAACCGGTTGTCCCATAAGGAGGTAATGATAGGCCATGACCCAATATAATCTTGGAAAACGTGGACACCCCCTCTGTAGGCAGGAATGGACCAGTGTTATTCTCAGTCTCCAGACGTGGGCCGACATCCCGAGCTTATTTTTGGGATGGTTCCTTCAAGGAAGATGAGGAAAGAGCTTTTTCAGATGTTACCACTGTAGGGTTTGCCGAAGAGTCTGTAGCCTGAGGATTTTGCTCAGCCTTGGCCTTCTCAGCTTTTTTCCTCTGGGCAGCAAGCCTTCGAGCCAAAACCTTCTTATCCAGTGCTTTAGCCATTTGCTCTGCTAAATGAAGCCAAAATTCAGCATTTCAGAACTTAAAATCAAACAAAAAAAATATACAAGTCATACCAATGTATCTTTTTAGGTCAACCGACCTATTCTCCAACTTAATCAGGGAAGAACACTTCAATCGAGTAGCATCTTTTAAGAAGGTTACTTCAATAAGATCTTTGCGTGTTAAGAAGTTTGAATCAAACGAAAGAATAGCCCGAGGACAGGGCGACCAATAGATGGGGAAGGCAAAATTTTGGTTATCATCAAGAAAATTCATTTCCCTCATCACTAAACAGACAAAAGAAATGGTCTTTAAAAAGTTTTAGAGAAAAGGTGTAAGCATCCATAATTTTCTAACCTGAGTGGCTGTTAATGGGGATAATGCCCAAGGGATGAATAAATTTAACTTGGAAGAAATAGAAAAATCTTGGACAGGTCGGAGTGATACCAAAAAAGTCATAGAGGATTTGAAAACCTTTTGTAAAACCCCATGAATTAGGATGAAGCTGGGTGGGAGCAACATTAAGGATTCGAAGAAGAGCACACTCAAAATCGGTAAAGGGCATGCACTTGAACATTAAATTGACTAAACAATTTATCAAACACATAGATTACGTGGACCGAGTTATCCACACGCCTATGACATACGCTATCATGAGGAGTGCACCAACTACAGTTTATAACCCCTTTGGTGCTTGGTCGGGAAAAATCAACTCGACTAAGAAATTTCTCTAAGGATTTTTCATCAGAATACACTGAGGGAGTCTCACGAACTTCTTTTTCTACCCAAGAATAATCTTGGAAGTCATACTCAGACTCCTCTTTCCCCTCCTCATCGACCTTCAAAACATAACTTTCCAACTCACTCTCTCCATGGTATTTCTGAATATTCTTTCCTCTCTTTCTCCGCCCATGAACCACACCGGAACCTTCAACATCACGCCCACACCACTCTCCCCAGCATCACCATTAGGAGCACAATTCGAAGATCCAAGAGCCCTTAACTCACCCCCTAAATCCTCAACTACCAGATCACTCACAACGTCCATAGTCCTAGAACCCCCAACAAAAAACCGAGAAACATCACTAGATTCAAACATTACTAAAGTGCGAAGAGAAACAAAAAGCAATAGCGGAAGGAAGAAAGAAGATGTGTACCTGAGAATGAAAAGAAGAGGAAGCAGGAACACAAAGGAAGCACGATGGATTGGAAAATCTGCAGAAAAACCTTGCAAGTTCACGGTTAATATATGCCAAATTTGAAACGATGAGTAAAAGAAAATGAAGAGGCGCAAACTGAACAGACGTGGAGCTCAAAAGACGTGTCAAATAAGAGAACGAACAGATAGGATTAAACTCATCTAACGACTCAAATTCAATGGCAGGTTGTCAGCGCTAGAGATAACGAAGAAACCCATGAAGACCTCAGGAAGCTGAGTAAAATCTTGAAAGAATGGTAATAGCCCCGTACAAAAAAGCTACTTCACTGAATAACACTTCATAGCTTGAGAGGTTTATGTAACGTACCGGAGGAGTTCGGTTCAGAAACACCTCAGAGGGAACATCTTTAGCGTACAAAAAAGCTACTTCACTGAATAACACTTCGTAGCTTGGGAGGCTTATGTAACGTACCAGAGGAGTTCGGTTCAGAAACACCTCGGAGGGAACATCTTTAGCGTACAAAAAAGCTACTTCACTGAATAACACTTTGTAGCTTGGGAGGCTCATTTAACGTACCGGCGGAACTCGGTTCCCCCGGAGACATCTCGGTCATCATGAACCCTGACGTAAGCCTAACCGGCCTTAACGTGAGTTATACTAGGATGCTTAGCGTAATTAGAGGAGGAGACAAATTGTGACAAATAAGGAAAGTGTTGATATCAAATGGTTTGATGGAGGAGTGAACGTTGAGCAAATCCCCATTAGAAGATCATGCCATAAATAAAAGATACCCCCTAGCACCTATAAAAGGGGGCGTAGGCAACATAGTCAAACACACAATTTTCTTAGCATTTGCCTTATTCTTATTCTGTATTGCATTAGTCGATCTTAAATAAAATTTAGGCTTTGTAAGAACAATTAATATTAATCAATTATTTAAAATATATTTTAAATTATTAATATATCAATTATAGCTTTAACCCTTAATCAAGTGATAGACATTATATTAGACTTTTAACATATTTGGCTGGGCTACATTGCTCACTCTGATGCCAATTAAGAAGTCACTACTTATAAGTAATTCAATTATATAATTTTATATACTCACACTTGTTAGATGGAGAGGACTTTTTTTCTTACGTATTAGGATTCTCTCACTAACATATTAAGATGGATCCTTCTTTCATGACATGTATACAAGTTCAAATTAAAATTATGTAAGTATTGAGATGTAATATGCTATAATCTTCAATCTATATAAGAATTTAATCTAGATTTGTAATGAAATTTTCTTAAACTACTTTGAGTAGTAAAAAATGTTTTCATGCCTTGTGAAAGGGGTTGTTGTATCTATTCTAGTATTGTCCTAAAATGACTCAATTCACTAATAACTCGCCTTTAAGGATCGTCTCATTTTGGGTTGACTTGTCATCCTAGGCCATGAGGTCAGGATGTGTATGCCCCCACCCAAAATGACCTAACACGTACATACAGGCCATAATGCACCATCCATGACTAACACGGGACATTGGAGACCTAACTTGAGCGTCATGTCCCTCGCTTATAATATTATTTTGGGGACCCAACTACAATGGTTTTCCCTAATCTTTTGCATCAATGACCATATATATACAATGGTTTTTCCTGATCCTTCACATCAACGACCAGATGCACCTGTGAAAGCGCACCCCAATTGTTACAACACTCTACATGCTTAACCTTAATCCAATAGTCACTTACATTCCATGTCGAGGTGATCATGAATGACACAATCAACAAAGGGATGACTAACCATCATCACCCCTTCTAAGTATGCAATTGATATCCTTCCTTAACATAGTGATATATATTTTATCAAAACACCTACTCACATGGTCATTGGAATGCTAGCAAGTGTCAACCACCACCTCCTTTGGTACCATCAAAGGAATACATCATGCATGTTCAACCCTACATCACTATCCAAATATTCAAACAGATTTGATCATGTAACTTCGATTTCAATATATACCATGACAATAATGAAGCTGATTAATATGGAACTTTTTGTCACACTATAATGTTGCGTAAGTGAATTTGTCAATAGTCATTGCCCGGGTGAATTTTGCTTGCAAGGTGCAAGTTATTGATATAATCGGATGAAGGATTGCAACCACACCATCATTATCGTATTCCAGGGACATTTCCTTCAATCATATAATGGAATAACATGATTCAATATGCAAGTGACCTGATCTGGCGGGTCCATGGCGATCTTTATCAACCAGATTCCACTATTTCTCTCTCTCATACACACACACATATATATATATATATATAAAACTTCAGGTCCATGATTGATATTCTTGATTATGTCCCCATGCACCAATTTTTTTTTCCTTTTCCCTTCAATTATGATGTTTGTATAACCTAAAATATTTTTATCCCTAATGCATGCAGATATGAATGAGACATGTCACTTGTAGACATTACTTTTTGTTTGATGAGAAAGAGGATGGCTGTCTAATCAACATCTACAAATAGAGAATCCAATCGACTGGTAATAATACACTATATATTATAACCCGTAATAAGATTAATTACGTGCAAACACAAAGTTATTTTGGGAACAGATAACAAGAATTAATCTACATGACTACATCTACGTGTCATTTAATTAACTGGACCTAAATTTAACACTTTGTCTCTGATCCATTATATATCTTTGAATTTATAAGTGAATGGAAGTCAGAATACAAGGTATAAATGATGAGTAGCTAACATAACACACATAATTGTTTCTAATTCAATTAAATATTAGTAATTTAGAAAGGAATAGTACTAGGAATGAACTAATTATCTTATTTTGTGCATACGGATATTCTATTTACACATTTAACGTCTATCAGTTTTAATAAAAATAATTTATTTCTCAACATATTTTTTTTTATTTCATTATATACAGTTACTATTATTTGATTTATATTTTTTATTGATATTAATTACCCTTCGATATTGTTACTATGTTTAAAAAATAATTTTGCTATGCTTCTCAGCACTACGTGAATTATCTATTTCTTACTAAAATTTGCACCCTAATGTTGTTGTCATTTTTTATTTCATTATACCATTGTATTGTCTTAAAAATTAATATAAGAATTAAATATATTTTTAATCCCTACAATATACTGTAATTTGCTTTTAATTTCTATAATTTAAAATCGGTGGTTTTGGTCCTTCAAAATTAAAAATACATTAATTTAGTACTTATCATATTTATTTGTACAAATTTTCCTATGAATTTTACTATAAATTTTTATTGATAAATTACGGATTAAAAAGAGGTAATGTCAATTTTGATAAAAATTTACAGGAAAATCCATAAAAAAATATCTGCAGGAAAACTATGTGATAACTACTGAATTGATGTTTTCAATTTTTGAGAGATCAAAATCACTAGTTTTGAATTATAGAGATTAGAAATAATTCTCAACTATATTTGACAAAAAATATTTTTTAGCCTTAACATAATTAATGTTTATTTGATATTTGTTGTCATTAGTTAAATGTGATTTTATTACTTAGTGTGATATATATATATATATATATATATATGTTATCACTAATACTTTTCAATTTATCACACAAACACAATCAATTTATTATCTTTATTCATTCGTTTCTTTTCAAATTAACATAGATTTTAATGCACATACACGGTTAGTGTAAAAAAAGTTTACACAAGTGTATAATAACGTGCTAACACATTATTTAATGAATATGACATGTATTGTTATTAAATTTATTAAATGATGTAACAACACATTATTAAATTATTATATATAATTTTTTTAAAAAAACTGAACATATATCCATTAAATCCATTAACATATTGATTATTTTGTATTTAACGTCTATTGTTTTTATTTAAATAAATTTGTACTTCTTAAGATGATTTTACTATGTTCTCAATATACGATGACTAATATTTTCTTATTTACATTTTGTCTTTTTTAATTTCATTATCTCATTTTTTCTTCTAAAACAAATATATATTTCATGATTTTATTAAATACCTCTCAAAGTAATTTTAATATAATATACAAATTATGTATTGCCCTGTGTTTGAACATTTTCGTGGAAAAGCAGTTCCTCTTTTTTTTTTTTTTCAGTTACAATTTGTCTTTGTTTATATAATAAAGCTAAAGAAGTAAAGATGCTGTCTGTTCCTTTCTCTTTCATATATTAGTTTTTTATATAGTTCAACTTTAGTTTGAGGGCGTCACATTCTGGGGATGCGTTTTTTTTTTTTTTTATGGATTAGTGGAGAGAATAAATTGAAATTCTCTTGTTTTAGATTTTATGTGATATTTATTATGTTGAAAATTTGTTTTTATAATTTATACAGAATCTTAATTATTTAATATTTAATAGTAAAAGTAGATATAAAATAAAATTATATAATAGATTTAATTTTATGTAATAGCCCATTTGGTTTTGAGTTTATACCGTACAAAACCATGGTTTCGTGTAATTGATTTTAAATCACTTTCATCCAACGTGTTTTGTAAAATGTGTATCACTCATCTCAACTTAGAGAATCAATTATACTCAACTGTAAACGAAACACTAAAGCCATGTTTGTGGTGGTGGCGAGTTTTCAGTTTTTGGTTTTGAAAAATTTTCAATCAAATTTTTACAGTTAAAAAATGAAAATTAGTTTTCAGTTTTAAAATGTAAAAGCTTGGTTGAAAATTTTTTAAAACCAAAACTGAAAAATTGATACTTAGGTTTAGTTTCACAATCTACCATCAAGGCCGGCCAAAGCCATAGGCAGCTAAAGCACTCGCTTTAGGCCCCCAAACAAATACTCTTATTTTATGCAAAAAAAAAAAGACCCCAAAAAATTATATATTATTAATCTTAATATTTTTTTAAAAAAATTGAAAAATAGTTATAATTATTTAGTAAATAATGTTAAATTATTTAAAACTAACTAAATATTTTTTTTTGAAAAAAGTCCCATTTTATCATTACTTTCTCGAGTAAACTAACAAATCAGTCTCTGACTCTGTGGGGACCATGCAGTTCCGTCCCTGACTTTTCTAAAATAGCACTTTAGTCCCTAACTTTGTTAAAACATGCATAAAGTGCATGTTTTTCAATAAAGTGAAGGACTAAGTGCTTGAAAACCCGCGCGTACCGACCCATCACCGCCCCGACTTTGACGAGGAAAACCCGCTTTGACCGGGTTTAAGTAAAACCTGACCTTGACCCCTACCCCGTCTTTAACGGGGGCGGGGGGCGATTTTGGGGGTGCAAGAACCCACCCCGCCCCGATATAATAATTTAATAATTTTAATTATACTAATAGTTAGATAATAAAAGTAAATTTATATATTTTCCTTAAAATATAATATAGTTTGTAAGTTTCTTATTTTTTTAGGATTATTTATGTCTATATTTACATATTATTTGAATTAGAATATATTAGATATATGTGAGTTATTTAAAAACATGTATTTAAGTTATAAAAAATAAAGAAAAAAAATAAAAAATAGATAATGTAAAATCCCCGCGGGTCCCGAACCCGACGGGGACCTGTGGGGATGAGGTCAGGTTTCATAATTTCATACATGGCATCTTTAAACCCAAACCCGAACCCGCCCCGACTTTTACGGGAGTGGGGGTGGAGAGAGCAAAACCCACTCCCGACCCACCTCGTTGCCATGCCTAGATATATTGCCTATTCTCTCTTACACTCTCATTCTCCCTTTTTTTCAATGAGTGAACGAAGCTATCCGATTTTATCTTTGTCAAATAAGCCTCCATTTGGTTAGGCGTTGAATAATGCAAAACTATGGTTTCACGGAATTGATTTTAAATCACTTTCGTCCAATGTGATTCGTAAAACGCGTGTGTATCATTCATCTCAACCATTGATTTCTAGAATTAATTATACTCAACTGTAAACCAAACAGACACTAAATCTCCGCACTCTCTCTTTAATTTTTCTCCAACATGTGTTTTGTGATTAACAATTTGATGAAATTGTTGATAATGAAATTGTAAAATTCCCTTAAGAGTCAATTTGGATTGGTTATTTTTTATATACATAAAATTAAGACAAAGCAATTACTTCATTTTAAAGTAGATTGGAACAATTTAAATTTACAAAAACATTTTTGGTTTTAATTATGTGTTAGAAAATAAAGTCATTAATTAGACAATGGGGATCTAAAAGAAAATTGTCTTAACATTGAAGAATCTTTAAAAGATAATGATGGTTCTAATATTAATGGAATAGTTTTATTTTTAGAATTAAAAATTTTAAAAGAAAAAAATTATACAAATAAAAAATGTCACATCAATCATATCCATTCCAATAATTGTTGTTATTGTTTTAATGAAAAGAAGTTTTTTCAAATTAAAATTAAAAAAATCTTATTTAAAATCAATAATGTCTCTACAAATAAATGGATTAATTTTATTATCAATTGAAAAAAATATTAAATAAATTTAATTATAATAATTTAATAAATATTTTTCATCTCAAAAGACTCAAAAAAAATAAATTAAAAAAATTATAATTTTTTTAAATATTATTTTATAAATTTAAAAATGTCTTATCATAAAATCTAATTTAGGTCTCGAAAAGTATTGGGCTAGCGCTATCTACTGTATGAAGGGTTGGGATTGTGGGAAGAGCTCCCGGGTTCGATCTCCACTAAACACATTTTTCGGGAGGGGTGGAGAGTATTAACTGTGATTAAGCATCGGATAGAATTGCCCCTGGTAATAAGAAATACCTATACTTTCATCAAAGGGTAAATAACTAAATATACACCACAAGTTTTGGTTTTGTTAATATAAAAATAATAATGGCAATACCGAGGAAACGCCTCAGTAATGCAGCAGATCATATATATATAAATTGTTCTAGGGAAGTTTGTCTCTTCAAATATATAATTATAATTATGTGTATAAAAAATGGTACAAACTAACAAAAAGTGAAAGGGGAAAGAAATTAATTCCTAGCTGGCTAATTATTGGGGTAGCTACAAAGATTTTGTCTTTTAGTTAGTGGAAAATGAAGAATGAGTCAACGTGTGGCCAACATAACTAGTTTTCTTTCTTTTTGCTTATCATTTCTTTCGCTGGAAGCCTGGAAAGAGCACATATATTATATAATTCTAGGATAAAGCACTCTATTTAGATTTTAGAATATTAGAGAGATAAAAATGGAAGAGTGAAGTGAGAGGTGTGTAATGGATTATTAAATAGGAAATAGAAAGAAAAAGAAGATGAACAAGAAATATAAGAGTAATTAAACAGAGTAATAAAATTATTAGAAAATTATAAAATTAAATAATAAAATAATAAGAAATAATATAAATTTGTATTTTATCCCAAATTAAAAGTAAAAAATTAATTAATTATTAAGAACACTTAAAAATTTAGATACAAAGAAAAATATTTAAAAGGATTGGGCGTCCTACATAATCAGAAAACGTGAACGCAAAAATGAGATGTGATCATGTCCCTCAAAACTTGAACCACATGAGGCGTAGCAGATGAAAGGCGTGATCATTGATCAAGCAAGCTATAAGAAGAGAGTGACATGAGCAGACGAGGTTGGGGAATTGTTTGGCTTATTTTTGTTAGAGTTTTGGAATCGAGGTTGGGGACAGACCCGTGAAATGAAAAGACTAGAAGAAGCTAAAGGAAGCTGCATCGATAATTTGTAGCTATATATATATATATATATATTCAGCATAAAAGCCACACACAGAAACGACACTTTTTATTTTTACTCTTTCCCTCGTGGACAGCTTGCTTTGCTATGTTCACGAGAGGAAATATTTGATTTTGCTTCTTCCAATTATAGAATTAAATAATATGGGGAGTTTTTTTATGGTCCCATATAAAAAGCTATTTATATTTATATTCTGTTGATTCACGGATGTTTTAGAACTACTCTTTATATTATGTAACTTATTTTAATCATTAGACTTTGGTCAATTTAGTTTTTAATATGATTGATTTGTACCTTGTTAAACTAATATTTTTTTATCGAAGAAGCCCATCAATAGTAATGTTTTTAAGTAAGAAAATTGAATACTAGTAATTGCAATATTTTAGTCGTCTAGTTTTGCTTTTAAAGGAAATATGATGAGATAGATAGAAATCTTGTTTGTATTATTGTAGCACAAATTTCTCAAATGTACAAGTTTTGCATCCCTAATTGAGACATAACTAGAATTACAAGCAATAAATTATGGATGATGTTGAGAATATTTTATTTCATGTCTCCGAAAAAATTCAAATTGAGACAATAATAGAGTCACAAGAAACACAATGCGTCACTCACATAGAAATGGTGCCAAAATGCGTGTCTACAAATAAATGGTTTTAATTTGGATAAAATTTGACATATGGTTTTAAGATTTTTTAATATATATACAAAAAAGTGTTGGTTTATGCTATCATCTACAAGATTTTTTTTCCTAGTTAGTTTTTTAGGTGAGGGCTCCTTACTTTTTTTTTTTTGGTCGAAGGGCTCCTTACTTTTTAACAAGTGGTATCTAGGTAACTAGTTTTATTTTTGGTCCATCTAAGTAACTAGGTTTGAACATTTGTTTCATATATTCCCTCATGGGTCTAGAAGATTAGTCCATGCTTTAATTTGTTGCAGTGGTGTTATGTATTTTTTGTTGCTTGGGGGTTGGTGGTCCAAGAATGTGGTTAGGTAAAAGAGAGAGCACTTTGCCCTCTTTTTGGTCCAACTTTGTCCTTTTTTTTTGTCACGGGCACTTTGCCCATTAAGAATTATTATCATGAATTTATGATGGTCCTCCTTTTGCTATTTGCACCCAAACTCACCCTTTTTAAAATTATTTTTTTCCAAACTACCATTCTCCCATCATCCCTCCCCCACCCCCGCTGCAACGGCCACTGGCCTCGCTACCTCCACCCCCACCACCACCAATCAATTTTTTTCTCTTTCCAGAGAAAACATTTCCGGAAATTAATTTATGGAAACAAAATAATAAAAATGATTTCCAGAAATTAATTTCCGGAAAAAAGGCTTTTGAAATTTTTTTTACAAATTTCCAACTTTAGCAACGAAAAAAGTCTGTCGCTAAATCAGGCACGAAAAATTTTCCTATGTATACATCAGGAAAAATTCCGCCTCTAATTTAGAGACGGATTTTTTCTGACGCTAAAGTTGAAAATTTATAAAAAATGTAATTTTTTTTGGAAATTTACGAAAATTATTTTCTAGAAACCAATTTTATCATTTGATTTTCGAAAATTAATTTCCAGAAGTGTTTTTTTTTTCGAAAAACTTGAATGAAGTGGTGGTAGGGGTGTTGTGAGGTGGAGGTGAGTTGTGGAGGCGGGGGTGGCAGTGGGGTGGGGGAGGGGTAGGATGGAAATTTTAAACGTTACAAACATTATATGGTGCGAATATAAAAAAAGGGTGTTAAAAGTAACTCACATTTATGATCCCTATTTTGAAGGTAGACCCAAAACACTTATTGGGGAGTGGGGGAATGATTTGGCCCTATTTTGGAGGTAGACCCAAAACACTTATAGGTAGAGCCTCCATGGCAACCTTTAGGACTAAAATGGCAAATTAATTCCATGCCTCTCCTATATTTGATTCTTATGTCCCATCATTTTATGATAAAGTCCAAGCCCCTATTCTTGATGATTCAACTCAGTTTGGATAAAGGGATCCTATCTTCAATAGATTAGTAATGAGAAAGTGGCTTAAGATTCTGTAATATGCAAGATAAGGTAGTAAGGATTGTGTAGTATCAATTCTGGTTTAACACATTTGTGTTACTAGCAAGTGCTTCTCATGTTCTACCAATGCTTTTAGCTCACTTCCAACCAACTTAAGATATATAAAAAACTGCTACTTGATCTTATTTAGATAATTCCTCACATTCTAAGTAGCCTAGGCTAGGCAATGATGAGAACTTATTCCTTCCTATCATTTTCATGTTCATTTAGATAGATAACAAAAGGGGGAGAAGAATAAGAAGATTCAGTCATAACAAATTTCTATCTGAATGTTATAAATAACATAAATTCAGGGGGAGATTTAATTCTTTATTGTTAAATCCCATTTTTGTTATCTGAATGTTATAAATGACACATATTCAGGGGGAAATTTAATTCTTTATTGTTAAATCACTTGATTATTATTTCCCTCATTCAGAAAACTTAAATTTGTTCATGAAAGTTTGTCATCATAAAAAGGGGGGAGATTGTAAGGTCCAAGACCCTTTTGAGCAAAGGTTTTAATGACAACAAACTTTCACAGCAATATTCTAAGTGTTCTGAATACTTTAGTACTAATGTTTGCACTTGAGAATGCTGGAAAGAATACGGGAAAAGTTACAGAAGGAAGGTGGAAAGATCAAAAATAACATTTAACATTAGAACATGTGTCCAGAAGCATGTTACATAGAGCTTTCATGTCAAAAATGATAAACAAGTTCAAGTAGTAGCTTCTTAGCTTCAAGAAGCTCAAGACAGTTCATCTAAGATCCCATGAATATTAAACTGAGTTGTATCCGGCTTCAAAAGCAAAGTTGAAGCTTAAGAAGGATCATTCAAGACCACTAGAAGCATGAGAAGGAGCTTTTCAAGAAACCTGACACCTTCTTAATGTGAAAGATCACTTAAGCAATTCAAGCATATTCATTCCAGGTGTTGTTGATGCAAACAAAGCAATTGGAAGGTCAATATAATTAGAAACGCAGTTTTGTCTTTAGAAGCAAAACCAACAGTTTCTAGAATAAAGTTATAACTCTCCAAAACCATCAAATATGAATTTCAAGTTGTAAACATGTTCAAAGTATTTTTAGAAGCATTGAACAAGTTCCCACACTCCTCAAGCTATTATCCTTGAATATTTCAAGTTGAAGAACACTCAAGAAGCATAAAACAGAATCTCTGTATGCCTCCAGAAGAACCAGTTTTCTCCAGAAGCAGCAAACATAATTTTTGCACACTTCCAGAAGAATCAATTCTCTCCAGAAGTAGAAAACAGAACTTTTGAAGTCTTCTCCAGAAGAAGAAAACATAATTTCAGCAAGGCTTCAGAAGAAACAGTTACTACATAAAGAGACAACTTCTTCTTAAATGTATACATATAAGAATCATTATCAAAAGGAAGAATTTATCTAAAGAAAGCAAGAAAGCTGTTGAGAAGTTTCACAAGAAAATGCTCCAGAAGATATATCTCAGTCAGTAAAGCTTCAGAGGAAAGAATTGTGACAACAAAGCAACAGTTTTGAAGAATCGCTTTCTGATTCTCATCAAGAAGAAATTGCACTTACTCAGAAGTTAAAAGAAAATAAGAAAGTTGTTGAGAAGATTCATATGAAGATGCTGTCAATGCATCAAAGCTCTAAAAGAAATATCACTGTTAGCAAACCTTTAGTAGAAACAAACTGACATGACATACCACAAAGTGAATTTACTAGATATGCAACATCAAAAGCTAAATTTATATATATATATATATATATATATATATATATACCCAGTATTCTTGTATGATATCAGAACTGCTCAAGAAAGAGGTAAACTGATATAGGGCAAAAATCTTGGTTCAGAAGATATGACCAGTCAAAGTCGAAGAAAGAGAAAAGCTGCCACATGAAAGGGACAGATCCTATATGGCCAGTTGGGGACTTAACTCCTTCTCCAAGCAACTCTAACGGCTACTTTGACCCCCATCATTCTATAAATAAAGCCTCATTCAACTGTGCAACAAAAAGGAGAGCAAAAGGAAGAAATCCAAAGAGCCATAATGTAGAAATTCCCTTCCAGAGTGAGGTTCTCCTTCGACCACTCCAAAATGCAAAGCGATAAGTGCAAATTATATGATATATTCTTTTATTTTTACTGCACTTATCAAGGGTAAAATAGTAATTTATGCCCCTAAATAATCCCTTTTTATTAATAATTGTAATAATTGTATTTATTTAATTTGAATTTGAATTTGATGCTATTTTAATATAAAATCTGTTAATTTTGCAGATTTATGAGAGAGATTTGAACGACGAAAGAAGATAACATTATTTGAGGATAGGATCTGCAGATTTGAAGTCTGAATGAGAGCAAATAAAGATAAGATCAACAACCATTTAAACAAGGATTCTGTGGATAACTTCCTCAATTTAAATTCAAAGACAAGATAAACACAGAAACAATTCAAAAAGAGGGAAACAAGGGAAGTCAAGCAGATAAGGATAAGATCAGGAAGAAATCAAGCTGTTAAAAGAGGAAACAGAATAATCTGTTACGCGCTCCACGCTCCATCTGCGCTGAGCGCAGATTGGAGCGCATCATTCTGTAACCTGCGCTTCACTTGCGCTGAGCGCGGGTGAAGCGCAGCTGCGCGGATTTGTTTTCAAAATAGATTCCTTCTAGATTTAAGATAGCTTTCCTTGGTCTATAAATAGGACCTTTTGTAGAGCAAAAGGGGAGCTTTTGCGGAGACCAGAGGCGGAAGCTTTTGGAGACCAGAGGCCAGAGAGGGGAGGTAGCAGAGTAGATTTTAGGGCTCAAGTTCATAGGAGATCCCGAAGGGCTGTCGAGATAGAAACGCGAGGATTGAAGAAAAGCGTGACAGTTTCTTCATTGGCCTGTATGGCTACCATGCGTAGCTAAACTCTCCAATAGGATTGCATGTAGTTGATTCAATCCCCACATGTATGTGAATTCTCGTATTTAATTATGATTCCCTATTCTATGATATCGGTACTTTTATGCTTTACTTCATGCGTAGCTTCCGCCTTTGTGTCGGAGTTATAGGTTAATTTTAGGATTCAGGTGACAAATGTTTCTATAAAATTAACAGTGAGTTTGGGGGAGCCGATACTTAGGAAACTTAAATACTGATTGGTAAAAGTACTCATAGTAATCGCTATAGGAATATAGGGGGAATCGATGATTGAAGAATTGGAATGTGACAACCTCTTCATAGTAGTCCCTATAGGAATATACGGTGAATTGATAGTGTTAACGAATGGAAAATTAGAACAATCAAGCTGGGGTAATTTGTCGTCTGGGAGAACCCGCATGGATTATCTTCGAGTATTTTACTATCTGGTAACTCGGGGTAAAATAATATAGTTTGGCAAGGATATCATAATTGTATATTCATAAATAATATTGGGGATCACATACGAAAGGAGTGCGATGATACGAAGTTCAATCCTAGTCCAAGTAACTGTTTCTATCTCTATCTCAATTTGTATTTTGTTTTTATTTACTTTCGCAATTCTCAACAAACAACCATCTGTTTTTACTTGATAGTTGTGACCACTAATCTTTATAAATTGAACCGTTCTCTGTGGATACGATACTCTTACTTACTATTATACTACTGGAATTTCGGTACGCTTGCCTAAATCCCATCAAGTATTTTTGGCGCCGTTGCCTGGGAACGGTGTATCAATTTGTAAAGACTTGGGAGGTCTATACTATTAAGTTATATATATTTTATCCTAGGATTTTTTTTATTTTTTATTTTATTTTTTGAATTTTTAGGAAAATTTTTAAATTTTAAATTTTTAGATTTTAATTTTTAAATTTTAATTTTAATTTTTTTAAAAATTTTTAAAATTCTCTTCCACACTTACCCTTTTAAACTTTTCTTGTTTATGCTTTTTAGAGGCCAGGTGTCCCCAAATCATCTACAATTTGATCCAGAAATAGAAAGGACGTCAAGGAGGAACAAAAGTAGAAACAAGAGAAGGAGACGAAGGAGAAGCGAGGAAGAACCCAAAAATAAGGAGACAAACTCAACACTCTCTGTTCAACCACCCCAAGTGAAGTAAATGTTAAATGGCTTCTGAATGGCAAAATCCTCCAAGAAGAACCCTTGGAGATTATGTTAGGCAGCAAGAACCATATTATTTCTCCCACACACCGATTCAAGGTAACTTCTCTAATTACAACAATTATTCTAACAATTTTTCACAGGATTGGGGAAGTTACCAGAATCAAAATTTTGGGTGGCAATAAGATGTTGTTTCGTCCCATGTGCAAACTTCTGCAGATGAAATCAGGGCAGATTATAAGATTATAAGGCAGCAAATAGAAGCACTGAATAAGCAGTTAGCTAACCTTCCTTAGCACTTGCAGGCAAGGCAATCCTATCCTAGCCAGCCCCCACATTTAATTTGTGATTATTGTGGAAGTGACCATCCCAATGGTTACTGCTCTTATCCATGCCCTCAAGAAGAGCAAGTAAATTACATGGGCAATCAAAGAAGACCATACAACTTCTCCAACAACAACAACTTTGCAAACAATTCACAAGGATGGAGAAATAGCCAGAATCAGAATTTTGGGTGGCAGCAAGATAATGTTTCATTCCATGTGCAACCTTCTTCCCAACAACAGAAAAGCTACTCTTCAGTTCAACCATTGCATTCAAAAGGGGAAGATCCTATTGAAAGAAAGTTGCAAGAATTCATACAGCTTCAAAAGTATTATGAAGAAGCAGGACTACTTGTTGATCCCATACTAGCTGAGATAATAAAAAATATGACCAAATATCAGTCAAAACAAATCTCAGCAAATGCTCAACCCAATCCCAGAGAACTGTGTGACGACATTGTTCAACGGGTAAGGGAAGAAATCAATGACAATCTGGCTGATGAAGAAGAGAAAGCTGAAAAAGAGGAACCTGAAGAAGCAAAATAAAAAGAAGAAGAAGATGAAGAAAAGGAAGAAGAAGAAGAAGAAGGTGCTGCAGAAGTAGAAGAAGAAAAAGGAGAGGATGAAACAGAAAAGATTGTGCTTAAAGAAGAGATTGATTGTGAAAGGGAGGTAGAGAACAAAATATATAAGGGTGTACATGATGAAAAAGATCAAGAAAATGAGAAAAAGAGTGAACAGGGAGATAGTGAGTCAAAGCCCGAGGAAGGAGGGGAAGTGGTACCAAGACCAAAGACCTTGCCTTATCTAACCAGCTCTCCGAAGGAAGATCAAGAAAGGCATGGTGCAAGTGTTAAACCTTCCAGACCTCACAAAAGAAACGCCTGCAATCACACCGACCAGAACAGGGCAAAGAAAAGAAAAGTCAAGCTGACATCACATTCAAAGCCTAGAGCCAGGTTGAAGACAAAGTGGTCAGGTGTGTTTCATATCAAAGACCCCTGTGAAGCAAAGAAATTGAGAACAATCAACTGTGAATCATCCAAGATTCAGGAAAAGAAGACTCATGCACATGAGAGCAAGATAATAAAGAAAAGGAAAGTCACAAGGGAGTCAGAAGCATGGTCTAATTCTAGAAAGAAGCCCAAATGGTCAAAGTCATATCACACTACAGATTGTTCCAAAGCAGGATTATGGGGAGGTTTATTGGCCAAAGAAAGGAAGGGTGCAGCACACAAGCTCACCAAAAGATTTCAGTATCACCCACCTTGAAAGAACAGGCGTCAAGCTATATGACGTTAAACGAGCGCTTCTTGGGAGGAAACCCAGAGATTTTTAAGTTTTTAATTATTTTCAGTTTTGTTTTCTTTTGTTTTTTTGTTTGATAATTAGGATTTTTCTTTTTTATAGGATTTAGGAAATTTTCAAAATTGATTGGAATAAGTTTGTGGAAAATAAAATTTTTAAACAATAGGAAGTAGCAGAAAACTTGACTAAAAATTGCAAAAATTTCATTTTCTTTTCCGCGCTTCACCTGCGCTGAGCACAGGTAAAGCGCAGAAGTACAATTTTAGTCATTGTTTTCTGCGCTAAGCGCAGGTGAAGCGCAGCAATACAGAGTTTCAAAACTGAAACCTGCGCTCCATTCCCGCTGAGCGCAGGTACGCGCTGATGCTTAAATTGAACTAAAAACAGAGGGAGTCATTTATTCTCCCTCCCCTGTTTTCCCATGTACCGTCTCTCTACTTCCTAAACCTTTCTTTTCACCTTTTCCATTTACAAACCTCTTTCATTTTTGAATCTTCCAAAGTAGTTTTCACCAATTGAAATTTTCTTTTTCCTCTGTTTTTATGGTTTAAACTCTAGGATAGCAAGCTTAGAATGTGAATGTGTATATTGTTGATAATTGCTATCTTGGATGTGATTATGGCTGTGCGGAATTTGAAGAACAAGTTTTCTATTGAAATGCTCTTTGCTTTGTGAGTTATTGAAGCTTGAAAGTGTTATGCTCTGTTTCTTGCAAAATTTTGAACTTGCACTTTCCATGGATTAATTGAGTGCTTGCAAAACAAATGAGTATATTTTATTTTTAGGAAGCCATTACCAAATGCAATTGAAATTTTGTTGAGAAGAGATTGATTTCTTTTTGAAAGTATTCTGAATTTTGCATGCAAATTGGTTAATGATAGGCTTCCATGTTCTTCATAAATTAGTGTTTGCAATAAGGCATCATTGAAATAAATGTGTTTTTAGCAACTAACTGTTGTTATTTGACTTTTCAGATGCCTAGGATCAAATACACTGCAGGCCTTTCTCGTGGCTCTAGCTCACGAAGAAAAGGTATGGGAAAGAGGGTTAGAGATGAACCTCATTATGATCCCATGAGATTCAAAAGTGCACAGGCTGCTGCAAAGTATTAAGCTTTCAGACCATATCCACAGAGGGATTTTCCACCTTTTGAAGCATCTGTCACAGACCCATACCCATGCATGTTGCTTGAAGAGTTCCGGATATTCTTGCAGTGGCCTGGGGACAAGCCTATTCATCAAGGGGAAGGTGGAGCAACATGATGAGAACTTACAGGATACAGAGGATGAAGATTAATACTGGTGTTTTTCTTTCTTTTCATTTTTTAATTTTTTAGGATTATTTTTTTAGTTAATTAGGATTTTTTTTTGTATTTCAATTTTTTTAGGTTTTAGGATTAGGGATTTAAGGAATTAATTTTAAAATCTCAAAGTTAGGCAGTCTAACTAACCAAATTAGGAAAGAAATAGGAATTTTGTGATTAAATCCATAATCAGTTAGGATTAGGATATTGTACAGGAAAATATATCAGGATAGTTAACTAATTTCAATAAGTGATTTCATCAAGGAAAATTAGCCAAAAAGCCGGTGAGTTGTGAGATCAAACAATGATATGAGAGTTTTCACCGCCGCTTGTCAACTGCTATTGCTTGAGTTTTTGGATTTTAATCTGCACTTGGAAAATATGGAAGTGATAAAGGTAAAATTTTGTGGTTTAACTATTTGCTCAGTGTCAAAAAGCCAACCCATGAAAATTTTTTCCAATTTTTTTGGTAACCCATTTGAGCTTTAACGTTTCTTTTCTTATGCACCTCAGCCAAAGTTAATGTTATATCCTGTCCCTACACACTTGGGATAGAGAGCAAAGGTGAAATTGGATAAAGTGGGAAGATTGGTTGGTGACTTGAAAAGTAAATTGATTCACTTAAAGAATTACAAAGAGCAGGCACAAGAAAGCAAAAGAAGATCATTCCCCCAAAAATCAAAAAGAAAAAGTGAATAAAAGTGAACAAGTTGGGGGGAGTGAACCATCAAACAAAAGAAGAGGCCATCTGAACAAATGCAAGTCAAGAATGCAATGGAAAATTGAGAGAAGGCTCAAAAGAACAAAGAAAAATTCAAAATTTCTCTCTATTCTAGTGTTTCTTTGCACATCCAGAAAAACCATGAATTCTTGATAGCCCAGCCTCATTACAACCAAAGAAAGACCTTTTGATTCATGTTAACCATGTGCATGTCTAATGACCAAAAACGACTATCAATCTTAGTTATTCAACTGCGGTGAGAAATTGAGGGAAACACTTACCCGTGAGCATGAGAGGATTCCTTGATTTTTTCTTCACTTATTGTTTTGGTTGCTATTTCTGGAAAAGTTTGAATGTATTTTTATCCTGTTTTGGTTGAGTTTTGGAAATATCACTTGATTCTGACTTTCAATCTAACATTTGGAAAGTGACAGCTGCCTAGCAAGAGGTGATAAATTTATTTCCTTAATCTTTTTTAGAATCATGACAGGGGATTGAGTTCATTTTGATTGCAAAATGTTTTCTTGCTTGAGGACAAGCAAGAAGTTAAGTTGGGGGGTATTTGATAAGTGTAAATTATATGATACATTCTTGTATTTTTACTGCACTTATCAAGGGTAAAATAGTAATTTATGCCCCAAAATAATCCCTTTTTATTAATAATTGTAATAATTGTGTTATTTAATTTGAATTTGAATTTGATGCTATTTTAATATAAAATCTGTTAATTTTGCAAATTTATGAGAGAGATTTGAACGAGGAAAGAAGATAGTATTATTTGAGGATCGGATCTGCAGATTTGAAGTTTGAATGAGAGCAAATAAAGATAAGATCAACAACCATTTAAACAAGGATTCTGTGGATAACTTCCTCAATTTAAATTCAAAGATAAGATAAACACAGAAACAATTCAAAAAGAGGGAAACAAGGGAAGTCAAGCAGATAAGGATAAGATCAGGAAGCAATCAAACTGTTAAAAGAGGAAACAAAATAATCTGTTACGCGCTCCACGCTCCATCTGTGCTGAGCTCAGATTGGAGCGCATCATTCTGTAACCTGCGCTTCACCTGCGCTTAGCGCTTCACTTGCGCTGAGCGCAGGTGAAGCGCAGCTGCGCGGATTTGTTTTCAAAATAGATTCCTTCTAGATTTAAGATAGCTTTCCTTGGTCTATAAATAGGACCTTTTGTAGAGCAAAAGGGGAGCTTTTGCGGAGACCAGAGGCGGAAGCTTTTAGAGACCAGAGGCCAGAGAGGGGAGTTAGCAGAGTAAAGTTTAGGGCTCAAGTTCAGAGGAGATCCCGAAGGGCTGCCGAGATAGCAACGCGAGGATTGAAGAAAAGTGTGACAGTTTCTTCATTGGCCTGTATGGCTACCATGCGTAGCTAAACTCTCCAATAAGATTGAATGTAGTTGATTCAATCCCCACATGTATGTGAATTCTCGTATTTAATTATGATTCCCTATTCTATGATATCGGTACTTTTATGCTTTACTTAATGCGTAGCTTCCGCCTTTGTGCCGGAGTTATAGGTTAATTTTAGGATTCAGGTGACAGATGTTTCTATAAAATTAACAGTGAGTTTGGGGGAGCCGATACTTAGGAAACTTAAATTCTGATTTCTAAAAGTACTCATAGTAATCGCTGTAGGAATATAGGGGGAATCGATGATTGAAGAATTGGAATGTGACAGCCTCTTCATAGTAGTCCCTATAGGAATATACGGTGAATTGATAGTGTTAACGAACGAAAAATTAGAACAATCAAGCCGAGGTAATTTGTCGCCTGGGAGAACCCGCATGGATTATCTTCGAGTATTTTACTATCCGGTAACTCGGGGTAAAATAATATAGTTTGGCTAGGGTATCATAGAAATATATTCTTAATTAATATTGAGGTTCACATATGTAAGGGGTGCGATGATACGAAGTTCAATTCTGATCCAAGTAACGCTATCTTACTCTATCTCTACTATCCCTTTTACTTTATGCAATTTTCTTTCTGCACAACAATCATCAAAAATAGTTTCTTACTTGATAGTCTGATCACTAATAAATACGAAGTGAACCGTTCCTTGTGGATATGATAACTCATACTTACTATTATACTGCTGAAATTTTAGTACGCTTGCCAGAATCTCATCACGGAGCTGCTGTTCATAATTCTTAGAGAGTGTGTCTAGGTTCAGTTTTGTAAAGATTAATCCACTCCATGAGTGTTTTGTGAGCCATATGTAAAAAACCCATCTCTTGTTGAAGAGTGTTTGTGATCTCCCAAGCTAACTAGAGAGAGTTAGTGTTGGATTGAGAGTGTGTAGAACCTGCAGAGGCTGAGCAAAGAATACTGGTGTTAGAAGCCTGAAGAGGCTGCAGAATAATACTTGTAAGGAGCCTGAAGAGGCTGCAAAAGAATACTTGGCAAACAGCCTAAGGAGGCTGTAGGAGCAAAGAATACCTTGTAATCAGGATTGATTAGTGGAAAATCCTACTGAGGTAGGTACTGGACATAGCCCAAGGATTGTGAGGGTGAACCAGTATAAAAATCATCTGTGCAATGTCTCTTACCCTTACTCTCTTTATCTTTCTGCACTTACATTTATTGATTTGCTAGTTATTGTTCATACTTTGAATATTTAGCAAGCTGTAAACGAAATTTTGATAAACATATTTTTGAACTGATATTTTCACATAAATCACATCCATATCAGTTCAAATACTAATCTGGAAAGTTTCATTAAATTATGAAACTGTTTGGTGTTTCAGAAGCACATTTCTTGAAATCTGTTCATTGTTGAACATTGAAACTTGGGGTTCAAATTATCAGATCTTTACAAACAAGACTTTAATTAGATTTAACTTTATATTCTGATTGTTTACTATTTAAATATATGACCCGGAAAGTTTCATCAAGTTTCAAGTCTATTTGATACTCCAGAAGAAACATTTATCAGATTTCATTGTGTAACTTGATTTAAAATATTAGTTTGATATAAACCTTCTTCTAAACAGATTTTCTTATATAATCTTATTAGTTACTGGTTAAATAACCATTTTGAAAGTTTTATTAAAATATAAAATCATTTGACCTTTTAGAAGAATGATTTAAAGTGACAAATTCACTGTTTTGCTTCTTCATAATTGCATAAACATTATATTATTCTTCTAAACCTTATTTGAGTTGTATCTACATTAAACACGCTATACGGAAGAATAAAATTTGATGATATTAGTCCTTATGATATTGCTTGCCTTTAAGAAGATAGTTCTAATCAACTTAGTTGGCATTATACACTAACCACTATCTTCTAGAAGTAACTTCTGATAGCCAAGGTATTCCTTGAGCAAAGATCAGTAAGTTTTTTCAAAGTACTTGTTGGTTGGGCCAAAAGTTTTCAAGGGTCACAATTCAACCCCCCTTCTTGTAACTCTCTGATTTACTTCAGGACATACCCAAGATTGCCTTTAGGACTAGATATGGGCACTACGAGTACTTGGTGATGCATTTTGGCTTAACCAATGCTCCAGCCATGTTCATGGACTACATGAATTGGATTTTCTGGTCCTACCTTGATCAATTTGTTGTCGTGTTCATCGATGACATCCTAAACTACCCCCAGACCTTAGAAGAGCATGAGAAACATCTTAGGGTTGTCCTAAGGATTTTGAGACAGAAGAAGTTATTTGCCAACTCAGAAAAATGTGAGTGTTGGATGGTCAGGGTCCAATTCTTAGGGCATGTAATTTCTTGAGAGGGTGTGTCAGTTGACCCTAGCAAGATAGAAGTCGTCTTGAATGGGAAAGACCTAAGACCATCACGGAAATTAGGAGTTTTCTAGGATTAGCCGGCTACTATCGGAGATTCGTCAAAGGATTCTCCCAGCTATTCTTGCCCCTCACTAGATTGACTCGTAAGGGTCAAGACTTTGTTTGGGATGAGAAGTGTGAGCGGAGCTTCCTAGAGCTCAAGGAGAGGTTGACCACCGCCCCGGTACTTGTGTTGCCGGATTTGTCCAAGACCTTCGAGGTTTATAGTGATGCTTCCGGGAAGGGGCTAGGATGTGTTTTGATGCAGGAGAAGAGAGTGGTGTCTTATGCCTCCAAGAAGTTGAGGTCCCATGAGGAAAACTACCCTACCCATGACTTAGAGTTAGAGGTTGTGGTATTTACCCTCAAGATTTGGAGGCATTACCTGTATGGTGTGAGGCTTGAGATCTTTAATGATCATTAGAGTTTGAAATACCTCTTTGATCAGAAGGAACTCAACATGAGGCAGAGGAGGTGGATGGAGTTTCTAAAGGATTATGATTTTGAGTTGAGATACCATCCGAGCAAAGCCAATGTAGTGGTCGGTGCCCGCAGTAGGAAATCCCTACATGTGTCATCCATGATGGTGCATCATATGGGGTTTCTCTGAGTCGGGTGATGGGATGCTTCTCTTCCAAGGGAGAGTATGTGTCCCTAAGGGGGTAGTCTGAGGAAGCAAATTTTAGAGGAGGCTCATAGGGGTAAGTTCGCGATACATCCTTGCACCACCAAGATGTATCAAGACTTGAGGAAGATGTTTTGGTGGGATGGTATGAAGGGTGAGATAGCAGAGTTTGTTTCTAGGTGTCTAGTGTGCCAACAAGTTAAAATAGAACACCAGAAACCTTCAAGAACCCTTTTACCATTAGAAATCCCAGAGTAGAAGTGGGAGAGTATAGCTATGGACTTTGTGGTGGGATTACCTAGAGTCCAAGCAGGGTTTGATGCCATCTGGGTCATTGTGGATCGGCTAACGAAGTCGGCCTATTTCCTACCTATGAGGAACACCTATTCCCTAAGCAAACTAGCAGACGTGTATGTCAAGGAGATTGTTATGCTCCATGGGATTCCCTCTAGCATCATTTCAGATAGAGATCCTAGGTTCACCTCTAGGTTTTGGAGTGCACTTCATCAGGCTTTCGGGACTAAACTTCGGTTTAGCACCGCTTACCATCCCTCAGACCGACGGTCAGTCTGAGAGAACCTTCCAGACCCTAGAGGATATGCTTAGAGTTTGCGTGCTAGAAGAGCTATGCTGACAAGAAAAGAAAGTGTTGAGTCTCAAAAATATTATTAAGTAATTAATAATGTTTTAAGTCTCATAATCCTAAGTTTTAATGAGTAACAAATTTGGTTAAAGTATTCTAAAAGATAGTGCAAATTCTATTAAAGGTATTTTCTGTGTTTCATCAACCCTCTGAAGTAATGCAACCGTCTGAAGTTGGTGCAACCTTCTGAAAGAGATGAACCCTCTGAAGAGTAAGGACCTGCTAAAGTAATCAACCTTCTGAAGAGAAGAGCTATCCGAAAGTGTGAAGACTTTCTGAAGACGTCCTACGTGGTATATTGTCTGAAGTCAGAAATCAAATAAAGTGAAGCCCTCTGAGGATTTCTGTTCAAGACCTAAAAGCTTTCTCAACGTCTTCTGCAACACATCTTCTTAAGGAAAGAAGTACAGAGTCCTTTTGCGTAAATTTGAATCATCAGTACCAGGAAATGAAATCTCTGTTTCATAGTACTTGCAGTATGTCAAAACAGAGACATCACTGTTCACCTACTCTGTACAGTGTCAGAAGTTATCAGAAGATTGTCTCACAACGGATTTTACAGCATTTAATGCTATCTCTTAATGGTGAATACAACAATCTTCAACGGACATAAACCTCATCCTTATAAATAGCTTCGTGAAGACTTCTACAAAGGAGAGAGAGAACGAAACAAGCCAATACTCTGCAAAAATTCAAGCTGCAAATACTCACTGTTTATTGTACATAAAAATTACACATCCTGAGTAGTACTCAGTTATCCTACACAATCTCATTTCAGTTTAAGTTAGGAACTCTGTCTTAGTTCAGTAACTCAGTTATCCTACACATATCTCATTGTAGACACTATCAGTGTCTGAGAGCCTGGAGAGGCTTGGTGGAAGAAAGAATACTTACTTTTGAGCCTAGAGAGGCTTGTTGTTTAAATAATACTTGGTGTAGAGCCTGAAGAGGCTTGATAGAAAAGAATACATGTTGTTGTAGAGCCTGAAGAGGCTTGATAGAAAAGAATACTTGTATTATCTGATCAGATAATGGAAAATCCTTAGCTGGTTGGCTTTGAGACTGGACGTAGCTCACAGTGGTGGTGGGTGAACCAGTATAAATCTTTGGCTAAGTTCTCTTACCCTAAACTATCTTATTTTCAGTTTTTATACTAACGAGAAGGGTCTTGAAACCATAGTTTTATAAATCTTAAACTGGAAAACAAGTTTTGAACTGTTTTATTGAACCTGTTGAAGCAACTTCAGCAAGTACGAAAATCCCAGGTTCAACAAGTTATAAAAATCACTTTGTCAAAAGCTGCTGCTTGTGAAAGAGTTTCCGAAAACTGTTTAAAGTTTTATAAAACAATATTCAACCCCCATTCTAGTGTTTCTTGTGTGTTATATAGAAAGGACCTAGAATTTGAGGAAGGGGACCATGTGTTTTTGAAAGTAACTCCTGTAACAGGCATTGAGCGAGTCATCAAGGCCTGAAAGCTAAACCCCAGATTCATTAGTCCATTTCAGATCCTGCAAAATATGCCCACGACCCTTCACATATCATTAGTTCTGAATCGGTACAATTAAGGGAAGAACTCACAATTCCCATTAGACCTACACGAATTATTGATAGAAGTGTCAAAACCCTGAGGAACAAGACGATTCCCTTGGTAAAGGTGTTTTGGGAGGGTCAAACACCTGAGGAGGTGACATGGGAGAAAGAGGATGACATCCGCTCTCAATTTCCAGAGTTGTTCACTTAAGGCAAGTCAATTTTCATGCTTTTCTTAGCCAATTTTGAGGGCAAAATTGCTTTAAGAGGGGTAGAATTGTAACATCCCAAAAATTTAAATCCATTTTATAGAGATAATTGTGTAGTGTAACAGTTTTGTGAAAAGGATTAAGGAATGAATGGAAAATTAAGTTAGAATAATTAAAAGTGAGAAATATGAATTTTGAGTTCTGATATTCTCGCTCAAGTGAGAATGGATCGCTTTGAGCTAGCATATCAGTAAAATTTGCAAATTTGTGTTCTGGTTTTCTCGCTTGAGCGAGGAGGCTCTAGTTCAAGCGAGAAATAGGGGAGCAAATTGGGTGCTCTCTAGAAAAATTTTGCTTGAGCGAGAAAGGTCTCGCTCAATCGAAATTCATCCAAAGAGGGGGAATACTCTCTGGTGTATTCTCGCTCAAGCGAGGAGCTTCTCGCTTGAGCAAGAACGCGAAAAGTGAATTTTCTCCAGCCCTTTCGCTCAAGAGAGAACCCCTCGCTTGAGCGAGAATACGCGTGACAGTCTTAAAAGCATTAATTAGGGCACAAATTTATTATTTCTTCTTCTTTCCTTCTTCATTCAAGAGAGAGGGGTTCTAGAGAGAAGTTCACCTCGGGAGCTTAGAGAAAGCTTGAGGCGGCCAAGAATCTTCATTCCAACCTTCCCCCACTTCTTCCCCCTTTTATTGGAGCTCCTAGAGGTGAGTAAAGCTCACACTCTCACTCAATCTTGTGTATTTTCTCTCCAAAGAACCCTATCTCTTTTCTTCCCCTTTTTAGAGCTTTTATGTGGTTGTTTATGTGATGGATTTTTTTTATGGTTAATGTATGAGAATTTTAAAGGATGTATGCTTGGATATCTTGATTAGGGCTTTAGTTTGGTGGTTTTACTTATTTTGGCACTAATTGCAATGTTCATAAATACTATAGCCTATGTTATGCTTATACTGAGAATGAATAAGACATTTGGGCTTTAGCCCCCAAAGATTAAAAAGAGATAATGGACTTCGGTCCCTAGAGTTAATGGACTTTGGTCGTCAGAGTAAAACTTGTACTTCGGTCCCCAGAGTAATGGCGGGTAAGACCCCAAGGGAGACGTTCTTTGTAGTCTGAGCTCAGGTCTAGCCCCAAAGATAGAGATAAGACCTCGTCCTATCGGGAAATGCAGAACATGCTTAATACTAGAAATGTTTATTAAGATTACTTTTGTTAGAGTTTGTACCTATATGCTTACTTGTGTTTGTTGCATTACATCTGCCTGTTTACCTACACTATTTGCTGCATACTTTACTCACTGAGACTCTAGTCTCACCACACGTTTTGTGGTTATCTTTTAGATGTACAGATTCCTCCCCGACCAGGGCAGTGAGTGCGGAGATGCTCAAGAGTTTTTAGTATCTGATGTATTTAGTTACTTATTTAGTTCAGATGTTTATTTCGTTGACCAGAATTATATTTGTATTATTTTAGGGATATGACTGTACATGTGCAGCCTTCGGGCCTTTCTATTTTGTTTAGGGCATATATGGGGGTATCCAGTGGATGTATACAGACTATGTATGGTTGAGCCAATGAGGCATTTATGTTTTTAGTTTATGTTTCCATATATTGTTTGGGTATTCGCTTGACGCTTAAACGTTATATGGTTGTTGTGAAGCGATGTTTAAAATGGCGCGAAATAATTTCAGGAATTTGGAAATTTTACTTTCAACGAGCTTAATTCTTGAATTTTGAAATTAGGACGTTACATCACCCATCATTAATCCCACCTAAAGGTAGACTAAAATGATTTTTCCTAAATTGTTTAAAATGTTTTTAAGTGATTTTACATTGTTTTTTCACTAAATAATTCATGAAAAATATATTTCCTTAAGAAAAAACACCAAAATTAATATTTAAGCTATTCATGGTTCCCCAAAGGTATGGACCAATGCATGATCCAATTCAATACCAACACCCATAATGATCACCTCCTCATACTGTTTGGTGTGTTGACAACATAAAGTAATGAATACTCTTATGTTATCCCAACAAGGTTCTCAAAATGCTAACAATTTTCATACACCATGAGAGCATCGCCCATCATTAATACCACACACAGGATGACTAAAATGATTTTTCCCAAAAATTTGCTCTTTTAAAATAATTTTAAGTGATTTTTCATTGTTTTTTACTAAATAATTCATGAAAAATACATTTTTTGGAGAAAAAACACCAAAATTGATATTTAAGCACTTTGTGATTCCCCAAAGGTATGGTTAATACTCACATGCCCCTTACAGACATATTATTCTCACAACATATCCTAAACTATATTCTTCTTTTTTAAAACAAATTAAAATAATTTTTATTAATACTTATTAATTGGTTTATTTAATTATATATGTTTAATGATTATAGTTAAGATAGTAAATAGTAGAGTGAACCCGTGTTTATTATAATAGGTCACATTGTAATATTTTAATTTATTATAATTAGGATTCATTATAATTTAATATGTTTTTTCTATACAAGAAAAATACATAGTTCAATTAAGAATAAAAACCTTATTTTTTTTTTGTCGAAGGATTAAAGTTCATTAAGCCTCAAAGGCAGCCATACGACATCTACAACTGCAATAGATTGCAAGAAACAGAGCGATGTTGCAATACTAAACAGATAAACCTTACGATACAAAGTATACTCGCTCACAAACAAGTTAATCGAAGGCAACAAAAGAAAGTAACAAATCTCCTAAGTTAGTCATTAGTGACATAGGGGTTGCTTGCTGGATGATTATTTTTCCTTCATTTCTTTCTTTTGTTTTTTGTTCCTCCGTTCAGAACAAATGGCTCCGCCATAACTAAACAGAAAAACCTCTTGATATCTCATGAGCAAACCAACCAATAAAAATATCAACTTAACACAACTATGGAGAATAAGAGAAAATAAACCAGTAAAAAACCGAACAGAGAAGGTGGTAGAAGAGAAGAGGAACTTAACCAATCTCCTTTTTTGATGAGATGAAACCCAATTTTTTTTCTTCTCTTCGCTGGCCTAGCCAGCTATACTGGTACTTCTCTTCACTGTTAGAACCACAGGAAACACTAGAAGGGGGGTTGAATAGTGTTTTAAGCTTTTTGATTGTTTTTGGAAATCTTTAATTTAAGTCATGAAGATGGGCACCGTTCAAAACAAATCTTAAGATCAGAGATAGTTGAAATGTGCGGAAGATAAGAAAAACAGTGTTTCTTCTAAAGCTTAAGATTGTTTTAAACAGAGGCTTCTCAAAGTATCTTCTGAAGATTATTACAAAGAGTATTTTCAGAACGGTTTCTGAAATACTTCAGACGACTAGAGGTTGTCTGAAGTCTGTTCCTGATTTCTGAACTGATCTCTTTCAGACTCACTTCAGAGAATTTATTTCAGAGGTTCTTCAAAGAACACTCTTTGTAAAGCTTCAAATGATATAAGAGACATCTCATGTTTTATTCATATGAAAGATCATTTTATTGAAATAGTTGTGCTAAGTTTATTATAGAAAATACTTTTCAAACCCCAACATAAATATGAAAACTGGAAATAAAGAGATTAAGGAAAAGAGAACTTAGGCACAGAATTTATCCTGGTTCACCCACAAACCCGTGAGCTACATCCAGTCCCAGAGGCAAACCACCACTGGATTTTCCACTATCTGAATCCACATATACAAGTATTATTCACAGCCTCTTCAGGCCAACTCAAGTATTACTTTGTTTTCAACTGCCTCTCCAAGCAACATATGCAGTATTCTTTTTCAGTCTAGCCTCTCCAGGCTTTGCAACTAAGTATTCTTTCTTCCACTAAGCCTCTCCAGGCTCTCTGACACATAAAGTTTTACAAATTAAACTGAGTTTAAGTTTCCACGAAACATAAACTTAATCTTTTCCTGTACTAGAGGTTAATTGAGTACTACTCAGGATACAATGAATGAATTCTAAGTACAAGGTTAAGACAGTGATACGAGTGTATAAGTTTAAGTACAATCCCTGTCTCTGATAAGAGGAATAACATCCTCTGAGAATTGGCTAGGTAGATACTGACTTTAAGCTCCAGCCTTGTTCTCCAGCCATTGGTTTCCATGGGCTACATTCTCACCCGTATCATTGGAAAAACCAAGGCATACTTGCAGCTTCAAACCATTCTTGGTTCATATGATATTAAGCACAGCCTGGTTGGTTGTTCAACTGAACAACTATAATTTTGACTAACTGATCAATAGATCAGCAGCATGGTTGATTCAAGTAAGCATGGTCAACAACCAATAAGGTTTTTCTGATATATCTTGATCAACTGATTGAACCAAGTGAATGAGTTCAACACCTTCATATTCTTTCTTGAGGCTATTTATATGTTCTGTTGGAATATAGCCGTTTGAAGATGATTCATAATACCGTTGAGATGTTGATGATGTGGCTCATATAGCCGTTATGTAAAAGTGTCTCAAACGGTTGCTTCTTCTTAAGCAAATAAGTGTTCAGACAGTCCTGTTCTGACACTTCTGTAGATGAGCTCTTTAGAGAGATTTTCTTGATATTATTTTGCATGTTCTCTCTCTTGATATCCTTTTGCTTTTCTTCAGCTGTCTCGTGATTTCTTCTGCGTTCCTCAGCTGACTTCTGATTTCCTCTGCTTTTCTTAGGAGTGTATATGAGGGGGTATCCATTGGATTTGTCCTTTTGCTTATTTTGTATATGCTCCTTTTCTGTTTGCTTCCTGACACCATTTCTTCTTTCTTCTTTGAGTGAGGTGTCTTGTCAGATAGCTGTTGTTGCAGTTTCTTCTTTGAATAAAGATATATGATATTATAGTCGTTGTATCATATAGTCTTAACTTCTGTATTGATTTCTTCAATGTTGAAATCTGTTCCATGCACTAAGAGAGCTTATATGTTCAGACAATTAATTTCTTCACATATACTCAAATGCTTGCTTTTATCTCATCGAAATTCTATCAGCTTCAACATGTGCTCATCTTATATAATTGCTTGAAGATTGTGTTAATTCTCCAGCTTGAGATGCTTTCAATATATTTTTTTTTTCTTTTCTTCAGACGATTGCTGCTCTGTTCTTCTTTGCATTTTCTTCTTCTGAGATATAGATGAATAAAGATGTTGAATTTTAATATGTTTTATTCAAACATCTTTCTCGTTGCTTTTACTCAGTCTAAAGATCAGTTCTGGGCAGCCAGCAGGTACAGGTGCAGGTGCAGTAGGTCTGCGCACACAAAAATGTTTTTTGTTGCAGGTGCACCAGGCGTTGCAGAAAGGTCTTTGCAGAGTTTCCTTATTTGTGCAAGACTTTGATCGAGGCATAAAAGCATGTTTAGCTTTTATACTGAAATAAGTGTACTCCATTTTGGTAGAGTGTGCTTTACACTTTAGCAGCGTCTTCAAGAGATCAATTCTTGATTCTGTTTGTAGACTTCTTCAGATAGTCTTCACGTCTTCAGATGGTCTTCACGTCTTCAGACGGTCTTCACGTCTTCAGACGGCCTGCACACTTCAGACAGCTTCAACACTTCAGACGGCTTGCGTTCTTCAGACAGCTTCTATGCTTCAGACGAGTTGCTTACTTCAGACAGCTTCTGTACTTCAGACGAGTTGCTTTACTTCAGACAACCTTTATATAACATCCTGCTTTTGTTCTTCTGATCCTTATCTTCTGATTCTGATTCTGTTCATCAAATCTTCTTCTTCTTCTAATGAATATTTCAACCTGAAACATAATTCAACAAATCAATACCTTTCTCAGTAGAATCTGTTTATATAATCTTATTTGTTCTTATTATACTCTTATTTGTTAATCATTAAAACTAAAGGATATTAAGTCTTTGAGTCAAGTTTGAATGCTCAAACTGATTAATAGACTTCACAATCTCCCCCTTTTTAATGATGACAAATAAGATATGTATAACTTACAAAATGTTTTAAGGAAAGATGATTAAGTATATAGAAGGCTCCCCTATCTATAATACTCCCCCTGAGAAGAACATTTGTTCTTTAGTTTGTTAAATGTTGCCAATTGTTATTATTCTAATTGCTAACAAGATTAGATATATTTTGTTAACTTATCCTTTAGAAACTAGATGTTAATCTTTTAGATACCAATTATTAATCAGATGTTACTCTTTTTAGATACCAATTATTATTGTTTGTTATTCATTGAAAACTAATATTACCACATATTATTAACTTATCACAGATACTGATTGTTATATAATTACACTGTTATTACATATACCAATTGTTATTTTCTGACATACATCATTTTATTATTTATATATTTTTTCCTTATTTTTATATTTCTCCCCTTTTATTTTATTTTTTTTTGGTACATAAAATATTAACATACATCATTTTGTGAGTTTTATATTTCTCCCCCTTTTGTCATTAATTAAAAAGGTTCATGGTTTCATATATATCTTCTTATTTTAAGTTTATTTACTTTTATCAATTATTTTTAGCCGTATTTCTTTACGGATTATATTTCTCCCCTTTTTATCTTACATTAAGGTTTTTAGACATTGTCTGAATCAGTTGTTCTAATTTTGCAGGGACGTTATTACTCAAATTGTTATTATTATTATTCAGATACCAAAGATTAAGAGATAAATACCAACTGTTAATGAATAAAACAATTTTTGATAAACAAAATAAGCTGGAATAAAAACAGAAATACACAAGGTTAAATTTTCTCAAAACATTTGATAAATACAAAAAGCAGGTTTTCACAAAAAGAAAAGAGGTTACATTCCAAAAATAGAATGTATCCATCCATTGCTTCCTCTGGAGATTCCTTCGAAGGCCTGAGGCATAGCCTTATAGACTCCATCTCTTTCAAAGCGATCACCACTCCTTCTGCTGCAAAAGCTTCAGGAGTTGCCTCAGAGCCCCAGACTTCATCCCATCCGTGCCGTGCTGCACGCATTTTCCTTCTAGCCGCTGGGACGATGGAGGTGCATCATGAAAGACCGTGTCTCGATCATTAGCCACCACCTTACTTCCAAGAACCACTTTGTCAGTAATTCTTTTAATAAGATTGGCTATTCTGGGATCTCCCAGTGATCTTCCAGTCCACCTGTGATGCAGCAAGATCACCATGGTCCAAGTATAGAGAGACGAATTTTCAGATGAACCCTTTCCCTTACTCTTCATTCCATACATCATCCAAGATGACTTGATCTTTGCCTTAACATGTTCCAGAGGTCCTTCTTCTGTTTTCCTTTGCTTCTTCATCATCCTTTTGGGAACCACTTACTCAAAACCTTAGACAAAGCTATAGAGGAGCTTTGAAGATGTGAGTTTGTGTGAGGGGCTCTTGTGAATTTATAGGACTTTGAAGCAAGGGTAGAATAGAGAAGTAAGGAAAATGAATCCATTGGATTGTTGTTCACGCGATGTATATGGGCTCAGATAGCTTTTCATGATGACAGTTTCAAACCTTGAAAGTATCGAAACGTGCATCATTGATTGGTCATAGATGAAGCCCTATAGGAAACTGAGTCATTAGCATGGATAAAGTAAGTTTTGGAAAACGTTTTTGAAAAACAATTAAGAAGAGACATAAATACGTATTAGAAGATATTACTTTTTAGAAACACCTTTTTAGAAAAGAAAGAAAAATAGAATAGAATATGTTAGAGAACATTTAAGAAGAAAATTTTTGAAAACAGATTTTTTATGGTATCAGAACAAAGGATTTTATGATTATTATTATCTGAGAAGCTTTTAAAATTTTGAAGGTATTTTTTTTTAAGTTTTTACTCATTAATTAAAGTTTTATTAGTTGATTAAATTCTTTACTAGAGGACAATTTTTCACAGATATTTAAGTTTTAAGGTGAAGTAATGTTACCATTATTCTCTGGATGGAAGAATGCTTTTCTGACATTGCACCTTTCTTTGAAGACTTTTCTTCTTCTGAGGTCGCTTGATGTCTGCAAATCCTCCTTTTAGTCTTTTGTCTTTTTGTGCTTCAGAGAATCTTTGAACAATCATCTTAACCTGTCCCTCAAGGATTGAAATAGACTTTAATGACTTCAGTTTCCATTACTTTAATATTCCCGACCCACAATTTCAGAAGGTTCTCCGAGAGCCTTCTGAACAGGTTCAGAAAGTAGAGATGTTACTAAGTCAAAATTATCTTTACAAGCGTAGAGGTAGGCTCAGTGCATTGTGTATCAACCATCTTAACATTTCTGACCCACAATTTCAGTAAGTTCGTTGTGAACTGTCTGAACAGGTTCAGACAATGAAGATGATATCACACTTAGACATTCTTTTAGATGATGTTGCCTTGATTCATCTTTTTACACATGGCATTTCCTCCGGTTGATCTTCTTTTAGCTTATTTTCAGAAACCTGTTTTTCTTTTCCAGCTATATCCTTCTGAAAGATGTCTTGTATGAATAATGAGTTTTAAGAAAAATGATTTTCTTTTCTCATTATCATTCTTCAGAGTTGCTTCAGCTTGGTGAGATTTCCATCTTCTGAGGATCTACTCCTTCCTGTATTTGTTAGATGCTCAATCCGAAGGTGAGCTCTGATACCAATTGTTAGAACCACAGGAAACACTAGAAGGCGGGGTTGAATAGTGTTTAAGCTTTTTGATTGTTTTTGGAAATCTTTAATTTAAGTCATGAAGATGGGCACCGTTCAAAACAAATCTTAAGATCAGAGATAGTTGAAATGTGCGGAAGATAAGAAAAACAGTGTTTCTTCTAAAGCTTAAGATTGTTTTAAACAGAGGCTTCTCAAAGTATCTTCTGAAGATTATTACAAAGAGTATTTTCAGAACGGTTTCTGAAATACTTCAGACGACTAGAGGTTGTCTGAAGTCTGTTCCTGATTTCTGAACTGATCTCTTTCAGACTCACTTCAGAGAATTTATTTCAGAGGTTCTTCAAAGAACACTCTTTGTAAAGCTTCAAATGATATAAGAGACATCTCATGTTTTATTCATATGAAAGATCATTTTATTGAAATAGTTGTGCTAAGTTTATTATAGAAAATACTTTTCAAACCCCAACATAAATATGAAAACTGGAAATAAAGAGATTAAGGAAAAGAGAACTTAGGCACAGAATTTATCCTGGTTCACCCACAAACCCGTGAGATACATCCAGTCCCAGAGGCAAACCACCACTGGATTTTCCACTATCTGAATCCACATATACAAGTATTATTCACAGCCTCTTCAGGCCAACTCAAGTATTACTTTGTTTTCAACTGCCTCTCCAAGCAACATATGCAGTATTCTTTTTCAGTCTAGCCTCTCCAGGCTTTGCAACTAAGTATTCTTTCTTCCACTAAGCCTCTCCAGGCTCTCTGACACATAAAGTTTTACAAATTAAACTGAGTTTAAGTTTCCACGAAACATAAACTTAATCTTTTCCTGTACTAGAGGTTAATTGAGTACTACTCAGGATACAATGAATGAATTCTAAGTACAAGGTTAAGACAGTGATACGAGTGTATAAGTTTAAGTACAATCCCTGTCTCTGATAAGAGGAATAACATCCTCTGAGAATTGGCTAGGTAGATACTGACTTTAAGCTCCAGCCTTGTTCTCCAGCCATTGGTTTCCATGGGCTACATTCTCACCCGTATCATTGGAAAAACCAAGGCATACTTGCAGCTTCAAACCATTCTTGGTTCATATGATATTAAGCACAGCCTGGTTGGTTGTTCAACTGAACAACTATAATTTTGACTAACTGATCAATAGATCAGCAGCATGGTTGATTCAAGTAAGCATGGTCAACAACCAATAAGGTTTTTCTGATATATCTTGATCAACTGATTGAACCAAGTGAATGAGTTCAACACCTTCAAATTCTTTCTTGAGGCTATTTATATGTTCTGTTGGAATATAGCCGTTTGAAGATGATTCATAATACCGTTGAGATGTTGATGATGTGGCTCATATAGCCGTTATGTAAAAGTGTCTCAAACGGTTGCTTCTTCTTAAGCAAATAAGTGTTCAGACAGTCCTGTTCTGACACTTCTGTAGATGAGCTCTTTAGAGAGATTTTCTTGATATTATTTTGCATGTTCTCTCTCTTGATATCCTTTTGCTTTTCTTCAGTTGTCTCGTGATTTCTTCTGCGTTCCTCAACTGACTTCTGATTTCTTCTGCTTTTCTTAGGAGTGTATATGAGGGGGTATCCGTTGGATTTGTCCTTTTGCTTATTTTGTATATGCTCCTTTTCTGTTTGCTTCCTGACACCATTTCTTCTTTCTTCTTTGAGTGAGGTGTCTTGTCAGATAGTTGTTGTTGCAGTTTCTTCTTTGAATAAAGATATATGATATTATAGTCATTGTATCATATAGTCTTAGCTTCTGTATTGATTTCTTCAATGTTGAAATCTGTTCCATGCACTTAGAGAGCTTATATGTTCAGACAATTAATTTCTTCACATATACTCAAATGCTTGCTTTTATCTCATCGAAATTCTATCAGCTTCAACATGTGCTCATCTTATATAATTGCTTGAAGATTGTGTTAATTCTCCAGCTTGAGATGCTTTCAATATATTTTTTTTTCTTTTCTTCAGACGATTGCTGCTCTGTTCTTCTTTGCATTTTCTTCTTCTGAGATATAGATGAATAAAGATGTTGAATTTTAATATGTTTTATTCAAACATCTTTCTGGTTGCTTTTACTCAGTCTTCTGATCAGTTCTGGGCAGCCAGCAGGTACAGGTGCAGGTGCAGTAGGTCTGCGCACACAAAAATGTTTTTTGTTGCAGGTGCACCAGGCGTTGCAGAAAGGTCTTTGCAGAGTTTCCTTATTTGTGCAAGACTTTGATCGAGGCATAAAAGCATGTTTAGCTTTTATACTGAAATAAGTGTACTCCATTTTGGTAGAGTGTGCTTTACACTTTAGCAGCGTCTTCAAGAGATCAATTCTTGATTCTGTTTGTAGACTTCTTCAGATAGTCTTCACGTCTTCAGATGGTCTTCACGTCTTCAGACGGTCTTCACGTCTTCAGACGGCCTGCGCACTTCAGACAGCGTCAACACTTCAGACGGCTTGCGTTCTTCAGACAGCTTCTATGCTTCAGACGAGTTGCTTACTTCAGACAGCTTCTGTACTTCAGACGAGTTGCTTTACTTCAGACAACCTTTATATTACATCCTGCTTTTGTTCTTCTGATCCTTATCTTCTGATTCTGATTCTGTTCATCAAATCTTCTTCTTCTTCTAATGAATATTTCAACCTGAAACATAATTCAACAAACCAATACCTTTCTCAGTAGAATATGTTTATATAATCTTATTTGTTCTTATTATACTCTTATTTGTTAATCATTAAAACTAAAGGATATTAAGTCTTTGAGTCAAGTTTGAATGCTCAAACTGATTAATAGACTTCACATTCACTGTCTCTCACGCTTTCCTTCAAAACCTCCGTCATTCAAAGGTTGGGGCCGAAACAAAAATATCACACAACAATGCAGGGGCGAAGCCAGGACATAAGGTTAAGGGGGCCAAATATGAATACAATTTTTTTGGTATATAAATTTTTTTTATAAAAAAAAAGGATTTAATTATTATACACTGTCAGTATAAAGAAATTTTACACAGACGTCCACTGATGTGCCGCCACATCATTTAATGAATGTGACACCTCATGTATTATTAAATTCAATAAATGATGTGATATAGCACATCATTGGATGTTTATGTAAAATTTCTTTACACTGACAGTGTATATATATTAAACTCTATAAAAAATTGTTATAAAAAATAAGATAAAATATATCCAAAGAAAAAATTTGATAAATTGAAAATAATTAAACGATATGATAAAGTTTTGCTCTAACAAAATTATATAAGAGTTTTACTTTTCTTCATATTGCACTATGCTAAAATTTTTGACAATTTCTCTTATTAAAAACAATGAGACATCACTCTAGTTAATTTTAGTTAGGCAGTATATCTTTCTCTAACTAGACTTCCACTATATAATTTTATTCAAATATATGAAAAAATATATTTGTACAATCAAATTATACAATAATAATCTCTATAATAATGAGAGAAAAAAAGAAAAAAAGAGGAGAAATGTGATAAGTGATTTAATAGAATTTGATAAAAAATTATTATATATATTAATTTTTTTGGTAGATTATATCTATTAGTTTATAATATGAGTCAGGATCTGTTGACACCAGGTGTTAAATTTCAAGACTTACACCAATTAATAATTTTTTGTAGAATGTGAAATTGACCAATCCAACCGTTGAATTGAAAGTTCTTATTATGTAGGTCAAGCTTATAAAATTTCATAAAAATCGAAAACTATTTGATACTTCATCAAACTAATTTATTTTAACGTATAATATGTTTTTAAAATATAAGTAAAAGTCCACTATTAGATAACATACCTACAAATGCCCAAATTATCTGAAATTTGATATACATGATCATGAAGGTAATATAATATGATTCAACGGTTAGATTGATCAATTTCACATTCTACAAAAAGTTATTATTTGGTGTAAGTCTTGAAGTTTGACACTTGGTGTCAACGGATCCTGACTCAATATATATAACAAAAAGGGAAGGGGGCCATGGTCCCCCTCTGTCCCTTAAATCCTCCGCCCCTGCAACAATGGGTAGCAAATAAAAATATAAATAAATCCATGCTCTTATTAAATATTGAGAGTACATCAGGTTACAATAGGTTACCTGTAAAAAATCTAAACAGTTAAATAAAATAATAATATATCAAATGGTAAATGAAGAGTCTAATATGGGTACATGATCCAGACCATTGTTTTTCCCATCGGAGTTTTTGCTATTCCCACCCCTTTTTTTAAAAAAAAAATTGCAAAATCTAAAATTGTCCTTCAGTTAATTGGCTTTCGGACAAGGCTGTATGAGAAGCCTTATCCGGGAAGAATAGTTCCTAGACAGGGTAGCAGGCTGGGAGGGGGAAGGGGAGCAGAAGGGAGAAGCGGTTTGCCGGAAATAAAAAATTGTAGGGGGTGGGAATAGCAAAAATGGGGTGGCAAGTAAGGGCCCATGATCCATCCTATAAAGTACGCTAGACGAGGCCCGTAGAAAAACATAAGAATTTGACCAAAAAAGAAAAGCACAAGAATTGTGCCACCAAGGGGGAGATTGGATCGGAGACTCGCGGTCTTAGACCTTTTTTGGGTGGACCAAAATGCCCTTCTTTATATAATATTTTTCATTTTAGTTCTTTCTCGCTATCATTATTAATCAACGAAATGGTCTCCATTATTCATTTGATATTCATTTGATGAGTATGGGTATTCTTCTCCCTTGAAACAATGCAAAACAAGGATTGAAGACTTGGTGGGTGCATTGACCGGGAAGCTCTTCTACCTGGCACCAAATTGCAAATTCCTCACTGCCTCTATGAAGGAATGGCTTCTACTTCTAAGAATAGCGAAGACCCTCGAATAGCAAGAATATCCTCTGCAATCCGAATCATCCCCAACTTTCCTAAGCAAGGTGATAGATACTCTCTTGCTTTCTGATACAATAGTTTCACATTTTCTTTCTTAACTGTATAAGAATATATTAAGTACGCTAGTGCATTTTACCTTTTTGGGTTTATGAGTTTTGAGGCTGAAAGACGTAGATATAAGGATCTTAGCAAGATATATCTAAATGCATGGTGATCTTCACTTGTTAATTTTTAATAATAAATACACCTTTACTTTCTCATTTTACAATCAAAATTCACTTTATATAAGTATTTTCTGAAAGCTGTATACTTTTGGTTTTATGATTTGCCAGCGTCTTCAATGACTGCTGAGGATAGTTTGGTGGTTATAACTGCATTAGTTTTTGACAGGTGTTAGGTTTCCAGATGTAACCACATTGTTTCTTGATACAAAAGCTTTCAAAGATGCAATTGACTTGTTTGTGGAGAGGTACAGAGATCAAAATATTTCTATTGTGGCAGGTACTCTTCCATATCTGATGCTTACCTGGTCTTTATGAATTAAATTTAAGGTAGTAGAGTTTGATGGCCAATGTTCTTTATGTTTCTATGTCTAATTATGTCTCCAACACCATCCCTTCAAAGTAAGGAAATTAAGGGTTTGTTTGGTTTGATGAAATGTATTCTGTTTTTGTTCCCTGTTATTTCTTTTAATTACAAAAGCACTTCTTTCTTGTTTTCAAAGTTTTGTGCAAATTGAAAATAGTTTTTTTCCCCACTATTTTCTATACAAATCTTTGAAAATAGGAAACAAAGTGAAAACAAGACAGTATTTTTGTAACTATTAGTGGAAAGAGGGAATGAAAACAAAAAACAATCTCTTAAACCAAATAATTTTGTCACTAGTCAAGAATGGTGATTTTATAAAGAAACTTAAATCTGTATGATATCAATTCATAATCTATTATCTGTTATACTATGCTTTACCATTTCCTTTTCTCTCTTGGTGAAATTTTTTATTGAAAATTTGGGTGCAGTGGTGTCCATATGGTTTAAGTAAGGAGAAGAAGAATGTTTAGTAAAACACTTTGATATTATGAGAATGTAAGCCCCTTTAATAAATAATTTCTATTCTGCAATTTATGATCGGTGGCATTTGTTCTTTATCCAAGGGAACAAGTCATTATTGATTGGGTTTCTTCTTCTTCTCTTTCTTTTCTTTTTCTGGCTAGAATATCGATTTGGTTTCAATCCAATGTTGATAACGCTTTTTGGAATGATCTCTTGATCAAAATAATGCAGGCACCTGTGCAACGAAAATACATTCAATTACTAATTCATTCTAGCTATAACTTTGTCGACAAACTGGGAACATATTCCTATTAGTCCAAGATTAAAAGATATTAAGAAACAAAATTAGTGCCAACAGAAACTTGAGTCATTATAATTTTAGATGGTTCATTTTCTTTTAATATTGTTGATGCAAATATACTCACATAAGTTAATAATATATGTCCAATAACTTTTATTTGTGATATGCTACAGGCATGGAAGCAAGAGGCTTCATATTTGGCTCACCTATTGCATTAGGTATTGGAGCAAAATTTGTCCCCATGAGGAAACACAATAAATTGCCTGGTATATATTTTGCACTTTTCTCAGGAAAGAAACTGCATAGGAGCTTATGAGAATTCCTAGTTGGCAGATAATCATTAATTTGTTATACTGTCCTTGTAAAGAAAAACTGTAGATGGTTTTCTAAACATTCTTTACTATATAAATTAGTATTCATAATTGCAAATGACTGTAATATTGTATTAATTTTTAAAACAGTCAGATTTTGGTCCAATGTAAATTGTAATCAATGTTACTATGAAATTCCGAATGGCAGTGGTCAACCAATTCAGTTATCCTCTCTTGTATTGTATTTTGTAATCTTGTTTTTGATCTTCTATTTCGGTATGATGTTGAAAGACTCTTGGTTTGAGACTTTTTTTTTCCTTTCTTCCTCTGAAAGCTGTTGCATAACCTTCTTTCTATATTTGTCTCTAGTTCTGTTCTATGAAAGAGAATCATCTATGAAGGATGAGTAACTCTCAAACAAATAAAATGAGAAAATTGAAAATATACCAAGAGGCTTTAGTTCTCTTATTCCTTGGAATGTATGACAAACTCTTCAACCACAAAATCACCTGTTTTGCAAGATTTTTATTTAAAAAATATTGAGGCATAAAAATTATAAGAAGTTTCAGTAATGTAACATAAGACTTCCTAAGATTATTTGTTTTCGAAATTTCTGAAGTTTAACTGCATGGACTGAGTGCACATGCCATATCAAAACTAACAGTGCTGTTTTCTTTAGTTTAAAATACATTGTTATTGCATGCATTAACCCTATCAAATTGAGAAAAATTTAAATATTTGATATTATTTTTTTCCATGTGCAATAATATAGGCATCCCCCTCCCTTTTTGTTCAGCAGTAGTATAAAATTTATGGTTTTAGGTCTTTGAATCCCTGTATTGTGTATGCTCTTCCAACTTCCAAATTACTACACCCTGCTAATTTTTTTTAGTTGAAAGCACTTAAGGTTTCTGTGTTGGAAAAGATCTTTGATTTGTTCGAATAAGCTTCAATTGCCTCTTCAGAGGAAGTTATCTCTGAGAAGCATTCTTTGAATTATGGAACTGACAAAATGGTAATGCGTGTAGGGGCTGTACAACCAGGAGAACGAGCCATAGTCATAGATGACCTTATTGTCACTGGGGAAACTTTATATGCTGCAGCTAAGCTTCTAGGTAAAATTGTCACCATCAATGTTGTATCAGGAAAAACTCACCCACACGAATGTGTCCAAGATTTATTTTGCTGACTTCTTACTAATATGCTTAAGTGGGTCCTAACCTAGATATTCTACTTGATTGTTTGGTTTCATATTGTGGAGTCTGCCTATCTTCTTAAAACATAAAAGTTCTGGAAGAAAGTTGGTTTACTGTATTTTATATTAGAAACAGAATTTATAATTTTGTTTATGGAGGAAACAAGTCCATGGAAGTTGTACAAATGAACAATTATTGGGCGTAGGGCCTCAAGAACCATAAATGAGATCATCCTATCAGTGTTATTTAACCTTCATGATTTTTTTCCTCTTTCTATTTTTTTTTTCAAACATTCAGACATAAGTAGATGTATTTTATATTGCTAGTATGGAGACAATGGGGAAGTAATGAGCCCCTTTAGTTCCCATTTGGTTGTTCAAGTGACTTCTTGACTTGGATCATATGTAATGATTAATGCTTAACTTTGAAACTTGTATACATTCTTAATTATTCTTTTGTTACTCTTTTTTCTGCAGAACGTGCTGGGGTACATGTAGTTGAGTGTGCTTGTGTAATTGAATCACCAGAGTTGAAGGTATGGCCTTATAAATTAATTTGTTCAGCTTAGCTTTTAATAGATACAATTCACACTCAGGTTGTCAACACAACTTCCCCTAACAGATTCTAAATGGAAATCATTGGCACTTGGGTTGTTCTTTCATCTATGTTTGATAGACAGACTAGAGAGGTAGCTAATTTCTGTAGGATGAAAAGTTGTCATTTGTCAACCTAGGATGGAATTGAATCGAGGACCATAACATCCTACCTCAGTATCTTCTATTCTACTTGAGTTTTACATATAAAACAAATATACTAAATCTTTCAAGCAGTGATACAAAACTGAATCCTACTATGAGAATCAAACAAACAGAATGATAGGTAAAGAACACTGTAATGGATTTTATTATACTTAAAAGAGAAGGAAATACAGAAGAAACACTCCTGTGACCTGTCCACAGAGCACTGCTCCTATAGAGAGCTACAGCCCTCTACTCATAACTAACTGCATGATTTTTCCCCCAATACCCTCTCTCTACACCCACACCTCATATAACAAAATTGCACTACTCTCCTAATCCCAATTCCACTACTCTCATGATCTTCCCTCTCTTACTCCGCCACGTCCCAATTCCTGTCCTCACCCTTTCTATTCTTCCTAACATAAACTCTCCATATTTTGGGCCCCTGTGACAATTGGTCCACTAACTCCCCTTTTGGGTTTTGGCTCATGATTGAGGTCCTAACAAGCAGGAAGTAGTAATATAATGACATAACATATCCATGACAAACAGAATACTTTCTTCATAATCGAATATCATAACTAAACACACCTTGTCCATAATCCAACACCATAAAAATCCCCCTAACCATGAGCTGATTCAGCCTATTAAAAATACATGAAACATGATTTCTTGAAATTCAGACTTCTGGGGATGCTATGGGCTGGGTTTTTCTTACCAAATCCAATAGCATTCAACCCATTTCAACTAAAACACAATGCAGCATGAAATTTACTGCTCTGGTTATTTTGTGTCCTTACGATTCTGACAATTTTAACCACATTAAATCTTGATTCATGTGCAATTTTACCTTGTTGCGATTTATGGGTAGGATTTGACATGCTACCATGTATTTGGCATTTAAAGTTGTTCAATCCTATGGGTTGACACACTTTTAACAAATTAATTAGTTACTAAAATTAATCAATTAGAAATTTTACTAAAATTGGGTTATGATCGAATCTTGTAGTTTTACTATTGTTTAATCTATGTGTTGAAACTCATTTCAATTTTTGTTTTAGAATTCAATACCGGTATCTATAATGTGATTACCTTTATAAGTTGCAGTTAACATCTTACAAACAAAAGCAACATGAGAAAAATTGAAGAATGATGTTAAAACTTTGTATGGTAAAACTAGTTGATAAGTTAGCTGGTAGCTGATAAGCTCCTAACTTATAAGCCAACTTATTGAATTAGAAGTGTTTGTTAAAACTAGCTGATGAATGTAAAATGACATAAAAAGACATAAAAATAAAATAAAGAGAAATAGGGAAGTGTATTAAAATATGAGGGTTAAAAATGGAAGAAAAATAAATAAGCTACAAGCTAGCTGAAGTAGCTTATAACTTATAAGTTAGAAGCTCCTAAAATAAGCTAGAAGCTTGTGCCTTACCAAACACTTTTCTATTAGTTAAGCTAGCTTATAAGCAAGTCAAATAAGTTAGAAGCTAGCTTATTGGTCTTGCCAAACACACTCTATATCTCTGTAAAGTGTGAGGTTTTGAGGGTCTCCAGTTACTTGCATTACTTGATTCTGCAGCATAAATGCAACAGGGACAGAAATTAGTAGGAAGTGATTAGTAGGGGGAGAGTGATTGGTTCTGTCCTGCCTTGATCTAACATAGTTAATTAGAAGAAAATTCACTTAGTCAGTTGAAAACTGTTGTATTGTTTATTACCTTTTGATTTGTTAGAGTAGATCCATGAAGCCTTGCACCTATGATATTTTAAGAAAAACCACCGTTGCCACATTTTTTGTTCTAACGGTACTAACATGAGCGTGCTTGTAAGTTTTAGTTAACTAGGATACCGAACTTGGGATCTCAACTTTAGTTGCCTTGGCTTGACTACTTCGGAATTTGATATGAGATATGATAGGGTATTTTATTGAGTGTCATGCTGATGAATTGCTTACAAAAATTTCCAAGTGAATAACTTTTGCTGTCAATCAAAAGTTTAAGTTAACATTAAAAATAACTTCAGCACGAGTTTTAATACTTTTTCATTATTATTTTAATATATCTAAGAACTCTTGATTGGTTGTGCGAATGTAGTATAAGTATTGCAGTCAGGCAAGAATAGTTCCTTGCAGGTTGCCATTATACATTAATTGTTAGAAACTACTTTCTTTTGTTTTTGGCTTATTTCATCAGGGACGAGAAAGGCTGCACGACAAGTCACTTTTTGTGTTAGTTAATGCATCTTGATCTCTGTTTCTATGATCAACTTTATGACTGTAATTTACTTATTCATATGAGTTAGTAATTGCTTTGAGCTCTATTATCTGCATTGATATTGAGGAATGGTGGAGGTGATTGTAATGAAGGACTTGGTTGTATGATATGCTGATATTTATGTTTATTGAAAGAAGTGAGTTGCAAGTTGCAAGGGACATCGTCTTATGATGTTGTTCATGTTCCAATTTCAGCTTTTACTATTACGTCAACGTATAAATCTGTAATTTCTTTTCAGTATGCATGTTTGCTTTTCCGTTAATAACATATAAAATCGATTAATCATGAATTCCCACACATATTCCACGGATGCATTTCTTTCTTTTTTTCTTTTTCAAAAATCGATTCTACTTTTTATAACACTAAAAAAACAAACGCTTTAACACTATGTTTGGTTTGAGAGTGGAAATAGAGTAACGAGAAAAAATAGAATAGAGAGAAATAGAAACGAAATAGAGAAAATTTATTGACTGTTTAGCATGAGAGAAATACTAATGGATTTAGCAGGATAAAAAGTGAAAGAAGAGATTTTTTTTCCAGTCACACCCAATTACCTTTACTTAGTGGAGATGCTTCACCTTCTTGAAGAAAAATGACTTGTAGAATCTATTATCATTGTGGGCAATTTTGGTCATTTGTGTTTGATTTATCCCAAACTCAAGTTTCAAATCACGTTTTAAATGTGGTTTTGTGGTAAATCAAACACGTTAGAAGTTGTTATTCAATTTTCTCGGTCATCTCTCGTCTATATATGATGGAAAGAAGTGCACAGAGGTGGGGTCCATTTCATTTCTGTGTTGTACCAAACAAATGAGATCTTCCATTTCTATAATATTTTTCCCTCTACTCTCTATTTCTTCATCATTTCTACTTTACTAAACTAATTGTAAGTGTTCACATTTCTTTCAGTTTAATATTTTTTATTTTAAAATTTCATTAGGGTAATGGGATGAAAATCTCCTGTCTCATCCTCTGTCTCCCCACTCATAGTTTGACACGCCATAAACCTTTTCTCTCCAGGTTAAATTCCATCCAATGTAAACGACATCAATGTATTCACTGCTACTGTTAAGTAATTGTTTTATTCCATTGAATATCGTCGTTTATCTGCACTTTGTCCATCTCTCTTTTTCCAAATCCTTATTCCCCCTCTCCCTTGTCTCTCTTTTTAAGCTTATCACAAGTTTTGACATTGAAACCAAACTTTGTAAATATATCAACTTCTTATCATTGAGTTATGGTGAGTAACAGAACATTCTAAATTGTTGTGCTTTGTTCAAGTTGTGGTTTAATTATACTCCACTCTATTTTTGGTCAGGATATGTTAATCCAATCCAAATATGTAAAACATTGACGATAATAATTAAAAAACAATCCATTGTAAGAAAAGCTACAACATCTGTTCCTATTTGCTTAAGATTAGGACATTCTTACTTTGCCCACAGTTATTGGCTTTGATTTAATTGTGACTGAGTAGATTTCTTGTTTTAGGAATTGGGAGTAGCCCAATGTAGGATTGACATTTATGTCTTATTTTTTCCATTTTAATAATGTTATTCTTATTTTGATTTAGTTTTAGATAATCTTAATGCTTGTGAATTTGTTAGGCTTCTTATGCAGATGATTTTAGATATTAAGGGAAGAACTGAAAGGCGAACCTTAGTATTGGAAACTCTAAAATTGAACTTGAGACTCTAAATCACGAAAGTAGGTTTAATCCCTTGAGGGCTCACTGAATTATCATAAAACTTAATGGGTTTGAGGTGATTCAATTACCACGAAAGTAGGAGTTGGTCCAATCAAATACGTTGTTGAGATTCTGAAAGGAACCAATAATCACCTTGTGATAATTCACCTTCAAAATAAAAATAACTTAATAAAAGGGTAATCTTTGCATATCTGTTGCTACTTATTATGGTTAATCCTAATTTCTGGAAGCTTTTAGATTTGATTTTATCTCATTTAATAATTAGATTTACTTTTAGATTTTATTTAATTAGATTTCTTTTGTTTATTCTTTATCCAAATCTTTTATCTTTCTTTTTTTTTAAAATCTAATTGGATGCGTTTAGATAATAAAATTGTAGATAATTGGTAGTCAACAATATAGTCTTTGTGTAGACGATATCTTTTATATTACTTGACAAAATTGTACACTTACGATTGCTATCAGTCTCCTCTTTTAACATTCGACTATTTTTTTCTTTTGGAACCTGTTCACCGGTTGCAAAGTTTTTTCTATGTTAATTTGCACTTGTGTATTTAGTTGTGAGTGGGTGAAATGTGATGCATAACCTTTAGTGTTGGATAAGGTGTTGTTAGTTGAGGGATATAGTGAGTTAGTAGCTAAGGTCATTTGATCTTGGGCTAGATCGCATTGTTGTTTATGTGGGAGAAGTTGCTTTTAACACTGTAACGTCCTAATTCCCAGAATTCAGGAATTATGCCCGTTGGAAGTATAAGTCCCAAATTTAGGGAATTATTTTTTTTGCAACATTAACAATATCAATAACAGAAATCCAACTTGTTTAATTAAATACATAGTTTCCCTTAAACATGTTCTGTGAATCAGTACAAACAGCTAGTCATGGATATTACAATACATGTGTCCTATCAGAGCATAAAAATAAAGATACACATGTACTAAATATCCATCAAAAGAATACATGTCCCAACAGGCTATACATTCAATAGAAATGAAACATAAATCAAAAGGTTGGCTCTCAACCAAATAGACACTCAGCCCTGCCAGCAATCAAGTCCTCAGTGACCTGTCTGTGAATCTAAAACATAAACCCACAAAGGGGTGAGACTAATGCCTCAGTGAGCAAAGCGGTGCATACAGTAAAATAACACTATCAGACATAACAAAAGAAGGGTCATGATAATTAAGAATCTAAATACAACAATATAAATTCAAACATGACATGAACATGATCTGCTAACCCAGCACTGGGAGTCTTTTCACTTGACATGCAGTTAGACCGAGCTCAGACTACAAGGGATATCTCCCTTGGGGACATAAAGTCACCACCGTTACCTGACGACCGAAGCCTAGTTTTAACATGAACATGATAGGTCCAAGACCCGTGATGACTGAAGCCTAACATGAGTATTTTACTTGAATCTCTAAATGACTTGATTACATGAGTAGTCTTTTTCTTAACTTAATCTTACAACATAGTAGAGTAAACTTGAAACTATAAGCATGAAACATAAGATGTTATTGGTTTCCCTAACCTAGGGTTTCCATCCATAATCTCAATCAAGAGTAATCCCTAAACCATTTAAGTGTTTTCAAGAGATAATCATGCAAAATAGTCCAAACACACACAAATAGAAAGGGGGGAAGGAAGATTAAGGCACATACAAGAATTTCAAGCAAAGGGAAGTGATGTGGGTGAGCTCTACTCATCTAAAGGGAGCCTAAAGGGAAGAAGATGAAGGTTTGAGGAAGTTTGGGGGAGTCCTTAACCTTGGTGTCCTTCTTCAAGCTTTAATGAGAGATCCTCTCTCTAGAATTTCTTCTCTCTCTCTAGATCCTTTAATGAGGGTAATAAATGAATTGGGAATTAGGGCTTTCTATTTTAAAAAACTGATCTCACGCGTTCTCGCTCAAGCGAGAATTTCTCGCTTGGGCGAAACAGCTGAAGGATTCCCCTTTTCGTATTCTCGCTTGGGCGAGAATACTCCAGAGAGTACCCACTCTCTAGACAATTTTCGCTCAAGTGAAATTATTCTCGATTGGGCGAAAATTTTCCAGAGAGCACTCAAATTCCCCCTGTTTCTCGCTTAGGCGAGGGCCTTCTCGCCCAAGCGAAAATTGCAGAAATAAATTTTCACATTTTTACTGATATTCTCACTTAAGCGAGAACCCCTCGCTTGATCTAGAACACAAGGATTAAATTCCTAGTTTTCTCACCTTTAAACCTTTCTTCCTAAATTCTTTCTTAATACCCTATTATTTACTATTGTCCCTATGACCCTAATTCTTAGGATGTTACAATTCTACCCCCTTAAGCAATTTTGTCCTCAAAATTGTTTAGTTGTTAAACTAAAAGTTACCAAAACTTCAAATTTTAGGGATTACCTTATACAATCAGTTCCGGATGCAGCTCACGGACGTTGTACTCTTTCTCCCACATGGCCTCTTCTGGTGACTTACCCTCCCAAATCACCTTCACCAATGGGATTGACTTATTCCTTAGGGTTTTGACGCTCCGGTCAACAATCCGTGCAGGTTTGGCTGGAACCGTCAAATCTTCCCTCAGTTGTACCGACTCAGAACTAATGATGTGTGAAGGGTCATGAATATACTTTCTGAGTTGGGAGACATGGAATACTTCGTAATGGTTGGACAAATGAGGAGGTAAGGCAATTCTGTAGACTACAGGACCAACTTTCTGAAGGATTTGGAATGGACCGGTATAACGGGGATTAAGCTTTTTGGCCATGATGGCCCGTCCTATGCCTGTGACAGGGGTGACCTTAAGGAAAACATGATCTCCTACCTCAAACTCTAGATCTTTTCTCCTCATATTGGCATAACTCTTCTGTCTACTCTGAGCAGCCAGAAGCTTTTCCCTTATGACCTTGATCTTGTTCGAGGTCTCCTAGACCAAATCCGGCCCTAGAAGTTTCCTCTCACCCACCTCATACCAACACAACGAGGATTTGCACCTCCTACCATAGAAAGCATCATATGGCACCATGCCAATGCTACTGTGAAAACTATTGTTGTAGGAAAACTCAATCAATGGCAGGTATCTATCCCAACTACCCCTCTCCTCTAAAACACATGCTCTAAGCATATCCTCTAGGGTCTGAATAGTCCTCTCAGACTGGCCATCAGTCTGGGGATAGTAGGTTGTGCTAAAACTCAACTTAGTTCCAAAGGCCTGATAGAGGGCTCTCCAAAACCTAGAGGTAAACATCAGATCCCTGTTCGAGACTATGCTAGAGGGTACACCGTGGAGCTTTACAATATCCTTGATGTAAAGGTCAGCTAACTTGTTCAAAGGGTAGGTGGCTTTAATGGGTAGGAAATGGGCCGACTTGGTTAACCTATCAATAATGACCCAAATGGCGTCATGCCCAGCTGGGACCCTAGGAAGTCCCATCACGAAATCCATAGCTATCCCCTCCCATTTCCACTCAGGAAACTCTAGGGGTTGAAGTGGTCCGGAAGGCTTTTGGTGCTCTATCTTAACCTGTTGGCACACTAAACACCTAGAGACAAACTAAGCTACCTCCTTTTTCATGCCTTCCCACCAGAACATCCTCCTAAGATCTTGATACATCTTGGTGGCACCAGGATGCACTGAAAACTTACTCTTATGTGCCTCCTCTAGGATGTCCTGCCTAAGGCTACCCCCCCCTTGGGAACACACACCCTCCCTTGGAAGAGTAGCATTCCATCCCCTGACACTGTGAATCTTGGCTGGCCTTGCCTGGCCTAGAGCTCCGAGTCCGAGCTCTGAGCTTCCCTGATTAGGGACCTCAACTCACTAGATACCTCTAGTTAGTGCAAACTCAGGCGATCTACCACAACACTCACACTCAGGCTCAGATCCCTAAACTCCTCTATCAACTCTAACTCATGGACCATCATAAGGGACGCATGAAAGGATTTCCTACTCAGGGCATCGGCCACTACATTGGCCTTTCCCAGGTGATACTTTAACTCGAAATCATAATCCTTAAGGAACTCTATCCATCGCCTCTGCCTCATGTTAAGCTCCTTTTGGTAAAAAACGTATCGAAGGCTCTTATGGTCACTAAACACATAAAACCTCACTCCATAAAGGTGATGCCTCCAGATTTTGAGGGCAAACACCATGGCTGCAAGTTCTAAGTCATGGGTGGGATAGTTTTCCTCGTGGGGTCTAAGCTGCCTAGAAGCATAGGCTACTATCCTCCTCTCCTGCATCAAAACGCATCTGAGTCCCTTCCCGGATGCATCACTGTAGACCTCGAAGGTCTTTAGTGGGTCAGGCAACACTAACACAGGGGCAGAAGTCAACCTCTTTTTGAGCTCCGAAATGCTCTTCTCGCACTTCTCGTCCCACACAAACGCTTGCCCCTTGCGAGTCAGCCTAGTGAGGGGCAACACAAGCTGAGAAAACCCCTTAATGAACCTACGGTAATACCCTGCTAGGCTTAGAAAACTCCTAATCTCAGTGATAGTTTTGGGCCTCTCCCATTCTAAAACTGCTTCTATCTTAGCAGGATCTACCGACACTCCCTCCCGGGAGATCACATGGCCTAGAAAATGCACCCTATCCATCCATAACTCATACTTCTCGGGGTTTGCAAAAAGCTTCTTATCCATCAGAACCCCAAGAACTACCCTCAAGTGATGATCATGCTCTTCTAAGGTTTTGGAGTAGATAAGAATGTCATCGATGAACACAACGACAAACTTCTCCAAGAAGGGCCGGAAAATCTGATTCATGTAGTCCATGAAAACTGCGGGAGCATTGGTTAAGCCGAATGACATCACCAAGTACTCATAGTGCCCATATACCTAGTCCTAAAGGCAGTCTTAGGTACATCCTCACCCTTAATCTTAATCTGATGAAACCCCGACCTCAGATCTATCTTAGAGAAAACAGACGCTCCCCTAAGTTGATCTAACAAGTCGTCTATTCTAGGTAAAAGATATTTATTCTTAATGGTTACTTTGTTCAACTGCCTATAGTCCACACACAATCTCATGCTCCCATTCTTTTTCTTAACCAAGAGCACATGCACTCCCCAAGGTGACACACTAGGCCTAATGAATTTCTTCTCTATGAGTCCTTCTAACTGTGACTTAAGTTCACTAAGCTCTAGTGGAGACATCTTATAGGGTGCTTTTGATATGGGTCCGGTACCTGGAACCAAGTCTATGGAGAATTCAATCTCCCTATCAAGTGGTAGGGTGGTAATCTCATTGGGAAAAACATCCTGGTACTCCTTGACAACAACTACACCATCTAGGCCAGAGATCTTATCTACAGTTGAGGAAAGCATTAAAGGAAAACAGTCACTCTCATCACACAAGCTTTCGAAAACTTGGGTGGCACAAGAAAACAAGATGGGTGGTCTCTCCCTCGGAGGAAGAGGAAAGGACGGGAAAACAACAATCTTATTGAAGCAATCCAACATGACTTGGTTATGTGACAACCAATCCATGCCAAGGATCACGCCAATGCCTTTGAGTGGTAAGAAAATTAAATCGACCTCGAAGGCCCTCTCTTGCTCAATAATTGAACAGTTTAAACAAACAAGAGAGGTAGAGATTGCCTCCTTGGCCGGAGTGGTGACATTCAAAAGATATGGTAATGAAGTAACATGCAAGCCTAATTCCTTCACACAGTCATCAACAATAAATGAATGGGTTACCCCAAAGTCATACAGTACAACTAAGGACTTGTCATTAAGTAGGCACATACCTTGCATCAGATTGTCGGCCTTTGCAGTTGCTTCCCCACTAAGGGTAAAGACTATCTCGGTGGTTTGGGGCTTGAGTTGATCTCTCCTCTTTGGGCATTCGTTCTTTATATGGCCTGGTTCCTTGCAGTAATAGCACTTCTGTTGCCCAAAGAGACACTCCCCCTTGTGGAGCTTCCCGCACTTGGGGCACTTGGGCATCTCCCCTGGCTTCTGAGCGGGGGCAGATGGAAATGGTGGGGTTGTGATGAAACTTGGGCCTGGAGCCCTTTCCTTGAATAGGGTCTTCGATCTTCCTCTTACCCTTAGGATCCGAGGGCTTGGATGCCTCGACCTCCTTCAGGTTTTCCTCAGCAATGAGGCACTTGCTGACCAGGGTGGGAAAGTCCCTGATCTTCAAGGTTCCCATTGCCCTATTAATCTTTGGCTTCAGACCCTGCTCCAATTGCCTACAATTCGACTCCTCATCAGGGTGGACCTAAAGGAAGCAAGAGTAATTTGCCAACTCTTCAAATCTGGCCACATATTGACCCACCGTTAGACTCCCCTGCTGGAACTGTAGGAACTCAGTCTCTTTCTGCCTCCTTACATTGGTTGGAAAGTACTTTTCTAGGAAGGCAGTCTCGAATTGTTCCCAAGTGATGGGAACCCCAGGTGTGCCAAAAAGGGCATTAGCTCCATGCCACAAATCTTCAGCCTCTCCCCGGAGCATGTATGTGGTATATGATACTTTCAGCTCTCCATAACATCTCATGACTCCAAAGATCCTTTTAAGATCCTTGAGCCACTTGGTTGCCGCTTCAGGGTCAAATTCCCCGGTGAAAGGAGAAGGGCTATGCTTTCGAAACTCTGTGAGACCTTGTACAAACGGTTCTACCACCTGGGGTGGTGGCATTCCCGTCGGCACGCGCTGGAGTTCCTGAAGCATAGCAGTGTTGGCGGCGGCTTGATCCCGATTAGAAGCCACCCGGTCCCCCATGATGCGCATAAGCATTTGGAGAGCTGCAGCCATCGGATTCGGGTTGGCATTTGTTGGTGAAGGAGATCGTGGCCGAACTCGGGGTCTACCCTTCCTGCCTCCAGCCATGATCGTCTACACATCAATTACAAAACATGAAGGTATCAGTCTCTATATTTCATAATAATGTATAAAGGATAATGACTAAATAGAAAGAAAACACTAATCCACAGTCCAACTGGATTGAACTGCTCTTATACCATAATGTAACGTCCTAATTCCCAAAACTCATGAATTATGCCCGTTGGAAGCATAAGTCCCAAATTTGGGGAATTATTTTTTTCGCAACATTAACAATGTCAATAACAGAAATCCAATATGTTTAATTAAATACATAGTTTCCCTTAAACATGTTCTGTGAATCAGTACAAACAGCTAAGTCATTGATATTACAATACATGTGTCCTATCAGAGCAGAAACATAAAGATACACATGTAATAAATATCCATCAAAAGAATATATGTCCCAACAGGCTATACATTCAATACAAATGAAACATAAATCAAAAGGTTGGCTCTCAGCCAAATAGACTCTCAGCCCTGTCAGCAATCAAGTCCTCAGCGACCTGCCTGTGGATCTAAAACATAAACCCACGAAGGGGTGAGACTAATGCCTCAGTGAGAAAAGTGGTGAATACAATAAAATAACACTATCAGGCATAACAAAAGAAGGGTCATGATAATTAAGAATCTAAATACAACAATATAAATTCAAACATGACATAAACATGATCTGCTAACCCAGCAGCGGGAGTCTTTTCACTTGACATGCAATTAGACTGAGCTCAGACTACAAGGGATATCTCCCTTGGGGACATAAAGTCACCACCGTTACCTGACGGTCGAAGCCTAGTTTTAACATGAACATGATTGGTCCAAGACTTGTGATGGCCGAAGCTTAACATGAGTATTTTACTTTAATCTCTGAATGACTTGATTACATGAATAGTCTTTTTCTTAACTTAATCTTACAATATAATAAAGTAAACTTGAAGCTATAAGCATGAAACATGAGTTGTTATTGGTTTCCCTAACCTAGGGTTTCCATCCATAATCTCAATCAAGAAAAATCCCTAAACCATTTAAGTGTTTTCAAGAGATAATCATGCAAAATAGTCCAAACACACACAAATAGAAAGGGGGAAGGAAGATTAAGGCACATACAAGAATTTCAAGCAAAGGGAAGTGATGTGGGTGAGCTCTACTCACCTAAAGGGAGCTCAAAGGGAAGAAAATGAAGGTTTGAGGAAGTTGGGGGGAGTCCTTAACCTTGGAGTCCTTCTTCAAGCTTCAATGAGAGATCCTCTCTCTAGAATTTCTTCTCCCCCTTTCTCTCTCCAGAGCCTTTAATGAGGGTAATAAATGAATTGGGAATTAAGGCTTTCTATTTTAAAAAATTGATCTCGCGCGTTCTCGCTCAAGCGAGAAATTCTCGCTTGGGCGAAACAGCCAAAGGATTCCCCTTTTCGTATTCTCGCTTGGGTGAGAATACTTTAGAGAGTACCCTTCTCTGGACAATTTTCGCTCAAGCGAAATTATTTTCGCTTAGGCGAAAATCTTCCAGAGAGCACTCAAATTCTCCCCTGTTTCTCGCTTGGTCGAGGGCCTCGTTGCCCAAGTGAAAATTGCAGAACTAATTTTTCACATTTTTACTGATATTCTTGCTCAAGCGAGAACCCCTCGCTTGAGCGAGGACACCAGGATTAAAATCATAGTTTTCTCACCTTAACACCTTTCCTCCTAAATTCTTTTCTTAATACCCTATTATATATTTACAATTGTCCCTACATATTTATTATGACCCTAATTCTTGGGATTGTACAAACACCCCTTTTTTGCTATTCACACCAATACCCCTTTTGAAAAGATCTTTCTCAAACTACCCGCATCCCACTCATCACCCTTCCCACACCACTCCACTCTTTTTTTCTTTCTTCCTTCCTTTCTCTTTGTCTTCTAAATTTCTAAAACAATACATTTCTAGAAATTAACTTCCAGAAACTTTTAGAAGTAAATATTTATTTTTTTAAGTTCCAGTTTTTATTATGTCTCTAATTTTGTCTCTAAAAACTTTCATTTTTATAATAAAATTTATTGAAAGTGATTTTTTTCCCGAAGTTTCATGGTTTAGAGATGTAAAAAAATTCGCCTCTAATAATTTTGGGAAGTGAAAAAATTACTATAAACCTTCAATTTTTAGAGATGAAATATTTCTGGCTCTAAAAACAAATTTTTATAGAAAATTTTTTGGAAACTTTTCTAAAAGTTTATTTTTTTGTTAAACTTAATATCTGGAAGTGAGTTTAATAATTACACTTCTGAAAATTAGTTTTCTGGAAGTGGATTGAAGGTTTTTTGGAAAAAGAATTTTTTTTAAAAGTAGAGGGTGTGAAAAGCAAAAGGGAGAGTGCAAAGGGCAAGACCTTTATGTGAGTTTTACTAAGCCTGAATGATTGAGGGATATACGTTGTGTAAACTATTGGGGTTTAAGTGTTACATACGTGTTGTACATTAGTTATTGAAGAATAGATTTATGACAAGATATGTGATGGTGTAAAAAGTGTAACATCCCAAAATGTATAAATCAATTTCTTAAATCAATTAGAGTTAGAAAGGTGTTTTTATAAAAAAGGAACTAGGAAAATAGAGTGATCATCAATGGGAAAGGCTAGGAATGGGAAAGTGGAATTCCCATTCTGTAGTGGGCTCGCTCAAGCGAGAATGGTCTCGCTTGAGTGAGAGGGCCCTCTTCTGAGCGAGCATATCAGTAAAAATAGGGGAAATGGTATATGGTTTTCTCGCCCAAGCGAGAAGGCTCTCACTTGGGCACAATTGAGGGGAATTCCAGGGTCTACTCTCTAGAATTGTCTCGACCAGGCGCAATTTCCTCGCCTGAGCAAGAATTTGCCTCCAAGCTCTCTGACTTGCTCTCGTTCAAGCGAGAACGTGGATCTGCAGAGTTTCCTTTTTGCTCGCTCAAGCGAGCAAGTCCTCACTTGAGCGAGAATGCACGAAACATCTTTTAATGTTGTTTCTATTTAGGGTTCCTTATTTATGACTCCTCCTTTACTTCTAGAGAGAGAATCCTAGAGAGAGAAAGAGAGAGAAGAAAGAAGAAGGAGCTCTTTATTCAACCTCAAGTCACCAAGGAAGCTTTGGATCGATCCTCTCCACCCCTCCATCACCTTTATTTCCTTGCCCTTGAGGTGGGTGTGGTTCACTCACTCACTCACTCACTTTCATTCGTGTATGAGATCCTGTGAATGCCCCCTATTCTTATGTTCCCTTGCTTATTTTGCTTGATTGTGGTTGATGAGAGGTTAACCTAGGGTTGATGGTTGGATTGTTGCTTTGTATATGCTTATGTTTGCTCTAACTCTAGGTTTGGAGGTTAGGGTTTTGCTTGAAATTCACATGTGATTAGGCTTTAGAGGGGTTATGCACTCATGCTAATACTTATGTTCATGCACTTATTATCAATTTTCATGTTCTTAAACCCTAATCATGTAAAAAGGAAATTATGGGTCTTTGGACCTCATGTTTTAAAGAGGACTTTATGGGTCTTGGGACCTCATGTTTAAGAGGAAATTATGGGTCTCCAGACCTCATGTTTTAAAGAGGAATTCATGTTGTATGTTAAAATCTATCACAGTTTAAGGGTAAGGTCCTAGTGGCCTTCAGGAACGACAGTTCTTGTTAGTCTGAGCTTAGTCTAGCCATCACAGAAAAGTGGAAAGACCCCTAGGGTTGGGTTAAACACTTCACAACCATCATGTCAATATACTATGTTATTCATGTTTGATGAATTGAATTGATTCGCATAATGACTGTTGCATCTGATTTTCCTGTTTCCCACACTGCATGCTTTATCACACTCACTGGAATGTTAGTATGATGTGGATTTTATGTTTAGATATGCAGGATTCTCGATCGGATGCTTGATCAGGATCTAGGAGTTTAAGGTTGGGCCTGGTGTGGCCCACCCCTTGACTTAGGTTTATTTTGTATAGGCTTTACTTGCATTTGGATGGGATATCTTAGTACATGTGGATCCTGTAGAGGCCAATTTCTAGTATGTCAGAACACATGTACAATTGTATCCCATTGAGCCTATAGATTTACATTACATGTTGTATTGAGCCTATGTTGGCATTTTACTGGATTTATTGGATGATGTACTGATATTGAGCTTAAGTAGCTGTTGAATTACCTAAGCGATTGCCATGTGATTGTATGTCGATATCGATAATGCGCGAAATAATTTCAGAAATTTGGGAGTTGTGTCTCCAACGGACATAATTCTTGAGTTTAGAAATTAAAATGTTACATTATGGTATCAGAGCAGTTCAATCCAATTGGATTGTGGATTTGAGTAGTGACTCCTAAAGTTAGCTATCATCTTTATGCATTGTTATGAAATTGAGAGACCAATCACCTTGATGTTTTATTAATGATGTGTAGAGTATCATGGTTGGCGGAAGGAGAGGCAGGCCGCAAGCTAATCCTTCGACACTACCACCACTACCGGGTCCGAACCAAGACCTTGTGGCGGCGACCTTGCAGATGCTTGCTCGGATGATGGGGAAGTAGGCTACAACGACATGTGAGTAGACTGTGGTCAATGCCGCAATGCTTCAGGAGCTGAGCTGATGACCGGGGGAGACACCACCACATGTGGTAGTCATGGATCCCTTTGTCCAAGGCTTGGCGGAGTTTAAGAAGCACAATCTGCCATCTTTCACTGGAGCTTATGACCCCGAGGCAGCGAATGCATGGCGTAGTGCCATGAACAAGATCTTTGAAGTCATGGCTTGCACGGACGAACTCAAGGTGCGCTTTGTCACCTACATGCTTCAGGGGGAGGCCGAGAACTGGTGGAAAGGAGCTAGGGCCAGTTTGACTCCTTAATTTGGGGACTCCGCTTACCTGGGAGGGGTTCCGAGCGACGTTCCTAAGGAAGTACTTCCCGGATCCTTTGAGGCAGCAGAAGGAGCTGGAGTTTTATGCTTACTTTAAAGTACAAGTCAACTCTTACTCCTATGTAAAGTGAAGGTCATACCATAGAAAAACATGATATATACTCTTACTGATAAAAGGCCAAAATTGTGCCACTTTGAATACTCTCTATCACACCAACTTAGTTTTAGGCTTTGTAAGAACATGATATAATATTTTAAAAGTTGATTGAGCAAAATTGATTTTGTTAGGTTGAGACAAAGTAAAATTAATTACTTTAAAGATAAATTTACTAAAATAAGTATACTCTTTTATCATTTCCTAAATTATTTTTTTACTATCAAGGAGAATAAAACTGTAAAAACCTTATTCTCTTTCTGAAATAGTGAACAATTTTTGACTGGTGTGTATCAATTTTCCACAACCACAATATTGTGTAACAATAAACTTACTATTTATATGTGAAATTACATAAAAGTTAATAAAAATAAAACTTGATTTGACCACTAAAACTGGTTTTTTGGATGGCTCAATGCAAATCTAATCGAACCCTAAATAACTAAATGCATTGAAACGTGATGCTTGTCACTTCTGAAATATCTTAAGAAAAATTATCCATATACAAGTATGAGATATAAAATGCATAGCCATACAACAAAAAAATACAACAATTTATACAGTAATTTTTTTTCTAGGGATGGTAAAACGGGCTTGGCCCGTTGGGCCAACCTGTTTAACCCAGTTATTTAAATGGGTTGGGGTTGAGTATCCTCAACCGAACAACTTGTATAACTGACCCATATAACACATTGAAAAAGCAGGCTAATGGAACTATGGGTCAAACCAACCCGTTTGGCCCGTTTTCAATTTTTGACTTTTTTTTTCTTTTGATTTTGGATGGACTAAACGACTCGTTTAGGGTGTTGACCAATTTAACCCGTCTAAATATGAGTTGAGTTGAAATTTTTGTTTATTTTCCAAATTTGGGTCACGTTTTTTGACGGGCTTAGCACAGATTGAAACGGGTCAACCCATATCATTCATACTTTTTTCTTTATCTCTTTCCATCATATCACCCATTACATCTGACATTTCTCTTTTTCTCGCTACTTTGTATGCTATACATATTATAAGTAACATTACTCTACAAAGTCCTTGCACTCTGTTATGTTATATTTTATATTATATTATACAATACAAGACTCTTATGTGTCCGTAGAAAAGAGAGGTGATCGGATTACGTGGCATGCGCTGCGTGGATGTGTGGATTAGACTATATAATATAGTTAGTTCGGTTGGTAAGGCAGTTTAATAAGACATAACGAGCTGTCCTGTCTTTGAAGCTCAATGCTTCACAGTTCACACAGCGATAGAGTTTCTAGCATTTTGGACACGAACCCTAATAACACCAATTAACCTAATTTGGAAGAGCAACGGGAACAAGAACTTGATGCCACGGCATAATAGACATAATTTGTGGAAAGGGAATAAAATCAGATTTTTATCATGTCCTATCGTAAGCGTCTAGATTTTATTCTCTGCCCTTTTTCAACTCCTAAAACGCTTGGTCGTAGGGATTTAGGGTTTCTTTAAGCCATTACCAAAGGTCGTGCAATGGCCGGTGCAATTTCCAAAGAACAACCAAGACCTCGCGCCCAGCTTTGTTCAAAGACAAATGGTATAAAAAATTGGACATAAACATTCGCTTTCCGACGCGTGGAAGGAATGGGAGCGCGAGGATCGCCGGAATCTTAGGATATAGATGAAGTGACTGTTTATATTTCCTTTGTTCAGGTAATCTGTTGGATTACTGAGAAGTTTGAGGAATTCGATTAATCTTAATCTTAAGTACGATATCACAGCTGGGCTCTTAGCTTTTTCGTGGATATTATTGTCCCCGTCATGCATGTATAATGTATATGTGGGAACCATTACTTATTGTTATCTTTTATACAGTGTTAGTAATATATTCTTTTAGATATATTTTCTTAATACAATTTCTTTTAAAAATATTTTTTTAAAAAATAAGTAATTTATGAGATGAATGTGTAAGATTTTAAAAAAAACTAATTATAAAAAAATGTCTTTAAAAAATATACTACCTCCGGTCCTATATATAAGAAACATTGGACTAAAATCATCAAGACCAAGGAAATGCATTGGAATATGTTAGTGATAATTAATAGTGCCATGAATTTAATTTTTTCTCAAAAATACCTTTAGTATTAAATGAGTAAATGAGTGGATATCTCTTTAACTACTCACAATAAATTAAGGGTATATAAGATATTTAGCAATTGATGCAACTAAAAATAGTACTGTGTCTGTGTTTCTCATATATAGGACCAATTAATAAATTTTTATTTTTGTTTCTTATATATAGGACCGGAGGTAATATAATTTAATGGATATATACATTACTGTCACCATAAAAAGTTTTAAACTGTCATCCAACAATGTATTGTCACATTGTTATTTAATTTAATAACACATAAATAATCATTGAATGATAGTATAATTCTTTTTTATATTAACTCGAATATTAATAACACATACTTTTTTAAGGACGATTCTAGGGTGGATAGAAAAATTTTGGTTCACCTAATCCAACTTACGTTTTCTGGTTATTAAAGGTGAATGAATAATTTTATTTTTTATTAAATGATTTTTATATGACTATTTGAGTTTAATTTAAAGGAAAATATGAATTTACAATACAATCGTTTCGTTGAAGATCTATCAATTTAAAATTTAAAAGGAAAATTTTATAGTACACGGTATTATCAATTTGAGTTTTTATTTTCTTCGACCAATATTTCATAAAAATAACTGGAAACCGGTTTAATATCAGTCATTAATAAAATGAGAATTTGATGGTTAGAAATTTAAATTACTATACTTTTATATTCTGGATCATGTGGACTAGGGTCCATCCTATATGGTTCCCTTTTTAAAATAATTTTTATTCTAATAGGTATAACTTGTTACAATTGATAAAAAAAAAGTGAAAGCACGTTAAAAAATATATTACTAGCTAATTGTCCATTTGATTTATAGTTAAGTATAATTGATTTTAAAAATCAATAGTTGAGATGAGTGATGCACGTTTTATGAACCACATTGGACGGAAATTATTTAAAATCAATTCTGGGAAACCATGATTTTACACTGTTGAAAACGCCAAATCAAATGGAGGCTAACACTGTTGTATTAAAAAATATATCTAAAAGAATATATTACTCCGGGAGTAACTCTACTTACTCCACTTGATAATTGATAGTATAGAATAGAAATATTTTACAAATCTAACCATTAAATAATGGAATACATATATTAACACGATGATTCATGCACACCAAATTTTAAATAAATTGGACATTTATAAGTGTGTAATTTTATAGGCTACATTTATTTATATTTTAAAAACTATATTGTACGTTAACTTGAAGTTATTTGATGGAGTATCAAATAATTTTTAAATTTTATGAAACTTTATAGAGTTGATTTATTTAATAAGAACTTTTAATTCAACGGTTGGATTAATTAAATTTCACTTTCATAAAAATTTATTAAACGGAGTAACTCTAACTAGAATTACTCTTTGGAGTAATTAGTTGATCCACACACACACATATATAAACTAGTGTGGAGCCCGTGCTCATGCACAAGATACTAAGTTATGTTTTCTTAGCTATAAATTGATTAGGAAATGTAGACGCTCATTGAAAATGAGCAGTGGTAATAGAAAAAGGTAATGAGATGAAGGACCTTATACCTGTCTTGACAGGGGTAACCGTATAAAATGGTGAATAATCTAGTCTGTTTATGCCACCTATTTAATATATGATATGTCCATAGCCGACAGGAGTTGCAGGAGCAGGTTCACCATTCATATTGGAGGTAGGATGAGATGTTAGGTAGGCATGCAGGTATCCCCTGGTACCTATACCCGCTAAAATTAACCGGTACTCATGCGAGTAGCGGGTATCCACTGGTACCCATTAATATTTAAGAAATAAAAAGTTATAGAAAGGAAGAGAAAAAATGTCTTGTAATATATCATAATATCATATAATATTAATATTATATAATATAAATTATTATTATTATATAATACCATTACTTGTGAATCTAAACAAAAAATTATTAAAAAATAGTGAAAAATAATATTATTTTATCATAAGACAATAAAAAATTCTAATATTTTAATAAATTAAATAGAAAATATATTTTCATGAATAAACGGGTACCCGCAGGGCGGGTAGTGTAATATCCGTTCCCACTCGTTTAATAAAAATGTGGGTATTCGTCTAATCATTGATAGATATTACAGAGTTAATTAATTGATATACACAAATAGTGAAATCAATTTAATATATATACACTGTGAGTCGACAGAAATTTTACACAGATATCTAATGATATGTTTTCACATCATTTATTGAATGTAATAACACATGGGGTGTTATATTCATTAAATGATGTGGCGACACACCATTAAATGTTCGGTTTAAACTTTTGTACACTAACAATATATATCAATTAGATCCAAAAAAATAACACTAAGTAATGTAAATATATGAAGGCATGTCAACATAGCGGGGCGGGGGCGAGTAGTACACTACTTGCACTAGAGGTGTCAAAATGGGCTACCCGGCCCGGCCCGGCCCGGCCCGCATCGGGTAGCGGGCTTGTGCGGGCAGGGCTAAAATACCCGGCTAAAATTCGGTCCTGTGAACTTAGTGCCCTAGCCCGGCCCTATGCGGGTAGCGGGCTTGTGCGGGCCGGCCCGGTTAAAAAAAAATTAACTTATTTAAAAATGTTGCTCATTAAAAATTGTAAACAATTATACTTTTACAAAACTAAAAAAAATTACAATTTAGTTATAAAAATCATTTAAAAGGGGAAAAGCAAAATGAATTTGCATTCGATGAATCGAAATTGTTCCAAGATTTTTCCATTTTATAATACTACTCAATTGATATGTAATTAAATTAAATTAAATTAACCTATACTGCACCTGTTCCGAAAATTGTTCTTCAAAATTGATTCTAAATTGTTCCAAGATTTTTCCATTTTATAATAGTACTCAATTGATATGTAATTAAATTAAATAAATCTATACTGCACCTGTTCCAAAAATTGTTCTTCAAAATAGGATTATAAAATACATATTTGACAAACTTGGATTTGAGGAAGTATATATATGCACTAATATAATAATATACTCGATCATAATTGCTTTAATTAATTAGTTATCTATCAAAAGAAAATCATAATTGCTCACCATATCCATTGACTTCACAGTAGAAATTTCAATTTTCTGAACTTCAAATATTTTTAGATGGAAGAAAAATAAAAAATGGGTCATGCCAGCGAACTTAAGCATAACTCAAAAGCAAGGCAATTTTTTTTAAAAAAAAAAAGGGCCGCCCGTTAGCCCGATCGGGTAGCCCGGCCCGAACCCGCTTAAGATCGGGCTTTTTCATTTCCGGGCTAAAAAGCCCGGCAAAAATTCGGGCCTCTAATTTAAGTGCCCAAGCCCTCCCATATTGCGGGTTCGGGCGGGCCGGCCCATTTTGACACCTCTAACTTGCACCCATACCCGGTAAAATTAACGGGTACCCATGCGGTTAGTGGGTATCCACTGGTGCCCATTAATATTTAAAAAAAAATCAAAATTTATAGAAAATTCAAATATTTTAATATATTTAGCAGAAAATATATTTTAATGAATAAACAGGTACCCACGGGGCGGGTAGTGTTATATCCGTCGCCAACATATCATTAATAAAAATGTGGGTACCCATCTAACCATTGATATCTATTACAGATTTAATAGATATATACAGAAATAGTGAAATCAATTTTAATATATACACACTGTGAGTCTACATAAATTTTACACAGACATCTAATGATATGTTGCGACATCATTTATTGAATTTAATAGCTCATAGGGTGTTATATTCATTAAATAATGTGGCGGTACACCATTGATATGCCTTTTAAATTAACATTATATAAGTTAACATTATAATATAAATTAACATTATATAATACCATTACGTGTTAATCTAAATAATAAAATTATCATAATATAGTCAAAAATATTTTTATATCATCTTAAAGTAATAGATATATGTTTAAGTTAAAAAGGATTATTTTAATCAAAAAATTGAATGAATAGTAAGATTCCGTTAGAAAATTGTAAAGTAATAGATAGATTCTCTATTTTTCTCATTTTTGAGACCAAGTGCAGATATTTAACATACAATAAATTTCTTGCTTGCTGCTGGAATTCTTCATTAATTCTCCTCGTTGAATATATTAATTCATAGAGTAGGTATACACATAATGTTATATTTAATATTACTATTTGTATTGTTGTATCTTTTTCTTATATTCAATATATAGGTTGAAGAAAATTTCACTCACAGCTGGAGGAAAACGCTAAGACTTTTTTTTTGCCAAACATAACAACTTTGACTTTGTTGTGGTGTGATGGAAATTGACTGTAACCTCAATACTTTCCGTATAGAGGTGTACCTCGTTGCTGTCAATGAGTTGGAATACATGCGCTTCATATATCAAATAACGTGTTATTTTTGGTGGATTGAGCAACGGGAATCGTATTCAATAGTTAACAAACCAAGTGGTCCAAAATGTTCTCTCCATCTATACATAATTTTAATGCCCACGCTTCATGTATTGTTCAGATAATGTACATTGTACTTCTTTTTTTTTTTGACAAAATGTATATTATGGTACTTGTATCATAGGGTTGTAGATATTATTCTTGGGCCTTGTTCCAGGGCAGGTTAACTATCCAATTTTAGTCGAGTTGTAAAAGAGAAAGAACAACATTAGTGAAGGACAAAGTTTAAGACTTTTTTTAAAAAGAAAAAAGAAAAAGAAAGTCATTTTTTTTTTGGTGGTGGGGTGAGGAGAGGACAGCCCTCTTCGTAACACATAGCTAGCTTCACACTTGCTTGTTCCTAAACTAAAGGAGGTTGATATATATATAGAGAGAGTTTTGGATTATACTTTGTAAATCATGCTTAGACCAGATCCTAGACAAAAAAAACAATTTTTCTGCAAAACATGTAATTTATGGATGAAACTGGGTTTGCACGCATAAAATCCCAGATTGATGTGTACAAACTACAATCCTGCTAGAATGAAAGTTGTCTTGTTGGAAATTTAAATGTAAGTGAGATATATATATATTCATGTTAATTATAGTAAGTGAGGATTATTTAAGTATAAAGACACATACTTATTGACAATATGAAGTCTTGAACATGGCTAAACAAAACTATTTTTAATTAAGGCATTGATACATGATTTGGAAAATTTTTGAAATTTTACATTATTGATCCTACAGGTACGGTATAGGAGTTCAAACAAAGGTGAGAACAATTATTGTATGAGTATAAAAAATGTTGTTGGTCGTGAAATGTAAATGATCTTTCTCGATCAATGTGGATGGATATATTTTAAAGATACTCTAAAAAGTTTTTGGAATCAATGGTTAAAAACTCCCTAAGTTATACAACTAAATCTAGTTGGAAAATGCTACACAAGTGGGTAGGTGAATATTGTGGTGTCAATTATATAACTAGTTTAGATGGGAGCGATCCACATCCACTCTTATTCAAGCTCTTCCATATCATTTATGATTTTTGAAATGAAAATAATTATTTTATTTACAGTTCAGTCCCTTAAATATTTTAGCTAAAATTTTCTAATATTTCAGTTTACTTAAAAAATGCACACCATTCTCTTTTCATTATAAATCACCCTAAATAAGATTAAAACACCCCAATTTATTTTAATTTTATGCTTTTTGTTGAGAATTTTCAAATGAAAAAAGAGGGACCCTATTGGCAATTATTATTGGCTTGTTAAGATTGAAACCTCCTTGAATTATAATTTCATTTATAAAACTTAAAAAAATTAATGTAGTAATTGTCATTAAAACTGGACTAAATTACACTTTTATGTTTTTTAATAAAAAATATGCTAGCTCCTTAATATTAATATATGTTACTAAAGAGCTATACTTTTCATTCTTCATTTAATATATACATATATATAATATCTATATTTTCAATGACATAATATATATATATATATATATTAATGTGCATAAATATACATTATGTAAGAAAAATAAATTTTACATTAAATTCATATACACTATTACACAGGAGTATCATAAAATTAAGAATAATAAATTTATATTATTTATTGATGTATCTAACAAATTTATATTATATTTATTTTATATATTTTTAATAAATTTATATATATTTATTTTAATTTTAACAAACCAATATCGATAGGGTGCCCTATTTTGTCGCATGAAAATTCTAAATAAAAGTACAAAATTATAATACAATGGGTTTTTAATTTTAATTAGAGTGATTTTTGGTTCTTGATAAATAGAGAATGAGGTGTAATTTTTTTAAGTAAAAGGAGATATTAAAATATTTCGGTGAAAATAACTTTACGGACTGCATTATTAATTAAAAAAATATTTGAAAATAACTTTAGGGACTGAATTGTAAATTAGAAAATTATTTCCATCCCAGAGGAAGTTATAGATGTGTTAAAGAATGTATGCATGTTACTCTATGATTTGATGAGAATGGAGGGGCATCATTACCCATCAAAACTAATGGGCACCATAACATTCACCACATTAATTCTCTATATATAAACATGATAAAAACATAAAGTGGAGGTGGGAAAGTAAATTAAAGGACCAGCACAAATAAAGGTTAAATGAATGGCTTGTGTTTGACTAATCATTGAATATTTATAAAATGGAATACAATTAATATTTTTAAGTCTCAAAATTGTACAGTAAGCATATATACACATTTTTAATTCACTGGTGCGAGTTTTCTGTTTTTGATTTTCAAAAGATTTTAACAAAGCTTTTACAACTCAAAACTGAAAACTAAAAACCACTTTTTATGGTTTTCAAATTGAATGCCACAAAAAGTGAATTTTAGTTTTCAATTTTGAGTTGTAAAAACTCAATTAAAATTGTTTAAAAAGCTGAAAACTGAAAACTCGCAATCACTTCAAAGAGCCACTTAGATATTACGTACACAATTTTGGTTTGTCTTGAAATTTCTCCTTAAGTGATTAAGTCATCATTACCCCTATTTTAACAGAGTGAATCTTCAAATATAGCTAGCTTGTTCTTTAGTTCAAATCATGTCTATTTGTATTATGGATTTAGAGAACATGTTTGATTTGTTGGAACCAAAGAATCACACACCCACAGAGAGCCGAGAAGATTGATCTGAATGAAATGATTATTTCAATCTGAATCTTCATGTACAGTAATCAAAAGTATTTATACTAACTAAATAACTTACAAAAATCTATTATTAACTAACTAACTAACAAACATATTTGAATTAACTACAACACTCCCCTTTAATTCAAATCCTTACAACACCTAGCTCACTTCTTAATTTCTCAAACCGATTTGTCTTCAATGGTTTAGTAAGGATATTTGCAATCTGTAATTCTGTAGGACATTAAACCAATTCCAATTTTCCTTTGCTTACTTGATCTCTCAAAACATGAAATCAAGTCTCTATGTGCTTGCTTCTTCCATGTGACACTGGGTTCTTGGCTAGATTAATGGTTGATTTGTTGTCAACCATCAGCTGCATAGGCTTCCTTACTTCAATTAACATCTCCTTTAGTAATGATTCCAGCCAAAGAGCTTGACGGGCTGCATAAGATCCTGCAACATATTCAGCTTCACGGGATGATAGTGCTATCACAGGTTGCTTCTTTGAGCACCAAGAAATTGGTGCATTTAGGAACTTGAAAATATATCCTGAGGTACTTCTCCTATCAATTCTGTCCCCACATCAATCAGAATCGGAATAACCCATCAATAGACTTTCGTCTGTTATTTTATTTGGAAACAACACTCCATATTCCAAAGTACCTTGCAAGTACCTTAGAATCCTTTTTGCAGCAGCCAAGTGAGATTTCTTTAGATCATCCATAAATTTGCTAATTAGCCCAACTCCAAAACATATATCAGGCCTGTTGTTACAGAGATACCTCAAAGAACCAACCATTTGCTTGAATAAGGTGCTGTCAACTCCATCTTCATCATTGTTTCTGTCAAGCTTCACATTCACTTCAACATGTGTTACTGCTGGGTTGCAGTTTGCCATGTTGAATCTTCTCAAAACTTCAGTTGTGTACTTCCTTTGATGCAACACAATTCCTTCTGAGGTACTCACAAATTCCATGCCAAGGAAATAAGTCATTCTTCCCAAATCTGTCATATCAAACTCAGCCTTCATGACTGATTTAAAACACTCAATTTCTTTAGAGTTGCTTCCTGTAACAATCATGTCATCCACATAGAGACACATCAATAACAAGTTTGTTCCTCCATCTAATACCTTTACATACACACCATATTCAACTAAGCACTTATGAAAGTTGTGTTGAAGTAATAAAGAATCAATTCTCTTGTTCCATACCCGAGGGGCCTGCTTTAGGCCATACAAGGCCTTCTTCAGCTTGTACACCATCCCTTCCTTTCCTTTCATTTCAAAGCCAGGGGGCTGAGTAACATAGACCTCCTCCTCCAAAGGGCCATTAAGAAATGCAGATTTTACATCCATTTGGAACATTGGCCAACCTCTTGCACTAGCCAAAGCAACCACCAATCTGATTGTTTCAATTCTAGCTACTGGTGCAAACACTTCAGAGTAATCCACCCCTTCTCTTTGTTGAAAACCCTTTGCAACTAACCTGGCCTTATGTTTGGCAATTGATCCATTTGGGTTCTATTTTAGCTTGAAAACCCACTTGACAGCTATTGGAAACTTGTTTTGAGGTAGATCCACCAATTCCCATGTTTGGTTCTTTTCAATGGCTCTCAGTTCTTCAAGCATAGCATCTTTCCAAGTCTGTTCTCTGATTGCTTCTTCAAAATTCAATGATTTTGCATCAGCCAATAGAGCAAAGTGCACTAGGTCACCTTCCTCAGTTATTGCACTATTTGAATACAACTCATAATCAGCAAATCTGGTTGGTAATTGTCTCTGTCTCTGTGGTCTCTGTTGTTGAGCCTGAATTTCACAAGTATCTTCACTTTCATCTATGTGATTCTACTCTTCATCAAGTGATGTTGTGTGAATTTGTTTAAGGCTACTGTTGTTGTTCTTCCAATCCCAACTTTTTGTTTCAATTACTATAACATCTCTGCTGATTTTAATCTTTTGATTAACTGGATCATATAACCTATAGGCACCAGTAGGATGATATCCAACCAAAATCATTGGCTCACCTTTGTCTTCCAACTTTCTTCTTCTTTGATCAGGAACATGCTTAAAACAAAGTGATCCAAAAATTCTGAGATGATTCACCATTGGCTTCCTCCCATTCCATACTTCTTCTGGTACCTACTGTTTTAATTGTTTGGTTGGACACTTATTTAGTACATAGGCTGCAGTGGAAACAGCTTCTCCCCAAAGTGACTGTGGTAGAGCTTTCTCCTTTAGCATGCTCCTAGCCATATCAAGCACAATTCTATTTCTTCTTTCTGCTAGACCATTGTGTTGAAGAGTGTAGGGGGCTGTGAATTCATGTTGAATTCCATTCTTCATGCAAAACTCCTTAAATGCATGAGAAGTATATTCTCCTCCTCCATCTGTCCTCAATACCTTGATTGGCTTTCCACTTTGCTTTTCAACTAGCACCTTGAATCTTTGAAAGATTTCATTTGCTTCAGCCTTAGTCTTGATTAAGTAGAGCCACAACATTCTGCTAAACTCATCAACAAAGGAAATGAAATATTTGTTGCCTCTTAAAGAAGGAACCTCAAATGGCCCAGAAATATCAGAATACACAACTTCTAACAAATCTTATGCTCTCATAGGTAAATGTGATTTGAAAGAATTTCTAGGTTGCTTACCTGCTAGGCAAATTTCACACACCTTTTTTGGTAGAGTAGTCACAGGGAGACCAGTAACCATGTGCTCGATTCCAAGTTCATTCAAGCTTTTAAAATTTAGGTGACCATACCTGGAATGCCAGAGCCAACATTCCTCATCAAATTTGATTGCCTTTAAGCATTGAACCTCAGCAGCCTTCATGTTGATTTGAAAGGTCCTATTCTTTGAGAGGGAAGCTCTTAGAATCATTCTTTGGGCAGAATCAAACATTTCAAGAGAATCATGTTTCATAACCACTGAAAATCCCTTTTCGATAAGCTGTCCAATACTTAACAGATTGCAGTTCATTCCAGGAACATATAACACATTCTCAATTAGTGTTGATTTCCCATTGCTTCTTTTAATCACAATGTTTCCAACACCTTCTGCATTTAAAGTTCTATCATATGCAAATCGAACTTTGCTCTTTTTAGTTGCATCAAGATTAGTCAACCACTCCTTGCCGCTGGTGATATGGTTAGAACAGCCTGTATCTAAGTACCACAACTCAGATTGAGATACATCTTCATTGGTTGTCACCATCAACAAAATTGGGTCTGAATCTGAGTCTTCTTTAACTACATGAGCCTCATCCTCATTAATCTTCTTTTGCTTTCCTTTTCCATACCAGCATTCGTTTGCAAAATGCCCCCATTTTTTACAATTGAAACACTGAATTTTTCTTTTATCAATTTCTTTCTGACCTTCTCTACTTCTTGTAGCTCCTCCTCCTCTTTTGTTTGAGGATTCAGGTCTGTCCCTTTCATTCTTTAGTTGTTCTTGATTATTAAACCAGCCACCTTTCTGAAACTTCCCCTTTTGTTTGCCTTTCTTCCACCTTTTCTTGTCACCAACACCTTTCTTTACTATTTGGGCTTGTAAAGCTTGATCTGAAGGCTTGTCGAAGCTCCTTTCATTCAGTCTCATTTCATGAGCCTCTAAAGAACCTTGTAATTCTTCAATCTTCATAGCTTCTGTATCCTTTGATCCTCAATTGCTACTACAATGTAGTCAAATCTTGGAGATAGTGTGCGCAAACTTTTCTCTATTATAGCTTGATTTGTGATCTTTTCACCACACCCTTTCATCAAGTTAGTAACACTTAATACTCTTGTAAAATAGGCACATACCTTTTCAAGATCCTCCATTTGCAGCAATTCAAATTATCCCCTCAGAGTCTGAAGACGTACTTTCTTGATTTTGTCCCCACCAGTATAAGCTTTTTCAAGTATATCCCAAGCTTCCTTGGCAGTGCTTGCAGAAGCTATTTTCTCAAAATTCGCTATGTCGACACATTGATGCAACAGAAACATGGCTTTACAATCTCTCTTTTTCGCCTCCTTGTAAGCTGCTTTTTGGGCTTCTGTAGGGTTTTCACTCAACACCTGATACCCATTCTGCACAATATCCATCACATCCTGAAAACCAAAGAGGAACTTCATCTGAATACACCATCTTTCCCAGTTCTTTCCATCAAGAATTGGTAAGTTTGTAGGAAAATTCCCATTTGAGCCAGTCATTGTCACTGTTCTTCACTGATGAAATACGTCAATACTGGTTGCTGCAGGTCCTGGATCGAAGAGCTCTGATTACCAATTTGTTGGAACCAAAGAATCGCACACCCACACAGAGCCGAGAAGATTGATCTGAATGAAATGATTATTTCAATCTGAATCTTCATGTACAGTAATCAAAAGTATTTATACTGACTAACAACCTTACAAAAATCTGTTATTAACTAACTAACTAAAAAATAGATTTGAATTAACTACACCATGATTTAGCGTTGAAATGTAATAAACTCATGTTTCTAAATTTTAACACTAAAAATAATTACATCAAGAAATTCGAGCTTGAATTTGGTTAATTTCAACCTCAAACTGAGTACTCATTTGACCTCGCTCGTCACCTCATGCACATCATCCCTATAGACCCTAAAATATATTGGGCGTTGTATACTATAGGTAGTTGGCAAAGTGACCTGTACTCTAAGATAGTCGTTGAACCTATGCGCGTTAGGCTCATACATCTATTGATCCAAGCCCAACACACTCTTTGGCTTGAATGATTTTTGGCACCAACAAATATCTATAAACATGATTAATAAAAAAATTAAAATAATAACAAAATTATATATTAAAACTCATAATGATATATAATATTTTGATATTATCTTGAGCTTAAAACTGCGCTGCTCATCTTCACTTGAAACTTTTGATTGATTGTATTTAATAGGTACATGCTAAATGAAAGAATTAATTATTTGGCAAAGGTGAACTTGTTACACCAAGGAGACAAAGAGCGAGCACCACGGTTGCTATGTCGGTCTAAAGAATGTCAGATTCATCCCACGAAGTGGCCGCCCCTGGACTTCAATTTTTTTATTCCCTCACAGAATTCTTTTTTGTTTATTATATTCTTGGAGACTCCCACGTTCGTTGTTCAATATCATAAACGCGCATGCTTAAGCTCTCTAACTCTAACTTCTAACTACATCACTATCACCTCAATTAAGACACTTATTAATCACATTTAGTCTCCTCTCAATCATTACACTTAGACCCCGTTTCCAATTTTCATCACAATTTTAATAACTCTAAACTCCATTCAACAATTATATTATTCTAAATTATCACAGCATCAACTTTGGTCCCATATGAGTTGTCCTTTGCTTTGTATTGGCCCCTCAGTGGACTCCCGAGTTTAGTTACATAGAACTAGGACCAATCCATCACAATAATTACCAATTAAAAATGTTATTAACAATTGAAGTCAATGCTTACACTAACATGTTTCTTGAGATTGGGTATAAATAATGTGTCTATAGCTCAACCTGATGGCAAGCAAATTAAACATTTTAATTAGCTTCTTTCATTAGAACATAGAAGAAAAAAATAGCCTTAGCCTTATTCCTCCTCAGGAAATTCTTTCTAATTAGCATACAGAACAGAATGGAATCTGTAGGAGCTTTCTTCCCTGATTCAGAATGGGATTACTTTCGCAAAATGTTTGCCAGTGAGGAGCATGATTACTACTCACCACAATTTCTCACTCAATGTTCACTCATGTTTGGAGGAGAAGATGATGAATTGAACATTGCAACACAATTTTGCTCTGCTCCTGAAGCTGGTGAAAATGAGTGTATGTTTTATTCTTTAGATGCTCACAACTCAAATTCACACCACATTTCTCAAGAAAATAGTTATAGCAGCAATTGTACTGGTGACACTGTCTTCAATTCCAATCCTGGTCATACAAACTACTTTTTGAATTACCCTGATCATGTGGTACTAGAAAATAATACTTGTGTACCTTTGGATGAGAAAAATATTGCCTCTTTTGTCCCATCGGTTACTGACATTGTAATGGAAGAGAATGTCAAGTTGAATGAAGATGTGGGAAGTGACAACAACCACAGTTCAATGGAACCTATTGCTTTCCCAACCAAACAGTTGCAGCTCAAAAGGAAGCTTGCTGAAGATCAAATTGACAACAGATCTGAGAATCAGAAGAAAAAGGCTCGTGTTCTAAAAGATGTAAGTTTTTTTGCCTCTAATCTTATAAGAGTGTTTGGTTCCATTTTGACACAATTCCACATAATTAATTTTAATCACTTTCGTAAAATGTGTTTCGTAAAACGTATATCATTCATTTTATTATAAAACCAATTCTACTCAATTGTAAACTAAACGGACACTTTAGTAAATATTAAAGGTAAAAATTTGCAATTGTAACATTTTGTTTTCCACAATATCAGGGGCAAGGATGCATGAAAAATGCACGGTCTAAGAAGAATCAGAAACTTGTTAGTAATGGGGAAGAGTCAGAAGAGACTAATAATACAGGGTCAAATGGACAGAGCTCTAGCAGTAACATCTCAGAGGATGATAATGCTTCTCAGGAAAATAGTGGAGGAGCTACTTCAGGATCTAAATCTGCTCTCAACTCAAATGGGAAGACAAGAGCTAGTAGGGGATCAGCAACAGATCCCCAAAGTCTATATGCAAGGGTAATTAATTAATTAAATAATTAATCAATCACTTTACTTCAAATACAAATTGTCTCTTTTTTTTGTTTTTTTGGATATGATACTTATTATTATTACTCTTTTTGAATCTTGCAGAAGAGAAGAGAGAGAATAAATGAGAGACTAAGAATCCTACAGAATCTTGTCCCAAATGGAACAAAGGTAAATATAGTTGATGTAGTTCTTATTTTTAATATTGGAGTTTGTGGTTGGGGCATAAACCAAAGAGAATTCATTGGAGCTGTGACAGAAAAATAATTTAATGGATGGTCTCATATTAATGCAGGTTGATATAAGTACAATGCTTGAAGAGGCAGTCAATTACGTGAAATTTTTGCAGCTCCAAATCAAGGTAAGCAATAGAGACATTGATTGCATAAAATGGAAAATCATATTGTTTTCTCATATAGATAAAGATACAATAAAAAATTCAAAACTATAACCTGATTAATTCTTTTTTTTTTTTTTTTTTTTAGCTTTTAAGCTCTGATGATTTATGGATGTATGCTCCGCTTGCTTATAATGGACTTGACATTGGACTCAATCTGAACATGAAGAGTTCTCTACCACTATGAGCTTCAAGAGGCTATAGCAGACACGTTGTTTTTCTGTTATAACAATCAAACGGAAAACAACTTTCCTTAGAAAAAGTATAAAATAATTGAGCAATATATTAATATGTATTCTAACTTCTTCTTGTTGCTAATGTGAATAAAATAGCAGTTTCATCCTCAAACAGAATTGTCAATTTTTTATTAGTCACGTGGTGTCTCCTTCTGACTTTTGTGAAAAGCATTAAATGATTAGGCAGCTACTTGTTGCCCTAACTTCGGGGGAGTGTCTTATATGTTCAAAGAACATCGTAGTAATAATGAGCTCAAACCTAAAAGAAGTCCATGAATAATTATTCAGGACTTGATTTGTGAAGTTCTGATCGAAATCCATGTAAGGACTTGGACGATCTTTGAGATGACCACGTGGTCTACTGCAAACAATACCAGGCTTGGTTTAATGATTTATTTGTTTCAAATATTAGTAATGTTGATTTTGAGAAAAATTTATTCTGAATAATTTAATATTAAATATATGAGTTTAAAAAATTAAATTTATTTAGATTACAAAATAAAATCACTTCTGACGTTTATGAGATTTTAAGAAAATCAATAAGTTACACACCAAAAAACAAATAATTTCATTCACTGATTTAGTTTTTTCCAAATTAATTTTGCTTATTACAAAATTAAATTTAAAAACTCAAAAAATAAGGCCTGTTTGAGTGTTCCAAGTTTTTGGTTTTTAAATATATTTTTAAAACAAAAATGAAGTTTGAATGATTTTTAAATCAATTTCACAATGTTAGTTTTCAAAATCAAGATATGAGCACATCCTTATCACTCATGTCTATAGAGATCGAGGCAAACCGTTATGCAGACCACTTGGCAAGCTTAGCAACTTCCCACCCCTATGAGTTATTTGCCTTAGAGCAACCTCCTACCTCTGTTTTACCCTTTCTCCGTGATGATGTAATGGGGGCCTCTTTTTTCAGAAGGCTTGTTGTTTAGTTTTGTTTGGACGTTTGGCCCTCCCTCAAATAAAAAAATAAAAAATAAAAGCATCTATGATTATAGTTTTTAGTTTTAAAAACATAATGTTTCTCCTCCGTTTCACTATCATCACCATTGCTCAAGACCTTTCGTGACTTCACTGTCGTCATGACACCTTTTACTGTTACTACCACACATCACCTTCCATCACTACCTAGAACCCTCCACCATCACCATCACCATCACTGATAGACACCCAACGTTACCCCAACACCTTCCACCACCACCACCATTGCCCAACGCCCTCCAAGTGCCGCCACTCGACACCTTTTATTGTCACTGTCGTTCGACACCTCCACCACCGTTATCATCGTTTAACACCTTCTATTGTCATCGCCTACGTACAAAGCACTTTCCACCATCCTTGTTGCCAAATATCCTCCATCACAGCAACCATCGTTTCACACCTTCCGCCATTGTCACCACATGGAAACCTCCACCATCGCCGCCACCATCCACCCCCACCCACTACAAGAAATTTCGTTTTTAGCGACGGCCATGGGTCGTCGCTACACAAGGAAAAGTCGTCTCTACAGGTTGCGTAGCGACGACTTAGAGACGGCCACGTGCCTGAGCCTGAGCGGGAGCCTGATCTGCAGCCTGAGCGTCCAGGATCTGCTGCATCTGTCCTCGAAGTCGTGCTAACTAATCCTCAAAACTACAGCCTTCTCTATGGCCTGCCGAAACTGCTCCTTCGCTACTTCGACTTCCAGGCGCAGCGCCTCCTCTTTAGAATGTTGTGCCCCGGAATCGTCAGTACTCTCGCCTGGGTGAGCCCGAGACTTCTGAGTCAAGCTAGTCACACCTGGACGAATGTTGGAGGCCAAGTCCCCGGTGCCATAACAACGGCTTCGGGTCTTGCCACCCGCAACATCCCTCCAGATCTCCAGCTTGGTGGAGGCATCAGTCATGAAGGTGTCCCTCATCTGTGACCACTGTTGTGAGAACCAGACCGGACGGGCCGGTTGGACCGGTTCAACCGGAAACCGGACCTGTCACCGGTCCGGTCAGGTAATTGGATCGGGAATGTATTTGGCTCGGTTGTGACATCATCCAACCGGTTAGGGGTGTTCAAGACCTGGTCCGTCCCTTTGACCCGTCCCAACCCGTCCTACTCGGGCCGGGTCTGTTCCTGTCCTACGAAAAAGAATAGAACCATACCGGGTCTCATTTTTTGACCTGGCATCGGGTTGAGGACGGGTTCGGGTTACCCGACCCGTCCTTTATATATAAATATAATATTTATTACTTATGATTTTCTATTATGTAAAGTCCTAACCTTATTTTTTTTCATTTTAGATGGGGTTTTTGAGTCTAAGTTTCCTCTATTTACCTTTAATAATATATTCTATACATAAAAGCATATAGTGAATATAATGTTATTCTTGGTTTAGTAATATCCCAAACTTTAAAAAAGTAAAATATATTGCATACATTAAGAGATATTTTATTGTATGTAATATATTTATTAATGGTATGAATTATTTTCTTTTGAACATTGTTATATGATCATTTCATGATTATATTTAGCTTATATATCGGGTCAACCCGGTCCTATCATACTCAGACCCGTACATTATCGGGCCTATGGACAGGTTTGAGTCCATAGAATTGGCCCGGTCAAAAATTGTGAAACCCGTCCCATCATGCGGAGCGCTTCCAACTGGGTTACACACCTCTCCAACGTGGGTCAACGTCCTGAGCGAGAAAATACAAATGCAAAATGCCCACTTTGGGGTTCAAACACATGACCCTGTAGCTTAAGTTGAGAAGAGCAACCACTACACCAATGGATGCTTTTGATAAATGTATGCGTAAAGTTATATGTATATCTAATATGTATTGTCTTGTCATTTTAGTTTAATACAATCAAATATTTTTAAATGTAATACAAAATATATATTAAATTTTATAATATATATTAATATTATTACATGAATATACTTTTATATTATTTAATTATTAAGAAATCATAAATCACAATTTTTATTAATTTAATTAGTAATGAGATTTTAAAAACATTTATTTATATAATAAATATTTTTATAAATCTCAATTTTATATTATAAAATATATAAATTTTTGTATATACCGGTTTAACCGGTAACCCACTGATTCGACCATTGACCCATTGACCCAGTTGCTTGACCGAGTCGATCACCAGTTCGAGTTTAATAACACTGTCTGTGACTCCACCTCCCTCAAGTGCTCCTTGTAATTTGTCAATTGAGGTAAAAGTAAAATTAGTTATTAGTTATATATTCAATTGCATAAATATGAAATTATATAAAAAAAACACTTATAAACAAATAAATTAATTATTAGTTATATATTCAATCACATTAATAAATTAATAAAATAAATAAACCTAAATACAAATTAATTAATTAATTAAAATTATTATTTACAAATAAACTATTAATTACTAATAAACCTAATTACAAAAAAATAAATTAATGAAAAAACTAACTACACATAAACTATTAATTACAAATAAACCTAATTCCTATATCACATTAATAAATTAATAAAATAAACAAACTATTAATTTCAAATAAATTGATTAAAGCTTTAAAAAAAACTTACTTGTAGCGACTCTGAAAGGGGAATAACTCTGGAACGAGCTCTAACGTCACCTACAGGCAACTATTTTGAAAACTAATCGGTTCAAAACGATCTTATGAAGGAGGAGAACATTTTAATCGGTCAGTTTTTCAAAATAAACGGGGTGAGGGGACAAAAATATGGGTGGTTGTATGAGAGGAAAAGGTAGTTTGAAGGAATTTGAAAATGGAGGAAGAGGGGAAGGGGAGGGGTTTTAACGCGTGCAGGTTTTTAACGTAACGGTCGTCGCTGTATTTTAAAAAAATTGAGCGCGTGAAATAAAAATTTATTTTTAATGTAGCGACGACCAACCGTCTCTAAAGTTGTCGCTACTGTCAATTCCTAGCGATGGCCAGGTCGTCGCTAATAGTGACGTCACGGGGCAGTTGCTAAAAACTATAATTCTTGTAGTGACCATTGTGTTGCCTAAACACCCTTCTTTGCCCTTGTCATTACTTGATACTCTTCACTATCACTATTGCCCAACATCCTCTACTAAAATGGTAGAGGCGGTTGTGAAGGGTGTCAGATGGTTGGGGCTATGATAGAGGGTGTTAGATGGTAGCAATGATAATAAAAAGTGCCTGACAACGCTTGCAGACACTTTAACAAAAAAGACTAGTGAAGGCGCTTTAGCACTAATTTTGAGAGCACTTGAAAACACCTTTTATTTCGTGCCCTCGTAGATACGAAAATAGCATTTAAACACCATTACAACAAAAAAAGGCTTTGGAGTGCAGTTCTACATCCTCTTGGAGTGCAGTTGGAACCACACTCTAAGCGTGTGTTATCCAAGAGAGAGTGAACTTAGACTGCGATTCCATAACCACACTTATAGTGCAACTTAGAGTGTGGTTCCATGTTGAACCACACTCTAAGTGTAACATTCCAAAAATTAGTTCCTAGAGAGTATAGTGAAAACCTTGGGCTATGGATCCAGCCAAGAGAGGAAGGTTAGAGGTAGATGGAGAAATTTGGGGATTTAAATGTGGATTTAGATAAGAATAAGATAAATAAATTAAAAGGTTCGAGTTTTAAGAGATTTTGGAAGAATAACCAAGTGTTAAGTCAAACAATTGTGGGTTGGACTTAGAAGGAATCATCCCCTGGACAGAGAGAATCACAAAGGTATAAGGATGAGAGAAGAAGGTTAGATGAAGAAGAACTAAGTTGGAAGGATATGATATTAGAAGGAGTTAGGGAGAAGTGAATCACCCTATATTTTAGTCATTAGGTGTGTTAAAATAGCAATGGAATAGGCTTTAGGAATAAAGGAGTTGATTCAGCAAAGATTCGAGTGGGGAGAGGTTTGGATGAGAAAAGCTAAGTTAGAAGGAGGTTTTAGGGAGAGGAATTAGGTTTGAGGGGAAGAGAATTAAGTTAGAATCAAAGAGAGGTAAAAATAAAGTTTTTGGGGGCTAATATGCTCGCTAAGTCTGCGCTTAAGCGCAGCCTGAGCGAGGACATCAACAATCAAGGGAAAATTCCAATCTGATTTTCTAACTCAGGCTGAGCTCGAGCGCATCCCGAGCAAAGCCTGAGCGTAGAAAACAGAGAGGTAATTAATGAAATTCAGCTCAGGCTGAGCTTAAGCGCAGCCCGAGCGGGAGCAGAGCGCGAACAACCCAGTTTTCTTCCTTCTTCGCTCAGGCTCTGCCCAAGCGAGCCTGAGCGGGCAGAACACCATAAAAACTCATTTTTAGGGATTCTTTCTCATTTTATCTTCCTTCCCCTTCATTTTAGAGAGAGAAAGAGAGATTTCTAGAGAGAGGAACTCCTTGGGAGCTTGGAGAAAGAGGATCAAGGCCAAGGTTCTCCAACCCTAACCCTCCCTAACCTTCTTTCCCTTCTCTTTGAGCTTCCTTGAGGTGAGTAAAGCTCACACACTTCCACTCCATCTTGTGAATGTTCTCCCTTATGAGCCCTACCCCTTATCTTCCCTTTCTTGAGGTTGTATGTGATTGTTTAGGACTATTTACCGATTGATTTTAGTTGTATTGAATATTATGAGTATGTTGGATATGTTTCATGTGTTGGTGGTGATTATGTTAGAAATCCCCATTGAGGGCTTGTATGTTAGGATTTGTAAATATTATCTTGCGTTGGTTGTTCCTAGCCTTCCAAAAATTCAGTTTGGATTATGTATATATATTTTCAAGCTAGAAAATGAATTTGGTTTATGGCCACCAAACCCTAATTAATCAAGCTTGACTTCGATCCAAAATAAGACTAAAATGAATTTGGCTTCGGCCCAGAATTTTGTCTTCGACCCAGATTAAGAGTTTTGGCTTCGGCCCAGATTATGAATATTGGCTTCGGCCCAGAGTTTTGGCTTCTGCCCAGTTACTCATGCATTAAAACTTGACTTCGGTCCAGAATAAGTGGTGGGATACATCCCCAAGGAAGACGTTCCTTGTAGTCTGAGCTCAGGTCTAGCCTTAGAATCAGTGAAAAGATCTAGTTCTGTCGGGCAATGCAAGTCATGCATAGCATATCTACCTTGAGTTGCATTTATATGTTATTTCAATTGAGTTGAGATATGGTATATTGAGGTAAGGTGACTACAATAGTTTATGTATTACATGTTGATTTGTGTTGTGTGTTGCATTTCATATGTTTGCCACCCTACACTACATGTTGCTTCTTTACTCACTGAGACTCTAGTCTCACCACACGTTTTGTGGTTATCCTTTAGTTGTACAGGTGTTCCCTTCGGCCAGGGTAGTGAGCGTGAAGATGCTCGGGATCTTTAGTATTTTGAGGATTATAGATCTCTGGTGTATTAGATGTTGTTGTTGATGATAAAAATACATTTTTCATATAAATTTATAGTTTTTTATATACACCGGTTCAACCAATGACTCACTGGTTTGACCAGTGACCCATTAACCCAATACCTAGACCAAGTCATTGACCGGTCCGAGTTTTATAACACAGGATTCTGTGTGTTCCTAGGAGGTAATTTGATATCTTGGAAAAGCAAGAAGCAGAATGTTGTGGCAAGATCAAGCACAGAAGCAGAACACAGGGCTATGGTTCAAACGACTTGTGAGCTACTATGGGTGAAACAAATCTTGGAGGAGATAGGACTTGGCAACACTGGTCCTATGAAACTTTGGTGTGATAATCAAGTTTCCATATACATCGCCTAAAATCCAGTTTTTCATGAAAGGATAAAGCATATTGAGGTAGATTGTCACTTCATTCGAGAGAAGGTTCAGCAGAAGCTCATATCCATTTCTCATGTTAGGACGGGTGACCAGCTAGCGGATGTGTTCACAAATGTCTTGAATGGGGCACGTAGCACTTTTATTTGTAACAAGCTTGTCATGATTAATATATATGCTCCAACTTGAGGGGGAGTGTTATGAGTAGTCGTAATAGTCATATTAGGATTAGGGTTTATGTTATAGGTTTAATCTTATGTTAGTAGGCCTGGCCCATTAGGATTACAAATGTACTCTATTTCACTATAAGTATGAGGGTCTCTACAAAGAGCAGAGCATCTGTAACATCCCAAAATTTAGAAATCTAGAATTTTAATTAAAATACGTATAATTATATTCTGATGACGTTAGTTGTAAAAATAGAAGTTTTAATATAATAATAGTAAATATTAATATAACCGTATTTATGATATAATAATATTATAATATTATAAATATTAGGAGAGACGTCAGATTATTAAGATCTTAATCAAATTTGATTATATTGAATATAATAATATCAAAATTAATAATGATAATTTTATGAGAGGGATATGCTTTAGTATTTTAATTTAGGATTGGATATTAAAATAGGAATAATGAGATCACAATGATTAAAGACAATGATTAATAACAAATTTAGGATAAGGTTTAATTATAAGATTTGAAGTTGAGTGTAAATGGATAAGGATTCTGTAACATCCTAAAAATTTAAAAAATAAATGGATAAATAAAATAAAATAAGATTTATGTAGAATTAATAATAATATTATTATATTATTATGTTTCAGAAAAAGCGTTATTTAATTAAAAAGGGAGACGGGTGGGTCGGAGTAGGTCCAACCCAGTTAGATATTTAAATAGGGGGGTCATCTATTTCACCTTAGCCTTCTTTCAAACGTCAGATAACCAAACTCTAGGGATGAGAGAAGAGACTCTACAAGGGGGAGGTGCAGAAGTGTAGATCGTGGGAAAAATCTTGTCTTTCTTTGATCGTCATCTCTAAGGTACGGGGGGAAGGGGTGCAGCTATATGTGTATGCTGGAGTGCTTGGGTAGTGAGGGCAACCATAAGTCCCTCTAGGATCTCTAAATTTTGAAATATGAACGGTGAATTCTGTGTTTTACGATTGAAATTGTTCTATGTGATGCATAATGGCATGTTTCTTGATGAATTTGAGGGTTGTAAGCGAGATTGTCGAAAGGGGGCCAAATTAGGATTTGGGGGTGAGATTTCATAATTGATCGATTAGATAAATTTATAGTAATCCGTTAGAATAATTGATGAATTCATTGATTTTAATCGGTAAAAACGAGTTTAAATAAGTTAGGAACTTAAAGATTTGAGTAGGGATTGAAGAAGAGGCTTAAAAGGGGTAAAAATTCAGGTGCAGTCGTTCTCGGGTTGCTGGTAATCGATTACACTAGTCTGTAATCGATTACCAGGTGTTTCTGGGCAAAAACGTGAAATTGAGCCCCTGGTAATCGATTACAGGCAGGTTGTAATCGATTACCAGGCTACCAGTCTTCTAGTAATCGATTGCAGCCTTCCTGTAATCGTTTACCAGGCCCAAAATTTGTGTAATTTCTTCTGGTAATCGATTACAGACTTCTGGTAATCGATCACCAGGTCTAAAATTAAGATTTGAGTGTTGTTTTTATGTAATATTGTGAGCACTTACTTGTATGATGGATGTTTATTTAATATATGAATTATTTCATGGAATTGATGAGATTAAATTGGATGTATAAAGTGCATTAACTATGTTATAAAGTATTATTATGTGAGTATCTTATATTGATGTTTGTAACGACCCAAAAAAATAAATGATTTTTAAAATGGGAGTCACCACCAATTTTGTTAAATTAGGGAAAATTGGAAACCCTAAAAATGTAATCTTTGAAGATTGATTTGGATTCGGGAATCGATTACGTTTTGGGAAGGGTGGAGCTAGACTAAACCCCACAACACCCCTACACGCCCGTTTTGTAACGGTTACCCCTAAATTGAACGTGGAAATTAAATGTTTATTTTACCCTTTTATATATTTAATATATACAAAAAATATGACTTATTTGAAAGCACTAAATATACAAAATTAAATTGTAGAAGTAAGAGTTATTTAAAGGAGAGTAAATTAATTAATATTTTTATAAATTAATAATAATTACAAATATTAAAGAAAATTAATGATGAAATCTTTACAAGTCAAGAGATTAAAATAGAAATAAATAAAAGTTTTACACAAGAAGATTTCTAATTTATTATGATATTTACAATAAAAGGTTGATTTTATATATATTTAAATATACAATAACAATAACAATAACAATAAAATTATATCAAGATTTAATTTGATATATCCAAATTTTATATTTTCGATTCACGTTGATCTCCTATACACACAAATAGAGAGAGAGAGACTCACAAAATAATAAAAACCCAATGAATTCAAAATTGTTGGACAAAAGAATAATTCATGAAATTAATCTTCGTAGCAATCATATAGACCCAATAAGAAAAATAAATGAATTATCTTTTCCTTCTCAATAATAAGCAAGACAACAATGGGTACACAAGAATAAAGAAAACCACAAGATTTCTAACCAGAGATTTTAAGCAAAACACTTTTTATAACTTCTGTTCCTGCTTGCTTCACACTTCCTTGCTCACGTGCCTCTCTTACGATGTTACGTTACTTCTTGCCTCTGCCTCTAGTCTTGCAATCTGGTGATTCTCCTTATTTCCTTTTTTTCGTCCCCTACTCTAGGCTCTCAATTTCGATTTTTGTTCCTCCTCTCCTCTCCACTCCCTTGCTTCTCTCTTTTATAGTGAAACCATTCTCCTTTGGATCTTGATTGCTAATTCCTTTGATTGCCAAAAATTTCTCTTTTCCTCCAATCAGATTGTATCCTAAAATAAATTGATTGCTAATAATCCTTTTTTCCTTCAATCAGAATATATCCCCAAAATTGGTTGCCTGCAATCTGTCTTTATATTCAATCAAATTGTATCCCAAAATAAATTAATTGGATGTAATCCCTCTCTTTCTTCAATCGGAGTGTATCTGAAATTGATTCCCATCAATCTCTTTTTTCTTCAATCAGATTGCATCCCATAATTAATATTCTGATCAAACAAATCTCTTGATCTGCAATAAAAAGAAAAGATTTAATTTTCAATCAAATTAAAGGACAAAATCTTACCATTTTCAGAAAGTGGCTAGGTTTTTTTTAGAATCACCCAAGTGATGCTAATGGGTATGGGTCATGGACCCAAGCCGAGTAAAAAAAAAAAAGTTTTTGGTCTCCATAAAATTGGACATGATTATCAAAGTCACTCCTTTTTTTTCTCGTTTCTTCCTTTTTCCTTTTTTTTGTGACAAAAAAAAATAAAGAAAATGAAAAATGTCCGGTCAAAATCGGGTGTTCACAGTTGCCCCTCTTTACTTATTCTTTACAATATGATATAAATAACTGTGGTTTTTATATTATCATAGTAAGGAATAAATAAAGACATAAACTTCCTATTTTGACCGAAAGAAACTATCAAATAGAAAAGCTAAAGAAGTAATGTGGTGGAATCTCCTTGCTAAACAGCAAAATTAAACATGCAACCGACAGAACCTCCTCACCGAAACAGAAAAGTAAATATGTAGTTGGCGGAACCTCCTCGCCAGAGAAAGAAAGTAAATATGCAATTGGCGGAACCTCCTCGCCATCTAGAAAGGTAAATATGCAAGCGGCGGAACCTCCTCGCCGAACAGAAAAGTAAATATGCATTTGGCGGAACCTCCTCGCCATCTAGAAAGGTAAATATGCAAGCGGCGGAACCTCCTCGCCGACAGAAAAGTAAATATGCATTTGGCGGAACCTCCTCGCCATACAGGAAAGTAATGTGCAGCCGACGGAACCTTCTCGCCAAATAAACGTGCAATTGGCGGAACCTCCTCGCCATAAACATGCAACCGGTGGAACCTCCTCACCAAAGAGAAAAACAAATGTGCAATTGGCGAAACCTCCTCGCCAAACATAAATATGAAACAGACGGAACCACCTCGACGGAAATGCAAGTGGCGAAACCTCCTCGCCAAATAAGTGTGCAATTGGCGGAAACTCCTCGCCAGTAGAACAATACTTTTGCAATCGGCGACATCTCCTCACCGAACAGAAAAGTAGAATTGCAATTGGCGGAACCTTCTCGCCTTAAATAAGTGTGCAACTGGCAGAAACTCCTCGCCAGTAGAACAATAATTCTGCAATCGGCGGAATCTCCTCACCGAACAGAAAAATATATTTGCAACTGGCGGAACCTCCTCGCCTTAAATATGCAATCGGTGGAACCTTTGTGCCAAAAAAGTGTACAATTGGAGAAACCTCCTCGCCAATGATACAACCGGCGGAATCTCCTCGCCGAACAGAAAATTATGTCTGAGTCTGATAACATTTGTGAGATTACCTGAGCTGATTGCTAACCAAGGAACGCTTTGACCAATCAAACCCATGTTTACTTTGGACTTGGGCTTTATCTTGCTCTGTCTTGTTGCTTTGACCATCTTTCCTTTAACATTAGCGTTGATTGCCCCAATGTCTATGTCTCACTTCTAAAGTTGCATCAATGAACATCTGAGTTTAACCAATGGTGTATGCCTCAATTGAATCTTCCTTTTTTCTCTTGATCTTGACAGACTTTTTCTCTCTTCTTTTTTGCTTTTCCTTTTCTTTTCTCTTATTTTCCTTTTTTCCTTTCTTTTTTTCTTTTCTCTTTCTATTCCTTTCATTCTCATCTTTTTTTTCAACATCTTCAAATTGCCCCTATTTAGGATTTTTCCTTCATTCTTTTTTTCACTCTCTCTCTCTCTCTCTTTTCTTTTTTTCTACAATCTAACTTCATAGGATTAAATCTATGAAATATGCAATGCAACTTGAGATATAAGCAAATGACATGCATTGTTTTTAAGTAAAAAAAGTGCATGGACCTAAAGCTAGACATGACATGCTTGAATTTAAAACTAAATGAAATGTGTGAACTTGAAGTCAAAACTAAATGGGATGCTTTATATTTTTGTGATCATTCCCTTTGCCCCCAAAAAATTTCCTCGTCTTAAACTTCTTTTACTTTGACTTTGCTTGAACTACCTTTATAGGCTTCCAACATTATATCATTTTCGTTTCCTCCTTTCTTTTTGTTTTTTATTATTATTTTTTTTTTACAATGCACACACCTAAGGTTATAATGAAATGCATGACTCTTGTAACAAAACCAAATTGAAATGCATACGTTGGGCTTTGAGCCAAATTAAAATGCATGAGTTGGGCTTAGTCAAAATGGAATGCATGAGCCTTGAGTTAAAACCAAAATTGTTAAAAACATTTTTTCTTCCTTTTTTAAAAAAAAAAATTGAACCAAACCTTGTTTGAACCAATCAAACCTGTGTTCAAATGGAAACTTCTAATGCTTTTTTTTATCAAAGTATTTTTTCTCTTCCTTTCTTCTTCTTCTTCTTCTTCTTCTTCTTCTTCTTCTTCTTCTTCTTCTTCTTCTTCTTCTTCTTCTTCTTCTTCTTCTTCTTCTTCTTCTTCTTCTTCTTCTTCTTCTTCTTCTTCTTCTTCTTCTTCTTCTTCTAAGCATGTCTCAGCCCCAATCCTTCATGAAGATCTCATTTTCTTCCTTGATGGAAACTCTTTAAATCATATTGATGTACCTATGTTTACCTTATTGAAGTATTATGTAATGGACAAGCATGAATTCATAGGTGTTTCTAGATTGTGATTCTTTTTTCCTTTTTCTTTCTTTTTTTCTTTCTTTCTTTCTTCTTCTTCTTTCAAGAGAGCTTGTTAGAAGATTTTGGAGGTTTGAAAATAGAAGATATTTACAAGGTTGTAGGTAGGATGAGAAATGACAAATGGATATTGTCTCAAGACTTCTTCTTTTGTTTCAGTTGATTGATCCCCTTCATCACTGAGATGGCCAAATGATGCAAAATGCTTGCTTGAAATTGCCGAGTATAAGAAACTGAAAATATCCACAGATTTACTCCAAGGAATTGACGAATTAAAGCATTAATCTAGGGGAAAGAAAATTGCCCCAGTAGAAGTCCCATTTCTCATTTTATGCCCTAACTTTTGCTTAGACCGCTCTTACGAGTTTTCAGCCTAACGAGCTTCTTTTTGTCCTATTTTTCTTTTCTCTTTTTTTTGAGCAAATGAAAGTGGGATAAAAAAGATATTTGCCTCAAAATTAAAAAATTTTGAAATGAAAAACAATCACTCATTAATCAGAATGGGCTTTTAAAAGTTTGTAACGTGGCCATGGTTGTGGGTTATGAAAGAAAGGATATATGAGGCTCAAGTAAGTGTTTAAGGGTTTAATGGGATCAAGGATCTTTAAATCAAATGATTCATCATTGTTATGCTTTTCAAAAACATTGATCTCCATCTTGTTTGCACAAAAAATAACTCTTATGTTCTCTTTCACCCTTCCTTTTTCTCCTTTTATTTGCTTTTATCATGACTCTTTTTATTTTTTTCCTCACATTTTCATTTTCCCCTCACATCTTCTCTTTCTTCATCTTTCTTTTTTTGTCTTGACATCTCTTTTGCCACATTCCTCCTCTTCTATCAATCCATGTAATGATTCACATTTCAAATGTTGATTGCTAGTGTAGATGTAATCCTTGTCCAGGGTTTAAGAATGAAAAAAAAATCAAGCTCAAAGGGGACATCAAGGGATATACCTCTTTTTTATGGATAAAGAAAAATGGTCATTCATCATTTCAAATCATGATTGCTTATTTCAAAAATTTTGTTTTGAGACAACATTGATAAAATACACTTTCTTTGCTCTTTTCAATTTTTTTTCACTTTTTTTTCTTTTTTTTGGAAAAAATGGGACTTTGACAATTGGTATATATCCATCAATGATTGTTGTCTTCATGCAAATCTACATCTTCACAGCAACATAAATCAATGAAAGGGGTTTGAGAAGTTGTTTCTTGAGACAATCTTTTCAAAGAATTCAAATGTCAAGGGACAATTGGTTAAGAATGAGGAAGCATGAAGAAAGGGCAACATTTTTTTTAATCCATGTAAATTCATTAAAATAAGACTCCAACAAAGTTTATAAAGGAGACAGTATGATCAAACAAGCCCTAATGGTAACCACTGCAAGTGCTTTCTGTGATTAAAAAATCGATTGTCACTCCTTGCCTCCCTTCCTTTCTTCCTTTTCCCTTTCTTGCTCTTCACTCCCCTTTTATTCATGCAGAATAGAACAACATGAGACCACATTAATTTTTCCCAAAGTTCATGTTTCGCTCCTTGTTCCAACATATCTCCTTCCATTGTCACCTGGGAAATCTTTCTTGTTTTTACCAGCCCCATCAAGATTTTTTTTTGCCAACAACCTCTATGGAAGTGATCCAATATGAAGAATCTGGGTTTGATTGGTATCCACTTTGTATTGGTTCAAAATATGAAAGCCTTTCTTTTTTTTATTTTACAAAAATGACAAAAAGAAAAAATGAATCACACTTCAATGCAATGATAATGATTTTTTTTTATTTCTTATTCATGCAAAGATGAAAAAGATTTGTGCTTTGATGAAATTTGTCTTACAATCCTACCCCTTTATATGCAATTGATATGTAAGACTATAAAAAATGCATGAGAAAGTGAAACATGATTTTTTTTTTGTTTTTATTTTATTTTAAACAAAAAGATGAGTAGTCATTGGACGATTTTATTCTATGCCAAAAACACAGGAATGAAGAACCCTAATGCAATTTTTTATTTACAATTGAGGAGTAACTTAACCTTTTTTTATTTTTTAATAATGACAAGATATATACAAAAAGTCACAATGAAAAAAATGACAAGCAATGCAATTTTTATTTCTATTTTTTATGATGTGAGAAAAAAATCTAATATGAGAAAGAAGGAGAAATGTCTTTTTTTTTTTATTTTTTTTATGCAAAATCTACGATAAATAAACTCAAACAATGCAACTTTTTATGATGACAAGAAATGATTTTTTTTCTTATTTTTATTTATAATATGCAGTGCAATGATTTTTTTTTCTCTCATTAAAACCACCAAAATTCTTTTTATTTATTATAATGACAAGCAACACATTTTTTCATTTTGTATGATGCAAGAGAAAAATTGATATGGAAAAGAATGTATTTTTTATGCTATATCTACAACCTAACATGATGACAAGAAATGATTTTTTTTTTGTTGCTTTTTTTTTAATGAATGCAATGCAAACTTTTTATTAAATGTTTGAACCAAGAAATTTTTTTAATGAAAAAAAAAAGAAAAAAAATTCACAAAGCAATTGCATTTTTTTTAATTTTTTATAATAACATCATTACATTCAATGCAACAAAAAAAATGAGGAAATATACAATTTTTTTACATTTTTATGTCAACAAAAGTAAAAAAAATTCTCAAGAAAAACACAATATTTATGCAATGAATCATAATGATATGAAATTTATTTTTTTATTTTTATGATAAGGAATGCAATTTTTTCTTTAATGAAAGAATCTAAAATAAAATGGAATTTATTTTCTATTAACAAACAATGTTTTTTTAATCTTTTTATTATAGAAAAAAAGCAAAACGTTTAATAAAAGATAAAACATACGTTTTTTTATTTTTTATATCACTATATGCAAAAAAAAGAATAAAATGAAAAATGAAAAAGATCATTTTTTTATTTTTTTTGAATTAAATATAAATAAAAAATGGTGAAATTATGAATGAATTCTTTTTTTCTTTTTTTTAAAGTAAGAGATAAGAGGCAACAATTAAGCTCTTAAATATATGAAGAAAATGCTTGCTACTATGCAATGAAACGTAATTCTATCATGATCAATTGAAAAATATGAAAACTTCTATTTTTTTCCTTTTTTTTTAGTTTATAAAAAACTAACTTATGAATTATGCATGGGATGCATGACAATGATGAAGAAATATTTTTTTAATAAATGAGATGTAATGTCCTATATGTCCTACTTAAATGTTATGACAATAAAGAATTACAAAGGAAGAAGCATGCTCCCCAGGTGTCCTAATTCAGGTAAAGTCCTATGGCAAGGTGTCCTTAAGGTTAGATTCTAACTTTGGTGGCTACTAGAGTCATCTACAAGTGCTTGGTCTCGTGAGTGGGTCTAGACTTCCCTAAAAGATATATGGTCCCCAGATTGCCCGTATCACATAGACAAAGATCCAGTTCATGAATTGGCCACAAGGAGGGATGAACCCATCTCAATGATGACCAACCGATGATACCGGTAACAATCTGAGCGGTATCCTGACAACTGCCAAGTGAGCACTGCGCCCCTCAATAGCAATCATCAAAACACCTCCTATTCCTAGGTTCGCACAAGCTCGGGTATATAGAGCCCAATAGTGTGTGAGGTAAGTGACAGTGAAGTGTGTGAAGGGGAGCTTACAAACCTTTTAATAACCTACAAACTAAACCCTGTCGTCCTGCAAAACAGAGGCAAACAATATATACAAAATAAAAATCTTCTACCCTAGGGTTCGAACAAACAGACAAATAACGTAAATCTAAAAAAGGAAGCAAATAAAATAAAATAGTTATATACAACATAAGAAAAGAAAATAAATAAAGCACAAGGATAAAAAATATATATATACAAACAAAAAAAAGGGTAAAATAAACATAATTTGCACGATCAATTTAATGGGCTTGATTCTCAAAATTATCCCCAGTGGAGTCACCATCTATAACGACCCAAAAAAATAAATGATTTTTAAAATGGGAGTCGCCACCAATTTTGTTAAATTAGGGAAAATTGGAAACCCTAAAAATGTAATCTTTGAAAATTGATTTGGATTCGGGAATCAATTATGTTTTGGGAAGGGTGGAGCTAGACTAAACCCCACAACACCCCTACGCGCCTGTTTTGTAACGATTACCCCTAAATTGAATGTGGAAATTAAATGTTTATTTTACCCTATAAAAAATATGACTTATTTGAAAGCACTAAATATACAAAATTAAATTGTAGAAGTAAAAGTTATTTAAAGGATAGTAAATTAATTAATATTTTTATAAATTAATAATAATTAGAAATATTAAAGAAAATTAATGATGAAATCTTTACAAGTCAAGAGATTAAAATAGAAATAAATAAAAGATTTACACAAGAATATTTTTAATTCATTATGATATTTACAATAAAAAGGTTGATTTTATATATATTTAAATATACAATAACAATAACAATGAAATTATATCAAGATTTAATTTGATATATCCAAATTTTATATTTTCGATTCACGTTGATTTCTTATACACACAAATAGAGAGAGAGACTCACAAAATAATAAAAACCCAATGAATTCAAGATTGTTGGGCAAAAGAATAATTCATGAAATTAATCTTCGTAGCAATCATATAGACCCAATAAGAAAAATAAATGATTTATCTTTTCCTTCTCAATAATAAGCAAGACAACAATAGGTACACAAGAATAAAGAAAACCACAAGATTTCTAACCAGAGATTTTAAGCAAAACACATTTTATAACTTCTGTTCCTGTTTGCTTCTCTCTTCCTTGCTCACGTGCCTCTCTTACGATGTTACGTTACTTCTTACCTCTGCCTCTAGTCTTGCAATCTGGTGATTCTCCCTATTTCCTTTTTTTCGTCCCCTACTCTAGGCTCTCAATTTCGATTTTTGTTCCTCCTCTCCTCTCCACTCCCCTGCTTTTCTCTTTTATAGTGAAACTATTCTCCTTTGATCTTGATTGTTGATTCCTTTGATTGCCAAAAATTTCTCTTTTCCTCCAATCAGATTGTATCCTAAAATAAATTGATTGCAAATAATCATTCTTTTCCTTCAATCAGAATATATCCCCAAAATTGATTGCCTGCAATTTGTCTTTATCTTCAATCAAATTGTATCCCAAAATAAATTGATTGGATGTAATCCCTCTCTTTCTTCAATCGGAGTGTATCTGAAATTGATTCTCATCGATCTCTTTTTTCTTCAATTAGATTGCATCCCATAAATAATATTCTGATCAAACAAATCTCTTGATCTGCAATAAAAAGAAAAGAAGTAATTTTCAATCAAATTAAAGGACAAAATCTTACCATTTTCAGAAAGTGGCTAGGTTTTTTTTTAGAATCACCCAAGTGATGCTAATAGATATGGGTCATGGACCCAAGCCGAGTAAAAAAAAGTTTTTGGACTCCATAAAATTGTATATGATTATCAAAGTCACTCCTTTTTTTCTCGTTTCTTCCTTTTTCCTTTTTTGTGACAAAAAGAATAAAAAAATAAAGAAAATGAAAAATATCCGGTCAAAATCGGGTGTTCACAATGTTCTATGTGTATTTCATTCAAGATATGATGTGGAATGAATTGAGTAGATGATGTTGTATAAGAAATGTATAAAATGATGTTGATGCATTGAGCATGGGCATATGAGGTGTGATACATGAGATGCATGCCCTAAGAAAGGGTGGAGACCATGATGGGGGACATTTGATGCATGACTCCAAGATGGGGTGTTTTACTATGCGACTCACCAGCCCATAAGAGGTGAATGGGTAACGGTGGGAGGGGGCGAGTGTCTTTGCGCGGGCCCATAGAGGAGGTGCAACCTATCGGCTGGTGTTTACCGGTAGGGCCATCATTGGTAACAACTAAGGGAATTGATGAGGTGCGCCCATTGTGCGGAGTTCCAAATCATAACTCTTAGGAGAGATATTGTACATGTGCATGGTGTGAGCATATACAATAATTGTGATTATATGAAAATGTGAATTTATATTTGTATGAACCTAATGTGTGAAATGTATAGTGTGTGGATTGAGATAAATGATGTTGTGTATGGTGATGGGTGGGAACAAGGGTAGCCTTTTGTATTGCATGTATATGTCTGTATTCCATTACTCACCGTACACTCTCTGTGGTTTTCTTAGGTGATGAAGAGAGCACTCAAAGTGCTGAATTTTGAAGGGACATGGTCTCGCTCTGATATGTGTGACATTGGGGCTTAGTGATTGGAGTTTATTTTCTTTTATTCGTTAATCAAAGATTTGGAAAATTATTCTAAGGGTCTTACATGGCCAAGTTATGTTTTTATTATGTTGGTGATTTAGTTCCTTGAAAACCTTACTATTCTTTTATGGAGACAACTTTGGATTTGGAAAGAGTAATTTATTTAAAAGAGGATTTGTGAACCTTTTTACCTTGATGTTAACTGTAATTTTCCTTATAATTTGACTTGATAATTGTTTTATTATTTGGGGTAGAAGGGTGTCACAACATCCAATGCTAGTTCACCTATTTGTCTTTCTCTCTCTATGCTCTCTTTATCTCTTCTCTACACTTCTATATTGACTAATAATTCAAAAAACCCACAAAAAAGAAAAAAAAGGTCATGATAAAATTTGGAGTTGCATAAGGCTCCAGAAACTAGTGTTATAAAAATCGGCTTGAACTAGTTGGAAACTTGGCATGTAACTCAATAAATATCGGTTTGACTCAGTCGATTCTCATTAAAACTAGTGACCCGACATTGATTAATTGTCACATGAATTCTGATTTGTTATTTTTTATATAAATAATAATAATCATAATGATGATGATGTATGTCTGCTATTTTTAATAATTTTAAATATAGATTTGGTTTAACTAGTGACTCACTGGTTCGACCAGTGACCCATTGACTCACTACCTTGATCGAGTCAAGGACCACTCTGAGTTTCATAACATTTCCAGAAAACAATGAAAGCTTATTTGAGCCCCCCAAAAAAAATGGCTCATATGATATAATAGATATCTCTACCACTACAACTGGGATTGTTCATTCATTCAATGACAATGAGCCAAGCTGATCGCCAGCTTCAGAACCTGATGCAGCTTCATGAAGGACTTGCATTTTCTCAGACACCTTCATCTTCAAGTCCTCAGGAGATTCAATCAGATGGATTACCTTTGACTGGTCCATTTCGAGCAACATTCTTATCACCTTTGTTGTCTTATAGTTTGGTGTAAGATGGTCCATGAGTGGATATAGATGTTCACATAGCATTTGTTAGTTTTAACCAACATATAAACAATTAGATTTCTTATACCATGATAGGTATAAATTTTCAGCAGTATCATGATATTGCTAATTAAAAATTTATTTATTTGTATACAGTATTGCAAAGTGAATAGTTAAACAACAAATCTATATGGTTGCATGTGACTAGAAATATTTTACATACCATATGCTAATTTTCTAGGGTGGCAGAAGCCAAAGTTGAGGCAAGTGTGTTAGACAATGCACCAGGATGTTGATTCTTGATAGGAGCTACAAGAACTCTTGAACCATCAAAGAGCAATGGTATCATTGGACCAATTAGACCCTGAGGAACTACTAATGGATCTGTGCCATTTCGACTGTTTCTCATATATCTAAACCCTTGGTTGGAGTTGAGTTGTAACATCTAGATTCAAAATTTAAAGTTTTAAAATATGTTGAAATAATTAATAATATTGTTTATAAGAAAAAAAGTTTAATTATAAGGAATACTTACCTAGTTCCATTGCACCTATTGGAGGCTTTGGACTCGATGAACTCCCATCCTCTGACCAGGCTAACCTTGCCTCTGAAGGTGATATGGCATGATGAAATTTTAAGCAACACCAAGTCACACACCTGGAAAAAGTTGTTGTTGGAAGCGATATTCTACTGGATGAGGTGGCATGAGACCAGATGTGCCTCGACCAAAATACAACTGTTGAGGGGTAAGTCTTGTTACCCCTAGATATCTAGGAACTCCTACAAGCAAAGGTGGAAGTCCACTTGGTTCTTGGATTTGAGAAAACTGAGCCTGTAGATAAGCTAAATTGTGAGACTATTGATTGAGTTTATGGAAAATAAGGTAACCATGACTAACAATTTAGGTTTGAAAACTAGCAAAATTAAATTAATGTAAACAAGTTTTTGGATGAATATAATATGAAAAACTTCTACCCACAAGGAGGATTTGGACAGGAAGGAAAAAATAATGGGTTAAGAAAACCCATGTCTAATTCAAATTCAACAAAAGCAAATTACCAAAAAGAAGGAAACAAAGTAGATATAATGACACGTTATAACCATATATGTTGTGTATAATTCAGAAATAAATTTGAACATTTCAATGAATGCACCTACACCCACTTAACCTTAAGCAACACCTACTTTGTAACGTCCTAATTTCGAATTCTAAGAATAATGCCTATTGGAAGGACATTCCCGAATTACTGAAATTATTTCGCGCATTATGAATATCAATAAATCAAACAACATAGCTCAGGTAGTCCAACAATACTTAAGCTCACCATAAATTCATAAATACAATCAATCAGTATGCCAGTGATGGCTTAATACAACTTAATTAATCTCTATAGGCATGAGAGGATACTCTTGTACATGTGTCTTGGAACTACAACATCCCCAAGGGCATCACATGTACTAGGATATCCCGTCAAAAGAATACATAGAATGCCTATACAAAAGAGAATCCAAATACAATCAATAGGGGTCACATGACCCATCAACCATCTTGCCATTCTTCAATCAAGTCCCTAGTTAGAACCCTGCACATCTAAATAATCCGCAAAACGTGTGGTGAGACTAAAGCCCCGGTGAGTGTGATCATGCAAAAGTATAGGTGTACAGGCAATTCATATATGCACAACGGAAGTACATAAATTCAACTCATAACAATTTAATAATCAAATTTTCCATACAACCTCTTGGTGTATTACCCAACACCGGTGGGGTCTTAACACTTAATCCTCTGACCTGGATTGAGCTCAATACCATCCAAGGAACGTCTCCCTTGTGGCCATTTAACCTTCTGTTTTAATTAACATTCACAGTCACATTTAACATTCTTAACCTCTTGGGTACAAGACCCCCTTTTCCTCGTTGGACCGAAGTCTCATTTAGTTTCCATTATACAGTCATACATTTGTACACATATTCAGTTTATAAAGTAGAGGCATCCACAGTCAAACATATTATCTTAGCCTTTAACATATAGGGAGAAGAAATAGAAAGGGTTTACAACATTTGTTCATTCCCTCAATCCTAACTACATCAAATCCCTACATGTTCCTTCAATTATAAAATAGAAGTAGCTCAAACTACATACATTTTCAAGTTCCCATTACCAATATACAAGCATTTCCCCAAAAATTCCCAAATCTCCTAACCTAGGGTTTGGGCCTCAAGGGAAAAACACCAATCAATCCAAGCATTCAACCATTCCATAAATATACAATGCATTCCAAGCAAAATCTAGTAATAGAGAAAGGGAATAGAGGGGAGGGATCATACAAGAGGAAACACACAAAAGTGGAGTGAGTGGGTGAACCACACTCACCTCTAATGGAGAAAATAAAGGAAATGGAAGGATGAGAAGGAAGATCCAAGCTCCTTGAATGGTGTAGATGGCTCCAATCCAAGCTTTCCCCTTCAATTTCCCCCTTCTCTCTCTAGAAAGAGAGAAAATGGGATAAATGAGGGCAAGAAGCCCCAACTCTCTGTTTTTATAAACTGAATCTGTGCGTGCTCGCTCAAGCGAGCTAATGCAAGCCCCAACTTAGAGAGCACCCTTGATTCTGTCGATATCCTCGCTTGAGCGAGTGATTTCTCGCTTGAGCGAGAATAAGCCTATTTAGAGGTGCAAATAAGATCGGAATACTATGGTATGCATATCAAACTGAAGCCTCGGATCTTAGCTTTCTAATGCAAGTGGTATCACCTCAATCGGACACCTATAACTCTAGATATTATCGAATTAGTGCACAAAGGTCATTAGGCTTAAAACCCAAAATTAAGCAACAACCCTGGTTGAAGCCCACGGGGCACACTTTACATGAACCATGATGTAAATCATCAATTCACTTCAATAAGGCTAAGGTTAAAGGGTTCTAAGTGTCCATTAGAATAAGCTCCTCTAATTCCTTGTTCCTTTCTATAAAATCACCTTTCTACCCCGGTTCCTTGAGTCTACGCCTCTTCTCTTCCTTCCCGCCAATTCATTTAAGCTCAATTCCTTTCGCCTCAATCTAATTTGCTAGTTCCAATGTCTCTGCTTCCTTCCTTACCTTTTCATCATGTTATCCTTTCCACCACCGGGTGTGACCCTTCCTAAGTTAACTCTACGGTCTTGTTTGGCTTAATACTTAGTTTTTCCCTTCTCAATTCCCTTAAAACTCAACTCTTAACCGATTTCATAACTCTTGTCTTATTTTTCCCCTCAAACCCCTAAGTCCTCATTTTACTTCTAAATTCCTTCTTGTCGTGGGATTCACAACCTAAGACTTCTGCTCTATTTTCCTATATCCTAATTTTTGGGATGTTACATACTTACTACGGGAATAGCCTGCAGTTTGCATTTAAATCATTGGTTTATTAATACAGTCCTGAGATTGATTTAAATTATATATGAATGGGGCATCACCTGCAAACGAGCCTTCCTCTCTTCTTTGCGTTGGGCTACAACAACACACAAAGGATTCTCTTCAATCATCCTTCCATTCATTTCATTCAACTTAAATAAACATAATACAAAGCTCAAGCATCTAATTAAAAAAAAGATATATTTAGCTCAGCTAACATTTTTTTTATATTGCCTAGAAAACGCCATAGGGAATGTGATACTTCCTGTCATCTCTGTCATCGCGTTTCGCTATAGCTCTATGCCCAACCACTATTTTGTGTTAGAACATGGTGTTGCCGCCAAAGCTGCAAAAGCAGTCACAACACCCCTGTTGCAGCCCCTATGTACCTTTGTGTCGTCAACCCAAAATGGTCCTGCATGCCATCGTGGCAGTTGATGGAGGAAAAGAACATTAAGTGGAGGAGGAATTGGAGGAAGAACATGGGTTTTTGTGTGGTTTAGGCTCCTGATTGGAGTGAAGTTAGATTATAACCACATTCTTAGTGGGCTCAACGCTATTAAGAGTGCGGTTCCATGTGGAAACCAAACTCTTTGTGCCTAAATTAAGAGTGTGGTTATGATTTTTTTTATAATTATTGGGGGCAAAAAGCCCAAGAGAAAAACAAAGCAACTATACTACAAGAATCAACCTAGGAAGGAGACTCCCCTGGCATCTTCAAACAGAAGAGCCCTCATAGATATAGTACACTGATTATAAACAATGGTACCAAATCTCCTTGGTGGCCCAGACTAGCCAAGTGATCTGCACACCTATTAGATTCCCTAAATGCATGACTTAAAACAAATGCAGGATGAAGTTTAAGGATCTTCCTTATTTCCCGCATAATATCAAAATAATGGTGGGATACTTTTTAGGACCCATGATCAATTGGAGAGCAACCTGAGAATCAATATTGATAACAAAGGTAGTTATTTCCACCATGCAAGCCAATCGCAAACCCTCAAGCAATCCCCATAGCTCAGCTTTAACTACTGTGCAAACATCAAAGTTAGCAGAAAACCCAACAATGAAATCCCCATTACAATTTTGAATAAGCCCCTCACAGCATGTCGAGCCCATGTGACCAATGACTAAACCATCTACGTTGAGCTTATCATAATCGAGCAGAGGAGGACACCAACCAACCACACTCCAAGTGTCTGTTTCTCAATCCCAAAAATGGTGTAGTAAAATTTTCTCATATGTGAATTGACCTATTTAACCTATAAGTTTACGTGGGTTGATGCATAAGGGTTGAAGTAGGCGATGCTAGATTGTGCTTTCAAAGACTTAAGTTTGACATATTTTCCAATTCTAGGCTTGATCTATTTACGTGGAATAGGCAATTTTATAGAGTTGACATAACCTTTTTTGAAAGTTTGGCCTGGTTTATAATAAGATATTTGAATGGGCCATTAGTCTGTCTCTAGATAGACTTATAAGCTCAAGTCTTTTTATGTAATACAATATGCTTAAGTATTTAAATAAATTAATAAGTAATTAATTTTAAGATGTTATAATAAAAACATATAAAATAACAATAATAAAATATTACTATATTATTTATATTTACTTAAATATGTCCATCTAATTAACCGAAATAACTTTTTAGATTTTTCTGGCCTTGTTAGCTTAATATGCTTTTAAAAAAGTTTTGGTCTAATGTGAACTAGATTGTAAGGTCCCCAATGAGTGAGTAAATAATATTTTCACCCTTATCGATTTAAACCAAGCCATGCCTATTTGCATACCCACCTCTAATTGTGATATATGGTTTATGGAGGAGTGGTGTTGATGCTAGTGGGATGGGAAAAGGCAATGAGTTTGAGTTCTTTTCTTAGGTAGAGGAATGGAGGACAAATTTAGAAAAAATCACTCTTTCTTCCTTTTTAATGTCGAGGGAAAGAAGAAGCTCTACTCGTGAGTAGGGATGGCAAAGCGGGCTGGGCCGTCCCGCCCCGCCCCGTCATTGGCTCGCCAAACAAAGTGTGCCAACATATATAACCCACCCCATTTTAAGGCGGGATGTCGGGTTGGTGGGTTGGCCAGTAAAAAAATACAATACATAATAAATTTGAATTGTAATAAAATTTTAAATTTTTTTTATATTTTTGGCTTTACATAATATTTTCTTCAATTTTCATGAAATAATTATGATTAAATATTAAATATAAATAAAATTCTTTTAAAATGTTAAAATTGGTGGGCCAGCCCGTCTCTCCGATAGGTAGGGCGGGGCGAGCTGGGTGGGTTGGTGGGCTGGAGGGACCTAACCCACCCTGCCTTTTTTGGCGGGTTAGGCGGGCCGGGCCCAGCCCACTTTCCATCCCTACAAGCGAGTTTTTGTGTTTTCAAAAGTTTAAATCATTTAATTACTATGTCATTAACGTCTAGGGTTAAGGTTCAATTTCAATTGAGCTATAACACAAGAAAAAAATGTTGATGATGTTTATAGCTTTTGGTGTGTGTCTGAATGAGTATTTGTAGAAATTATTTTAGATCAACGTGATTTCACATGATTGATTTTAAGTAAAAAATGAGTTTAAAATAATCTTATTTTTATTTGGATAACAAGTATTAAAATGTGACTTTTTGCTGAGAATAGTGTTTATATACTTTTTAATCAAAATAGTTTTTGAGTGTGTACTTACCAAAATGGATTTTATTATCCATGTATCATGTATAAATCTTTATCTAGATTTCTGTTTTATTATAATTAACTATCTTTTTATATATGCACTAACCAATTAAAATAAATAAGTTTGTACCAAAATTTTACTTCACATAAATTCATTAAGTAAAAAATTAAATATATGCATAATATTTTAACTTTTGAAATATAATGTATGTCCTTGTTAAAAACTTGAAAATTAGATGAAATGGATAATAAAAGTATTAAATTATCATAGTTATCAAATATGGAGTAACTAAATAAAAAATTACAACATTAAATTGGACACAATAATGAAATGTAAAATAAATAAGGGTATTGTAGGGATACTAGCATTTAATAGGGTGGTGGTAGTTAAATTTTGCTTATATTTAAGAATTAAGACCAATAAAATTGAATTTTGAGTTGTTTATATTTGAGACCGGAGTGGTATATATATACATGAAAGGAGAAAATTGAGCTATGCTCACTTGAAGCTCTATCCATGTTGCAGTGTTGCACTTGCTGAATAAATGGGCAAAAAAGAAAAAAAAATATTGGGATTCTCCCTTACCTAGGAAGAGCTTAGATTGATTGCAATGCAATGAAGAAGGGAATAGAGTTGCTTCAACTATGAATTGATTTTGACCTCTCAAACCGTGTAACGTTTTTTTGTCGAAATTCGTTTTTCCTTTAGTCAAATCACGTTTGACCAACTGAAACTATGTTAAGTCAAGTTGGTCAACGTAATTCCAACCATGTATATATTAAGATTTTGGTGGAGTTCTAGTGGATGAACTTGATTGTTATTACAGGAAAAAAATGAAAGATTAAAATCGCTTAATTAAACACTATATAAAAGTATCTAATTTACATAGGTTTGTCACTCAACATATAGAAACTCATTCTTTTATATGGGAAAATGGAAAAATAAAAATTTAGAAGTGACCATTATTTTATAAAAATATACATCAATGTGGTTTAAGCAGAAAAACAATACCTCAACAATTGTCAATTGATGTGTGATAAGGGAGGAAAATTATATAAATGTTAAAATAAGAGAACAAAAAGTGTAAAATTTATTAACACGTGAGGTGTCATATTCATTAACTGACGTAGCTGCACACCATTAAACACCTGTGTAAAATTTTTTGACAATGTATATCAATTAAATCCGAAAACAAAAAACAATTCAACAAATAAAACGTCAAAACAAAAACTAGGGTTGCTTAAAAGAAAAAAAAAATATCAAAATTTAAAACTTGAGACAAACCCAATCTCAAAATTGGCCAAGGGGGTACCATATTATTAGCAATTTAGGCGATGTAATTGAAGAAACCAACACCAAGAGAATGAGTGATATACATGAAAGGAGAAAATTGAGCTATATCCATGTTGCAGTGTTGCACTTGCTGAACAAATGAGCAATATATATATATATATATATATATATATATTTTGGGATTTTCCCTTGCCTAAGAAGAGCCTGGATTGATTGCAATGCAATGAAGAAGGGAATGAAGTTGCTTCAATTATGAATTGATTTTGGCCTCTCAAACCATATAAAGTTTTTTTTGTCGAAATTCGTTCTTTCTTCGGTGATTCAAATCACGCTTGACCAATTGAAACTATATTAGGTCAAGTTGGTCAATGTAATTCCAAACATACATATGTTGAGATTTTGGTGGAGTTCTAATGGAGAACTTGATTGTTATTACTTAATTAAACACTATATAGAAGTATCTAATTTACATAGGTTTGTAACTCAACATATAGACACGCATTCTTTTACATGAGAAAATAGAAAAATAATTAGAAGTGATCATTGTTTCATAAAAATATACTATGATTTAAGCAGAAAAACAATATCTCAACAATTGTCCATTGATTGATGAGTGATAAGGGGAGGAAAATTATATAATGCAAAAATAAGAGAATCAAAAGTGTAATTGAGTTCTTTTAAAAAAAAGTGTAATTGATTTTAATTTTTACATATTTTTAATTTAAAAACAATAGTTAGATAAAATTAAAATTAATATATATATATATATCACATTTAAAAATTTATATTTTCTAAAAATAAATTTTATATATAAATAAACTCACAATGAAAATGAATGAATTCAGATTAACATAAATTTAATTGATTGATATAATGAATAATAAAGGATTTAGAAGTTTTAACAGCCAGGGAGAGAGGGCAGTGTTTCCGAAGTGGCCACTGCACTCCTCCCATGGCCTCAGTTGAGCAGCCTCCCAAGAAACGAAAGCTCTACGAGCCTCCACCAGAATCACCACCTTCTCCGCCACCAGTTTCCGAAGCAACCGTACCGTCTCCTCCGCAAACCCTACCTCCGGCTCAGCCATCGACTCCTCCGCTGTCTCAGGAGGAGATTCTTGCGAAGAGGAGGAACAAGGACGAAATTCGAAGCGTGTATGATTGTTACAAGCGAATTAAGTTTTGCTTGTTTCAAAAGGACGGTCCCTCCTTGCCTGACCTTGAACAGAGCTATCTCGCTCTCATCACTTCTTCCAGAGGTAACCGCCATTTTCTACAGTCCTTGAATTTCTTCGTATTTGATTTTCTTGTCAACTAGAGTCTTATGGATTTATTTGATTGTAATCGGATATGGATTTTGCTGGAGAGGAATGTTGCCGTGGAATTTTTATGTAGAAAAAGAACTGTTGACCAACCAACTTTGTGCATAGAATTCACCCTGTTTGGTGTTGTTTGTATTTGCCCTAAACTGTTGTTTCTGTAATTGACTGCTCTGGTGCTTACTTTAACCCTGTATTTGGAGTATTTAAAATGCAAGAAATCATTTCTTTTCTTGTTTGGAATGATATTTGTTCGAGATATTTTGTGCATGATGATTTTGTGTATTTAAAATGGAAGAATTCAATTCATGTGAAATCATTTTGTGCATGCTGATATCTTGTGATTCAGAAATCTTATTCATACCACTTTTGTAGTTGAAATCATTTTGATGTGTTTTGTAAATCATTTCATTTCAAATGCTCTTTTGTAGTTGAAAATACTCCAGATATGTGGTGAAGATTGACAAATCTCTATGAAGGGTTTTGCATAAAAAAGTGTCAAGTACTGTGCAGTTATAGGGTTTTTTGTTTTTCTCATAAAATAAACTTTTTCCTTGTAAGGTCATGAATATTTTGATGAATGGAAATGCCCAAATACCATCTTCACAGAAGCATATATCTGTACTATTGATGACGTGATGTTAACATTATCTCATACATTAATGAAGCTTTAGTATTCAACATGTAATCTGCATGCAATTATAATAATAGTAATGCTAATTTGAGAATGCAGAGTCTGTTTGGTTTGAGGAATCATTTTTCTATGTTCATTTTCAAGAAATGATTTTCATTGTTAAGATGTTCAGATTTTAGAAAATATGCTTGATTTTGTATACTTCTATTGTAACGACAAAGTTGCCATCCCACCGCGTTTTCTACTTCTCCTTTATGGAAAGGGTGAAAACGACAATTTGTTATTTTTAAATTTGGTCCTATTATAAGAAATGTTCTCATGGAAATATTTCCATTAAAAACCAACCACATCAGTTCGAACCCTATTTTTTTATTGAAAAATATGAAAACAGGAAATAAACACAAATCACACGTGCTCTAAAATTTCTCAATGAACCCCATTTACTACCCTTTAGAACACAAGGTTGGGTTTTTCTGCTGGAAGGTTTAAAATCTGCCTGGCATATATCACCTATTACCCAAAATAATAGTCGGGGATATACTCATTAAATTGTAAAGTAAATGTTAAAACCAGGATCTCAAATACAGAATAGGGGCAGGAGAAAGTGACACAGAATTTAACATGGTTCAACCTCAAGTGAGCTATAGACCTACGTGCACGAACAAAACAGCAAAAAATCAATATGATCAGCGAAGATCAGAAGAAGTAACCACCCAACACTCAAACCCCTAATCCACCCAAACACCCACTATGATTGAGATTTGCAAATTACAATACTTTGTTGCCTGACTACTGATTCAGTTAAATATCAGTCCGATCTCTCCCTTTCCACCGTGTAAACCCTGTGAAATTTCCTTGTTTGATTGCATCACATCCATAGTTATCAATCGCGGATAGCGGCGCGTAGCAGCCGACCCCCAAACAATACCTGAGTCCCAAAGAATACCGCTATAGCGTAGCGGGAAACTATGAGGTTTTGTATAGCGGCAGGGGGCTGCTACGCACTGTGACGCCACTATAGCGCGCTATTGACTAGTATGATCACATCACATGATTTTCGAGTCAGGCTACGTTCTGGACCAAAAAAAAAGCAGCCATTATAATAGTAAATTTTCATCTGCTTGGACTTCTCTAGTGCAATTGCATTGGCAATAATAATCATGTTTCCATATGTCAAATATCAAAGTGTCTGTTGTTATAGTTACATGAATTTGATCACTTTTAAGTAAAATTGCAGCCATACAAACCCCTGCGTCACTCGTGTGTAAATTTCTTTTGGATTTCCTTTTTGGACAAGCAAAAATAAAATTGTTAGTTTGTTACTCTAACTTTGATAGTACTCATTCAACTGCTTCGTTGCCTGCAGTGAGGTGCTTCTTTTATGCTTGTATAGTATCTAGGTTTGGGGTCTCCCTGCATAGGGCCATGCTAGTTGCAGAAAGCACAAGATATTTGGGTTTCAATTTATCACCTCATATTCATGGCTGTACCTCATGTGATTTTATCACCTGAATAAATGCTTATTTTGCAGGCTAACTGTATTCTATTGCCAATAATTGAAGAAATGGATAGAAAAATTTCCATGATTGGAATTCTCTTTTGCTCAAAGTGAAACTTTTATAATGTGACAGGTTGTATGAGTGTACAAAGAATTGTGGCCAATCTTATTCCTCGATATGCATGTCATTGTCCAACAGCTTTGGAAGCTGCAGCAAAAGTGGTTATTAATATGCATAACTGGAGTTTGGCATTGATCAACAAGGGAGAGGATTCTGGTGGTATTGCATTTGAAACTGCTAGAGCCTGTATTTTTGGCCTGGCTGATGTTTGCTGCATTGCTTCTTCAGCAGCACCAACATCAGCTGTAATTAGAGGAATTTGCTCAGCAGTTTTTCAAAATGTGCTCACCTTTTTTGTTGCCTTATTTGAGGGAAAGGATGTCCTACAGGTAGTTGAGAAGAATTTCCTGAATATGCAAGATAACCCTGAGGTCTTTTCTAAGTTGAAACAAAAGGTTTTAGATGAAGATGAATCTTCGTTGACCAAATTGTCCAAGTTCCGTACATTATGTCTACTTTGGATATTCTTCTCTTGTCCAAAAGACTTGCTTGCAGCTTGTTTGGAGCTCTTAGGCTCTGCCACAAAAGATGGAACTTCTGCTGAAGGACAGCATTTTCTGAGCCTGGTGACTAGAACATTTGATGATGATGTTCACCTTTCGGATAGAGGAAATGATGGACCTAAATCATGTACAGATTCTACCGGGGCAGACATCAGAGACAACGAGGTTGGCGAGAAAATTATAACCGATGACAACCATGTTTCTAATTGTGATTCATCTGTTAGAAAGAGCTGCTTGCTCATGCTGGTAATGCTTCATAATTTTTATCTTCTTTTGTGGGTATCCTTTATTGGTAGTATATATTTTATATTTTTGTCATGCAAATTCTCTGTTCTGATTAATTGCATGGTTTTTGCGTCTATTGTGAACTTCATTATTGATCTATTATGAAAATTATTTATGCAACTTGGAAGATGATGCTTTTTTTTAATGCAATGTCTCCCTTGGAAGAATTGCACCTATGCCATTATCTATAGGTAAAACTGTTATAGATTAGTCTTTAGATAGTTGTGTATGTATTATAGAAGTGTAGTTGACTTGGGGCTAGTCTTCTATAAATGACCAAGCCAAACTCAAGCTTGAGCTTGCTTGGCATGATTATACCCCTGGCCTTATTGTTATATGAATAAATCTTCAACTAAAGGAGGTTATGATTTTCCTTTTAAGTAATATGACAGTATTTATATAGGCAAACCAAGGTAGCTAACAGTTCATGTTCTTCATTTGAGAAAAATGATTTAACTTTTGACTAAATTCATTCATTTAACTAGGTTTTTGGAAGATATAACTGAAGTAATGATATTTAAACAGCATTCTAAGTATGTTATTCCCCCTGCAGGGGTAGGGGTAGAGGTACTTGTGACTTGTGAGGTTTCAGTGACGTTTGGCGAGCATGTAAACTTTTTTAAAATAAAAATTATCAATATCATGTATGAGTTTGCTTGGGCCTTTAGCAATCTGAGCCCCAGTAGCTCAACTTGCCTTGATGGTTTTGAAACTTAAAATTCTTATCCAACATTTTAACTTTAAGGATATTATGTGGTTGTCTTGTAATGTAATGATTATTTTATTTATAGTTATTTTGATTATGCTGGTTCCTCTCTCCCTTTGCTTATTTTATTTGGGTATTATAATACTATTAAGACATCTATGTGAAGTCATGAACCATACATCATAAACAAGTTCGTGATTTGTATCAAATTCTTGTCAGTTTGGTAGAAATGTAAGGTGCTGTAACATACATCTCGGCATTGTGGCTCCTTAATTCCTTTGTTTCATCAAAGGAAAATTTATTTTTTCATATTAGCATTCGATTGTATAGCCATTATGTGACGCAGTTTGTTTTTCATATTACTTTATGAGAGTCATGATTGAGCATTTTGATTGTAAGGTTGCTATTTTGTTATAAACTGATAGCATATTCATTGCTGGTGACATTGGAGGACGTTTCATTAAAAACTTGGTGCTTTCTGCTTAATTTCTTTAATTAAAAGTTTAGTTCTAATCACCTCTTACCAAAGACACTTTTCATGGCCTTTCTCTATACAGGTTCTTAACAAGGACCCCTCACTCCAGAAATGGATGTTGTGTAGATGTAAGAAGTTACTTAACTTGCTTAGTAATGCTTCACTGGAAATTACATCGGTACTGCAAGGAATTCTTGGAATGTTTGCTCAGACTGGTCTGGAAGACTGTCAAGTTGATAGTGATGATGATAAATCTGATTCTTCAATTTACATGAATAGGAACTATGTGGTTCCTAGGATCTCTGGGGAACATGAAAGCATTGGTGAAGCATCAGGAAAAGGTAGCAATTTAAGAGTTCATGTTGGTTCTTCTAATGCTGCAGTTTCTCTTGACAATGTTCCTGTATTAAAAGTGGGCGTTGAGATGGGTGAGGAAGGGAATATATCCCATGTTAGAGGTTCAACACCCAGGGATTCGGTAAGCCATCAGATATTCTCACCTGCAGTTAGAACACCAGTAGACTTTAGGAGTAATTCATTTGAAGGTAGAAATGGTTTCCCAAATGTTGAGAAAAATCAAGTACCAAATATGAATTTCAATTCACCTCTGTTGAGGTCCTCTAGTGGAGCTGTTAGCAATGTTCTGGCTTCTCCTAATAATCATTTTATGTCACCAACTGCCTCAACGAAAAGTCAAATTGTCTGGTGCTGTGATGGGGATCCTGCAGCCATGGATATTGTCTCTGCTTCTAAGCAGCTATGGGTAGGTTATGTAGCGCCCTGACATGCCTGAAAACCATATTAGGTTCCAATTAGAGAGGTTTGGTCCTATTGAACAGTTTATTTTCTTCCCAGTGAAAGGATTTGCTTTGGTTGAGTACAGAAGGATCATTGATGCAATAAAAGCTCGACACTATTTACCTGGAAATTTTCCTTGCCGTGTAAAATTCATGGATATAGGACTTGGTACTAGGGGTGCAATGAATGGGGTTGCAGTTGGCTCTAGTTCTCATATATATGTTGGAAATATTTCCAGTCAATGGGCCAAGGATGAGATCCTGCATGAATCAAGGAAAATAATCCACAAGGTTCCTCTTACAGTGATTGATCTTAGCTGTGAGTGTGCATTACTAATGGAGTTTGAAACTCCTGAAGAAGCTGTTTCTATCATGTTGCATCTGAGACAGCTCAGAAGAGAAAGAAGTAATTATAACCCGCATTTTGGTCCAGGAACAGTTAATGTTGGAATTGGGCATGCTTATAAGGATGGTGCAAGACCTTTGCCTGCCCCTCCCCATCTTGACCTTAAAGTCAATAACTCTGCTGGATCACCTCATGCTCGAAATTTACCTGGGAGCCCTGCTGACAGCAGTCGAACGAGGATGTCTCACTTGTGTAACTTACTAGCTTCATTGCGTACAAAATATAATATTAATCAAAACATAGGTCCCCATGATAACTATATGATTGGTAATAGCTATGCTTCTTCCATACGTGAGGAAGATACGGTGCCATCCAGCACTCTGTGGATAACTATTCCTCGCAGTAGCTCTCTGTTCCTCACAGATGACGAGCTAATGGGCATTTGCAACCTTGCTATTTTAAACTCTGGCTCCATTGTGCGGTTGACACAAGCAAACATGCAGATGGGATGTGGTTGGTTTGTTGAATGTAGTAATGTTGATGGTGCAGTTTCTGTCCTAAAGAATCTTCGCAGTTGTCCAGGATTGTTCTTCCAGATAGAATTCAGGTTATACAAGATTTTTTTTCATGTACACACACAAGAATATAAATATATCCGATGATGATTTAAGTGTGCAGTTCATGTTTTTATTTCATACTTTATAAGATTTGCCAATACTAATATTAAGAAGTATTTATTTAACATAAATAATGTTTTCAATTGATATAAAATTAGGTGAAATGATCCATACTGTTAAGATATAAAAATATATCTTGAGCCTTCACCTAACATCTTATGCTTTTAGAAAAGCTGAAAGCTGGTCCTTGATATGATACGTGAGCCTTCATGACTAAATGGTCCAAAAGTATGATCCTTGCCTTGTTCCGTCCTTCTAAATAAATACCAAGGTAGAGCGAGTTTGTGGATATTGTTGACTTTTCAAGCCCAAAGGACTCTTGCATGAAATAATGTTTTAGATATATAAAAACCAATCTTGAGCGTCCACCTCACAAATCATAATACAAGTTATTAGGGCCTTGGTCCTGAACACAACTAGCAGTTCAATGGGAAATTATCTAATATATGCATTCCAAAAGTGTTCTCCAATGATCTAAATTAATTTTGTTTTACACCATTGTCAGTTGATCCTGAACTCTGTTTCCATGTATAGCCAACAGCTTTTAAATTGTTTCATTTTGGACAATTACTAGTGTTTACTAATTTGTATAGTTTTTGTTTTCCGTCTTTATACAGCAAACAGGGAAATCATAATCAAAATGCTGCACCATTTTCAACTAAACCAGAGAACAATGCTATGGATCTTGTATCCCCCAGAATAAATGCTGAGAATCATAGTAGTGCAGTACATGGTCCACCTCTGTCTCAGTCAAACTGGCATTTTCCTGATTCCAGGGATTTGTCAGAAGTTGGAGCAAGGAAACCTGATGGTTATGATAATTTATCATTGGATCCTCATCAAGGAGGTAATGTCCTACGGTTGATTTAGGCAAAAACTCTGTCTGTGCATTTTTTTTTTTTTTTTGCTTTTGCATGCCTGTAGGTACTGCTTTTTTTGTCATGGAATTATAGTTTGAAATTTTGAATAACTAAGTTGGATGCAAATACTATTTTTTGGTGAGCAATTGTGTCTGTCTCTGAAACTGAGTGCATTCTGGAATCTGGAAACAGGTAATGTTCCACATTTATTCTCAGGAACACATGGACCTTCCATCCCACCACCCCAACAAATTCAGTCATCTCCTTTCATTCGCCCTGTTTATGTTCCTCCAAATGGCCCATGGGATCCACGGGGAATAAATAATCACTTACCTGTCAACCAATTCAAGACAGGAGTAACTCCGAACAATTTTCATGGTAGTGCTGTTATAAGTCCTTTTATACCTGCTTCAGTAACTCCACTTGCTCAGATACAAGGAACTCCAATGCAGGCCTATAACCAGCAGATTCCTCCATCAATTGTACCACCACCTTTATCATCTTTGCCACCTCCTCAGCCTGAAATGCCACCTCCGCTTCCTCCTTCTCCACCACCTCTACCTCAGACACAGCCACCCTTGGTTCCTCCACCACCTGGTTCTCCTCCACCTCCTCCTCCACCCCTTCCTGTCCAAGAACCAGTCAATATGGAATGTTCAGGGCAGTCTCCACAGTATCAGTGGCAGGGGAATCTCTGTAAAAGTGGGGTTAACTACTGTACAATTTATGCATGCAGAGCAGATTCAGATATTTGCAGATATTCAAATGCCATACCTGAGCCTGCCGAGTAAGAGACATCTTTTGCTTCCTTACTACTCAGAATATTATTGTCTTCAAATGGATGCTAGTTTAAATTGATTTCCTCTTGTGCAGGTGGCCTGCAAAGTTAGACATGACTAAACGCACAGATTTTCGGCATGTGAAATCTACATTTGCTGCTACTCCATTTCATAGAGTGAGTTTTCAGAAATCCTTTGCCTGTTCCCCCACTCCCTAAACATATTGTTTCATGAAATGTGTATCTAATTTGTCAATCAATGCTTTATCTCAGGATATTACATTAGATAAATATTCTGAGTATATTCTTAAGTTTATGTGGCTCAGGGTACTATAGCATGCGGGCATGCACAAACATAACCCAGCATGCTTTAGTCCACATTTACACTCCCATGTATTTTGTAATTTGCTTGTCAATTCTTTCTCCTTTGTTACATGCTTGGCGGCATATGTCTACAGTCTGTTTGTATAAGAGCTCATTTGTAGTTTGCGTAAAGATGGATAAATTCTATACAGAAGAAGAATAAGATGAGAAGTTATCTTGCTTTATATCCAAAAAGCTTGAAGAATTTTTGGCTTTTGAACTGCACTACTATAATTTCTCTCAGGAAAACATCCGTTTAGTTTGCAGTTGAGTAGAATTGATTCTAGAAATCAATGATTGAGATGAATGATACACGTTTTACGAAGCACGTTGGACGGAAGCGATTTAAAATCAATTCTGCAAAACCATGGTTTTGCAAAGTAGAATGCCAAACCAAACTGGCTAAAAATGGTTAAAATAAATAATGTTGTATATAGTTTTAGTTGGAGAGCCGAGAGAAGAAATAAATGGAAAGTTAAAGATATGTAGACAGTCTTGGAAGTTCATGACTTCACCTAAGTAGAATTAAACAAAGTATATAACATCCAAGTTTAGCAAGAGAGACATAAATTCTAGCTTGAAGGTGAAAATTAGAGAACATACAATACCAAAAGTCTCATGTTATTCGGTCCACCATATAAAATAATGAGGAGATGGGGGGGTGATGTCAACCATAGGATCCAAGCAAGGTGAATGAAATGAATGAATTTTTCTGAGTGTGATCTGTGATAAAAAGATACCACTCAGGCTTAAAGGAAAAGTTTACTGCATGGTCATAAGACCTGTAGTGTTATAATGTACTGAATGTTGGGTAGAAAAGAGTTAACAAGAGAGTAATCTCACTGTTGCAGAGATGAAAATGTTAAGATGAATGAGTGGTTGCATAAGTGATAAGACAAAACAGGATTGATAATGAAATCATTGAAGTGAAAGTTGGGGTGGTTCCCATTGTAGAGAAGATGAAGACTCGTTTTAGGTGGTTTATGGATATATGGAGGAGGATACTCTTAAAAGCATTGGTAAAGATGGTTGACTAGATGAAGGATAGTCCAATAGTTAGAGATAGAGAAGATCAAGCAAAACTATGGGCCAAACCATTGAAAGAGATTTAGAGTTAAATGGCTGTGGTTGAACGTAATTCATGATGGGGAATTATGGTATCCTTTGATCCATGTAGCCAACCTCACCTAGTAGCAAAAAGCTTAGGTGGGGGTGTAAGGATAGGCTCTGATATCATATCAGATTTTGGACCTGGGCCTAACTCAATCCCAAAAGCTAGCTTGTAAGTTGAGGATTGCCCAAGGCTTATATACCAAAATATGGCCATATCTCTAGACAATGTGAGACTCTAACAATTATATTAATTGATTGGTGTTCTTTTTTTACCTTTTTACAAGTTTTCTAAACTTTAATGGGTCAAAGACCAAATATGTTAATCGAGCTAAGCAAACCTCTCCTTTCATTTTATTATCCTCCTGAGATGGATTGGCCAATTTTCTACTCTCTCTCAAGAGTAGTTTGTTTTTCCATTAGCCAATCATATTGTCTAGATTTCCAAATAATAACAAATTTTTTCTTTTTTGTTTGTTGGTTCGCTAGAAATGACTATACTAGTCTTTTTTTTTTTCCCGACTATGCGACATAAGAGTTGTCTGCATTGCCCTTCCATTCCCTTAATCTGACTATATGGTATTGACTTCTGATGCAGAGGGAAGTGTGCCGTTTGATCCCATCTTCCACAAGTGACCACAGAAGGGTATGTTTTCTTGTCATCTTCTGATTTTATCAATCATGATGGTATTGTCTTAGAATTGTGCTCCAAATCTTATGGTGGATTTAATTTACCTGTTCAGTTTGTTGTTATGGAGACTTCCAGGAGCAACTAAATTATCTGACAAGTTCTAGTCTATTTATGTTGAGATTCCTTTGAGAAATGTTTGCATAGGTTTATGCTGAAAACTTTTCTGAGCAAGGAATGAGGGACAATTTAACCACTTGCTGAGATATACCCATATATATATTTTTTTCTTATTTCGTAAGGGGTGTATTTTAGGAAGTATAGAACAATTTACAGAGTAGATTTTAACAACTCCATAGTTTGTTATACATGTACATCTATTTTATTAGAATAGCATTATTGCCCTTTTTAATTTAAGATGAGCCAAATTCTTCTTTTTTTTTTCAAGAAAAAACTTCCTTTCAACTTGATTAATCATTCAGATTACTTTTATGAACACCTGCGTATACATATTTGAGTGAGATTAGAAGTTTGTGTTTTGTCCTGCAAGACAGTTCCATTCTTGTTGATCCAATGTGTGTCTACCAGTTTCAGGATTTCATATCATACTTAAAGCAGAGGGATTGTGCCGGAGTTATTAAAATCCCAGCTTCAAAATCCATATGGGCAAGGCTGCTATTCATTCTCCCCCACTCACTTGAAACATGCTCTTTGCTTTCTATCGCACCTGATCCATCAGATTGCCTCATCGCTTTGGTTCTGCCCAAAGAAACAAACTTTGAGTGGATATGATTATTGTCCTTATCATAGGTAACATCATTATAGAGCAAACCCTACTCCTAGTGGACCTGAAGGCATCTTGTTGTATGCACAATGCAAATGTATGTAAATTTGTTATGCTATTTGCTTGAGATGTAGGTTTCTTTCTTGGGAGAAGCAAAAACGTGAAATTTTGGGTTTGTCTATTACTAATTGTATGTTTGTATTATTGTTGGATTGTAAGCAAAAGTACGTTCTCAGGGACGCAAAGGGGTTCTTCCTTTGTAAAAACGTGCTTTGGAATGTGTTTTTCTGTTTGCGGTGATGGCAACCGGAAAAACAAGCACACTAAGCATGTGTTGTTGTTGATGATGATGTAGATCAAATGATACTTGTGCTTTTATTTTTTTTGTTGATGTAGATCAAATAATGCTGATGTGCAGTTTTTCTTTTTACCAGTTTGGTCTACAATCTGCACATTTCTTTCTTTAAAAGTCATTTTCACAAGTTTCAAGGTATATTCTGATACTTCTTACCATTGATCAAAATATTGAATTAGATTACCAACATCTATTGGTTGAAGTGGTAAGGAGCTTAATTTTCGTTAAATAAAAGCTTGGATTTAAGTTTTGCAAATGAAAAAAATAGGTGCTAGGAGAGCTTTGTTGCTAAGATAGGTATTATATATTTACATCAAGGGTGCCAGGTAGACTTTACAAATTTATTATAAACAAGGTGTCATTAAAAACAATACATTTATAAATAAGTGTCAATATGAATAATGTATTACAAATTTAATGCTTAATTGAAAAATTTTATGATTTAATATATATATATATATATATATATATATATATATATATATATATAAAAGTATAATAGCATCTACAAAGTTATGTGGGCAAACAATATAAGATAACTATTTTAAAAATTCGAATTAGAAGAAAAACATGAAATAAGGAATAAGTGAAAACTGACGAGACAATCAAGCCAGAACTTGTATGAATTGAAAATATAAAATGAAAGGGCCCAATGAAGGAAATTGAAAAGATAAAAATTCATTTGGTTTGTATTTTTATTTCCTATTTCATTTTTTATTTTCATTTGTTTTCTGAAATTTTACAAATGAAAAATTGGAAATACTGAAAACAAAAAATTTGTTTCCAGCATTTCCAATTTTTCCTTCGTAAAATTTCAGAAAACATGAAACATAATGAAAACAGAAATAGAAACAATAAATGAAAATATAAACCAAACAGGCCTAAAGTGTTCAAAATTGCTAAAATTCAGCCCATTTATTTTATAAATGTAAGAGCATAAAAGGGTGAGCTAAAATGGAAGCTTTGAGTTTTTTCTTTTTTTGGTCAGAAGTTCCATGCATTAACAGCTCGAAGAAGGATAATACAACCTTAAACTGACCCACTGAAGTAAAATCTAAAATCCAGCATGACAATCTTTATTTTCAAACTCAGCTTCGGAATAGTAATGATGGAAGAATTGAGTTTGAAAATAAAGATTGTCATGCTGGATTTTAGATTTTAGGGTCAGTTCAAGGTGTACTCCCCTTTGAAAAGGTTACACTAGTTATCCTCTACTGTTGATCAGGATCTATTACTTAAAAAAATGAAAAGGTATGTCACCAACCGATAATTTATTGTTTAGAAAAATGAAAGGTATATTGCTGATCATCGATTTATTATTTGAAAAAAAAAAAGAAGGTAAAGATCAACTACGGGAAACCTTGTAAGAGACTAAACTACTAGTAAGTGGTATTTGGTCAAAATAATAATAACATAAAATCCCTGAATAAATTAGTTCAACTGCTGAGAGACGCCATGTTGAGATTGAATTTGTGTTCTCTGCCGTGTTGTAAAGATATAAGTCGGGTTCCCGGTTGCAAGAAGTTGGATATTGAGCTTCGATATACATAAGTCAGATCTAGCCCTGTACTAAAGGGGGTGTATATGAAAAAACGGTCTAAGACCTATTAACGTGGGGAATATAATAGAGTTTGATTTAAGAAAATAGTATAAAAAAAAACTTACAATAAGGATAAATTTAGAATTTGTATATTTTTTTTACAACTAAAATATTAAAATATTTTTTTAATTTTATTATCTAATCCTAAAAGTAAATTTCAAATCAAATCAAAGAAATTCCTTTTTTATTCTCGTAAGATTTTTATTTTTTATTTTGCAGTTCTAAAAATCACATTAAAATAAAACACAATCTTTTTAATTTTGAATGAAACCTTATGATCTCTACATAAGGAAAAATAATTAATATAAGGAATATATATATAAAAGAAAATAGAAAAAATTAAAAATTTTAAAAAAGTATAAAATAAGTAGTGAAAAGATTATAAAGAGATAATACTACAAAATTTATAAAATATTTTGGGAAGGTCAAAATAACAGTTAATAAAATATTTTATGTGAGATTTATATAAACCTCAAGATGACCCCTAGCCAGGAAATTCTGCGGTACCCTCTAGTGAGAGAGGGTTTTGGTACCTTCTTTGATCATTTAATCAATTTCTCTCAATTTTCTTAAATAATCTTAGTATTTTTACAGTTACGGGACAATATTTAATTATTAAAATTTGTATTTTAAATTTTTGAAAAGACTTTTTGATCTTTTATAACCATTATCCTGTATTTTTTATTGTATTCCCTCATTTTTCATATTTTCATTTGCAATACACATGTGTCTCATTTAAAATCTATTTTATGTCTTCGAAATAATTTAGAATAGAGTACATGACTTGTTCCTATGTAGTTTTAGACTTTATGACCCTATTTAATAAAAAAAATAACAAGACGGTACTGAAACCTCTCTGACGGGTGGGTATCAAATTGCAACCCCTATTAGCCTTTGATAATCCATAGTCTAATTGATAAAGCGATGGCGTGGTTTTGTCCAACATGCGATAATAAAAAAATATATTAAAATAATTGAATACTTCACCTTCATATACTAAATTCCTGTACAGGTACATTACAATATATAGTTGGTTATTGTTCTGAAAAATTGATTACTGAATTAGATGGTAATTTATGCCTGATCATAATATTTAGATATTTTTTTCATTACAAAAATATAAATTTTCTATTCAAATAAAGACAAAATAGTTACTTTTCTTTGCATGCAAATAAATATAAAAGGGTAAAATATGTTTTTGGTCCTTGTGAAATTAACGAGTTTTGTTTTTATTAAAACGTCCTTCTAAAATTTTTTTATTTGCAATTAGTCCTTCCCTTTAATTGACGTGTGTCAGGTGTTGACGTGACATGTTTTCTCTCTCTTAGGTGTCAATTAATATATTTCTTGCGGTCTTAAACCGCTAGAAATTTACTTAAACCCCCACAAATCTGGATACAAAAGTTCACCTCCTTCCTCTTCTCCCCTTCCCCTAAAATCACCCACCCACCATTTCCCCCACCCCGACCACCCATAGTAGCCACTACAGCTGACTTTTGATTTTTGTATCCTTCGCATCCTTTCACCGAAGAATAGCCATTGGGATACGCATCAACCACCAACGGTAGTGTTCCTCTCTTTTTTCGCTGCACAGCCACAAGGAGAAGATCTATTCTGCCCATTCGATCTTCCTTTAATTTTTTCACAGGGTCAATGTCTTCCCTGTTACATTTACATTGGAACAGAAATATTGTTCTCATTCCTCAAGTTGTCGGTGCTCACCCAAACTCTAAACAAATTATGATTAAGAAATAATAAAAAGAAGAACTTTTGTGGGGTAGGTTACATACTTACGGGGTGGGAAACAGTGAGTGGGTGATTTTAGGGGAGGGAGGTGAACTTTTATTTCCACAATTGTGGCGGTTAAAGCAATTTTTTGGCGGTTTAAGACCGCCAGAAATATATTAATTGACACATAGGAGAGAGAAAATGTGCCACGTCAGCATATGACACACGCCAATTGAAGGGAGGGACCAATTGCAAACAAAAAAAATTTGGAAGGACGCTTTAATAAAAAAAAATTTATAGGGACTAAAAGCAAAACTCGTTAATTTTACAGGGACCAAAAACATATTTTACCCAATATAAAATTACTTTATGTTAAACTTTTTCACTCCATTTTTCTCATTTTCTTTCCTCTATTTTTTTTTCAGTGCAACAGGTTTTTACGCGTTTGAAGCAAAATTTTAAACAGACATGATTATAACTTATAAGCATGTCCAAAACAAGAAAATTATGTAATATTTTCATTTGAAAAAAAAATGAACTGGATTGGATTAGCTTCATTGTCATTATTGCATGTCCCAGCCCAATCCTTTGGTTTCCTTAAAAAAAATGACACAAGGCTTTGCATTCAGTAGTTGTTATATGAATTACATGAAAAATAAGCTTTGGAAAATTAGAAGCTGCAGCCGCAACAGAGGTAGAAAAAAGAGAGCATAAGGACTAACATAATGGTCTTAAACCCCAACATGATCTTAAAAATCACATTGTACATGAATGGAAGGGGCAAATAAAGCCTCTTCCACTTCTATGTGTTTGGATTAGTGTTTGCAAACTTGAGTTTGAATGAACGTGAATTTAGTAAACATGATTTATGATAAACTTGAGTATGAGTAAACATGATTTCATGTTTGAATATTTTGCTGCAAACGTGAGTTTAAGAAAGTAAATATTGAGGAAACTCAAGTTTCACACGCAGAAGCTACAAAAACCTGCGTTTTGTAAACTCAAGTTTCAGAACTCAAACGTGCGTTTTGATAAGTGGAGCCAAACAACATGAAAAATATGAAACTTGAGTTTACTGTTAGGGACGTGAGTTTGGGATTGAGAAACGTCAATCCAAACAAGCTCTTAGATGCCCATTTCCCTGCCTCTACCCTCTTTCTATAATCTATGTGGTTCGTCTCCCTCTTTGGCCTTGTGGGTTTTCCTTGGAGCCTCACATACAAATGGGTTCAGTTATATTGAGGAGGAAAGAAAGGTCAATTAAGGGTTGGAGAATCTTTATGCGGTTGATTCTTAGATCAATATTGCATTCTAATTCTATGAACTATAAGCAAAATATGTCATACAAAATCAAAGACCAAAGAATATGTTGAAAATGAGAGAATATATTGTAGTACTAAGGAATGAGTAAGGTTTATGAGTGAGAAGATTTAAGTTGGTGCATAGGCGTGTGATGTGAACTTACATAGTCAACTAGCAATTTCATGTATGGAATATTGGAATCTACCGAAAGCTCAACCATATACACCTTTAGCACTCGGTTTAGTTATTCTATGCATCCGAATTACATAAAGTCTATGATTCCTTTACTCGGAGCGATTGATTTCCTAATACAGCATAACGTTTTTTTAACATACTGTTTTTACTTTGGTAAAAAGAGATGAGGCAATAGAATAAAATGATATTAAATTTCAAGGTTAAATATGTTTTTAGTAATTAAAAATATAGTGAGATTTGATTTTGATCTCTGGTTTATCTTTTTGTTGATTTTGGTCTTCATGTTTTAAAACCACATGCATATTTAGTTCTCATTGTTAAATATATACCGTTAAGTCAAGTTTGCAACTCCACCGTGACTTTTTTAGGTTAAAATTTACAAGAAATTTCTTGCATTGTTTTCTCTACAAAAATCATTTTTAAAGAAATTTTTCAAGTAAACCCATTTTTTCTGTCTAAAAGTTTTTGTAAAATTTCTCTACTTTGTTGTAAAAAAATTTATAGAAAATTTCCCTCAATTTTAAAAGCTAAACAAAATATCTTATGAATTTTGAAAACCACACTAAGTTTCAAGGGATAACCCATAGAAGAAATCTATAGAAAATTATCATGTCATTATTTAATGGAATATAACTAATGATGAGGATTAAAATGTGATTTTAAAAAATAGAGGATCAAAATTAATGAAAATATAAATGAGACCAAAACTATATTCTACTATATTTCCAAGTATTAAAAACATATTTAACTCTAAATTTTATTTGAATTATTTAAAATTAGATGAAATTAAAAGATGGAATGCATTGATTTTATTCCATTTAATATTTTGTCTATTCTTTCTAATTTAACATGATAATGTTATTTTACTGCACTCAATTAGACAAAAGAAAAAATTAGGGGTGGTGGGAGAGGCGAGGAGAAGAGCGAGTAGCTAACCATCATGTCCAGGGACTTTGCCATCCCCCCACTCACTCTTCCAATATATATCCAATATTTGTCCAAAAAAACATATTATATATATAAATATACACATTCATACTATTAAATATAACATGTAATAAAAAATAATAATTGAGATAAAAGAAATGTGATTCATTTAATCTTTATTATTTAACTTTTATCTAATATTTATTATCAAAAAGTTTTAGCCCCTTTAAATGTTTTTTATCATAAAAAAATATTTATTAATTTTATAACATAAATGAGTATAATTTAGATAAAATATATGACACATTTAATTTTTATTTAACATTTATGAAAATGTTAACGAGTGTCTTTAGGGTACTGATTAAGCATTCATATACAAACAATTTTTATTGAGATGTGAAACATTTAATGTTATAATGCAATCAATATCGTAATTTATAATAAACAATCAACTTTTCTAATTTGTGCAATGTTGCACAGTGTAATAAATCAAAATGGAAAGATTTTATTGGAAAATATAACATTTCATATTATCAATGCATTGAATGTTGTTATAGTTGTAAATTCCAATAATTTTTTTCTACTTTTGATTTATTAATCTGTACAATATTGCACAGGTTAAAAAATCAATAAAAAATTATATATATATATATTTTAACTAATACTCTTAGAGCACTTGTTAGTAGAACCTTTAGTAATTTTATATTTCGGCCCCCCTTTTAAGTGAACCCTGGATCCGTCCCTAATCATGTCATGATGTAGGCAACTCACTACCTGCAAACCCTTCCAAAGGCTCATATTTTATTGCACTCAATTAGACAAAAAAAAAATTAGGGGTGGTGGGAGAGGCGAGGAGAAGAGCGAGTCGCTAACTATCATGTCATGATGTAGGCAACTCACTACCTACAAACCCTCCCAAAGGCTCATCGTGGATGATGACAATTTTTATTGAGATGTGAAACATTTAATGTTATAATGCAATCAATATCGTAATTTATAATAAACAATCGACTTTTCTAATTTGTGCAATGTTGCACAGTGTAATAAATCAAAATGGAAAGATTTTATTGGAGAATATAACATTTCATATTATCAATGCATTGAATGTTGTTATAGTTGTAAATTCCAATAAATTTTTTCTACTTTTGATTTATTAATCCGTACAACATTGCACATGTTAAAAAACTCAATAAAAAAATTATATATATTTATTTTTTAACTAATACTCTTAGAGCACTTGTTAGTAGAACTTATAGTAATTTCATATTTCGGCCCCCCTTTAAGTGAACCCTGGATTCGTTCCTAATCATGTCATGATGTAGATAACTCACTACCTGCAAACCCTTCCAAAGGCTCATATTTTATTGCACTCAATTAGACAAAAAAAGAAAATTAGGGGTGGTGGGAGAGGCGAGGAGAAGAGCGAGTCGCTAACCATCATGTCATGATGTAGGCAACTCACTACCTGCAAACCCTCCCAAAGGCTCATCGTGGATGATGACACGTGTGAGGCATCAATGTTTCTTTTTTAAACCTCGCGGGGGAAACATCGGCAAAAGACCCTCACTAGTTATCCTCTTCAAGGAGGAGGGTTTAGGGTTTGAAAAAACACATGTATCAACCGACCTCACACCCCTACTAATGGATTGCGTATTCAAACCATTTATAAACCTCTAAAAGCGGATCTCATTGTCCAATGTGGGACTCGTAAAATGTCATCAGATGACAGGCAAATATAACGGGGGATTGTAGGTTCGAAACCACTGTCTGTGCAGTGATGGTGAGACTCTGGATTATATAATATATTATTATATTTTTCATTTTTCTTCAAGGGTTAGGAAACCAAATTATAAGGCTCCTTCCTTTCAACAGTCATGATGGTTTGATTGATTATAATGCTTATGATGTTGATATATACCTTTAAAGCCTTGAAAAGTGCTTTTGTTGCCAAGACACCAAAGAAATATGTTTTGACTTATACTTTTTATTTTACTTAATCAAAACTATAAATCAACCTGCCAAAGGTACTTGGTTCCTAGAATTTATTTGCTTTTGTGTTTGTTTAGGAGGAAGTACTTTTTTATTTGAAGTCCACATATTTTCTCAAATTGATGCAGGTAAGTATTGTGGGTGTTGTGTACTCACTGATGATCATTTTCGCATTGAAGCTGATAACTTTAAGTCACTTCCACCACCTTGTTTTTAGCCTAACAGAGTTGTTGAATTCACCTTTGTTTCTCTCTTCTCCTAATTTGCCTCTTCTTGCGCTAAATGAATGTAATCTCAAGAGGTTTAGAGTTAGAGTTACCTTTGTTCTATTTCTCTTCCCCTGCATTAGTAGTACCTCCTTTGGACTCTTCCTCAATCTTCACTGTGCCTTTTTCATTTCCCTCACCCTCATTTGGCTTGCTACGCTCTGCATTTGAGTCTTCTCCACTACCTTCAACACCATAAAGTGAAAATACACTGATGATTATGGTATTCCTTTCCTTTCCTTTCCTTTCCTCTCCTCTGCCTCTAAACTAAACTATTCCGCATAGTAACACACACACAACAGTCTTTCTCACCAACTTTTTAACCCCCTCATACATAAATTAAACAAAAACAATCATCACACGATATCTCTTAATAATTGATCCAATTCAACCTTAATTTGTTTTTTTCAGGTGGCTGAGATAGGTGAAGAGACAGTGGGAATGATAAGGGGTTGCATCAAAACGGTTACATGCGGAAAGAAGCACTATAGACATGGAAAAAACACCACCTCTAACAATGGTTTGGTTTTTTTCAAGTCTATTCACTCTACCAGGTTCTTTTCAAGTCCTCCATCCAAAGAGCATTGGTTTGGTTTTTGTCCCCTCAAGATTCACATCCTATTTCACCCGTGTCAAGTGCACCAATGTCTCACTCTTCTTTTACAATAGGGGAAAAACATTCTAAACTTTTTCACTTTAGGGAAGACCATATCTCTTATAGTTGAAATTCCATCTAATAAATCTATGAGGCAGTTTTTAGAAGCACAACATCATACCTGTGTTGGATGCCATAAGCATTTTGATGATGGAAAAACTTTGATTTGGGATTTTGTACAGACATTCGGATGGGGGAAGCCTCGACTTTGTGAATACACTAGTCAACTATTCTGCTCTTCTTTCCATACAAATGAGACTGCAGTCTTGCCAGCAAGGGTTTTACTCCTTATCCTGTTTCTCAGCTGGCAAAGTCATATCTGGATTTTATACATGAACAGCTAATTTTAACACTAACACTTGCCTATTATTTTCACCTGATAATCTTTCATATGTATGTTATGCCCAAAGTTTCTATGTATAAGTTTACTAGAAAGAGCTGTTGTTTCTCTCTCTTCTCTTTGTTAGGTACTTAGGTGCAAAAAGCAAGAGTTTGCTATCTTTTATTTCTGTAGTGTGGATATAAACTGAACCACTTAAACAAGGTTAAAGTAGGGATCCACTTCAAATTTTGAATCTCAAATATTTTTCCCTTAATTCCTTTCTGGATTTTGCTAGCTAGATCAAGATATAGGGGTTGTTTGCCTCATCCTATTTTAACACTTTAGAATTAGTTAGCTGAATTTTTAATAAGACAAACTAACTTTATATCTGATAGGGAGGCGTGGGGTTCTTGCACCCGACCACCAACCACAGTGCCTACTTAATAGGCTTAGCTGTAGAATTTTATGCAAGCTATGGACCATCATCACTCACAGGTACATTAATTCTAGCATTATAAACCCCAAAATATTTAGTACATTATATAATATATTGCTTAATTGTCCATATATATCTACAATAATATTCTCTGCTGTCACAATATATCATTATAATCAAAGTTATTATAACCACTTTTTGTTTCCTGATCTGTTATATGATGACTGATTTTTTTTTCTAGAATATATTTTCTTTTACAATTTCTGCAATTATAGTTATTATCTTCAGTCTTTACTTCACCTGCAATGCTTCTCTCCTTGGCCATGCAAGGAATCTTTCCAGGCTTCAAGGACACAACAATTCCTTTGTTTGTCATTGGTAGGTTGAATTGAAATGAAGCCACTCTAATTAGAGACATTGTGAATTTCTTTCGGTTTCAATTGCAAAATCCTACTTTGAAATTTTTCTCTCTCTCCCAAAGTGAATGCATTGGATCCATTGATATAATTTCAGTTATTTATCTATTTTGTATCTTTTGTTTGTTCGGGATTTTTGGTATTCTAGATAACATTGTTTGACTTCATTTTTGGACAGAAGCAAGGTGATTTAAAGCTCTGAGTCTGAACTTTGGAATCTGAGAGGGCATTCCAACGTATTGTCATTGTGCAGAAGACAATAGGGAACGTGAGTGAATCGAAGCTCGCACATTAGAAAAAAATAATGTTTTAAAAACAGGACCGGTAACCGGTGAAGACACCGGTTCACGGTTCAATGGTTCAACTTTTTTAGTATTATATAATATTTAATTAATAAAGTAACAAAATTATAAGAAATTGAGATATATAAAGTTGTAAATCAGTATAAATGACCTTATTATAAGGGGAAAAATTAATAATGATTAGTAAAATAATAGATATCTATGTGTAATCCTTAAATATATGTCTTTATTTATCTTAAAAATATTTAGATTAAATTAAAAAATCAAAAAATAAAAAAAATTGATTTTTTTTACTAGGATTGGTTCAACCGGTTTTCTAGTACCAGTTTTATACTGGTTTTCACTGGTTCTTGACCGGTTCGACCGATTCTTGACCGGTTCTGAGCTCCTCCGATTTTTTGGGTTGAACGGATTGGTTACCAGGCCGGTTCCCGGTCGGACCGGTCGAACCGGCCGGTCCGGTCCGGTTTTAACAACAATGAGAAAAATTATAAATTTGTTTCTTGGGATTTGATTTTATTCTGTTTAACAACTTGTAAATGTTTATATATTTGTCATTTCATTTTGGGGCTTTGCATGACCGTCAAACTAATTATTTACTATAAGTAACTGTTGGCTGTTATGTAACCATGCTTGCAATGGCAACAACTCATTAAATTATGGAAATGAAAATAAAATGGATACCTTTACTATACCACACGTGGTACATTAAATAAATTTGCCTTCCCTTACATATTTGTAGTTCTCTTTTTATCAGTGTTTAAAAAAATAATAAAATTGGGACATTTGGGAGTGACCTTACGTGCAGGTGTATGTTCATATATTCAAAAGGTATCAATCAAATTGTGGAGGTCAAAGTTGCCGTGAATTTCTCTATTTTTGTGGCGGTCTTTGGCGCCCAGTAATCAATATATCATTTTCCAGCCAGCGGTCCACACCAGCATTCAATTGAAAACGCTACAAAACAAATTTTGGCACATGTAACGTATGCGCCTCATATGATATGACTACCAAAATTGTGTTTTGTGGTGGTTAAAGACCGCCAGAATTAAAAAATAAACCTCCACTAAATTACTTTTTTTTTTGTAGTGATGTATGTTTCCTAAGAATTGAATCTTCCTGTTATTAGTAAGTAACTAATTACTAAACATAAAACACATCCTCCTATAATTAAGTGTGAACTTATCATGTGCTGGTGTCTATTGATCTACAAAAAATATTGTCACGAAGACTGTTAGACATGGAGTTTGTGAGTTCGGACCAAGCCTTTGTAGGAGCAACAATTCAAGAATATATGGCAGCATTATTGTTACGTACTGGGCCAAGAGGCCCATAACCCGTAAGAATCCCACCCATTTGGAGCAAGTCGGCTCGGACCTACTTGCATGTCGGCTCTGCCCCTAGCATACCGGACCTCATCATATGGTTGTCTCAAAAGGAGCACCAGAACCTCCCCTGTATCTCACCCCATAGGATCATACCCTATGGACTAGGGCCGACGGCCCAAATCCCAAGATATTCTTCTATAAATACTGTAGACGTCAGATGTTAGGTACGCATGAATTACACATTGATTGCCCCATCTCGGACCCACACTGACTTGAGCGTCGGAGTGCCTTTGCAGGTACCCCCCCCACTGTCGGCGTGACCCAAGGTTCAAGATTCAAACCATATCCAGATCCGTATTCGACATCCAAATCTTGATCCGCGTTCGAGATACCTTTCCGGATCCGGGTTCGACATTCATACATGAACATTTGGCGCTAGAAGGAGGGGCTCCCCTTGTTATGTAGCATCATGACAGTCAGCACTCGCTTGCGGTCAAGAAGGGCTAGGCCAAAACCATCCCCAGACGGTTGGGTCGACGACCTTGGTCAGAACGATGAAGCATTTGAAGAAATTGGTACTTCATACCCCGCACCACAGGGAAACCAAGCTCCCCCACAACCTACTGACCCCCAAGATGAAATCATCTGTCAACTGGAGGCACACCTTAGGGAACTCGAAGAGAGAAACCCAAGGCCACCCGCCATTCCTCCACCACAAGTACCACCTGCAGTAGTCAGTTTGAGGAACGACTCCGCCAACTGGAACGTAGCATCAGTCAACCACAGCCTCAACCGACCACCAACTCTCATCCAAACACAAGCCACCATAATCAAATCTACCAAGAAGTCACCCAACCTGAAAACAGACCCCCACTGTGTCTACCCGTCCCTTTTAGACATCCGTTCTCGGACCACCTTGTTAGAGTCGAGATACCCAAGCCTTTCCACAACGCCTTGCCCATTGAGCCGTTTAGTGGCATCTCAGACCCGGTGAAGCACATTGACACTTTATGCAACGAAATGTTATTCGCTAGGGCCCCAGAAGCTGCCATTTGCAGATCTTTCCCTCACACCCTGAAAGGAGAAGCCCTTGCTTGGTTTAAAACCCTTCCACCCCAGTCCATTGACCGTTGGGAAGATCTACAATCAGCATTCATTGGTTGATTTACCATCTCCATAAAATTCCCCAGGGATCAATTCACCTTGGCAAAGGTTAAGCAGAATTGAGATGAACCTCTGAGAGTGTTTCCGGAACGTTTTTACAAGGAATGCGCCCTGATACTCGACCTCGCAGAGAACGTGCGGCTAGTGTGCGCAGTCTCGGCTTTAAGTCCGGGATCTCCTATGGCTGTATCACTGTCTGAAGAACCCGTACGCACCATGGAGCAATTCAGACAACGGTCCCATATGTTTGTAGGAAGAGAAATACACCTGTTAGCGCAACAGGGTAGGCATCCAGAGACAGGATCGAGATGCATTCTTGCATGATAAACACTGTCACAAAGACAAGCATAACCGACATCAGGATTCTTCTCGGCTCAAGGGCCGATATAACAATTCCCATCCACTCAATACTGCCCCTAGTAAAATCCTAAGGAAGTTATGCACACTGAATTGGCCAATGCACGAAAACCCCTCCCCCTCAAGGCAGCCGCACAGAAGGACAAGACGAAGTTCTGCGCCTTTCATGAAGGGTATGGCCACACCACAGATGAATGCATCCAGCTGAGAGACCTCATTGAAGAGTTTATTCGGGATGGAAGACTAGCAAAGTATGTGCACAGGGGGCGCAACCAGGGTGGTTACAAATGCCCAGATAATAGGAAGAGATCCTCGAGCCCAGGAGGAGATGGAGGAACGAAGCGAAGAAAATCTAAGTCCCCACCAAGAGAGGAAAACAAAAAAAGAAACCACAAATCCCGGTCCCAACAACTGAGATTCTCAGGTCGTGACACCAAGAGTCAGAATTAACATGATTTCTGGAGGTTTTGCAGGTGGATGACTCTCCAACAACTCTAGGAAGAGGCATCTGAGAGAGGTGTATGTCGTGGAAAGATCAGGGGAAACCTCCAGGTCAAACCGAGTTCCCAACCCGGTCATCTCCTTTTCTGATGAAGATTTTCCTGGTTGCATAGACGCACATGACGACCCCTTTGTCATAAGGGCGTTAATTGGAGATGGAGACGTAGGCCACATTTTTGTAGATCAAGGAAGCTCAGCCGACATCTTATTCCACAGAACTTACGAGAATTTGCTACTGCCACCAGAGTCCCGGTTGCCCTACGATGAAGACTTGGTTGGATTCACGGGGGAGAGAATTCAACCTAAAGGGTATCTTCAAACAACCCTCAGAGTCGGCTCAGAAGCCGATAGTAAAGTTGTCAATGCAAAGTTCCTTGTAGTGGGTTGCCCCAACCTTTACAATGCAATCCTCGGGCGACCCTTACTAAATGCATTGGGAGATATAATTTCTACCAAGCACTTGATGATGAAGTTCCCCAGCCGTGATGGGAGGGTCATTTCAATTGCAGGAGACAGAAAAGAAGCAAAGAAGTGTTACAATGCTACACTCCAACGCGTGGTGCAACCAAACTCTGAAAGAAAAACCTCGGGCTGGGGTGAAGTTTGTCTTGTGGATCTCGACCCTCGAACCAAGCTTCAGGAGAAGCAACGAGACCGCACGAACCCGTTGGAAAGACCCGACTTTTGCAGATCGGTGATAGTACTGAGAAAACTACCAAGATCGGGTCCGACATGCCTCCTAATATGGAAAAAAGATTGAAGTCACTGCTTCTGGCCAACACAGACCTTTTCGCATGGATATTGTACGACATACCAGGTATAGATCCTAACTTTTGCTGCCACAAATTATCAATTAACCCGGGTGCCAAACTTGTGTCTCAAAAGAAAAGGAAGATAAGCCCTGAAAGACGGGAGGCAGCCCGAGTTCAAGTAGAGGAGTTACTTAAAGCCGACTCATTCGGGAGGGCAAGTACGTCACTTGGCTGTCCAATGTCGTCCTGGTAAAGAAATCAAATGCGAAGTGGCGTATGTGCGTTGACTACACATATTTGAACAAGGCATGCCCAAAAGATCCTTTCCCACTCCCCAACATTGACCAGTTGGTGCACAATTCTTCGGGATACCAATGGCTTTCATTCATGGAAGCTTACTCTGGCTACAACCAGATCCCTATGAACAAAGATGACGAAGAGAAAACAATTTTCATCACGAACAAAGGCATTTATTGTTACACTATGATGCCATTTAGCCTGAAGAACGCTGGCGCAACCTACCACCGTATGATGATGAAGATTTTTGAAGACATCATGGGTAAGTCGGTCGAAGTATACATTGATGACATCATAGCAAATCCCCAAAATCAGGTGATCATGTTGCCGACATGGAGGATATTTTCAGCAGACTTAGAAAGCATAACATGAGACTAAACCCGGTAAAATGCACATTTGGGGTCCCATTTGGACATTTTCTAGGTTTCCTGTTGACTAGCAGGGGAGTTAAGACGAATCTTGAGAAATGCAAGGCGGTGCTAGAAATGAAGAGCCCGAAAACATTCAAAGAAATTCAACAGCTTAACGGACGCATCACAGCGCTCAGCCGATTTATACCCAACTCGGCCTTGAAATCCATCCCTTTCTTCCAACTTCTTCGCAAAGGGAAAGCTTTCGAGTGGACCCCGGATTGTGAAAAGGCTTTCCAGGCACTCAAGGAAGCCTTGGCCAACCCACCAATTTTGGCAAAGCCTACTCCTGAAGTACCTTTGTTTCTGTACATCTCGGTCACAGATAAGGCTGTAGCCTCAGCCCTTATCAGAGAAGAAGGAAAAACTCAGCAGCCCATTTACTTTGTTAGCAAGACACTGCAAGGCCCAGAACTTCGATATCAAAGATTGGAGAAAGCTGCACTGGCCATTTTAATTACGGCTAGAAGACTGAGACACTACTTTCAATCTCACAAGGTCAGAGTCAGAACCGACCTCCCCATAAGAACGATCATGCACAAGCCCGACTTGTCAGGGCGGATGACGACATGGGCCATTGAACTATCCAAATTTGACCTGTAGTTTGAAATTCGCACAACCATTAAGAGCCAGTTCCTTTTTGACTTTGTGGCCGAGCTTACCCCAGGGGCAGAGGAGGAAAACCCGGAGGATTGGGTCATCTACGTTGATAGATCTTCCAACAAAAAAGGGGGCTGGAGCAGGCATAGTTTTGGAAGGACCAAGGGGAGTTTGTATTGAAAAATCCCTCAAGTTCGAGTTCCAGACTTCGAATAATCAGGCAGAATACGAAGCTTGCATAGTTGGGTTGTTGATGGCCAAGGATGTGGGGGCAAGGAGAGTTACCCTGTGTAGTGACTCACAGCTCATAGTGTCCCAAGTCAAGGGTGAATACCAAGCGAAAGATCCATAACTTCAGAGATACCTGGAAAAGGTGCGCTAAACCTTAGACAGCTTTTCGGAAGTAACATTCCAGCACGTCCCCAGAACCGATATCCTCTCTCGGCTAGCTAGCACGAAGAAGATAGGAAATAACAAGTCGGTCCTACGGGAAGTCATCTCAAATCCGACAATCTCAAACACTTCGGTCCGGGCCATTGAATCCCCAAATTTATGGATCACCCCTATCAAGAGTTACATCTTACGAGGAGAACTCCCTAAAGATCACAAAGAAGCAAGAAGGATCAAACAGATGGCATCTCGGTTCACCGTCATCAACGATCAACTATATAAGAAAGGGTTTTCTTCCCCCTTACTTAAATGTATTTCTGGTGAGCAGAAGGAATTCATCCTGGTCGAGTTACACGAAGGAAGTTGTGGAGGACACTAGGGAGGTAGATCTTTGGCCAGAAAGGCGCTTAAGGCAGGATACTACTGTTCCACACTCCTTTAGTAAGCTTTAGATTATGTCAAGCGTTGTGACGCATGCCAAAAACATGACATTCTGCATCATGCCCCATCCATTGAGTTATCTACAATGTCGGTTCCCTGGCCTTTTCATCAATAGGGCATAGATATATTGGGCCCTTTCTCACCAGCCCCGGGCCAAGTTAAATTCTTGGTGGTAGCAATAGACTACTTTACCAAGTGGATAGAAGCTGAACCCTTGGCAGCCATCACCTCGACTAGAGTTCAGAAGTTCTTCTACAAAAACATCATCTCGAGGTTCGGGATCCCCAAGAAGGTCATTACAGACAATGGAACCCAGTTCATGGACAAGGGTTTCCAAAACCTATTAGTCGGTTTACAGATCAAGCAACGTTTCACGTCAGTTGAAGACCCCCAAACTAACGGGCAAGCTGAAGCTGCAAATAAAATCATCTTAAGGGCTCTGAGACGAAGCTTGGAAGAAGCAAAGGGGAATTTGGCTGAACAGCTGGACCATGTGTTCTGGGCATACCGAACCACCCCTCACTCTTCCACCGAAGAAACACCTTTCAAACTCACCTATGGGACTGAAGCTATGATCCTTCTGGAGATTGGGGAACCAATTTGGAGAGTGACAAGTTTTAATGAAGCAGGCAATGGCAAGGTAATTCGTGAGGAACTCGACTTCGTTGATGAAACCAGGGCCATCGCTCACATTCGAGACGTTATGCTGAAAGAACAGCTGGCACTCCGCCATGCTACTAGAGTACTAAAGAGAGACTTCCAAGTCGGCGATTTGGTGCTCAGGAAAGCCGACATTGGTGGAAAAAACTCATCCCAGGGAAAGCTGGCACAAAACTGGGAAGGTCCCTACCGCATAGTTGAAGCATACAAGCTGGAAACCTTAGGCAGAGAACCCATTCATAGGTTCTGGAATGTTTGTAATTTGAGATTGTACTATTCATGAAGAGAATGAATGAATGAAAGCCCAGTTCCTCGTCCAAAACTTGTATTATTTATTCTTTTTAGAAAGCGTAGAAAAACATACGCAAAGAGCATCCTGACTTATTTAATAAAAACCAGATGTGAAGAGCATCTCGGTCCCTAGGATACCCGGTTGTGAAGAGCATGCCAGTCTTTACTATATTTTAGAATGAGACCCGGATGCGAAAAGCATCCCGACCCTCCCAAAACCTAATGCGAAGAGCATCTCGGTTCTTAAAATCCCAGGGTGCGAAGAACATACCGGTTCTCAAACATTTCCAAAAGGATTTGAACGCGTGGTTTCAATTACCCCCAAAACTAAAACGTGCGAATAAAAAGAATCCGAAATTGACCCAAGTCGGTCTAACAACGACAAATACTTAATCAAGAAAAAGAATCATTCTTACAAGAGGAATTCGAACGCTCATCACAGAGATTAATTGTCATTACAAACTTAGAAAAGAAATAAAGGAAAAAAGATCCTAGAACTAGTCTTCTTTTTCAACAAAAGGACCGACATTAGCACCGGTTGCCACAGCTACATATATCTTCCTTTCATAATCTATTTTACAAATCCAGCCCTCGAAAACTTTGAAGTCAGCAGAAGCACCCGCAACACTCAGACCGGGGTTTAGGAGCTGAAGTTGTGCAAGCGCATTGGTGAAAGATTCAGGGCTAACTTTCTCAGCCTTGGCAATTAGCTCCGACTTCTCCTTCTTCCACTTGGGTTGCGCCTTCTGCACGTTTTGCCTCACAATGTCGGCCAAGACCGTTTTATCCATGCCGGTTGAGGGAGGTTGATTCTTCAAAGCTTCATGCTCCTCTTTCAACTTTGTCAGGGCAACATAAGTGGAAGTGTATTTCGACTTGTAGTTACTATACAAGCCTCGATACTTAGTCTTTTCCTTAGTCATATCCTCTAGAGCCGAGTTGGCCTTAGCCAAATATTCCACCACCTTATTGTTGAGTCTCAAAATCAATTTAAGTATTCAAATCGGATTCAAGACTCTCATATCCTAAGTTTTAATGAACAACAAATTTGATTTAAAAAGAGATGATTTATTATGAGAACAGTATCACTTGAAGGTATTTTGCCTTATTGTTTCAGCAAGCACTTTATAGAAGAAGCCTCAAGTTGAACCTATTGATGTAAGGAAACCTTCTAAAGTGTCAAGACCTGCTGAATCCATTTCTACCTTCTGAGGTGTTACAGAATTATTTAGAGAAGAATTGCTGAAGACCTCGTTTTAGCTGTTGACTGAAGCCTGCAAGTTGTATGCTCAAGTCATCACACATCCTTAACGTCTGAAGCAAGTTTCCTTAACGTCTGAAGAAAGTTTGATTCATTTAAGGAATGATTTCAAAGTTCGTTCGTGCTGTCAAAGTCGTATTACCTTAAATGGAATCTGCTGAATGCGTCACAGCAGTATTGCAGATTGCAACACCTGCAAATCTCAAAAGTCAGAAGCTATCAGAAGATTGTTTCACAACGTCTTAAACCGCATTAAATGCTATCTCATAACGGTAGATGAAGCTCTTTTCAACGGATTCATTTCAAGTCTCTATAAATAGTTTCATGAAAGACTTTGAAGTGGGGAAGTCCTGGGGGAAATGCTGGTGAACCCATGGCGAAACCCAAATGAGAGTCGGCAAAAGCCCAATAAGAATATTTGTCAAGCCAACCCTTTGAAGAAACAATTCCTGCTAACCAAAATACAGAGAAGAACTTCAGTTTTATATCTATACTCTTGTATCTCTATTTTTCCTTGTACTAAGAATTTCTCATTCATTGTATCCTGAGTTATACTCAGTAATTTCTTTGTACAAGTTACCCAAAAATTTAAGTTTCTCAGAAGCTTAAACAAACCTTCATTGTAAACACTGTTAAGTTTCTGAGATCCTGGAGAGGCTTGGAGGAATAAAGAATACTTGGTTTAGCCTGGAGAGGTTGTGTCCAAAGAATACTTAGTTTAGCCTGAAGAGGTTGTGTCCAAAGAATACTTGTTTAGCCTGGAGTGGCTGTTTCCAAAGAATACTTGTTTAGCCTGGAGAGGCTATGTCCAAAAAATACTTGGTTTAGCCTGAAGAGACTGGGTTCAAACAATACTTGTAATCTTGCGGAATTAGTGGAAAATCCAGTGGTGTGTTTGCCCTGGGACTGGACGTAGCTCATTGTGTTGGTGGGTGAACCAGGATAAATTTATGTGGCTTAGTTCTCTCTACCCTTAACTCTTTATATTCTGTTTTTAACTAACCAAGGAGGGTTAAGAAAAGTGATTTTATTAATCTGCACTGCAATACAAACTCTTTATCACGCAAAAACATTTCAAAATTTTTTTTACTCAACCTTCTGAGTTGCATTAGCAAGTTGCTGAACCTCCAGTTTCGGAAGGTTGCTTAAATATTTTCAAACTCAGTTTTGCTTGTTAAAAGGTTTTTAGAAAAATCTATAAAGATTTTAAAACACTATTCAACCCCCTTCTAGTGTTTCATATGGTTCTAACAGTTGGTATCAGAGCTCGACCTCGAGTTGAGCATCTAACAAATGCTGAGGGAAGAAGATCCAAATGGAAACCTTAACAAGCTATGAATAGAATTTTTGAAGCTGATCATCAAATGCAACAAAGGCTAATTGGAACAATGTTGAGTCTCAACAAATGCAAATCCAAGAGTATCCCTGCTAGTAACATCGTTTAATATTATAGCACAAATATCCATGTCTATTTGAATATGTGTGAAAATTTGTATGCATATATATTCATTCTGAGATGCATGAACTTTCTGATGAATGCGTGTCTGCTGAAATCTATGTATCTGCTGAAAACACATACTTTTTGAATTTGGCACTTTATGACGTGGCACTCCGAGACGGTTGGCTTTTCACTTACTCTCTGAATCTGCACGATTGCACATCTCCCCAAGTCTACGCAGCCAGTCTCTATCATCATTAGTGCTACCTGAGACTATACTTATACTACAGCAGAAGCTAGTCTCAAGTCACTCCCTCTTTGCTCTCTCTCTTGCTGTGAAATCTATCTGCCTTTGAACTTCCAAGAAAACCTAATTTCTCTCAAGCTTATTTATGCTCTTTAATGGCTTCTAAGAAGAACGTAAGTGCTGCCTCCAAAGCTGGTGGAAAAATCGTTCCATCAAGGTGTGTGAACTTTAAGAACCTTGCTGAGAACGGGTTCGATGTCTCTGATCACTTCAAGTGTGTTGGATAGATTCCATTCTTCGACGCTATTGACTGTGGCTGGCATGAAGCCAGTGTGTATGATTTTTGAAGAACGGTCAGAGAAATAGACAGTAACAGAAGAGTGGCTCTGAAGGTTACCGTGTTGGGGCATGGGATTACCGTTAATAACACTATTTTGGAAGAAGTGTTAGGGGTGAAGGCTGAAGGAGCTATATATGTACTTGACTGGGAAGCCAAGAATGGTGGAGTTGGGAAGTTCAACCAAATGTTGTATGGTGCTGCAGATCCCTCAAATCCTAAAGGGACTACCATGTTGAACTTTCCTAGGGTTTTGTTTGTTGTGCTGGGTTGCTGTGTTATTCCCAAAGGAGGTGGGAAGGATCACGTCTCTGAGCTGGAGAGGTTCTGTGTGATTCATCTTCTCCAGAAAAAGAAGATCAATCTACCATGGGTCATTCTATATGGAATGACAAGAAGGGCGAGAGACTCGGCAGCAAATCTGCCCCACAATACCTTGATTATGAAAATCTTGATGCATCATAAGGTACCTGTGGAACCCCTGTTCAACCATAAACCCCCTAGTGTCTTCAACGCAACTACTTTGAAGCAAATGGGTCTCCTAAAGAAACCTGCTGAAGGTGAGAATGAGCTTAGGAAAAAGGCTCAAGTTGCTGCCTTCCAGAAAGAGATGTTGCAAATTCTGGAAGAGGAATTACAGGGTGATGTCCACAAAGATGAGTTCAAATCTGCTGAGGTCACTCCTGAGAAGAAGAAGAAGGTGAAGAGGCAAAGAACAAAGGTATCTCAGAAAATTCTCTCTCCTGCTGATCTGGAAATGGTGAGAGTGGAAGTTCATCTGAACCACTCACAATAAACCTCTTGCTGCTCTACATCCAGACCCTGAGATCTAGAAGGTAGTAGAAACTGTTGCTGCCATTGAGGAAGAGGAATAAAGGAGAAGAAAGGAGCAAGAAGAAAATGATAGGGCCTTAGCTGAAGCTGCTCAGAAGGCCATGCTAGAAGATGAGAAGTTTGAAAGAAGAACCGAAAGCAAAAGGAAGAGACCTTCCAAGGCAACCAGATCTAAAAAGAAGAGGTTTCTCTTTCTAGCTCAAGAACCTGCTCCTGCTCCTGTACCAATGATCACTAGGAGCAAAACTATCCCAAAGAATGATGAAGGGATTGTTCATGAAGCTCTTAAGCAGGATAAACCAAAATATGTTTTGGACTTGAAGAGAGAAAGAATCGTGAAAAGAAAGGTAAAGGAACCCTTGCCTTTTGTTCTGCCTGATTGGACCAAGCTGTACCAAAGGAAGATAAAAGAGGTTGCCATGAAGTCTTTATCTATTGAAGAGCCTTATAAGAAGATCAAGATTCATTTTGATAACCTTGGTAAGGAAGACTTTGAGGATATGGAGGAGCCAATCATTGTTCCTCTCAAGATAGTAGAGCCCCCTACCACCTCAACTGAAATAATCCAACCTGCTGCTGGTAAAAAGGTTGAAGAGGTTACACCATCTAGTGAACCTGCTGAGAAAAATAAAGCTGATAAGGTTGCACCTACTGACAACACCAAAGGTGAACCTATTGAGACTGTTGCTATTTCCTGTGCTGAGAATAAAGATACCCCTACTGTCATCAACCTGGAAGAACCTGCAGAGGTTATTGCTGATGAAGAATCAAATGTTGATAAGGTTGTTGCAGTTGCTATAAGGGAAAAGGTTGTGGAACCTGCTGGTGACCTTATGGAGACTGAATCACCTGTTGATGTGATAAATCCCATACTTGCTGATCTCACAAAGATTCTCTTCGAAGAAAGTGATGAAGAATCAGAAATTCCCCTTGCCATAGTTGTATATGAAGGTCCTATTCTCTTTGCAGCCATTGACTGGCATTCTAAAGGTAGTTATGTGCTACAGAAGAAAGGCGTCTTTACTTTTGAAGGCAACTTGTCTTTGTGGGAAAGGATGTGGAAGCCGAAGACAAGGGATATCTCCAGGAAACCCACTTGTGATAAGGCTGCTCCTATTCTCAGATTTGAAGATATTTTGAGGGTTGCTGAATTCCCTCATAATTATTATCTGAATGGCCAATATCAAAGTAAGAGGTTACCCAGGTTTCCTAATCCATATGAAGAGCTTTTGCACTTCAAGAATCATTTGCCACTCAAGTTGTTAGGTATATGCACTAGAGACTTATATGTTTTTGAAACATCCATCACATGTATCATATTATTTTATAAAGGCAATTCATTCTTTTAAGAATACAATTAATGTCCTTAGAATAGTAAGCTCAAATTTTATAAGAAATCAAGTAGATGACTTGATCGTGAGATCTTATGAAGAACTATTCTTAAAATAGTCCCTGATCATGTATCATCTCAGGACAAAGATGCATTTAGACTAGTATGTGAGTTCATTGATGATCACATCTCACGGATCATGGATATGAGATATCATGTGCTCACATAGGTACATATTAAGAGTAATAGTGTACTGGACAGACCCACCTTAAGAACGTTGCATGGATTGTTACATAAGTGTCATGAACGTTTCTTAAATTGATAAATGTTATATGAAGTCCTTTGACCTGAAATCACTATGATTCCTACATAAGGAATTATATGTTTTAAATATCATCAAACGTTGCCTGTAACAAGGTGATCATAAAGTTGGTATTTAGAAATATAATAAATTATGTGGAGGGATGTGAGTGACCTAGATGGAATTTGTCCCTCCTATGTAACAGGAGTTATATCTGTAGGCCTCTTGATAAAGTGAGACTGCAAAATGCATGGCCATGCTCAGGAGGATAAACATGAGATGTTTATTTTCTGTACAGTCTACTTGGGGATCAAGAAAACATAAATTGAACTATACAAGGTTGACACATTCCATGCCCTTGTGTTCAATTAGATATTTTCACAAAGGGACATATCATATAAATTATCATAAAATAGGATTCGTCAAAGTTGTTGATAATCTCAATATTTGGGTAGTGATGTATTGCTAGAGACCGCTCACTATTTATGATATTAAATATAAAAGGGTTTTATTTTAATATCATAACCAAATATTAAAAGCCTATTGCGTCACACGCATACAACAAGCCACTAGGAAAGGATAATAATTCTAATTTGATTAGAATTATAACATAATGGGCCAGGTCCATATATGTTAGGGTTAATAGAGTGAAGGGTTAAACCCTAGCCACCACTCTATAAATATAGCATAAGATGCATTACCCTACACAGATGAGCAATCGCTCTTACTCTCTAAGGCTACTAGCAGAGCTGAGGAGGGTTTCCTAGTTCGGTTGTTGGCGTGGACACCATTAGAGACGTGGCTGCTATTGCCTCGTTTACAATCCTCATAAGGTATGTCATTATGTTTCATGCCTTTTATGCCTTAATTCGTGTTTTCGCATTAACGATCATAACAAGGGAGGGAATCCATTTATTCCGCTGCACCCTGACCACATGCTTGATTCCCTTCACAAGCCTCCCATGAAAGCAAGTCTGCATGTAGATTCTATTGAAGATGCAAGATTGAGGAGGATGGTCAATAGCTCAGGGGGAGGGTCTGATCAGATTGAAAAAATCAGACAAGGTGTACAACCTCCCAGGCATTACTGGAAGAAGATAGATGTTAGCTCAGCTGATGTAGCAGTGATACCTGCTGAAGAATGGATCCTTATCAGGAGACTGAACATGGAAACTGAGGTTTATGCTAAGTATGTTGCTGAAAAGGCAGGTTATAGGGGATTCAAACCTCCCACTCCTATCACCATGAAACCAACCACAAAGATCTACTGGCAACCAGACAGAATTGTGCCTAGAATACTCTTTGCAGAAGGTCCAAATGATAAAGGGAAGGAACCAAAGTTTTACACTGCTTATCTGGATCAGCCTGTACCTCTCAATAGAGAAGAATGTGAAAGACTCCCTGAAGTCCTTGAAGCCTATGGGGATTTTGACCCTACATATAGAGACAGGATCTGGGAATCCTATTGGGTTGAGAGAGAAAAGGAAGGGTCTTGCTCTGGCACAAGATTTGATTTCGTTGACTGTCAGACCAAGAACTCCCTTTCTGTACAAGAGTTTAAGACTTGGTTCCCTGGGAACTTTCCTAGTTGTGATCACCTGCTAAAAGAGTATGTTGAACAAGATTGGGCCATTGTGCCATATTCTAGAACTGTCTACATCTGCTTGGTGGCCAATCCTGCTGAATATGGTTTTCCTGTTGGTTTTGTGGAGATCATATTTCATTGGAAGCATGTTTACATAATTTTCAAGGAAGCTAATGTTGCGGATGTGCTTGCAATGAAAGAGGAGGATATCAGAAGGCTAAGAAGAAGGAATGATAGACTACAGGCTATGATGAGGAAATTAAATGTTTCTTCTCTTTGCACTCAGAGTGTAGAACCAAAGCCAAAGCTCAAGAGAACCAACAACTTTTAATCTGCCAAGATCAGAAAGTCTATGTGTTCATAAGCATATTTTGTGTTATCTTAAACCTTCTGATTGCTTGAAATGCAATATTCTTACCCTTATATGCAATATGACTTGACTACGTGCATTAATTATCTTTGAGAAACTTTTAATCTGTTCTGTGCTGAATTAATTCCATTCTCTTGCATGAACATTGATTATGCTTACCTACCTTGAGATCATTGAATATCATTTATTGCGTATGTATGCTTCTACCCACCTTTTTGAATAATGACAAAAGGGGGAGTATTAAAAAGGAAAAGGAAATATCTGAAAAGAAACCCTCTGATATTAAAAGCAAAGGTGCAAATGTTTTTGGAAGAAATATTTATTTCAAGGGGAGTGAAAATTCAGAACAAGTATCTGAAACAGGGGGAGTATTTTTCTATGTTCTTACTATTTATTTTCCCTTCAGATATTTACTGAATTCCTTTCTAAACAAATTTGTCATCATTAAAAAGGGGGAGAATGTTGAGTCCCAAAATCAATTTAAGTATTCAAATCGGATTCAAGACTCTCATATCCTAAGTTTTAATGGACAACAAAATTGATTTAAAAATAGATGATTTATTATGAGAGCAGTATCACTTGAAGGTATTATGCCTTATTGTTTCAGCAAGCACTTTATAGAAGAAGCCTCAAGTTGAACCTACTGATGTAAGGAAACCTTCTGAAGTGTAACAGAATTATTTAGAGAAGAATTGTTGAAGACCTCGTTTTAGCTGTTGACTGAAGCCTGCTATTAACTCCTAGGCAAGCGTACCTATAGTCAACTGTAGTATAATGAATTGAAGTATGAGTGTCGATCCCTCGAGGAGTAGGTCAGTTAAAGTTATAGCTAACTTCAAAAAGTAAATATATACAAAAAGAGAGTAATTTGTTTCATGATTGATATATGTAATTAAAGTAAAATTTTATCAAACAGTAGAAAAGAATATAAGATTGATTTGAGATATCAGTAAGAGAAACAGGGATTGAATTTCATCTATCTCCCTCATCTGTATTCTAGTTGTATATCAATATATAGTATTCGTGACTACCGATATTGATGCATACACAATGGTCATTTATGTTGATCCCTCAAATATAAAATTCATAAGATTAATCCCCTGAATATTGATTCCTCATATATTCAATAGATCATCCAGAAGTAAGTTCAAGTGTTAAAAGCATTCGATATATTGAAATCTATTCCTAGTATAACAATATATCGACTATTTTCGTTCAGATCGGATTTTCAGAAATACTTTCCAGTTAAATCTAAAAATCTAAATCTAGAATCTATTGATCAGATAGAATCAAGAAAATATAAGCAGAACGAAAATAATAATATCGATAGAAACAAGTTTACTATATAAAAATATAACCAGAATACATCCGAGTTCGAGTCGATTTACATTCAATCCCAGAAGAGGAGATTAACTATTCATAGTAGCTTTAACAACCAATAAAGATGAAGGAGAAAACAAAAGATCAAGCTTCCGCAGCTTTCGTTCTTCCTCGCGTTCTGCGTTCTATTTTCGGAAAGTTCGAAACTAACGATAACTGCTTCTGAAACTTGTTTTGTGTTGCTGCATTAGTGAATATTCGCTTGAGCCAAAATTTTTTAGCTCAAGCGAATGGAATCCTTCATGGTGAAGCAAAGTTCATTCGCTCAAGCGAATGAAATTCGCTTGAGCGAATTAAGCACCTCAAAAACCCCTTCTCTGGTCCAAATTCGCTTGAGCGAATTGAAACTCGCTCAAGCGAATTTTCAGCACTTAAATTCCTCCTTTTCTCCTTACTACTCCAATTCCTCTGCTCCTAGTTAATCCTCTCCAACTTTTCCTGCAATTAAACACCAAAAATTGGGATTAAAAGGTTTCAATTAAACCAACACTCGGATATTACTGCTTCACTTAAAAGTTCTAGAATTTGGAGGAAATCAACTAAAGAATTAATGCAATTAACCCATAAGTTCCATGTTTCTATATGAAAATAACCTAATCTTTGGCATTTATCAACTCCCTCCAACCTAGAATCTTGCTTGTCCTCAGGCAAAGTAAGCAGTTATACTCAATTATACTTGCTTTAATTTCTGAAACTGGTTATTTGGAAATCATTTTCATGGTCCTTCAAGAAACAACCTCACAACCAAACTACAGATTTGAATTAAGAACACATGGAAATTCCAGCATCAAATAGGAGGAGGACAATAGTGCAATCAATCACCAAAGGAAACAATTATAACAATGATATGATTTTAATCAAGGAAATTTCCTCTCAAGTCTCATTGGTGAGTGTTTCTCTCTGTTTTCACTAAAGTTGCTCAGATCAACATTGCTAGTCATTTCCAATTTAATTACAATCACACAATTAGCATGGATCTTAAGGTCTTAAAAGGGATGTAATGAGGCTAGGCTTTCAAACACATTGGTTTTCAGGTTAATCAAAAGCACACTTTAAGAAAAGAGAGCATAAGCATTTTCAATTCAATTCACATCAACTCTCTATTCTTGACACTTCAATACATTCACTTTTCATTCTTCACAATTTACTCCTTTTTTTTCATTTATTGCATTTTTCTTCTTTTTCTCTTCTTCTCTCTCTTTTTTTTATATATACATTAAGGAGTAAATTGTATAACCAAACCTCTTTTTCTTTTATAACACACTTTCACTAACCCACCACTAATTTGTTACTAATTAAATTCACCTATGCCCTCCTTCCTTTAGTGTGCAAAGTAAGGGTGAAATTTTTCAATTTAGGTTCAAGGTGCAATATCAAAGAATAATTAAGCTCAAATGGGCTAGCAAAAATTGGTTAATTTTAGGTTGGCTATTTGTCTCTAGCTTTTCATGTACAACACAAAATTGCCTTAATCATTTCCATGCCTTTTATGCAATGTTATCAAAAGGAAACTCAAGCAATATCAACTGGTCAATCAACAATGAAACTCTCAGCCTGTTTATGGATTCACACACTCACTAGGTTATCTATGGCTTTTTCCTTGATTATATCATCTATTGTTATAATTATTTATCTTGGTCAATTATCATGCACAAATTTCCTAGTCCTATTTGATTATGCAATCCACCATATTTTCTTATTTTTCTCTTCTTTCATTCAGATTGTTCAGTTGTTCTATATTAGGACACTTACTGAATCCTGATTTTCTTTTTAACCAATTTCCTCAAGAAAATTTTTTCATTAATTCCCAAAAAAATTTTTCTAAGTATCTATCAGTATTATGTCCAAAATTTTAAGTAAAACTACTAAAACGCAAATCCTAACTACTAAAATAAGCAACAACCTGAAAACAAAATAACTGAAACAACCATATATATAGCTATCACATAACCCATAACTATCAAAAGCATAATAAAAAAAAAAACTGCAGTCTCAAGTTATCTGCCAAAATACCACCAAACAGTATAAGCAAGTATTAAACTATGAACAATGAAACCGTGTCACCGCAGAAAAACCATAACAGAGGGATTAATCAATCTCCCCTCATGATCCTGTCCAAGTTATCCTCAAAGTCTGCATCATGGAAGTCTACTCCAGCTCCATCACCAATATCAGTTGCATCTTCATCTACCACTCCAGATGGTCCTTCTGCTGGAATGTAATCACCTCCAGGTGCAGCTCCAAAAGCATCCTCTCCATCAATATCAACTCCATAAGCAGCATCTCTAGTGGCAGCAGCTGCTCCAGCTCCACTCCCCCCCGGAAAAATTGGGCTGTCCCCAGGCCATTGGACATAAGGAAGGAATTGAGCCGGATCCATACCTGCATAGGGACCTTTCAAGTTATGGTAGAGGTACTCCTGAAGGTGGAGTTGTCCTCTATGTATGGAAATGCGCTGCTGTCGATCATGTTGCATTTCCAAGCTCATTATCCTTAGTTGTTCCAAAATCTGATCATTAATGTTGGATGACTGAGGCTGATGCTGCTACTGCTGTGGTGGCTCTTCCTCTTCCGGTTGAGGTTGTGGCTGTGGTTCATGTGGTTGCCTAGCCTGTCTTTCATTGGGGTTGGTACAGTAAAGCTCAATGTACCTCTTATCAATGGTTGTTCTGATCTTCTTTGTAGGGTTGACCTCAACCCCTTGAGCTGCACAAAGAGCTGTAATCATGGCCGGAAACCCCAATGTCTTGGCTGCTTTTTCATTATTCTTGTTTGTTTCAGCCTTGGAAAACTTGTGCATTTCTTCGGAAATGATGAATGCTACATCCACAGTATACCTCTTGCTCATGATACTAAACAATAAATGACATCTTGCCAAATTCATGTCAGATACATGGCCCGGTGGAATAATATTTTCCAAGATGAATGTGGTCCATATCTGAGCAAGTGTCTTCATACTGGTTCTTTGAATCCGGAGAGGATTGTCAGATGTCCCTCTGATGTAACCATGGTTTGGGATGCATATTTTCCTTGCCTCCTTCCTTTCATCAAACCCATCTCTCATTGCCCTAAGCCTTTGGTATGTGCATTTGGAACCTTCACTCAGTGGCAATGGGTTGCCCAGAAATTCACTGATGGCGTCCCGATCATATCTGACCCATCTTCCTCTCACCTTGGACCTTTTTTCAGCTGGTCCATCATGGGGGTAGGCATTTGCATAAAACTCTTTTACTATTTCCGGGTCATACATTGGCAAGGGATTGGCCAGTTGGATCCAGTTTCTCCTGATCAGCATGTTCAGGAACTTATCATATTTTCCCTGCTTTAAATCTACTTTTCTTTTTGGTATGAACTTCAATTTTTTAATTTCTTCATACCTCTCCTGCCTCCTTTCATCCCTAAACAAGTTTCTGTTAGGTCTTTCAGGAGAAGGAGGAGCAGTTCTGGCTCTTTTGCCCTTGTTCAGCTTGGTTGGGTTTAATCCTGTAGTGGTTTTTGTCCTTGTCATTTCCTGTAAACAACACCAGCTAAGAATTGGTTCGGTTCGTAGAATTCCAATTACAAACAACAAGGTTGCATGATCAATCAATAAAGCAATGAATATTTTGGTTCAAAAACTATGGTTCATTCAAAGGGTTTGTTTAAGTTATGAACCATTTTGAACAATTCATTTTCAGAATTCATGCAAAATATGAAGTAGCCTTTGTGTTTGCATGACAACATTGAGTATTACACTGAGCACAAAATGTACATTCCCATGACGTCATTAAACCCCTTTGATATACAATGCACATTTACATAATCAAGAGAACAAAGATGTAACATGAATCCCATAGGCAACTTACAACCAAGAGAGTTTCTAAATTCAATTCATGTTCAAGTTTTTCAATTCATAAACTATATGCAACTATTCAAACAATAGGCATTTTATCAAGTCACATTGTTGTGAAACATTTCATCAAACACTTAGCATGCATTTCTAAACTCACATTTCAATTACTTGAATCAAGTGGCATATTTCACCATATTGCACAATAATCATTCAACATCATCTTCTTTCAAGCAACATTTCAAGTAACAATCATCATTTTTCAAGCAAACCATCAATATTTCAAATCACCCCACATGGTATCTAACCTAGGGTTCAATTTAGCATGAAAAACGAAGAATTGATCGATGAAAGAGAAGAGAATTCGAATGCAACTTACCTTGGAGTGTGCTTGGAGAGTGGGAAAAGGGATTGGAGAGTGAAATTTGTGGTTAAAGTGAAGAAAATTGATGCTCTAGGAAAGGGGGTTCTATCGCGCGCGAGAGAGAAGAGAATGGGTTTTGAAAAAAATGAGAAACTTTTCTCTGATTGCTGTCATAAATGCGGGCACTTAAAAATTTTCGCTCAAGCGAATATGAATTCGCTTGAGCGAATTCTGTCCAGAGAGCATCAATTTTTATACCCAAATTCGCTCAAGCGAATAAGAATTCGCTTGAGCGAATTTCATCCAGAGAATGTGAAAAAAATACCCCCATATTCGCTCAAGCGAATTTCGTCCAGAGAGCCTCAATTTTGACCCCTAAATTGGCTCAAGCGAATCCAAATTCGCTTGAGCGAATTTTGTCCAGAGGGCATCATTTTTCACCCTTAAATTCGCTTGAGAGAATTTAGCAGAAACTGCTTTTGTCAGTTTTTCTGCATAATTCGCTTGAGCTAATTGCTTTTGCTTGAGCGAATTTTCTGACTTTTTGCTTCTTAAATTCTTTTACACTTTGCAAAATTTTTTTCTCACTTCAAACCTTCAATCCTTAATCATTGCTCTCTATTGGACTCTAATTCAATCCTTAATTCACTCCCTATACCAACCTCTATGATTCAACAAAGTTTCATCAATTAGTGACCAAAATCTAGGATTAAAAATAGCTCTCTGTTCAAGGATGCACACAACTTTGTTCAGCAGTGTAATAATTGCCAAAGAACAGGTGGGATCTCGCGAAGACATGAATTGAAGTACGAGTGTCGATCCCTCGAGGAGTAGGTCAGTTAAAGTTATAGCTAACTTCAAAAAGTAAATGTATACAAAAAGAGAGTAATTTGTTTCATGATTGATATATGTAATTAAAGTAAAATTCTATCAAACAGTAGAAAAGAATATAAGATTGATTTGAGATATCAGTAAGAGAAACAGGGATTGAATTTCATCTATCTCCCTCATCTGTATTCTAGTTGTATATCAATATATAGTATTCGTGACTACCGATATTGATGCATACACAATGGTCATTTATATTGATCCCTCAAATATAAAATTCATAAGATTAATCCCTTGAATATTGATTCCTCATATATTCAATAGATCATCCAGCAGTAAGTTCAAGTGTTAAAAGCATTCGATATATTGAAATCTACTCCTAGTATAACAATATATCGACTATTTTCGTTCAGATCGGATTTTCAGAAATACTTTCCAGTTAAATCTAAAATTCTAAATCTAGAATCTATTGATAAGATAGAATCAAGAAAATATAAGCAGAACGAAAATAACAATATCGATAGAAACAAGTTTACTATATAAAAATATAACCAAAATACATCCGAGTTCGAGTCGATTTACATTCAATCCCAGAAGAGGAGATTAGCTACTCATAGTAGCTTTAACAACCAATAAAGATGAAGGAGAAAACAAAAGATCAAGCTTCCGCAGCTTTCGTTCTTCCTCGCGTTCTTCGTTCTATTTTCGGAAAGTTCGAAACTAACGATAACTACTTCTGAAACTTGTTTTGTGCTGCTGCATTAGTGAATATTCGCTTGAGCCAAAATTTTTTAGCTCAAGCGAATGGAATCCTTCATGGTGAATCAAAGTTCATTCGCTTGAGCGAATTAAGCACCTCTAAAACCCCTTCTCTGGTCCAAATTCGCTTGAGCGAATTGAAACTCGCTCAAGCGAATTTTCAACACTTAAATTCCTCCTTTTCTCCTTACTACTCAAATTCCTCTGCTCCTGGTTAATCCTCTCCAACTTTTCCTGGAATTAAACACCAAAAATTGGGAATAAAAGGTTTCAATTAAACCAACACTCGGATATTACTGCTTAACTTAAAAGTTCTAGAATTTGGAGGAAATCAACTAAAGAATTAATGCAATTAACCCATAAGTGTCATGTTTCTATATGAAAGTAACCTAATCTTTGGCACTTATCAACTGCAAGCTGTATGCTCAAGTCATCACACATCCTTAACATCTGAAGCAAGTTTGATTGATTTAAGGAATGATTTCAAAGTTCATTCGTGCTGACAAATTCGTATTACCTTAAATGGAATCTGCTGAATGCATCAGAGCAGTGTTGCAGACTGCAACACCTGTAAAGCTCAAAAGTTAGAAGCTATCAGAAGATTGTTTCACAACGTCTCAAACCGCATTAAATGCTATCTCACAATGGTAGATGAAGCTTTCTTCAACGGATTCATTTCAAGTCTCTATAAATAGCTTCATGAAAGACTTTGAAGTGGGGAAGTCCTGGGGGAACTGCTGGTGAACCCATGGCGAAACCCAAATGAGAGTCGGTAAAAGCTCAATAAGAATATTTATCAAGCCAACCCTTTGAAGAAAAAATTCCTGCTGACCAAAATACAGAGAAGAACTTCAGTTTTATATCTATACTCTTGTATCTCTGTTTTTCCTTGTACTAAGAATTTCTCATTCATTGTATCCTGAGTTATACTCAGTAATTTCTCTGTATAAGTTACCCAAAAGTTTAAGTTTTGCCCTCTTCTTTTTTGAATAATTGTTATAAGGAATACCAAAAGTTTGTTCCAAAAATATCTCTTTCTGCAAATAAAATAAATTATTACCTGAAAGAGACTATTTGGGGGGGGGGGGCATCTGTTGGGATTTGATTTTTAATTGTTTCGAATTCCACAAGTGACATGGGTATGATGCCATTTCGAATTTACAGAAGAGGTAAAACCACCTCATTTCGAATTTTGATAATAAGTCTGTTAACTTAGAGAAAAATTCTTGATTGAAGTCAAAACAAAAAGACTTTAGGAATTCGAAAAGAAGACAAGTGTAAATTTGAGAAATAATACATTGCAGGTATTTCGAAAGGCAAGTGATAGTTTTTTTATTCATGATCCAAATTCGAATTACATAAGTTCGAATACATTGGAAATATATTAGAAAGGAAGCTATCCTAAGTGCCTAATACATTAGAAAGGAAACTATCCTAAGTTACAATGAGTCCTTGACTCATGTCTTTCGAACCTCTTTCTCTTCTTCCTCCCCCACAGGCTTTGATGGAGCCAAGGCAAAGGGAATTTTGTTTTTGATTCTGTTGAACCACCTTTGACTTGGGGAAGGAATCAAGGTCAGCATGGGAAAACAATAATAGATTCATTTACTGTATAAATGAACCTATATTTGGCTATCACGTACAATCCAAAAGCAAAGTTTTAAAGAAAAAATTTGAAAAAAGCCAATGGCTTTGGCCATTACCTCAATTCTATCAAAAACGAAATCATTCCAGATTGGATTGAACGTAATAGCCAAAGGAATTAACTTCTTCATATTCTTTGAAGAATTTAGAAGAAAAGAGAATGAAGAATTGTGAAAAGAATGTGCAAAAGACTCTTATTTATAGGAGTGGAAAGAGGCAAGTGTCATTAATAAGACCATTTTAACGTCCAATGAGAAGAAATGTCATAATGAAATTGAATGAAGTAGGATGGACGGTGGCCGGTGGTCTTTATGATCGTTGGAATGGTCAAATGAAGTTTGACATGTGGCACAGGGAAGAGTGTAGTCAAAATCTCGAAAAGAGAAAAATTTATTAAGTTTAGATGTCAAGAAAAGACTAAGTCTTAAAGTTAAAGATTTTCTCGAATCCATGAACTCAAAATTCCAGAAAGAAGATTTCGAGAAAACAGAAAGAAGATTTCTAGAAAACAGGAAGAAGATTTCGAGAAATCAGAAGGCAAGAATTCGAGAAACAGGAACAGAGAATTCGAAGACAAGATATCTGAAGACTTAGAATATTTCTGAAGAAATCAAAAGGAAGTTTGAAAAGTCAGAAGACAGTTATTGAAGATTAGAAACGGTTTTCTGGTTGGCAGAAGACGTGTGGCAAGCATGCACGCTGCCAGCACATAGGGCTAGATGATGTGTCATATGTACATTAGTTAGCCGTTAGAATTAGGAAACTATAAATAGGTGAACTCTTAATGTAATAAGGGTTGGCAAATCACTTATACTCAAACTCTCTGAAACACCTTACACGTCAAAACTTAAAGCGACAAACAGGTTACACGGAGAAGGAAGTATGTGATGAACCTATCCAATTTCTTTCAATGCAATTGTTCTTAAAATTCATTTTTCTTTTCTTTATTTTACATTCCACAATTTACATTCTGCAATTTTTATTTGTATTGCTTTTTCTTGAACTTTCAGTGATTTCTCTGAAAGTTGATTTCTGAAAATATAGTCTGGAAAACTTGATAAAATTCTGAATCAAGTAGTTCTAATTCTTTCTGAAAGATAAGTTTTAATTAAATTCTGAATCAAAACCTTTAAAACTTGTTATTTCTGGATCTCTGAAACATAAAAATTGACTTGGTAAAATTCTGTACCAATCAACCACTTTTTCCAGAAAATTTGAACTTTTGAAAGTCTTTATAAATCAGAAACACCATAAATCTACTTTTTAAAAGAGTCCCGTAAGAGGATCTGATTCTAATCCCCAAATTGTTCGTAGAATCAAAGTGATAAAAATTTAATTTTCAGAATTAGATATTTTCACCACAAACAAATTGGCACGCCCAGTGGGACAAAATTGCCAAAAGTAGTGTGTGTTATGATTTTCTAAAAAAAAAATTTTTTTTGTATGCGTTTGAGAAGTAGTAGAACAATATCTGTTCAAATGGCTAATAGTTCAAGACAAACTGTAACTGGAAACAATAGTAGGGATACAACTACCAATACTACAAACTTTGGAAGTCCACCACCCCCAGGAAATGAATCTGTGAATAATAACGAAAATGGGGTAAATGGAAATAGTAGTGTTAATAGAGAAACATGAGTTTTTACAACTTCATCAGAAAATTTGGGTGTAAGTCAAGTTAGGACTACTGCCCCTGTTTCTGGGACTATCCTTATGCCTAATTTCCTTTCTACATCTCAAAATGGACAACCAATATATGGGTTGCCATATGGTTTCGTCCTAAGTTCTGGGATGGCACCACCAACAATGTCAACAGTAGGTCCAACAATAAATCGTGGACCCATTTTTAATCCCTTTGTGGGAAGTTCATCTTCATCCATTACAAATTCCACTTTACAGTTTTTAAGGCAACAAATGGATGAAAGCAATCATGAAATGGTAAATATGTTGACACAACAAATGGCCACAGTGTTTGATCCATTGGTACAAACCACAAATACCAATTATAATTTATTGGCTAGGCAAATGGAAAGGATTGCGGATGTGTTTGGAGCACCCACAGATCCTATAGTTAGACAAGTGGCTAATATGAGTTCCCCTGTGAATCAAGGGGATCAAAATAATCAAATACCAAATCCTGTTAATCCTGTCGAAAATAGGGAAGGAAATGCTCCTAGAATCATCCTGAATCGAAATCAGAATGCTGATGAAATTCTCGAAAGGATAAGAGCAAATAACTTAGGGGGCAACAAAATGTTGTTGGAATTGTCGAACAAGTCCTAAACAGACATGGGTTTAATGTAGGATTTGCAAATCATCCATATGCAGTGTCTCCTTTTTCCCAGATGGTATTGCAGACTGAATTACCGAGGGGATGGAAAGTTCCCAAATTTACGAAATTTTCTGGAGAAGTAGGAGAATCTACTGTCGAACACATTGCTAGATATCAAATCGAAGCAAGTGATTTGGCAAATAATGAAGAGTTGAAAATGAAATATTTTCCTAGTTCTTTAACTAAAAATGCTTTAACTTGGTTTACAACTCTTTCCCCGAATTCTATTCATTCATGGAATCAATTAGAAAGAAGTTTTCATGAACAGTTCTTTAGAGGGGAAACAAAAGTTACTCTTATGGATTTAGTGAACATTAAAAGATTTTCGAATGAATCCATATACAATTATTTGAATAGATTCAGGCAAATGAAAGCAAGGTGCTTTACCCAAATTCCTGAATATGAGTTAGTCCAAATGGCTGCTGGAGGGTTGGATTATTCAATTCGAAAGAAATTGATTAATCAATAACTTAGAGATATGGCCCAATTGGCTGATAAGGTTAGGCAAATTGAACATCTTAAGAAAGAAAAAGATGTAGGAACTCAGGGAAACACTAGAAGGGGGGTTGAATAGTGTTTCCAAATATTTTAGAAAGCTTTTTGTAAACATGTACTAAGAACACGATTTCAGACAGGCTTTTAAGGGGCTGTCTGAAGTTTTCAGACGGCTTGTAAAAACTTAATTTTTTAAAAGATGTTTTGTGCCTTTATAAAATATCAGATTAATTATTCTGACCCCTTGATTAGTATAAAAAGAATTGATAAGAGATAAGGGTAAGAAAACTTAGCCAAGGAATTTATCCTGGTTCACTCACTACCACTGTGAGCTACGTCCAGTCCCAATGCCAACAAGCAATTGGATTTTTCTCTTAATCTTTCAAGATTACAAGTATTCTTTTACAGTCAAGCCTCTTCAGGCTCCACAACCAAGTATTCTTTTACAGTCAAGCCTCTCCAGGCTCTACAACCAAGTATTCTTTTATAGACAAGCCTCTCCAAGCTCAACAAATAAATACAGAGAAGAGAAGATGCTTAAGCTTACAAACTATATCAGTCTTGAAGCTTAAACAATTACAGATGTACAGAAAAATTGAGGTATGCTCAGGATATTACAATATGTGTACAAAGATAAGTGTTATCAGAGTTGTTGCAGCGAAAAACTTGCAGAGTTTTTGTTCTTTTTCACAAAAATTCTTCTCTCTAGATGGTCTTCAAAGGAGGGGTATTTATACCCAATCTTTAATCCGTTGAAATACCACCGTTTAGAGATAACATTAAATGCTATTTAATCCGTTGTGAGACATGCTTCTGAGAGCTCTGATATTTCTGACACGGTACAAGGTTGCTCCTTCCATAAAGCTGCTACAAATGTTGCTGCAGAGGCTGCGTTGTAGAGATTTCCTCAGTGGTGTATGAAATTCAAAATCACCAGGAAAGGTCTCTGTGTTTCTTGCTATAAATGTGTTTGAAAAAGGTACGTGCAACAGAGGTTCAGAAAAGTCTTCACAAACTTCAGCAGAGGATGCCACGTCATAAATGAGACTTCAGACGACTTCAATACTTCAGACGGCACTGATACTTCAGACGGGTTGAACTACTTCAGACAGCTTCAACTCTTTAGACGAGTTCTGCTTCTTTAGACAGCTTCAACACTTAGTCTTTTTATGTAGGCTCATAGTGACTCTTGCTGAAATCATAGATAAAACATTAAAGCATGTGTGTATCTATGATAAGTAATTTAAGTCAAATTTGTCAACCATTAAAACTTTGGGAATCTAGTTGTCTTAAAACATCATAAACAACCTTATGATATTTTTGAGACTCAACATTCTCCCCCTTTTTAATGATGACAAATTTGGTTAAAATATACAAATCTGTAATCAGTTTTTGAGGATAAGATAGCTCCCCCTGAGATAGAAATGTCCTTTAACAGTTCCTGTTCAGGTTCTGTAACAGATTATTACTTATTTACTCGAAAGCTTATATACTCCCCCTGAGTCCTGTAATCACTTCAGATTCAAATTTGGTTAGTTTAATACTCCCACTTTTGTCATTAATCAAAAGGGAATATCAGAGCAAAACAGTAACAGAGCAATAAATTCAGATAAAACATATATCATAGCATTAACAATCAACTCACAAAGATATGAGATAAGCCACTGATTGTATTTAATGAATGTTCAGATAAAGAATCAGACAATCAGACATTTGTCATAAACATGAAAATAAGCAAAAGACAATGGCTAAATTAACAGTTTAATCTTTCTTCTTCAGCAAGGTCTCAGTCAGAAAGGAAATCAAGTCTTCCTTGGCCTTGTTTATTGCTGCTTCCACTGAGGTTTTCAATTCTTGCTGACCAGATCTGATAAGCTGCTGTTCTTGAAGAATCTGCTCTTGTTTAGAAATTAGATGCCTATTCTTCTGCTCTTGATCAACATACTTCTTTTCAAGTTTCTTAACTTTGGACTTCAGCTTCAGATTTTCCTCAGTCAAGTCTTGCTCAAATTCATAGAAGATGAGCTGGATGTAGGGGCAAACAAATCTAAGCACTCCAAATCCTGGCTGCAATCTGTATTCAGATGGCCTGAACACAGGGCAAAAGAAGGTGCCAATAGGTTTCAGCAGAACCCAATCTTCATTGAAAGAGTCAGCAGGTTGGGGAAAGTGATCTCTCAGATAGTGATATTTGACATTGGTTGACTTTCCAAGTCCAACTTCAGAATCAGCATCAGGACCAGTTGATCCCGAAGAGGATCCAGCATCTTCTCTGATCTTCCAGTAAGAGGACCACATCCAATCTTGAAGTAGATGATCCAGACCTTCTCCTTGGTTTCTGATGAACTCTGGTAAAGATTCCCACTCTGATGGACTTATCATTTCAGACAGAGGTGAAGATACAGAATAAACTTTAGATCATTTGAATTTCTCACCCTGACCTTCCTTTAAGGGATACCTAGGAACTATTCTATCAGGTTTCACCAAGATTTTAGTGGTTGGCCTGATTAAACAAGTTCTAGGTGGCCTGTAGCCTCTCATCCCAACTCCCTTGTGCAGATCCCTCTGAAACAGCTCAGACTCAGTGTTCAACTGCCTCACAAAACTCCATTCATCATTATTCAGCCTAAGGGAATCATTTGAGAATGGATTGATGGGAGCCCAAGTATGTGCAGGAGGGACAACACCCTTCCTGATCTTTTCTAATCCTCCTGAAAGAGCGCTGTATTGGTTTCTATCTTCAGCAACAGTTTTTCTAATTAATCCATGATGCAAGGATACAGCAGGTGCTGGTCTGAAATACTGTAGCTCTTCAGACAGGGTGCCAAACTTGGGCAATGAGCAGGGATCTGAAGGAAGGAAAGATAACTGTAGAGCATCAGCAAGCACTTGCTCTTCTTCAGTAGAGAGCTCTTCTTCCAGAGAAGGTGTAGGTGGTGGAGGTGATGAAGGTAAAAGTGGTATCATAGCAATGTCATGGGTTCGTGGGGAAGATAATGTAGGTTCATAGAGTTGATTCTCTGAAGGTTGTGGTGAGGTAGGTTCAGAGGGTTGGTTTTCTGTTTGTGGAGGTGGTGATGGTTGTGATAGAGGTGAAGATGGTTGTTTTTCAGGTGATAGGGGTTTTGGTGAAGGTTGTGGTGAAGGTTGAGGGGATGGTTGAGAGGGTTGATGAGGTGTTTGTTTTTCTGGTGAGGAGGGTGGTGAAGGAGTTACATTATCAAATCTCACCTTAATTCTCTTGTAGGGAGGCTTGGTTACCTCAGATTCTTTTGCCTTTGCTTCTTCCTTCTCCCTTTGTGCTTGTTTTTCTTCCCTTTTCCTTTTAAAATACTGTTGAGCTTTAACAAAATTTTGATACTTCTCAGCTTCATCTTCTGCTATCAGCTGAGAGGCAATACTTCTAGTCACCCTAGGTTCAGGTGCAGTCTGAAGTAGCTTGCTTTTGGTCCTCCTTCTCTGAGGTGCACTTGACCTCTTCCTTTTCTTTGCTCCCTCAGCTATGGTTGCTTGCCTATCATCTTCAGCATAGGCCAATTGTGAAGCAATAGCAAGAGCTCTATCAGTCTTCTCTTGTTCTGCTTTCTTCTCCAGCTCCTCCTGCTCCAAAGCAGTAGCCAATGCTGCCACCTGAATGAGTTCAAGATCAGATGGGCATGCAGCCAATGGCTCAGCTACAACTGCATCAGTTTCATCTGCCTCTTGAGCCTGTCCTTCCATTTCAGACGTAGGTTGTGGAGTCTGTACAGGTTCAGACAACTGACCCACAATTTCAGATGGCCTTTGTGATGCCTTCTGAACAGGTTCAGACACCTGACTCTGCACAGATGCAGATGCTACCTTAGCAGCACTCCTTACAGGTAGCTTCTTCAATTTTGCTTGAGGAGAGGGTTTTGATGGCTTGAACTCATGCCTCCTTATGTCTCCTATGAGTTCATTCTCAAGAACCTCCATTGTTGTCTTCCTTCTTGCAGCTTTCTCAAGAAGAAGGCTCTCCTTCATAGACGGAGAGGGAGGTCTTGGAGTCAGCTTCACTTCCATGCTCTTGAGGTTTTATTCACCAAACACAGGTTGTGAAAGGCGATCAAAAAGCCTTTCAATGGGGACTTTGAAATGCAGCAAGATCTTGGTGATGATGGTATTGTGAGGGAAGCTCCCAGCAGAGTCTATGAGACGCTTCTGCATGTGGTACATTATGATGTTGGGGAGGTTCACCTTCTTCTTCTGCAGTAGGTGAATCAGACAAAATCTCTCCAACTCAATAACATGGTTTCTGCTTCCACTCTTAGGGATTACAGAGCACCCTAAGATGGCATGCAAAACCCTAGCCTTGTCTGACATATGCTTTGCATCCAAGCTTACTGGTTCAGAGGTGCCATACAGAAACTCTGTGAACTGCTTCTGTCCACCATTTCTTACTTCCCAGCCAGGAGTGAATACAACTCCTTCAGTCCTGACCTCACAGATGTGAGCAAGGATATCTTCATCAACAAAGACAGGGACACCACGTACTGTGGCCTTGATGCTAGTGTAGATACCCTGAGGATTGGGTATTCCTCTGGCAGTAGCCCAGAAATCCAGCACACTCTGCTCATGCCACTGTGTCAAGTTGTGATTGAAATACGGAGTCCACCCAGCTGCATCGAACTCAGCAAATAAGTCCATTCCCAGAGATTGAAGATCCTCCAGGACTACACCCTTAGTCTTCACGATGTTGCTTCCAGCAGATTTCTTAGGAGCCATTGAAGAGTTTTCTGAAGAATTTGAGAGAGAAATAAATTGCTTGTAGAAGAAGGATCTCAAGAGATGAATACAGAATAGTGAACGGTGAAGTTCTGTTACCCACTAGCTTCTGTATTTATAGATCCATAAAGCAATGATGGCATGTACTGCTGCGCAGACATAGGAAAACGTGCGAAGTGGAAGAGACAAAATAAATGGAATTAAACCGTCTCATAAAGCCACGTCATTTGTTTACTTCAGACAAGTGACAGATTTCAGACACCCATATAGATTTCAGACAACCCAAAATTTTAGATAAGTCACTTGTTTCAGACAAGCTGAAATTTCAGATACATCATTTTCAACAGATCAGATCACACACACTCAAAATGCATGTATGTTCAGATTATTTCTAATGAACTTAAATCTATCTTCAGTCAGAGGTTTTGTGAATATATTAGCCCATTGATGCTCTGTATCAATAAACTGAATATCAAAAACACCTTTCTGAACATAGTCTCTAATGAAATAATGTTTTATTTCTATATGTTTAGCCCTAGAATGTTGAATGGGATTTTTAGACAAATTAATAGCACTTGTATTATCACACAAAATAGGTATAGCAAATATAGTAATGTTAAAATCTTCTAACTGATACTTCACCCATAACGAGCAACAACTGGCTGCTGAGATGTATTCTGCTTCAGCTGTTGATAAGGCAATTGTGCTTTGCCTTTTGCTTGACCAGCTAATCATATTTTCTCCAAAGAAATGACATCCACCACTAGTGCTTTTTCTTTTAATTCTGTCTCCAGCAAAATCAGCATCACAGTAACCTATTAACCTGCAATCCTTACTTTTCTTATAGCACAAACCAAGATTAGTAGTACCTTTAAGATATCTGAAAATTCTTTTTACAGCTTTGTAGTGAGTACTCCTTGGATCAGATTGAAATCTAGCACACAGACATACACTGAACATTATGTCAGGTCTGCTTGCTGTTAGATATAATAATGATCCAATCATTCCTCTATACAAAGTTTGATTTACTGGTTCTTCCTTCTCATCTTTATTTAAAGATGCAGAGGGATGCATTGGAGTTGACATGGGTTTTCAATCATGTAAGTTAAACTTCTTAAGCATTTCCTTTGTATATTTTTCTTGATGGATCCATATACAGTCAGAATCTTGCTTAATCTGAAGTCCTAAGAAAAAATTTAGTTCACCCATTAAACTCATTTCAAATTTTGTTTGCATTAACTCTGAAAACTCCTTGCATAATGAAGAGTCAGTTGAACCAAAGATAATGTCATCAACATATATCTGAACAAGTATAAGATCTTTGTTAGACTGTTTTCTAAAAAGGGTTGTGTCCACTTTTCCTCTTTCAAAACCATTTGAGATTAGAAAACTGCTCAATCTGTCATACCAAGCTCTTGGGGCTTGTTTCAGACCATAGAGAGCCTTTTTGAGTTTGAAAACATGTTCAGGAAAGGCAATATCTTCAAAACCAGGGGGTTGTCTAACAAAGACTTCTTCTTCAATGAGACCATTGAGGAAGGCACTTTTAACATCCATTTGATATAGCTTGATGCCATTATTTACAACATAAGATAAAAGAATTCTAATTGCTTCTAACCTGGCCACTGGGGCAAAGGTTTCAGTGAAATCAATACCTTTTTGCTGGTTGTATCCTTGAGCAACTAATCTTGCCTTGTTTCTGACTACCTTGCCTTCTTCAGACAGCTTGTTTCTGAACACCCATTTGGTTCCAATAATAGTTTTCCCATGGGGTTTAGGAACAAGGGTCCAGACATCACTCCTAGCAAACTGATTCAGCTCTTCTTGCATGGCTAGGATCCACCCTTCATCATGCAGAGCTTCATCAATGTTCCTTGGCTCTATTTCAGACAGGAGAGCAAGAGAATTCAGAATCTTGAATCTTGATCTTGTCTTAACTCCTTCTGAAGTGTTGCCAATGATTTGCTCTTTAGGATGATGTGATTTGTATTTCCAATCAGGTTTCTGATGAGGTATCACATCTGTTTGTTCTGTCTGAGACTCAACATTTGTCTGAAGAGGTTTAGTAACAGTAGGTACTTCAGACAGCTGCTCATCCTTCAGGCTGCTGTGGTCATTCAGCTCCATTCCTGCAAAATCATCCTCTAGATCTGATAGTTCCTTATCAGTCTCTTTGTTATCATTGAATTTAACATGAATAGTTTCTTCAACAGTTAAAGTTCTAGAGTTATACACTCTATAGGCTTTAGATGTTTCAGAATATCCAATGAAAAATCCTTTATCAGACTTTGCATCAAATTTTCCAAGATCATCCTTGGTGTTGAGTATAAAACATTCACATCCAAAGGTGTGGAAATATGATATGTTGGGTTTTCTTCCTTTCCACAGTTCATAGGAAGTCTTTTTCAGAATTGGTCTTACCAATATTCTGTTTTGAAGGTAACATGCTGTGCTCACAGCTTCTGCCCAGAAGGTTCTACGTAAGCTGCATGAGTTGAGCATGGTCCTTGCCATCTCTTGCAAACTTCTGTTCTTTCTCTCAACAACCCCATTCTGTTGAGGTGTTCTAGCCATAGAGAAATTGTGTGAGATCCCATTCTCATCACAGAACATTTGAAAGTTTGCATTCTCAAACTCTCCACCATGATCACTTCTGATAACAAAAATACAGGATCCTTTCTCATTTTGTACCTTCTTTCAGAATATTGTGAAATTCCTAAAAGTCTCATCCTTGCTTCTTAGGAATAACACCCAAGTAAATCTAGAATAGTCATCAACAATGACCAAACCATATTTCTTACCACTAAGACTTTCTGTTCTAATAGGACCAAACAAGTCAATGTGTAAAAGTTCTAGTGGTCTGGTAGTTGAAAACAACATCCTTACTCTTAAAAGAGTGTCTTGTTTGTTTCCCTTTCAGACAGCTTTCACATAAAGTGTCAGATTTGTATGAAAGCTTGGGCAATCCTTTAACAAGATTGTGTTTTGCTAATCTTGAGATTAATCTCAAGCTGGCATGCCCAAGTCTTTGATGCCAAATCTGTTTTTCATCTTCAACAGAAATGAAACATTTTACATTTTGACTTGCTAGATCCTCTAGATCAATTTTGTACACATTGTTGTGTCTCTTAGCAGTAAAGAGGGTTTGCTCAGAGGAGTCTTTGACTATGCATCCTTCCTTAGTAAAGGATACCACATAACCACTGTCACATAATTGACTTATGCTCAGTAAATTATGCTGTAGTCCCTCCACTAGGAGTACATTTTTAATAAGGGATGAACGAGATATACCTACAGTCCCTGTTCCAATGATCTTCCCTTGCTGATTTCCACCAAAGGTGACCACTCCACCAGCTCTAGGTCTAAGGTTTTGGAACAAAGACCTTTCTCCTGTCATGTGTCGCGAGCACCCACTGTCCAGGTACCATTTGTGGGGTCTCCTTTGTCCTGTTAAACACATCTGCAACAGGAATTATTAAGTTTTTAGGTACCCATATTCTTTTGGGTCCTTTCTTGTTAGCTTTGGGCATTGTTTTTCTCTTGTGTTTGCACTGAGCCACAATGTGTCCAGGCTTACCACAGTGAGAACACCCAGTAACCTTATTTTTGCCTTTAGAAAAATTTAAGACAGTAGGAGGTTCAGACATGTTATGATCACAAAAGCCTAGTCCAGTTTTGTCAAGGGAATGCCTTTGATTTCCAAGCATTATATTCAGATTTTAGTTCCTTTGACAAATTTGGCCAGATCTTTTGTCAGTTCCACAACCTGCTTCTGAAGTTTCTCATTTTCTTCAGACACAGCTTGTGAACTGCAGTTTTTAGTCTTAAGAATTTTTTCTTTGAGCATAATATGTTCTATCTCAAGTGCCTCATATTTGTTACACATTTCTGTGTGGGCTTTGGATAGATTCTTATACTCTTGGAAAAGTTCTTGAGAACTTTCCACCAGATCATCATACATCTCTTGTAGAGTAAGAGGAAATACCTCAGCTTCAGAGCTGTCTGAAGATGGTAGACTAGCCATGAGACACATATTTGCCTCTTCTGAAGTGTCTTCTTCTTCTTCTGAGGTTGATTCATCAAGGTATTCCCATGTTGCCATAAGACCTTTCTTCTTTTTGAAAAACTTCTTCTTCTTGAAGTTGTTTTTCTTCAGTCTTGGGCAATCAGCCTTCATATGCCCTGGTTGCTTACATTCAAAGCAAATAATTTTATCAGTGTTAGACTGTTTACCTGTCTTACCTGATTTGGATGATGAAGGTTGGTTCTTTCTGAACTTTCCTCTGTTCTACAACATTCTCTTGATCTTTCTGCTTAAAAGAGCAAGATCATTGTCATCTTCTGAGCTGTCTTCAGAATCTTCATCTGCTTCTGAAGTTTCCTCAGCTTTCATAACCTTCATGCTGCCATGCCTAGACTGTTTGGCCTTGGAGTTTAGAGCTAGAGACTTCTTCTTGTTGTCATCTTCTCCAAGCTCAAGTTCATGGACTTTGAGAGATCCCAACAGTTCTTCCATTCTCAGAGAGTTCAAATCTCTTTCCTGTTGAATGGCAGTGACTTTGGGTCTCCAGGACTTAGGTAGACTTCTTAGAATCTTCCCGTTGTTGTCTCCAGATTCATAGGTTCTTCCTAAGGACCTGAGTCCATTGGTTATGGTCTGAAACCTCCCAAACATTTGGTCAATGGTTTCAGTTTCTTCCATCTTAAACATCTCATACTGATGTATAAGCATGCTGATTTTGGATTGCTTGACAGTTTCAGTCCCTTCATGGGCTGCTGCAAGAGTATCCCAAATCTCCTTGGCAGAAGTGCATCCATGGACCTTCTCATATTCTGATTTATTCAAGGAGCATATCAGCTAGAGTTTGGCTTTAGCGTTCATCTGGACTCTAGTCTTCTGCTCCAAGGTCCATTCAGTCTTAGGTATAGGCAGACCATTTTGCATAGGCACATAGTCTCCATCAGTGACCACATCCCAAACATCAATGTTGTTGCTCTCAATGAAAAACTTCATACGATCTCTCCAGTAGTGGTAATCCACTCCATTGAATGCTGGGGTCTTGTGATAGAGGCTCCTTCTGTGATGTATTGCCTGTTGCTGTTAGAAGCTTCCATTTGGATCATTCAGTCCTCAAACACTTGTTAGGTGCTTCAACCCTGAGTAAAGCTCTGGTACCAACTGTAGGAACACAGGGAAACACTAGAAGGGGGGTTGAATAGTGTTTCCAAATATTTAGAAAGCTTTTTGTAAACAGGTACTAAGAACACGATTTCAGACAGGCTTTTAAGGGGCTGTCTGAAGTTTTCAGACGGCTTGTAAAAACTTAATTTTTTTAAAAGATGTTTTGTGCCTTTATAAAATATCAGATTAATTATTCTGACCCCTTGATTAGTATAAAAGAATTGATAAGAGATAAGGGTAAGAAAACTTAGCCAAGGAATTTATCCTGGTTCACTCACTACCACTGTGAGCTACGTCCAGTCCCAATGCCAACAAGCAATTGGATTTTTCTCTTAATCTTTCAAGATTACAAGTATTCTTTTACAGTCAAGCCTCTTCAGGCTCCACAACCAAGTATTCTTTTACAGTCAAGCCTCTCCAGGCTCTACAACCAAGTATTCTTTTATAGACAAGCCTCTCCAGGCTCAACAGATAAATACAGAGAAGATAAGATGCTTAAGCTTACAAACTATATCAGTCTTGAAGCTTAAACAATTACAGATGTACAGAAAAACTGAGGTATGCTCAGGATATTACAATATGTGTACAAAGATAAGTGTTATCAGAGTTGTTGCAGCGAAAAACTTGCAGAGTTTTTGTTCTTTTTCACAAAAATTCTTCTCTCTAGATGGTCTTCAAAGGAGGGGTATTTATACCCAATCTTTAAACCGTTGAAATACCACCATTTAGATATAGCATTAAATGCTATTTAATCCGTTGTGAGACATGCTTCTGAGAGCTCTGATATAAATGACACGGTACAAGGTTGCTCCTGCCATAAAGCTGCTACAAATGTTGTTGCAGAGGCTGCGTTGCAGAGATTTCCTCAGTGGTGTATGAAATTCAAAATCACCAGGAAAGGTCTCTGTGTTCCTTGCTATAAATGTGTTTGAAAAAGGTACGTGCAACAGAGGTTCAGAAAAGTCTTCACAAACTTCAGCAGAGGATGCCACGTCATAAATGAGACTTCAGACGACTTCAATACTTCAGACGACACTGATACTTCAGACGGGTTGAACTACTTCAGACAGCTTCAACTCTTTAGACGAGTTCTGCTTCTTTAGACAGCTTCAACACTTAGTCTTTTTATGTAGGCTCATAGTGACTCTTGCTGAAATCATAGATAAAACATTAAAGCATGTGTGTATCTATGATAAGTAATTTAAGTCAAATTTGTCAACCATTAAAACTTTGGGAATCTAGTTGTCTTAAAACATCATAAACAACCTTATGATATTTTTGAGACTCAACAAAAGAGAGATTTTGAAAACCCGAAAAGACTTTTCGAAAAGATAAAATAGCATATTTGGAAGTATCTGATGATAGTGATTTCGAATATGACATAGAGGATAATGATGTTCGTGTGGCAGAAATTAAGCCTGGACCTCCTTATGTTTGTCAATCTTTGAAACCTAGTGGAAATACTAATAATGATACTAAAGATAGGTTTCCTAAGAAAAATTATGGTTTCGATATTTCGAAAGCAGATCAAATTTTCAATATATTGGTAAAAGACAAACAAATAACTCTAAGTGATGACCATAAAATTCCTTCTCAAGAACAGAGAAGAGGTTGAAAGTATTGTAAGTTTCATCATACTTATGGACATTGGACTAATAGCTGTATTCGTTTCAGGGATATTATTCAAGAAGCTATCAAACAAGGTAGATTGAAATTCGAAGAAAAGGTTCCAATGGCCATGAAGATTGACTCTGACCCACTCCAGGTGAACGCCAACTACGCTGAACCTGCAAGTGTGAACATGGTCGAATTGGAAGATTCCAATTCTGTGGGACAGGACACAGAGATAGCCCTTGATGGAGATCAGGAATTACATGATGTTTATCCAAAAAGGGGTGAATGTAACGCCTTAAATTTCTAAACTGGAATTTAGTCCATTGGAAACCGAATTCCTAGATTAGAATTTAATGGGTAACAATTTTCAATATCAACTACTCACTAAATTGTAAAGCAACCAACGATAACTCAACAATCCGTGAATATAACTAACTTGTAACCTAATAGAGTCCAACTTATACATCATAATATTAACATAAAGAAAACTCAAGTCTAGATCCATATTGTTCTTTGTTACTACATAACATTCAAAATACATATACAAGGAACCATGTTGATGATAAACTAGAAACTATATATATATAGCCAAGCAGCACTTCAATTTCTAGTCTGAGAATCCGAGGGTGGTGGTACCTGCTCATCTATAAAACCACATAACGCGTGGTGAGATAAAATCTCAGTGAATACAAAACACATGCATGAATGCAAGGGAATAAGAAATTCATGTCATAGCAAAATTCATCAAATCAACCAAACCCTCTACAATCAAATAAAATGCAGTATGATGCACTCACTGCTGTGCCCAGCAGGCATGTTCTTATCACTTACTAGAGTTAGACCTGAGCTCAGACTACGGGAACCGGCTTTCCCGGGGACGAATCCCACCCAAACTGGACCGAAGTCATGTTTTCAATTCAATTACTCGTTTAATTTTACTCACAGCACAAGGCTGGCTTTGAATTTACTTCAATTAATCGTAACCGTGATTACATAGCAATACAATGTCTCATGCATAACAATTACCGACAATTAAGCTAGTTTCGACTATTTCGAAATTTTGACCCTTACGAATCTAAATCCCAATTTCATTTCAATCTATTTGGATATAATTATAAGGGGAAATCAAGTGGTTTCGATAGTTTCGATAGTTTCGATAGTTTTGATAGTTTCGAAAACTTCGAAACTAAGGATTCTGATACTCGATTCCCAATTCATACATTCAATCCATCATTTACCACATCATTATAGATAGAATCTACTACAAAAATCTATAATCAACAAAATTAGAGAAAAATGAGTTAGGAAGAGGGAGCATGCATAAAAAGGGTTCCCTAAATCCTAACAAGGAAGTGAGTTGTACTCACCAACCCTAGAGATTCAAGACGAGAAAGATGTTTGTGGGTGAATTCCTTGATGTTTCCTTGCTCCGAATCCGTTCCAAAGCTCCGACTCGAAGTTTCTCTCTCTAGGGTTCACACACTCTCTCTCTCTAAGACGGTGAAGGGGAAGAAGAAATGAGAAAATCTGGTTTAATTTCGCACCAGTCTATATATATTAAGTGATAGTAATCGATTACAGACTTACTGTAATCGATTACCATAGGCTAAAAAGACACTAGAAAACCCCTTCTGGTAGTCTGGTAATCGATTACCACTCCTGGTAATCGATTACTAGAAAACCAGATTTCTGGTAATCGATTACTAAACCCTGGTAATCGATTACTAAAACTTCAGGTATCTGGTAATTGATTACAATATTTTTACACTCGATTACCCAAAATCCACCTCTCTGGTAATCGATTACGCATCCCTGGTAATCGATTACAAAAAATATGGCTCTCGGGTAATCGATTACCACATCTTTACAGGCGATTACTCAAAAACCAGCTCTCTGGTAATCGATTACCAAATGCTGGTAATCGATTACCAACAACTTAAAATTCTAAAATTACTTAATGAAAACCCTGAAACTTAGATTTTTATCTCCTAATCCTTTTTACTTTTAGTTTCTCAGATAAACATACATTGATTACCCTTTAACCCTTATAAATTATTAGAGCCTAATATGTGGGATGTTACAGTGAATCCTTGTTGGAATTTCTGAATCGAAAGAAGGCAGAAGATGCCTCAATTGAACTTTGTCCAAGGTGTCATGTTGTATTCGATAGGTCTGCAGCCAAGGCTTTTCGTGGATCAGAAATGAAGACACATTATCAGCAAGTGGCTGCCCCAACATCATAAAAAAGAAAATAAGCAGAAGAAGCCTCATCCTTCTTATGGGGGTTGGATTTCGAAGTCTGAATCCATTTCTGGAGGGAAAGGCACCTGTTAACATGAATAGGTTTGATAAGGGAAAATAGCCCATGAATCCAAATTTCATGAAGACAGGAAACATCGAACTTTTGTACCATCATCATCAACTCCCCCGAATCAATGGGTTCGTCCTGGCTACATGAAATATCAGAATAATTTCCAAGGTTTTCACCAGAAACCTTATTACGGAAATAGGCCTCAAATGACGAAGACCCAGTGGAGAAGGGCACAAAGAATGAGAAAGGCCGCTTTCGAGGAACAAGGAAAGAGAAACATGATTGTTAAACAAAACAATCAACAACCTAAACCTGTGCAAGCAAAAATGCTCAAGTAATTCAAGTCCAAGCAAATTCGAATCAACCATCTTATGCTCAAGTGGTGAAAAAGAAGCCTTCATTCCAAGTTATTGGAGGTTTTGATGAGAATGAAGATGAGTTATTAACAGAAAATTTCGAAACTGGATTTGCAGATGGTCTGGATGACATCTGTGCAGTGTTTCTGTATTACCTGCTGAGTATGCTGAGGAACTTGAAAAAAGCTTAGAAGATGAAGACTTTGAGGAAGATGATATAGGTGAGAATCCAATATGTTATACTTACATTGGCAAACAGATTTGCCAGAATACTTCTGCAGTATTCAAAAAACCAACTGAGGATATGCAACTTCATATGAAGCCTTGCTCATTAGGGCGTTAGTTGGGGATGTGAGTATTGGAAAGGACCTCGTAGATTTTTGGTTGCAACAGTAAATCTGATGCCGAAATTTATGATGAAAAATTGATGAAGAATAAGTTTGATCTGATGCCTCATCAGATGATTATTACTGATTTCAGTGGGAAGACTTCGAAATCAGAGGGAGTCTTATGTTTGGAGTTAACAGTGGGAACCATCATGAGACCCACTATGTTTGTTGTAGTTGATTCAAAGCAAATTATAACTTACTTCTTGGAAGAGAGTGGATCCATGATGTAGGTGTTGTTCCATCTTCAATGCATCAGAGACTTTGCATGTGGACTAAAGAAGGTGTTGTACCCATTTACGTTGATGGGGACAAGAACTATTTTTAAAGTCGAAGAGGATGTTGTGGATGTGAGGAGTACTGAAAAGAAGGTTATGAAGACAAGACCATATGAAGTGATTGATAAGTATATGTTGGTACCTACAAAAATACCTTATTCACTAAGATGAATCCAAATTATGGGTTTATGTTACAATGTGATGTTGGCCCTTTCGAGGGCCACAGAAATTCCCTCTTCTTTTCTGAATAATTGTTATAAGGAATACCAAAAGTTTGTTCCAAAAATATCTCTTTCTGCAAATAAAATAAATTATTACTTGAAAGAGACTATTTTTGGGGGGCATCTGTTGGGATTTGATTTTTAATTGTTTCGAATTCCACAAGTGACAAGGGTATGATGCCATTTCGAATTTACAGAAGAGGTAAAACCACCTCATTTCAAATTTTGATAATAAGTCTGTTAACTTAGAGAAAAATTCTTGATTGAAGTCAAACAAAAAGACTTTAGGAATTCGAAAGAAGGACAAGTGTAAATTCGAGAATAATACATTGCAGGTATTTCGAAAGGCAAGTGATAGTTTTTTTATTCATGATCCAAATTCGAATTACATCAGTTCGAATATATTCGAAATATATTAGAAAGGAAGCTATCCTAAGTGCCTAATACATTAGAAAGGAAACTATCCTAAGTTACAATGAGTCCTTGACTCAGTCTTCCGAACCTCTTTCTCTTCTTCCTCCCCCACAGGCATTGATGGAGCCAAGGCAAAGGGAAATTTGTTTTGATTCTGTTGAACCACCTTTGACTTGGGGAAGGAATCAAGGTCGGTATGGGAAAACAATAATAGATTCATTTACTGTATAAATGAACCTATATTTGGCTATCACGTACAATCCAAAAGCAAAGTTTTAAAGAAAAAATTTGAAAAAGCAAATGGCTTTGGCCATTACGTAAATCCTATAAAAATGAAATCATTCCAGATTGGATTGAACGTAATAGCCAAAGGAATTAACTTCTTCATATTCTTTGAAGAATTTAGAAGAAAAGAGAATGAAGAATTGTGAAAAGAATGTTGCAAAAGACTCTTATTTATAGGAGTGGAAAGAGGCAAGTGTCATATTAATAAGACCATTTTAACGTCCAATGAGAAGAAATCTCATAATGAAATTGAATGAAGTAGGATGGACGGTGGTCTTTATGATCTTTGGAATGGCAAATGAAAGTTTGACATGTGCACAGGGAAGAGTGTAGTCAAAATCTCGAAAGAGAAAATTTTATTAAGTTCAGATGTCAAGAAAAGACTAAGTCTTAAAGTTAAGGATTTTTCTTGAATCCATGAAGTCAAAATTCCAGAAGAAGATTTCGAGAAAATAGAAAGAAGAGTTCGAGAAAAACAGAAATAAGATTTCGAGAAAATAGGAAGAAGATTTCGAGAAACCAGAAGGCGAGAATTCGAGAAACAGGAACAAAGAATTCAAAGACAAGATATCTTAGACTTAGAAGATTTCTGAAGAAATCAAAGGAAGTTTGAAAAGTCAGAAGACAGTTATTGAAGATTAGAAGCGGTTTTTCTGATTGGCAGAAGACGTGGCAAGCATGCACGCTGCCAGCACATAGGGCTAGATGATGTGTCATATGTACATTAGTTAGCGTTAGAATTAGGAAACTATAAATAGGTGAACTCTTAATGTAATAAGGGTTGGCAAATCACTTAAACTCAAACTCTCTGAACACCTTACACGTCCAAACTTAAAGCGACAAACAGGTTACAAGGAGAAGGAAGTATGTGATGAACCATCCAATTTCTTTCAATGCACTTGTTCTTACCAATTCATTTTTCTTTTCTTTATTTTACATTCCGCAATTTACATTCTGCAATTTTTATTGTATTGCTTTTTCTTGAACTTTCAGTGATTTCTGGTGAAAGTTGATTTCTGAAAATATAGTCTGGAAAACTGATAAAATTCTGAATCAAGTAGTTCTAATTCTTTCTGATAAGATAAGTTTTGATTAAATTCTGAATCAACACCTTTAAAAACTTGTTATTTCTGGATCTCTGAAACATAACAATGGACTTGGTAAAATTCTGTATCAATCAACCACTTTTTCCAGAACATGTGAACTTTTGAAAGTCTTTTTAAATCAGAAACACCATAAATCTACTTTTTAAAAGAGTCCCGTTATAAAGGATCTGATTCCTAATCCTCAGATTGTTCATAGAATCAAAGTGATAAAAATTTAATTTTCGGAATTAGATTTTTTCACCAAAACAAGACTATATGGACACCCTCGGTCTTGGTCGGGATCTAAATCACGACTACGTCCTTTTCTTATTTTTATGGGCTTGTCCTTCCATTCCCCAAGTTTTTCTTCCTTTTTATGTTAGCCTCAGGACTAACATCGTTCTGATGACTGGGATCACTTCCACCGGGGACGCTTCCTTGAAGCAGCCTGATTCACGACCCAGGGCCGAACCACTGGCGCCATCCGTGTTAGTGGTGAAGTCAATGTCAACCTCTACATCCTCATCTTCAGCAGTATTTTTGGAGAGCCTCAATATATTCAATGCAGCGTTGGCCATAGATGCTAAAACAAAAAGAACACAAGTTAAAAAAGATAATTAACAAAGCATATAAGGTAAGCCTGACCCACTCCCGACATGTTCACAGGACTGACCTATACGAGATCCCACATTTATTTGGGGCCCATCATGATCCTCCTACTCGAGAAGGGTCCACATTCTTTGATTCGAATTGTCCAATAGTTCCTTCACGGCCTTTATCCCGGGGGTGACAGCGCACCTCTCCGGAACCTCATACTCGGCCGAAGGCTGGTCATAATGTCGGCTACACCGGTAAATGTGGTATTCGGTGCGAATCTGACTGATCTTCCTAGAACGACTTCACCCGTTAGCAGCCTGGATCTAGAAAAAATCTTGTTTAAGGGAACTTTCCCCCTCTTAATCGAATCCGCGTAGGGGTTATAAACTTTCTACCCGCAAACCCCCTAACACTGACCTAGCTCTTAAGGGTCTCATCTTTCTTATCCTTACAATGTTTTCTCAGAACTTGGAATAATGGAAATATAGTCGAATTGACGGGCGTGAGTAATACAAACTCATTCATAAATCAGTTGGAAGTTGCGTATGAATGCCCAAGTGTTTAGGTTTTTGTAGCTGCGTAGGGGGCACAGTCAAGTACATAAAGACCTTTTCTTCAAACTCAATGAACGAAAGAGTCATCTTCAGCTTTGAATGGAAATAATCATAGTGTATAAGAAAGGTTTGTTGGTCTCACTCAGGTGGCAGACCCGACTTCCTAGTGGGGAATAACTACATGATATTTACTCTCCAATGTGGATTTGCAAAAATTGGGCAGCTTGAAGAGCCGCCTCCTGAACCATTTCTAGACAACCCGACGGGTATACACTCGGGGAGGTAAGCAGCTCAGGATCTACCCAATCATACCGGTAAGCCCACCTCGGCATGAAGTAGTCCACATTCAGATCCTCTGCCATAGGTACACCTGCAGAAGCGGTGTAGCAGCCACCGGTATCAGAATCACTATTGTCTTCAACGTCTCAGTGAGTGCTTCTAGTTGACGTTTAATGAGCTTGTTCTCAGCTAACAGAGCATCACTTTGATTGAGTTCCAGCATCCCTTTCTTTGGTAATTGCGCGGGCTGTCTCCACTTTGAGCTTGTTGATCGTTTCTGTGCAAAGTGGTTGATGATTTCTAGTGCTCGATCAACTTCTGCGGATAAGATAGTTCCACCTGCTTCTGCATTTATGAATGACCTTGAATCTGAACGAAGTCCTTGCAGATATGTTGAGCTGGGATATATCATCATAGCCATGGTTGGGACAGTTGCACAACAAAGACTTGTATCTTTCCCAAGCTTCACCAAAGTGGCTCATCAATCCCTTGTTTGAAGGTAGAAATATCTGATTTAGCTTCTACCTGCTTCCCTGGTGGGAAGAATCTTGTCAAGAATTTCTCCTCAACCACACCCCAATTGGTTAGGCTTTGATTTGAGTGTGATTGCAGCCATTCCTTAGCTTTACCTATCAAAGAGAAAAAAAACAGCGTAAGTAAACAGATTCTAAATTACCTTCCTCGAAACCCATAGTACCAATCAATTCATAAAAATTTGAGAGATGAGCATTTGGATTTTCATGATCCAATCCAGCGAATTGATGTGCACTAATGAGGTTGAGATGTGCAGTTTTCAACTCCAAAGCTCTTGCGTTTGGTGGTAGCACAATGCTTGAGAAGTGACGTGGTCCTTGATGGGACATATAATCTCCTAGCGTCCTTCTTGGACGTTCCTCTGCCATGTTTTTGGGTTCCTCAACAATTGTCCTTCTTCTTCTTCTCCCGTTCCTACCTCTGTTCTTTCGCGACATCCTTTCTATTTCCGGGTCGAACTGTAATTGATTGGGGGACGTCTTACCTCTCAGAAGCATAAACAAGAAACTTTGAAAAAGGTAAGTGCTGAAGAGAATTAGAAAAACAATAAATTTCCTAAGATAATAATAGATCCTAAAAAATAAGATAAATAAACAAATAAACAAAATCCTAAAATAAAAACTTAATAACTAGACCGTCAAGGTCTACACGTATTGGAAACCGTTCCCCGGCAACGGGGCCAAAAATACTTGATGGGTTTCTGGAAAGCGAACCAAAAATCCAGTAGTATAATAGTAAGAAGAGTTATCGTATCCACAGGGAACGGTCAACTCACGTATATTCGTGGTCTATTTATTAAGAGACAAATAACAGATTTGTGAGGATATTATGCGTGGAAATTATAAATTGCAAATTAATAAGTAATAAGAATAGAAAGGAAGAGTTAGAGACACTTTACTTGGATTAGGATTGAACTTCATCTCATCACACCTCTCATGTATGTCGAGACTACCTATTATTTATAGGCTTTGAACTATAACACTGTAGACAAACTATATTGTTAAGACCCCGAGTTACCAGGCGCCACTCACACTCAAAGGTAATCCATTGCGGTTCTCCCAAGCAACAGACTTACCCTCGGCTTATTATGCTTTCTTTATTCCGTTTGTAAAAGAACTAATTGATAAACGAGGCCTACTCCTCTGGACGCACCTTCGCTAGAGTACTGTCACTACCCATCACTCATTAGAATACATCCACGTTTCGCTTCCTGGATTGACTATCAACTAATCCTTTGTTATCGATCCATTAGACCATGCCTATCCTTTAGATGCCCTTCATTAGGATACTCACACTACCCATCAATCATAGCAACACCCATGTTTCGGCCACTGGTTAACCGAGTATTTTCATTCACTCAGAGGTTGAGTTTCCTATGTCTAGGCTCCCCCAAACTCAATCCTAGTCGTAACGTTAATTACAAACTAGCCTATAACTCCGGTGCAAGCGCGGAAGTTAGGAATTAAGCACAGAACAAAATTACCAATATTATAGCTAGGGAACTGCATAAATAAATAGATAGAGTTCAACATACACTTGGGAATGGAATCGATTACATTCAATCCTAATGGAGAATTAACTACACAAGGTATCCATACAAACCACCGAAGATGTTGTCACCATTTTCAATCCTTGTGAAGCACTCCTCTTCTCCTACTCTAAAATTAGAACTGGTGCATTATCACTGGAATATAACTGAATTACAATAATCGTGCATAGCTTGATCTGGTGCAATGAGGTCCTATTTATAGGCTAAGGAAAGACAAAGAAGATTGGGGAGAAATCTATCTAAAAACGACAATAAGGAACAAATCTGCGTGACCTGCACTTCAAGCTGCGCTACAGCGCAGGCTGCGGCGCAGGTTCCGAGAGCTGCGCTTCACCTTGCGCTGTAGCGCAGGTTGAAGCGCAGAATGCGTCTTGCAGCTTCAATCTTTCTCTTTTTAACTTAATCTCTCCCCGAGACTAGTTTTGGTTGATTTGTTTTTCCTTGTTTCCCTTTTCTTGATGAAATCTTGCATTTATTGAGCATCTTGGATTTAATTGGGAAGGTTGTCTGCAGAATCCTTGTTTAATTGGCAGTGATATCTTCATTATTGCTCTCAAATAATCTTCAAATCTTCATTATTGCTTACAAATAATCTTCCAATCTTCATTAATTGCCTTCAATTAAACTTCAAATCTTACAGATATCTCCCTTATTTAATGCTATCTTTCCCTCAAATCAAATCCTTGCAATATTCTGCAGAAAACAAGCAATATTTCTATCAAAATAGCATCAAATTCAAATCTAAGATTAATAAATACAATTTATCTATTATTAAATAAAAAGGGATTAAATTGGGGTAAAAATACCATTTTATCCTTGATAAGTGAACTAAAAAGTGCTCTAATTTATCATATGATTTTCACTTATCAAAATACCCCCCAACTTAACTTCTTGCTTGTCCTCAAGCAAGAGACCTCTTTGCAATCAAGAAAATCAATTCTATCCCTGTGTAATTCAAACAATTCAAAAACAAATTCAAGGAACTCTTCATCATCTCCTTGTTAAGCAGCAGTCACTTTCCAAACATAAGAAAATTCAGGATTAAGGGATGTTACCAATCCTCACTCAGAATAGAACACAAACATCAGTCAGACTTCTCAAAAATAGCAATTAAAGCAGTGAGTGATAAACCAAGGAAATCTCTCATTCTCACGGGTAAGTGTTTCCCTCAATCTTTTTCACCACCGTTGAACAACTAGAATTGATAGTCGTTTCCAACATCTGAACCTGCAAGTAGTCAATATGGATCAAAAGGTCTTTTCCTTGGTTGTAATGAGGCTGGGCTATCAAGAAATCTTGGTTTTTCTAGATATGCGAAGAACACTTTGAATAGAGAGCATCTTGTGATTGTGCTTGGGACTTCTCTCTCATTCACCTGGTCATTCTTGAATTGTCACCCTTCTTCAGCTTGACCTCTTTATTTGAAGAAGTATTCCCCCCAACTTATTCAATTCCAAACTTTTGTGCAGATTTTTTTTCACTAAACAATAACATAGAGAATTATTTTTGGGGGAGTATCCTTCTTTGTGATTTCTTGTGCTTGCTCTTTGAATCTCTTTGACCTTTCAATTCACCAACCTTTGTCCCATTTTGTTGTGTTGCACCCTTGCTCTCTATCCCAAGTGTGAAGGGACATGGTATGATCATTAATCATGGCTGGGGTGCATCAAAGGAAATATTAAAGGCTCAAATGGGCAATCAATAAATGGAAACATTTAATCAAGGTTGGCTATTTGGCACTTAGCACAATATTATAATCACAAAAATGCCTTTGTCAGTTCCATATTTTCCACTAGCAAGACAAAATTCAGAAACTCAAGCAATAACAGTTGACAAGCAGCGGTGAAAAACTCTCAATTTCAGTGTTTGGGCTCTCAGCTCATCGGTTATTGGCTAAAATTCCCTTGATAAAGCACTTAATGGTTTTAATTAACTATCCTGATAGGTTTTCCCAAGAAGTATCCTAATCCTAACTGATTATGGAGTTAATCACAAAACCCCATCATCTTTCCTAGTCTGGTTAGTTAAACTACTTAATTACAGAGAATTTGAAAAAGTTGCCTTAATTCTAATTTCCTATGGTCCTAAAAAGTCCTAAAAATTTTAAAAATTTAACAGAAAAACAAATAAGTACTGCCTAATATAGATGATGTATCAGTGGTATACAGTACATATCAAAAGAAAATAAGAAAATAAGAAGCAAAATAAGAAAATAAAATGAAAAAGAAAAAGAAAAAGAAAAAGAAGGAAAACGCTAAATAGGAAAATAAATGAAAAAGAAAAAGAAAATAAGGAAAAGCGCCAAATAGGAAAGAAAATAATCAGTCCTCATCCTGGTTCTGATCCATGTAAGCTGCTCCATCCTCAGCTCCGGCTGCTCCATCCCCCCTGGGAAAATAGGCCTGTCCCCAGGCCACTGTAAGTAATCATGAAACTGTGCAGGGGTCATGGGGTCCACATGAGCCTGATAATGTCTACTCTGAAAATGAACAGTTGCTCGGTGAATAGTGGACATCTGAGCCATCAAATGAGTGTGTTGGGCCTCAAGACGCTGGGCCCAGACAGGAGCGTCCATGTCTGCTGGTGTGGTGGTGGTGGTGCCTGCTGCTGCTGCTGCTCCTCAACCTGTAACTGCTCAGCCGGGATACAGTTGGCTTCAATGTATGCTCTGGTCATGGGAAGTGCGATGCGAACCCTGGGGTTCACCTCTACACCCCTAAATATGCAGAGTGAGGTGATGAGAGAAGGGAAGCCAAGCCTGATCTTGGAGTTAGGGGTCCGGCGCCCCACAGAAGATGCAAAGTCTGATATCTTTTGGGTGATGACTCGTGAGACATCGATAACGGCGTCGGTGAGGATAGTGTAGATGAGGTGGGCCATGGGCATAACTACATCAGAAACATGCCGGTAGGATGAATGTTGGCCAGTATCAGCACTGTCCACATCTGAGCTATGCTCCTCATATCTTTCCTGTAGATCCTAGCAGCCTCCTGATATGCATTCCTTTCAAAGGAACGCCCTGGTAAGCATAGCAGTTGAGCAGTCTCAATGTCAAGGGGATCATTGCCATGAATGTAACATCCTAAATTTTATTAAGTAAAATATTAATTAAATTAAATAATAAGTAAAGGATATAATTAATTAAATAGATGAATAAATAATAGGATCCATATTATTATTAGTTTTATCCATAAAGTTAGCTTAAATTTAAAACGAGGAGAAGGGGGTTGAGAGTGAGCCCAAGCCCAATTAGGCATTCTAGTAAGCAGGGGTTATCAGTCACCCTAATCCTTATTCGTATTATCGTCAGAGAGCGAAACGCTAAGGAGGGAGAAAACGAGTCTCAAGAGAGGATTGCTGCAGAGTGAGCATCAAGAACCAAGAAAGGGATTTCCTTGCTGTAATCAATCATCGCTTAAGGTACGGTGGGGGAGAAGGTCTGCTTGTATATGCATGTAGGGGTGCTTGGGTAGTGAGGGCAACCATAAGACCCTCTAAGACTCTAAATTCGAAATTGATATATATATATTGAGTATTGTATGATGAAAACATTTTGGTTGATGATTAATTTTTGAATCTTTGTGAATCTTGAGTGGGTTGAATGAGAATAAAGAGAATAGTGAAAAGGGGTTAATTAAGGGTTTGATGATTTGGGGTTTTGATGGGAAAACCACTGTAACCTGTTACCGCTTGCTGTCTTGGCTGAGTTTGCTGACTCTTCCTGGCTTCTGCTGGTGTGTGCTTACCCCGGACTTGCCTCTCGGTTGCCTCGCGTGCTGTCGCCGTCTGCCCCCTCGTGATCCATCTGTGATCTGCGTCGCGGGTAATCAATTACTGGAGTTGGTAATCGATTACCAGGGTGTGCTGATAAAACTGTCATGTTTGGTTACCCTGTTGAGAGTAAGAATAAGAACTTAATGACTGCCAATCAGGTAAAGGAGTCTCTAAGGGAAGATGCCCAGGTTTACATGCTTTTAGCTTCTTTGAAATCTGATAGTAGCGCTGTTGTGAGTGAGATACCTGTAGTGTGTGAGTACCCTGAAGTGTTTGCAGATAATGTGTCTAGTCTACCACCTGAGAAAGAGATAGAGTTTTCTATAGACTTAGTGCCGGGTATAGGACCGATTTCAGCTACACCTTATCGGATGTCACCCATAGAGTTGGCAGAACTTAAGAAGCAATTAGAAGACTTGTTAGAGAAGAGGTTTATAAGGCCTAGTGTGTCACCCTGGGGAGCGCCTGTTTTGTTTGTTAAGAAAGTGAAGTCTATAAATCAGTTTAAGTATTTAAACATGATTATAAGACTTAGCATCCTTAAGTTTTAATGATTAACAAATAAGATTATAAGATTTATTAATGATTAACAAATAAGATTATATTATATTAACAGGTTCTACTGAGAAAGGTATTGGTTTGTTGATTATGTTTAGGATGGAATATTCACTATCTGAAGAAGAAGAGTAGAAGAACACATCAAAAGAAGAATCTGAATCAGGGGATCAGAATCAAAAGAACAAAGTGCAGAATCCGAAGAAGAGTAATCCACAACCAAGTTGAAGACTCGAAGGCTATCTGAAAAGAGTTGAAGAATAGAAGACTACTTAAAGACTCGAAGAAGTGAAGACTCAAAGATACACCTATCTGAAGTGCAGCCATCATCTGAAGAAATGAAGACAACATGAAGCAGTCTGAAGATTGAACATATCAGAATCAAGAAATGACTTCTTGAAGACATTGGAAAGTGTAAAGCACATGAAGATCACTCACTCAGTAGATAAAGCTAGACATGTTTTTCTACCTCGATTAAAGTCTTGCATAAATAAGGAAATATTGCAAAGACTCTCCACAATGCCTGCAACAAAAGGATTTGTATAAGCAGACCTACTGCATCCACACCTGCTGCCAATCAGAAAATGATAGAAGACCGAACAGAAGCAAGCAAGAAAGATGATTGAATAAAGTACATACAATTCAACATCTTTATCTACATGAAAGAAGAAGAAGATACAAGATACAAGAAGAAGAAGAAGAAGATGAAGAAGAAAGAAGAAGAAGAAATACTAAGAAGAATGAAACTACAATCTTCTTATCAGAAGAAAGAAGTACTCTAAAGTTTCATCTTGGCGAAAGCAAAAGAAGCTGTCTAAAGCAAAGAAGCTATCTGAAGCAAAGAAGTTGTCTGAAGCAAAGAGCTGTCTGAAGCAACGGAGCTGTCTGAAAGACTAGAAGCTATCTGAAGTGTCAATATTCGTCTGAAATATTGAAGTCGTCTGAGATCCGACGTAGCACACTCACTGAAGACAACGAAGACTTTTGCTCTCTGAAGTATGCTGAAGAAAAGTCGTTCTCTACAAACACGCAACACTTTCAAAGCTTAAATTGGCAAAGTCACAGAGACCTTTCTTGGTACCTTTGAAGTTTATACACCACTGAGGAAATCTCTGCAACGCAGAAATTGCAGCAACAACGGTGGCAGCTTTATAGCAGCACCAACGTTGTACTTTGTCAGAATTGTCAGAACACCCAGAAGCGTGTCTCACAACGGATTGAATAGCATTCAATGCTATCTCTAAACGGTGGTATCACAACGGAAATATCATCATCACCAATCCGAAAGAAAGCAGAAGAAAAGCTCAGGAGACTAAGCAGAAGCAACAAAGAAAAATGTTTGAATGAAATATTTTATTTCAAACATATTTTATCATCTGCAAGCAACAGCCATTCAACAAGACATCACACCCAAAGAAGATATGATGTCAGGAGCAAATGAAAAAGGAGTATATACAGAATCGGCAAAAGGATAAATTCAACGGATATCTCCTAAAGAGACACTCCTAAAAGAAACAGAGGAAAGCAGAAGAAAACAGATGAAAGCAGAAATAAGCAGATTCAAGAGAGAGTATTCGCAGAATTATATCAAGAAACATCTCTCATGAAGAAGAAAATATCAAGTGTCAGAACGGGATCGTCTGAACACTCATTCACTTAAGGAGAAGCAACCGTTTGAGAAGCTATTACACAACGGCTATATGAGCCACACCATCAACATCTCAATGGTATTATGAATCATCTTCAAACGGCTATATTTCATCAGAACATATAAATAGCCTCAAGATTGAATTTGAAGATGCTGCCGACCTATTGGTCGGTCAGACAAAATTGTTGATCAACAGAATCAAACTAGTTAATCAGGCTGAATGCCTTATGGTTAACAAGAGTTGACTTGAGCTTAAATGGATCATGAAGAGGTCAACAAAGTTTGATCAGAGAGTTGGTTCTCAATCAGGCTACTGACTAGCTGGTCAGTTAGTTAGGTTGTTCAGTTGGTCTGTTTGATCAAGTGAGTTGATTGTTCGAAAGGCAATCATGCTGAACAAATGACTATCAAACTGGGTACGGTTTGAAGCTTTGATATACCTTGGTGTTCCTATGATATGGGTGAGAATGTAGCCCATGGAAACTAATGGTTTGAGAACAAGGCTGGAGCATCATTTCACATCTTAGTTAGCCTACTCTTAGAGGATGTATTCCTCATAGAAAGACAGGGATTGTACTTAATTCAAACACTTGTATCACTGTCTATCCTTGTACTTAGTTTGTAATGTCTGTATCCTGAGTGTGTACTCAGTAATCTCTATGTACAAGTAGAATCTAAGTTTAGAGGTTCTGGCGAACATCTAACTTGGATTGAGTAGTGAAACTACTCAACACTTTATGTGTCTGAGAGCCTGGAGGCTTGGTGGAAGAAAGAATACTTGAGCCTGAAGAGGCTTGACTGTAAAAGAATACTTGATGTCTGGAGAGACTGTACTCGTGATGTCTGGAGAGACTGTACTCGTGATGTCTGGAGAGACTGTACTCGTGATATCTAGAGAGACTGTACTCGTGATGTCTGGAGAGACCGTACTCGTGATGTCTGAAGAGACCGTACTCGTGATGTCTGGAGAGACCGTACTCGTGATGTCTGGAGAGACCGTACTCATGATGTCTGGAGAGACTGTACTCGGTTGAGCCTGGAGAGGCTTGTCTGTAAAAGAATACTGCATGAGTTGCCTGGAGAGGCAGTTGAAAACAAAGGAATACTCATTGTTTAACTTGAAGAGGAGGTGGTAAAATAATACTTGTATCTGAGTTCAGATAGTGGAAAATCCAGTGGTGGTTTGCCTCTGGGACTAGATGTAGCTCACGGGTTTGTGGGTGAACCAGGATAAATTTTGTTCCTAAGTTCTCTTTCCCTTAATCTCTTTATTTCCAGTTTTCATATTTATGTTGGGGATTGAAAAGTATTTTTCATAATAAACTTAACACAACTATTTCAATAAAATGATCTTTCATATGAATAAAACATGAGATGTTTCTTATATCATTTGAAGCATTACAAAGAATGTTCCTTGAAGAACTTATGAAATAATTTTCCAGAAGATCAGTTCAGAAATCGGGAACAGACTTCAGACAACCTCTAGTCGTCTGAAGTATTTCAGAAACCGTTCTGAAAATAATCTTTGTGATAATCTTCAGAAGATACTTTGAGAAACCTTTGTTTAAAACAATCTTAAGCTTTAGAAGAAACTCTGTTTTTCTTATCTTCCGCACGTTTTAACTATCTCTGGTCTTAAGACTTGTTTTGAACGTTGCCCATTTTCATGATTTAAATTAAAGATTTCATAAAACAATCAAAAAGCTTAAAACACTATTCAACCCCCCTTCTAGTGTTTCCTGTGGTTCTAACAAAGAAGAAGGATGGTAGCATGAGGTTATGTACTGATTACCGCCAGCTAAATAAGGTAACCATTAAGAATAGATATCCTTTGCCTAGGATAGATGACTTGATGGATTAGCTAGTGGGGGCATGTGTGTTTAGCAAGATAGATCTTAGATCAGGCTATCATCAGATCAGGGTTAAGGAAGAGGATATACCTAAGACTGCATTTAGGACTAGGTATGGACATTATGAATATCTGGTAATGCCTTTCGGTGTGACGAATGCTCCTGCGATTTTTATGGATTAAATGAACAGAAATTTTCACCCTTATTTGGATAAATTCGTAGTTGTCTTCATAGATGATATACTAATTTATTCCAAAACGAAGGAGGAGCATGAGGAACATCTAAAGGTAGTGCTTTAGGTTCTTAAGGATAAGCAGTTGTATGCTAAGATGTCCAAGTGTGAGTTCTGGTTAGACGAAGTAAGTTTCTTAGGCCATGTGATTTCTAAGGGAGGTATAGGCGTAGATCCTTCTAAGGTAGAGGCTGTGCTTAAGTGGGAGGCTCCTAAGTCAGTAAGTGAGATTAGAAGTTTCCTTGGGTTGGTTGGGTACTATAGAAGATTCATAGAAGGGTTTTCCAAGTTAGCTTTGCCTTTGACCGAGTTGACTAGGAAGGGAGTTGCCTTTGTGTGGAATAGTAAGTGTGAGACTAGTTTCCAAACCCTTAAGGAAAAGTTGACTAGTGCACCAGTGTTAGTGTTGCCCACCTTAGCAAATCCTTTGTAGTATACTGTGATGCCTCTAAGATGGGTTTAGGTGGGGTGTTGATGCAAGAGGGTAAAGTAGTAGCCTATGCTTCTAGGCAATTGAAAATCCATGAGAGAAACTACCCTACCCATGACCTAGAGCTAGCGGTCGTAGTGTTTGTGTTGAAGATTTGGAGACATTATCTGTATGGTTCCAGGTTTGATGTTTTTAGTGACCATAAGAGCCTTAGATATTTGTTTGACCAGAAAGAGCTGAATATGAGAAAGAGGAGGTGGTTAGAATTTCTTAAGGATTATGATTTTGAGTTGAGTTACCATCCCGGTAAGGCTAATGTAGTGGTTGATGCTTTAAGTAGGAAACCTATCCATGTTAGTTCCCTAATGATTAAGGAGATGGATCTTTTAACTCAGTTTAGGGATTTGAGTTTAGCTTGTGAAGTGACTTCTGTTAGTGTGAGGTTGGGGATGACTAGAGTAAGTAATGATCTGTTGAAAGATATTAGCAAGGCCCAATTAGAAGATCCATTTTTTATAAGTAGAAGAGAGGCCATAGAAGGAAGTAATGGTGGAGAGTTTGTAATAGGTACCGATGGGGTAGTGAGATTTGGAGACCGAGTGTGTGTGCCTAGTGAACCTACTATTAAGCGTTTAGTGCTAGAAGAAGGGCATAGGAGTATGCTTAGTTTCCATCCAGGATCGACTAAGATGTATCAAGACTTGAAGAAAGTGTTTTGGTGGCCTAGAATGAAGAGGGACATAGAGGAGTTTGTGAGTGCTTGCTTAATGTGCCAAAAGTCTAAGGTAGAACACCAAAAGCCTTCAGGATTGCTTCAACCCTTAAGTATACCTGAGTGGAAGTGGGATAGTATTTCCATGGACTTTGTAGTTGCTTTGCCTAAGACTGTGAGGGGGCATGACTCCATTTGGGTTATTGTGGATAGGTTAACTAAGAGTGCACATTTCCTTCCTATTAACATTAAGTACTCCTTAGAGAAAACTAGCTCAGATTTACATCAGTGAGATTGTGAGATTGCATGGCATACCATCTAACATAGTTTCATATAGAGATCCCAGGTTACCTCTAGATTTTGGGAGAGTTTGCAGGCAGGCCTTGGGGACCCAGCTTAGGCTTAGTTCAGCTTATCACCCTCAGACTGATGGTCAGACCGAGAGAACCATTCAATCCTTAGAGGATTTGCTTAGGGCTTGCGAGTTAGACCAAGGGGTAGTTGGGATAGCTTCTACCTTTGATAGAGTTTACCTATAACAATAGTTTTCACTCTAGCATAGGTATGGCGCCTTATGAGGCATTATATGGTAGGAGATGTAGAACACCTTTGTGTTGGGTGTTGGTGTGAGCCAGGGGAGAGTCTTGCGTTAGGACCTGAGATAGTGCAACAAACCACTAATAAGGTTAGGATAATCTAGGAGAGGATGAGGACAGCTCAGAGTAGGCAAAAGAGCTATGCTGATAAGAGGAGGAAGGAGTTAGAATTCAAAGAAGGGGACCATGTATTCCTGAAAGCACTTCGTGGATTGGGATTGGTAGGGCCATTAAAGTCTAAGAAAGCTTACACCAATCGATTCATTGGTCCTTACCCGAATTCTCAGAAGAGTCAGCAATGTTGCCTATCAGATTGCTTTACCATCCACACTTGTCAAACCTTCATAGGTTTTCCATGTTTCCCAACTCCGGAAATACATTCACGATCCTTCGCATGTGATCGAGTCGGATCATCTTGAAGTTAAGGAAAACCTGACGGTTGAAACCATGCCGGTGAGAGTTGAGGATCGGAGGGTGAAACAACTTCGAGGTAAAGAGATTCCTTAGTTAAGGTAATCTGGGAGGACCTACACCCAAGAGTGCTACTTGGGAACTGGAAGAGAGATGAAGGAGTCTTATCCAGAGTTATTCGCTTCAGGTAAAATTCGTAAAATTCGAGGTCAAATTTTCTTTCTAGGAGGGGAGAGTTGTAACATCCTAAATTTTATTAAGTAAAATATTAATTAAATTAAATAAATAAGTAAAGGACATAATTAATTAAATAGATGAATAATAATAGGATCCATATTTTTATTAGTTTTATCCATAAAGTTAGCTTAAATTTAAAAAGAGGAGAATGGGGTTGAGAGTGGGCCCAGCCCAATTAGGCATTCTAGTAAGGAGGGGTTATCAGTCACCCTAATCCTTATTCATATTATCGTCAGAGAGCGAAACGCTAAGGAGGGGAGAAAATGAGTCTCAAGAGAGGATTGCTGCAGAGTAAGCATCAAGAACCAAGAAAAGGACTTCCTTGCTGTAATCGATCTTCGCTTAAGGTACGGTGGGGGGAGAGGGTGCTGCTTGTATATGCATGTAGGGGTGCTTGGGTAGTGAGGGCAACCATAAGACCCTCTAAGACTCTAAATTCGAAATTGATATATATATATATATTGAGTATTGTATGATGAAAACATATTGGTTGATGATTAATTTGTGAATCTTGAGTGGGGTTGAAATGAGAATAAAGAGAATAGTGAAGAAGGGGTTAATTAAGGGTTTGATGATTTGGGGTTTTGATGGAAAACGATGTAAAAACTGTTAAAGATTGAGTGATTTGGATGAGTTGATGAATATTAATGATTATGAAATGGTGTATGATCGAAAAGGATTGAATAGAGGTGAATAGAGTGATGTAGAAGTATTAGAAATCGTGAAATCTTGCGATCTGGGCCACGAGTAATCGATTACCTGGAGTTGGTAATCGATTACCAGGGTGTTCTGGGCAGCCTGGAGTGCTGTTTGCTTGCAGGTAATCGATTACAAGGGATGATGTAATCGATTACCAGGTTGATTGCTTGTAGGTAATTGATTACAAGGATGTTGTAATCGATTACCAGGGTGTTTGCTTGCAAGTAATCGATTACAGAGTTGCTGTAATCGATTACCAGAGTGTTTGGTTGCAGGTAATCGATTACAAGGTGGTTGTAATCGATTACCAGAGACCTTGTTTGTAGGTAATCGATTACTGGAGGTTGGTAATCGATTACCAGAGTGGATTTTGAGATCCTGATTGTTTAATGGTATTGATGGTGTGTGATAATGCTTAATGATATTTGGTATGCATAATGATTGGTACTTATGCAATATAATTGATGTTGTTGGTGTGCATAATGATTGGTGCTTATGCAATATATTGATGATATTTGGTGGTGCATAATGATTGGTGCTTATGCAATATAATTGATGTTATCTTGGCATGCATATAGTTGGTGACTATGCAATGTATGGATGTTATTTTGGTATGCATATGGTTGGTGAATATGCAAAATATTTAATGATGATGTTACCTAAGTTGTGCGGGCCCATAGAGGGGGTACAACTTAGGAGAGATGCCTTGAGCATATGTGATGAGACCTGAATTGTGCGGGCCCATAGAGGGGTACAATTCGGGAGGTGAACTGAGTGTGCAGGCCCATAGAGGGGGGTACAACTCAGGGATCAAGATGGGGCGTTCGATGCACGGGCCCATAGAGGGGGTGCAACCTAGGGGTGATTTGTACTGGCCCATAGAGGGGGTGCAACCTAGGGTCAATGTCGTTGTGCGGGCCTATAGAGGAGGTAAAACCTATCAGATTGTGTGTGGTGACACCGGTAGACTATCTTGGTACTAACTAGAGTGATTGACGAGGTGCACCCATTGTGCGGAGTTCCAAGTCATGATCTTTGGGTAGTGAGGTGATGAGTTTTGATGCATATGATAATGTGGTTATACTCGATGATGGTATTGAGTTATATAGTGTTGGTGATGAGTTTGGATGCATATGATAATGTGTTATACTCGATGATGGTATTGAGTTATATAGTGTTGGTGATGAGTTTGGATGCATATGATAATGTGTTATACTCGATGATGGTATTGAGTTATATTATGATGATGATGAATTTTGGTGTATGCATGATGGATGTATATATGTGATATATTTGACGATGAAACTGAGTAAATAATGATTTATGAGTATTAATGATGATTGAGTATTATGTGTGAAAATAGAGTATGTGATTCCATTGGTGAATGATGGTATGAGACTTATATGATGATATAGATGAATAGTTATATGCTGATTTATATATGATTATTATCTGATGGATTATTTGATGTTTGGGTATGTGGCATGATTGACGATGATGTTGTTATATGTGGGTGAGGATAGGGTAGCCTCCTATGTGTATGTATGAGTGGTATTCTTTTCCTCATCGTTATACTGTGGATATTTTTTATAGGTATTGATGATGACACGACTGGTGTCGAGTTTTGATTAAAGGGAGTGTGCTCTGGTATATGTGACATCAGGGTATAATTTTGGGGGTTCTTTCTTTATGTTTCTAGTTAGGAAGGTTTTTGTAAACTGTTTTGGAATCATTGCACAGCAAGTGGGATGTTTAGTACTTTTATATTTTTGGAGATTCCGCGGCATGAGTATTTTAATACATTTGAGTTTCGTTTTATTTTATTTAAGTTGTTTTCGAACTAATGAGGTTTTAATAAGAGAGTTATGTGAACCTTTTACCCATTGTGGGACGTTACCTTTTCTACACTTCAATTTATTAAACGTATAAGAGTTTGGGGGTAGAAGGGTGTCACAATGAAGCCCCACAGCATTCATCCTCTCGTGGTATTGGCACACTACATGGTCTCTGTCCTCCTCTATGGGATATCCTAGAAGTGCATTGATTGCATCGCAATCAAATCTGATAATCTGTCCTCGAACATAGGACTCCCTCCTGCAGTTAACGTCGTGTTCCCCGATGGCGTTGGCATAGAATTCTCTGACGATGTTTGGATCAAAATAGTTGTCAGGGCGACTAAGGCGGTCCCATCACCTCCTGTGAATCTCAGCAGAGAACTCCTCATATTCCCCCTCCTGGAGGATGACTGGTCACTCCAGGATGAACTTGCAATCAGCAATGTCAGTGTATGCTTCAAAGGACTTGAGGTCCTTGAAGCGATGAGGGTCGAACTTAGGTTCCCTCTGGGGGGCCTTCCTTTTGGCATCCCCTGTGCCCCTCCTAGAAAAACTAGAACCACTGACATTCTTCGTGCGAACCATCTGCAAAGCAAAAGCAACTCAAAATTATTTATGCATCATAATATTTAATTGCTCATAATTCTGAAATAAATGGCCAATTAATTTCAATAATTAGAGCAATCAATTAACCAAACAATTGAGCATAAAATTTTGATTTTAAATATTACCAAATAACTGCCAATTAATTAATTAACATATGCTAAAGTGATCAGTTAAAGCAAGTCCTAAACAATTCTAAACAGGCAAAGTGAGAACTAAACTCATGCTCAAAATTCATGTCATCAGTAACATGCAATAATCCACAATTATTTATGTATGGGCAAGCAAAAATATTAGAGCAATTAATTAAGCATACATGCACCAACAAAATAATTTGCAGAAATCACTGAGCACTCAAAAACTACCACATAAACAAACATGAATAACTCACAAAGAATCCTAACCACATGCAATCTAATTTAAAGCACTATGAACAATTATTTCTTTCCTAAAGGTTTCTAGAATCCTAAGATTTCCTATCCTAAGGTTATGCTCAAATAAAATAAAAAATCAAAATTTCAATCGGTTAAAAAGAAAGAAGACTATAAAAACATACCTGGTATAAGCTCAGAAACTGAAAATGAAGGCTATATGAGTGAGAAAAGGCAAAGCAAAGGTTAGGAATATCAGAGAAAAGGCAAGGGAGAGAACGAAAGGAAGTTCTAAATGAACTCCTACGTTCAAAATGGGGATATAAATATCCCGCTTCTTGCGCTACATCCTGCGCTACAGCGCAGAGTGGAGCGCGTACTGCTTCATAAGTTGAAGCGTTCCGCTGCGCTTCACCCTGCGCTATAGCGCAGAGTGAGGCGCAGAAGTCAGAGAGTCACTTTATTTTTATTTTAATTTGTGCTTCACCTGTGCTACAGCGCAGGTTGAAGCGCAGATCTGCAGTATTTTTATGCTTCTACTTCTGCTATTCCTAACTGGTTCATTGCATTCCCTTAAAATTGGATCCTTCATTTTAACAATCTCCTATTTAAACAGGTAAATCCTAAAACTAAAAATTACCAAATGAAATTAAATGAAAATTAAAACTTACAAAGACTGGGTTGCCTCCCAGGAAGCGCTTGTTTATGTCTTTTAGCTCGACGCCTGTTACTCAACCCTTTTATGGTGGCCTCAAGTGGAGGATGATGTTTAGCTCCATACCAGTTCTCCCTTTGAGCTCCCATCCTCCATGCCAATTTTTGACTCTTCCATCACTGTCACTGTCTTCCTCAGTGTCAGATATTGATCTCCTTCTCCTCTTAAATTTGAACTCCCATATTGACTCTGGATGCTTTGCTCTCATTCTAGGCTCCCTCAGAACTTCGGAGCCTGGCAGCTTTGTTGAATTTTTGGAAATAGCATCAGTTTGTTGTAAATTGGGTATACCCCTGTCAATATGAAACACAATGGTTTCATCCTTTGAGCTCAATTCATATTTTCCTCGATCAACATCAATGATCATTTTAGCAGCTTTCATGAAGGGTCTTCCTAAAATTAGGGGGACTTCAGTATCCTCCTCTTCTAACTCTGCAATGTAGAAATCTAAAACATATGCAAATTTATCCACTTTGATTTGAATATCCTCTAATATCCCATGAAGGCATTGAGCGGATTTATTTGCAAGTAGTAACCTCACATTTGCAGGCTTGACCTTCACATTACTCAACTTGTTAAAATACGATAGCGGCATCAAATTAATGCTCGCTCCAAGATCTAATAAAGCATGAGTACGAGGTAGATTACCAATACAGATGGGTATAGTAAACCTACCTGGGTCAAGTGACTTACTTGTGACTAAGACCTTCTCTTCATGATGTTCCTTTTGTGCTGCTTCTTCATCTTGTTGAACAACTTCCTCTTGAAGAAATTGTTCTTCAAAGATGATTTCTTCTTCCTCATCAAGTTCCTCCTCCTCTGACTTGTTGCCATCAGTAGCAATCAAGTTGCATTATTCCTTTGGATTGGTTTGGGTCACAGCTAAGAAGTGTTGTTGCCTGTGCTCTGCTATCTCAGTCGCTAACTGGCCCACTTGACTCTCTAGAGTTTTGATTGATGCATCAGTAGTTTTCTTGAATCCACTTAATCTTTGCACAAGGTCATCAATTTTACCTTCCAAAGTGTTCAGTTTATCATATGTTGAGGGTTGTTGTTGGTAAGGTGGTTGTCTTGTTCCTCCATTCTGACTCCAACCTGAGTTGGTTTGGTTATTTCTCCAACCTTGTAAATATTGATTGTTGTTATTGTTGGAGTGAGTAATTCCCTTTCCTTCCCTGGTTACCCATGAAGTTGACTGGTTCTGGTTGTGTTCCTTGGCTAGCACATTGACCATTTAGATGGTAACCTCCACAGAAATCACAAATCAATGGTTGGGATTGGATGGGTTGTGAGTGGACAACTTTGAGTTGTTCAGGGAGTGTCTTCAACGTCTCAGTGAGTGCTTTTAGTTGACGTTTAATGAGCTTGTTCTCAGCTAACAGAGCATCACTTTGATTGAGTTCCAGCATCCCTTTCTTTTGTAATTGCGTGGGTTGTCTTCCACTTTGAGCTTGTTGATCGTTCTGTGCAAAGTGGTTGATGATTTCTAGCACTCGATCAACTTCTGCGGATAAGATAGTTCCACCTGCTGCTGCATCTATGAATGATATTGAAACTGAACGAAGTCCCATGCAGAATATGTTGAGTTGGGCTATATCCTCATAGCCATGGTTGGGACAGTTGCGCAGCATAGACTTGTATCTTTCCCAAGCTTCACGAAGTGGCTCATCAATCCCTTGTCTGAAGGTAGAAATATTTGCTTTGGCTTCTATCTACTTCCCTGGTGGGAAGAATCTTGTCAAGAATTTCTCCTCAACCACACCCCAAATTGTTAGGCTTTGATTTGGGTGTGATTGCAGCCATTCCTTAGCTTTACCTATCAAAGAGAAAGGAAACAAGCGTAAGTAAACAGATTCTAAATTACCTTCCTCGAAACCCATAGTACCAATCAATTCATAAAAATTTGAGAGATGAGCATTTGGATTTCATGATCCAATCCAGCGAATTGATGTGCACTAATGAGGTTGAGATGTGCAGTCTTCAACTCCAAAGCTCTTGCGTTTGGTGGTAGCACAATGCTTGAGAAATGACGTGGTCCTTGATGGGAGATATAATCTCCTAGCGTCCTTCTTGGACGTTCATCTGCCATGTTTTTGGGTTCCTCAACAATTGTCCTTCTTCTTCTTCTCCCGTTCCTACCTCTTTTCTTTCGCGACGTCCTTTCTATTTTCGGGTCGAACTGTAATTGATTGGGGGACGCCTGACCTCTCAGAAGCATAAACAAGAAACTTTGAAAAAGGTAAGTGTTGAAGAGAATTAGAAAAACAATAAATTTCCTAAGATAATAATAGATCCTAAAAATAATAAGAATAATAAACAAATAAACAAAATCCTAAAATAAAAACTTGATAACTAGACCGCCAAGGTCTACACGAATTTGAAACCGTTCCCCGAAAACGGCGCCAAAAATACTTGATGGGTTTCTGGCAAGCGAACCAAAAATCCAGTAGTATAATAGTAAGAAGAGTTATCGTATCCACAAGGAACGGTAAACTCGCGTATATTCGTGGTCTATTTATCAAGAGACAAATAACAAATTTGTGAGGATATTATGCGTGGAAATTATAAATTGAAAATTAATAAGTAATAAGAATAGAAAAGAAGAGTTAGAGACACTTTACTTGGATTATGATTGAACTTCATCTCATCATACCCCTCATGTATGTCGAGACTACCTATTATTTATAGGCTTTGAACTATAACACTGTAGACAAACTATATTGCTAAGACCCCGAGTTACCAGACGCCACTCACACTCAAAGGTAATCCATGCGGGTTCTCCCAAACGACAGACTTACCCTCGGCTTATTATGCTTTCTTTAATCCGTTTGTAAAAGAACTAATTGATAAACGAGGCCTACTCCTCTGAACGCACCTTCGCTAGAGTACTATCACTACCCATCACTCATTAGAATACATCCACGTTTCACTTCCTGTATTGACAATCAGCTAATCCTTTGTTATCGATCCATTAGACCATGCCTATCCTTTAGATTCCCTTCATTAGGATACTCACACTACCCATCAATCATTAGCAACACCCATGTTTCGGTCACTGGTTAACTGAGTATTCTCATTCACTCAGAGGTTGAGTTTCCTATGTCTAGGCTCCCCCAAACTCAATCCTAGTCGTAACGTTAATTACAAACTAGCCTATAACTCCGGCGCAAGCGCGGAAGTTAGGAATTAAGCACAGAACAAGATTATTATAGCTAGGGAACTGCATATATAAGTAGATAGAGTTCAACATACACTTGGGAATGGAATCGATTACATTCAATCCTAATGGAGAGTTAACTACACAAGGTAGCCATACAAACCACCGAAGATGCTGTCACCATCTTCAATCCTTGTGAAGCGTTCCTCCTCTCCTACTCTAAAATTAGAACTGGTGCATTATCACTGGAATATAAATGAATTACAATAATCGTGCACATCTTGATCTGGTGCAATGAGGTCCTATTTATAGGCTAAGGAAAGACAAAGAAGATTGGGGAGAAATCTATCTAAAAACGGCAACAGGGAACAAATCTGCGTGACCTGCGCTTCAATTTGCGCTTCACCCTGCGCTGTAGCGCAGGTTGAAGCGCAGAATGCGTCCTGCAGCTTCAATCTTTCTCTTTTTAACTTGATCTCTCCCCTAGACTGGTTTGGTTGATTTGTCTTTCCTTGTTTCCCTTTTCTTGATGAAATCTTGCATTTATTGAGCATCTTGGATTTAATTGGGAAGGTTGTCTGCATAATCCTTGTTTAATTAGCAGTGATATCTTCATTAATTACTCTCAAATAATCTTCAAATCTTCATTATTGCTTACAAATAATCTTCCAATCTTCATTAATTGCCTTCAATTAAACTTCAAATCTTGCAGATATCTCCCTTATTTAATGCTATCTTTCCCTCAAATCAAATCCTTGCAATATTCTGCAGAAATCAGCAATATTTCTATCAAAATAGCATCAAATTCAAATCTAAGATTAATAAATACAATTTATCTAATATTAAATAAAAAGGGATTAAACTGGGGTAAAAATACCATTTTATCCTTGATAATTGAATTAAAAAGTGCTCTAATTTATCATATGATTTTCACTTATCATTACCTTTCCAAATCTGGGTTCGACATTCATACATGAACAATTATGCAAGGAAAGCCTTGAGAGAGAATAAACAAGAAAAATGATTTAGCAACTTGGAAAATCCAGATGAGGATAAAAAAAATAGGGGGGAATTATTCTGAATATCCTTCTTCTGTAATTGATGCAGCAAAAGGAATCTTTAATGCCCCAAAAGAGAGCACTTCAAATGAAACTGATGCTAATGAATCAGAGAATCTTTATCAACCAGCATCAAAGAAGCCCGGTGTAGTATGATTCTTTAGAATTTTCTTTTTTCTTTTTTGATTTTGTTTTGTTTTCTTGAGAACTTATGAGAACTTCTTTCTCCCTTGCTTATTCACCAAAGAGAATTCTTGAAGTGATGAATGTTCTGGTTTGACAAGAGAGAATGTTGCTAGTCATTTGCAGGTTTGTTTTTGTGTACATTTTATTTGATTTGATTTTCCATATTTGTTTTGTTATGTTGTAGATAGACTTTGTTATGACGCATCTAAACTTACAAAAATTCTATTATTTAAATTCAATTCACTCTGATGAATGTAGGTATAAATTGTATCGTTATCTAACTGTTGAAGTTAAAATTTGTTTGTTTTTCATCTAAAGTAAACTGACCCGATAATTTAGGGGCTAATTAAATCAAATTTTTACTGCTTAGTTCACAACCTACACTAAGATTGTGGAGGGGTGAATCCCGGGTTCTATCTCCATTAAACACACTCTTAGCGAGGGATGAAAAGAAAATATGATTAGCATATTTGTAAAACATAAAAAGTATATTCATTCAAAAACATGAAAAGAAAAAAAAATATGATTAGCATGATTGTAAAACAAAACATAATAAAAGTGAGTGTAAAAATATGATAAGAATTAGTTTGAATAAAAACATGATAAACAATAGTGAAAAAAACAAAAATATAAAATAAGTTACTGTAAAAAATATAAGAATTTAATAACTATACATTTCACTGTAAAATAATTTTACACAATCATCCAATGATGTGTTAACACATCATTTAATGATTTTAATGATGCATGAGGTGTCACATTCATTAATTGATGTGGCAAAATATCATTGTATGACAATGTAAAATTTCTTTACACTATCAGTGTATAGTAATTAAACTCAAAATATAATGTAATAACATGTGCAAAATATATGTCATAAATATTTAATATATTGGTTATATAATGATTATAAATAAATGATACACAAATAGTAAATTCAATCAAAGGCCTGTAAAGACTAAAAAAAATATAATTGGCATGATTGTAAAACAAACATAATAAACATGAGAATTAGTGTTGATCTTCTGGAAATCTCGTAACAGCTACAGGAGGCGATCTTCACGGAAGAGAGATGACGGAGGACGGTGGTGTACCTGCAGGGACTCCGATGCTTAAGTCAGAAAGGATTCGAGCAGCGTTTCAGCAAGCAAGAATGAAAAGCGTACCTGAGATGGAGGCACCACCGTGTATTTATAGAAGTATTTTGGCGGGAAAGTCCGTTAGGCAGCTGCAATGACTTTATGTAATTTTCCTCACACGCTCTTTCGAGGTTGAATACACGCGCCAGGATATATCCGTAATGGGCCATGATAGTATGCCGGTATGCTGATGACGGTTATGCTTTAGAGCACATTGTGAACGGAATAAGCGGACAGAGGAGCTTTTGGTGCGCTAACCCCGGAGATATATGTCGTAATCATAAAATTGGTATGTCAGACTATCTTTCCGACGTCTAAGTCGGCCGTATCTAATCTCGGTCCCGAACAGTTGCCCCCCAAGTCGGGTAGTTTAACATAAAGTATCCGACTTGAGATCTTCAGATGCCGGCGATTAATATTCATCAATCCAGGTAGTGAGTGTTTCCGACATCACCCGAGGTGCCATCCGGGGTAGTGTCATTTGTATTCTGATGTAACTAATATGATTGTTGATTGACAATCGTTTTCAACACGTGTCAACATCGTATTATATTGGGTCCATGGGCCTGATTGTCTGGCACGATCAAATTGTCGTGCGAACTAACCAGCCAATCCGACAAGTGCTTCACCGGCCAGATTTGGCCGGAAGAATGGTATCATGGGTGGTAGAACTCTCCGAGTTTGGGGTAACCTATGAACCTCGACAAGCAGTCAAAGCACAAGCCCTTTCATGGGCGATAGAACTTACGCCGGCATTTGAAGTCTCAGATGGATGGTGGGAAATTCATGTGGACGGATCTTTGAATCCAAAAGGAAGTGGTGTCGGGATATTGCTTGAAATCCCCCAGGGTGTGATACTTGAACATTCCTTGAGCTTCTCATTTCCGACATCCAATAATCAGGCTGAATATGAAGCATTGATTGTCGGACTTTGGATGGCATCTGAGGTGGGAACATGTCGAGTAAGGATTAACAGTGATTCTCAGCTCGTTGTTTCTCAAGTGAAGGGTGATTATTAGGTCAGAGACCCTTTACTGTTAAAATATCTTGAAAAAGTGAAGAAACTGTGTGATGGTTTTTCTAAGGTTGAAATAAATCACATTCCAAGGGAGAAGAATGTCAGAGCAGATGTGTTATCCAAGCTTGCAAGCACGAGATCTTCTAGAAATAACAGATCCGTGATCTAGGAGGTTATACCTTTCCCAACTGTTATCATGGCTTTGGAAACTGACGAATGCTGGTATACAGGGATTCAAAAATATCTTGAAGCCGACATACTCCCTCAGCAGCCCGAAGATGCTCGTCGGATACAGAGGCAGGCAGCACACTATTGTTTGATCCAAGAAACTCTTTATAGGAGAGGGCTAGCACAACCACTCTTAAAATGCATTTCAGGAGATCTTTCCAACTATATAATGGCCGAGGTCCAGGAAGGTGTCTATGGTCACCATCCCGGAGGACGTTCATTGGCTCGAAAGATCCTCCGCGCAGGATATTATTGGCCGACTATGGAAGCGGATTGTGTCGACTATGTTAAGAAATGTTCGTCTTGTCAAAGGCACGCCGACATACATCGCGCCCCTATTGAGGAATTATGGTCAATTTCAGCGCTGTGGCCCTTTTCTTGGTGGGAGGTGGACATCCTCGGACCATTCCCTGTGGCCCCAGGGCAACTAAAATACCTCGCGGTTGCGGTTGATTATTTTACAAAGTGGATCGAGGCAAAACCCTTAGCAAAGATCACGACAAAGAATCTAGCCAAATTCATCTACCATCTTGTTATTTGTAGATTTGGCATTCCACATACAGTGGTGATGGATAATGGAACCCAGTTTACAGATAAGGGCTTCCATGAAATGCTATCCGACTTCCATATCCGTCATAGGTTCTCGTCAGTGGAACACCCCAAACCAATGGTCAAGCGGAATCGACTAAAAAAATTATATTGAAAGGTCTCAAGAAGTGTTTAGACACAGCAAAGGGCCTCTGGGCGGAACAATTACCGAACCTCTTGTGGGCCTATCATACAATGCCGTACTCAACCACGGGAGAAACCCTTTTCTGCCTTGCTTACGGGGTAGACACCGTGATCCCAGTAGAAGTCGAAAAACAAAGCTTCAGGCTACCGGCATATGATCCCGACTTCAATGACAGTAGGATGCGAGAAGAACTTGATTTGATTGAGGAAATCCGTGAAAAAGCCTATATCCGCGAAGCCGCAATTAGACAATGGTCGGCTCGACGTCACAATAAGAAGATAATTCCACGAGTGTTTGAAGTCGGAGACCTGGTCCTTAGATGGGCAGATGTCGGAAATAAGAATGCATCCGAGGGAAAGTTAGGTGAAAACTGGGAAGGTCCCTACAGAATAGTGGCCAAGACCAGCACTAGTGCATACTCCTTGGAGACACTACCAGGGGAAGCCATTCCCCGGACGTGGAATGCGGATAAACTAGGCAGTTACTTTAGTTAAATCTTTTGTGTGTATAACATGCGGTCTTGTATCTCGGGCAAGTCCCTTGAGGTTCCCAAATGAGGATTAATAAAAGCAAGTTTTTCCATAAATATTTTCAAGATTTGTTAGTTCATTCTACGTTGGACTTAGTTCCTTGGCTTATATCGGATTTATTCCTCGATATTATCAGATTTATTCCTTGACTTATATCAGATTTATTCCTCAATATTATCGGATTTATTCCTTGACTTATATCGGATTTATTCCTTGACTTATGTCAGATTTATTCTGTGACTTATGTCAGACTTAGTTCCTTGACTTATATCGTACTCAGTTCCTTGATTTCCTCGAATTAATTCCTTGATTATGTTGGACTAAGTTCCTCGACTCATTGTATTACAAATTACCAAGACCCCGACAGGGAATACAATACATACAACGAGCGCTCATTTAAACGCGGTGAAACATGCAAAATAACACATCTATATTAAAAATACTTGCTCATGTAATCATCATAAAAAAAGAATGAGACTGCAGTTGGACTCAGAAATGTTGAAGGAAAAGAAAAAGAAATACAGAGAATAAACGGCATTCCGGCCCTTCATTCATTTTCAGCCTGAGGAGGAGCCTTTTCTTCTTTCCCAGTGTCTTCTTTGTTGGGACCGTCATCCTCAACCTCCATGATCTCATCATTAGGGCCCTTGCCTTCATCAGCTACAAGGACTAGGCTCGCCGGCTCCTCATCTCTGGGTTCACTTTCCACATTGCCGCTAGGTTCAACACGATACCACTTACCATCTTTAACCACGCACAATGTGGACATCCCCCGGGTATTCAGCTCCACCCCGGGATTAAGGAATTTCATCTACTTGATCGTGGCATGAAAATACACCGCGGTAAATTCTTCCCAAAGTTTCCCGAGGCTTTTTATTTCCTCCTCATCCTTCTTCTCTTTCTTCTTAAGCTCTCTAATTTCCTCCCTCAGAGTTTCTAGCTCAGTTTTCGCCGTCTTAGCCTCCTCGGTTGCCGTCTTGGAATCGTCAGTAGTTGTCTTGATGTCATCCAAGGCCTTCTATTTCTCCTTGGTGAGGGTCTGATTTTGATGGGTCAGCTCGGAGACACTTGTACTCAGCTTATCCCTCTCTTCTGTCAGCAATTTTATCTGCCCAAGCGTGGACTGTAGCTTTAGTTCGTCCACTTCAAGCTTGGCAGTCACCTTGTGGAAGTTTTTCTTGAGGGAGGGAAGCGCGGCCAAATCCCTCGTGGCCCCAACAAAGTGTTGGGCAAGCATTGCAAAAGCCATGCCCCACTCAAATGCGGCATTCAGATGTTCTGTCATTTCTTCCGCAGATTTTTGACCAAAGACCTGGCGTCCTTGCACAACTAGATGATGTTGGTCTTCCCCCACCATCATTTCCAAGGTTGGGAGGCCGGCACCAAACACTATCTTTCCCTTCTCTTTGTTATCGGAGGGAGGAATTGTTTAAGAAGAACCCTTGAACTTCGGCTGGGGAGCCTTTTTCTCCGGGATCTTCTCCGGGATATCCTTCACTGGGACAACATCAGTTTTTGGGCGTTTAGCCTTTGGCTCTTTAGCATTATGAGAGTCCTTTCCGGAAGCCTCCCCGACATCCTTGGCCCTCTTAACAGCGGCATCATTTTTCTTGGCCAATCTCCCTGCCATCTTCTGTTGGTTCTTTGACACCATTTTTTCTGCAAAAGAGAAAATAAGGATTAAAACAGATTCATATAAAAGTAAGAGAAAATTACAAGTAACTCGACGTTTACCCAACGATTCACGGGTCAGCTTGTCGCCCTCAGCAATCATGGATTGACAGCTAACAATCTCGTGGTCTTTCACAAATTCTTGTAAATCATTTACGACATGTTGCTCGGCGGGAGATAATTCCTCATAATCTACAACATATTCTTTCGAAGCTCTCTGGAAATGAGATGAATTCCAGTAGGGTGGATTATCCCGGTCCCGCTCTTACGGTAGATGTTCTCCCTTCCGGTGTCATAAGGCTTGTAAACCACAAACCTTTATTTGAAGTTTTTATATGATTCCTAGAATATTTTGAAGATCTTCCCTTCGGGGCCGAACCACAGAACCAACCAGGAGTATCTTTCGCCTTACTTGACTATTAATGGTCGAAAGAAGTGGAAGAACACCTCGGTTAGTACCTCCAAGCCCAAGGCGGAACACATCAGCATGAAGGCCCAACCGTTTGGGTGAAGTTATGAGGGGGCAACACCCAGGTGCTGAAGGATGTCAAATTCAAAGGCATTAAATGGTAGTTGGAAACCCAAATCTTCGAATAAGGTCTTGTACATCGGGACGAAAAGATTTTCCCGGAGATCTCCTTGAGAGCAAATCCAGGCTTCTTCCCCGGGAAGCACCATTTCCCAATCGTTTTTCTTGGCCGGTTCCACCCATTCTACATGCCGAAAAGCCAACTCCAGCGCCTTTTCAGAACTGTACCACGACAGCGTCCCCAGAGCCTCGGTGTCGACCCAGGTTAGTGAGGCCAAACTTGGCAGGACTGGATAGTTTTGTAGCAGGAGAGGTGTGGATTTTTTGCCTTCCCATCTCGGACCTGCCCAAAAGTCCATACGACATGTCAAAATTTGAAGATGATGAGTCTGCACGGGATTGTTCTCCAACTATCCCGACAGACTCCGTGGTCACCACCTCAGACTCTCTCCACCGTTTAAGGATAAGGGCAGTTTCAGCCACTGCCTCATATTGGGAAACCCCAACATTTGTCACCAGGGAGGAACGTATGCGCTGCAGCACCAGTTTGGGGATACTAGGATCCTCCAGCTCCTCCGTAACGCGAAACACTTTCATCTATTTTTAACAGCCAAAGCTTTGGCTTTTGCCCTTGTCAACATGATGCTACACAGAAAAACAATGAAAGTAGAGATGGAGTCAGGGGCTGGGAAATACCTTTCAGAAAAGTTGAACAAAAATCTTCTACTTCTTCCAACCACTCAGCAGCAACAAAGTGCATAAAATGCACAATCGAACGGTTTGAAACGGTTGAGCTCTCCGGAACTGGGGCGAGGAGGATTATGACGCAGCGGTTGCAGGGAGCTACTTGCATAGAGGAACAGGGTTCGCAGAAGAAGAAGAACATGAAGAAATTTCTCTGGTTTGTGAAAAGAAAAGTGGAACCGTAAATTAAACTCCCGCTTTTAAATGTTTGAAACCGACGGCCAGCATCGTGCCAGACAATGAGGCCCATGGGCCCAATACAATACGATGTTGACACGTGTTGAAAACGGTTGTTAATCAACAGTCATATCAGTTACATCAGAATACAAAACACCACTACCCCGGATGGCACATCGGGTGATGTCGGAAACACTCCCTACCCGGATTGAATATTAATCTCCGACATCTGAAGATCTCAAGTCGGATACTTTATGTTAAACTACCCGACTTGGGGGGCAACTGTTCTGGACCAAGATTAGATACAGCCGACTTAGACGTCGGAAAGATAGTCTGACATACCAATTTTACAATTCCGACGTATATCTCCGGTGTTAGCGCACCAAAAGCTCCTCTGTCCGCTCATTCCGTTCACAATGTGCTCTAAAGCATAACCGTCATAAAGCATACCGACATACTATCACGGCCCATTACAGATATATCCCAGCGCGTGTATTCAACCTCGGAAGAGCGCGTGAGAAAAATTATCGAAAGTCGTTGCAACTGCCTAACGGACTTTCCCGCCAAAATACTTCTATAAATACACGGTGGTGCCTCCATCTCAGGTACGTTTTTCATTCTTACTTGTTGAAACGCTGCTCGAATTCTTTTTGACTTAAGCATCAGAGTCCCTACATGTACACCACCGTCCTCCGTCGTCTCTCCGCCGTGAAGATCACCTCTTGTAGCTGTTACGAGATTTCCAGAAGATCATTTGTAAGATGGGATTGGAGATCCCTTGGAGCACCTAAATATCTATGAATCCGCCATGTCAATCAGAAACGCCTCTAGACCAATCATGTGCAAAGTTTTTCCATTGTCCCTGAGGAAAATTGCCCTCAGATGGTTTCAAACACTTCCTCGGAGGTCCATTAATACCTGGGCCGACTTGAGGGCCAAATTCATAACTAGCTTTATTACGAGTAAATTCAGCCAAAGACAGAGGAGTCCTTGAAGCAGATCTGGCAAGGACCCTTGGAATCGCTCCGGGATTATATCAACCATTTCATCAAGGAGGCTCCGTTGGTTCAGGGAATACAGCCCAGAGTGCAGTTGATGTTGGCCAGAGACGGCCTTATCCCACATTCTCCTCTTTGGATTGAATTATTCAAAAAGAAGTCGTCCACCATGGAAGAATTCTCAGCAGAGTAGAGGAATATATCAGCCTTGAAGATGAAGAGCTTGCCCTCAAAGTGAAGGAGGTCGATCCCAACCAAACCTTTAAAACACAGGGGCAGAAGAATGACAAGGGTGTCCGTCAAGAAGGTAAAGGGGACTGTGAAATCTTGGGTCGGTACAACTCCTACGCTCCCTTGAATACATCCCGGAGCAAGATTTTCAATGAAATTCTGAATGTCGAAATGTATGAGGTCGGGATGAGAAGACCAAATCCAATGAAGCTGACATCCTAAACTGACAAATCCAAATACTGCGGATTCCATAAATCTGCAGGTCATGATACGAATCGCTGCATCCAGCTGAAGGACGCAATCGAAGAGTTAATCTGACGTGGCAAGCTGGATAGATTTAAAAAGGTGGAAGGCGGAGAGACTTCCCGCCATACTGAGACAGACATGCGTAGAAGTGATTACCGGCGTGATGATCATCACAATGAACCCAGCCGACGTGGGCGCAGCAGGTCCCGAACCAGATCACCCAGAAGGGAAAGATCAAGATCAAGGCGACCTGTGATGGATCACACTCCTCCCACTACCTCCATAAGGGATCTCCGTGATCCTCCATCATCATCTCGACGATAGTCCCCGACTAGGGATGAGCGTCCACCTCTTGAGCATCCCGTCATTTATGTCATCACGCGAGGTTTTGCTGGGGGAGGCGAAAACGGAAACGCTAGGAAAAGACATTTGAAAGAGATCCTCTCCGCCTCATTCTCCTCGCGCCCGGAGTACAATCCTCAAAGGCGGAAGCTACCTCGTCTCAGTTTTTTAGAGGATGACTATGACTCAGTTATCCTGGGCCATGATGACCCCCTCCTTATTTCCGCTTTTATGGCTAATCATGAGGTTCGAAGAGTTTTCGTGGATCAAGGAAGTTCAGCCGACGTCATGTTCTTTAAAACGTTCCGGTTATTGCACATTCCGGAGTCAGATCTGTTACCATACAACGGTGGCGATCTGATAGGCTTTACGGGCGATAAGATACGCCCTGAAGGTTATGTGAAGCTCCTAGTCACCTTTGGGCAACCCCCGGTATCAAAAATAATAAAGGTTCATTTTTTGGTAGTGGACTGCCCCACTACTTACAATGCAATTCTTGGAAGACCAACACTAAACGCCATTGGACAGAACCAGCTGAAGCCGCCCAACAGCAAGTTTTCGAGCTCGTTAATGCTGGTATTATTAGGGAGGTTAAATATACCACCTGGTTATCTAATAGAGTCCTTGTAAAGAAGCCAAATGGAAAATGGCGGATGTGTGTAGATTATACAAATTTGAATAAAGCATGCCCCAAATATTCTTATCCTCTGCCTAACATCGACCGTCTGGTCGATCAATCTTCTGGTTTTCGTCTTCTATCTTTTATGGACGCCTATTCCGGCTATAATCAAATTCCGATGTATCCACCGGATGAAGAAAAGACCGCCTTCGTGACGGATGGCGCAAATTATTGTTATCGTATGATGCCGTTTGGGTTGAAAAATGTCGGGACAACATATTAGTGGATGATGAACAAAGTTTTCCAGGATTAGATTGGCAAGGTGATTGAGGTCTATGTAGACGACATGATTGCAAAAAGCAAGACGGATGCAGAGCACGTTCAAGACCTCGAATCCATTTTTGATCAACTGAGGCGGTATAAGATGTGTTTAAATCCTAAAAAATGCACTTTTTGTGTCTGGGTAGGAAAATTCTTGGGTTTTATGCTGACGGAACGGGGTGTAAAAACCAACCCGGATAAATGCAGAGTCGTACTTGACATGAAGAGTCCAACCTCGGTGAAAGAAGTTCAACAGTTAACGGGAAGGCTTGCCGCCCTCACCAAATTTATTGCCAGATCAGCAGCCCGGGCATTGCCTTTCTTCCGCCTTCTAAAAAAGGGGAAAGCGTTCTCATGGGATCAGGAGTGCGAAGAAACTTTTCAGCAGATCAAACAAATTCTAGCATCTCCTCCCGTTTTAACTCGACCTCAGGTCGGAGAAGTCCTGTTCTTATATCTATCAGTGGCCAACGAAGCTGTTGCCGCAGAACTGAGAAGGGAAGTTGATGGAAATCAACTGCCGATTTTCTTTGTCAGCAAGGCACTACAAGGCCCAGAGCTCAGGTACCCTAAGGTTGAAAAAATTGTGTTATCCTTGATCACGGCAGCTCGCCGGCTTCGACAGTATTTTCAAGCACACCAAATTGTCGTGCGAACTAACCAGCCAATCCGACAAGTGCTTCATCGGCCAGATTTGGCCGGAAGAATGGTATCATGGGCGGCAGAACTCTCCGAGTTTGGGCCAACCTATGAACCTCGGCAAGCAGTTAAAGCACAAGCCCTTTCAGATTTTATTGCGGAACTTACACCGGCATCTGAAGTCTCGGATGGATGGTGGGAAATTCATGTGGACGGATCTTCGAATCCAAAAGGAGGTGGTGTCGAGATAATACTACTCTTCATCTTCAAGGCTGATATATTCCTCGACTCCTGCTGAGAAATTCTGCCATTGTGGACGGCTTCCTTTGGGATAATTCAATCCAAAAAGGAGAATGTGGGATAAGGCCGTCTTTGGCCAACATCAACTGCACCCCGGGCTGTATTCCCTGAACCAACAGAGCATCCTTGGTGAAACGGCTGATATAATCCTGGAGCGATTCCGAGGGTCCTTGTCGGATCTGCTTCAAGGACGCCTCTGTCTTTGGTTGAGCTTTACTGGTAGTAAAGCTAGTTATGAATTTGGCCCTCTAGTCGGCCTAGGTATTAATGGACCTCGGAGGAAGTGTCTGAAACCATCTGAGGGCGGTTTTCTTCAAGGATAAAGGAAAAACTCTGCACATGATTGGTCCAGAGGCGTTTCTGATTGACATGGCGGATTCATAGATATCTAGGTGCTCCAAGGGATCTCCCATCTCGTCATACAACTCTGGAACAAGAATCTTCTCGAAACGTTTGTCCACTGGAAAGAGCATGATTCGCTCTGAAAATGGCAAAACAACTTGTATTACCTCGTCGTCATGAACATGACGAGATTCAGCAAGAACTGGTGTTGTGCGATTGTGAGGACGGGAATTGGAGTGCACCGGCTGCACTGAAGGCTGTGGAGAATGCTGGCGCTCCGGCCTGGACGATGGCCGATGTTCACGCTGTGGTGAGGAATGATGCTCTGGCTAAGGTGAGGCTCTGGATGCACGTCGTGGTGATGGTTGGCGTTCAGAACCTCCCTCCTACTCAGCAAGACGACGTTGTAAACGCTGCAATTGTTTCTCTGTCTCAAGCTTCTCAAGACGCTGAGCGTACTGTTCCAGCATTGCTCCTTGACGGCGGATAAAATCAAATAGTTCTTTACTAGAAGGTTGATCTGGTGGAGTTGTTGGAGAGCTGCGGCTTCCATGAGGAGGAGGAGGTGGAGGAGGACGTGTTGCAGTTGGGCGCGGTGGCGGAATTCCAGTGGTGGCTGAGACGGGACCAGTGGTTGTAGAGAAAATTGTTGGCGCAGTTCCACTGGTGACGAAAGGGCTGGCGTTGTCTCCAGCGGCGGAGGAGCTGCTCCTGGTTCCAATCATTGTGAGAAATTCAAACAGAAGATCTAGGAGAGAAATGAAGAGGAATGAGATTGCAAGAAATGCGTTCTTGGTTAACCACAGACGACGCCAATGATCTTCTAGAAATCTCGTAACAGCTACAGGAGGCGATCTTCATGGCGGAGAGACGACGGAGGACGGTGGTGTACCTGCAGGGACTCTGATGCTTAAGTCAGAAAGGATTCAAGCAGCATTTCATCAAGCAAGAATGAAAAGCGTACCTGAGATGGAGGCACCACCATGTATTTATAGAAGTATTTTGGCGGGAAAGTCCGTTAGACAGTTGCAACGGCTTTCTGTAATTTTCCTCACATGCTCTTCCGAGGTTGAATACACGCGTCGGGATATATCTGTAATGGGTCGTGATAGTATGTCGGTATGTTGATGACGGTTATGCTTTAGAGCACATTGTGAGCTGACAGAGGAGCTTTTGGTGCGCTAACCCAGGAGATATACGTTGGAATCGTAAAATTGGTATGTCGGACTATCTTTCCGACGTCTAAGTCGGTCGTATCTAATCTCGGTCCAGAACAAGTGTAAAGAATGTTTCTCTTCTCATATTTTATATGTTTGACTGCCTACAATATAAACACAAATATGTAGTAAAACAATTTTCAATTTAAATGGTAAAGTGGTAATATATAATCCCATTGGCATCAACTAAAAACTTCATTGCACAATAATTATACTTCATATCAGTTAAACATTTTCTTGAACTACATGTTCACCTGTTATTCCTCCATTAAAGTTCAAATATTTTTATTACCAATTATATATTGATATTCATAAAGTAGTTTACATATTAATGTATTTTTATATAGAGTTTTTATCACATGTAATTTATTTTTATCCTATAATTTAATTATTAATAAATTTTATTATAAAACTTTCATCATGTGTGATTTGCTTTTAACCTATAAATAATTATCATTGACACTTTTCTTATATTTTTAACTTGTAATTTAAATAATTGCCCTGATTTTTATTTATTTTCATTTCAAGTAAAAAATAATAAAATATAATTAATATACGTTGAAATTTGAAAAGGTTAATAAAACAACAATAGGGAACAAATAATATAGCTTGAAATTTAAATATTATATTTTAATCAGATGGAATTAGTGGTTGTCGGGAGATAAAGACTTTTCCTCCAACATAATTTTTTTTTGTATGAATCTCTCTTAAAAAATATAGGCGATTATCTAAATTACTATAAATCGAGAACTATTATTCTCATGTAGCATGATCATCCCTATGTAGTAGATTTTTACTCTTAAATTATTATGTCTTCATATATATATATATATATATATATATACTTTTATGATATAGAAATTAACGTGTTTAATTTCGTGTAAAATTTTTATTCATACATATTATAATTATTTATGCCTATACCTTACATTTAAATATTAATATATTTTAGGCTTAAATATGTTTTTGGCCCCACTAAAATATACGCGTTTTCATTTTTATCCCACTAAAATTGTTTTTTATCTTTTAATCCCCCTAAAATTTTTCTTTTCAAAATAGTTCTCGCCGTTAGAATAGTTAACAAAATGCTGATGTGGTCGTTAACAGGGGGGCTAAAATGAAATAGAGGGAATTTTAGATGGACTAAATTGAAAACAAGTTAGCATAGATGATAATAGTCACATCAACACTCTGTTAACTATTCTCACGGTGAGGACTATTTTGAAGAAAAAAACTTTTAGGGGGATTAAAATATAAAAAAAAAATTAGGGGGACGAAAATGAAAATGCATGTATTTTAGAAGAACTTTTTAATCATCACCTGAATTTCATTATCTCTTGTAATCAATATAATAAATAAATATTTTAATATTAATAAACTTGATGTTAATATTTATCACCCAACGATGTATAAAAAATATTTAAAAATATTTGAAAATATTTTAAAAGGAAATTTATATAAATAAAATCACAATTCCATTTTTAAAAAGTCATTTATTTTAATTAATTAGTTTTCCTGAAGAAAATTGTAACTATAAACAATAAAACATAAGTAAAATATTTATAATTAACATGAATTTATATTAAAAAATATATTAAAGTGTATTTCTAATTTAGATATAGATGAGCTTTTATGTAAAATGTTTATTCCCGTGTCGTATATTATTACTATATAAACTAAATAATAATAAATTTTCATGTTGATATAATCCAAATATTTTAATATTCATATTTTGTTTTATAATCATTCGTACAATAATGTAAATAATAATTTATTTTTTTGTAAACTTTTCATCATATATAATTTATTTTTACTCTATAATTCAATTATTAATTATTTATTTATAATACTTTCATTCCCATGTGATTCATTTTTACCCTCTAATTTAATTATTATTAAAAAATTTCTATATTTTTAACCTGCAATTTAATTGTTTGACCCATTTTTTATTATCATTAAAAATTAAACAATAATAGAAAACGATTAATCTACATTGAAATTTAAAATGTCGATGAAACTGTTGTAGAAGACAACTGATCTACATTGAAATTTAAATGATATTTTTAATAGATGGAATTAGATATTGTCATAAGATAAAGATTTTTCCTCCAATATTGTTTCTTGATATGAATCTTTTAAAATATATGTATTCAACACAAGCTTATAGAAAAATACTATAAGAGAAATAAAAATAAAAATTTTATCAATAAAATCACAATTCCATTTTAAAAAAGCCATTTTTTTATTAATTAATTTTTTAAAAGATTTTTACAATTAATAGCATATAAATATATGTAAAATATTTATAATCAACACCTGATTTTATTTTTAAAAAAATGGTTTTTCAACTAAAAATATTTTAAAATAAGTAAAATATTTACAATTAAGAAAAGTTTATATTAAAAAATTCGATTAAAGTATACTTTTATTCTAGATAATAATGAGTCTACATATAAAATGTTCATTTCAGCTAGATACATTTTACTTTATAATTTAAATAATAATAAATTTCATATAAATATAATCAACACAAATTTTAATATTTATAATTTATTTTAATATCATTCATCCAATAATTTAAATATTAATTTATTCTTATGTAAAATAATTAATATAAAGAATATATAAAAAAAAGAATTAGGAAAAATTAAAAATTTTAAAAAATTATATAATAAATAATAAAAAAATTATAAAGAAATAATACTATAAAATTTATAAAATATTTTGGAAAGACCAGATTAATAATTAATAAAATATTTTATAAAGAAATAATACTATAAAATTTATAAAATATTTTGGAAAGACCAGATTAATAATTAATAAAATATTTTATGTAACATCTATTATCTATATAATGCTCAAGATGACTATTAGCCTTTTATAATCCATATTCTAATTGATAAAGCGATGGCGTCCTTTTGTCCAACATGCGATAATCAATAAATATATTAAAATAATTGAATACTTCACCTTCATATACTAAACTCCTGTACCGGTACATTACAATAGTTGGTTATTGTTCTGAAAAATTGATTACTGAATTTGATGGTAATTTACGCCTGATCATAATACTTAGATATTTTTTCATTACAAAAATATAAATTTTCTATTCAAATAAAGACAAAATAGTTACTTTTCTTTTTCTCTGCATTCAAATAAATATAAAATCACTTCATTTTAAACTTTTTTCTCTCCATTTTTCTCATTTTCTTTCCTCTAATTTTTTTTTTCAGTGCAACAGGTTTTTACGCCTTTGAAGCAAATTTTTAAACAGCCATGATTATAACTTATAAGCGTGCGTAATGGTCCAAAACAAGAAAATTATGTAACTATTTTCATTTGAAAAAAAAAAAAAAACGGATTGGATTAGCTTCATTGTCATTATTGCATGTCCCAGCCCAATCCTTTGGTTTCCTTAAAAAAGAGACAAGGCTTTGCATTCAGTAGTTGTTACATGAATTACATGAAAAATAAGCTTTGGAAAATTAGAAGCTGCAGCCGCAACAGAGGTAGAAAAAAGAGAGCATAAGGACTAACATAATGGTCTCAAACCCCAACATGATCTTAAAAATCACATTGTACATGAATGGAAGGGCCAAATAAAGCCTCTTCCACTTAGATGCAGACCACAAAATAATCTTCCGCCTCCATGATCCCTTTCTCAGCCTCTTGAAGAACCATTTCTTCATGCTGCCCATTTCCCTGCCCTCTTTCTATAATCTATGTGGTTCGTCTCCCTCTTTGGCCTTATGGGTTTGCCTTGGAGCCTCACATACAAGTGGGTTCAGTTATATTGAGGAGGAAAGAAAGGTCAATTAAGGGTTGGAGAATCATTATGCGGTTGATTCTTAGATCAATATTGCATTCTAATTCAATAAACTATAAGCAAAAGATGTCATACAAAATCAAAGACCAAAGAATATGTTGAAAATGAGAGAATATATTGTAGTACTAAGGAATGAGTAAGGTTTATGAGTGAGAAGATTTAAGTTGGTGCATAGGCATGTGATGTGAACTTACATAGTCAACTAGCAATTTCATGTATGGAATATTGGAATCTACCGAAAGCTCAACCATATACACCTTTAGCACTCGGTTTAGTTATTTTATGCATCCGAATTACAAAAAGTCTATGATTCCTTTACTCCAAGCGATTGATCACCTAATACAGCATAATGTTTCTTTTTTAACACTTTGTATTTACTTTGATAAAAAGAGATGAGGCAATAGAATAAAATGATATTAAATTTCAGGGTTAAATATTTTTTAATAGCTAAAATATAGTGAAATTTGATTTTGATCCCTCACATTTTTTTGTTGATTTTGACTATTCATTTTTTAAAATCATATGTTTTTAATCCTCATTATTAACTATATATACATTATTAAGTTTTGCTTGCAGCTCCACCATGGCTTTTATACGTAAATATTCACAAGAAATTTTTTGCAATTTTTTTGCAATGTTTTCTCTACAAAAATCATTTGAAGTAAATTTTCCAAAACAAGCAATTTTTCTGTAAAAAAGTTGCTGTAAAAATTCTTTTCTTTATTGTAGAAAAATTTATAGGAACTTCCCACAATTTTTAGAATATGAATGAAATTTCTTATGAATTTTGAAATACGAAAAAAAATTCAATAGATAATCCATAAAAAAAATTGTAGAAAAATTACTATGTCGTTACTTAATAGAATATAACTAATGATGAGTATTAAAATAATATGATTTTAAAAAATAGAAAACCAAAACCAATGAAAAAATAAATGAGTGAATAAAACTAAATTATGCTATATTTTCAAGTATTAAAAACATTTATTTTTAAATTTTATTATTTGAATTATTTAAAATTAGATTAATTTAAAAGATGGAATGCATTCATCTTATTCCATTTAATATTTTGTTTATTTTTTCTAATTTATCATATGAAATAGAATTATTTTTCTAACATATCATAAAAATATCTAATTTAACATAATAATGTTATATGTTATTTTATTGCACACAAAAAAAAAAAAAAATAGGGGCCGGGGAAGAGGCGAGGAGAGTGAGTCGCTAGCCATCATATGGTGATGTAGGCACATGGGGGAATCCCTGGAAAAATACCCCTCGTAAGGTATCCTCTTCAAGGAGGATGGTTTAGGGTTTCGTAGGACACGTGTATTATCAGACCCCATACCCTACTGATTCACTGCGTTTTCAAGAGATTATATAAACCGCTAAAAGTTGTTCCCATTCCTCCATGTGGGCCTCGTGAAATGTCATCAGAAAACAGGCAAATATAATAGGGGATTGCGTGAAAAGCTAGTTTCAAATGAATTCATATTGATTCTTGACAGGCCCCAACTATCTTCATGCGCTGTTTCCCCAAGTTAGAATTTACATGTAGAATAGTTCACGAGTCAAGTTTTTAAGTATTGATTAAAAAAAATTAAGCTTGTCTAAAACTGATTTCAGTGTTTTGTTATTTATTATATTATTTCTGAAGTGGCATATGACTCTCCTTTCATGAGTTTCTGGATATATAGCTTCCTCAAATTTTTGGACTCTGATTTCAGCTATCTTCTCTTTGATCGTTAATAATGTATATACCATGATGTTCTTCCAATAGACCCTGATGCTTGAGCTGTTGATAGCCTCAGTTTGAGGGATCTCCTTCATCTTTTTGTAGCTTTGTCAATATGTGAACAAGGGAATTCAGTTGGCATGCAATTCATGATCTTCATTTGACTCACCCCTACATAGTTCTGTTATGAGAATTTATTTCAACTTATTATTCATTATTTGCATATGTTTCTCAGGATGATCCTTTGTATTCTTGTTGAATTTTAAAGTGTCTCTTACTATTTGTATGATTAGATTTGGTATGGTAAGCATCACTATTCTTTAAATTGCATGCACATGAGGGCTTCACGACTTCCTTTGTGACAAAAAAGGGGCATTTTCCATCTATAGTTGCATCAAAGACCAAGGAGATGGGTAGTTTGTTGGTAGTTTGTTTTTTTCTGCAATGGCCAATTTGCAAACCTTCTCCACAGAGAAGTGGTTCCTGATCAATTCCCGGCTGGTCTCAGCATTCTTGCAGTTGATAATGATAATACAGTCCTTAAATTCATTGAAGAAATTTGTACTCGATGCCATTATCGCGGCCAGTTACACTTACACAATATATATTTAACTATTTAACATGTGAAGAAAATTAAAGTCTTAATCAATCGTAATTTGTTTTAATTGTTTATCCTTATATATGTTGCAGTTACCACTTTCTGTGAGGCTCGAGCTGCCTTGAATCTTTTGGGGTGAAAGAAAGGGCTCTTTTGATGTCATACTAATTGATGTTCATGTACCAGACACGGATGCCTATGGATTCCTTCACTATGTTTCCCAAGAACTGAATCTTCTTGTTATTAGTAAGTAACTAATTGCTAAACATAAAACATGTCCTCCTATAATGACTTAATTAATTGATGCCTAATTAAGTGTGAATTTATCATTTGCAATTAATCTGCAGTGATGTCTATTGATCTGCAAAAAGTGCAGTCATGAAGACTATTAGACATGAGGCTTGTGATTTTTGGACTAAGCCTTTGTGTGAGCAACAATTCAAGAATATTGGCAGCATTATGCAAGGAAAGCCTTGAGAGAGAATAAACAAGAAAAAAGATTTAGCAACTTGGAAGATCCAGATGATGATCAGAGAAAAAAACAGGGGTAAGATGGTTCTGAATTTCTTTCTTCTGTTATTGATTCAACAAAAGGAGTCCTTAATTCCCAAAAAGACATAATCAGTAAGTAAATCTTTATATACATAAAAAAAGAATAGAAGGGGGTTGCCCTGGGGATTTATTTTCCCATCAAAACTGGGGTTATCTTAGTAAAAGTGTTTATTAATTATTTATTTTTTTTATTTTATTTATCAATGTAATAAATATTAACTCATTTATAAAGAAGTGGGTAAATGGGTTTGATAACCTCTCTTTATTTTTACTATTGAGACTATGTTTATGTGCCTCTTCAATTACCTTGCACATTGCTTTAAAAAAATTTAACTTAAGGTTGACTTTTTTTTTAGTGTTGTTAGTATTACCATCATAGTTATGTAAAATAATTTTAGAATATTAATCTTTTATAGGCATATTTTATCATAGATTAAGTTTTGATATGACATATGTTAACGTGCTTGCACTCTAATTATGACAATATGTTATTTGATGTGAAATAGCTTTGTATGGTAAGATAAAAAGTCTTAAAGAGAAAATAAAAAAACAGAGATTATTTATGTGACCATGAATTTAGTAAAAAGTGGTTGTAATAATTTAAAATTAATGCTTTTAAATTTTCATTCTTAAACTTATGTTTACTTTATCATCTCATAAATCAAATGGCTTTTAAAATGTACCACAAGAGAGATATTAGATGCTAACGAAATCAAAAATAAAAAAATAATAGTTCAATTAATCAAATAATGTGTTTTTGTTACATATTTTAATTTTAATTGTTACATATTCATAAATGCTCTTAAGGCGCACTTACTTATAGATCCAAAATAATATTCATTTTTCTAAATTTATATTATTTCATATTATTAATATTTAAATTATAAAATAAAAATATCTCACATGGGAATGAAAAATTTTTAAAAAAGTGTATAAATATCTAAATTATTATGATAAAAATTAAACTTTACTTGAATATTTTATATAAAATTGTATTGAAGGTAAACTTTTTACTTATTATTAGTTAAATTAATATTTTATTATATACATTATCATATAAATAAAGATGTTCTTAAAACATTTATTGATTTACATATATATATTCAAATTTATAAAATTTTACCAATTCCTTCATATTTTAATAATTACTCCCTCCATCCCTATTTATAAGACCCCTTCTAGATGAATTGAGTGTCTCTTAATGTAATACCCTTTACAAATATTTTTTTTGGTTTTAACCACAGGTATCCTCCACGGGAGGCAATTCTGTTCGAGTCGAGAACATCCAGATCATGGTGGAGCTAGCTCTCCCAGCGGAGATTTTTTCCATCCACACGACTCGAACCCAAGACTTTGCTTAAGGGGAACCCTTTACAAATATTTAGATAAATTAATTATTTTTTTCATATATGCACTTCATTAATGTTTGACTCTTTTTAATTCCCAAGTGTGAATCATTAATAAAGTTTTACCCACATGCTTAACTACACCATTGAAAAATGCTAAAAAAATGTTAATCCTAAATTTTAAAATTTTATTAATATTCAAAATCTTATCCTATCTTTTTCTATTCCAATCATTATTTTTAATATAAGTATTTATTCTTGTCATTATCATTTTAATCAATTTCATTATATCTTATTATCAAATAATAATGTAAATTATATTTCAAAATCATTATGAAATATCATCAAATAATAATGTAGGGTCAGTCTAAGGTGAAACACCTTTCGGGTGTGTCACCGGTGACACATAAGCTCATAATCGTTAGATCGAGGATTAAATGAATAAACGACCAAGATTATTTACTGGTAACCTATTGAGCCAAAATTACAAAAATTGTTAAGTTGGCCCTTGGTGTTTTATATGATGAATGACTTTTTTTTTATATTATACCGGTGAACCTGCTCTCTTCTCAAAACGTAGTGAACTTACGCAGGCATGGCGGTCATTTTCTTTTTTCCGACGTTGTTAGCCACGGCGGAGGAACATCCCGACGTCCAGAGGCTGATAGCCGAAAGAGTGATTACCGACGTGATGACCGCCGGCATGATTCTAGTCATCATGAACGAAGCAGGTCACGGACTAGGTCACCTCGGAGAGAAAGGTCAAGTTCAAGGAGACCAACAGCGGATCGCACTCCGCCATCTACCTCTAGGAGAGACCGCCATGAACAGCCTTCTTCATCCTGACAGAGATCCCCAGTTAGGAAGGAGCGACCGCCTCCTGAACATCCAGTGATATATGTGATCGTCGGAGACTTTGCCGGTGGAGGGAAAGCGGAAATGCAATGAAAAGGCACTTAAAGAAAATTCTCTCGGCATCATCTTCTTCACACCCCAAACATGGCTCCCAGAGACGGAAGCTGCCTCCTCTTAGTTTCTCTGAGGACGATTACGACCCCGTTATCCCGGGCCATGACGATCATTTACTTATCACGACATTTATGGCAAATCATGAGGTTCGGAAGGTATTCATTGACCAGGGTAGTTCTGCTGATGTGATGTTTCTCAAGACCTTCCGACTACTGCATATCCCGGAGACAGATTTGCTGCCCTACAACGGTGAGGATTTGATAGGGTTCACAGGCGATAAGATACAGCTGGAAGGCTACGTGGAGCTCCTTGTCACATTTGGACGACCACCGGTTTCCAAAACTACCAAGGGGCGCTTCCTTGTGGTAGATTGCCCCACCACCTACAATGCAATTCTCAGGAGGCCAACATTGAACGCCATTGGTGCGATAATCTCCACCAGTCATTTGATGATGAAGTTCTGGAGTGATGAAGGAGAAATCATCAGTATCCGGGGTGATCAGGTCATGGCTCATTCGTGTTATAAGGAGTCTTTGAAAATCACTAAGTCCGAGAAGCCCATATCTCAAAAGGAAAAGGTAGAAGATCATCCGTGCTCATCCGGGGTAAACTAATTGAAAACTTCACCTTCATATACAAAAATAATTGCTGTACAGGTACATTACAATATATAGTTGGTCATAATTGAATACTTCACCTTCATATATAAAAATATATTAAAATAATTGAATACTTCACCTTCATATACTAAATTCCTGTACAGGTACATTACAATATATAGTTGGTTATTGTTCTGAAAATTTGATTACTGAATTTGATGGTAATTTACGCCTGATCATAATATTTAGATATTTTTTTCATTACAAAAATATAAATTTTCTATTCAAACAAAGACAAAATAGTTACTTTTCTTTTTCTTTGTCATGCAAATAAATATAAAATCACTTCATTTTAAACTTTTTTCACTCCACTTTTCTCATTTTCTTTCCTCTAATTTTTTTTTTCAGTGCAACAGGTTTTTACGCCTTTGAAGCAAAATTTTAAACAGACATGATTATAACTTATAAGCATGTCCAAAACAAGAAAATTATGTAACTATTTTCATTTGAAAAAAAAAAAAAAAAGAGCTGGATTGGATTAGCTTCATTGTCATTACTGCATGTCCCAGCCCAATCCTTTGGTTTCCTTAAAAAAAAAGACACAAGGCTTTGCATTCAGTAGTTGTTACATGAATTACATGAAAAATAAGCTTTGGAAAATTAGAAGCTGCAGCCGCAACAGAGGTAGAAAAAAGAGAGCATAAGGACTAACATAATGGTCTCAAACCCCAACATGATCTTAAAAATCACATTGTACATGAATGGAAGGGGAAAATAAAGCCTCTTCCACTTAGATGCAGACCACAAAATAATCTTCCGCCTCCATGATCCCTTTATCAGCCTCTTGAAGAACCATTTCTTTATGCTGCCCATTTCCCTGCCTCTACCCTCTTTCTATAATCTATCCTCTTTAGCCTTTTGGTTTTCCATGGAGCCTCACATAGAAATGGGTTCAGTTATATTGAGGAAAAGAAAGGTCAATTAAGGGTTGGAGAATCATTATGCGATTGATTCTTAGATCAATATTGCATTCTAATTCTATGAACTATAAGCAAAAGATGTCATACAAAACCAAAGACCAAAGAATATGTTGAAAATGAGAGAATATATTGTAGTACTAAGGAATGAGTAAGGTTTATGAGTGAGAAGATTTAAGTTGCACAGGCATGTGATTTGAACATACATAGTTAACTAGCATTTCATGTATGGAATATTGGAATCTACGGAAAGCTCAACCATATATACACCTTTAGCACGCGGTTTTATTCTATGCATCCGAATTACATAAAGTCTATGGTTGAGTAAACTATCAAATTGGTCCCTGACTTTTTTAGGGTCATGCAGTTTAGTCTCTAAGAAATAAAAAACCCCAATATAGTCCCTGACTTCTTGCTTTTTCTTTCACTGTAATCCAACTGTGTGTTTCCTGTTAATTTTTTTATAATGTGTCACGTTTCATGACACTATATGATACTATTTGGCATCGGGGCACAAAAATAACATCATTGGAGTTGAGACCTTCCAATGAAAAAGGGGGAGAAGAGAGAAAAGGGGAAAATAGGGAAGCACACAACGGTTGGAGTTGAAGCATTTAAAGCTATAAATTTGACAAAACCATATCGTTTTTGTGTCATAGTGGACACTATAGTGACAAAGAGTGAGACGGAGTATCATTAAATGTGACACGTCGTAAAAAATTAACGGAAAACACACGATTGGACTATAGGGAAAGAAAAAACAAGAAGTCAGGGACTATATTGGGGTTTTCTATTTCTTAGGGACTAAACTGCATGACTCTAAAAAAGTCACAGACCAATTTGCTAGTTTACTCGTCTATGATTCCTTTACTCGGGGCGATGGATTACCTAATACAACATAACGTTTTTTTTAACATATTGTATTTACTTTGATAAAAAGAGACGAGACAATAGAATAAAATGATATTAAATTTCAAGGTTAAATATGTTTTTAGTAATTAAAAATATAGTGAGATTTGATTTTGATCTCTGATGTATCTTTTTGTTGATTTTGGTCATTCATGTTTTAAAACCACAAGTCCTCATTGTTAAATATATACCATTAAGTAAGTTTACGACTCCACCGTGACTTTTCTAGGTTAAAATTTACAAGAAATTTCTTGCAATGTTTTCTCTATAAAAATCATTTTTAAAAAAGGTTTTCCAATAAACCCATTTTTTTTTCTAAAAGTTTATGTAAAATTTCTCTACTTTGTTGTAGAAAAATTTATAGAAAATTACAATCAAATTTTAAAAGCTGAACAAAATATCTTATGAATTTTGAAAACCACGATAAGTTTCAAGGGATAATCCATAGAAAAAGTCTATAGAAAAATTACTATGTCATTATTTAATGAAATATAACTAATGATAAGGATTAGAATAATGTGATTTTAAAAAATAGAGGATCAAAACTAATGAAAAAATAAATGAGACCAAAACTATATTCTACTATATTCCAAGTATTAAAAACATATTTAACTCTAAATTTTATTTGAATTATTTAAAATTAGATGAAATTAAAAGATGGAGAGGGGGTGAGAAGGGAAGAGAGGAGAGGGGAAACACCCGGAAAAGACCCCTCTCATCTCAAAGTATCCTCTTCAAAGAGGAGGGTATAGGGTTTGGCAAGTCACATATATCATCCGACCACACATCCCTGTAGTAATATTGTGTTTTCTTGAAAAGCCAGTTTCAAATGAATTCATACTGATTCTTGACAGGCCCCAACTATCTTCATGCGCTGTTTCCCCCAAGTTAGAATTTACATATAGAATAGTTCACGAGTGAAATTTTTAAGTATTGTTTAAAAAAATTAAGCTTGTCTAAAACAGATTTCAGTGTTTTGTTATTTATCTTATTTCTGAAGTGACATCTGACTCTCCCTTCATGAGTTTCTGGTTTCTGGATATATAGCTTCCTCAAATTTTTGGACTCTGATTTCAGCTATCTTCTCTTTGATCGTTAATAATGTATATGCCATGATGTTCTTCCAATATAGACCCTGATGCCTGAGGTGCTGATAGCCTCAATTTTGAGGGATCTCCTTCATCTCTTTGTAGTTTTGTCAGTATGTGAAATATGAAATTCATTTGGCACACAATGCATGATTTTCATTTGATTCTCACTGTCATAGTTCTGTTTTGTATGATTATATTTGGTATTGTAAGCATGGCTATTCTTTAAATTGCATGCACATGAGGGCTTCACACGAGGTCTTAGGACTTCCTTTGTGACAAAAAAAGGGGCATTTTCCATCTATAGTTGCACCAAAGACCAGGAGATTGGCAATTTGTTGCAGAATAGACACAATCAAGATTATCAAGATCCGAGAAGCTACTATAATGATGTTGGTATATATAAACAAGTTATTATTTCCAGAAGTGGCTTCCTGATGTCATCCTCTTAAATAGAATTTGACACTACCAAGTAATTTGAGAAAAAAATTAAAGGAAAAAGAAAATTGTTAAGTATGTATAAACAAGGTATTTTGCTGAACTGAATGTTAAAATTCTCTTGTGCACCATGTTGGTTTCACCGCATATGTAGAAAACTGTGACAAGTTATCACTTAGACAACAAGTGACATTCTATTTCACATTTTTGACACTAATGGTTTTGGAGTGAGTTTCTCCCGTGGATAATTTTTTTTTGTTGGAGGAATAGTGGGTGCTTATTTATGTATGTCGTACCAAAGAATTTCTTAAACATACATCTTCCAAACATCTCGATGGGTATTCAGAAAAATAATAATGTGCTGATGAATATATTATTAATACAACAACATCAAGCAGGGTTGGTTCAACTGGTACATGTTTGATTCCCTTTAAACAAGGTTTTATTTATGGAAAAGAAATCCCCCTGAGAGATGGTTAAACAAAAAAAAAAACAGCATTGACATAACAGGAGTCACTAATGCAGCATGATCAAATTCATTATATTCAATTAATGTTGGACCATTTTACGCCTTATACTCTCTAAGAAGAATTCTTCCAGAAATCTTGCACTCCTCATTTGTGTTTTTTTTTTATGTCAAGTAGTTCTCACAATCTTCTTAATGGTTGAGTCTTCTCCCTTATTATAGGGTGAGAGGATTCACATTTTTTTTCTATTTAAATGGCGAACCAGAGTCAACAACCAGCTCACAATCTTGCACTTGTTTTGATATCTCCTCCACTTGATGGCAAGAAATATCATTCGTGGTCACGATCTATGAAAGTGACCCTACAATCCAAAAATAAACTCAGATTCATTGACGGTACCTTACCTCAACCAAAGGAAAGTGATTCTATGTTTTGCTCCATGGCAGCGATGCAACACAATGATTCTAGCATGGCTCCATAGATCCATTTCTGAACAAATTCTCTACTCTATTCTATGGATTGATCTTGCAGTTGAAACATGGAAAGACTTACATGATAGTTTCTCTAAGGTAGATATATTTCGCATCTAGATCTGCAAGAGGACATCTACAAATTTCAGCTAGTTGTTTTATCTGTTACAGAATATTTCACTAATGCTAAAAATCTTGTGGGATTAGTTGGATACCTTCAAATCATTGCCTAGTTGTGTTTGTGCTATTCCCTGTATGTGTGGGTGCATGAAAACTATGAGAGATTATCGCGAGATAGACAGAGTGATCAGGTTTCTTAAGGGCTAAATGAAAATTTCTCATGTGTCATTTTACCTTCTATTAAAGTAAAATATTTCTCAAAAGTCATTTTACATTCTTAAGGTTTCTTATATTGTTAAGTCCTTTACCTTCTATTATAATATTTTGACAATGAAAAACAAAAAAAAAATATTTATAATCAACACAAATTTATATAAATAAAATGTATTTTTTATCCTAGTAATTTAGGTAAATAAAGTGTATTTTTTAACAAGTTTAATAACACATGACATGCTCATTAAATGATGTAGCAACACATCATTGCACACTGTCAATGTATACTAATTAAATTCATTAAATATTAATAAGTTTTCATATACATATTATTGTCCCATTCATGTAAAATGTTCGTTCCCAAGATATATATATATATATTAATTACTTATCATGCTGATGTTAATATATTTTGAATTTAATAATTATACAATGTCAATGTAAAAACGTTTTACATTAACATCTTATGTAAAATTTTCATCCTTAATGAATTATATTTATCGATTGTAACATATATATTATATTACAATTAAATATTAATAAACTTAATATAAATATTTATTTTCTTATGATGTATAAACAAATATTATGAGAAAATTAAAAAGGAAATTTATATCGATAAAAATATAATTTAATTTTTATAAAGTCATTTATTTTAATTAATTATTATTATTTTCATATTTTTAAAACTAACAAAATATCATAAGTAAAATACTAACCATCAACACAAATTTATGTTAAAAACTTAATTAAAATGTACTTTTAATTTAGATATTAATAAGCTTTCATGTAAAATTTTCATTTCCATGTAATATATTTTTACTTTATAATTTTAATAATAATAAATTTCTTGTAGATGGAATTAATGAACATAGATTTAATATTCATATTTTATTTTAATTTCATTTATTTATTAATTTAAAAATTAATTTTTTATGTAAAATTTTTATCATGGGTGATTTATTATTCTATAATTCAATTATTAGTAATTTACTTGTAAAACTTTCATTACCTCAATGATTTGGTTTTAGCCTTAATTATTATTAAGATTTTTCCTATAAGTTTTACTTGTAATTTAAATTTTTGTCCACTATTTTTATTTATTATCACTCCAAACAAAATTAAAATGAAAAATAATTAATCTATAATGAAAATTTAAAGGTCAATGAAAAAACAAAAAGAGACAATTAATCTGCTTTGAAATTTAAATAATACCTTTTTAATAGACGAAATTAGTTATGGTTTTGAGATAAAGACTTTTTCTCCAACATAGTTTCTTAATATGAATATTGTTTTCAAAACATAGGTATTTATTTAAATTATTATCAATTGAGTACCGTTATTTTCATGAAAAATTATCATCTATATGTGTTATAATTTTACTCTTAAATTATTATATCTCCACATCTTTTCTTGATTAAGGTTTCTTGGTCATTTGTCTTTTCTGTCATGGCAAATTTGCAAACCTTCTCCGGTAGAATCCAACCACTATGAGACAAAGAAAAATTGATGGAAGCCGTGAAACCACACAATTGTGTGATGGCTTATCCATCATTTGGCTGGCAATACACAAAGCTTATCAAAATGAAGAGGAAGCAAATAAAATGTGGGCAGCAGCAAAATGAATAGTTGGAGACGGAATACATACAGTGCACAAAGTTGCACATACACGGCAAGGATTCTCTATAAATAGAGATGTTCTTGGCAAACCGTAATCAATCCAAGCTGAGAAGCAGCAAGAGCAGTGAGAGAGAGAAAATTAGAGTGTGAGTAAATCCTAAAAAGTGAGTGTGTGGGAAAAATACATCGGGTATATTTTCGGATATCATCTCTAGTACTCCTTGGTACTACAAATTGTAGTATTTGAATAGGAGTGGGTCTCACTGGGAAACATTATATTTGTATCTCTTATGTGGGAGAGTGTGGAAAAGATATTGTAATTATCCTTAAATATAGTGGAATATTTTTCGGAGTTTGTCCCGTGGTTTTCCCCTCAGTATTGGAGGGTTTTCCACGTAAATATTTGGTGTTACTTTTCTACCCTTTACATATCTTCTGATTGTTGTGCTTCTCTGGTAGTAGATCTATCTCTAACAGATCTACTTTGGTGCCCGTTGCTATATTTAATTTATACTGTGAATCAACCCCAGAGCTCAACAAGTGGTATTAGAGCTCCAAGTTGAGCTCTGGGTTTTGTGTTGTATAAATTAAATGAGGAGAATATGGGTACCATGATCAAGCTCAATTCCACAAACTATTCCATTTGGAAACCAAAAATGGGGGATATTCTTTTCTACAAGGATATGTATGATCCTGTGGAAAAAGGGGATGCAAAGCCAGACAATGTGACAGCAGAAGATTGGAAAAAGTCTCACCGGAAGACTATTAGTCTAATCAAGTAGTGGGTGGATCTTAGTGTATACCATAATGTGACCACATAGACAACAAATGCCCAGACTCTGTGGAGAAATATCAAAAAGATGTATTAAAGAAAGACTGCACAGAAGAAAGCTTTCGTTATTAGAAAGCTGGTGAATTTAAAATATCGAGATGGAAGATCAGTTGCAAAACACTTGAATGACTTCCAAAACTTGGCCAACCAATTGGCTTCCATGAAGCTGGTTTTGGAAGAAGAATTGCAAGCTTTGTTACTTTTGAGTTCTTTGCCGGAAAGCTGGGAAACTTTAGTGGTGTCGTTAAGCAACTCTGCTCCAAATGGAGAACTGACTTTGTCTCAAGTCAAAGATAGTATGTTCAATGAAGAAATAAGAAGGAACGATTTTGGAGAAAGCAGTTCTTAAACCATTGTCACGGAGAACAGGGGGAGAAGCAAGAGTAGAGGACGATCCAACAAATCAAAAGACATATCACAATCTCAGTCTAGAAGGAAATTTAAGTGTTATCAATGCGGTGAAGAAGGACATTTCAAAAGGAATTGTAAAGCTTGGAAGAATCGGAGGAATCAGAGACCAGGTGTAGATGAAAATACAACAACTCCTGTAATTGATGGGGAAGTGGTGTTGCTCTCCGTTGAAGAAGAAGAGTATCATGTCGCAGATTCATGTGTTGAATGGGTCGTTGACTAAGCAGCATCTTACCATGCCACTGTTAACAAGGAACTCTTTACTACATACAAATAGGAGACTTTGGCAAAGTAAAGATGGGAAATAGCAGCAATGCAAGCATTATGGGAGTTGGCGATGTGTGCATTCAAACCAATACCGGTTTCACACTAACACTGAAGGACATGCGACATGTACCAGATTTGCGTCTGAATTTAATTTCTGTGCATGCTTTGGGTCTAGCTAGTTATTACAACAACTTTGGTAATGGCACATGGAAGCTTATACCAAAGGATCATTGTTGGTTGCTAGAGGCACAGTGTATCCGACGCTATATAAAACTCAAGTCAAGCTGATCAAAGATGGGATGAATGCAGTCGAGGATGATGCTTCGCCAAATTTGTGGCATAAAAGGTTGGCTCATATAAGTGAAAAAGGATTGCAGATTTTGGCAAAGAAGTACCTGATTCCATTTGCCAAAGGTACAAAATTGAATCCTTGTGACTATTATCTATTTGGCAAGCATCATAGAGTGTCTTTCAGTAAAACTTCAAAACTGAAAGAGAATATTCTGGATATGGTTTAATCTGATGTATACGGTCCCATGGAGGTGGAGACTCTTGGTGTTAGCAGATATTTTGTGACATTTATTGATGATGCTTCACAAAAGGTGTGGGTGTATTTCTTGAGAACGAAGGACCATGTTTTTCAATACTTCAAAAAGTTTCATGCCATGGTGGAGAGAGAAACGGGAAAACTTTTGAAGTGTCTTCGCAGTGACAATGGGGTGAGTATACTTCCCATGAATATAAGAATTATCGTTCTGAACATGGCATCAGATATGAGAAGACGGTTCCCGGCACCCCACAACATAATGGTGTGGCCAAAAGAATTAACAGAACCATTATGGAGAAAGTTAGATGTATGTTGAGAATGGCTAAACTGCCTAAGCCATTCTGGGGTGAAGCTGTTCAAACTGCATGCTACCTGATTAACAGATCTCTGTCTGTTCCTTTGGGCTTTGACATCCCTGAGAGAGTATGGTCTAGACATGATATTACTTAATCTCATTTGAAGGTGTTTGGATGCAAAGCTTTTGCTCATGTAAGTAAGGAGCAGAGACAGAAACTTGATGATAGAGTCATCCCTTGTATTTTTCTGGGCTATGGAGATAAGGAATTTGGCTATAAGTTATGAGATCCGAAAAAGAAGAAGATTATTAGAAGTAGAGACATAATGTTCCATGTGCAAGAGACTATGTCTGGTGGGTATGTTGATCTCACACTAGTGCCTCCTCCTAGAGAAAATGCCACGCAAGGGGGAGGGTTTAATGAATTTGGGGTAGATGAAGACCCAGCCGCAGATGATGTTGGAGATGGAGAAGGTCTTGAGCAGGGGGAGCAGACCCCTGTACCACAACTCAGACGATCAGAAAGAAAGCTTCGTCCATCCAACAGGTACCCCCAGTTCAGAGTACATCCTCCTCACTGATGAGGGGGAGCTAGGAAGTTTTGAAGAAGTTCAAACTCATAAGGATAAAGTCCAGTGGATGAAAGCCATGCAAGAAGAGATAGATTCCTTGCAGAAGAATGATACTTATGAGCTTGTGAAACTTCCTGAAGGCAGGAGAGCCTTGAAGAATAAGTGGGAGTTCAAGCTTAAAAAAGATGCTAATAAGCTAGTTAGGTATAAAGCTCGCTTGGTCGTAAAAGGCTTTGGACAAAAGCGAGGAATAGATTTTGATGAAATTTTCTCTCCAGTTGTGAAAATGAGTTCTATTCGAGTTATACTCGGATTGGTGGCTAGCTTGGATCTAGAGCTTGAACAACTAGATGTGAAGACTACATTTCTCCATGGAGATTTGGAGGAAGAAATCTACATGGTACAACCAGAAGGATTTGAGAAGGCTGGAAAGGAGCACATGGTTTGTGGATTGAAAAAGAGCTTGTATGGACTGAAGCAAGCTCCAAGACAATGGTACAAGAAATTTGACTCTTTTATGATGAGTCATGGATATACCAAGACTGATGCAGATCATTATGCATATGTCAAAACATTTCCATGTAACAAATTCATCATCCTTCTACTATATGTAGATGATACGTTGATAGTGGGACAAGATATGAAGGTGATCGATGATTTGAAAAAGGGGCTGTCAAAATCCTTTGATATGAAAAATCTAGGCCTTGCAAAGCAAATTTTGGGCATGCAAATTTTTCGAGATCGAAAAGCTAAGAGGTTGTGGTTGTCACAAGAACGGTATGTGAATCGGATTCTAGAAAGATTCAACATGAAGGATGCTAAGCCAGTTAGCACATCGTTGGCCAATCATTTCAAACTCAATAGAAAGACTTGTCCTTCTAGTCAGGAAGAAAAGGAAGCTATGGCCACTATACTGTACTTCTCAGCAGTCAGGAGCTTGATATATGCAATGGTTTGCACTAGGCCAGATATTGCTCATGCAGTTGGAATTGTTAGCATGTTTCTTTCCAATCCTGGAAAAGATCATTGGGAAGCAGTAAAGTGGATCTTGAGATACTTGAAAGGTACCTCTAGAATGTGCTTGTGCTTTGGAGGACCAGAAACTATTCTGGAAGGATATGCAGATGCAGAAATGGCGGGTGATCTAGATGGCAGGAAATCTACCTCTAGATACGTTTTTACTTTTGCAGGGGGAGTTGTCTCATGGCAGTCTAAATTGCAGAAATATGTTGACCTATCGACTACTAAAGCAGAATATGTTGCTATGACGAAAGCAGGAAAAGAAATGCTTTGGTTGATGAGATTCCTTGAGCAATTAGGAATAAAGCAGGAATGGTCCATTATCCACTGTGATAGTCAAAGCGCATTGGATTTAAGCAAGAATGAAATGTACCACTCTCGTACTAAGCACATTGATGTGAGATACCATTGGTTACGTCAAGCAGTTGAAGAACAACGGTTCAAACTGGAAAATATTCACACTGACAAGAATCCTGCTGATATGATGACAAAAGTTGTAGCTCGTGAAAAGCTTCAACTTTGTGCCGAGATGATCGGCATGGATCACATATGAAGTCTCCAAGATTATTTTTCCCCAATGGTTGGAGGGGGAGAATTGTAGAATCCAACCACTATGAGACAAAGAAAAATTGATGGAAGCCGTGAAACCACACAATTGTGTGATGGCTTATCCATCATTTGGCTGAAAATACACAAAGCTTATCAAAATGAAGGGAAAGCAAATAAAATGTGGGCAGCAACAAAATGAATAGTTGGAGACGTAATAGATATAGTGCACAAAGTTTCACATACACGGCAAGGATTCTCTATAAATAGAGATGTTCTTGGCAAACCGTAATCAATCCAAGCTGAGAAGATCCAAGAGCAGTGAGAGAGAGAAAATTAGAGAGTGTGAGTAAATCCTAAAAAGTGAGTGTGTGGGAAAAATACACCGGGTATATTTTTTGGGTATCATCTCTAGTACTCCTTGGTACTACAAATTGTAGTATTTGAATAGGAGTGGGTCTCACTGGGAAACACTATATTTGTATCTCTTGTGTGGGAGAGTGTCGAAAGGATATTGTAATTATCCTTAAATATAGTGGAATATTTTTCGGAGTTTGTCCCGTGGTTTTTCCCTCAGTATTGGAGGGTTTTCCACGTAAATATTTGCCGTTACTTTTTCTACCCTTTACATATCTTCTTATCACTGTGCTACTCTGGTAGTAGATCTAGCTCTAACAGATCTACTTTGGTGCTCGTTGCTATATTTAATTTATACTGTGAATCAACCCCGAGCCCAACATCTCCACCGAGAAGGTGGTTCCTAATCAATTCCTGACTGGTCTCAGCGTTCTTCCAGTTGATAATGATAATACAATCCTTAAATTCATTGAGGAAATATGTATTCGATGCCATTATCGCGGTCAATTATACTTACACCGTATATATTTAACTATTTAGCATATGAAGGAAGTTTTAATCAATCTTAATTTTTTTATTTGATTTGATTTTTCATATTTGTTTTGTTATGTTGTAGATAGACTTTGTTATGACGCATCCAAACTCAGGAAAAAACTGCTATTTAAATTCAATTGACTCTGATGAATGTAGGTATAAATTAAATCTTTATCTAACTATTGAAGTTAAAATTTGTTTGTTTTTCATCTAAAGTAAACTGACCCGATAATTTAGGGGGCTAATTAAATCAATTTTTTACGACTCGGTTTACAACATAGACTAAGATTGTGACTAAGATTGTGGAGGGGTGAATCCGGGGTTCTATCCTCATTAAACACACTCTTAGCTAGGGACACTAAAAAAAATGTGAATTAGTGGCAAATAATTTTTGATGATTAAAAAAAACTGCCAGTAAATGATGTATCTTTCGGTGTTTATAGTGGTGCCACAACATATTTGCTTTTCTAGTTTTTTGGCATTCTGAAATAGGCTGAAAGAACGCTACAATGTTTTCTTTTTATATTTTTTTAATTTTCTTTATTATGGAACGTGCTATAACACACTAAAGTATCTTTTCTCCACTTTTTCACCCAAAGACTTCTTCCCTCAAATATCACAACAGAACCCTAACTCTCTTTTTTCTCCCCAGATCTCTCCCACTCTGTTCCAGATTCTTCCTTAGTCTCACTGGATTTTTCTCCCATTGTTGGTGATGGAAATCAAGGCCAGGCGACGACAAAGTTCACGTTGCTCTCAATGGCGCGGACCTTTGTGCCACCATCGAAATTATTCGTGGTGGCCAAAGGCGCTTCGGCGGAGACATCAACGATTCTTCACTCTGGCTATATGGCCTCTTCAACGTTCCTTGTTCGAATGTTTATGGTCCTCTCCTCGCATTTCTCATCTGTTTCACAATCATGTTTCATCTCTTGTAATTTTCGCACTTTTGACTAACACACTTTTGATTCTGTCTCATATTTGAGTTCTTCTGCATACATTGTGCGCGCAATTTTTCAGTGAATGGAAGAGGTTCTTGTTTTGAGTAAAAGACACAGAATTATTATTTGTTTAATGTGTCTGAAATTTTTTAATATAATTATTTATTTAATGTGTCTGAAATTTTTTAATATAATATGTTTGATGAAATGTCTTAACTATTGGTTGAGAAATAATGTCCAGATTTGCTATTGCATTTGCCAAGTATTGTGGAAAAATTATTTACTAAATGACGTAACAAGATAGGAAAGTTAGTATTTGGTACCCTGTGATTGCTATTTAGTTACTATGTCCATTCCGCGTTCACACATCACAATGGCCAGAAAGGAAAATAAAAAAAAATACAAAATAGCAAATTGTTCAAATATTTAGGAACATAATTTCTGTTAATAATGATGTGAGTCATTTGATGTTTTGTGGTTTGATTTGAGTCATTTGATGTGTGTGCTAATAATGATCCATATGTTTATATGTGTTTGTGTGTGCTAGTCATTATGTGGTTTGATTTGAGTAATTTGATGCATTGTAGACGATGAGAGTGAGTTTGATTACATAAGAGGCACCAAAATCGGTGTCCTATACACAAGTCAATATGGAATTTTGTATAATGTATATACACAAATGTGCTTGATATATAAAATCATAAATTGGGATTTGTGATTATGAAGTTCTTTGTTCTATAGGTATTTGGCCTCAGTCTGAGAGCTTTAAAGATGAACACGTGGATAATCTTCCTCCTCGTTGGCGTGGTATATGTAACGGAGGATAAAACTTCGACAGCTCCCACTTTAATACGCTGATTAAAATTTATTTAATTCCTTTGTGATATGTTATCTTCTTTAACTTTAAATATCATTGTTATAATTTGAACTAAGATGTGAACCAAGACAATATATCTACCCTCTATGGCATCAAATCAAATCAAACTATCAATACAATCCAATATAACTGTTTTATGTGATGCGAAATAGTAAACATCACACTTTACTTGTGTATAATTCTAAGATTCTCACTTGTTTCATTAATTTATTTCCTTCTTTGAACATTTTGGTGGAAGTATTTATTCATTCTTTGAAAATTATCCTTTCATACCAATGGCAGAAAAATTATTGGTGCACATTGGTATATTAAAGGATATGAAGCTGACTTTGGTAAACAAAATACAAGTGATGGGGTAAAGTACTTATCTCCCTGAGATGCATCAGGCTATGACACTCACACATCATCTACTGAATTTGGTAAACTAAATACAAGTCAATGACCATGACTCTTACCACTCTAGTCTCACTAACCAGATGTCTGGAATCCATAAAGAAATATGTTTTTGTCAAATCAAGTTTTCCAGTGATTCTAACTTTGGAAGACCACCAAACATCAAAACTTCAGGCTAATTTTGCAGAAGTAAGCACTTCTTATGAATGCCCCTCTCCCCCCCCCCCCCCCCAAATAATAAAAAAGAAAAAAATGGATTTAGTTGAATAGACATGCCTATTTTTCTATTTTTCCATCATTTTATTTTTCCTATTCATGCATATGGAAACTCAGATATTTGGAAAATTGCTTTATTATCCTCAGACAGATTGTTTGACAAAAATCCCCTCACTAGAATCATTGAAAAATAGGATAATTATTATATTAATGTTTGACATATTATTAAGTTAAAACAAGTTTCATATGTCTGTAAATTGGAATTAATATAAACTTTACCTAATTTGTTAGTATCTATTCCTCTGCCACTAGTAAGAATTGTATATATTTTTGGATGCAATATTTATATTATTGTCTCAAATTTCTTGATATATTTTTCTAAAAGATTCCTCTGCATCTTTACATGTTTCAGCACCTTTATTTGAGCTTGACAAAGAGACCGATGAAGAACGATTACTATGGAGAATAGAGAAAGGTGTAGTAGAAGGATCAGTCTAGATTCCAAAAGGTGCCTATCTGTTTCCTTATAAGAAATCCTCCTTAGAAGAATTCTTTTGATTAACTATGTCTAATTTATCTTGATTAACTAATCATGTCCATGTGAGGCAGTATTGTTTGAATATAATCGTGTAGGTTTTAAGGCAATCAGCTTTAACAAAGGTTGCTATGTGGGATAAAACTTTGTCTCACAAATGAACAATATTAAAATCTTGTGTGTTTAAGAAAATGCTCAACTGCTCTGCTCCGTCTTCTTAACAACATCTTGGCTCTGGGCAAGGTGAGAGATATAAGCTAAACTTTTTAAACCAGAATATTTGAAAATCAATTTCAAGTTCCTAAAAATAAAAACAGACTTATCCTACCAAATCTAATCCACCCAATCTTAAAATATTGTGTGCTTCATACTTCACTACACATATACATATCATCACTCCATTGAACATTACTCTTTCTTTCTCCATCTTTCTAGTTTTTACAACAACATGGTTGCTGCAGTGACTACCGCAGTCTCCTTTCCATCCTCCAAATCCTCCTTTATTCCAAGCAGGACCTTGTTAGTAAAAGAACCCCAGTTAAAAATTTGTATGTTAGAAAAGGGAAAGAGTAGGAGGTGATAACTAATTCTGTTAGAATTTAGGTAGTTGTCAGCTGTAATAACTAATTCTGTTATTAGCTATGAATAACTAAATGTTGTTACTTGTAAATAAATAGTTAGGGGGAATAGGTAGAAGGCAGGAAAATAGTTGGACCTGGGTGGGAGAGATCAGGATCTCGAATTTCTGATAACAACAGTGTACTCATTCAATTTCAAGAAATAAAGCTTGCAATTGATTCAGTTCCTTACAACTGGTATTAAAGCTCTCGACTCTGGGAGTTTTTTCATGGTGCATACAAGAATGGAGGCCAAATTAGATAACTTGGAAAAGGGTTTCGAGGCAAGAATAGACAACCTGGAGGTCAAGTTCAACAATCTTGAGAGGGGCTTCGAGGATCTTTTAGAAATGCTGCAAAATATTAATCAAACGTTACAGCAAAGAGGGAACTCTTCAGGGAACAGTGGTAACGACGTTGAAGGAAATCTTGGAGGACAAAACGGGATTAGGAGTGGGGCAGCGGAGGAACGGTGGAGGAAATTGGACATTCTGCTCTTCTCGGGGGATGATACGTATGGATGGGTGAATCGAGTAGAGAGGTGCTTTAATCTGAAATGAGTCTTGGAACAAGAAAGATTGCAGGTGGTGATGGTAGCCATGGAAGGGAGAGCGTTGACGTGGTTTCAATGGTGGGAATTCTGCACCGTTAATCACACGTGGGAAGATTTTCGAACTGCTGTTATAAGGAGATTTCGGCCCTCGATGGCGCAGAATCCGTATGAACTACTGTTGAGCCTCAAGCAAATGACGTCGGTGGAAGAATATAGGGAGAAATTCGAGTTATATGTGGGTCCTCTCAAAGGGACCGACCCAGAATATTTGAAGGGGATCTTCTTGAATGGATTGAAGGAAGCGGTGCGAGCAGAACTAAAGTTACATCGATTGGGCTCTTTACCTAAAATGATGGACTATGCCCAGAGGATTGACGAGAAGAATAGGGTGTTGAACAATGGGAGTTCATGGAATAGCAGGGGAGGTAGTGCATCAAGAAACTATCCTTCATCAAGAACAGTAACGTGGGAGGCTGGAGCCAGAAACCAAGCTCAAGCAGATAGCGTGGGAGCCATATCCACAGCAGAATCCAACAACGTAAAAATGACTGGACCATTCAGGGGTAAAGGGTTCAAGAAACTGACAGATGCTGAATTCCAAGAGAAGTCAAGAAAAGGATTGTGTTTTAGGTGTGATGAGAAATTTGGACCTAGACATGTGTGTAAAAATAAGCAGTTACAGGTATTAATCTTGGAGGAAGAGTGCATTGAGGAAGAAGAAGAATAGTAACAAAACATAAGTAAAATATTTACAATCTACGAAAAATTTATATTAAAATTTTCAATTAAAGTGTGCTTTTAATTTAGATATTAATGAGATTTTATATAAAATGTTCATTATTTCCTGATATATTTTTACTCTATAATTTAAATAATAATACATTTTTATGTAGATATAATCAACACAAATTTTAATAAGAGTAATTTTAAAAAAAGCAGTTTTAGGATATAACAAAGAATTTATTCAAATAATGTAGCAAGTCAAGGAATAAAATTATAAAAATACCAAAATGATTGATTGCATTAATCAATCCATGAGTGAAGAATGCAGTGTTTTCTAACTTATGCATAATGGTTTTTATCTCAGCCCCTACTTGATCTCTAAAAAACTATTTTCCCTACATGTGATTTATAATGCATGTGAAACAGAGATCAGAATTGAGAATGTTTCTACAACATAAACTTCAAAAGTTAATACTAATAGCCCTATAAAAAATTATAACATTAATATAAAAAAATTAATATTTAAATAAAATACATACTATAAACCTTTTGTGGATCCAAATATAAATAGAACCCCCTATATTTAAAATTTTTTAAAGATGATGATCCAACTTCCATTGCTTTCCACACATGATTCTTATTGAACAAAAGAAAAGAAAAGTCACTGGATGAATCTTATAGAAAAACTGTTTAAACACAAAATTGTTTTGGATCAATACCCATCAAGCAAAAAAAAAAAAAATACTAATATGAGAAAGAATATAACAAATAAAAAGTCCCTTCAAACTGAAGCAACATTATAGATTTTAAGAATTTGCAAATCCACAAAACCACTTGAGAATCCACATTCAAGATTTATTAGAATTAAACCGTAATCCTTTCAAATTAAAAGAAAATGAAACATTAATTAGGGAAGGGATTTTACTGAATTAAAAAAGGCTAAAGCATTATATAGTAAACTCAAAGTCCCTTCCATCAATATATAAAAGGGGAAATTTTGAATACCTCATTTCAACGTATATTATGTTAAATAAGAAAATTTAGAATATAAATCATAACACAAGTGAAGGAATTACATAATAACATAAATAATAATCATTTTATACTTATCATAGAGTCAATATAACTTTTTTAAAATAGATTATTATATAGCACACATAATTTCTAACATATTTCATGTTCTCTTCATATAACTACTATGTAGAAAACAAAATTTATTTTATATATATATATATATATACTTTCAATAATAATATGAAAATATATTAAGATTAAAAAATTAGTACAATGATTATTATTTTTTATTCATTATATTTTCATCAGTGAAATTTTAAAATAAAATATTATGCAGAATAAATATTTTGTATAATATATATAGGTACCCAAAGAAAACACATAATATTAGAAATTAAACTTTTAAAATAAAGTTCTATAAAACCTTAAAAAACCTATTATAAAGTGAAAAATTAATAGTTAATGAATAATGAATTAATCGATAATAAAAAATAATTAATGAATTAAAATGACTCAATTATTCATATATATATATATATATATATATATATACACCAATTACATTCAGTTACCTAGTTTCCGCAATTACCCCTAAATCTTTTCAATCTAGACAAAGATTTGAAGTTGAAATATTATAGGAACAAACAAAAACAAACCAGAACTGCACCTTGGTTGCTTTCTTTTGTTGGTCAAGGTTTCTTTGTCACCTGGTTTTTCTGCAATGGCCAATTTGCAAACCTTCCCCACCGAGAAGGTTGTTCCTGATCAATTCCCAGCAGGTCTCAGCGTTCTTGCAGTTGATAATGATAACACAGTCCTTAAACTCATTGAGGAAATGTGTATTCGATGCCATTATCGTGGTCAGTTACACTTACATTACACCATATTTAACTTTTTAGCATGTGAAGAAAGTCTTAATCAATCTTAATTTTTTTCAATTGTTTATTCTTATACATGTTCCAGTTACCACATGCTCTGAGGCTCGAGCTGCCTTGAATCTTTTGAGTGAAAGAAAGGGTTCTTTTGATATCCTACTAATTGATGTTCATATACCAGACATGGATGCCTATGGATTTCTTCACCATGTTTCCCAAAGATTGAATCTTCCTGTTATTAGTAAGTAACTAATCGATAAAATAAACACGTCTTCCTAGAATTATTTAATTAATTTGATGCTTAATTAAGTGTGAACTTATATCTGTAATTATTCTGCAGTGATGTCTATTGATGCTGCGAAAAGTGCTGTCATGAAGGCTATTCGACATGGGGCTTGTGATTTTTGGACTAAGCCTTTGTGCGAGCAACAGTTCAAGAATGTATGGCAGCATTATGTAAGGAAAGCCTTGAGAGAGAATAAACAAGAAAAAAGATTTAGCAACTTGGAAGATATTCGAGATGATGATCAGAGAAAACAGGGGAAAGATTGTTCTGAATTTCCTTCTTCTGTTGTTGATGCAGCAGAAGGAGTCTTGAATGCCCCAAAAGAGACCACTTCAAATCAAACCGATGCTGATGAATCAGAGAATCTTTATCGACCTCCAACAAAGAAGCCTCGTGTAGTATGGACAGAAGTATTGCATCGACAATTTGTTAGAGCTGTGACACAACTCGGGCTTGATAGTATGATTCTTTAAAATTTTCTTTTTTCTTTTTTGGTTTTGTTTTGTTTTTCTTGAGAACTTATGAGAACTTCTTTCTCCCTTACTTATTCAGAGGCTATGCCAAAGAGAATTCTTGAAGTGATGAATGTTCCTGGTTTGACAAGAGAGAATGTTGGTAGTCATTTACAGGTTTGTTTCTGTGTACATTTGATTTGACTTGACTTTCCATATTTGTTTTGTTACGTTGTAGATAGAGTTTGTTACGACGCATCCAAACTCACGAAAAATCTGCTATTTAAATTGTATCGTTATCTAATTGTTGAAGTTATAATTTGTTTGTTTTTCATCTAAAGTAAACTTACCTGATAATTTATGGACTAATTAAATCAAATTTTTACTGCTCAATTATTGACTACTGAAATTCACTAAACACACTCTTAGTCAGCGGTAAAAAATCTACTAAGTCACGAATTGGAGGTGATAATAGGGGATACATATAAAAAATAAATAAATCAAATTTTTGAATTGTTCAATATAAAAATTTTGTGGTCATTTAATCGAAAGCAACAGGTATTTAGAAAAGCTTAGATGAAATATAATGAGTATCAAGGTTGTTTTCAATTCAAACCGAGGCAATAGATTGTGTAGATGAATATACTATTGGAATATTTACATAGTTGTATCATTTTATCTCCTTATTGTTAGGATTTTTTTAATTTAAATTTAATTTTAAATTTCAAATTACTATTCAAATTTATTTGTTATTCAAAGAGTTATATAAATATATCCTTCTATATTCATACTCATACTCATTTGAATTAATGAAATATATCTTTGTGGAAATTTCTTTATACACTTGCATATGAGTTTTGTGGTTCTAATTAACATATTGTAATATTGATTGGCAGAAATTTAGACTTCATATGAAGAAAGCATTTGAAGAGACAAGACAACGGAATCAAATGCCAAATGTCTTCCCTATGAGTATAAAATCGAATGTGGAGGCATATGGAGGATTTAACATTGGAGCACTGACTGGCCTTCAACCTGAGCTCAGAAATAACTTAATTCCAAGAGAAGATCAAAGTGTCTGGCCTTCTAACTCTTCCCAAGCCATGCCATATAGAGGAGATCAAAGTGCCCAATTGATATCATCTTTGCAGTGGCCCCCTAACTCTTCCCAAGCCATGCCATATAGCCACCCTCTTATAAAATATCCTTCTGATAATAACATTACCAAGGATTTTCCGCCATCCAACATAACTGCATCATCAATATATGGACCATTGTCTCCATTTAAGACAATTGATTCAGGTGGAGAATTTAACATATAGGTTGTATTGTATCTTGAGTTTTTAAAAACTTCATGGATAACTATATATCAATCCATATATCATATTATACCCATGTAGTGTTAAGTCTTCTCTTTCTAGATTTTAGAGGGTTAATTAGCATGATGTGCATTTTTGAATGAACAATCGGCCCTCGCAATACCAACATTTCTATGCAATATTAAAAAAAGAATATATCTGTTAGCACTTTTATATATTTAATTAAATATTTGAGTTATTTAAAAATATAGATATTAAATTATTTTTATATTATTTAGTATAATAAATCAACTCTCTATATTATTATTTTGAGACCTCAACTTGGAGATTGAGGTATTCTCCCTCTCAATGATTTTTTATATTCTCCCACATTTTTCTCATTGTATGGTGAATTTCACTCATATCACACATGTGAGAGTGAAATTCTTCCTTTCACTCAGTAATCTAAACTAATCTATAAAGGTGATGCCTCAATTTGGTGTCCACAATTCCTTTCCTATTATACCCCTTATTTTTACAATTCAAATTCAAATCTTGTTTGATTTTATTTTTTCCTATTCAAATTTTAATCCCTATTTCTTAATTTAAATTTAAAATATTATCCTTATCATTTAAGTCGTGAAATTTTAAGATCCTTTTATTCAAATTTTTAAGAGAAAGACATAGAAGGAAAAAGGATTTATAAATACTGAGAAGATCAACAGAAAGATGTTACAGCATAGATCAACAAAAAGACGTTGCAATAGCAAGAATTAACGCTTTGAAGAAATTACATACAAGAAGTTGTGATGCGAAAAAAATAGAACGGAGAGATCAAACAAAGATAAAGTTAAAAATAGAAGGATCTGAAAATTTAAAAATTACCAAGAGCATAATCTTCAGGTTTTATTTTGTTTTCCATGTTTCTCATATTTGTTCTTCCTATTTTTATTTTTTATATTCTAAAATGTTGAGTTTGTACGAATGAGATTGATTAATCTCATGAATTTTTTTCAAATAGTTAATTGTTTGATGATTTAGTACATGGTAAAATACTCAAAATAGTATTGATACGAGCAAAATAGAGAGTGAGTGAGATCAAGGTGATTAAATTTTCAATTATAATATTGAAGTATAAATTATTAAAAAAAATTATTTTATAGACTACAGATTACTATAAAATAGGATTAGATTTAAATTTTTGTATTTAATTGAAATAGATGAATATATGATTATATTTAATTAAAATGTATTAAATATTTTAAAGAGATAATATAATAGTCATATCTTTATTTAAGAAGAAGGTAATATATTTTATTATATTTTATTAAAATAAATTAGGATTACATTTAAATTTATATATAAGAATATATTTAAAATTCATGCAAATTGAATAAAATTTGTTATACTCTTATTTTTTTATAGATTACCGGGAATGAATTTCAAGAGAAATTGATTTGCATCTAAATTTACAATGATTCATATCCCTAATTTAAGTTTGCTCAAATAACATATAATGAAATATCTGCTTAGCACAATTAAATTTTTGTACGAATAGGTGAAGATTTGTAGTTATTTCAAATAGAACTGTATTTAATTGAAATAGATGGACATATGTTTATATTTAATTGAAATACATTAAATATTTTAAAGAGATAATATAATAGTCATATCTTTATTTAAGAAGAAGGTAATATAATTTATTATTTTTTATTAAAATAAATTAGGATTACATTTAAATTTATATATAATAATATATTTAAAATTCATGCAAATTGAATAAAATTTGTTATACTTTTTTTTTTTAGATTATCGGGAATGAATTTCAAGAGAAATTGATTTACATCTAAATTTACAATGATTCATATCCCTAATTTAAGTTTGCTCAAATAACATATAATGAAATATCTGCTTAGCACTATCAAATTTTTATATGGATAGGTGAAGATTTTTAGTTATTTCAAATAGATCTGTATTTAATTAAAATAGATGGATATATGATTATATTTAATTGAAATGCATTAAATATTTAAAGAGATAATATAATAGTCATATCTTTATTTAAGAAGAAGGTAATATAATTTATTATTTTTATTAAAATAAATTAGGATTACATTTAAATTTATATATAAGAATATATTTAAAATGCATGCATATTGAATAAAATTTGTTATACTCTTATTTTTTTATAGATTACCGGGAATGAATTTCAAGAACAATGATTCATATCCCTAATTTAATTTGCTATTTTATTTAATGAAATATTTTTTATGGATTAACTATGAATATTAACATAGCAAGTTTTTCATCTAAAATGCAGGGAAGAAAAAATATTCCTGGAATTCGTTCACTATTTGGTCTCCCAATTAAGAAAGAGACAGAGTTGACAAAGTAATAAGAATTGTAAATAAACAATACTACTTTACATTATCTTAAATGCAGAGATATCATTCATTCTTTTAATTTAATTCTTTATATTTATTTAATTATTAAACATAAATTGTATTTATTTACCTTTAAATATATACAAACTACATTTACATTTTGCATTGTGATTAATTTAGTTTAATTTAGAATGTTGAATATAATTTTATTTTATTCATACAAATTAATTATATGAGGTATTTAAAAATATAAATAAACAAATTTTATGTCTTTCCCCAAAAAAAATGTGGATAGACAGGAACGGTAGTGCCTGTCTTTCCGCTAGTACTACTAATTTTCTCTCATATTCTATTAAATCTTTAATTAATGTTAATAAATGATAATCTTAAATTTTAAAATTTAGTAAAATTCAAAATCTTATCCTATTATTTTCTATTTCAATCTTTTTCAATATATGAATATTTATTCTTATCTTTATGATTTTAATTTTTTTATTATATCTTATTATTAAATGATAATGTAAATTAAATCTTAATAGTACAATATAATAGATTATTAAAATTTAAAATTGAAATATTACCTAAACTTATTTTATTTTAATTTTTAAATTTAAAAATTTTGATTTATTATAATTATAATTTTAATTAAATAAAAATATACATTTATCCGCGTATTACGTGGATTAATATACTAATATTTTATATTCCTTATTTTTTTAATTAGTATCCTAACACGTTCTTAATATTATTTCATAAAAATAACATAATTGCTTTTTATATACCTTTTGTGAATAAAGTATTTAAAAAAAATATTTTCACGAATGGTTTATTTATGGTGAATAATATTTAAAAAAACTGGTAAAAATAATTTAATTTAAATTTATTAACCTGATTAATTATTTGAAATGTTAATATTCCAACCCAAGTATTTCTATCAAGATTAATTTGGGAAAGGATTTTGTTACGGTCTAAACCTAAGGCCAAGTAGTCAAAATGGCCCATGCACAATATAATTATCATATCCATAAATATATGATATATGATTATCATACCCATAATTATATCACATATAATTATGATATCCTTAAATATATGATATATAATTATAATATCCATAATTATATATCATATAATTATGGTATCCTTAAATATATAATATATAATTATAATATGATGATATCTGCTAAACTTATTCCTTTTACATCTGCGCCCACTTACCATATTTATACAGGGAAAACCCCTATAAATAGTGAACATTTACAGATCATAAGGTACGCAATCTCACTCAGTCAGTCCCTTTGACTGTTTTACCTATCTGACTTGGCCGTCGGAGTCCCTTTGCAGGTACACCCCCCCGGGTTCAACTCGGATTCAAGCCTCCGCAATCCGGATTCGGATTCGACTTCTCTCCTGCTGACTCAGACCCAGGTTCGAGTTCTACCCCAGAACATTTGGCGCTAGAAGGAGGGCCTCCCCCTCTCCAGCATGACGGTCACAACCCGTCTCTAGACATCAAGACCCCGTCCTCAACCAACACCCAAAGGTTGGGTGGAGGATCTCGAACCCTAAGACGAGTTCGCTGAACAAGAAGGAACATCACACCCTCAGGACGAAACCGGTCCACACGAGGACGATCACCAATCCGACCCACGAGATGAGGTTATTCGTCATCTCGAGGCTCAACTTAAGGCACTTCAGGAACAACGCCAACAGCCGTTCCACGAACCTCGCCCCCACAAAGCAGTCGAAGAGTCGGCTGCAAGTCACCTAGAAGAGCGTATCCGACACTTGGAGCGCAGCGTAATCCCTTAACCTCGACTTACAACCCATTCTCGGCCTCATTCAAACCGAGATCAACAAGAGGTTCAACAGCGAGGATCCATTGTCCGCCATGCCCCATTTCGGCATCCGTTCTTTGAAAGGTTGGCCCGGTCGAGATACCTAAACAATTCAGAAGAACAGAATTATAGACCTCTCGAGCCTCAATCAACACCCGCAGCTGATCCAACCATCAACCAACTAAAGGAGCCCATTCGACATCTTGAGCGCACATTCCTTATAGATTTGTCTATTTCACTTTATTCATCTCTCTCACTTTATTCGTTCTTATTACTCTAACTTTGATACTCATTTTATTTTACACCAAAACCGGATGTGAAGAGCATCTCGGTTCAATAAAAATATAAAGAAAAGTTACGCAGTTCATATTTATAAGGATGTGAAGAACATCTCGGATCAGCAATAATCAGATGCGAAGAGCATCCTGGCTCACCAACACCTGAAGGTTGGATAGACGTCTTGGATTACCACGATGGCGGGTTCGATGACGTAGGCATCTCTCAACCCCCACAAAGCCAACCAGCCATCATTCACTAATCCGACAATCGAGATGAAATCATACGCTGACTTGAAGCTCGGCTGAAAGAGCTAGAAGAACAGTCTGAAACCACCACCGCCGAACCATATTTGGATGATGCCAACCTTAGCAAACACGAGGAGATATCTGAGAAATGTGTACGGTACATTCACTGTTTCCATATTCATACTACAATTTGTTATTTCCATTATTTGGTTGTTACGTCTTTGAATCTGTACCAAATGTTCCGAGGTAAACTCGGATCCGATTCAGACATTCATTTTCGAATAGGCTAACTCGGATTGAAGAAGCTAACTAAAGTTGTTAATTGGAGAAAAACCAACGATGATACTCGAATATATTTGAAGTGGTCAGATATAAATCTCCCTTATTGAAAGTAAATGACTAATAAAAATTGGTTGTCTTGGCCGATTTATTTCCTCATCCGTATATGTTGTTTTGGGAGGTGAGCAATAAAGTTCATCACTCGGATTCCTCTCATTTAGTCGTTAAGCCGAGATGCCGACATAGTCGGCCGAGACGCCAACATTTTCAACCGAATCACGTTAACATTTTGGAATTACCTGGCAAAACTAGCTACCAGACACCACGGATTGATCCCCATCTCGGACATAGTTCCTTGACGGTCAGACCTCGACTTGGCCGACTATATGTGGAGCCATCTTGGCTACCTTGGTTTCGGATTCTGTTCTTAGTCGAATTAGCACAAACCGGATGTGAAGAACATCTGAATCACCAAAAACCGGATGTGAAGAGCATCTCGGTCTCATTCAATGCCGGATGTGAAGAGCATCTCGGCTCTGTCAGCAACCGGATGTGAAGAGCATCTCGACCTCATTCAATGCCGAATGTGAAGACCATCTCGACCTCATTCAAACCGGATGTGAAGAGCATCTCGGATCTGTCAGCAGCCGGATGTGAAGAGCATCTCGGCCTCATTCAGTGCTGGATGCGAAGAGCATCTTGAATCTTAGTAAAAATCAAAAGAGCATCTCAGCTCTGTCAGCAACCGGATGTGAAGAGCATCTCGGCCTCATTCAATACCAGATGCGAAGAGCATCTTGAATCTTAGTAAAAATCAAATTAACATCTTGGTCTCATTCAATGCCGGATGTGAAGAGCATCTAGGCCTCATTCAACCCGAATGTGAAGAGCATATCGGATCTGTCAACAACCAGATTTGCTACGGACCAATACTACTTGGTCCTACTCAACCCAAGTTTTCAGATAAGTGATGACAAGTACACAAGTGCACACCAAGTGCACAAGTCGGCCAAAGTGTACAAGTCGGCTCAAGTGCACAAATCAGCCCAAGTTTTCAGATAAGTGATCACAAGTGCAGAAGTCAGCCCAAGTGCACACCAAGTGCACAAGTCGACCCAAGTCTTAAAGTCAACACAAGTGCACAAGTTAGCCCAAATGCACACCAAGTGCACAAGTCGGACCAAGTTTTCAAGTCAGCACAAGTGCACAAGTCAGCCCAAGTGCACAAGTCGGCCCAAGTACACAAGTTAACACAAGTACATATGTCAACCCAACTCAGAAGCCCTATTGGGGCGAACCAAAATAGAAAAGTAAAGTTGTCATACAATTCATATTTATAAGGATGTGAAGAACATCTCGAATCACCAATACTGGATCTCAGATCAACAACAACCGGATGTGAAAAACATTTCGGTTCTTTAATAAGTATGTAAAGAACATCTCGAATCACCAAAACGCTTGTGAAAAGCAACTCAGACCCTCAAAAACGGGATGTGAAGAGCATCTATGATCAATAATAAACGAATGTGAAGAGCATCCCTGATCAACAACAAACCGGATGTGAAACACATCTCGGTTCTTCAATAAGGATGTGAAGAACATTCCAACTCAGAAGCCCTGTTGGGGCGATTGCATTTGCCAAAGACTCGGCATTGACTTCATCAACATCGGCCACCAAAACGGCTTTCTTCCACTTGGCCCGTGCCTTTCGCAAAATTTTGCTTGACAATGTCGGCCAAGGCCGCCTTACCTACCCTGGCTGCAGAAGACTGGTTATCCAGAGCCTCATGCTCCTCCTTCAACTTTGTCCAAGCAGTATCTGCGACCTTAAACTTGGGACTTATAATTATACAACCCCTGTGCTACTGAACGATGGGAGCACATCCCGGCGAGGTTATCGGAGCACATCTCGAACAAATTCTACCTCTCCAAATCAAGCAAAATCGCCAGAAAATCGACGTGTCAGAAGACACGTTGTCTGGAAGTCGAAATTATTACAACTAAACAAATCGACTCATGCGACATAGTTCAAAGTCGAACTCCTTTACTTCGACTTCAGCTGGGGGGCATCTGTTATGGACTGGCCCAATAAGGCCCAAACCTTGAAGGTCCAATACATTAGAGCAAGTCGGACCACGTCCATGGGCAAGACGGACCATGTCCACGAGCAAGTCTGACCAAGCCCACGAGCAAGACGGACCACGTCCACGAACAAGTCAGACCACGTCCATGGGCAAGTCAGACCACGTCCACAGGCGAGTCAGACCATATCCATGGGCAAGACGGCTCCGCTTCCCCACGATGGACTTCATCTAACGAATACCATGCTAGGATCACCAGAACCCCTCTGCACTCATCTGCATTCGGTAATTATATCTTAATGGACCTTAATGGATCAGGGCCCAAAGCCCAAATCTCAAGGGTAATTCATCACATTGAAGCCGGATACGAAGAGCATACCGGTCACAGACTCAATCACTTATCCGAAAACTACTTTGACACAGAAAAACATCTTAACTTCGCAGTTTATTATCTTACGAATGCGAAGAGCATATCGGCTTAGCAAATCCAATATTCAGACAGCGTTACAAGCGTTTTAGAACGTTAAAAGTGCAACACAATTCGAAGCGTTACAAGCGTACGAGTAGGTGAAAAGCGTCGGGGGCGTCATCCCGGACGCCGGGGGAGTCACCTGCAACTTCTCCAAATCCGCCTTCAACTGAGTGATCTCAGCTTCAAGGGCTTTGTTCTTGTCTTTGACCGTCTTATAAAAACCCTTATACTTGGCCTTGTCCTTTTTCTCGACGTCAAGTGCCTCTCGAGCAGTCTTCACATCCCCCAAGGCCTTGTCCCGTTCCGTGGTGCGCGCCTCCAGAGTCGCATTAGCCCAGTCATAAGCGGGCATCACATCCAATCGTAAATACCTCAAAAAAGAGGCATGCTGAAGACTCTGGCGCTCTACATCATAGAAATACTCAGCCACTGGGACATTATCATGAGCCGCCTTCAAGAAATGGTTATACAAGACATGATCCATCTCGGGCATGTCCAACTCGCATGGTGAACAGGACCGGCATCGTCATTCAACACGGGCTGAGTTCCCGACCCACCAACACCAACATCACGGGTGAAATCAATGTCGACATTCGGTTCCCCCTGCTGGTTGTTTTTAACATTCTGCAAGTCCCTCAGTTGTCTCGAAGCAACATTGGCCATCGATGCTACAGAACCAACAAAGGAGTGACCGAAGTCATCTCGATCCATCTCGTCTCGAACGGCAGCTCCCAAACGGGTTATAAACCCCAAAGCCGTCCCGAACGAGTAAATTCGTCCCGGATATAACATTGAAAAATACTTGAGCTCAAAGTCAACTTTGTCAAAGTCGACCAGAGCTGGGGGGCTTCTGTTACGGTCTAAACCTAAGGCCCAATAGCCAAAATGGCCCATGTGCAATATAATTATCATATCCATAAATATTTGATATATGATTATCATACCCATAATTATATCACATATAATTATGGTATCCTTAAATATATGATATATAATTATAATATCCATAATTATATGACGATATCTGCAAAACTTACTCCTTTTACATCTGCACCCACTTACCATATTTATATAGGGAAAACCCCTATAAATAGAGAACATTTACAGATCATAAGGTACGCAATCTCACTCAGTCAATCCCTTTGACTGTTTTACCTATCTGACTTGGGCGTCGGAGTCCCTTTGCAGGTACACCCCAGGTTCAATTCGGATTCAAGCCTCCGCAACCCGGATTCGAATCTGACTTCTCTCCTGCTGACTCAGACCCAAGTTCGAGTTCTACCCCAGAGCAGATTCTCTAATGTAACATGAGTGATCTTGTGAGAGAGATAAAGAGGGGAAAGCTTTTAGTATATTTTAAAGTGTGAATTTTTTTTTTCAAAAACTGCCTCTTTCTCTTACTGACAAAACCTCATCAGGTTGATATCCAATGGGAGAGGATGTTAATCCAATTAATTTTTGTAATTTTTTCAAGAATAATTAGTATATATGATGGTATATTTATATAATGTTATGAAATATACATAGGAAACTATTATTTAATTATAATTTGATATTATCTTGATTTTGATTTGGATTTGGATTTGGTTAAAATATTTTTATTTGAGTAGGATTTGATTTAATATTGACAATCATATTCTTTTTCTGGAAATATTCCTTTGGGTTTTATTATACCATAAATAAGATATACAAATAAGTTTATTGGTTTCAGATTAAAAAAGATTTGTTAGTATTTATAATATGCTTGATTTTAATGAAACAGACAATTAAAAAAACAATTATTATCTACGACTTAATATCTATACTAAATCAGGTTATGATTATGAAAATATACAAGGATTTAATTATAATATATTGTCAATGTATATCATCTACTTATGTTAATAAATCATTAGAAAATATTAATTGTCAATCTAGTACTTACAACTTGTTTAGTAACGTGTCAATATAATATTACATGATAATGTAAAATATTTATTCTATAGTAATCTATCAACTTTAAACTCAATATAGAAGGTTTGTTCTGTCAGTGATATTTATAATAACATGATTTTTATTATAATTGCTTTCTTATCACTAAATCATTGAAATCATAACTATACAAATATTTAAACAATTTGGTTGTGTAGCTTTATCTTATGACACAGATGCTTATGTAACTGTTTGGATAAACTTATGAATAAAAAACTTATGACATGTTCATAAGCTGTTTTCAGCTTATTTCAATAAACTCTTGCTCTTGAGAATAATTTATATAATAGTTTATGTAGAATTTAAGTACACTGTACTCTCTTTAATTTTCATCTATTTTTTAAAAGCTTATTCATTAAGTGCTTATAAAATAAAATCTTACATTAAAATCACTTAAATAAATTATATTTTCAAATGGGGTCTTTATAGTGTGATGTGATATATGGTACCTTTATTTATTAATGTTAGTAACTGTCAAGTTGGTATTAATATAGGATTTTTAATAGAAGTATTTTATTTTATTTTATTGAAGGCTCAAATTTCTTTAATGATATGGTTAAAACTGGTGTGATCATACTCTTATTTTTCTAACGTGGGTAACTTATGTAGGGATTATAAATTAAAAGTAAAATTTTTTATTGAAAAAAATAATATTTAATTTATCAATATATTAAATATTATGATAATTATAATTTTTAATAAAAAAATTATTTTTAATTTATTATCTTATACAGTATTGTAAAAAAAAACGTATTAATAACTCCTAAATTGTTAAAACTACTCATGGTTATATAAAATAATACAAATTAATGTTAGAAATCAGACACGCATGAAAATCTCTCCTTATAAAATAAAGTTTAGCGTTAGGTGCTATTCCATTTTCTTCTTGTTCACTCCTGAAAAATTATCAAGTCAAGTCAATGGTGTTTTTTTTTTATCAAATTTTTAGTCACTTTCTGTGGGCAAATGCTGCATCTCCCTCTCTCTCTCTCCCTCCCTTACACACATAGAATAGAACAGAGCAGAAAATGCCATAAAATAAAAACAGAGTCAGTCAATTCTCCCAAGTCCCAAGTTGTTCCTTTTCTTGCTTTCAGATGAAACACCACATCAAACCACAACAGACCAAACCATAAAGCCAAACAAAACATCTTGTAAACTCCGATGAAGAACAACACAGTGATGATGATGAATAATATTAATTCCCCTAAAGCTCCAAGATCACCTCCAATGGATCCCAGAATTTGGAGCAAAATACCACCTGAAATCCTCGAATACATACTCTCTTTCCTTCCTCTCAAGACCTTCTTCAATCTCAGATCCACTTGCAAGGGTTTCTGGTCTCTTGTTTTCTCTCCCTCTTTCATCTCCAAACACTCTTCTTCTTCTTCTTCTTCTTCTTCTTCTTCTTCTTCTTCACCTTTCTCTTCCTTTCTCTTACTCTCCCACCCTCAGTTTCACCGCCACTACCCTCTCTATGACTGCACCCTTGGCACTTGGCGCAACATCTCTCTCTCCCTCTCTGATTCACTTCACTCTTCACCCCCATTTACCTCCCTAGTCTCTTCTGGTGGCCTTTTCTGCTTATCTGATTCCATGTCCTGTTCTTTACTCATTTGCAACCTCTTAGCCAAATCCTCCAGAAAAATTGAATACCCAAGTTTCTCTCTTCACTTGGAGCATCTCACTTTTGTCACTACCCCAACTGGGTACACCATATTTGTTCTCTGTTCTGAATCAGCTTCAAGCATTGCCTTCGTCTATGACTCAAATGTGCAATCTTGGCGACGATTTAAGGGTTTTGGTCCAATCCTCGGTGACAACATTCACCAACAAGGTGTTTTCTTCAATGGGGGTTTGTATTTTGCTACCCCAGAACCGTTTTCAGTGGTGCGATTTGATTTGGAGAGTGGAAGATGGGAGAGACCCATTGGGGAGTTACCAAGTCAGGTAACTTTTGTTCGATTGGTGAGTGATGGAGAAGGGAAATTGTATTTGGTTAGTGGGGTTGGGAACAATGGAATCTCAAGGAGCATTAAGTTGTGGGAAATGGGTGAAGAAGGGAATTGGGTGGAAGTGCAGAGCTTACCTGATCTTATGTGTAGAAAATTTGTGTCTGTTTGTTATCATAACTATGAGCATGTTTATTGCTTTTGGCATGAAGGAATGATCTGCATTTGCTGCTATACTTGGCCTGAGATCTTGTATTACTTGGTTTCTAGAAGGACTTGGCATTGGCTTCCTAGGTGCCCCTCTTTGCCTTTGAAATGTAGCTGTGGTTTCAAGTGGTTTTCTTTTGTTCCAAAGCTTTATGCTTCAGTCTGAATGGGTTTCTTCTTCTCTTCTTTGTGATTCTTGTATTCTGGTTGTTGTATGCAAAGTGTTTGGATTAGGATTATATTGGGAGCTGATCCAGTTTCGGTTGTTTTGTACATTTTATTTCTGTTTTTGATCAATTTTGGGAATTGAATTTTTGTGTAAGGACACTGTTTGTTAGGGACTTTCTGACTTTATTCATGTGTACTTTGCCTTTAGTTAGAAGCTACTAACAAAAAAGTTTTGTAGGGAGAAACTTCCTACCATAAATGCCAATTTAATTAAAAACAACACCACAATTACTGAAAGTTCTGTGAAAAATAGAAAAAGAAAAAGGAATCCATCCTTCAAGTTAATTGGAATCGTCCTTATCAATAAGGACATAGATTGATATATAGCTAAATGGCCTGCAGATCTGCAGAGATGTCGTTATAATCCACAATAACACAATGATTTCAATCGAATGGCGTGTTGATTGAGTAAATTTTGGGTGTTATTTCTATAGTAAATAGGAAAATACAATAATTAGCACACAATTAACTTCAGAGCATGAGTGTGTTAAGTAAACTGGCTAAAAATTGAAGAGTTAAATAAAAATTGAAAAAATTAACTGAAAAATGAATTTAAAGTATTTGTTAAAATTAACTAAAAATAATAAAATGATATATAAAAATATCATTATTTATTAAATAATGATGAGGAGAGATAATTAAAAAATAAATTTATAATAAAATTTGATGTAATAATTTAAAATAAAAGTTTTTTTAAAAAATTACTTCAAGTAACTTTAAAAAAAAAGAGTTAATAGCTAACTTAACAAACACATCATATACTTTGTGGTTGATGAACTGTAGCTCCATCTAGAACATTTGAACTTTTCAAATGAATTGAAAGTTATCCATGACCATCGAGCTTTCTTTGATGATTAAAACTTTCCTTTTGTAGTTATCATCAATCATCGATGTATCCAAACCGTGGGATATGGTCCGTTTGTTTTAGATATTTCACACTGCAAATTGGGAAAAATAAGTCGTGTGGCAATTTTTTCCAAAGCCATTTCTTTTTTCCTTTTGCTGAATCAGAATTTGGGAAGGTTGAGAGTCTAAAACAAACATATCTAATATATTATCTATCGGTTTTCAGACTCAGCCACAGGTATCCATTGAACAAGAAAATATTTTTTAATACTTCTGTTCCTCCCAAAATAATTACCACTAATTATATAATATATAGTTATACATTTTACTTTTCTTTTTTAAAAAATAAACATACCAAATGTCATGATTTGAGAGAGAGAAATATGTACTTGTGAAAAACTTTCCCAATTGAGCGACCTTACCTACCTCATACTGTTACAAAACGGGCCAAATTGCAAGTCAGCCCAATAAAGTTTAGAATTTTAACAGTAAAAAATGTTGACTCAGTTTCGTCTGAATTCTCTATACCGGAATAATGCCCCGTGCTTTGCAAGGTGAAAAAGTTAAAAAAAATATTCAAATTATATATCTATTATTTGTAAAAAATACAAAAATTTGATTGAATAAAAAAATTTAAAAAAAAATATTTTTAGGTATAATACAAATGATTATTGGGGACAATATTTTAAAAATTTAATTTGTTATATAATATTAACTAAATTAATTATCTTTATATTATAGAGTAAAAGAAAAGAACTTAAAATACTTAAAAGAAATTAAATGTATTGTAGTAATTTTAAAAAGAAACAAGAAAAATAATAAGAAGAATTCAATATGTTAATAAGCAAAAAAAAAAAAACAAGAAAGAAAGCTCTTCAACAACTTTGTATAAAAGTAAAGAAAAAATGTTTTAGAATAAAACATGAACAAAAAACTTGGACGCAGAACGGTTGAAACACATTCATTTGGTAATGAAACGGATGAATACAGAAGACATGAAGAAACAATAAATGGTCAATATATAAAAGACAAATGGAAGGGGGGAAATTGGAGAAAATGTCAACACATATCCAAATGCTAGACCAATTTAATTATTACCATAATTATTACTATAGATAGATGAGACTGAGTTAGTTTTTTTTTTTTTTTGGTTGAGAAAATTTTAGAATAGGAAAGAAGACCAAATAAGGAAAGCCTAGAGGCTTTTGAGAGTATTTATAGAGATTTATATTTATTTTATTTCAAGAAAATGAGTGCCATGCTCCAATTATATATTAATTTACATTTTTTTAAAAATATTAATTATAATAAAACGTTTAAAAATTATTTGATATTTTAAATATAGGAAAAAATAAACTAATGTTCTAAAAAGGCTGATTAAAAATTATAAATATAATATTTAATGTAAAACTGTATTAAATATTAATTGTACTTTTTATAAACTTTTACTATTTCTTAATTTCTTATTAATACCTTTAAGATACTCCTTAGAAAAACTTCAAAATATATTAATAAATATGTAAATAAACTCATAAACTTCAATAGTTGATTTTGACATTTTTTTTAGTTTGTTAACCAACCCAGAAGACTAGTCTGTATTTTAATTAGGTACCAAGATATTTTGTCGCATTAATTTTGTTTGTCCAAATCACATATTTTGTCAAATTATTCAAGTTAACTTATGGTACTCGATACATTTTGACACTCATACTCAAAGTTATTTTCTGAAATGACAAAAATATACATTTTGTCCTTTAATTTTATTATAGGTTTTATTTCATTTTAAACACTTTCATTTAAGTCTTGTATAAAATTTTAGGGGGAGTTTATTTCAAGGTAAAAGATTATATTTATTGAAATAATGTTTCCAAGGATCCTATTAGCATGAATGTTATTTCGGAATAAAATTTATATGTATATTTAATATTCTTGGGAATATTTTAAAAATGATTTAACTGTAAAAGTTAAAAAAATTAAAAATAGAAAAAATATTATAGAAAAGTGAAAGCGGGAAGTTATTTTAAAAATAAATTTCATTTCCAAAGAATATAAGATTCTTATCCCCTCATCATGAGAATAAAAAATGGGTAAAATATGGATAAAATACTTTCTGGAAATCAATAATACCTACAAATATTTTTCTAAAACTTGAATTAAATATCAGTCTCAAACTTAATTTATCAAAAATATTTGTACGTACCTCAAAACAAACACATCCTTAGTAAACTTTCACTAGATATGGTATAACCATTACAACTGTTAAAAATATTAACACAATTTGTTAACATAACATGCTACGTTGTTGGAGAAATCCAAAGTAAAATGAGAATAATGATCACAAAAGTATTTGGGAGTGAAACTCAATCTATATTGTTATTGAGAACATAACTGGTTTATATACAACTGAGAATCAAGCTTATTTCGGCTACTGATGCAAACTGTCAAGTTAACCAGCTAACCAACTCAGTTAGCCAATCTAACAAACACTATTAACCACTCGTTAATAGAAATGACTAACTCTGCATAACATTTGAATTACACTACAACACTTCCCCTTAATTCAAATGTTCTAACATTACAACACCCAACATATCTCTCAACATCTCAAATCTGGTTTTCTTCACAGATTTAGTCAAAATATCTGCAATTTGCACATCTGTTGGACAATACACCAATTCCAACTTTCCTCTATTCACTTGATCTCTAAGGAAGTGGAACCTAGTCTCTATGTGTTTGCTCCTACCATGAGACACGGGATTTTTATCCAAATCAATAGCAGATTTGTTATCCAGTAGCAGCTTCATGGGAATCTTCACCTCAATCATCATTTCCTTCAAAACTGACTCTAACCAAATGGCTTGACATGCTGCAAATGAACCAGCTACATATTCAGCTTCACAAGAGGATAAAGCAACTACAGGTTGTTTCTTAGAACGCCATGATATTGGTGCACCTTGAAACTGGAACAAATACCCTGAAGTGTTTTTCCTATCTGACATGTCTCCACTCCAATCTGAATCAGAATAGCCCACCAATTCACACATTTCCTGGTCTGAACTGATAGGAAACAATACACCATAACACATTGTTCCCTTCAAATACCTCAAAATTCTTTTACTTGCAGCTAACTGTGACTCCCTTGGATCATTCATAAACCGACTAATCAACCCAACTCCATAACAGATTTCAGGTATGCTATTGCACAAGTATCTCAAGGATCCCACCAGCTGTTTGAACCTAGTGCCATCTACAGATTTCTCCTCATCTCTTTTCTCAAGCTTCAAATTAGGTTCAGTAGGTGTTGCTGCAGGATTGCAATCTAACATATCAAATATTTTCAACACCTCAGTAACATACTTCTTTTGATGTAGCACAATTCCCTTTGAAGTGTTCACAAACTCCATGCCCAGGAAGTAGGATAATCTGCCCAAATCTGTCATTTCGAATTCAGCCATCAAAACTGATTTAAAATTTTCAATCTCCTTCAAGTTGCTGCATGTGATCAGAAGGTCATCAACATATAAACATATTAGTACCAAACTGGATTTTGTATCAGCCTTGACATAAACTCCATGCTCTACTACACATTTAGTGAAATTGTGAAGTGTGAGAAAAGAGTCAATCCTCTTGTTCCAGGCCCTGGGAGCCTGTTTTAGGCCATACAAGGCCTTCCTCAGCCTATAGACTTTGCCTTCACTTCCATTGACTTCAAAACCAGGGGGCTGTGAAACATACACTTCCTCTTCCAATGGACCATTCAAAAATGCAGACTTGACGTCAAGCTGAAACATAGGCCATCTCCTTCCACTTGCCAAAGCAACAACTAATCTGACAGTTTCAATCCGAGCCACAGGTGCAAATACCTCTGTGAAATCAATTCTAGCCTTTTGCAGAAAACCTCTAGCAACCAGCCTAGCTTTATGCTTGGCTATGGATCCATCTGAATTCAATTTCACCTTGTAAATCCATTTCACATCAATTGACTTCTTGCTGGAGGGTAACTCAACTAATTCCCAAGTCTTGTTCCTTTCTATAGCATTCAACTCTTCAATTATAGCTTTCTGCCACACATCCTTCTTTATTGCCTCTTCAAAATTGATTGGCTCTGCATCTACTAATAAAGCAAATTGAACCAAATCACCTGCAGCTGAAATTGCTCCATCAGAATATACTTCATAGTCTACAAACCTTCATGGCAGTTGTCTTTGTCTCCTTGGCCTCTGATCATCATTTTGTAATGCTACAGAATCCGTGTTTCCTTCAACTGGCAGATCTTCATTGAACAAAGTTTGTGGTATGCCTCTGAAGTTGCTGGTATTTTTATCCCAATTCCAGAAATCTCTTTCACTTACAATCACATCTCTACTGATGGCAATCTTCTTAGTTTCTGGACTGTACAACTTGTATGCTCCTGTAGGATGATATCCTACAAGAATCATAGGCTCACTTTTATCTTACAACTTTTTCTTATCTCATCTGGTACATGCTTGAAGCATATGGAACCAAAAATTCTCAAATGATTTACCATTGGTTTCTTGCCACTCCATAATTCTTTTGGCACTTTCTCCTTAAGCTTCTTAGTTGGGCATCTGTTCAACAAATATACTGCAGTTGAAACTGCTTCACCCCAGAATGAATGAGGTAAATTCTTTTGTTTCATCATACTCCTTTCCATGTCTAATATTGTCCTGTTCCTTCTCTCTGCCAATCCATTATGCTGAGGGGTGTAGGGAGGGGTAACTTCATGTTGAATTCCATGCTTCATGCAGAAAGTTTCAAATTCATTTGAGGTGTATTCACCTCCTCCATCTGTTCTTAGGTACTTAATCACTCTTCCACTTTGTTTCTCAACCATCACCTTGAACCTTTGAAAAATATCAAACACCTCATTCTTGGATTTGATCAAATACAGCCACATCATCCTGCTCTTCTCATCAACAAATGAGCAAAAATATCTATTTCCTCCCAATGAAGGAACCTCAAAAGGACCACACACATCAGAATGTACTACACTCAACAAATCAGTGGATCTCATAGGCAAATTAGATTTAAATGAGTTTCTAGGTTGCTTACCCATTAAACATTCCTCACAAATCTTCTCTGGTATGTTGATCAAGGGAAGCCCAACTACCATCTAATTAGTTGCAAGCTTCCTCAAGCTTTTGAAATTCAAATGCCCAAACCTCCAATGCCACAACCAGCTCTCCTTTTCTGACACAGTGTCTGTCATGCACTGCACTTCAGCAGTATGTAGATTAACTTGAAAGGTTCTATTGCTCGAAATGGGACTCCTCAAATCAGTCTTTGGCTTGGATCAAATAGTTCAAGGGAATCATGCTGCATCACAACAGAAAATCCTTTTTGTATCAATTGTCCAATGCTCATCAAGTTACATTTCATATCGGGCACATAGAGTACATTTTCAATCACTGCAGGCTTTCCATCCTTTCTTCTAATGACTATGTTTCCCATTCCCTCTGCAGTCACTGTTCTGCTGTCAGCAAAACGAACTTTACTCTTCTTTGAAATGTCCAAATCTGAAAGCCATTCCCTGTGACAGGTCATGTGATTCGAACATCCTGTATCTAAGTACCAAGACTCGGTTTGGGGACCTTCATCGCTAGTTGTCATCATCAACAACACAGGGTCTGAATCTGAATCATCTTGGGCCATGTGGGCTTCATTTTCACCATCCTTCTTGAATATACCTTTGCGGAGCCAGCAATCTTGTGCATAGTGACCCCATTTCTGACAATTGAAACATTGAATCTTCCTCTTATCCGTTGATCCTCTCTTCCCTCCTTTATTCTTGTGGAAATTTCCTCCTCCATTTCTATTTGGGGATTCAGGTTTATCTTTATCTCCTTGTTGATCTTGAGAATGAGACCAACCACCTTTGTTGAATCTTTCCTTCCCTTTACCTTTCCTGTTCTTCTTTTGATCACCTCCACTTTTAATCACCTGAGCTTGCAAAGCTTGATTTGCTGGTTTCTCAACATTCCTTTCATTCAAACGCAACTCGTGTGCCTCCAAAGGAACTTTAGAGTTCTTCAATTTTCATCTTTCCTACATCTTTGGATTCTTTAATGGCTACAACAATATAATCGAACCGTGGAGTCAAGGTTCGCAAAACCTTCTCTATCACCATCTGATCCGTGAATTGCTCACCACACCCTTTCATTAGGTTGATGAGTGTCAACAACCTAGAGAAATACTCAGACACTTTCTCTATATTCTCCATCTGCAATAGTTCGAATTGCCTACGCAATGATTGAAGCTTCACTTTCTTGATCTTTTCTCCACCAGTGTAACATTTCTCAAGTGTTTCCCACGCCTCCTTGGCTGTAGATGCACCAGCTATTTTCTCGAAATTGCTAACATCCACGCTTTGGTGTATTAAGAACATGGCCTTGCAGTCCTTCTTCTTAGCCTCTCTGTATGCAGCTCTCTGGGCTTCGGAGGGACCATCGCTCAACTCTTGGTAGCCATTCTTGACAATTTCCATAACTTCTTGGAAGCTAAACAACACTTTCATCTGTATACACCACCTATCCCAGTTCTTTCCATCAAGAATTGGTAATTTCCAGGGAATCCACCATTTCCATTAGCCATTGATGCTCCAAGAATTTAGTCTCACAAATTCTCAAACTATTCCTCCTCACGGCTCCTGAATCGTGAAAAGCTCTCGATACCACTTTGTTGGAGAAATCCAAAGTAAAATGAGAATAATGATCACAAAAGTATTTGGGAGTGAAACTCAATCTATATTGTTATTGAGAACATAACTGGTTTATATACAACTGAGAATCAAACTTATTTCGGCTACTGATGCAAACTGTCAAGCTAACCAGCTAACCAACTCAGTTAACCAATCTAATAAACACTATTAACCACTCATTAACAAAAATAGCTAACTCTGCATAACATTTGAATTACACTACAACATACATGAATATCGTGTAAGTGACAACTAGAGATTTTTTTTTAATAAAAAATAGTGGTTAGAACTAATTTGATAAGTTTTAAAAAGATTTAAAACTAAAATAATTATAAATAAAATGAAACTGAAGCCTAAATGAGGAAAAGTGACATTTTCCTTATAATGATATTTTCAATTTTTTAAACTTCTATATTTTATGAAAAGAATCCTATGTTTCTCCATATACATTAATTATATGACAATTGCAATAAAATTCGAGTGACAGAAATATTGCATGGTTGGAGCTTGTCAAACTCCAACCGAGTCATCAACGGCTCGACTCCCTTGACTTGGTAGTCTCATGTCCTTAGTCCAATTTCAAGCACAAAATTATGCTTATGCGAGCACAAAGACTTTAGAACAACCTTAAGAGGAACCCTATGTTAGAAAAGTAATCTTTAGTCATTTAACATAATTTTTCCTAATATAAATTAAAATCAAACAAGACTTTATAGCCCGTTTGGTTTAACTTTTGAATCATTCAAAATCAATTATGCAGAATTGATTTTAAATCACTTCCGTCCAAAGTACTTCATAAAGCGTGCATCATCCATCTAAACCATTCATTTTCAGAATCAATTCTACTCAACTATAAACCAAACGGACCTACTAGGATATGTTGGGTTTTAAAAAAATTATTTTGCTTATTCTTGTTCATTTCATTAATAATTAGTTGTTCCTTTTTTGGTTGAAATTAGTTGTTCTAGAGTAGAGCTGTCAATTCGGGCTACTCGGCTCGGCCCGCCTCAATGCGGGTAGCGGGCTTTATCGGGCTAGAATAAAAAGCCTGGAAGTTATTCGGGCTTCTAAAATAGGTGCTCGAGCCCTACCTTTTTGGGGGTTTTTTCCGCGTAGCCTGGTTTTTTGGCGGGTTTTTGCGGGCTACCCGACTTTTTTGCGGGTAGCGGGTTTTATCAGGCTGGGCTAAAATGCCCAGGAGTAATTCGGGATTCTAAAATAGGTGTCCGAGCCCTACATTATTACGGGCCGGCCCGGTCGGACTAATCCATTTTGCTGTCTCTATTCTAGATTGTCCCAAGAAGCTAAGTCGGACCCGGTCCAAGCACAATGAAGTGATGAACACCCTACATGGCAAGGTGACCCAAGGTAAATTAGGGCTATGTCACCAAGCCTAAGCGATAGCTACACTAAATCACAGCTTAGGACTCTGCAATTTACCTGGTCGTGATTCACCCCGTGGTCAAACCCCCTATAAATATATGAAACTAGGAGCTCCCACCAGAGACGAAGACTTTCAGACAAACTTGAATTCAACACTGGAGTTTGACTTGTACCAGATCTTGACCCAAGTTCAAGAATCACAACTTTGCTTTGCTATTTTTTACAAAATTTTAAAAATATATGAAACAAAGTTAAAATAGGTATGTTTACAATTATTCATAAAAGCCGCTTGTAATGTGCAGGCTCAGTGACACCATCACAACAAAATTTCGAATTGTATTTGCTAACAATTTTTAATCTATTCTCCTAGACATCAGTAGCATGAATCCGCAGATATAATAATTGATTGTGAATGTGAGCCACGCCTGAGGTCTCCTAATCTTGTCTCTAAAGTTGCATCAATTTGATAAGGGCAATGTGTTTACACAACTTAAATCTGAACAAACCTCTTGAATAAGCTTGCAAAGTGTTTACAATCTCAATGGACTGTAACGAGCAGATTTCCTACCAAAACAGCCCGAAGGGTCAATGTGAAATGATGTCAGCATTCTGTTGAAGGGAGATGGAGACACCGCACTCATGCTTGATTGTGAATTCGAATTACTGGCTACTACTACTCTTCAATTAAACAAATGCTCTGTTCCTTGGATGACTTTAGTCTTAACTCGAAAGTTTTACCCTCCAAATAAGTCCAGTCAAGTGTGTATGAATGAAATATATATCATATGGAAATGTCAATATGCTAAAGAGATAATTCATAGAGTTCAAACAATACTCAGAAGTTCAAAACAAATAATTGCTACAATTTCTTCCCCCAACTAGTCATGAATCAGAAACTATCAATAAATTTAAAATTCATTCCAGTGACAAAAGACTTTCTAATATCAAGATGTCCAATCAATCATTTGTAGATAATAGGGACAAAAAATTAAGACATCAACAACCTATATCAATTTCCTAAACTTTCTTCCTTTCTTACAACTTAATTGAAGGAACATGTAACAGTATAACTTAAACTATTGTCCCTGTTTATATATCTGTTAAGGCTTGAGCAAGAGTGAGAAACCAAACTTGGGACTCTTTTCCAAAGCCTTTGTTTCAAATGCACCAGAGATTGTCAAGAATGACTTAGGTGTGAGTTCATGCTCCAATAAGGCTCCAAGATTGCCGTGGTTGTTCAGCTTTGCCTTCACAACAGTCTGAGGATCAACCACATATGAACATCCAACTGTCAGTGTGTTCTCATTTGTAGAGAACCTTCTGCTTATCTCTCCCACAACAGCTCCCCCATTCATACTTTCTAGCTCGCGCAAGTATGACACCTTCATGGAGTCTCCCTTGTCAGCTCTGCAAAAAAGAAAAGTAAAATGGCTATATACCAAACAAAGAGTTTCACTCCAACAACATAATCATCAGATCTATAAATACTTGGCTCAGCAAAGATGCATTCCGTGTGCTAATTTAACATTTGGTAGTTAAATACCCCAATTACTTACAGAATTACTGAAGCATTGGAACTTGGCAATTTCAAGCAGAAGCCAGCATTGTACTTTGCAAACTTGCCAACACCTGTGGAATAGCTGGTTTCTGCTCCAAAGGCAATGCTGGGAGTACCAATTGTTGCCGAAAAATCAATAACTGGGGAGCGGTTTAAACCAACAGCAGTAGTAAAAGCCGCATGATCATGAAGGTACTGAACCTCAATCTGCATTAAAAGTATAGAATTATTAAAAGTCTAAATGCTATGTTTCTGTCTAATCTTATATCCCTAAACAATCCTAGTACCTTGCCGGAGTTGAAATCAGGTAGCCGTATAGAAGCAAAGGTTTTTGTGCAATGCACAACATCGGATATAGTAAATGTAGTCAACACCTGAAGAACAGATATGAATAGAAAAATATTAGGGTCTGCTGTTTGGTTTGAGAAAAAGTTCTTATTTCTTATTTTTACTTTAAAATTTAAATTGCAAAACTTCAAACTTTTCAAAGATTTGTACAAGGAAATGAGAAAACAATACAATTCTTTAAAAACAAAAAAAGTGAAAATAAGATGATAATTTTGTAATTAAAAAAAAAAACAGAAAATGTTGTTCTAAATCAAACATGCCCTTATTTTTAAATTTATGAAAAAGAAGATAGAGAGAGAGCTGAATACACTTGATTCAGTATCAACTTTGACATGAATCGCCTTGTTCTTGAGCTTAAATTCCGCAGCCACATCTCCAGAGGAGAGTCCTCTGCTCTTCACCAACGTAGACTTCAAATCCTGGAGTTATGACAGACACAATTTACAATTACTACTAATCCCAAACAAGATGGAAAAAACAGGGAATCTCAATAGAAAGCAGCAAATAAACCCAAGCACAGAAAATTTATCAAATTACACAGAAATCTTTTCTTTCTAGTTGCGAATCGATGACGAAATGATAATCATAATTACAATTATAGAAAACTAAATAATCAGCGAATAATTAATAAATGAAGGTAATAAACGAAATTAGTGGATCGGAGAAGAGGAGGTGAAGTGAAAGTGATGATGAAGAGATGAGTGTACGCACGAGACCAGAGTTGGTGGAGGAGGTTATGGTGAATCTTTGATCGGAGTTGTAATCCTTCGTAAGGATGTCTGAAAAAAACAGAATCGGAATTAGGAATAAAAGAATGAGATAAGAACCCTAAAAGTAAGAATGAGAGTGAATTACCTAAGGCTCTCTTGCCGATATCAGAGAAGAGTGCAGGTCCTTTGCCTGACATTTTTGCTGCACTCAAACACACAGAAGAACCAAGGGTTTATGTAAACCCTTCTCCATGAACCAAAAATATAACAAAATTTTTATAAAGTTGTGAAAGTTATACTCTCGTTGAGAGTTGAACTCAAGACCTCCCGCTTACTAAACGGGTGCTCTAACCAACTGAGCTATGAGAGCGTGTTGAAAATGTGAGAACCTATTATGTACAACTACAATAATGAAAAAGGTAAAAAAACGTAAAGAAAATAAAAGGTGTTGATGATTGATGAGTGGTACGTTTATGTATAAACAATACACGAAAATCATGGCAATAGTTCAATTTTATTTTTATCAATCTCTTCCAAGATATAAAAATTATGAGACATTAAAATTTATGAATGTTTATAAAACAAATACATTTTTTATGATAAGATTATAAAAATGCAATATAAGAAAATATATTTTCCTATATCACATGTTGTATTTCATTTTGTTGTGTATGTGTGAAACACTTTAATGTCGATTTGTTGATGAAACTTGCGGTCCAAATATGAAGCACATGCACTTTACATTTTGAGACATAAGTATACTTGATACTCCCTCCATTTCATATTAATAGTCGTTTTAGCAAAATAAATTTTTTTCAAAATATGAGTCGTTCTCTAGTTTCTATGTGAGTATTAATGTTAGTTTTCCATTTTTACCCTCCCACTTTTATGGGAAAAGAAACTTAAAAAACTGTGCACCACACTACTCATTAATATATTTAGGTAAAATGAAAAAAAGTGTGTAGTAAATTAATAAGGGTAATTTAGTAAGATTACTATGTCTTTTAAGTCATTTATTATTGTTCTTAATTTGTGTGTAGAAACCTTAAACGACTGTCAAAATGGAATGGAGGGAGTACATATTAAGTACCGATATTCGTTTGGTATATAGTTTGGTGTACCAAGACTGCATGCCTAATTTTTTTTTTTTAGAAAAAAAAATGGATATGGGTGTTAGATACAATGTAATAAAACTCGGACCGGTGAGCGACTCAGTTGAATAACTGAGTTGATAGGTCACTGGTCGAACCAATGAATTAAAAAAATTATATAAAAATATATAATACTTTAATATATGTGATTTTAAATTAAAATAAAAAATTAACTTAGTGTTTTTTTAAAATGATAACTATTTTTGTTATTAGCTACTAAATATATGTGTATATAATTTAAATAAAAATGGTATCTGTTTATTAACTTAATGGTGTTTTTTTTTGTAAATAATAAATTTTAATTTTATAATTATGGAATGATTGATGAAGTCAGCAAATATACGAAGGAATTTTGAAGTAATTAACCAAGATTATAATGCTTGTGTTATAGGAATTGTAATTATTTTATTTGTTAAAACCAATTCTGATAAGATATATACATTAAAAGTAGCGCATATAGACAAACAAGTGCCAATGGTTGAGTGGCAAAGGCACATACCAAGATTGCTGTGTGCGCGGATTGGAACCTTTCGCCCAACATTTTTGTGTTGAGTATTTGCCAATTAAATCAAAAACCGGTTTGACCGGGCTAGGCCGAGATTGACCGAGTTAATAACGAGTTGACCAAGTTTGACCGGTTTGATTGCAGAACCGATCCATATAGCTGATCGGACCGGCCTTGGGTCCGGTTTCCGGTCCAACCGGTTGAACCGGCCCGGCCGGTCCGAGTTTTACAACAGTGGTTAGGATATAATTTGGATATAACTTGAACTTAAAGTACTAGTTTTTTTTTGTCTTTAACCGTGAACCTCCCACAAACATAATTGTGAGTTTAACCCTTGGAACGAAGGTGATGGTTAAGTAAAGTCATTCCAAGAGTGATGACTTCAGGATTCGCACCCTTCACCTTGCAGGTTTTGAACCCTAAACTACTAGTATGTTTGGAATAACATTAAAATGCCTCTAAAACATACCTCTCCCATGATAACTATTTGTTGCTTTTCACTTAAACATTTGATGAGGCTTTTATGAACAAAATTCCAGACATACTATACATCGTTTTGGGCATAAAATTAAGTTTTTCTTTTATATTCTCTTGAGTATATGAAAGTTGTATTTATATTATCAGTCTAAAATATTTTTTTTACTATTGAATAATTTAAGCCGCTTATTTATTCTATATAATTTGGTTATATTTATATACATATACATAGTACATATTATATATATAGCCATACTCATACCTTGAATTTTAAAAAAATCTTGAATTTCATATTTGCATCCATTTACAATATTAATACCGTAGCCATATTTATACAATGTAGGCTCCAATTCTACCAATGTGCAAGGGGATTTGGTGTGTGGATATTTTTTTATCAAATTACCATGTCTACTTGTCCATTCCCTCCCCATGGATTCCATGGGTGATTATAATTTTTTTTAGTTTGAATCCATCTAAACCCTCAATTTTATTATTATAAAAAGTAAATTTATTAACTGTTATGGATCAGTTTTTAATACGTCCCAATGAAATACGCCTAGCCATGACACCTTACTCAAACACGCCCAACATTTACCGTTTTAACACTTCAGTATGGATGCCTGACGCCTCTGTTGTAATACGTTGTCCAAAGCTTTGCTTGGTCTCCAAGACTACTTTTTCAGACCGATAGAAACAACTTGCAGTTTGCTTTTACAGATTGACAATGACAGCCTACAACTTGTTTTTCTGACTTACGGGGTGATAGTCTACAACTCGATTTTTTTGCTTACAGAGCGACAGGCTGCAACTTGCTTTTCTGACTTACAAAGCGACAGTATGCCTTTGTCTACCATGCGCCTCTGATGTCAGTGTCGCCCAACAACTTCTTTGACCCATATTAAAACATATAAAGAAGTCCATCATGTGACCATTGAGGAGAGATTTTTTAATCATCCAAAGACAACCAAGAATATGAAAACCACCACACATCATCAGAAGGCGAAATACGCTGAATCGAGAATGCAGGGCGTACTTTACAGATCACTTCACCCTTTATAAAGAACCATGGTTTCTATCCATTCACCTTCAAGCTTCAAGAACTAAAGTCTATCATCCACTTCCATTATCTTACACCTCCCAAGCATACGAATCATATTCCTTTTCTTTGTATATATCTTCCGTGTATTTCTCACTTTATGATTATCAACCCCCTCACAATATTAATGTATATCATTTGAAATCTATATTAAAAACTGACAATTTTTTTATTTTATAATATATATTAATAATTTTTAATATTAAATTTATACTATTTATAGTAAGGATCTATAATATAGACCGCTTTTTTTTCTGATCCATCCTAAAGTCCCTGTGGATTCCATATGATAGAGTCTTTCTTAACATTTATTTATTACTGTTGTTTTCAATATAGAGTACCTCCACCTGTCTTGTCCACTACAAATTTTGAGTTGTTAATTTCTTTTTTGTCAAAAATTACATGTATCCTTTCTATGAAGTAATTTTTTTCAAGGTAGGAATATCCACATTCCACGATATGATGGAATTAGCTCTTCAAATAAGATATTACTTAGACATATATATACCACCCTGGATCGGCCCAAGGGTAAAGCGGCATAAGCCCTTGCTTTAGGCCCCCTGTTGAATCTCAAAAGTTATAAAATTATTTACCTTGAGTCTCAGTCTCTTAATAGGTTTTAATGAATAACAAATATAAATATTCAGATAAAATTTATGACAAAATGCCTTCACAATACTCTATTTTATTTCAGATCATAAGAGTGTGAAACATCATCTGAAAGTTTATCATCGTCTGAAGGATGCTTTTTGTCTGAAGTAAAGAAGATCATCTAAAGAATTCCTTGCATCTGAAGGCTGAAGGTATCAAGTTTAAGGTTTGACCCGTGAAGACGTTACTATGTAAGAAGAACGTTCATCCCAATGGTCTAACCCTTTTCAGCATAAGAATCAGAGCTGCTTTCTCTCCTCATTCAAATGTTTAGCATTTTTAAGGAAAGTCTGCAAAGCTGTTGTACCTGCTCAAAAGCATTGTGTGCGCAGACCTGCTGCACCTAAGACTGCTCAGAACGTGTTGGACAAAGTGTGTCTCAACGTCTCCTGAAGCATTTAATGCTATTTGACAACGGGAAACATTTTCTCGGAGACTATAAATACGTCTCATGAAGAATTGAAGAAGAGCGAAGCATTATCAATCAAAAGAAACTACACGCTGCAAAAATAAAACTCTGATAATCTTGTACGATTTCATTTTATATTCTGAGATTCTCTCAGCTTATTGTACATCTTAGTTCGTAAACTATCATCTGAAGATAGTGAACTAATTCCCTTTCTTGTTTAAACTTAGAACAATTTGGGTTGTTAAGCCTGGAGAGGCTTTCTGTCTGAAAGAATACTTGGGTTACACTTGGATAAGTGTCTGAGAGCCTGAAGAGGCTTGGTGAAAGAAACAATACTTGTTTGAGAGCCTGAAGAGGCTTGGTGGAAGAAATAATACTTGTGGTAGAGCCTGAAGAGGCTTGATAGAAAAGAATACTTGTATTCTTGCAAGAATAGTGGAAATCCAGGTGCTGGTTTTTGCCCTGGGTCTGGACGTAGCTCACTGTGGTTGTGGGTGAACCAGGATAATATTTTAGCTAAGTTTTCTCTATCCCTCAACTTGTTTCAATTGTGTTTTATTCTAACAAGGGGATTGATTAAGTATCTAAGTGAAAACTTTCAATCTGAATCAAATCTATTTCATAACTCGTTTTAATCTGAACGCTCTTCAGAAAGTACCTAAGAACTTCAGACTGATAACTATCATCTGAAGGTTTTCAGAAGCAAATCTTTCAAAATATTTGAAACAGAAAAAGTTTCCATTAAAAACACTATTCAACCCCCCTTCTAGTGTTTTCCCGTTTTCCTACAGTTGGTACCAGAGCTTATCCTTGGGGTTAGCACCTAATCAGTGTAAAGGACAAAGATCCAGATGGAAACTTCTACCAGCAACAGACAGTACATCACTGAAGGAGCCTCCATCACGAGAACCCCTGCATTCAATGGAGTGGATTACCACTACTGGAGGGATCGTATGAAGTTGTTCATTGAGAGCAACAACATTGATGTATGGGATATGGTTACTGATGGAGACTATGTCCCCATGCATGTTGGAGTGCCCATATCTAAGGCTGACTGGACCTTAGAGCAAAAGGCTAGAGTTCAATTAAATGCCAAGGCTAAACTCTATCTGATATGTTCTTTGAACAAATCAAAATATGAGAAAGTTCATGGTTGCTCTTCTGCCAAGGAGATCTGGGATACACTTGCAGCTGCCCATGAAGGGATACTTCAGATGGTGACACTGAGTCTGAAGGTTGTTCAGAAGATGATGATTTAGCTATTCTCAGCAAAAAGATTAAAAAGATGCTACAAAGAAAAGGGAGATACAGAAGATCTCAACCCCCTAATATCAAACAAGGTAAGTCAGGTAAAGAATTCTTTAACACTAACAAAATTACTTGTTTTGAGTGCAAACAACCAGGTCATGTGAAGGCTGATTGTCCCAAGCTAAGGAAGCCAACCTTTCAGAAGAAGAAATTCTTTAAGAAAAAGAAAGGATTGATGGCAACATGGGAGGATCTGGATGACTCAACTTCAGAAGAAGAGGATGACACTTCAGAAGAAGCCAATCTCTGTTTGATGGCAAGCCTACCATCTTCAGACAGTTCAGATTCTGAGGTAATACCTCAAACCTTACAAGATCAGTATGATGACCTTGTTGAAAGTAGCAGAGAGTTGTTTAATGAATTCAAAGAACTTTCAAGAGCTTTTACTCAAGCTAATTTAGAAAATGAGAATTTGCAAAAAGAAAACCTTGCTCTCAAAGAAAAGCTACTTCAGCAAGATCCAAGTAATTCTGATAATCTTGTTAAAGAGAATACAAAGCTCAAAAACAAGGTTAAAGAATTAACTCTGGATCTAGCCAGATTTGTCAAAGGAACTGATAATATGAATAGATTATTGGGCTCTCAGAGACATTCCTTAGACAAGAGTGGTTTAGGTTTTTCAGACTCATCATCCTCTGAATCCTTAATATTTAAAGTGTCTGACAAAGGATCCAAGAAAGGTAATGGGTGTTTCAACTGTGGAAAACCTGGACATGTGGAGTCTCAGTGTAGACACAGAGGGAAAATAAGACCCAAAACTAACAAAAGAGGACCCAAGAAGGTATGGGTACCTAAGAGTTTGATTGTTCCTGTTGCAGATATGTTTAACAGGACAAAAGAAACACCACAAATGGTACCTGGACAGTGGGTGCTCGCGACACATGACGGGAGAAAGGTGTTTGTTCCAAAGCCTTAGACCCAATGCAGGAGGAGTGATCACCTTTGGTGGAAACCAGCAAGGGAAGATCACTGACATTGGGACAGTAGGTATGACTCCTCTTTCCCTGATGAAAAATGTGCTTCTAGTGGAAGAATTACAACACAATCTTCTGAGCATAAGTCAATTATGTGACAGTGGATATGTGGTGTCTTTCACTAAAGAAGGATGTATAGTCAAAGATGCTTCAAATCATGTTCTATTTTCTGCTAAGAGACACAATAATGTGTATAAGATTGATCTAAAGGAACTTGCAAGTCAAAATGTGAAGTGTTTTGTTTCCATTGAAGATTAAAAACATATTTGGCATAAAAAACTTGGACATGCCAGCTTGAGATTGATCTCAAAGCTAACCAAACACAACCTGGTTAAAGGCTTACCCAAGCTCTCATTCAAATATGACATTTTATGTGAAAATTGTCTGAAAGGGAAACAAACCAGAAACTCTTTTAAGAGTAAGAATATTGTTTCAACCAGAAGACCTTTAGAACTCCTTCACATGGATTTGTTTGGTCCTACTAGAACAGAAAGTCTTAGCAAGAAGAAATATGGTTTGGTCATTGTTGATGATTATACTAGATTAACATGGGTTATATTCCTAAGAAGCAAAGAGGAAACCTTTGAGAATTTCACAAAATTCTGTAAGAAGGTGTAGAATGAAAAAGGAATCCGCATTTCTGCTATCAGGAGTGATCATGGTGGATAGTTTGAAAACTCAAGCTTCAGATTGTTTTGTGATGAGAATGGGATCTCACACAATTTCTCTGTGGCTAGAACACCTTAGCAAAATGGGGTTGTTGAGAGAAATGCAGATTCTTACAAGAGATGGGAAGAACCATGTTCATTTCAAGCAATTTACCTAGATCCTTTTGGGCAGAAGCTGTTCACATAGCATGTTACATTCAAAATAGAATTTTGATAAGACCAATTCTCAAAAGGACTCCATATGAATTGTGGAAAGGAAGAAAACCCAACATATCCTACTTCCATATCTTTGGATGTGAGTGTTTTATACTTAACACTAAAGATGATCTAGGAAAATTTGATGCTAATTCTGATAAAGGTTTCTTTATTGGATACTCCGAAACTTCTAAGGTATATAGAGTATATAACTCAATAACCTTAGCTATAGAAGAATCTATTCATGTTAGATTCAATGACTTTAAAGAGACTAATAGGGAACTATCAGATCTAGAAGATGATTTTGCAGGCATGGAGATAAATCCAGATGAAAAATCTGAAGGATCATCTGAAGGAACTGCTGAGCAAAAGACTGAACTTGTGTCTGAAGTTGGACCTTCTCAGACCAACATTGTTGAGTCTCAGACGGAGTGTGTACCTTCTCACAAAGGAGATTGGAGATACAAAACTCATCATCCAAGAGAGCAAATAATAAGTGATACTTCAGAAGGAGTTAAAACAAGATCAGGGTTCAGAAGCTTGAACAATCTTGCACTTCTCTCTAAAATTGAACCTAAAAATATTGAGGAAGCTCTGCATGATGAAGGGTGGATCCTAGCCATGCAAGAAGAGCTGAACCAATTTGCTAGGAGTGACGTCTGGACACTTGTGCCTAAACCCTATGGGAAAACTATTATAGGAACCAAATGAGTGTTCAGAAACAAGCTGTCAGAAGAAGGAAAGGTAGTCAGAAACAAGGCCAGGCTTGTTACTCAAGGCTACAATCAACAAGAAGGTATTGATTTTACTGAAATCTTTGCTCCTGTAGCCAGGCTTGAAGCAATTAGAATTTTACTCTCTTATGCAGTAAATAATGGCATCACCTTATATCAGATGGATGTAAAGAGTGCCTTTCTCAATGGACTTATTGAGGAAGAGGTCTATGTTAGACAACCCCCTTGTTTTGAAAATACTATTTTTCCTGAGCATGTTTTCAAACTAAAGAAAGCGCTTTATGGTCTGAAACAAGCCCCAAGAGCTTGGTGTGACAGATTGAGCAATTTTTTGATCAAAAATGGTTTTGAAAGAGGAAAAGTAGACACAACTCTTTTCAGAAAACCGTCTAACAAAGATCTCATTCTAGTTCAGATATATGTGGACGACATTATTTTTGGTTCTACTGATTCTTCACTATGCAAGGAATTTTCTAAGCTTATGCAATCTGAGTTTGAGATTAGCATGATGGGGGAACTTAAGTTCTTCCTAGGACTTCAGATTAAGCAACAATCTGATTGTATATGGATCCATCAGGAGAAATATACAAAAGCGATGCTTAAGAAGTTCAACATGAGTGATTGCAAGCCCATGTCAACTCCTATGCATCATTCTATTGCTCTTTGCAAAGATGAAGGGGAAGAACCAGTAAATCAAAACTTTGTTCAGAGGAACGATTGGCTCATTATTGTATCTAACAGCGAGCAGACCTGACATTATGTGCAGTGTGTGTCTTTGTGCTAGATTTCAATCTGATCCAAGAATTACTCATTACAAAGCTGTAAAGAGAATTTTCAGATATTTGAATGGTACTACTAATCTTGGTCTTTGCTATAAGAAAAGTAAGGATTGCAGGTTAGTGGGATTCTGTGATGCTGATTTTGCTGGAGATAGAATTGAAAGAAAATCAACCAGTGGAGGATGTCACTTCATCGGAGATAACATGATCAGCTGGTCCAGCAAAAGGCAAAGCACAATTTCCCTATCAACAGCTGAAGCTGAATATATAGCAGCAGCAAGTTGTTGTTCACAACTGTTATGGGTAAAATATTAGTTAGAAGATTTTAATATTGATGTGTCTTCTATACCTGTTATGTGTGATAACACAAGTGCCATTAATTTGTCTAAGAATCCCATTCAACACTCTAGGGCAAAGCATATAGAAATCAATCATCATTTCATTAGAGACTATGTTCAGAAAGGAGTTTTGATATAAAGTTCATTGATACTGAGCATCAATGGGCAGATATATTTACAAAGCCTCTATCTGAAGATAGATTTAAATTCATTAGAGATAATCTGAAAATCTTGGCTTTGTCTGAAAAATAATTGGTTGCATCTGAACATGCATTGTCTGAAATACCATGTGCATCTGAAGTAACTATGTCTGATGAAGTGACAAGCTGAAACGTTTGGTCTCCTTTACTGAGTAACTTCTCTCAGCATGTCTGCACGTTCTCCAAGACTGCAACTGCCATCATTACTGTTGTGACGGCTATTTAAGGACGTGTTATCAACGGTTACAGGCTACTCACACTCTCTCTTCTGCTACACTGTGTATTCCTTGTGCCCTAAGATTTTCATCTCGTCAAAGCTCTCGTCTTCTTCTCAAGCTTTCTTCAATGGCGTCCAAAAAATCTACAGGTTGTCAGATTGTTCCTTCAAGGACTGTTAACCTAGACAAACTTCAAGCTGGTGGTATCTACCTCTTTGAGATTTTCGAAACTTGTGGATGGACCAACTTTTTCACTGCCATTGACTGTGCATGGCATGAACAAAGTGTGGTTGACTTCTGGAAGAATGCTGAAGACATCTCTACTCAGGACGACAAGTTTCAAGGGTTCAAGACTACTGTGATGGGTGTGAAGATTCTGGTGGATGCTAACACCATTGCTCAGGTTACTAATGTGCCAAACTCCGGAGAGATGTTCTCTCCAGAATGGGAGCTGAGAAATGGTGAAACTAAGAAGTTCACAAAGAAGCTCTACAAGATTGAAGACCCTTGTGAGTTGAAGAGTTCTCTTATGCATCCAAAGGCAAGGATTCTCCATGCCGTCCTAGGTTGCTGCATTTTGCCCAAGCGTGGAAGCAAGAATCACGTGTCAGAACTTGAAAGGTATTGTGTGATCAATCTCTTGGACAAGAAGCCTCTGAACCTTCCTAGGATCATCCTCTACAACACGCTGAAGAGGGTGAACAATTCAGCTGCTAGCTACACTCACAATACTTTAATCACCAAGATTCTGCTGAAGTTTAGAGTGCCCATTGAGAAGCTGTATGATCACAGAGGCCCAACCTTATTCTCTCTGACGAACATCAAGAGAATGGGTATTACAGTAAAGAAGCCCTCACCTGATAAGACTCTGCTGAAAGAAGCTGTTAATCTTAAGACAAAAAGGACTAGGAAAAGTCCTCAGAAGGTTTTAGAGATGCTGGAGGGTGAGCTGACTGGTGATCCTCACAAAGATAAGTTTGTTTCTGCTCAAACTCCAACAAATATTGTAAAGAAAAAGAGAACCAAAGTGCTTCAGAAAGAATTTTCTGTTGAAAAAGAAGTTCAATTCAGACTGTGCATGCACACCATCTGAGATTGTGGGTCAGGCTACTGAACTCTCTATTGTTGCTACTCAGCCTACTCTCACTTTGGGAGGACAGGTAGAGGACAACAACATGTTAGAAGCTGAACACCTTGGTGTTGATGCTGTTGATGTGTCTCAACCTATCCAGGCTATTCCTCTTGCTGAAAGCCTACCTGAGACTGACATCAGGAAGGTAGTGGAGGAAATAGAAGAAGAAGAAGAAGAAAGAAAGAAGAAGGAAGATCAAGAGAAACAAGATTTTTCCATTGATGTTGCTGCACAACAAGCCCTTTTGGAAGATGAAAGACTTGAGCAAGCAGATAGGCTCAAGAAAAGAAGGGCTAGTGCTAAAGACAAAAGGATAAAGAAGAGAAGATTGATTGATCCTGTTGTTGAGGCTCCTCAGAGAGTCACTAGAAGTCAGAGAATTCAATAAGATGATGCAGTTGAATTTCAGAAGGAAGCTGAGGAACAGAGGAAAAGGAAGCTAGAGGAACTAAAGTTGAAGAAACAAGCTGATGAAGGTTCTATGGCCCCTGATAAAAAGCGTAGAGTCATTTTTGGGAATGCAACCTCTTCAGAGGATGAAGCTCCTCCACCACCCAAGGCGATAAGCATAACAGAAGAGGTGCCCCCACCTTCACCACTTCATTCATCATCATCTTCATCCCTCTCAGGCTATTCAGAACTTAACTCAGATAATGAAGAGTCAAGTTGTGTGTGGTTTGGTGGCAACATACCTTTGACAAGGGCTAAGCTGCTGAAAGCGAAACCCAGAGATCTCAACAGGAAACCCACTTATGATTTGGCTCTCACTGCTCAGAACAACAAGCAGCTATTGTGGGCTTGTGAAGTGCCTCACAAGTTCTACAATGAGCCTCTAAAGGAAAGACCCAGAGTTCCAAGTTTTCCTAATTTGTATGAAGAATTGTTGTTTTTCAGAGAAGCTGCTCCTATTCTCAAACCCTCAAATCTTATTTGGAGACTGCTGCTGAAGCAAGAAGGAGAAAACTCTCAGGGGGAGGATGTGTCTCAAATGCTTTGGAAATGATAAGGCATGGAGTACTCATCCCTAATCACAAATGGAGAGCACTTGATCCTTTCTTTCAATATCAAAACTCCTTATCTTATGAGGACTGGATTGCTGTAAGGATGTTGTGCTTAGAATCTGAGTTGGTTGCCAAGTATACAAGTTCTCTTGGGAAACCAGATTTCAAGCCTCCCAGAAAGGTTCACACCAAGCTTTCCACATCTATTCTAGTTCAGCCTGATAGGATTATTCCAAGGTATCCTTTTGCTGAAACCTTTTCTCAGAAAGGTAAAACTGTGGTCATTGAAGAAGAATATGAACCAAGGGTTCTATCTAAAGAAGATTAGGAAGGGCTGTATGACTATATTGTTGAGCAACAAGGGATAGATCATTCTTTGTCTGAAGCCATGGGAATTATCACTGGAACCTGGTTGAGAAGAATGGTAGCTCATCTGGAGCTAAGTGGGATGATGCTGACTCCTTGGTAAAGGTTGGAAAGAATACTACCTTGGAGACTCCTACTTTCTTTAGGGGGAGATTTCCCTTCTCTGATTTCGAGGCAAGGGAATTTCACCCTGAATGGAGAGTGAGTTTTCCTTTCAGCAGACCAGAGTTCATCTATCAGATCTCAGATCCACCTAGGTTCAATATGCCAATTGGTTTTCAGTACTACCGTTTCACCAACAAGCATATCTCCTTGATCTTTTATGAAGGCAATCTTGAAGCTGAATTGATTCCTCTTTCCAGAGAAAATTATGCTCTTAGTACTCAGAAGGAAGCTTTAATCCAGAAATCAGACAAGCTTCTCACGGCTCACACTCAGATCAGGGCAAGTCATAATGAGCTGAAGGAAGCAGTTGTAGCTGAGCTAGACAGTCAGAAGCAAGCCATGCAAGCCATATTTAAAGAAGCTCTGAAGAAGCTTTCCAAGTAGTTAATGATGTTGTCATGTCATAGCTACTTCAGTTTACCTTTGTTTAATTTTGGCTGAAACATTACTGCATGTATTTAATACATAAGTGTTTGTTGCATTTATTGCTATGTGATCTCCTCAACTTCACTTTAATTGTTGTCTGTTACTACCCTTTTTCATTGATGACAAAAGGGGGAGTATTATATTATAATGATGTGTTATTTTTTACTAACACATTTTTCTGGAAGCTGCAAAATGAAAAAGGTATGAACACTCTTCAGAAGTAGACTTCAGAACGTTTGTTTCAGAAGGAGGAAATTTAAATCAGATGGAACATCTGGTCAAGGGGGAGAATTTCTAAATCTTAATTTTTCTTAAACCCTTTTTCAAAACTCAGAATATGTTATATTTGTCATCATTAAAAAGGGGGAGATTGTTGAGTCTCAAAAGTTATAAAATTATTTACCTTGAGTCTCAGTCTCTCAATAGGTTTTAATGAATAACAAATACAAATATTCAGATAAAATTTATGACAAAATGCCTTCACAATACTTTGTTTTATTTCAAATCATTAGAGTGTGAAACATCATCTGAAAGTTTATCACGTCGTAGCAGGTCGTCGCTAATAATTATATTATTTTTTCAACTAGTGACGGTCGTGACCATCGCTAATGATTATATTAATTTTTTTAATTGAATTTAAGGTTTTATATTTTATTTTATTTTAATTTAGGGATTTACGGTTGAATTATTATAGAAATTCAATTTTTTATTTATTTTATAAATTTTATATAATATTTGTTAACAATCTAAAATATAAAGAAAAACAATAAAGACTATATAAAAACACCCATATAGAAAATATATATATATATAGTATATATACAAAGTGTATATAAACATAATACAATAAAAAAATCACGACTGACAGCGACGACGTTGCTTTGGTGGTGGGCCACAATCCTCATCCTCATCTAAGGACTGGTCATACAGGTCGCCATCGTAGTGAGAATGCGGCTGAGCCTGGCTGAAGCTGGTAGAACCACCTGCACTATGGATATCCAACACCAACATACTTAAACTAAATTAGCATACAAACTAATACCAATTAAATTATTACTAAATAAATTATGTAATTATTATAACTAAATAAATTTTTTCTATTATTTATTAATCATTAATAATTACTAATTACTACTAATCTATTATCTACTAATTAATACTTAATAATTACTAATTACTACTAATCACTACTAATTAATAATTAATAACTAATAACTAATAATTACTAGTTACAAATAATTACTAATAATTTATTTTTGACCAATTAATTACTACTAATAATTATTAATTACTAATAATTACACCCAACGTCCATCCTTGTAAGCGACTAAGAGGTTACTAAAGAGAGTGCCCAGTATGTGTATCCATACCAACCTTTCATTAATGCAATTTACAATTCTGCAATTTGCTTTTCTTTGATTATTTTCTGTTCTTACATTTTTGCACTTTTCTCTTTGATTTGTTTACTTCCTGCATTTAAATTTTTGCAACTTTTTCTTGCTTTGACTTAAATTCTGCACTTTCAATTATTGTACTTTGTCCTTAATTCTTTTCTGCATTTACTTTAACTTCTTTTTAAGTTTCAAACCTTTGTTTTTTATTCTTCTTTTCTCTTTGAAATTTTGTTTCTTCTTGAAAACTGATTTTTCGAAGTCATTCTTTTGAAGAAATAAGTTATTCAAAATTCTGTTACTCTTTGAATGCAATTTCTGAATAAACCTAATTTTAAAAAGAACCTTTAGAGGATTCAGATTCTAGCCCCAGATTGTACTTTCAGAATCAAGAAAGTTTTTGAACTTGATTGAAAAATTTTTCATAACAAACAATTGGTTAACAAATTGTTCTTCATCCTCATGGTTTGGGAATTGTATTTTACCCATCCTGTTTGTTTCAATTTTTATATTCCAAAATACCTTTTTTAATTTAAATTCTTTTAACTTTCACTCTCTCTTCCGTAATGCTACCCTACTCTCCCCTCTTTGTTTTTTATACAGAGATCCTTCACCTTCCTCCTTTCTTCCATTCCACTTCGACCTCATTGTTCGAATTCCCTTCCACTTGGACCTCATTCTCTCGCATGTCGCCAGCTAACTCTGTGGTTATTTTCTTGGTCATAGTTGTCGTTGTCGAAAGGTAAGCGTTGTTCACTCCCTATGATGTTTTCTTTTCGTTGAGAGGAGAATATCGACAACAAATTTCCAAAAATAGGACAACTACTAGCAAAAAGAACCAAATGTAACAGATTAGGATGAACATCTCGTACTGGCAACTTATTGTTGATAATATATTTTTCTAATTACCGACAAGAATTTTTCGGTAAATTTCTTCGGAAGGAAAAAACTTATACAACCCAACGATGATGGAGACGATGAAGTATGGGTTCAACAATTTAGCTTTACACGATTTAGATTTGAATAAAATTATTACAATAATTTAATCACTGTGAATTAGGGTATAGGAATTCCATCATCAATGTTAATTTTGGAAGAGAGAGAAACCAATTCAAAAGGGAATACGCAATTGAAATATAGAGTAAGGATCCGTTTGGTTTACAGTTGAGTAGAATTGATTCTAGAAATCAATGGTTGAAAATGAATGTGCACGCTTTACGAAGCACGTTGGACGAAAGTGATTTAAAATCAATTATGCATAATTGATTCTGGATGGTTCAAAATTTAAACCAAACAGATACTAAATTTAAAAGCTTTGAATAGGATATTAATGATGGGAGGGAGACAGGGGGAAGAGTGGTGTCCCGACGGCCCGCTAAGGAAGATAGGAAAAAGTTTAGACATTTAATATTAAAAAAATGGAATATTTTGAGAAATCTATAATATTACATAAGAGTAGTTTTTTATTTACTATTCATTGGGGGCTTTATTTTTTTGTTGGGTAAAAGCCAATTGTGGATCATTGACTTTTTTAATATTGAATTTTTTTTATCGGGTTATACATTTACATTGGACCGATTCATATACGTTGTTGGTAATGACTCTATGAACTTATACAACCCAACGATGATGGAGACGATGAAGTATGGATTCAACAATTTAGCTTTACACGATTTAGATTTGAATAAAATTATTACAATAATTTAATCACTGTGAATTAGGGTATAGGAATTCCATCATCAATGTTAATTTTGGAAGAGAGAGAAACCAATTCAAAAGGGAATAAGCAATTGAAATACAAAGTAAATTTAAAAGCTTTGAACAGGATATTAATGATGGGAGGGAGACAGGGGGAAGAATGGTGTCCCGACGGCCCGCTAAGGAAGATAGGAAAAAGTTTAGACATTTAATATTAAAAAATGGAATATTTTGAGAAATCTATATGTTTACATAGGAGTAGTTTTTTATTTATTATTTATTGGGGGCTTTATTTTTTGTTGGGTAAAAGCCAATTGTGGGTCATTGACTTTTTTAATATTGAATTTTTTTTATCAGGTTGTACATTTACATTGGACCGATTCATATACGTTGTTGGTAATGACTCTATGAACTACATGTACCCTTTATGAGACAGTCTTATTAACATGTACCCTTTACATGTACCTTTTTTCATTTTTTCAAAATTTTTTATTCTCTTTTTTATAAAGTTATTTTTTTTATAAACTACATTTATCCTTCACGGGAGGCAGTCTTGCTCTTATTATTTTCTTTTTCTTTTTCTTTTTCTTTGTCACCGTTTAGGCCATTGTGTTTGCATTATGGGCCAAAATCTATCTATCTATCTATCTATAATATTACATAGGAGTAGTTTTTATTTACTATTCATTGGGAGCTTTATTTTTTTTTGGTAAAAGCCAACTGTGGGTCATTGACTTTTTTAATATTGGGATTTTTTATCGGGTTGTACATATACGTTGGACCGATTCATATACGTTGTTGGTAATGACTCTATGAATTACATTTACCCTTTACGAGACAGTCTTATTAACATGTACCCTTTACATGTACCTTTTTTCATTTTTTCAAAATTTTTTATTCTCTTTTTATAAAGTTATTTTTTTTATAAATCACATTTATCCTTCACGGGAGGCAGTCTTGCTCTTATTAATTTCTTTTTCTATTTCTTTTTGTTTCTTTTCACAATTTTATTTATTATTATTATTATATTAAAACATTTTCTCTCATTATTCGTTCATATTATTTTGTTTCATTATAAAAGTGATATTTTATAAACCATGAGTATCCTTCACGTGAAGCAGTTTTGATCCTACATTTTTTTCATACTTTAATTTTCTTTTTATTATTATATTAAAATAATTTGTCTCATTATTTATTCTTGTTTATCCGTTTCATTATATAAAAACTCACATTAAAGAATACAATAAATGTGTTGATTTACATTACTTTTAACTTGCTATTTCAATATATAATTTATCTTTCTATTTTATTCATTGATGTTTTCATTTATTATCTCACTCATGTATTCTATTTATCTAATTAATCTATATTAAAATTCCTATTTATCTCACTTTTCATTTTCTATTTTTTGTTATTATAATAATATATTTTCTCTCATTATTTGATCCCATTAATCTGTTTCATTACAAATGTGATTTTTTTTATAAATCACGGGTATCGTTCACGGGAGACATTCATGCTCATACTATTTTTTTTTCTTTTTTTGTCACACTTTAATTTTTTTGTTATTATATTAAAATAGTTTCTCTCATTATTAATTCATATCTATTCTCATTTCAGTAAAATAGTTTTTTTTATAAACCACGGGAAGCAGTCCAGCTCCTCTATTTTTTTCTTTTTCTTTTTTAATCACATTTTAATTTTAATTTTTTTATAATTATTATATTGAAACAATTTTTCTCATTATTCATTTATGTCTATCTATTTCATTACATAAAAACTCACATAAAGAAATATGATATGAGTTTATTTACATCAATTTTAATATATTTTTCAATATATTATTTATCTCTCTATTTTATTCATTAATGTTTCACTTATTATCTCTCTTATTTATTTTATCTTTCAATTTACGTCCATTCACTCTATAATAAAATTATTCCCACAATACACGTGTTATTTATTTCATTTGCGTTTTCTCAAGTTTTTATTCTCTTTTCTGTAAAGTGATATTTTTATAAATCACATTTATCCTGCACGACACACAGTTTTGTTCATGTTTTTTTTTCTTTTTCTTATTATTTTTTTTCACAAATTAATTTTTTATTGTCATTATATTAAAACATTTCCTCTCATTATCCATTCATATTAATTTGTTTCATTATAAAAGTGATATTTTGATAAACCATGGGTATCCACTATCCTCCATGTGAAACAGTTTTCCTCCTACATTTTTTCTTTTTTATCACACTTTAATTTTCTTTATTATTATTATTATTATTATTATTATTATCTTAAAATAATTTCTCTCATTATTTATTCTTATTTATCTGTTTCGTTACATGAAAACTCACATTAAGCAATACAATAAATGTATTGATTTACATTACATTTAACATGATATTTCAATATATCATTTATATCTTTATTTTATTCATTAATATTTTCATTTAATATCTCACTTATCTAGTCTATTTATCTATTTATTCTTTATTAAAATTGCTCATCCATAACATGTGTCATGTTTTCTCACTTGCGTTTCTTTAATTTTTTATTAGCAATACAGTAAAGTGATTTTTATGAACCATACAACTATCTTTCATGTGAGGCAATCATTCTCCAATCGTTTTCTTCTATTTTTATTTTTATTTTTTTATCACATTTTTATTTTTTATTATATTAAAATAATTATCTCTCTATTTTATTCATTAATGTTTTCACTTATTATCTCTCTTATTTATTCTATCTACTCTATATTTTTTTTTCACTCAGTACATATGTCACATTTTTCTCACATTCGTTATTTATATTTTTTAGATTTTTTTATTATCACTTCAATAAAGTGATTTTTTATGACCCCAAGTACTCTCCACATGAGTCAGTCATGTTCCTTCAATGAACATCCATATAATGGTGTGACTAACTCTTCTAACAACGGTTTTGTCCATACACTATATATGAGCTTTATGTGACTAAGATGAGAGATCTCAAATACCAATATAATTTAAATTTATAATTACTTTTATGATGTCTTGATTATAATTTTTATGGACAAAATTTTAAATTGGAATTATAAAATTTATAATTATTTTTTTTTTTTACTTGAATAAAATTATTATATTGTATTTTGATTTATTATATATTGAATATAATACGTTTAAAAGTTAAGCAAAATTTTCAATTATAGGTTTAAAGTGATTTTTTTAATAAACTATAAATACCCTCCATCGGAGTTAGTCCTACTCCGATCATGAATATCAATATCAGTGGGGTTAGCTCTCCCAATAATGGTTTTTTCCATACACTTTTATATAGTTTTGAAATGATTGCATTGTGAGATCTCAAATGTGAATATATTTTAAATTTATTATATTAATGATGTATTTGTTATTATTTTCTATAAACATAATAACAATATGATATTCACATTCTACTAATTGATGTATATGACTATATCATAAATTAATTTTATTATAAAAATTTAGTAATATATGTAAAAATGAGAATAACCCAGAACCCAATGTTAGACACTATGAATCTACGATTACAATGTTTTAAAAGTATAAGGATATAAAATAAAAGGTTGTAAAAGTGAGGGACAAAGTCTAAAGTTAATCGAAAAACATGAATGAAAAATATAATTTATCTAATATTAAAAAACATAATATTTTTAAAGATAGAAATATATTTAATTTTAATTTATTTTTCATACAATTTCATTATTTTATAAAAATAATTACTGTAATATTTAAATTATATATGAAAATTAAAAATCGTGTTACCCGTGCAACAAATGTCAATAGATCTATTTGTTAATATAATTTTAAAAAGAATATTTGTGTTAATATTTGTAGATCGTGTAACAACATTCTATTTTTTATTTTTTCTTCATTTTATAAGATTTTGTGATTTTCCTTTTCAATGTTCCTTTTTTCTAATGACATAATTCTATTTATAATTAATAAATGTCGTACGAGCTTTAACTTGAAATGAATGAGTTGGATTTAGTGTCAAACATTTACAATTGTGGTCACAATTAAAGATCGTTTATATACATATCAAGTAAGAAACATGTTAGATGATAAATTAACAAAAAGATTACTTCCCAATTATTTTTATCAATTTATTTATTATTGGAATATAATTTTTTATTCATTTAGATATCGTATTAAACTCTAAGTACTCTAAATGGATGAATATCTCATTTCTATATTAAAATAATTTTAAAATGTGATAGATGAAATAAACCTCTAATCTTACACACACACATATGTAGTATTAAATTTATATTGAACAAGATTACATGTCATTGATATGAATTAGTGATGGTCAAACTGATACCAGAGGCTTTACTGATAAAGTCTACATGTAATATTACATTGGAGATTTAGTTTCCTTTGTCGATCCTAATTTGCTATCAAATTTTGAAAACATAGAATTGTTTCAGGATAAAACAATTCTTGCTCCTACATTGGATGTTGTTTACTCCATTAATGAATATGTCATGACATTATTTCTATGAGAAGAAATGATGTACTTAAGTTCTGATACTATATGGAAGGTGGATGAGGAAGTCGATATTGAAGCTGATTGGTTGACAACTGAATTCTTAAATGATATTAGGTACTCTGGGCTCCATGATCATAAGTTGGTGTTAAAGATTGAAGTGATTGTTATGCTAATGACAAATCTAGATATATCCGCTGGACTTTGCAATGGAACTAGATTAATAGTTGATTAGTTAGGTTCTAATGTCATTGGAAAAACCATTACTACGGGAACACATTTGGGAACAAAGGTATTCATTCATCGAATGAATTGAATCCCATCTCAAAATCTCACCCCATTAAAGTTTCAACAAAGACAGTTTCTATTTTTCTTTGCTTTGCTATGACCATTAATAAAAGTCAAGGCTAGACATTGTCACATGTTGATGTGTATTTACCAAGGCCTGTTTTCTCTCATATGTTTTGTATCTAGGGTTAAAGTCTCAACAAAGACTTAAGATTTTTATATGTGATGACAACTTTAAGTGTTGTAATGTTACAAAAATTATTGTCTACAAGAAAGTGTTTCAAAAAATTTAAATGAAGCAATATTGCTGATATTGTTCATTTATAATAATTAGATGTGACTATTTCATATTTCCAAATTCATTTTACTTTATTAGTTTGTTATATTCTTAATCTACTAGCAAGTATCAAATTAAATATTAAAAATTAATTAATCTTATGGTTTAATGTTTACATATATTAAATAGGTTAAATATATTATTAAAATTTAAATTTAAATATTTATTTGGATAATAAATTCGTGCATCACACGGGTTGGATACTAGTTAAAAACAAAAAAATGTGTAGAATTAATTAAAGAACGGTTGTGTAAAAATCAATTCTCCTTTTCTACAATCTTGCTAAGACTTAGGCCCAACCCGTAAATAAAAATAACAACAACAAGAGAAAGAATACTAAGTTTTGTTACATATCAAGAAGTGAAGTAATAGCTTAATTTTAAATACGTAAAAAAATTACAAAAAAGAACTGTCAAACCCGATATATATATAAAAAAAAAAACTAGTAAGTTAATTAATTTAAAAGTTTTTGTAAGTGAATTGTTGTTTAAAATTTCAAAACTTTTTTATTTTCTTATTTCTTGTGTGTGATACAATCACGACCATTGAAGTTGTGTTTTTTTTTTTTACAAGTTGTGTTTGTTTTGCAATACTGCAATTCAATATGCGTTCTCTTAGAAAAAATTAATTTTGATAAAATGTGTCTAGGAATCTGAAGTAAACCAACTCTATATAAGACCAGCACTCTTATATTTGATAAATTAATTCTCCCTGAATTTACCTCAAAAAAAACTCTAAGACAAACCGACACTGAGAATATACCATAATAATTTCATAATGTCAATTATCATGACACTAGAGGATAAATTAAAGAATGAAAGACCGATGACTTTGACTTAAGAATATAATAAATTTATTATAATTTAAAACATTTATATTAGAACTATAACAAGCCATCATTATGAACAGAGAGTTGAAAGGATCAATAGCTCCAATCTCTGGAAAGGCGTTTAAACTACACTAAATTTTAGATGTTTATTGAAAAAAAAAAAATTGTGGCAAGCTTGTTATAAAGTGAGTCAAACACTCAAACCCAAATGCCCAAACTAGCCATGAAGATGAAATTTCCCAATCTTCGATGGTTCACTTCACTATCACAATAGACATGAAGATGAGACCGAGTTTGAAATGATAGGAAGTGGTAACTACTGGGACTGGAAATTCGGAATCGATCGATGAGTGATTGGCCTGTCCTAAGAGGAAGGGCTAATACAGAAGACAGTGATTGAGATTTCAAACTATAGTACACCTGTTCAGCGAAAGGATTCCAGCTTTGAACTTCGAAAAGTGGTCCGTTACTGAAATGAAGATTTCAAACTATAGGACTCAATCTATAATTGAATAATAAACTATTGAAAGATATATTCAACGTATGGTTAGACTTTTTAAAAAATAAGTAATAATTCACGGGGGGACTCACTACTGGTTTAGACTATAACAATTTGCATTTAATTTTTTTATTCATAATAATTATCTCAAATTTATATAACGTTTTGGAAATTTATATAACCGATGGAAAGGTCTAATAAAAAATTATGTTTAATTATACTTTTGGTCCCTTAAGTTTAGTGTTGGGGCGATTTTGGTCTCTCTTTTTTAATTGCTCGAATTTAGTCCTTCCAATTTTAATTTATTACAGATGTGGTCAGTTGTTAACTCTCCATTTAATTGCTAATAGAAAAGTCTGACATGGCAGCCAATGATGAAAATAAAATTAGGTAAGGTACAAAGACATTTCGTATAAGCTGATAAGTTTAACTATGAAGGTAATAACTTAGGGTTTTCCTCGACAAGGGTAAACGAAAAAAGGGGTTTGTAGCCATTGAGAAGCTTTCACTATTGCCTCATGGATCCGAAGGCCAAGAGCGGAACGTCTCTCCTCATGGAGAGTTATGATCAGAGCAACCCACAATATTGGGGAGCTTCAAAACTACCAGATAACTACACCTGCAGGTATGGTCCTTTATCCCTCGTGTTTGGTTACTGTTTTGTGGGAATATTTCGAGATTTTGTGGTCCTGGGTGTCATTAGATTTTCAATGCATATGGTCCCTATTATTTTAATATTAAATGGGTTTTAGGGTTTATTATATTTTTCCTGTTTTGTGAGGAAAATTTTGAGATTCGATGGTCTTGGGTATTTTTAGATTTTCAATGCATATGGTCCTGTTGAGTCTCGAAAATATCATTAAGTATTTAATAATGATTGAGACTCACTTTCCTAAGTTTTAATGAATAACAAATTTTGTCAAAATATCAATTGCAAAACTTGCCTATGCTTTTAACGTGTTTTTTCGTGTTTCAGCAAGTTGACCATCTGAAGTGATCTATTGTCTGAAGAAGTAGAATCATCTGAAGTGGTTCATCCATCTTAAGCATGGAATCATTTGAAGCCAAGTAGACCATCTGATGACGTGTGACGTGGCAGAGTATCTGAAATCAGAAGTCATCTGAAGAGTGAAGCCCTCTGAAGATCTCTGATAAAGACTGAAGTCAGTTTCAATGCCTTCTGAAACAAGTCTTTGGTCTATCCTTTTTAAGGAAAGCTGCTCGGAGACTTTCCTGCACATTTGAATTACATGCACCAGAAAGGAAATGTCTGCAACGCAGTCTTTGCAGTGTCCAAAACAGAGACAGTACTGCACGTCTACCTTGTATTATGTCAGAAGCTATCAGAAGTTGTTTCACAACGGGATTAATAACATTAAATGCTATCTCTCAACGGTGATCGATTTCAACGGACTTCATCTCAAGCATCTATAAATAGCTTCATGCAGAACCATGCAAGATAGAGAACATGCTAAGAAAAAAAGAGCTCATACGCTGCAGGTTTTTCGCTGTAAAAGAAACACTGATTATTTTCATTTGTACAAAAATCTTCTTATCCTGAGAATAACTCAGTTATCTTGTACAATATTTCTGTTTGAACTCTAAACTTGTGTAGTTCTTAAGCTTAAACTTTCTTATACCTTTAAACACTTGGGTGTTGAGCTTGGAGAGGCTTGTTTGTTAAGCAATACTTGGGTAGAGCCTGAAGAGGCTTGTGAGGAAACAATACTTGTTGTTGTAATGGCTTGACAGAAAAGAATACTTGTAATCTTCTGAAGATTAGTGGAAATCCAGGTGTTGTGTTTTGCTCTGGGACTGGACGTAGCTCACTGTGGTTGTGAGTGAACCAGGATAAATCCTTTGGTTAAGTTTTCTCTTCTCTTAACTCTTTAAATTCAGTTTAAAGCTAACAAGAAGGGAATTGAATTGGTTTAAACAAAAAGCTTAAACGTAAACTTAATTTTTTTGAAAACAAGTTTTATTAATCTTAACGACCTTCAGACGCAATGTTAAACTTCAGATTATAGCATATCATGTGAAAGCTTTTATAAAAACACTTTGTTGAGAAAAATTTTCCAAAAACGTTCAAGTTTTATTGAAACACTATTTAATCCCCCTTCTAGTGTTTCCCTGTTTGTTTCTACAGTTGGTATCAGAGCTCAACCTCGGGTTGAGCATCTAACAAGTGCTGAGGATAAAGATCCAGATGGAAACCTCAACAAGCAACATGCAATACATTACAGAGGGAGCCTCTATCACCAGGCCTTCAACCTTCAATGGAGTAGATTATCACTACTGGAGAGATCGTATGAAGTTGTTCATTGAGAGCAATAACATTGATCTTTGAGATGTTGTCACTGATGGTGATTATGTTCCTATGCATGGTGGGGTGCCCATACCTAAGTCTGAATGGACTATGGAATAGAAGGCTCGTGTTCAGTTAAATGCCAAGGCTAAACTCTATTTGATATGTTCTTTGAACATATCAGAATATGAGAAAGTTCATGGATGTGCTTCTGCCAAGGAGATTTGGGACACATTAGCATCAGCCCATGAAGGGACTGAGAATGTTAAACAGTGTAAGATCAGCATGCTTGTACATCGGTATGAGATGTTCAAAATGCATGACTCTGAAACCATTGATCAAATGTATGGGAGGTTTCAAACGATAACTAATGGACTGAGGTCTTTAGGAAGAACCTATGAATCTGGAGATAACAATCGAAAGATTCTAAGGAGTCTACCTAAAACCTGGAGACCTAAAGTCACTGCCATTCAAGAGGCCAAAGACCTCAACTTTTTAAGAATGGAAGAACTATTGGGCTCTCTCAAGGTCCATGAGTTAGAACTTGGCGAAGTCGAATCCAGAAGAAATCACTGGCAATGAACACAAAAGCCAAACAACTTAGGCATGGAAGCCTAAAAGCCATGCAAGCTAAAGAAGCTTCAGACAGTGATGAAGAGTCTGAATTCAGTTCAGAGGAAGATAAGGATCTTTCCCTTCTTAGCAGAAAGATAAAGAAAATGCTTCAGAAGAAAGGAAGATTCAGAAAGTATCAATCCTTTGGATTCAGAGAAGGTATGTCTAGTAAAGATTCCTTATCTACTGACAAAATTACATGTTTTCAGTGTAAACAGCAAGGACACATGAAGGAAGACTATCCTAAGCTCAAGAAACCTTCCTTCCAAAAGAAGAAATTCTTTAAGAAGAAAAAGGGGCTGATGGCCACTTGGGAGGATCTTGATGAGTCAACTTCAGAAGAAGAGGAGGATGCTTCAGAAGAAGCAAATCTATGCCTGATGGCAAGTTTTCCATCATCTGATAATTCAGAATCTGAGCTAATCCCTCAAACTCTTCAGGATCAGTATGATGATTTGGTCGAAAGTTCCAAAGAACTTTTCAATGAGTATAAGGAGCTCTCAAGAGAATTTACTGAAGTAAGTAACAGAAATGAGATTTTGGAAAAAGAAAATCTTATACTCAAAGAAAAGCTCTTGAAAGAAGAGACTAGTAACTCCAAGGACCTTTCTAAGGAAAATAAAAAAACTTAAAAAAAAAGGTTGATGAACTTACCAAGGACCTAGCCTGGTTTGTCAAAGGAACTGATAATCTTAACAGATTATTAAGAAGTGAAAGACATTCCATTGACAAAAGTGGCTTAGGCTTCTCAGGAGATACATCATCTGAACCTTCTGTTTTAAAATTTCCTGATAAAGGTAAGATGAAAGGTAATGGGTGTTCCCATTGTGGTAAACATGGACACAATGTGTCTCAGTGTAAACACAAAAGGAAATCTAAGCCCAAATCTAACAAGAAAGGACCTAAGAAAATATGGGTACCTAAGCACTTAATTGTTTCTATTGCAGATGTCTTTAATAGGACAAAGGAAACCCCTCAAATGGTACTTGGACAATGGATGCTCGCGTCACATGACGAGAGAAAGGTCTTTATTCCAAAGCCTTAGACCCAAGGAGGAAGGAATGGTCACCTTTGGAGGAAATCAACAAGGGAAGATCACTAGCATAGGGACTGTAGGTATATCTCCACAATCCCTTACTAAAAATGTTCTTTTGGTTGAAGGGCTGCAACATAACCTTCTGACCATAAGCCAATTATGTGACAGTGGATATGTCTTATCTTTCACAAAAGAAGGTTGTATAGTCAAGGACTTTTCAGATCAAACCCTCTTTTCTGCTAAGAGACACAATAATGTGTACAAAATTGATCTAGAGGAACTTGCAAGTCAGAATGTGAAATGTTTTCTCTCTATAGAAGATGAAAAATAGTTTTGGCATCAGAAATTTGGGCATGCCAGCTTGAGATTGATCTCAAAGCTAACAAAACATAACCTTGTTAAAGGCTTACCCAATCTCTCACTCAAATTTGACATTTTATGTGAAATCTGTCTGAAGAGAAAACAAACAAGAAGATCCTTTAAGAGCAAGAATGTTGTGTCTACCTGCAGACCTTTAGAACTTCTTCACATTGACTTGTTTGATCCTACTGGAACAGAGAGTCTTAATGGAAAGAAATATGGTTTGGTCATAGTGGATGACTATACTATATTCACATGGGTGATATGCCTCAGAAGCAAGGATGAGACTTTTGAGAATTACACAAAGTTCTGTAAGAAGGTGCAAAATGAAAAAGGATTCTGCATATCTGCCATAAGGAGTGATCATGGTGCAGAGTTTGAAAACTCAAGCTTCAGATTGTTCTGTGATGAGAATGGGATCTCTCACAATTTCTCAGTAGCAAGAACACCTCAGCAAAATGGGGTTGTTGAGAGGAAGAAAGCCCAACATATCTTATTTCCATATCTTTGGATGTGAGTATTTTATACTTAACACTAAAGATGATCTGGGAAAATTTGATCCTAAGTCAAACAAAGGATTTTTCATTGGATATTCTGAAACATCAAAGGCATAGAAAGTTTACAACTCTAGAACCTTAACTGATGAAGAATTTATTCCTGTAAAATTCAATGACATGAAAGAGACTGATATGGAACTATCAGATCTTGAAGATGACTTTGCAGGAATGGAGCTGAATCCTTCGTCTGAAAGGAAAGATGTCAAAGATGAAGAACCTTCTGAAGAACTTTCTGAATGTCCATCTGAGCAACCTTCTGGTCAACCTTCTGAATCTAAACCTCTTCAAACAGCTAATGTTGAGTCTCAAACAGAGAACGTATTTCTTCACATAAATGAGTGGAGATACCGATCCCATCACCCCAGGGAGCAAATCATTGGTGATACCTCAGAAGGTGTAAGAACAAGATCAAGATTCAGAGATGTGAATAATCTTGCCCTACTTTCTGAGATTGAGCCAAAGAACATTGATGAAGATTTGCGTGATGAAGGGTGGATCCTAGCCATGCAAGAAGAGCTTAATCAATTTGCGAGGAGTGGTGTCTGGACCCTTGTTCCTAAACCCCATGGGAAAACAATTATTGGAACCAAATGGGTGTTCAAAAACAAGCTATCTGAAGAAGGAAAAGTGATCAGAAATAAAGCCAGATTAGTTGCCTAAGGTTACAACCAACAAGAAGGTATTGATTTTACTTAAACCTTTGCTCCTGTAGCTAGGCTTGAAGCCATTAGAATTTTACTTTCTTATACATCCAATAATGGAATCATATTGTATCAAATAGACGTAAAGAGTGCCTTTCTTAATGGATTCATTGAGGAAGAAGTATTTGTTAGACAACCCCCTGGTTTTGAAGACACTGCTTTTCCTGAACATGTTTTTAAATTGAAAAAGGCTCTGTATGGTCTTAAACAAGCTCCAAGACCTTGGTATGACAGATTGAGCAATTTTCTTATCAAAAATGGTTTTGAAAGAGGAAAAGTGGATACAACTCTATTTAGAAAAATGTCTAACCAAGACTTTATTCTTGTTCAGATATATGTTGATGACATTATTTTTGGTTCAATAAATTCTTCTTTATGCAAAGAGTTTTCTAAGCTTATGCAATGTGAGTTTGAAATGAGTATGATGGGTGAACTTAAATTCTTTTTGGGACTTCAAATTAAGCAAGAATCTGATTGTATATGGATCCATCAAGAGAAATATACAAAAGAAATGCTTAAGAAGTTCAACATGAATGATTGCAAGCTTATGTCAACTCCTATGCATCCTTTTGCCCTCTTCAGTAAAGATGAAGGAGAAGAATCTGTTGATCAGACTATGTATAGAGGAATGATTGGTTCATTATTGCATCTTACAGCAAGCAGACCTGATATCATGTTCAGTGTTTGTCTCTGTGCAAGATTTCAATATGATCCAAGAATTACTCATTACAAGGCTGTTAAGAGAATTTTCATATATTTAAATGGTACTACTAATACTGGTCTATGCTATAAGAAGAGTAAGGATTGCAGGTTGGTAAGATACTGTGATGTAGATTTTGCTGGAGATAGAGTAGAAAGAAAATCAACCAGTGGAGGATGTCACTTTATTGGTGATAACATGATAAGCTAGTCCAGCAAAAGGCAAATCACAATTGCACTTTCAACTGCTGAAGCTGAGTATATAGCTGCTGGAAGTTGTTTCTCACAACTGCTTTGGATAAAATATCAATCAGAAGATTTTAATATTGCATTATCTTCTATTCCTGTTATGTGTGATAATACAAGTGCCATTAATTTGTCTAAAAATCCAATCCAACACTCTAGGGCAAAGCATATAGAAATCAAACATCATTTCATTTGAGATTATGTTCAGAAAGGAGTTTTTAATATTAAGTTCATTGATACAGAGCATCAATAGGCATATATATTCATAAAACCCCTTGCTGAAGATAGATTTAGGTTCATAAGGGATAATCTGAACATTTTTGCATTATCTGAAAAGTAGTTATGCTTGACTATCTGAACCTATGCTCTATCTGAAATATTTGTTTTATTTGAAACATATGTGTCTGAAATATATGCAATCTTCTGAAATTATTGAACTATCTGAACTTGGTATTATCTGAAAAGTCATTCTCTGAGTGACGTGGCTATCTAAGACGGTTGGTTCTCCAACTTTTCAAAACCCCCAGCACGATGCACGGTTACCAATGTCTGCGCAGCCCTGTAACTGCCATCATTACTGCTCCTATGACGACTATTTATAGGAGAATGAGAAGTCAGTGCTCGTTTACGCTATTTATCCTCTACCTCTCAGAATTCCTTGCAATCAAAAAAGCTAAGTTTGTGCCAAGCAGGGTTGTTGATCTTGACGCCCTCAGAGATGGTGGTATCAACTTGGTGGAGACTTTTGATTCTGCTGGTTAGACTCCTTTCTTCATGGCTGTGAACTGTGCATGGCATGAACAAAGCGTGGTTAACTTCTGGAAGATAACGCAAACTGTAACCAGCAAGAATGGTAAATACACTTTCATTCAAGCTACTGTTAGAGGAGTCAAGGTGTTCGTTGATGCTAACATTATAGCTACTGTGACCGGAGTGAAATCTGAAGGAGCAATGTTTGTTCCTGAGTTGGAGCATAACCATGGTGGTCCAAGGAAGTACACAAAGATGTTGTACGGTACTGAGGAACCAGGAGATTTGATAGCTTCTCTTGCGCACCCAAAGGCTAGGGTTTTACATGCCATTTTGGGTTGTTGCATCCTTCCTAAGATGGGAAGAAAGAACCATGTTTCTGAGGTGTAGCGTTTTTGTGTCATCCACAACATGCTGAAGAGGGTGAGTGATTCTGCTACCAGTTATACTCACACAACCCTAATTACAAAGATTTTGCTGCATTTCAAAGTACCCATTGAGAAGTTGTATGATCACAAGGCACCATCATACTTCTCTCTTACCAACATCAAGAGGATGGGCATTTCTGTTAAATGCCCATCACCTGAGCCAACTCTCAAAGAAACTCTTGTCAAGGAGAAAGCTGCAGCAACTGGATGCAACAATATTGAGATTCTGGAGAATGAGCTACATGAAGACACTCATAGGAGTGAATTTGTTCCTTCTGAAGCTACCCTAACAAAGGTAGTCAAAAGAAAAAGAAAAAAACCTATTCGGAAGCCTGCTGAGGCTGAACCTGTTCAGAAGGAGGCACTTGCTGAAGATGTTGCTCTCAGACAATCTAAAGGTGATGCACAACTCAGACAGTCTGAACCTGTTCAGAAGGTTCCCTTATAACCAATTGAAATTGTGGGTCAGACTTATGAGGGTTAAGTTGTTCAAGGAACTGAGCCTACTTCTATCCCAGAAGGACAGGCTGTAGTTTCTGATAAGCACAATGCTTCAACTATAGTTCTTAATATAGAATCTGATGATTCTGAAAAAACTATTGATGCAATACCTTTGGCTGCTAGCTATCCTGATCCTGAACTTCAACCAGTGGCTGCTATTGCCACTACTTTGGAAGAGGAAGAAGCTCAGAGACCCAAGGAGCATGAGGCTCAAGACAATGCAATTGTTGCTGCTGCATAGCAAGCCATCTTAGAGGATGAGAGGTTGGAGCAAGCCACCTCTAGACTGAAAAGGAGGAGATCTAGTGCAAAGTCAAGGAAATTGAAAAGGAGAAGACTGTTATCTCCTGTTCTAGAACCTCCACAGGTGGTTACTAGGGGCAAGTCTGTACAACAAGATGAAGCAATCAAGTTTCAGCAAGCTACTGAACTTGAAAGAAAGAAAAAGCTAGAAGATCTTAAGAAGAAAAAGGAAGAAAAAGAAGCTGCACATGCTGATCCACCAAAACAAGAGGTTGTACCCTACAGAAAGCCAAGGGTCATCTTTGGGAATGTCACACCTTTAGAGGATGACAAAACTCCATCTCCCAAACCCTCTGAACCCACTGCACCTTCTGTTCAACCTGATGCACCTCAACCTTCATCTCCGCATCCTTCATCATCTTCATCATCCTCATCAGATTTCTCAGAGGTTGATAATGAAGAAGATTCAGACTCATCTACTTGAATATGGTTTGGAAGCAATCTTCCAAAGGCCTTGCTGCTGAAGGAAAAGCCTAGGGATCTCACCAAGGCTCCTACTTATGATTTGGCATTACCAGTTTCTACTAGTTCTCAACCGATGGTTGCTACTGAAATACCCCACAGGTTTTATAATGTTCCCTTGAAGGAGAGACCCAGGGTTCCTAAATTCCCTAACTTATATGAGGAGTTGTTGTTCTTCAAGGTTGCACCACCCCTTGCTACTTCCAAAGGACTAATTCTGGAATGAGCTGAAGAAGCAAGGAACAGGAAGCTGCAAGAGAAAGGAGAAGATGAGTATCTTTTGCCTGATCAGCTTGAGAAGATCAGGAGATGAGTGCAATATCCCTGCCACAAGTGGAAGCCCCTTGATCCTTTCACTCAAGACCAACACAACTTATCCTATGAAGATTGGGTAGCTGTAAGGATGCTATTTTTAGAAGCTGAGTTGATGGATTAACATGTGCTGAGAGTTTTAGGGTGTAAAGACTTCAAGCCCCCTCTACCTAATTCCTTGAAGTTATCCACCAAAATTTTTGTGCAGCCAGATAGGATCATTCCTAGGTACCCTTTTGCTGAAAGGTTCTTTGAGAAGAAGGAGGAGGACAAGTTGTACCCCCTCTATCCTACCCCTTCCAAGCCTATGACCTCTACTTAATAGAGCAGGCTAATAGAATAAATTCTGAGAAATGGAGGAGTAATAGATCATGTTTACAGAGATTGGATGTGGGAATCATATTGGAGTGAGCGTGAAAAAGAAGGATCTTCCTCTTGGATTTCCTGGAATGCTGAAGATTCTAAAACTGTTGAATCATTATACATTCAGGAGTTTCCTCTTTTCTTCCCAGGCCGTTTTCCTATGTCAGATAGAAGAGTGCATGAAGACTGGATGCTTTAGACAAGACCTTATCAACAATACTTCTATGCTGTTTACAAGCCTGAAGACTTCAGATTACCCAAAGGCTTTCAGTACTTCAGATTCTCGTGCAGGCACTTATCTGTTGTGCTATATGAAATGAATATTGAGGAAGAGGTTGTTGCCTTAGTAGAAGAGAATAAACATCTCAGAGTCAAGAACATAGAGCTGGCACAGAAGACTGATCAGATCTTGGCTACTCAACATCATATCCAAGCTGAGCAATATGAGCTCAAGAATGTTGTTTTGGCTGAGCTTGAGAAGCAACGCTTGGAGATGAAGGAGTTCTTTGAGAAAATTCTGTTCGGGAAGACAAGTGGTGGATCCTTAGTCTTTGATGTTTAGCCATTGTTTTCATTCATACAATATTTTGTTGTTTTTAAAACAATTTCTTTCAGTTCCTTTCATTTAATTTTATAGATGATCATTTTTGGCTCTGTCATATTTTTACGCATGTTTATTATTATTTTTAGCGCTGAATCTTATGCTCATAACTGCGTGTTTGTCACAAATGCTCTGAACCTTCATGATTGCTCTGATACTTCATAATTTAGTATTTGCATATTTATTGCTCTGATATCCCTTTTGATTGATGACAAAGGGGGGAGTACAAACTAACAAAAATCTGAAGTGTAAAGTGTTTACAAAACAAGGAGCATCTAATTCAGGGGGAGCATCTAACAAAAATCCTATTTATCTGATTGAGGGGGAGAAATTTCTAAACTTTTATATCCTTTTAAACCTCGTTCAGATTTTGTAGTTTAACAAATTTGTCATCATTAAAAAGGGGAAGAATGTTGAGTCTAAAAAGTATCATTAATTATTTACTAATGATTGAGTCTCACTTTCCTAAGTTTTAATGAATAACAAGTTCTGTTAAAATATCAACTGCAAAACTTGCCTATGCTTTTAACGTGTTTTTCGTGTTTCAGCAAGTTGACCATCTGAAGTGATCTACTGTCTGAAGAAGTAGAATCATCTGAAGTGGTTCATCCATCTGAAGCATGGAATCATCTGAAGCCAAGTATACCATCTGATGACGTGTGACGTGGCAAAGTATCTGAACTTAGAAGCCATCTGAAGAGTGAATCCCTCTGAAGATCTCTGATAAAGACTCAAGTCAGTTTCAACGCCTTCTGAAACAAGTCTTTGGTCTATCCTTTTTAAGGCAAGCTGCTTAGAGACTTTCCTGCACATTTGAATTACATGCACCAGAAAGGAAATGTCTGCAACACAGTCTTTGTAGTGTCCAGAACAGAGACAGTACTTCACGTCTACCTTGTATTGTGTAAGAGGCTATCAAAAGTTGTTTCACAACGAGATTAATAACATTAAATACTATCTCTCAACGGTGATCGATTTCAACGGACTTCATCTCAAGCATCTATAAATAGCTTCATGCAGAACCATGCAAGATAGAGAACAAGTTAGGAAAGAAAGAGCCCATACGCTGCAAGTTTTTCGCTATAAAAATAAACACTCTGATTATTTTCATTTGTACAAAAATCTTCTTATCCTAAGAATAACCCAGTTATCTTGTACAATATTTCTGTTTGAGCTCTGAACTTGTGTAGTTCTTAAGCTTAAACTTTCTTATACCTTTAAACACTTGGGCGTTGAGCCTGGAGAGGCCTGTGAGGAAACAATACTTGTTGTTGACGAGCCTGAAGAGGCTTGACAGAAAAGAATACTTGTAATCTTTTGAAGATTAGTGGAAACCCAGGTGTTGTGTTTTGCTCTAGGACTGGACGTAGCTCACTGTGGTTGTGAGTGAACCAGGATAAATCCTTTGGTTAAGTTTTCTCTTCTCTTAACTCTTTAAATTCAGTTTAAAGCTAACAAGAAGGGAATTGAATTGGTTCAAACAAAAATCTTAAACGTAAACTTAATTTTTCTGAAAATAAGTTTTATCAGTCTGAATGACCTTCAGACACAACGTTAAACTTCAGATTATAGTATATTATGTGAAAGCTTTTATAAAAACACTTTGTTGAGAAAAAGTTTCCAAAAACGTTCAAGTTTTATTGACACACTATTCAACCCCCTTCTAGTGTTTCCTTGTTTATTTCTACAGGTCCCTCTTGTTTCAATATTAAATGTGTATATATTTTTATGTTTTGTAGACCATCTAACACAAATGAGATAAAATTATGAATACACCATGGGGGTGTTTGTGGGTAATCCAACTCAGCTATATCTGAGGGGTTTAGTTGAGGAAACAAATTGGGGTTGGGATATAGATGAGATTTCACACAAAAAATCACTAAATTGGTGAAAAACCTCAGGTATGCATCATTCAAATTCTTATGGTACAGACAACTGGAGTATGAAATCTCTAATGGATTTAGGCCTCTGAATTGTCATGCGAATGTATTGAAGTTTACTTAGGATGTAGAAAATGCCTGCATTGTTGACTTGTATGTGGAACATCTGGTGGATATCCCTATTTTTAGTGAAGGTAAGAGGGATGGGGTTCAAGCAGAGGAAGATGAAGTGGTTAATGTTGAGATTTTAGAAGGAAGCTATGATAATGATGAAATCTATGTTCCTGAATCTAAGGATAAGAATTCAGACAGTCTGTTTTCTACTCATGAAATTGATGAAGAGGATTCAGATTACATTATGGATCCAGCTGATCATGGTGAGACTGACTCTGACATTTCTTTAGATGACAATGATTTTGATGAGAACTAAGAGTGGACTTCTGCATTGCCTCCTAAGACACTTAATTCTGAAAAAATTCCTCTTGGTGAACCTGTATTTGTTAATGTTCTGCATGGATTGGGTTACAATGGTGAAGAAAGCAATGTTAGGGATGTTGATGCTTCAAGGAACTAACAGCCAATTGATGCAATTGATTTCAAAGATGAATGTGGAGATTCTGATGACCTTCAAAGTCCAGCAACTACTGATGATGAAGATCACCGTAGAAGGAAATTCTTGAAGTTCAAGATGCCTGAAGATGGTGGGAGGATACAATTTCAAGTTGGTCATAATTTCAATTCCAAGGCTTTGATAAAGGAAGCTATGAAAGATTATGAATGCAATGGTCAACAAGAAGAACCTGTACATGGACAAAAATGACAAAAAATAGTGTTGATTAAATGTAGTGAAAGTTGTTCATTTTACTTGAGGGTTAGTAAGTCAAGTTTCATGATACTTTCCAACTTGTAAGTCTAAATGATGAACACATGCCACAGAACAACCAAGAATAGACAAGCTAAGAAAAATGGTGGGAGATAAAATTCATGAGTATTTTGAGCCATACCCCAAAGATGACGACCAAAGGATTAGTTGTTGAAGCTTTAGAAAAATGGGGAGTTAAGCTTTCAAGACACCAAGCCTTAACGGAAAAAAAAGACATATTGGAGATGATTCAAGGTGCTTTTGATGAGCAATACTTTCACTTAAGAAATTATGCAAAAGAATTGAGAAGAACCAATCCCAATAGTACAATAATAATCAAATGTGTAGTTGGACCAAAGGGGCCTGTGTTTGAGAGGTTGTATGTGTGTTTTGAGGCATGCAAATCTGCTTTTGTATCTACCTATAGACCATTAATTGGGTTAGATGTTTGTTTTCTGGAGGAAGTGTATGGAAGTTAGTTATTGGTACTGTTGGGAAAAATGGTAATAATCAAATGCTGCCTATTGAATTTGTTGTGGTAGAGTCTGAAACAAAAGACTCTTAGACTTGGTTTGTGGATCTTTTGATGCAAGATTTGGTAGGTGTTTTAGACCAAAAGTCTGCCTTTATATCTGATCAACAAAAGGCAATTTTCCTTGTACTCTTTTTAAGTTCCTTACTAGTTCATATTTTATTAGCAATATATCATAATTCATTTTGCAGGGTTTGGTTCCCACCTTACAAGTCGTGTATGAAAATGTAGATCACAGGCTATGTGTCAAGCACTTGCATGGGAATTGGCATAAGAAATATCCTAGCACTGAGATGAAAGAGACCTTGTGGAAGGCAGTTAGAGCTTATACTGAACAATAATTTCAAAGAGCTATGGAGAACATGAAAATATTGAATGAGAATGCATGGAGAGACATGATGCATGTGCCAGCTTCAATGTGATCAAGATATGCTTACAACACTAACACACAATGCGATTTACAAGTGAACAACATGTGTGAGGCCTTTAACAGAACAATTCTTGAGTACAGAGATAAGCCAATTATTTCTCTGATTGAGGGACTTAAATTCTACATCAGCAATAGGTTTTCAAAATAGAGGGATTTTATGTTAAGGTATAGGGGTAGCATCTGTCCTATGATTCAACAACAATTGGAGAAAGTTAAAGTTGCAGTTGATGGATGGAATCCAAATTGGGTTGGGGATGATGCATTCTCTTTGTTTGAGGTATCTAAGAATACTGACAAATTTATGGTAAGTTTGATGAATAGGTCATGCTCTTGCAGGAAATGGAACCTGACTGGTGTAAGGTCCAATACCCTCTTGAGCAATAGTTTTAATGACAATAAACTTTCATAGCAATATTCTAAATGTTCTGAATACTTTGGTACTAATGTGTTGCATTTGAGAATGCTTGAAAGAATACAAGAAAAGTTACAAAAGGAATGTGAAAAGATCAAAAACATCATTTAACATCAGAACATGTGTCCAGATGGAGTGAGGTTCTCCTTCTAACCACTCCAAAATGCAGAGTTGTTGTTCTTAATTCTTAGAGAGTGTGTCTACACTTAGTTTTGTAAAGATTAATCCACTCCATGAGTGTTTTGTTGAGCCATTTGTAAAAAACCCCCATCTCTTGTTGAAGAGTGTTTGTGATCTTCCAAGCTAACTAGAGAGAGTTAGTATTTGTTGAGAGTATGAGAAAGAGCATGAAGATGCTATAAAATAATACTTGTTAAGAGCCTGAAGAGGCTGTATAAGAATACTTGTAAGGAACCTAAAGAGGCTACAGAAGAATACTTGGCAAAGAGCCTGAGGAGGCTATGGGAGAAAAGAATACCTTGTAATCATGATTGATTAGTGGAAAATCCTACTGAGGTAGGTACTAGATGTAGCCCAAGGATTGTAAGATTGAACTAGTATAAAAATCACTTGTGCAGCATCTCTTACCCTTACTCTCTTTATCTTTCTGCTTTTACATTGATTGATTTGCAAGTTATTGTTCATACTTTGAATATTTAGCAAGTTGCAAACTAGATTTTGATAAACCTATTTTTGAACTGATATTTTCACATAAATCACATCCATATCGGCTCAAATACCGATCTGGAAAGTTTTATTAAATTATGAAACTATTTGGAGCTTCAGAAGCACATTTCTTGAAATCTGTTCATTGTTCAACATTGAAACATAGGGTGCAAATTACCAGATCTTTATAGACTCGATATTAATTTGATTTAACTATATATTTTGATTGTTTATTGTTTAAATATCCAATCTAGAAAGTTTCATCAAGTTTCAAATCTATTTGATACTCCAGAAGGATCATTTATCAAACTTCCTTGTGGAACTTGATTTAAAATATATTAGATTGATTTAAACTTTCTTGTAAACAACTTTTATTATACAATCTTATTAGTTCTTGGTTAATAAGTATTCAGGAAAGTTTTATTAAAATAAAACACATTTACCCTTTCAATAGGGTTGTTTAAAGTGTTACATTCATTGTTTTGCATCTCCATAACTGTAGAAACATTATATCATTTTTCTTAACCTTATTTAAGTTATTTTCGCATCAAATACACTATTATGGAAGAATAAACTTTGGTTCTATTAATCCATGTATTTCTTGCCTTTGAGAAGACAGTTTCAATTAACTTAGTTGTCATATTACACTAACCACTATATTCTAGAAGTAACTTTTGATAATGAAGGTATTCCTTGAGCTTCCTTGAGCAAAGTTCAAAAAGTTTCTAAAAGTACTTTTAGATGGGACCAAAAGTTTTCAAGAGTCACAATTGAACCCCCCTTCTTGTGACTCTCTGAACCACTTCAACTAGTATTCCAGGTTGTAGCTTATATGTGGCATAACAATTATGCACCAGAGGACTATGTTGCTGTTCACTACAGGTATTAAACTGCACACTGATAATCTTTAAGAATTAATATATTGTACCTTACTGGTGTTTCTCCCCATTTACGCAGGAAGAGTACAGTTTTTGCTACATATTCACATATTATATTACCATGCAATGGTCCAAAGTTGTGGCCTATACTAGATTCTGAACCAATCCGTCCACCTCACATGAGAAGAGCCCCTAGGAGACCTAAGAAGCAGAGAAACAAGAAAAATGATGAATCAAGGAATCTTCATAAGTTGCCAGGGCAAAGAAAAACTGTGAGATGCAGAAGATGTGGTCAACTAGGACACAATATATGAAGTTGTAAGGGGAAGATAGCACCCGATAGGACTATTTCGAAAGGAGGAAATAAAGTATTAACCTTACCTATAATCATTACTTCTATTATGAAAATACCTACTGTAACATCCTGAAAATTAGGGTCTAGAAAATATAGTGAAAGCCTTAGATTGTGAATTCGACCAAGAGAAGAAGGTTGGAAGTAGGAGGAGAACTTGGGGGGTTTGAGTGTGAATTAAGACAAGGAATATGTTAAGAACCATGAATTTTTAAGAGATTTTAGAAGAGGAACCCAGTGTTGAATCAAACAACTGTAGGTCGAACTTAGAAGAAATCACACCCTACGACAGAGAGAATTATAATGGTATAAGGATGAGAAAAGGAGGTTAGATGAAGATGAACTAAGTTGGAAAGGTATGTTATCAGAAAGGGTTAGGGAGAAGTGTAACGTCCCAAGTTTTAATCATTATGTGTGTTAAAATAGTAATGGAATAGGTTTTAAGAACAAAGGAATTGATTTGGAAAAATTTAAGCTGGAAGGATTGGGTTATGCAGCAAACCAGAAAAATTGCATTCTGGTATGCTCACTCAAGCGGGCCAGGGCTCGCTCGAGCAAGCAAGGGAGTTTAGGTGCAGGAAGCTCTCTGACTTGGTACTCGCTCAGAAGTAAACAAGGATTTAGGTACCCAATTTCTGTTGGGTCCTTTGTGGTTAGTTACCTTTCTTCCGATACTTCATTTCTTCTTGTAACAATTTTGAACTATATGTCCAATTTTATTACACCAAGAATATTTAGGAAGTTTCCTTTTAGCTGGTACAAAGAAATTTTTGTGCAATTTCTGGTTTTGGGATTTATTAAACCCTATTCCAGCTTTATCAAATACTCATTTCTGAGTTCCTATAAGCTTCTCTAAGTTATCAGTTCCTTTGACAAATTTAACAAGATCTTGATTTAGTTTATTTATTTCTTCTTTCAGAAGATTGTTTTCTTTTTGCAAAGAATTATTGTTGTTACTTGTTTCTTCTGAGGAACTAAGGCTCAAGGACTTTACTTGCTCAAAGAGTTTAAAATGAGATTGTTATAGACAATGATTTGTCTTGGACTAATTCTCATTTTCACTCTTTAATTCCTCATTGGTTTTTTTTGCTTTGATTAAAGCACAATTTTGTGCTAGTGTATGTGAATTAGATAGTAGATTTTCAAATGAATCTTCTAGTTCTCTATAAGAAGGAGAGTTAGAATCAAATACCTCTTCTTCTTCCTTTCCTGCCATAAGACACAGATTGATTATTTCTTCTACTAGATCATCTTCTGATGAGCTTTTTGTATCATCACAGCTAGCCATCATGGCTTTTTTCTTCTTTAAGAAACTTCTGGATTGTTTCTTTAGTTATGGAAAATCAGCCTTCATATGTCCAGGTTTGTTGCATTTAAAGCATATAATTTGAGATTTTCCTCCTTCAGATTTATGTCCTTCTTTTATGGGTATAAAGCTTCTTCTTCCTTTTCCTTTTCTTCTCAGCATTCTCTGAATCCTCTTGGAAATAAAGGCAAGTTCATCATCATATCCATAGGTTGGTTCTTCCTCTTCATACTCTTGTTCTTTACCTTCTGCTAGAGAATTTGCACTGGTGCTGGCCTTTTTTGAGGTGCTGACTTTGAGTGCTATTGTTTTTCCTTTTCTTGTTAGTATTTCGTCCATGAGTTTTTGCTCATGAACTTTGAGAGATCTAAGAAATTCATCTAGTTTCAAGACAACAAGATCCTTTGCTTATTGAATGATTGTTACCTTAGGTCTCTTAATTTTTGGAAGACTTCTAAGTACTTTTTTACTTACTCTTGGTTAGTGTAGCTTTTTCCAAGAGATTTAAGTAATTTATAATAATAGTGAATCTAATGAACATTTCATCAATTGATTCATGTTTTAGCATATTAAACATTTCTTATTGACGAATCAAAATGTTTATTGTTTATTCTTTCACCCGGTCTGTTTCTTCATGTGCTATTTTGAGAGTATCTCATATTTCTTTTTCTGTAGCATATCCAACTACTTTATCATATTCTCCTCTGTTGAGAGCACATAAAAGATAGAACTTTGGAGTTCAGAAAATATTTTTGCTTTTCTTTTGAGATCCCGGTTTCTTTTGCTTTAGGTTATGGTGGCTCTTCTTCCACTATTTGGACAGGTTCTCCTTCTTTTGGTTGGTCTAGTATTTTGGTTCTTTTGAAGGTAGGAATGAAGTTTCCTTTTTGAACAATATCCCACAGATCAATGTCTTGGGATTCTAGAAAAAGTTTCATTCTATCTTTTCAGTAATAATAGTCTTTTCCATCAAATGCAGGAGGTCTATTTGTAGAAGACCCTTCTGGAATGAACATTCCAACTCCATGGTTCACCATAATCCCTTGTTGATCATTTTCCTCTTACACTGTTAAGTGTGTCCAACCCTAGAGGCAAGCTCCAGTACCAATTGAAGTAAATATTACAATCACTAGAAGGGGGATTGAATTGTGACCTTTTCAAATTTCTTCAATCACTTTTAATATATTCTGCTCAAGTGATTTTCTTGGCTGATATTAGAAGCTTAGATAAACAGATAAACCAATATACAATAATACAAATTACTTGAATAAATCTAGTATGTAGAAAATATAGTCTCCTCTAGTTGGAAGGACTTTTTTGGAGTCACACTTACTTACATATTGGATAGGTTTGAAAACAATTTTATGCAAGTATGAACATTATCCTATCTTATGAATAATTAGATGAAGCTTTCAAAAATAAAGAGTATAGGGAGAGAAGAAGTATTCTCACAGTATTTTTATACTGGTTCACCCTTTAAACCTTAGGGCTACGTCCAGTTCCTACCCTCAGTAGGATTTTCACTATATCAACCTTGATATAAACAACATCAACAGGCTTTTTGGTGCAGAACACCACCTAGTATTCTTCTGCAGCCTCTATAGGCTCTACCCAGTATTCTTCTACAGGCTCCCACAGTCAGTATTCTTCTGCACCCTCTGCAGGCTCCTACACTCAGTATTCTTTTATAGCCTCTGCAGGCTTCTACACAAGATTCAACAAGAAATCTGCAGCAAGAGGGCACTCCTAACTTCTGTAAATTCTACACAGCTCTCTCAAGAAAAGCTAACAACTCTTTGTTAGTCTTGAGAGTTACAATCAAAGATATGAATAGAAAATAAGAATAAAAGGCTCGATATTACAATCAATAATGCACAACAGAATTTTAATGATCCTATACACACTATTTCAAACTTTCCTAACTGTTTAAGAACAATACTAAGATTTGCAGAAAGTGGAATTTCTCCATAAGGTAGAAATGGTAATTTTGATGTACAGAGAGCTTCTTCTAGTGCTGTGTATCTTGGAATGAAGAGGGGGCTCCTTTTTATAGGCAAGGATGGCTCAACTAGCCGTTGGAATGCCTTGGAGAAGGTATTAAGCTCCTAGTTGGACAAAAGGAGTTGTCACCTTCATGTGGCAGCTTTTCTCTTTCATCAAGTTTGACTGGTCATATCTTCTGGAGAGTGTATCTTCTGGAGCCAATATTTTCATTCAATTTAAGCTTCCTTCTTTTGGAGCATTTAGTGAGATATGCAGGAATATTGGGTATTTTTATCTCCAGTAATTTGAATTTGTAGTTTGTTCTGTCAACTTCTTTCTTCTGCAACTTCTGTTAGTATTCCTTTCTTCTGAAGCAATCTGATGTACTAATAATAAATTCATTTCATTCTCCTCAACAACTTTCTTGCTTTCTATCATCTTCTAAACAAGTGTAGTATCTTTTTGGTGAAGTTCAGAGTCAGTGATTCTTGAAAAAATTTTCTTCTAAGAATGTGTATTTGGCATTAGTGTCTATCTTCTGATGGTTGCTTCTTCTCAACAGATTCTTCTATTTAGCTTTTTGTGTTCTTTCTAAGTTAAACTCAATTACAACTATTAGTATGCATTTATTCATAATTATATTAAGTGTATTTTGAGAGTTTTTCATTATGAAAACATCTCAAGAGGATTCTTGGACCTTACACCTAAAAGCAAGTTAGTTAGGGTGAAGTACTTGGCAATAAATGCACCTTCTTCTTACAACGGCATCATAGAAAGAGCTGTCTTGAATGCTTTAGGGGTCATCGTATCTACTTTTCATCTAACCATGAAGTTCCCCTTTACATAATGGAGGCATCGGCGTGGTGAAGGATGATCAGGAGGTTGCCAGAAAATGTTATAAAGATAGTTTGAAAGTAAGACAGAGAAATTTGTTCCAAAGGACGGAGGATGATCACCGACTTTATTTTGATGAGCTTGACCCTAAAAGCGATTTTGGAGAAAGGAGGCCACAACCTACCGAGAAAATGGAGAATATATAGCTCGGTAAAAGCATTAAACAGTGCACTCGCATGGGGGCGGGATTGCCTCCAATGCTCAAGAAGAAGATAGTAGAATTACTACAGAAAAATTCATATTATTTCACATGGTCGGTCGTTAATATGCCTGGCATCGATCCCGATTTCATTTGCCACAAGTTAATAGTTGATTCGAATTCAAAATCGATCGCCGAGCAGAATCGAAAGGTCGACGTGGAAAGAAGGAACTTCATCAACCAGGAGACTAAAAAGTTATTGGATGTCGGCTTCATTAGAGAGGTGAAAGACCCAACCTGATTAGTCAATGTAATCCTAGTCAAGAAAAGCAATGGTAAGTGGAGGATGTGCACTAACTTTACCGACCTGAACAAAACATTCAATAAAGACCCATATCCCAATATTAGACCATTTGGTTGACGGTACCTAAGGCCACAAAATTTTTGAGTCTGATGGATGCATACTCCAAATATAATCATATCAAAATGAGCCCAATAAATGAAGAAAAGAAGACTTTCATGACAGAATATTCTAATTTCTATTATAAATTAATGTGTTTTGGCTTAAAAAATATCGAGCCAACTTATCATAGGTTAATGGTCAAAGTTTTTCATAATCAAATAGGTCAGAATCTGGAAGACAACATTGACGATATGGTGGTAAAATCGGTAGACAAAAAGGGGCATCCTAGGGATTTGGAAAAAAAATTCCGAGAATTAAGGAAGCACAATATGTGTCTTAACCCGAAAAAATGCACCTTCGATATCCACTCCAAAAATATCCTCAGTTTATGTTGACTGAGAAAGGTATCAAAGATAGCCCAGATAAGTGCAGGGCAATTTTGGAGACACGGAGCCCGATTAACGTAAAGGAAGTTCAACAATTGATGCGAAGGATGGCCGCTCTGTCAAGATTTCTGTCTCGATCGGTTGACAAGGCATTGACTTTTTTCATGTTACTAAGAAAAAATGAGAAGTTCATATGGACAACAAAATGTGAAGAAGCTTTCGTCTGACTAAAGGATTTTCTATCCTCACCCCCAATTTTAACACGGCCAGGATCCAGGAAAGTCCCTCCTAGTTTACTCGTCGGTCTCGGATGGTGCAATAAGCTCGACAATAGTTCAAGAACACCGAAAAGACCATCGGCCGATATATTTTGTCAGCAAAGTATTGCAAGGGGAGGAGACTCGATACCAAAAAATCAAGAAGTTAGCTTTGGCATAAACTACAGCTCAGCGGCTAAGACCCTATTTTCAAAGCTTTAATGTAATAGTTAAAAATGATCACCCTATTCGACAAAGTCCTACAGAAACCTGACCTAGTAAGAAGAATGGTCGGATGGTCGGTTGAGTTATCAGAATACGGCCTAACCTTCGAATAAGAGGACCAATAAAAGCCTAGGCAATATCGAATTCTGTGGTGGAGCTATCCTCTCCACCCAATGAAACCAACTAGGATTGCGAATAGTAATTGAATCGAAGGTGGAATCATTTTGGAAGGACCAAATGGAATCCTGATCGAGCAGTCTTTGCAATTCGGCTTTAAGACAAGCAATAACCAAGCCGAATATGAAGCCTTCATAGTCGGCCTGACCCTTGCAAAGGAAATGGATGTCTCTGACATAGTCGTACGTTCAGACTCTCAATTGGTGATCAACCAGGTAAAAGGGGATTTCAAGACAAGGGACCCACAGTTGTCCAAGTTTTTTTTATCAAGGTGCAACATTTTTTTGGATAAGTTTGGAGTAATAGATGTCTATTCCGTTCTGCGAGATCAGAATTCTAGAGCTGATTTGTAATCAAAATTGGAAAGCACTAAACGACTAGGGAAAAATCATACAATAATGCGGGAAACCTTGAAGGTACCAACTATATACGAGGCTGAGGTATTATTATTGGAAGAGAACTAGGAGTAATGGATGAGAGAAATCATCAGATATCTGAAGCTCGGGGAGTTGCCTATGGCCCGAGAAGAAGCTCTGTGAATTTGGAGAGACCTGATAATGTTTGAAATCCCCTGAGTTTTGATTAATAACAACTTGGAAGATTTTAATATGTCTTAAGATCTAATAAAGTATGAAGGTGTTCTAGTACAGGTCTTAAGTTGGTACGTTATGTCTGAAGAGTCTTAAGGTCTTAATGACCTCTCAAGGTCTGAAGCAAGGTTGTCATCGTCTGAGGAGTTTAAACCCATCATCAAGAGTTCAAACTCTACATTAGTTTGAAGGTGTTATGAAGAACAAAGTTTGAAATCTGAACACTCTAAAGACCAAGCCGCATTTCAGAACACAGACCAAGTCTGATGTTTTCAATACTCAAAATTCATACCCAGGGCTCAAGGACTGCTAACCTGATGTTAAGGAAAGTTACATAAGACATTTTTTACTAAAGATAGAGGATAACAACACCAAAATATAAGGAAGGCTTAATTGCATTTTTGGTCCCCCTATTATCATCAATCCACGATTTTGGTCCCCCTACTTTTTTTTTCGCGATTTTGGTCCCCCTATTATTCAAAATTCGTGATTTTGGTCCCTCTAACACATAGATTTTGAAAATAGGGGGACCAAGATTTTGAACTAAATCGCGAATTTGGAATAATAGGGGGACCAAAAGTGCAATTAAGCCTATAAGGAATGTCATAAAAGGGCATATGCATTGTAAAAAAAAGTAGTATAGACTAACATACAACAACCTATTACAACCACATAAGCAAAACAACGACTCCATATGCATTAAATGCTATGGGACAACGTAAACATGATGTCTCACAGCATACTCAATCCGGGAGTCTATAAATAGATTATGAAAGGCCTAGAAGAATATAGAACTAGATGCATAATCTGAAGCTTGAATAAACTCTATCAAAATTCTTTCAGTCTTTTATTCTTTCATTTGTTGAGTTTTCACTTCAAACAAGTTTTGATTTGAAACTCTGATAAAGCCACACTTTGTGTGCAAAAGCTCATAATTTATCCTTTCTTTCAAAAAATCTAGTATGAGGAGGCTTGTTTGTAAAAGAATACCTTGTACGACCTCGGAAGGCTTGTGAAAATATCTTATAAAGTCTGAAGAGGCTAGTGAGAATACTTGTAACGTACCTATATCAGTGAAAATTCCTAACGAAGTTAGGGACTGAGCACAACACATGTTGTTTGGTGTGAACTAATATAAATTCTTTTATGTGATGTTGTGCACATTTATCTCTTATTTTATCAGTTTCTCTAACCTAGGGATTAAATTGTGATAATTAAAACCTTTGTAAAAACTCCTTTAAAGTTATATTTTGTGGTATGAAATTTTTAAACCGCATATAAAAACTTCAGACCCGATATGTAGATTTTGTTTAGCTTCATTAAACGTTGTGTTGTGAAAAATTTTAAATTAAAAAAAATATAATTCAACACCCTTCTTATTTTTTTTTTCTGTGTATTTTAAAATTTTTTATCATAACTTAGTAAAAATATTTAATAATATCTTTGTAATTATGAAATTATTAAATGGTCCATATAAAATTTTATATTTATACAAAAACAAATAAAATATAAATTCAATTAACTATATATATTATTTAAAGACAACCAAGATTATTTTAAATAATTTAAATCATAGTGACTAAGTAATTTAAATCATGTTAAGGTAAATTTGTAATTTTGTGTTCTTAATAAATTGGATAATATTGAATAGAATAAATTATGTCTTTTATCTTTAAAAGATAAATACAATATTATTGATTTATTTTTAAAAAATATTTGACGTTAATTTAGTAAGATATTTTACCATCTTTTATTTATTTACTATCGCTTCTTTTTAATTAATTTATTTCTTTTCTTAAATTTTTTAAGTAATTGTGTGAAAAATATTATATTTATTTTCAATTTTAAAATTATATAAATTAATAATTAAAAAAATGATTTGTTTATCACAAAATTATTTCTTAATTATGTTATTAAGTTTTTAATTTAATATATATTAAAGTAAAAAAACTGAATAGGCTAATCCAAGAAAAAATAGTTAAAAATAGTCAAATATTTTATATCTCTAATTAGACTTACATTATTAAGGATTTTTTTATTAAATTAGACTAACATTTTTAACTATTTATGCCATAGATTTTAATTAATATTTTAATTTATTTCATTAATAAATATTTAAATATAGTTAAATATTTTAAATCTCTATTTAAAATTTTTCTATTTAAATCAATTTTTAAAAGTTTTAAACTAAAAAATTTAACTGTTTGTACTTTTATAAGTCAATTTATTTTTTTATTATTGGTAAAAAATTTTATTAAATTACTTTTATATAATACACAAAATACATATTAATTGTGTTATCTCTTTTAGTAGAAAACTTAACTGAATTTTTATATCATTACGATCTAACAAGTGTTTAGATAAAATAATGACATATATTTTACTTGACAATACTAATTAATCTTCATTGAATTTTTTACGAAATTCTACCAAAAAATTTGACTAAGAAATTCTACAAAAATTATTTACATATAATAATAATAATAATAATAATAATAATAATAATAATAATAATATTTGGTCTAAGTTTTGTACTCTGAAAAATGAAAAGTAGAGTATACTTCATCGAATAACGATCTACCTATGCACGCGTTTAAAGGGGAGAAACCTCGCACGTGCTTGCCGGATTGGAATTTGGTACAGTCAATAATCAATATGTGCACGTGTCATCCCCACACCCCAAGGTTTAGATACACATGTAAAAATGTTATCCCTCTTCCCTATCTCTCCCTCCCTCCCATATATTTTCGCCTTCATCCTCTCTGTCTCTCGCCCTCGAACCCGAACCCAGACCCAGACCCGAACCATCGCATCGGACCCTGATCACTTCTATAGTGATGGGAACGGAGAGTTACACATACATGGGACGCAGTTTCAGCGAACTGAGCATCAACGACGAATCCTCTTCTTCCGCTTTCAGCGACTGCAACAGTGACAGATCTGGCGAATTCGTCACCGCTTCTTCCCAATCACGACGCCTCCTCATCGCTTGCGCTTCCGAGAATTCCGACGATTTCATCCGTCAACTCGTTTCCGATCTCCACTCATCTTCAATCGACGAACAAAAACAAGCCGCTCTGGAAATCCGATTACTCGCCAAGAACAAACCGGAAAATCGCATCAAAATCGCCAAAGCCGGCGCAATCAAACCCTTAGTTTCCCTCATTTCTTCGCAAGACCTCCAACTTCAAGAATACGGCGTCACCGCGATTTTGAACCTCTCCCTGTGCGATGAGAACAAAGAGCTCATAGCTTCTTCGGGAGCGATTAAGCCTCTGGTTCGGGCGCTAAACACGGGAACCGCGACGGCGAAGGAGAACGCGGCGTGCGCACTGCTTCGCCTCTCGCAGGTGGAAGAGAGCAAGGCAGCGATCGGGAGGTCCGGCGCGATTCCTCTGCTGGTGAACCTTCTAGAAACCGGCGGCTTCCGCGGGAAGAAGGACGCGTCGACGACGCTGTACTCGCTCTGCAGTGTGAAAGAGAACAAGATGAGAGCGGTGAAGGCGGGAATCATGAAGGTGCTGGTTGAATTGATGGCGGATTTCGAATCGAACATGGTGGACAAATCGGCTTATGTAGTTAGCGTGCTGGTGTCGGTGCCAGAGGCGAAGGCGGCGCTGGTGGAGGAAGGTGGTGTTCCGGTGCTGGTGGAGATCGTGGAGGTTGGGTCGCAGAGACAGAAAGAAATCGCGGTGGTTATTCTATTACAGCTGTGTGAGGATAGCGTGACTTATCGAACCATGGTGGCTCGCGAAGGTGCGATTCCTCCTTTGGTTGCTTTGACTCAATCCGGCACTAATCGCGCCAAGCAAAAGGTATTCCAATTCAGTTCAACACCACTACCACCACTTGAGGTCGTGACGTGGCACGGTGTTGGTTCTTCAAAACATTTTGCAGAACTTCTAATGCCACGTCAGTATCCTTGCAGAGTAGACCTCCACCCACCGCAAAACTTCTTAATGTCCAATTAAAATTGCTTTCAAGTATTCTCATTGCGTTAACATAACAATACTGCATTATTGTTTATTTGGTAAAATCCCGGATATTCTTCTTGGTTGGGTTTGGCAATATTTTAAGAACGATTTATGCCATGATCTTTTTTTTTTTTTCTCTATAGTGCCCCATGTTTGGACTATAATTAATTAAATTTTTAGGAAACATTATTTGTTCTTTCACTTGCTTCTAGTGATTTTTTTAATGTTTTTTACATTCTAACAGGCAGAGAAACTAATTGAGCTTCTGCGGCAACCAAGATCCGGCAACGTCGCTGCACGCACGTCAGAAGTGGTAGCATAAATCCTTGCAATCATTCATCATATGCTTTCGTGTACACCCCACCCATGCGTGCAAGTGTAACACCGCTGTCGAAATAGTGAATTGTTAAGACAGCATGCGTCCTCGAAGAGAGACACAGAGAGCTCAACTTTGTAAATATCTTCGTAACGGAGAAGCTTTGTAAAGTTTGTGGTATAAATCATACGAGTTTGAGTTTGGCTTGTTTTTTTCGATTTAATGCACTCTCTCCCACCAAAACCTACTATTATTTTTTTCTCTTTATTGGAGCTGTGAATGTGATGATTGATGATATCTCTTTTGGGCCCTTCAGTTGTGAATGTTCTTATCGCCGTTATAAATGTGGTACTTACTTTATATTTAATTGGTTTCAAATTTAAAAGATTAGTAACATAAGAAAACACACTAACACAGTTCTCAAAATAAACAGTTTCTTCTAGAATCTAGAACATGATTTTTAAGGTGCCATCGTTGATTGTATTCTGATTATCAAATTCGCCAAAGGTTACATGTAAATTGGTAACTTGATTATCAAATTTGTGAAAAATGCTACATGTAAAGGTAGTCCACACAAAAGCAAATATAATTATAGTCGCAATTACAAAATTGTGTACCGTAATTTAAAACTGTGCTTTTAGGCTCTCATAGCAAAAAGGAATAAATTTTTTTATGCTTGGATTAGGTAAGATGAGGGGATAGCATCAAAACTGAGAAAAATAAAAAATGTCTTGAATTCATACAGAAGATATCTCTGGAATACGGACGAATCACTGACGGATTTTTTTATTCGGTGGATATTTATTCTCAAATTTTAATTTTTGAATTCTAAGAAATTAAAGGATAGTTTGAAGTTGCATTAAAAAACTGAATAAATTAGTAAAGTAGAGAGAAAATGATGGCTTTGAAAGGGGTGGTGTCCACATGGATAGCGTGAAAGAAGATGGATGAAGAAGACAACAAGAATTGAAAAGGAAAGTGGGTTAGGAGTTGAGACTTTAGGAGCGCAGAGTCGTAAGCAGCTTTGTTTTGTATGGCTATTATATTTTAATTTTTCTTTTTCCTCATAAAAAAGCGATAAAGTAAATCAAAACGAAGCAAACACGGAGCAGACACGTGTATCTTATTCCGTTAACGATTAGCGGTTAGTCGTTCGGTACCATCATGAATTAAGATGGTTGTCCGGGATTGTGGGTCCACCGTTGACGGGCTGGTGGACTCTCCTCCCTCTGTTTTTTTTAACGTTCACTCACCTTGAGCAAATTTTTGGTTCCCTCGCCTCGTAATATTTACTATTTCTTTGATAGTTAGTATTTTAAATTTGACAGTATATTTTATTTTATATTTTAAAAAATTAAAATAGAAAAACATAATTATTATTACACAAATCAGATATCATGATTTTAATGGAAAGAAAAAGAATCCAATCTATAGTCCCGGAGCTACGATTTTCTTTTCATTCACCTCATCACATGGCAAGTGTTCTATTCTGATTCTTTTACTTTTTCAATATTACTTTGCCATTCGCGCACAAGTCTTATGCATGTAACTTTACATAACAAATATTTAGAAGTGGTATTACCCCTTGTTTGGTGTAAGGAGAGAAATAGGGAAGAGGGAAATAGGAAAGAGAGAGACAGGGAAGAGAGAAATAGTATAGAAATAAAGTAGAAATAGAAGTTATTTGGTATTAGAGAAATAGGAGAGAGATAAAAGAGAAATTAATTATGATAGTTGTTTGGTTGTGGAGAAATGAGAGAGAGAAGTGTGTAAAAATGTTAAAAGACTAAACTACCCTTAATATAAAAAAAATTAATTGCATTGACCCCAACCAGGGGCAAGAGGGTCTTTCCACACTCTCACCCCTTTACCCCCTCCCATTTCTCCGCAAAAGGGAGAAGAAAGTTGCAGCATGTGGGCCCCACCAAAATTCAACATCTCTCTCCATGTGGTTAACAATACCAAACAAGGTGGTTTGCTGCTTAACACCCCATTTCTCTCTCGGCAATCTCTCTCTTCCCTCTTCCCACTTCCCACTTTCATCTGTAACAAACAAAGGTTACAAGTTTAGAATGTATTCACTAATATATTGTTTAACTTTTCTTTGGGTATATGAGTGAGTTGAATTTTGCAGGGGAAGAGAAGAAAGGGTTTATTGGAAGTCCTTCTCCACCAGTTTGTATTTGTGAGTTTGAGTATTTTATAAAGTTTTTCCCTCCTTTTCTCCCCCTCCCTTTCCCCTCCAATCCTTCCATTTCCCTCTTCTCTAAACTCACAAACAAGGTTCCTGAAAAAAAAAAGTTTTTCTTTTAAGTTAGCGTTTCATTTTTGTTTCACTTTATTTTTTTTAATGTCAAAACCTTGTTAAAATTGTCTGGGTTGCCACTTGATAACATATTATAGTGTGTTTGGGTAAACAATAAAGTGTCCATTTAATTTACAGTTGAGTAGAATTAGTTCTAGAAATTAATGGTTGAGATAAGTGATGCACGTTTTATGAAACACATTGGACAAAAGTTATTTAAAATCAATTCCACAAAACCATAATTTTATACTGTTAAACGTCAAACCAAGCATAGGCTAAAACTCTAGGATGTATGTTCACTCCAAAGTAACACTTTTTGTTGCTTTTATTGAAGTGCAAAAGTGAATTTCCAATGGCTAAACAAACACACACTTAAATTAACTCTGTCAAATGTTATTATCATATTAATCAAAAGAATTTTTTAATGTGTATAATTAAAATACATATATTAAATAAAAAATATTAAAAAAATTAAATTTTCATTTTTATCATTACAATTATAGCTACAACATTAAAATATAAAAAGAAAATTAGCTTTCCTATTTTATATAAAATTTGGCTTGGGGAACACCCACTTTGTAGTAAGTGGCCATTCTTTCTTCTATTCTTACATTACATATGAGGTTCCAAACTCATATGTTTGCAAAATGAAAAAGAGCCTTGTGGTTGCGGGTTGCGGCTGCGGGTCCCAGCTTGAGCAAAAAAAAAAACCTAATCAAGAATCAAAATAAATACATACATACATATATATATATATATTTTAAAATGCAACGGGTCCCAGCTTGAGCCAAAAAAAAAAACCTAATCAAGAATCAAAATAAATACATACATACATATATATATATATATTTTAAAATGCAACTTAAAATGCCCATAACTGCTTGTTGCCGCTAAAGTAAACTAAAAAAAAAAGTGTATCCTCAAATAATGTAGGAGGATAGCCGATAGGTTCCTTTTGATCTTCACATAATTAATTAAATATAGAAAGGAAACATAATAATGTTTTTAATTAATGATATTTTTACGAATAAACATTATTTTTTATCTTTATATAATTTGATTTCAATTTTTTTTTAAACTAAGTAATAGTTTCTTCTTACCACACATCAATTGATCCATTAGCTCACTTTCTTTAGGCATATCCATTAGTTTGTCGCGCGCCTATAGAAGAGTGTGCCTACAAGAAAAAATTATTAGATGGTCCACGTCATCCATGATCCGACCAATTATCATTTGACACATAAGCAAAATTCATGGTCCGATCATGAAACCATCTAATAATTTCTCACCTGCAAGGGTGAGAATAGGTTGGACAAAGTTATCCTTTATAAGACCTGTGAGTCTTGTTCATTTGATATCCACTTAATTACAGTAATTGTAAACTCTTATTATTCTTGTAATATATCCTTTTATTAACATAAAAGTTAAAAATTGACTTAACCAATTTCAATTTTTTCAGATTTTATATTTTAAATATTAAAATCACATGAAATAAGGAGTAAAGAGTAAATTTCTTTCATTTTCTATTCTTGATTTCTATCAATTTTTCAAGCATACTTGAAATTCTAAAAGTAAAACATGATGTTGTGTTATTTTAATTTAGTTTTTTTAGTTTTAAAATTTTATTTTATATGATTTTAATATTTTAAATACAAAATGTTAAAGGGTTAAAATTGATTCTATTAATTATTTAATTTCATGTTAATAAAATTACCTATTACAACAATGATAAAAGTTTAATGATTAATTAAGTAAAGGGAAAATTTATAGTGTTTATTTACAAAAGAGCAAAACTTGAGCATAATTATATACTCTTTTCTCTAAAAAATATTAATCTCTATTAAATAAATAGGCTTAGGCCTAGGTTAAGCTATAGACCCATTTGACCTATTCTCATTCTTAGTTAGGCGTGGCAACAGAGCACGTCGGGGGCGGGTTTTGCTCTCCCCATCCTCGCCCCCGTAAAAGTCGAGGTGGGTTTGAGTTTAAAGAGAGTGGATATTAAATTATGAATCTCAACCCATTCCCGCGGGTCCCTGTCGGGTTCGGGGAAACCCGCGTGGATTTTACATTCTTTATTTTTCATTTTTTCTTTATTTTTTATCAATTAAAAACATGTTTTAAATAAATTCATATATCTAATATATTCTAATTCAAATAATGTGTAAATATAGACATTGATAATCCTAAAAAATTAAGAAACTTACGAAGTATATTATATTTTAAGGAAACTTTATAAAATTATATTTATTATTTAACTATTGGTATAATTAAAATTACTTAATTATTACAACGGAGTAGACGGGTTCGGGGCGGGGCGGGTTCTTGGGTCGGATTTTACTAAAACCCGGTCAAAGCGGGTTTTCCCCATCAAAATCGAGGCGGGTGCAGGTCGGTACTCGCGGGTTCGGGTTTGATTGTCATGCCGATTCTTGGTTATTTCTTTTTCTTTTCATTAATTTTTCCTTTTAATGTGAGTATCTTTTGAGTTCATTATCATATGGAATGCGAACATGAATTGAGTTACATAATAAAATAAACAGTTAATTAATAAAATAATAAAAAAATAGTTGTTAATTTTTTTTAGTATAAATCACATGTATCTTTTAAGGGAGGAGAATCATGTTTGAGCCATAAACATATATATCATGATGAGGCGACCTCTTCTAGTGATATTTTTTGAGTAAACTGACACTTTAGTCCATGGCTTTCATAGCGTCATATAATTTAGTCCCCGAGTTTAGGAAAACCCTCTGTTAGTCCCTAACTTTACTCTTCATATTACAATTAAGTCCAAAACGTTAAACGATGTTACATTAGGAACTAAAGTGCATTATTTTTATGAAAGTTAGGGACTAATGTAAATTAAATTATCATGTGCATGGGTTGATTCCGGCATTACAGGAGGTAATACAGGTGCCCCACATAGGTTTTGTGTGGCATCTATGATAGAATTTTACAATATAATGGAAAGACAATGAGCTTAGAAATAAATACAATAGTACCCTACTTAATGATCCATTAAAATAGAAAAAAAAATCTAATTATTCCACCAAAATCCCAGTGTAAATCCCAACAACATAGAACTAATCATTAGACTACACAACACAAAAATTGCCCAACTTAATTTTTTGATTTCACAATCTAATTTCTTCAGCTTTTCATTGTCACATTGCCTTAGTACGAATGAAATACTTGATGTAGCTTTACTCATGCTTTCTTCAACAGTAAAATCATTCTTCACCCACTGGAAACATTGACATATGCCTGTAACCTATAAAATTGAAGAAATAATAAAATAATGAAAAAATAATTGTTAATTTCTTTAGTATAAATCACATGTATCTTGAGGGAGGAGAATCCTGGTTGAGCCATAAACATAAATATCATGATGAGGCGACCTTTTCTAGTGATATTTTTTTGAGTAAACTGACACTTTAGTCCATGCCTTTTATAGCATAATATAATTTAGTCCCTGAGTTTAGGAAAATCCTCTTCGTATTGCAATTAAGCCCAAAACGTTAAACGATGTTACATTAGGGACTAAAGTGCATTATTTTTATGAAAGTTAGGGACTCATGTAAACTAAATTATCATGTGCATGGGTTGATTCCAGCATTACTGGAGGTAATACAGGTGCTCCACATAGGTTTTGTGTATGACATCTATGATAGAATTTTGCAAAATAATGGAAAGACAATGAGCTTAGAAATAAATATAATAGTACCCTACTTAATTATCCATTAAACTAGAAAAAATTCTAATTCTTCCACCAAAATCCTGAAGTGAATATAACAATCACAAGAATGGGGTTGAATTGTGATTCATTTTTTTATTTCTGCAACTTCTTCAAATATTTTCTTGCTCAAGTCTTACTTGGCTAAATATTAGAAGCTTTAATATCAATAAAGATATAGTTAATTAATTAATGATAATTTATAGGATGCAGAAAATATGGTTCACCTTGATGGAACCTTGGAGTATCACTTACTTAGGTATTAGATAGATTCCAAAATTATTTTATACAGATGCAATGTTAAATAACTTAATCAATATAAAGAAGGATAGGGAAAGAGAAGGCACACACAAATTTATACTGGTTCACCTCTAACTTTTGAGGCTACATCCAGTCCCTACACTCAGTAGGATTTTCCTTATGTCAACTTTGTTACACAAGCTTCTTGGGTACTCCTTACCACTAGTATTTTTTTGCAGCCTCTTCAAGCTCACCACAATGGTCTTCTGCAGCTTCAACAACTCAGAAAGTACACAGATTTCTTCTGCAATTCCTTGTCGGATTCTCTTATGTTTCTGTTTACAAGTTTAATGCTCAAAGAAATATGAAAAACAGAATAACTCCTCTCAAGAAGAACTGGCACTTTCTATGTTGTTCTTGAGAGCTTTATAGAATATGGAAATAGTAATTACAGTGAATTAAGGCTCAAAATACAATCAGAGTTTGCACAACAGAGGATTATTGAGCCAGTACTCTCCCTTTCTTCGTTTCAGAGCTTTTTGACTCAAGATTTAAGTGATTTAAGGAGAGAGAAAATATTCCAGAAGGTATAGATGGTAATTTTGAAGCAATGAGCTTTTCTTCCGGTGCTGTGTGTGTCTCAATGAAGAGATGGCTTCCTTTTATAGGCAAGGGCAGACTTCTAGCCGTTGGGAAGCCTTGGGGAAGGTGCTGAAGCTCCAGCTGTTAGAGTAGGAGTTGTCCCTTTCATGTACAAATGTCCCTTGACTGGTTATATCTTCTAGAAGTTGCTTCTTCTGCAGACAGTAATTCCTTCTTCAAAACAACCCTCTTTCTTCTGGAAAGGGGTTTTTTGAGACATTTAAAGATGAAGGAATAATTTTAGGATGGATTTAAGAAACTGAATCACAAGGAAACTTGGAGAATGTGAATTTACAGAAAATTGCTTCTTCTGCAGGCTTTCTGACAGTGAATCTTCTTTCTAATATTCTATCAGCATTCTATGTTATTCTTCTAGACAGTATCCTTTTATATTTCAATTTTAATCTTCTGTGATATGATATTCTTCCAATCATTCTTGAATAAAGATTCTTCTTTGATAAGTGCTAAATTAATGATAAATTTCTATATAATTATAGCACTTATCAAGGGTAAAATGTTAGATTTATACCCCAAATTATCTCTTTTTAGTTTAAAATGCAGATCTTGTGATTATTTGATTCAAATTTGAATTTGATGCTATATTGATAAGAAATCTGTTGATCTTGCAGATAAAAAGGAAAGTTTTAAATGGAGTAACAAGATAGTAGCAAATAAAGATAAGATCAGCAAGATATCAAGCTAAAAAGAGGGAAATCAGAAAAGCACAGAAAATAAGGATAATATCAGCAAGAGATCAAGCTAAAAAAGAGGAAATCAGGAAAGCAAAAAACGGAGATCTGCGCTCTACCTGCGCTGAGCGCAAGTGGAGCGCAGGAATAAAAATCCATTTTGTTTCCTGTGCTTCATCTGCACTGAGCGCAGGAACACAGAACCCTAATTTCCAATGGGCCAAAGCAAGATTTCAACGGGCTTTCCAAAGTTCTATTTAAAGGACCTTTTGCATAGATCAAGAGGAGACGGGGAGCAGAGCTGGAGCTAGAGAAAAGTGTGACAGTCTCTCGATTGGTTTGTAATGGCTACAATAAGTAGCTAAACTCTCCAATAGGATTGAATATAGTCGATTCAATCGTAAATTGTATTTGAATTCTCTTTGTTATTTATAAATCCTTGTTTTTATAATATTGGTGTTTTTAATCTGTTCTTAATGCTTAGTTTCCACTTTTGTGCCGGAGTTATGAATTGGTTTTATGGGGCGCACTGAGAAGTGATTTTATGAAATCATGAGCGAGTTCTTGGAAGCCTAGAGATAGGAATCTTGAATTCTGATTGGTGAAAACACTCAATTCACGACTGTGGAGACCAGGGTGAATTGATAGCTTTGACAAATAGATCTTTAATCCGGGGTAGTTTATCACTGTGGAGACCAGGGTAGATTATTTCTGAGTATTTCATATTTGTGGAGACCTTTGTGAAATAACTTTAATTTGTGCTTCAATATTATAATTGCATATTCATAAATATCATTGGGTTTCAAATACAAAAAGGGTGCGATAGACGAAGTTCAATCCTAGTTCTAGTAATTTGTTCAACCTCATCTCAATTTACTGATCTTTATCTACTATTGCAATCTAAACAAACAACCACCTTCTCTCACTTGATAAGTGTGACCACTAGGATTTACAATTGAACCGTTCCCTGTGGATACGACAAACCCCTTTACTTACTATTATACTGCTGTGATTTTGGTACGCTTGCCAGAATTTCAACATTCTTTCATTTAGTTTGCTTCTTCTGCAACAGTGATTCTCTTGGCATTTTGACAGAATGTTTATTATATTTATTCTCAACGACTTTCTTGCTTTCTTTTATAATTATATCACATATACAATGTGAAAGCATCTTCTGATGATTTGCAGAATTATACCTTGAAGAGTGTTGAATTGTTTCTTCTGAATAAAGTCCTTTAAGAATATCAATAGGATCCTCTTGAATATCCCTGTCTGTATCTTCTTAAGACAAACTCAAGTAAAAGCATTAGTACATTTTTAATCAGAATTATACTAAGTAAATTTTGAGAACTTGTCATTATGAAAACACCATTAGAGGATTCTTGGACCTTACAAATCCCAGTGTAAATTCGAGCAAAATAGAACTAATCATTAGACTACACAACACAAAAATTGTCCAACTTAATTTTCTGATTTCACAGTCTAATTTCTTTAGCTTCATTGTCACATTACCTTAAATCTTCATCCTCACTTAGTACGAATGAAATGCTTGATATAACTTTACTCATGCTTTCTTCAACAGTAGAATCATTCTTCACCCATTGGAAACATTGGCATATGCCTGCAACCTATAAAATTTCAAATCATTTTACAAAATTACATAACACAAAAATTATAAATTTTATATAAAAAATTATAAAACAAAAAATGAGTAAAGATTATCCTCGGTTAGAACATTCATAGAATAACCTCCCTAGATTTTTTTTTCCAATTTTGGAGATCCTAATAACTACTTTGAGATTGCAGTAACATTTTGATCAACTTCACCCTCTTTGCAACATTTTGCGAGGACCTTGAGCCACCACTGTTATACCTCATTTCAGTGGTGCTATTCATGGTTGATATGTGAGTTTCACACAAAGAAAAAAACAGAAATGAAAATATAGGTAAGAAGCAAAAGTAAGAGAAACAATGAAGAAGAAGCACTAAGAATGGTGAAAAAGAATGGAGAAGAAGGGTGAATATGGAACAAAAATTGATATGACTGTTAGAGTTTGGTGTGTTACATTCTTAAAAAACACCTAAAACTGTGCCGTTTCTGTCCATTGTAGCATAAAGAGTGTCACTTAACGTGACACCTCATCACACAATTAACACATTTTAACGGTTTGGGCTAAACTGTAAGACGTAGAGTAATATCAGGACTAATGGATGGGTTTTCAAATTTTAGAGACTAAATTGCATAACACTATAAAAGTTAGGGAGTAAAGTGTTAGTTTACTTGATATTTTTTCATACACAAAACTTGAACAGAGACATTATTTAAGGAAAATCAAGCATGTATCATTTGAACTAACCTCCATTAATAAATTATAGTTTTTCTATATTATTATTAGAGATACGCTTTGAGTGTGTTTGGTAAGCCGGTTCAGTTAGTTGAAAGTTGAAATTAATTAGTAGCTGAAACCATTTCAGCCGTGTTTGGTAAGGTAGTGTTTTTGGGTAGCTAGCTACTAGCTTTTCTTGAAAAGGTATTTTTTTTTAATAAGCAAAAGTGAAATATATTAAAAGGGAGTACAAGGGGTACTTCAACCCAAATAAAGTTACAAAAACAAAGAACAATTAGAAGGGATATCAACCCAACCACATTACAAGACCATAAAACTAATAACACCACAACGCCAAACTACATTGAGTCCACCAAAAAATAAACACAGTACCAAGCACGACTTGGTACTTGAGGTAGCTTTTTAAAAAAGCTCCAATTTTTAACTATTAGCTGAAAATTAATTACAAGTTTATCCCCCAACCATCCCCACTTATCATTATTTAATAATTAATGATGTCCTTATATGTCATTTTACCATTTTCAGCTAATTTTACCAAACACATTCAATCAAATCAGCTAGTTTTTCAATTTTCAGCTATCATTTCAGCTTTCAGCCAACTTTAATCTTTCAGCTAACTTTCCAACCAGGTTTACCAAATACGCTTTTAATCAATATCTTGCGGTTCAACTATTTCAACTTCCATTGATTAAAATGAAAGTGATTTGTTCAACTGTTAAAATGTGAATCGCCAAAATCTTCGCTATTCTTCAGTACGAGATTTCATAATCATTTTTCAAATTTCAGACATTTTTCATTTTTTTTTTGAAAGTTTCCACATGTAAATTAACTATTAACGTATTTTTATTAGTATGTAATTGTTTCCATGACTAACTTTACTATAGTGTTCCCTTCGATCATTTATTACTCTTTATTACTCTTTGTGTTCCTATTTATAAGTTACAGTTGACTAAATCACACCGACCCAATAAAAGTGATTAAAGCTAGTTAGTTTTATTGAGATTCTAAAAAAATAGTTTAATTTTATAGTTTTACCCTTATTTAATATCAATAATTAACTCCACTATCATTTGATAGTTGGAAAAGACATTAAAGTTAATAAGGTCAAATAAGAAAAATGGTAATAAATACTTCTTTGAAATTGTAAAGTGACTTATAAAAAAGAACACAAAAATTCAAGTAACATTTTATGATTTAGATAATTTTGAAAGATACTTTATAAATAAGAACAGAGGGAGTAGTACTTAAAATTTCAAATAAGATTTTATAATTTAGATAATTTTTTATTTAGGCAAAATCCCACTCTCACGACCAAATAGGAGTTGGTTCAAGTGGTACATGTTTGATTCCTCTTAAGCAAAGTCTCAGTTCTAGTCTTGTGGATGAAATCCCCGCTAGGAGAACTAACCCTACCATGAAGTAGATGTTCTCAGCTCGAACAAGATTGCGTCTTGTGGAGGATACATGTCGTTCAAACCAAAAAATTCTCACTCTTAGTGGTTTGTGTGTGATGTTCACCACAAAATGAGGGAAGAGAATGTTAAAAGTTTGAGAATCAATAGAGTGGTAAGTGACTCAATCTTCATAATAAAATATCATAATTATAATATAGATTTTTTATTTTTAATTTTCTCTCACTTCTCTCTTTTTTTCTGGTGGAGCTATATATATATGAGTCATATCACATAAGAATGGATTTTTTTTATGTGAGGATGGTAAGAATAATTATTAACCATCAGATTAATATATATTTCCCTTGGACTTCCGGATTATTAAATTGTTAATGACAAATTAAGCATCATACTATATATAAAGGGTAAAATAATTTTTTCCTCCCTATAAAATATCCGAATATTGATTTTTGTCCCTAGAAAATTTTTCTTTTTCATTTTATCTTTATAAATGTTTAAGTTATTTTTTAGTCCTCGTTGTTAATTCCATTGTTAATTGTGAATGTGTCGAATATCCACATCACAGTCAGTAATCCTATGTACAGTACCCTGACACATTATACAACAATGTTAGCCTCCTTAAACACATTTATAGATTGTTTGTGATATATATGAAGGAGGAAATGTACAAAGAATTTTTGTTCAAGTTGATCATGAAATTTGACTCTCTGAATGAGTTTAAGGAGACAAACACTCTTATATAATGTGCAAGGGTATTTCTGAAGTATTGGTGACAATTATGAGCGTTTGACACATCACAATTAACAGTAAAATCAACATCAGGGACTAAAAAAATAGCTAAAATATTTTATAAGGATGAAATAAAAAAGCAAAATTTTTCAATGACGAAATCAAAACGTGAGTATTTTATAGGGATTAAAAAGTTATTTTACCCTACTATAAAATAGAAAAGGGGGGAAATATGTATCAGAGAACAACAGAGAAAACGATTAATTTATCAAATGCAGCTCCTATATATTTTTTAGATTAATTATTCATATAACAAAAAATATACAACATCTTATACAATACACATTTTTTCTCTATTTCTCTCCATCACATCACCTATCACATTTGACATTTCTCTCTCTTTTTATCTCTTTATTGTACATGTTGTTTGTTGTATAAACAACATTTCTCTATATTTCTTTATAATATATCCCGGCGTTTTCTAATCTAATACTAATAGTGACACGGCAACCCAAAGTCCCATACTTAATTGTGGAAATTGAAAAAAAAAAATTTCTTGGATTAAATTCTATCTCTAATTTCAATATATATTTTTTTAACACTGTTCTCTTGAAAGAGTGGGAAGTTAGTTCTTCGGTCGCATCAAGGAATGCTCAAGTCTCAGTGTTTTGCGGATTAAGGATTATGAACAGGTCTGCAGATGAACCATGCGTTGACCATCCCATTCACGAAGACAGTGAACGGAGAAAGATAGATAGCTCTAGTGACCAAAAATAAAGGGCATACTGTGTAACAGGTAGTATTTTGGTATTTATTTATTAATATAATTATATTATATTATATATATCATACAGATTGTTGCTAACACACGCTATCTTTTGGTTCACCATGTCATAATTTCTGGTGAGATTTTAATACAAACATGTCAAAATTATGGGCAACGAGAAAATCAGCCACCGAAATTGACCACTTCAATGATGAATTAACCAAATCCAGATCACACATATTTGCCATGTGCAGGGTGTAAAAACGTCACAAAAAAATGTAAAAAATTGTGGATTCAAATTTACTTCTATACATGTGTGAGAATATATGATTGTTTTGATTAGAGACCCACAGCTAGCATGTATAAGAACAAAAGCAGAAGTTGCGGAACCCATCAGCACATAAGTACAGTAATTCAATCAGTGCGATTTTATAAATTAGGGCTGGAGTGCAAGACAACTTTGGGGTTCTATGGAGTATGGACATAAACGAATTCATGTACATTCCACCTCGTGTGCAACGTGGAACTTAAGAGAACAGCAAAAATGTTGGTACAGTGTGAACTAAAGCCACTTTGAGTGCTTTCGAAGATCTTAAGATGATGAATCCTCTGTTTTTCTTTAAAACATGATTCGATAGAGAGACAAAAATTACTTTTAACACAAAGAGTAAAAAAATAGAAACTTCCAAGGACAAAATTTGTCTTCTCGTTTAACTACAACATTTAACTTTTTGACGTTAATTATATCATCAGGGTTAGAACAGTGAAAATAGAAGGGAAATGTTATTTGTACAACAAATAACATGTATAACTAAGAGAGAGAAATGTGTAATATGATAAATGATGTGATTGAGAGAGATAGAGAAAAAAAATGTGTTGTATAGATTGTTATATTTTTTTTGTTGTATAGTATAGATATATTATCACAAAATAAAACAAGACTTCGATGGTAGAGCCGGTAAAATAGACTAGCTCGTCTGGGTCGGCCCACAAAAACCCGAAAAAATATATAGGGCTCGGACACTTATTTTAAAAACCCTCGGGCTTTTTTGATAGAATAAAGGCTAAGGACACACCTACAAATAAGGCGTTGGAAGGCTTGAGTGGGCCTATGAGTAAAGGGTTTAGGCTCTCTAAACTAGTGTCCTATGTTTTTAATGACATTGATCTTTCAGAAGGACATTAATGACTCTTTGAAGGGCATTTGACCCTTAGTACTATCTTAGGCTAGCATTAAGTGTATTTGAGGTCTTGGCCTCAAGAATTTAGTTTAATAGTATTTTGTAGTTTTATTTGATTTGTATTTCCTATCATATATGTAGCGCCTACTTAGGCCATTAGGTAGCTCGGGGTTGTGGGTTCAACACCGCACAGGGATAGTTTAGTTTTTATTTCCTTTTCTTTTCCCTCCTTGGCCACCCCCTCTCATTATATAGGGAAGACCCCTCAATTGTATTTCCTAATTTTTATTTTAATACATAAAGCTTATGCTTATTTTCCTCCTCATTGTGAGTAGAGAAGGGTTGATGGTGCTTTCCCAAATTACCATTGTGAGACTTACTTAGCTCCAGGAGTTGGTAGCATTTCTACACTGAGACTTATCAATCTGAGGGGTTGCCTCATCCTGTGGCATTTCAATCATTCCTTTCTCTTTCCATTTTCCATTTTCCATTTTTCTTCTCATTTCTTTTTATTAAGTCTGAATCGCTTTACTCATTTTCTCCTTGAATTTGCACTGACTTGCTTGTTGGAATTCTAATTCCAGATCCGCACATGTGCTGCTATCTGTAACGTCCTAATTCCTGAATTCAGAAAATAGTGCATGTTGGGAGCACCATTTCTAAATCCTTGAAATTATTTCGTTCATTATTAATATCATTATACAATACAATACAGCGCTCTGGTAATCCAACCATTACTTAAGCATAAATTCCAAATACAACTCAATTATTACAAACAAAATGTCGCTCCGTGGCTAACCCACCATTCTACAAACTAACAATTTATCCACTATGTCCGAATTCCAAAGAAAAAGATTTCAACAACCATCTAAGTGATCCATCCATTCTCCAGTTAAGCATCCTGACAACAACCTATACATCTAAGTGAAATTCCCACATCGTGGGATGAGACTACGTCCCAGTGAGTGCGATAACAGTGCGTGCAGTGTGGGAGAAATCAAGCAAATGACAATGCAACAGCTCATGAAGACATTCATCACAATAATAATAAATGCAAGGTTAATCATCATAATGACAATCATATGTGCAATGTTAGCCATGACAGTGACAATCATATATGCAATGTTAGCCATGAAGTGTTTTACCCAACACCCAAGGGGTTTTTTCCACTGTAACCATGAGGCTAGACTGAGCTCAGATTAACATGAACCGTCGTTCCTGAAGGCCATATAGACCTTACCCTTAACTGTGATAGATTCAAACACGATTTCCTTATTTTAACATGAGTCCATGGACCGAAGACAGAGTCTTGGAGCATGAGTCCATGGACCAAATCTTTATTATTACTCCTTCACATGAGGTCTTGAGACCCAAAATAGTTTCATGAGGTCTTAAGACCCAAAAATCATTTTTAACATGAAACCCCAGGACCCAAATAATTCTTTTAAACATAAAGTCTAAGGGTTCAAAAGTCATTAAGTGTAGCATGAGGTCTAAAAGACCTAAATCAATTTCCTTTCAAAACATAAACGGATGATTTCATGAGGAATGACAATAATTTCATGAATGTACAGCTATTCCAAGGTCACAATCCACAACTACACCAAATTCCCAAATCCTCTAACCTAGGGTTTGGAATCCAAGCATATACAGCAATGATATCATAACCGGACCAGACCGGCCGGTCGGGCCGGTAACCGGTCCATGGTCCGATTCTACCAACTCTGAAAACCGGAGATGAAAAAAACCGGTCAACCACCGCTGAAACCGGTGATAACCGGGCGGTTAACTGGTTTGAACCAGTTCCTTTATCATCATCTTGAGAAAAAAAGAAAAAGAAGTTTTCTGCAGTCACATGCAGTAACTCTTGCGCCTGTGCACCATTGCCCTCACACCTACCTTGCTTCCTTTTGTTCACATCCCTGCACACTCTATTAGGTGGTTGTGTGCTTCGGCGTTGTGCTTCTTGCGCCACAGTGATGTGCTTGCGATGCTAGCACTGCGGCTTTCCTTTCCTCCTGCTCCTAAATCTGTGGAAGCAATGGAAATGTGCAACCATTTGAAATTTTAAGCTTGCCCGCTTTGGAATTGAATTGCCTTGGGACGGAGCACAATGGAATGGGAAGGAGCAGATCACATTGGAACTCGACAAAACAGGGAAGCAATTAATGAGGTTGTCCTCTACTCCTCCTGATCCAATTTTCTTTTTATTTTTAATGAATATATTATATGTGTTTAATAAATAAAATTTGAAATAAGTAAATAATCAAATCAATCAATTCAATTATACAAAGCTAGTAATAGGGGTGTTCAAGACTCGGTCCGTCCTTTTGACCCTTCCTGCTCGGGTCGGGTCTGTTCTTGTCCTACAAGAAAGAATAGAACCAAACCGGGTCTTATCGGGTCTCATTTTTTGACCCGACATCGGGTTGAGGACGGGTTCCGGTTAACCTTCGGGTTACCCGACCCGTCCTTTATATATAAATATAATATTTATTATTTATGATTTTCTATTATGTAAAGTCCTAACCTTATTTTTTTTCATTTTAGATGGGGTTTTTGAGTCTAAGTTTCCTCTATTTACCATTAAAAATACATTCTATTCATAAAATTATAGTGATATAATGTTATTCTTGGTTTAGTAATGTCCCAAACTTTAAAAAAGTAAAAAATATTGCATACATTAAGAGATATTTTATTATATGCAATATATTTATTAATTGTATGAACTATTTTCTTTTGAACATTGTTACATGATCATTTCATGATTATATTTAACTTATATATCGGGCCAACCCGGTCCTGTCCTACTCAGACCTGGTCTTACTTAGACCCGCACATCATCGAGTCTCTTCGGGTCTATGGACGGGTTCGGGTGCATAGAATTGACCCGATCAAAAATTAGGGCCGGGTTAGGGACAAGTGAAACCCGTCCCATGAACACCCCTAGCTAGTAAGTAGGATACTGACTCACGGTAGTTAGTTTTTAGTTTTTTAACAAATTTAATTAATATTATAAAGTTATAAAGTTATTAAATAGTATTATTGTTATTAATTATTACAAATTGTAAGAAAAAACAAAAATTCTTATACATCATTGATATATTTGATAAAAAAGTAGTTATAAATCTAATAAAAAATATTATTTAATTTTTACCGATTCGACCACGGTTCAATCACAGTTCGACCACTGAACCTTGAACCGGTACTATTACCGGTTCAATGACCGGTCCGGTTTTAAAAACATTGATATACAGTCAATCCATTCAACAATTCACCCTAGGCATGTCTATAATCATTAAACATCAATAATAATAGAAAGGAGAGTAAGAATAGGGGTCATACACAGATTATCAAACAACAATGAAAGTGAGTGAGAACCACATTCACCTCTATTGGAGAAAAATAGGAAGAATGGAGGAGTGATGATGAAGATCCAAGCTCCAAGGGGTGGTGAAGGAGCCTCCAATCTAGCTCTTCTTCTTCTCCTAGCTCCTTCTCTCTCTAAACCCTTCTCCCTCTCTCTAGAAACCCTAAGGAAAGGAAAAATGAAGAAGAAGGCCTGCTGCGCGTTTTAAACAAACCAGGACGCGTTCGCGGGCTCAAGCGCGCCCCAGGGTGCTTGAGCGCCCAGAGTTTCTGTCTGCCGCGCGCTTGAGCACGCACCTGGGCGCTTGAGCACCCAGAGTTGCTGCAAGAATTCCAAAATTCACTCCTCTGCGCGCTTGAGCGCGCATCAGCGGGCTTAAATGCATAAACTTACTGTTTGGGGTTGCAAATGAGCTCGGAATACTATCATATAGCATATCAAACTGAAGCCCCAGATCATAGCTTTCTAGTGCAAGTGGAATCACCTCAATTAGACACCTTTAACTTTAGATATTATCGAATTAATGCACAAAGGTCATTAGGCTTAAAACCCAAAATTAAGCAATAACCTTGGTTGAAGTCTAAGGGGGCACACTTTACATGAATCATGTGAGAACTCATCAATTCAATCCAATAAGGCTAACGTTAAGGATTCTAAGTCCATGAGACTATGCTCCTTTATTCTTTTGTTCATTTCCATAAAATCACCTTCTACCTCGATTCCTTGAGTTTACGCCTCTCTTCCTCCTTCCGGCCAATTCGTTTAAGCTTAGTTCCTTCCGTCACAATTTAATTCCCTAGTCCCAATGTCTCTACTTCCTTCCTCACTTCTTCGCCATGCTACCCTTTCTACCACTGGGTGTGACTCCTCCTTTGCTATCTCTTCAGTCAGGTTTAGCTTAATACTTAGTTTTTCCCCTCTTGGTTCCCTTAAACTCACCACTTTTAATCGATACCCTAACTCTTGTCTTATTTTCCCTTCCAACCCCTAAGTTATCATTGAAGGGAATCAAGCATGTGGTCAGGGTGCAGCGGAATAAATGGATTCCCTCCCTTGTTATGATCGTTAATGCGAAAACACGAATTAAGGCATAAAAAAATGAAACATAATGACATACCCTTTTCAGATTACAAATGAGGCAATAGCAGCCACGTCTCTAGAGGTGTCCACGTCAACAGCCGAACTAGGAAACCCTCCTCAACTCTGCTAGTAGCGTTTAGAGAGTAAGAGTGACTGCTCGTGTGTCTACGGTAATGCATCTTATGCTGTATTTATAGAGTGGTGGCTAGGGTTTTACCATCACTCAATTAACCCTAACACATATGGGCCTGGCCCATTATGTTATAATTCTAATCAAATTAGAATTATTATCTTTCTTAGCGGCTTGCTGTATGCGTGTGACCCAATAGGCTTTTAATATCTGGTTATGGTATTTAAAATAAAACCCTTTTATATTTAATATCATAAATAGTGAGCGGTATCTAGCAATACATCACTACTACCCAAATATTGAGATTGTCAACAACTTTGACGAATCATATTTTATGATAATAATTTATACGATCTGTCCCTTTGTCCAAATATCTAATTGAACACAAGGGCATGGAATGTGTCATCCTTGTATAGTTCAATTTATGTTTTTCTTGATGCCCAAGTAGACTATACAGAAAATAAACATCTCATGTTTATCCTCCCGAGCATGGTCATGCATTTTGTAGTCTAAATCTATCAAGAGGCCTACAGATATAACTCTTGTTACATATGAGGGACAAATCTCATCTAGGTCACTCACATTCCACCACATAATTTATTATATGTCCAAAAACCAATTTTATGATCACCTTGTTACAGCAACGTTTGATGATATTTAAAACATATAATTCCTTATGTAGGAATCGTAGTGATTTCAGGTCAAAGGACTTCATATAATATTTATCAATATAAGAAACGTTCATGACACTTATGTAACAATCCATGCAACGTTCTTAAGGTGGGTCAATCCAGTACACCATTACTCTTAATATGTACTTATGTGAGCACATGATATCTCATATCCATGATCCGTGAGATGTGATCATCAACGAACTCACATGTTGGTCTAAATACATCTCTTGTCCTAAGATGATGCTTGACCCGGGACTATTTGAAGAATAGTTCTTCATAAGATCTCGCAATCAAGTTATCTACTTGATTTCTTATGAAGTTTAAACTTACTATTCTAAGGACATTAATTATATTCTAAAAAAATTAATAAAATTGAATTTCCTTTATAAAATAATATGATACAAGTGATGGATGTTCAAAATAAAACATATAAGTCTCTAGTGCATACACTAACACTCATCTTTCTTCTAACTTCCCTTCTTGCGGTGGGATTCACAACCTAAGGCTTCCACAGTCTTTCTAGACTCTAATTTCCGGGATGTTACACTATCAATTGGTTATCAGAACTTAACTTAATTGGAGTTCATTAGAGCCTTGGAGACTGGTTTTTTAGCGTGATTTTGGACTGCAAAGGTGCAGTTTTTTACGCCATTTTCTTGTCATTTTCCTTGTAATTTGTTGGATTGTGGACTGTTATGAGCCCGAGGTGCTCTTTTGCTGATCTTTCAGCACTTGTTTGATTTTTTTAATGTTGATCGTTCACATACATTCCAATTTACATTTCCTTGCTATTCCCTATTTCAATTCTTCTCTTTACTTTTAGTCATTTAATTTCTTGTTCATCCCCATTCAAATCTCAAATCCTACTCATCCCCTTTCAATTCTGTCATTTAATTTCTACTTTTCCCTATCCTTTCAATTTCAGTTCACCCTCTTTACTTTCTTCCATTTTAAATTCTGCTGTTGGAGAGCTAAAGTGGCTTCACCAACTTGATCTAGACCATCATCATTTCCTTCCTTTCTTTCATGTTATTTTGCTAATTTTTCTTCCATATGTTGTTTAATTCTGCTCAAATTCAGTTTGTCTGTTTGTTCGTTCGATTGTAAGTTTGAATCCAGCGCTAGCAAATGCTTAGGAAAAGTGTGGTTGATCATTCAAAATGCTTAAATATAGAATGAATTGTTCTTGAGGATCTTGAGGAAGCTCATCATGTTCATGGTGAAATTCATCTTGTAACTCAATTTTAATCCGTGGAATTTAATGGAAACGCATTTGTATGTTGTATGGCCACTTGTTAATGATTGAATTTGAAGAATGATGCTATGCTTTTGATAGATTTTTTATTCAAGTTGCCATAAAATTTTTACAAGCCAATTTAGATTTTCGGTCCAAGCTCTTTTTAGCAAAATTGTTCTTCAAGAATAACACATTTTGATCCAATTTTCAGAGAAATTACACGCCATTTTGTTTTAAAATAGAGACTAGTTTGCAATTTCTGTAATTCTTTAGTTGGGGCAAAAGAAAATATTGAAAAAAAAAGATTAAAAAGAAAGAAAAGTAGAGGAAAGGTCAAGGAAAAGTCAAAAGTCAAAACGAGGTGCAAAAAGAAAAGAAGTATGGTGAAAAAGAAATCCTTGAAAAATAAAAAAAAATGAGTAAGAAAGTGCACAGTTGTTCCCCTTTTGAGTTGTAATTTCATTTCTCTATATTCTTCATTTTAGTTGTACTTGCTATTTTCCATTGTTGTAAGAACCGGACTGGACCGGTCGGTCCGACCGGTTCAATAGGTGACCGGACATAGGTCCGGTCCTACATACCCTCAAAACCGGTGCTATCAAAAACCGGTAAAACTGGTCAATAACCGGTAAAACCGGTAAAAACCAGTGTTTAACTGGTTTGAACCGGTTCATCCTGATAATGTCGTTTGTAAAAAAAAAAAGAAATGTGAAGGGAAGAAGAGGTTCGTTTGTTGGGATCCTGATGCATCTCTGTCTTCAAGGTTTACGCGCCACCGTGAGAGGTGAGGGAATTGTCATCGCCGCTGTTTGAAACACCGCCACTGTTTGCTGCAGCACAGTCACATTCAGATCGTACAGCTCGCCATTTCTAAATCAAATTTTAATTTAATATTTAAAACTATTAAAAATAAACTATTTAATTGTTTATATAAACCCTATAAACAAAATAAAATGCATGCACTTACCTATTTGCAGTAGGGGAGACGCAGGCAGCAGCAGCGACCGAGGAACCAGGCAACAGCGACGGAACAACAGGCAACTGCGGCGGAGAAGGGAATGGAGGTAGAGGGAACGGAGGAGAATGGAACCGAAGGAGAAGAAGAGGGAATATAGGTAGAGGGCACCGGAGGAGAAGGGAACAGAGGCGGAGGGGAACAAAGGGAACGAAGGGAATGGAGGTGGAGGCAGAGGGTAATTGATGCAAAGGGGAGCCGGAGGAGAAGAAGAAAAGTGAAGAAGAAGGGAGAGGGAAGGGTTTTTGTGCGCGTAGGTTTTTAACTTAGCAACGGTCATGACCGTCGTTACGTTAAAAAAATCAAATAGTGACGGACAGGTTGTCATTAGCCGTCACTAAAACGATCCAAATTTGAATTTTTAAGAAGTCACTACGGTGACGTAGCCGTCGCAAACGTGATGTATTCGCGCCAAACATGTTTTTTTTCTCCATAATTTAATGGGATTTTCACTGTAGCGACGGTTGGGGCCGTCACTACGTTATAAAACCTAGCGACAGATGGGTCGTCACAACGTATTAATGAGACAGTTACGAGTTGAACTTCACATTAAATGATGTAGCGACAGCTTGTCGACGACTAGGTCATCGCTACCAATGACGATGGACAGCCGTCGCTACAGTTTCGCGTCTAAAGACCCGTTTTCTTGTAGTCACTAGACATGGCAAGATGATATTGCCTATTACATGTAAGGTTTAGAAATTAAGATTTAGAAATATAAGCTTTGGAAAGTATGTCAGCATGTTTTCTTTAACTTTTGGATGGAGAATTAACGGTTGAATCATATTTGCACAATTAAAAAAAGTAAAGGGACTAAATTCATGAAAAAAACAGGGGAACAAAAATTGTGAAATGTGAAAAGTAGGGGGACCAAAAGTATAAATAAGTTATCTAATAGGTGTAAAAGAGGAAATAGATAAAAAGAAAGAAGGGGAAAGAAAGAGAGAGTTAAAAATATGAAAAATTGTGTGATAATAAGTAAAAGAGAAGAAAAAAGACGCACATGAAGTTGTAAGAGAATGATATGTGAGTAAATTTAACTTGATATTTTAAACTTCATATTAGAATAAATTTTCATCACAACATTCTCAACTATGTCCAAGGAATTAATGGATGTTAGCTTGCTTACGTGGCTTTAGTAGAAGTTTGATAAAAGCAGTGTTATAAACTCGGACCGAACCGGCCGGTCCAACCGGTTGAATCGGAAACCGGTGTTATGGTCGGTCCGGTCAGGAAATTAGATCTCATGTGCAATTGACTCGGCCACTGTGCGGTTCAACCGGTAATAACCGGTGAAACTCGTAACTCGGATCGGACGGTTCGCTAAGAGTCAGCGTTGGCAATGGAACGGTCCCCTAAGTAGGGGTGGGCAAATTTACCGGGCCCGTCTGAAACCGAAGTGGCCGAGACACGAGAATACAACACGGACGGATTTGCATGGGTTATCGGATTTAAACGGGTAGAAAATTCGGTTGAGTGTGGGTTAAATCGGTCGGTTCGGTTTTGAAAATTTGATACCATCGGTGACCGAACCGACCGACACATGGCGTTATTTAAGTGGTTGTTTGATACATCACATGGATTGTGTTTCTTTTCGATGGTTGAGATGAGGTTTAAAAATGATCTAACGGCACATATGTTTCTTACTTTTAAATATCTTTTTTTCAAAAACTCTCTCTCACCTTACTGAGTCTATGTCACTGACTCACCTTTCTCTTAATCCAAGGTCTCTCTTTTTCTCCCAACGCCCTCTCTCTTTTTCCCAAGCCCACTTTCACCTCAAATCTAAGTTTCTCTCTCATCTCCCAAGTAAGAAGACTACAGACCCCATCTTTCTCTCCTGCACTCTCCCTATTTGCCTCTCAATTAGTCCCTTCGTGGTCACATTATGCATATATAGAATCCCTAGAGGGACAAATGAGCCCTATTACAGAAACAATTCCAACTTCTGAAATCCTAGTTGCCTCTCCATTGGTCCCTTCGTTCCCTGATCTAGATGGGATTTTCATTCAATCGCCCATCCGTGGCAACTCTCCTCCGCTGGAGGAAGCCGCCAACAATATTGATGGTGTCACTTTCCGACTGTTTGGTGACGTTTTTTGGCCGTTTGCATGACGTTTTCATGTGACTCTTCTCCCAGCGCTCTCCGGCAGCTTCTACAACGCCGTGCATTCCGCTACGACACATCTGCTCTGTTGGCTCTCTCCGTTTCCTCCACGCTGGTAGCCACCACGACCATCGACCTCCAGCAACTTCTCTTTTGTTCCTCTCATGACTTGGAGGCCTCTATAGTCATTATTTTTGCTCTCTGTTTCTTTTTTTATTTTGTGTTGAAAAAGAAAGAAACTATTCTGACTTTTGTGCTTCCCTCGATAATATTGTTGTGATTCTATCTGATTGTCTCTATTTTGCTCCCGGTTTTCTTTGTTTTCTTTGTTGCAAGTTGGTGTTATGTCTGATTTGCAAGAATATGAATGAAGGAGATAAGAAGATCAAAATTTTTTTTATTTATTTTAATTATTTTTTATTTGATTTTTCTTCTGATTTAATTTGATGTATTTTTTTTCGCAAAATAAATATGATTTATTTTTTGTCAACAATAGGATGTAATTATAATTCATTGTTAGGCCAAAAATTGGCCCAATAACATTCTCTAGTTAATTGGACCTACCACATTGTGTATATAATTTCAAAAAATTGGCCGAAATCATAAAAACTACTTAAAAAAACTTAAAGGCCCAAAAATTTCACTCGGCCCAATAATAGCCCACACCTATTGTTACCCACCCGCCCAATCCGTCGCCCGCCCAACCCGCAACCCGTAACCCGCCCAATCCGATTACTCTAACAGTCGGAAATGAGCCATAAAATCTGAGTTTCGATTAGCATTGGGTTGGGATATTTTGGGCCCGATCCGTCCGAACCCGTCCAGTGCCCACCCTTACCCCTAAGGGTCAATGCTCAAAATGGGAAAAACGCTAAGGGTCAATGCTCGTAATGGGAAAAAATTTCAAAACGTTGCTACATGCCAGAATCGAACCCTCGTTGGCAAAGGGACCAGACGCCACACCACTACGCCAAGGTCACTTGTTTATAATATATTGCAACTCTTTATATATATCTTATAAAGATTAAATATAGTCATGCACGCATGCACCTAGCAGGACACCCATAAGCCCATTTTTAAAATCTTTAACATGCTTTATGAAATTTCAATAAAATTATATTTAATACTAAATATTGTTATTTTTATTTTAATTATTTTCCTGCTTTTTTAATTTAACTTTAAAAATATCATATAAAAATTATTTTTTTATTAGGCAAATATTTTTATCAGTCTTAAAAATTTAAATATAATATGTATATAATTTATACATACCGGTTTAATCGGTTCAACCTGTGACTCACTGGTTGAACCAGTGACCCATGACTAAGTACCCCGACCGAGTCAACGACCGATCCGAGTTTTATGACAAAAACATACTCTCACACCTTTTTTTCTCTTTTATTTTTGTCATACCATATTTTACAATTTTAACGTTTTTTTTCTTTCAATCTCTGTCTTCCTTACATCTATTAAAAACTCTTATTTTAGGTCTCAAACAATTATTATACTTAAAATATTGTTTGATAAAAACATGATAATAGTTTTAAGTGAATTCTCAATAAGCAATAAAACGTATGCTTAAGTATAAATTATAAATGCATCTACATTTGAATTAATTTGTTCATTGCAAGAGGGTAAAAAGGCCCGTAGAAATTTCCCTAGGCCTTTTCATGATGGATCCTCAAATTAATGTAAGCCCAATGAGCAGGGGAATTGGTTTTTGCACCATTTTGAATGAGAAGTACACCCCCCAATTTTTTTAATTATTTATTATTCCTTTTATACTCCTAAGTTTTTTTACCCCCAATTACACATTCTTTTTTCACCTTTTCCTTTGAGAACCATGTGCTACTCCGCCTCTCCACCACCCAGTTGACCATCGCCAACCTTCTTTGGATTTCCTTTCTACACGCGTTACACATACATCATTTCTCTGTATCATGGTCTTCTTCGCTTCCAAGTAGCTGTCTTCTGCAACCCTTTTTTCTGAGTTTTTGTGTGTGATCGTGGCCGAGATCACAGGGGGTAGTCCGAGGTGCTAGTAATGGGCGTAGGGATGTTCCGATTATGCTCCGGCGCGGAGGCGCGCGGTGGGGGGTACCTGCAAAGGCACTCCAACGCTCAAGTCAGTGAGGAGAAGGGCTGGGTGTATAAGTGGATAGATTCATTACCTTCTCCTTGTGAGGGGGATTCTCCTTATATATGCATCTCCTGTCCTGGGAGGAGGGGACATAGGTGTCATAGGCAGGGGGTGCAGGCACGCCTCCACCGTAATCCTTCTGCTATGGCCGTAAATCAGGGTGGCGTGTGTCAATGTCGCTAACTTTATCGGGGGCAGCATGGAGCGCATTAAATGCGATGAGACTTGGTAAGTAGCCTAGGTGCAGGGTGTAGGACAAGTAGGTTCTGAGGTCGTTAGTTGGGGATACCTCGTCTAGGGCCGAGGTGGGGGGCTCTTGCCTAGAACATCTCGGACGAGCCCCTATTCCTTATCTAATGCATTAGGGTGTGGGACCCTATCTTTGGCCGGGGTCCGGACATATGTCTTGAACCGAGGTCCTGAGGCCACGTCTGAGGCCGACGCCCATTGGTCATCAACTGGCCCATCTTCCAAGGTCTCGGCTCATCCCGAAGTGGCAGGTTGGCCTCGAAATGGTCCGAATCAGTTGCCCCCCAGCTTGGTGGTGAACTTGTGTTGACCATTAAGATGGATATGTGAAGTTTTGTCGTGAGACGAGGTAATGGGTACACTGATCGGACTGCGCTAGGGGGCAATGACGAGATCTTTTGGTCATAAAGTTGGAGATGGGTTGCTTTCCTGACACAAACCGATGTGATGGGTGCTCATTGTCTTGTCTTTTCATCTGCCCGTCAGCCGCTATGTCTCGTCGTTGCAGCTTTATTCGAACGGTCTCAGTGGATGATGGGACACGTGTTGCACCGCGCTTGGCTAGCCGTCATCGGGTCGTGGGACAATCAATGCTCATTATGGGGAGATCGTGGGTTATCCACGATGGTTTCTCTTCCTGATTTGCCCTTGTTGAGGCTAGGGGGAATGTTGTCCTTGCCCATGAGTGTGGCATTATTTACCTTTCTAACCATGGGTGCAAAGTCAGAATTGTCCCTGAGTTTGCATGGTGACCTTTCGTGTTTCCCTTGTACAGACCTTTATGCCCCTGACTTTTTGAATTAAGGTGAGAGAGGGAAGTAACCGTCTCTCACTTCGCTCTTCCCCTCCATTTTCCAGTTGCTTTTCTCTATTCTTGCCGGAGCTTCCTCGCCGGAGATTCACCTATTGAAAGCGTCCTTCTTTCATTATGCTCCGATCAACGGCTTCCTTCTGTTCCCCTCTTCTTTCATTCTTCTTGCTGCTCCAATTTATAGAGCTACTCTGCCGCAACTCCTCCGACGTGAGATCTCAGGTACTACCTCATTCCTCCTTTGTCCTCCATTTCCTTTCTTATTTTGTAAATGGTGGTTTCCCGTGAGAAGGGAGGAAGTGGGGAGGAGAGTAGTGACTCTCTGGAGGTGTTGTCTGCGCCTCCCCCATCTTGGCCGACGTCAAAGTCTAGGAAAGGTCTGAGGCCCCTCCATCCGGGTCCCTCCGGTTATCTGACCATTCCAGCCATGGTTCGCCGCTATAATGACGCGGTGGCCTCGGCTCGCGAGGGGATTCGCAAACTCTCTCCGGCCCAAAGGTCGGTCGCAGTGAGAGAGCTTTGCGCGTCTTCTTTGGATTCCGACTTTGATTCGGTCGAGGAGGATGTCGAAGACTCTGAATCACTTGTTTCGTCTTCTTCTGTAGACTTTCTGCGTCTTCCGAGGGGTATGGATGCTGCAAGTACAAGTGGTTCGGAAATTACTAGCCGAGAAATTGCGGCGTAGGACCGATATCATTGGGTTGCTTCCGAGGTGTTGGGGACACCCTCTCGCTATTCTCCGGGGTCTGAGGCTGTTATCTTACATAACCTCAAACTCTTTGAAGATGGATATGAAAAATTATATCACGTTGCATGTCCAGACATCGGTGGTCGTGTTTGTGAGACTAGGGAGACCACGGCTGGCTTTGTTTATTTATACTCGTTCTTGGTTTCGAAGTTGAAGGTTCGGATACCGTTTTACCCTTTTGAGAAGGCTGCTTTACTTCATCTTCAGGTAGCGCCTTCTCAGCTTCATCCAAATGCTTGGGCCTTTATGAAGGCTTTCCAAATATTGTGCCGGCATCTATCGGTTGCGGCTACTGTCCCTCTGTTTTTTCACATTTTTTATGTGCTTCCTCGGAAGGCCGAGGGTAAGATGTGGGTTAACCTTCGAGGTCATCAGTCTCGGAGCGTCTTGACGCTTTACGTCGATTCGGCGAAGTCATCCGGCGGTTCTTTTAAACATGGTTATTTTAAGGTCGTCCCAAATGACGGGGTGCTCCCTTTTTGGAAGATTTCTAGGGCCGAGCTAGAGCCATCTTTTTTCATCTATTGGTGTAGTAAACATTATGATCATCCCCCAAAATTCTATAGTGTTTCTGCAGCACGCCTTTCACCTGCCGAGAAGGCGTCCTTTGACATACTTCAAAAGGCGGTAGAGAGTCGAGCTGGGAGACGCTTCTCGTCCCGTGTGTTGATAGATACTCCGTCTAATCAGCTAGTGTCGGTTTTAGGTATATGCGTTGTTGGGTTTTTTTATTGACCTCGTTCTTTATTGTTATGAAGAGGTCGAGGCAATGGATATTGATGCATTGCTCCGAAAAGCTGCTGATGCTGGGCTCGAGGTTCCTGGTCAGGAGGGCAAAACGAGGAAAGGTTCCTCTTCTTCTAATCTGAATAGCCAAAGTTAAACATCGGCTAAGGTACCCTCTACTATCGATTTGACTAAGGGTTCTGACCCTCATGTGGCCACGTCGGGTGAGGTGCCCCAGGTTGAAAAAGGGGTGCAGACGCACAAGAAGAGCCGTTGGGAGAAAGGCAAGAATGCTAAGGGCCGAGATGGTGGTGAGGGGTCTTTAGGCAATGCACTTCCTCCTAGTGTCGCCGCCCCTTTTGCTGCCAGTTTTGATCCTGATGTCGATCAGCTAAACGCCTATTTTTATTCTCCTGAGGTATTTCAGTTTTTTAAGAAGGGGGAAGGTAATCTGTCAGCTGTGATCCGAGATGCACAGGTTACTGCCCTTGAACAGGTTGCCTTTCTGAAGTACTTGGATCGATGCGGCGGGGAAGGCATAGCAGTATGCGGAGACCGAAGTGGCAAGACTTAAGAAGGAGCTGGAGGATGCCAAAACCGAGATGGAGGGTATAAAGACGGAGCATAAGAATAGTGTGGAGAAGCTAAAGCTTGACCATAGGCCGAGGTTGGGGAGCTGCAGACAAAGCTGGAGGTTGCCATGGAGGATAGCAGGAAGGTATTGGGCGATACCCTGGATTATGTAGAGAAAGCTTTTGACTTGGCCGTTGAGCAAGTGAAGGTTCGCAACCCTGCTTACAACTTGGATCTTTGCAACATTTCCTATGCTTACGAGGTTGTGGGTGGGGTGATTATGAGAGGTGACGACTAAGGTGGTAAGGTCGAGGTGTCGGCGGAGGTCGTCCCGGAACCTTCTGATGCTCCTACCCATACCCAGGCTTAGTCGTTTTACTTCCTTTGATTTTCTTTTGGGTGTCTTGTAATATTCTCGGTTTGTTGTTGCCGAGTTGACGTTTTTATCTGGACAACTTTGTTGTTTTTATTCGAATTTAGTTTGCTATTTTGTTCATTGAATTTTCCTTGCGTTTGATTGATTGTGTTGGCTGTCGGCCGACTCCACGTGACTTGTTACTTTATTTCTGGAGAAGTTGTTCTGAACAATATTGTGTTTTAGATCGATGTTTTTACTTCTCAGTTTTAAACCAATTTGCATTTCCTCTTGGTTCTGGACCAATATTTTTGTGCCTCAGTTTATAAACCGTATTGTGTTTTCTCTCGATTTATCAAACCATTATTCTATTTTCTTTCGGTTTTAAAAACCGATATTTTGTACTTAGGTTTATCAACCCATTGTTGTGTTTCTCCTGGTTTAGAAAACCGGTATTTATGCTTCGGTTTGGAAACCGACATTGTGGCACTTGTGTAGTGGATAATGAAACACTTCATTAATATTTATGATAAGTACATCAACTTGCATATATTGCTTCTAGCTGTGATACAACTTAAGATTGTGCACATTTCAGTGCCTAGGGATCTCATATCCACTAAGGGTCTCTAGTCGGTAGGCGCCCTTTCCGGTGGACGTGACGATTCGGTACGGGCCTTCCCAATTAGGTGCTAGTTTCCCTTGTTTGTGAGTTCTTTCCCCCTATGTCGGCGCGTCGTAGGACGAGATCGTCGACTTCAAATCTCCTGCGTATGACCTTCCGGTTGTGCCTTGCTGCTGCTCTTTGTTTTGCGGCTTCCTCGCGGATGTGTGCGACTGCCCTTCTTTCTTCCAAAAAATCTAGTTCTTCTCGGATGAGGTCGTCGTTGTCTGTTTCGTTCACCGTGTCGGTTCTCCAGCTTGGTTCACCAATTTCCACTGGGATGACGGCCTCGGTCCCGTAAGTGAGGCGAAAAGGTGTTTCTCCTGTGGATGAGTGAGGCGTTGTCCAATATGCCCATAGGACATGGTCCAGCTGCTCAACCCATTTTCCTTTTGCTTCCTCTAACCTTCTCTTCAATCCTCTTAAGATAACTCGGTTAGCTGCCTCGGCCTGCCCGTTTGTTTGTGGGTGTTCTACTGATGTGAAGTGCTGCTTGATCTGCAATCCATCTAGCAGTTCCCTAAAGCCCTTGTCAGCGAATTTGGTTCCGTTGTCCGTGATGATAGCCTTAGGAATGCCATATCGGCTGACTACGCTATTGTAGAAGAACCTTTGGATCCTGGCCGAGGTGATGGTGGCTAAGGCTTCGGCCTCAATCCACTTGGTGAAGTGGTCGATTGCAACGATAAAGAACTTGACTTGTCCTGGGGCCGGGGGAAAGGGGCCCAGGATGTCCATTCCCCATTTGAAAAAGAGCCAAGGTATGGAGGTGGTAGTCATCTCTTCCGCCGGGGCATCGTGGAAGTCGGCGTGTCTTTGGCAAGGGTCACACTTTTGGACGTACTCGGCGGCATCTTTTTCCATGGTGGGCCAATAGTAACCCGCCCTGAGTGCTTTCTTAGCTAGTGCTCGTCCGCCAAGGTGTTGACCGCAGCTCCCTTCATGTATCTCGGCCAGGACATAGGAAGCTTCGGTTGGTGACAGGCACTTAAGCATTGGGCAGGAGAATCTTTTCTTATATAATCGTCTACCGAACAAGGTGTACCAGGCTGAATTCCGTACGAATTTCTTGGCTTCCTTCACTTCTTCTGGTAGGGTCCCATTTTCTAGGTATCTCTGGATTGGAGTTATCCATCATGACTCGTGGTTGAGTTCCATGACTTTTTCATTTTGGGCAACGTTGGGTGAGCTGAGGGTTTCCTAGATTACTGATTTGTTATTTCCTAGTTTCTTGGTGCTCGCTAGCCGAGATAGGACGTCCGCCCTGGTATTTTGCTCTTTGGGTACATGGTGAAACTCCGCCGATTTGAATTTGGTCAAGATTTCTTTGACTTTGCTCAGGTACTGTTGCAATATCGGCTCTCGTTCTTGGTATTCCCCTTTGATTTGGGAGATCATAAGTTGGGAGTCGCTGCACAATGTTATCGTCTCGGCTCCGAGGTCCAGTGCCAAAGCTAGCCCTGCTAGGCATGCCTCATACTCCGCTTGGTTATTTGAAGTCTTGAACTCAAACTTTACAGACTGCTCAATGATAAGTCTCGCACTATCCTCCAACACTACTCCTGCCCCTACTCCCTTGGTGTTTGACGATCCATCTACGTAGATGGTCCAGGTATTGGCCGAGATGGGAGGGAGTGAATCTGACATTTCGAGGACAAAATCAGCCAAGACTTGTGCTTTTACTGTAGTCCGAGGTTCATAAGAGATGTCATGTTCTGATAACTCAATTGCCCAGGTGATCATACGGCCTGCTAGGTCTGGCTTGTGAAGAACCGAACGGATGGGGGGATCGGTTCTGACCGTGATTGGATGTGCTTGAAAGTATGGCCTCAATCTCCGTGCCGAGGTGATAATGGCAAATGCCGCTTTCTCCAGCTTCTGATATCTTTTCTCTGGGCCTTGCAGGGATTTACTTGTAAAGTACAGTGGGCTTTGGTTGCCTTCTTTCTCTTTAACCAACACCGAGCTGATTGCCTCCTCCCCTACCGAGAGATACAGGTACAACCTTTCTCCAAGGTTCGGCTTTACCAGTATTGGTGGGTTTGTTAGCGCATCTTTGAAGCTTTGGAAGGCCTTCTCACATTCTTCATTCCACTTGAAAGTTCGTCCTTTCCGCAGCAGTTGGTATAATGGGAGTGATTTATGGGCCGATCGGGCGAGGAAGCAAGTTAGGGCCGCTATCCTGCCCGTTAGCTGTTGGACCTCTTTTACCGAGGTTGGGCTCTTCATCTCCAGGATCGCCTTGCATTTTTCAGGATTGGCTTCTATTCCTCTACAAGTCAGCATATAGCCAGGAAAATGGTCGGCAAGTACACCAAAGGTGCATTTTAGAGGGTTCAACCTCATGTTGTATTTTCTCAATCTGCTGAATACTTTCTCCAGCCACGGGGTCTCCCCCGTCCGGGGTCTTGACGATGATGTTGTCTACGTATACTTCTACGACTTCTCCGATCAATCCCTCGAACACCTTTGTCATCATCCTTTGATATGTGGCTCCAACATTCTTGAGGCCGAAAGGCATCATTGTGTAGCAGAAGGTGCCTTGATCAGTGATGAAGGCGGTTTTCTCCTCATCCTCGGCAAACATGGGGATATGGTTATAACCGGAGTAAGCATCCACGAATGAAAGAAACCGATAGCCGGAGGAGTTGTCTACTAACCTGTCAATGTTAGGCAGAGGGAAAGGGTCTTTCGGACACGCCTTGTTGAGGTCAGTGTAATCGACGCACATCCTCCACTTGCCGCTCGACTTTTTTATGAGGACAACATTAACCAACCAAGTGGCATATCGGATTTCTCTGATGAATCCAGCTTTGAGTAGCTCGGTCGTTTGCTCCTTGATCGCTTGCTGTCTTTCTGGCCCCATCTTTCTCTTCTTCTGGGCGACCGGTTTGAGCCGAGGGTCTATGCAAAGCTTGTGGCAGCAGAAAGTCGGGTCTATCCCTGGCATGTCAGCTGCGGTCCATGCAAAGAGGTCGACGTTTTGTAAGAGAAGGTTCTTCATTCTTTCCATCAACTCAAGGGGGAGCTGGGAACCGACTTTGGTTGTTTGTTAGTCCTTATGGCCTACCTTTACTGGGAAGGTCTCGCCTCCCGGGGTAATTCTCTCCTGGCTTCGTCCTTCCTCTCCTGCATCGATCCTTGGGTCTAGGTCCACCAGCGAGACATTGTACCTTGTCCGGGGGACCGGGGTGACTACGTCCCTCGAGGGGTTTTTCTTTAGGCTCAGATTGTAACAGCTTCAGGCCACCTGCTGATCTCCTCTCACTGTTGCTACTCTTCCTTCCCTTGTGGGGAACTTCATTGCTAGATGTAGGGTGGATACCACGGCCCCAGTGGCATTCAAACTCGGCCTACCCATGATCGCGTTGTATGAGCTTTTGCACAGGACCACAAGGAACTTAGCCTTCACTGTCTTGCCTCCTTCTTTTCTCGCCAGGGTGACCAAGGCTTCCATGTAACCGAGGGGTTGGATCCTGTCCCCCGAGAAACTGACGAGATCGCTGTCATGTGGCAGGAGGTCACTATGGTTGATTCCCATCTGGGCGAAACAGTTCTCATAGATGATGTCGGCTGAGCTGCCTTGGTCGATCAACACTCGCTTCACCTCGGCGTTTGCTATTATTGTTGTTATTACCATTGGTTCGTCATGGCCGGGCATGGTCTCTGCGAAATCGCTGTTGTCAAAGGTAATGGTCGGGGTTGGAGGCGGAGTGGTGCGCCGGTAAGATCTTCTTTGGTCGTTCCCGACACTTAGCACGTCCTTCAATGCTCTTTTCCTGGAATTAGAGGAACACCCTCCTCCTCCAAATCCTCCCGCAATCATATTAATGGTGATTCGCGATTTTTCATCTCAGCCCTTCCTTGTAGATGGGTCCCTGGGTTTCTTGTCCGACGTATTTCTGGGCTTGGGTGACCGAGATCGATGCCTCCTCCTCTCAGACCTCAGAGGTGATCGTTGCTCTGTCCGTCAGTGATCTCGGCTTCGGCTTACCCACTTCGGCTTATCTCTCTTCACATATCATCCGAGGCTCCCTTCTCGGATCAGTTGCTCAATGGTGTCCTTGAGCTGGTAGCAGTCGTCCGTGTCGTGTCCGTGCCCTTTGTGGAAGCCGCAATAAGTTCTTGTCTCCTTGAGGCGATTTAATAGTGGGGGGCCTCTTTACTTCTTCTAGCTCAGTGTTGTGTACTTCTTGCTAAATCCTGGAGAGGGTGTGGTTGAGGGGGGGTGTAATTCCCTTCATATCGTCCCCTGAACTTCTTCTTCTCCTCCCTCCATTCCTTCCTGCTTTTATCTTCTCTTTCCTGTTTCGAGGCCTCTTTTGCTGCCGACGTTTTACTCGTCCTTTCGAGGTGTAGCTCCTCGTTTATGAACCGGGTCGCTCGTTCCCTGAAGGTCGTCATGTTGTGGACCCGGATCCTTCGGAGAGAGATGTCCAGGGGTGTCCCTTTACGTAGTGCTTCCACCGCGCAGTGCAGTTGAACCTCGTCCGTGACGTTGGGGGTGAGGGCTACCTCCTTGTAGAATCTTGCCAAGAAATCGCGGAGAGTCTCGGTTTTCCCTTGTTTAACCTTGGCGAGGGTATGGGAGTCTCGGAGAATCTGGTTGGCCATGTTGAACCTTTTGGCGAAAGCCGCCGCGAGGTCGTCCCACTTGTTGACTGAGTTCCGCGGAAGGGTGCGGAACCAGGTTAGGGCTTCCTCATCCAACGTGCGGGAGAAACTCCTGCACATGACGTCCTCTTAGGCTCCTAGGAATAACATCTCGTTGAAGAAGCGGTTGAGATGCCGGCCCGGGTCTGTTTCCCTTGTGTAGAGGTTGATGGTACTGAAGGGTCTGAGGAATCGATCTGGGATCCCGACTTGGGCGAGCCTCACCGTGAAAGGGTGTGTGAAGGGACGATGCAGCGTAATGAGATTTGGGACTCCAGGAGTGGCGGTTACTGGTGTTGCCGGGGTAACGACCGTGGTGGTGGCTAACGCAACTTGCGTGGTGACCAAGGGGGTCGTCTGCGCTGTGACCGGGGTGACCACCAGGGTTGTCTGTGCTGCGACCGTGGTGGCCTGTACCCCAGCCGGGGTTTCCGGATCCTTCGTGACGGGAGTAGCACCCATGGTTACGGGCTTCGGTATTTCTTCCCGCTCGCCCTTAGCCGAGGTACCGCGGGTTTCTGCTCGAGCCGAGGGGGTCCTACGGCGGCTCTACCAATGCGTGCGGCTCATCCACTCGGTGTGGTACTCTGACGAGGAGACTTCGTCGGAGGAGGACCCTTCAGTAGAGGTGAAGCTCGACTCTCTGGACGGCAGGTCCCTGGTGCGATGCGTCTTTCTGGAGGTGGTGCTCCTCCTACTCATTTCCCTCTGGCAGGACCTCCTCCAAGGGGCTGCAGGGAGTAATGATTCAAGGTACTTGATCCTTTTTTCCAGTTCCCTCACGGTACCGTTTTTCTTCTTTCTCTTAGGGGGAAGGGGTTCCTTTCCTTCTGCCGTTGGAGGTGGTTTCTTCTCGTTTCCTGGCCTTGGTGGAGGGCCTCCTCCTCTTGGTGATGCTCCCCGGAAGTTTCAGGTGGTAGTCTGCTGATGAAGATTAAGCGGTGTGTACTGACGGGGGTTCCTCCTGGGGGTGGTTCTCAGGGCTTGACGGGAGTCTATCTTGCCTTCTGGTTTCTCCACCAAGGTGGCTCCGACGGGCAGCGACTGCTGGGTGCTGTCTCCTTGTTCCATCTCTAATCTCCTCCGTGTCATGTAGGTCCTGGTCTCAGCAAAGGGGTAAAGAAGGTGGGGTTTTCTTTACAGAGTCCCCACAGACGGCGCCAAATGATCATGGCCGAGATCACAGGGGGTAGTCCGAGGTGCTAGTAATGGGCGTAGGGATGTTCCGATTATGCTCCGGTGCGGAGGCGCGCGGTGGGGGTACCTGCAAAGGCACTCCAACGCTCAAGTCAGTGAGGAGAAGGGCTGGGTGTATAAGTGGATAGATTCATTACCTTCTCCTTGTGAGGGGGAGTCTCCTTATATATGCATCTTCTATCCTGGTAGGAGGGGACATAGGTGTCATAGGCAGGGGGTGCAGGCACGCCTCCGCCGTAATCCTTCTGCTATGGTCGTAAATCAGGGTGGCGTGTGTCACTAGCTTTATCGGAAGCGGCATGGGTCGCATTAAATGCGATGAGACTTGGTAGGTAGCCTAGGTGCAGGGTGTAGGACAAGTAGGTTTTGAGGTCGTTAGCTAGGGATACCTCGTCTAGGGCCGAGGTGGGGGGCTCTTGCCTAGAACATCTCGGACGAACCCCTATTCCTTATCTAATGGATTAGGGTGTGGGACCCTATCTTTGGCCGGGGTCCGACATATGTCTTGAACCGAGGTCCTGAGGCCATGTCTGAGGTCGACGCCCATTGGTCATCAACTGGCCCATCTTCCAAGGTCTCGGTTCATCCCGAAGTGGCAGGTTGGCCCCCGAATGGTCCGAATCAGTGTGTTTCGGAATTTAACATCTAAAACTTAGTCACTTATGAATTCCGGAAATTTACTTCCGAAAGACAATTGCTTATGTATTCTGAAATTTTGTTTCCCAAATACATAAGCAAATATATTCCAAAATTTAGTTTCCAAAATATTGTTTCACCGAAAGTAGATTCTAATAAAATATATTAAATATATACTTATATAATAAATATAATTATATTATAAAATATATAAAATTATATATAATAAATTTAATTTATATATAATAAATAATTATATTATATTTAATTATATCATAAATATAATCTTTTTTATATTTTGCTAAATTATTAAATATTAAACTATCTATTAGATAATTTGATATATTATGAAAATGTAATTTTATCAATTCATAAAATACATATTTTCAATATTTAAAAAAAGCATAAATATTTCAATTTTATATTAAATGTAAATATATACAATAAATATTATATTGTACTTTACAAAATTTGTTAAATATAATATTATTGTGGAGATAAGTTGATATATTTTATAATTTTTTAAAATTATCAAATATTAAACTATCTATTAGATAATTTGATATATTATGAAAATATAACTTTATCAATTCATAAAATACATATTTTCAATATTTTAAAAATGCATAAATATTTCAAATTTATATTAAATGTAAATATAAACAATAAATACTATATTATGCTTTACAAAATTTGTTAAATATAATATTATTGTGGAGATGAGTTGATATGTGTATGAAAATACAATTTAATAATTTTTAAAAATTACTTTATATATATACAACTCATTTTAATAAAATAAGATTTAAAATAAAATAAAAAATCTGAAATAAATAATATATAAATATATATTAAAATAATATTGAAAAATTTAAATTCTAAAGATAGTAACTAAAGACTATTCCGATAATTAAATTCCGGTTACTGATTGAAAATAAAATATGGTACTAACGCATAAGGATACTTTATGGGTTGTTCGGGATGGTTGCGAGTTTTCAGTTTTTGGTTTTTAAAACTTTTAAATCAAGTTTTTACAATTTAAAACCAACAATTGAAAACTTGTTTTCGTGGTTTTCAAAATAAACATTTTGAAAACCACAAAAAGTGGTTTTCAGTTTTTGGTTTTGAGTTGTAAAAACTTGATTCAAATTTTTTAAAAACCAAAAATTGAAAACTCACAACCACCCGAACAGCCACTTAGGTATTATGATAAAAAAAATTAAATGATTGTATTTACTGAAAAGATGGGTGCAAAAATCAACTCACAATGAGCAATCAACTCCTCTGATTTACTGTGATTAATATTCAAAACAAACTTTAAAAGTAAAGGATTTTTTTTTGTCAACAAGTAAAGGATAAAATAAAGGAAAAAATTCATATGGGTTTTCCTTGACAGACCCATCAACCGATCGTTTTCTTTCTGGTATACAAATCTATATATAACAAGCCCAATGTTGATCTGAATGATTGGCCTAGGCTGGGCCTGGCTCACTACTCTTGAGTGTAACAGTACAATGATAAAGTGAAGGATAAAATGAAAAAAGTGCATTGACCAAAAAAAAAATGAAAAAAGTGAAGGATAAAATAACAATTGCTTTAATTACGGAAACCGGCATTTATTCAAAGATCATCATGTTTCTAATATCCGATTCTCAAGCAGGACAAGCATACGATACCCACCTAAAAAGGGGATTAAATATCATTAATAACTCACAACAACTTCTATTCACATTATAATAAAAATAAAATAGCTTAAGGAATTTCAATTAATATTTAAAGAGAAAAAGGGAACAAGATTCTGTCAATTAGCATTATAGGGTGTTTGACCAATCATGTATGTCGTTTTCTTTGGCTCTGTTGCATTGCTCCAAAAAAGTGATTTTAAATTTTAATTACATATACACAATCTTGTAATTGTTATACAAATGAAACAGACATCTTTAAGAATTTAAAGTCACAAATAGTAGCCACGGAGTTTAAAGAAAAAAGTTAGAGGAAGTTAAAAAAAAAAAAAAAAACTTTCCTTAATTGATTCATTACCAAAAAGAAAGAAAAGAAAATTGAACCAGAAAAAGAAAGAAAGAAAAGAAAATTGAACCAGTAGATGTGGTAGTAGTCTGAGGGAAGTAATGATCATGCCACAGACATGCCCAACAATGTTTCAAACGAATACAAAGTGAAAATATAGTAGTCTTTATATAAGGTTATGCTTTACAATAATGGAGTAATGTGGTATTATACTATGGTGGTTGTAAAAAAAGGATTGTATTCTTTTTGGATTTAATGGATGTTATTAGTGTAAACTTTGTTACATTGACATTACATACTTATTAAACTCTGTATAATACTTACTATTTTTCTCCAACTAAAAAAAGTTCGATTCCAAACCCCAAAGTAAAATCAGGAAAAAAAAAAAAGTTAAAGAGCTTTTTAGTTTAATTGACACCGAATTAAATCTTCAAGCCTTAGATCTGGTGATCGATACTGTTGAAGACTGGATTCTTTATCAAGTTACTTTTTCCTCTCCTTTCTAATTGCTTGCATGTCCAATTCAATATAACTCCTTCTGGAAGAAAAAAAAAATGCCATAACGTAGAATCTTTGAGATTTCAATATATCAAACACCTAATTTAATGTCCCACCGATGGAAACTCGATACAACAATTAGTCAAAAACTTCATTCTTTGTTCAAGTTTTAAAAGCAAGGCCTTTTAAATTTAATATTTGCCGAGTAACATGTGCATACCAGGAATAAAGCCCATAGGTCAAGCAAATTTTATTTTCAATTTGTTCTTTGAAAGTGCAGGTATGGTCCAAGTTTTTAATCGCAAAGTAAAGCCATATTTAATTTTATGCATAAAAAAGTTATTACAACTTAGGATATGTTTGTTTTTCATTTAGCATTAACCAAATAAAATAAAAAGGAAAAAAGAAAAGGAGAGAAAACTAAATTGGTATGGCAGAAACTGTGTTGCAATTTTACAATTTTGAAAGATGTGTCTTGTAGAGAAGGATTGATACAAATATATAACACCTAAGAAACTGACTGCTCCTAGGAAATAAATAGAAAAGACTAAAACAACTATAACAATCAGACAAAAAAAACTAGCTAACATAATTAATTGTAACTATTTTAACAAAAACAGTTGAAACATAATTAACAATTAACTGAATTAGAATTCCCCAATACCCCCTGCGCAAGATGGAGAGTAAATTTTGAGAACTCCCAGCTTGGACAAAAGATGAAGAAAAGGAGTTGGATCCAAAGGCTTTGTAAAAAGGTCAACATGTTAATCTTTGCTGGATATAGGAAGGAGGTGAAACAGTTTAGCTTGTAACTTCCCCCGGACAAGATGACAATCTATCTCCAAATGCTTGGTCCTCTCATGAAACACAACATTAGCAGCAATGTGGTGCGCAGATTGACTATCATATAGAGAAGAGCACGAGTAACAAATGGAAGAGAGAGATCTTGTAACAAATATGTGAGCCATTGAAGTTTACAAATAGTCATGGCTAAGGCACGGTACTCGGCTTTAGATAAAGATCTGGAAACAGTGGTTTGTTTCTTTGATTTCCAATTAATCAAAGAATCTCCCAAATAGATGCTATAACCATTAATGGATTTTCTGGTGTCACGACAGGTGTCCCAATCAGAGTCACTATAACTTTTGAGCTAAAGGCTGGAAGTGCAAGGATAGAAAATGCCTTGACCAAGGGAGTCTCTAAGATATCTCAGGCTCGGGTAGAAGCTTTGTGTTGAACAGTGAGACAGACCATGAATTGCTAAGTTGTTGAACAACATAAGAGATTTCTGGCCTGGTAGTGGTGAGATATAAGAGTTTGCCAACCAATCTCCTATAGCTAGCAACATCATGATAGGGAGCATTGTTCTCAAGAGAAAGTTGACAAGAATGAACCATTGGTGTAGGTGTAGGTTTACCTACAAAGAGACCAAAATCAGAAAGGAGATCCAATGTGAGTTTTCTTTGTGAAAGATTAATGCCAAGATGAGATCTGGCAACTTCCAAACCAAGGAAGTATCTTAAATGACCCAAATCCTTGATTTTGAAATGATGGTGAAGATGTTGCTTAACAGTGGCTATTTCTTGTTGATCAGTACCTACTAAAATGAAGCCATCAACATAAACTAAAAAGGCAATTAGTTTAGAGTGAGAATGTTTAAGAAATAGAGAATGATCATGAGGGGATTGTTTGTAACCAAGTGTTAAAAGAAAACTAGAAAGCTTGGCAAACCATTGTTTGTTGGCTTGTTTAAGGCCATAAATAGATTTTTGGAGCTTACAAACAAGGTTAGGCTTGGGACATATGAGACCTTGTGGTGGCTGCATATAAACCTCTTCCATCAAATCTCTATGCAAAAAGGCATTATTAATGTCTAATTCGTGAAGGAACCAGTTTTGACCAACAATAGTTAATTTTTCAACTGGGGCAAAAGTATCATAAAAATCTAATCCTTCAATTTGGTTGTAACCCTTTTCCATGAGTCTAGCTTTGTACCTTTCCAAGGAACCATCAGAGTTGTATTTTATTTTATACACTCATTTTGATCCAATGCCAATTTTACCATTAGGAAGTTCAGCAAAAGACCAAATGTGCTTGGATTGTAAGGCATGTAATTCATCTTGCATGGCTTTCACTCAATGGGGGGAATTAACAACTTAAGCATAATTTTTAGGTTCAGTCTTAGTTGTGATGGAAAGAGTGAAACAAAGGTAGTCAGGGGATAAGGAATGATAAGATAAAGTGGAGGATAAAGGGTATCTAACAGTAGAGGAAGCAGCGGAATGATATTGAGCTAGGAGATTGCAATGGTAGTCAGTGTGGTAGGACGGGGGATGTTTCTATGTAGTGGATCTCTTAATCTGAGTTTGAGTAGAGGAGCCTAGAGCAGAGGGACCGGGTTCAAGAAGGAGAGGCAACTGATCCTGGAGAAGTTTGAGGATGAAGGGGAGAATCCAGTATGGCATGCATAAGATTAGGAGTACCCAGGGAAGCCAGGCGGGCCTTAGCTCCCTTCCACCAGTCCTCAGCATCTCCCTGTAACATGTATGCCACGAATTGAGCCTTGAGCTCATCCGCACATGCCATGACTTCGAAGATCTTCTCCATGGCATTGAGCCATGAGTCTGCTGCCTCAGGGTCGTATGCCCCTGAGAATGCTGGAGGGTGGTGCTTCCTGAACTCTGCAAGGCCTTGGACAAAGGGGTCCATGGCCACTACTAGGTTAGGTGGAAGCGTCTCCCTCGGACGCTCTCAAAGCTCCCGAAGAACAACCGCATTGGAGGCGGTCTACTCCCCAATAGCCGCCGTCAGCATCCTGAGAGCAGCTATTATAGGGTCGGGGTCCTGACCGGGTGGTGGAGAACCTCGAGATCCACGACCTCGTCTTCCGCTGGCCATAATCCTAAACACATCATTAATGAAACATTGAGGTGATCAGTCTCCACATTTCACAATAATGCATATAAGATCACAGTTAACTTCAGACAATCCTAATTATCCATAGTTAGAGCTATCAATTCGGGCTACCCGGCCCGACCCGACTTGATGCGGGTAGTGGGCTTTATCGGGCTGGCTAAAAAGCCCAGAAGTTATTCGGGCTTCTAAAATGGGTGCCCGAGCCCTACCCTTTAGCGGGCTTTTTGCGAGTAGCCCGATATTTTTGTGGGTTTTTTACCGGCTACCCGACATTTTTGCAGGTTTTTTAGGGTAGCGGCCTTTATTGGGCTGGGCTAAAAAGCCCGAGAGTTATTCGGGCTTCTAAAATAGGTGCCTAAGCCCTACGTTTTTGCGGGCTTTTGCGAGCCGGCCCAGTCGGGTTGGCCCATTTTTTCGGCTCTATCCATAGTCCAATTGGATTGAACTGCTCTGATGGCAAAATGTAACGTCCTAATTTCTACATCCAAGAATTAAGCCCGTTAGAAGCAAAATTACCAAATTTCTGAAATTCTGTCGCGCCATTTAGGTATCGTTCATACAAACATCATATATCACTTAAGCTTCCAACGATTACTTAAATAGTATATGAAACACAACTGAATACATAAGTGCCAACAAGGCTACAAGTTTGTCCAATACATAATAATAACTTGGGATGCCCCCATATATGTGCCCTAAACAAAATAGAGAGGGCCCGAAGGCTGTGCATGTACAGTCATATCCCACAAAATAATAATATACAACATGTCATAATCTAAATATAAATCGGGCTTAACAAATTGAATACATAACACTCATAAGCCCATAGTCAAAATATGAGAGAACTGCTCCCAAGCTCCTTGCTCATTGACCGGTGCAGGGAGGGACCTATGCATCTAAAATGTGGTCCACAAAACGTGTGGTGAGACAGATGTCTCAGTGAATATAACCATGCAGCATGCAGTGTGGGTAAGCAGAAAAATGCAATGCAACAGAAAGCAATAAACATCATAACATGATATCTCAACTGAACATAAACATGTATGCAAGACCTGCATTATCCAGCAAACGGGGTCTTATCACTAAACTGAGGCTAGACCTGAGCTCAGACTACAAGGAACGTCTTCCTTGGGTATAACACCGCCAATTAACTGGGGGCTGAAACCCGTGTTTTAACTAGGGACCGGAGTCCATTAAACTGGGGACCTAAGTCCAATCTTGCTTAATTAAGGGTGAACTGGGGCCTAAGCCAAAACTAGGGCCTAAGCCAAACTCATTTTCCGATTATTAATTGGGGCCTATGGCCTTATGCAATGCTCACACATATACACTTCTCCCATGAATCATGCCGTAGATACCATTATACATAAACATAAGAAAAGCCCTAACTCGGGGAGGAACCTCTACATATATCTCTAGTTCTATACAACTATACAAGACACAAATATGTATAGAATCTACCACCAAACCAATCAACCACAAGTAAAAAGGAAAGGGAATAGGAGAATGGGGTTCATGAAAGGAGATTCACCCAAAATAAGTGAAGGTGTGTGAGTTATACTCACCTCAAGAGAGCTCAAATAGAAAAGGAAATGAGTTGAGGGAGGTTGGGGAAAAGTGAGAGAAAAAACCCTAAAAGTGTTTTTAAAATAAACTACTAGCGCGCTCTTGCTTAGCGCGCGCTTGAGCGAGGCTGAGCGAGAAGCCTTTCTCGCTCAAGCGCCCCCCAAGCGAGACCGAGCAAAATTTCAACCAGAGAGCCCCATTTCTGACTCTGTTTTCTCGCTTAGTCTTCGCTCAAGCGAGCCTGGGCGAGGAAACCAGAATGAAAAAAATCCCCTTTCTGTCGATACTCTTGCTCAGGCGCGCTCAAGCGAGCCCTGAGCGAGAGTATCAGGATTCCAAATCCTGATTTTCACTCTTCTCTGCTTCTAACTTAGTTTTTGCTTCCCCTTTCATAATTCCTTTTATAAAAACCTCTTTAATTACTAATTTGATTCATGAAAATAGGTAGAATTAGGATGTTACATTTGACATAATGGTACTGATCATTTAGGCCTTTTAGGAAGCATATGACATACTCATTCTCCTTATATTTCTTGATGGTCTTGACTAATTCACATGAACATTTTATAGTACAACAATGTGAAGGAATTGGCACGAGAGTATTCAATTCCTGCACTGATATCTTTAAATTAGTAAAGTAAGTAGATATGGTTCTTTCACCTTGTTTGATCGAGTGGATATCTTGTAGGACGTTTGAAACTCTAAAATGTTCTCCCTTGGAGAATCTTTCTCTCAAATCATTCCAAAGTCTTGGGCATTGTTAATGTAGATAATGCTTTGAGCTATATGTGGAGAAAGGGTCCTAGTTATCCAGGATATGACTGTGGTATTACATCTTACCCAAGATTTGTGCAGGGAGTCAATGTGTATTGGCTCTGTGATGGTTCCATCAACAAACTAGAACTTGTTCTTGAAAAGGAGGGCTTTCATCATCGCTATGCTCCATGCATGATAATTGTTGCCATCAAGAAAGGGACTTGAGATGATGGCTCCAAAATTTTCACCAACATGAAGGTAATAAGGATTATGTGATTCATCTCCCTTAATGACGGATGGGTTGGATTCTTCCTTTCTGACTTCTTCTCCTACCATGGTGAGTAGGCGCAACAGAGCTCTCAGGTTGAGAGCTCTACTTCCATAAAACAAAAAAGGAAAAGAGAAAATGAGAGAAAATTGAATTGGTATTACAAAAATTATGTGTTGCAATTTTACAATTGTAAAAGATGTGTCTTACAAAGAAGGACTGATGCAAATATATAACACCTAAGAAACTAATTGCAGCTGGAAGCAAATAAAAAAAGACTATAACAATGATAACAAACAAAACAGAAAAACTAGCTAACAGAATTAACTATAATTGTTTTAATAGAAACAATTGAAACAAAATTAATAATTAACTAAATTAGAATTCTCCAATACCCCACACACACACATACACTAGTATATTAACCTGCGTAATACGCGGGTAAATATATTTTTTATTTAATTAAAATTAAATTTATAACAAATTCATATTTTTTTAAATTAAAAAAACTTTTTGAACAATTTTTTAATTTTAAATTCTAATAATATATTATATTTTACTTTTAAAATCTAATTTACATTATTATTTGATAATAAGATGTGATAAAAAATAAATTCATAAAGATAAGAATAAAGATTTATATATTAAAAAAGATTGAAATAGAAGAAAACATGATAAGATTTTGAATCTTATATAAATTTCAAATTTTAATATTAATATTTATTAGTATTTAAAAATTCAAATAGGAAGAGAGAGAAAATTAGCATTAATGATTGAGAAGGAGAATTTTACTTTCACAAGTGTGAGTGAAATTCACCATCCAATGAGAAAAAGAGAAAGAATGTCAAAAATCATTGAGAGGTAGAATAAAATGACTGAGTGAGTGAGTGTCTCACTCTCTAATATGAGGTCTCAAAATTATCATGGTGATTTCTTTATGCCTTACTAATTTTTAGGATACTAATATCCAACCAACGTATACGAAGTTTATTTTGCAAGGATACCCCACTAATCAATTCACACGTGATTTGTTTGACCATTTCCAATTTTTGTTATTTATTAATGTGTCATCCAACTCCTTCTCCCTCCCAATCATAAATCCCACAAATATTGAAGACCATATCTCCAGCATGAGCTCATAACGAGCAACCAAAAAACAATTTTGTTGTTGATGATTAACGGAAAACCAATTGATGATTTATTGCTCACAATCAATTTTAGAATAAAACAATTTTATAAACACAAATCGTAGTTATATGATCTCACAACCTGTAATATGACTTTGTTTTTGTGAAAGCATTCAGTCTTATATTTTGTTTCCTCCCGAGCCTGCAATATGACATTGTTACTATGCTAAACCAAAAATATTCATCTCATCTTGAACTTTACAGTTAGGAAGGACCATTCCTTTTTTTTCTTTCTAGGGTTTCAAATTTTCAATTTTTTTTCTTTTCTCTACTATTTGTCATCGTTATTTCCCCAGTTTAATTGCTAATATATGTTAGAGTATAATCTTTATGTTGGTAAAGATTTCACAAATAACAAATTCAGTGTGAGTATATACTGTGTAGTTTGTGATAATCTGTATGTTTAATTATTAACATGTTATATCTTACTATGGCCTTGTAAAACGGAAGAACGATAGTGAAGTTCTTGCAGAGGATAATTATATTATAGATATTTAAGGTTTTATAATGAGAAATAAAATAGTTATATATAATAAATGTATTAAATTCCGTCAAAAAAATAAATGTATTAAATTGAAATATACAAGTTAAGGATTATAATGCAGAATAAAAAGTTTATGGGACTTTTAAAATTTAAATAAAAAAACTTATGTGCATTATTAATACATTTGTTAAAATAATTAATATTGGCACGGTAATGAAACCCCTAAATTATTAATGGCACATTATATATATATATATATATATATTGGAAGTTTTAAAATAAAGTTGGGAAAAAGTAAGTTTTGAGAGAAGTAATTTTTTCTTACTTTTCCCTTAAAAATAATAACATTTGGTTGTGAAACTCACATAATATAACTTTTTTTTACATAAAATATAACTATATTTACTCATTAAAAGTAATTCTATTTTACCATCTAAATAAAAATCATTTTCTTAAACTTACTTTACAATATTATTTCCAAATATAAATTTATTCTCTCAAACTTAATTTTACACTTAATTCAATTAAACTTTAAAACAAATAAATACTTACAAATTTTGAAGTTTTACTTCAATTCCGGCATTGTACTACTGTACTTTCTATTTATGTAATTCAAAGTTAAAACATTTGAAAGCGGAATATAGCCGTAAAATTCTTCATCTTTTACTTTGTTCTTTCTATCGTGCATAACAACATTGATTCTCATACAAGTAACCAAAAAAGAGAGAGAGAGAGAGAGAGAGAGAGAGAGAGAGAGCGAGAATCTTAAATAATTTTTAACTTATGAGATTTATTATAGTGTATAATGGAGAACGAGATTTAAATTTAAAATCTAATGTAAACTATCCAAGCACTCACTATTAAACCACAGTGATTCTTTAATTTAACTTATGAGATTATAAATGAAAATTGTACGTGAATTGATTATCTTTATAATGTACGATGGATATTATTTTTAGTTAGAAAATTACTTGAATTAAAGAATTTAATATATGATAATACATATGGTATAAAATGTATAAAATTATGTCTTTTTATGCTGAGAGTACAATATATATTTAACTCAATAATAAGAGTTAAAAAAGGGCATTCATCTATTTATTTTATATTATTAAAATAGTTGCCAACAATGGCAAAATGGCAAAGCTCATATCAAGGCTTTATTTAGCTAGACAATGGGGAGGGGCACTCAACACGCGAAACATTGTTGGCAAGACATAATGCTACGCTACTGTCATTATTTGATCATTGGTTTATCTTGTTTATTTTCTACTCATATTTATAAAAGAATTTAAAAATTTAAAGTAAGAAATATATTTTTGTTTATTTTCATGTAATATATTTTTATCACTAATTTTATTTAATTTCTAAGATATTTATAAAACATTTTCAACTTTTTTATCCCACCCTCCTTTTTTAAAGTCCTTGTGATCTCTATGTTTCGTTTCGCAATCGCTCAGTTACATCAACGTGTCATAATGACCCAGTATCTAACGAGAACAATACATTAACAGTGACTTTTTTTCTTTTTTAAATTATCCTCCAGATTGCCATTTTATTATCCAAGAGAGGAAGAAAGGTCCAAGAGATTAAAACAAGGCCAAAGCCCATAAATGAGTGGGCCAGTGGTGTTGAGGATTGTAGCAAGAAAATAACAACATATTTATTCTCGCGGTAGCAAAAACACAAGACGCGTGATAGTTTAGCTTATCAGATAGGATAAGTCACGTACATAGGTCGCATCATATCATAAAATTGAAAATCACTTCATTTCTTTTCATTTGTCTCGCGATAAATGTATGAAGTAATGTGATACTGATAAATAATCAGACCAAGTACCCACCCACATAAATGAAACACCCCCAAAAAAATAAAAACAAGCCAGGAAGCAGGTGAAACAAGACTTTTTATAAATAATAATAATGACAGTAAAAGAAAAGAAAACAAGACCCCCTTTCTTTTTCTTTTTGTTTCCTTTTCCAAATTTTAAAAAAGAAAGCCATATATTATATATTATAAATACTAAAATGGCCACGCATCACGTGAAAAGCACGTGCAGATTCTCTTATCCTCAATAAAATCTCAAAGTCTTAAGAACCAACGCCCACACGTTATTCGCCAGGTGTCCACTTTTCGAGCCTTTCGTACAGGTCTTCCAGGACCCTTTTCAGGGCCCTGTAGCTGCTACCTTGGTCAGCATTACCGGAGTTAAGTACTCACAAACCTCACCAGTAACCACACCCACGCGCTTCCCTCCACGCGCTACTGCGAAAGTGCTATCTCTAGCTGATGAGCCAAGTAAGAAGGAGCACTCAAGTGTGGGAGGTGCCCCTCCGTGTCAAGCCACTGCACCGTGCTCTTCCCACCAAGATGCTCCTTCATGTACGTCGCAACCGTCGCCGGCACAGACATGTCCCTCGCCGTTTGCATAATACAACACGGAACACTAACCAAACCCAAAATCCCCCTCAGGTCGCTGTTGAACACCGTCCTCGACACGAACAACGATATGTCTGGTCTCATGTTGAACAGAGTCCTAGAAAATTCTCGAACAGCCGTAGGAACATCCGCTCCAACCGCTAACGGCGCAAAGCCGTTAACCCACGCCTCATAGTTCGCCTCCATTGCTGAAAACACTTGTTCAATTTCTCCCTGCTCGAATCCCCCATGGTAATCACCATCATTCAAGAATCTGAAAAATTAAACACCATCAGGATTGCAATCAGTTAATTAGTTAAATTAGGATTAATTATTGTGATTACCTGGGAGAAGCGCCGATGAGGATGAGTTTGGTGAAGAGTTCAGGGCGGCGGATGGAAGCTAACATTCCGATCATGGCGGAGATAGAGTGGCCGACGTAGGCGCAGCGATTGACGCGGAGAGCGTCGAGGATGTTGAGCAGGTCGTCGACGTAGGCGTCGAGGGTGGTGTAGCGGCGGTAATCGAAGTAATCAGGGTTGACGCTACCGGCGCAGACGAGGTCGTAGAGAATGACGCTGTAGCGGCGAGTGAAGTAAGGGAGGACGCGCTGCCACGCCGATTGGTCGGTGCCGAAACCGTGGGCGAGGACGAGGTATTTGTCGCCGGAGCCTTCAACGCGGACATTCAGTGCGTCGAGGATGGAAGTGCCCATGTTGTTTGGGAACCTAATCGTAATCGAAGGTTTGTGAAAGGTAAGGTGGGACTGGGTGGGTGTGGGTGTGGGTGTGGGTGTAGGTTGTTAGTTACTATGGTGTGTGGCCGTGGAATGGAATGGATTGGACGGAGCTGGAATTACAACGTGTGTGGGTTTTGGGGTTGGGGTTTGGGTTATCAATACTTGTTCTTCTTTGATATTTTTTTTATTATTAATATTATTAATGCTCGCTGAGTCTTCGTCTCTTTGGGTGGTATTTATAATTGCCACGCTAGTGTTACCATCAGTCATCGTCATACAGTACCCAGCTCCCGGTTCTCTCTCTCTCTCTTTTCCTCTTCCGTGAGAAGTGTTTACCTTTACTTCACCTCCTCATTCTAAGTTGATCTCCGTTCTAGTAACTCTAAAAAATTTCTTAAACCAATATTTTATAATTCTTTATATTTTTCTATACTATTATATTTTTTTATTACTTTAAACAACTCATGTCACTTTTTATCTCTAACTCAGCAATTCTCATAAATTTTTAAAATGGACCCCACAATCTATCTCACAATATTATTTTCTAATATTTAATAGATAAAGAAGTAATAAAAAATTAATTAGACCCACCTTTATCATTTAGATCCAGTATCTACAGTCACATACCGGATGCAAAAATCTCTTCTTCTCCAACGCTAAAGATCCCGCACTAGAAGTATTTTTTTTCTGACTCATATTGGTGTAGCAACTCCATTGGAGTTGCCCTAACACTTTGTTTAGTTATAGGGTAGAAGTAGGGAAGAGAGGAATAGAGTAGAGTGAAGTAGGAAAGAGAGAAGTAGAGAAGAGGTAAAGATGATTTATGGGTTGTTTGGTAGGAGAGAAATATGTGAGAAATAAAGGAGAAATGTGAATTTGATTTGTTTGATTTGATTGAAGAGATAGGAGAGAAATGATATATTAAACTAATTTTCTGTTACATCCCGCCAACAAATATGTCACAAATCAATTAACAACTACACTTAATCGATTATAACTTTTTTTTTTACAAAAATAGGGATGTTAATCGATTATTGAGTGCAAAAATTGATTGACATGAGTCAGATAGCCAATAATGGTTTTTTAAAGTGCAGAAAACCGATTAATATAAGAGGGAAATCGATTTTATTCAAGTTAGTGGGCTATGTAAATCTTTTACCTAACTGAAAATCGATTATTACTAAGTGGAATATTGGGACAGTTTCTTATACCTACATTGTCTAAGAACCGTGAAATATTGGGACAATTTCTTAGACCTACAATTTTCTTACAATTAATAAAGACCAAGGCATTCTGTATGGACTGCTCTATTAATGAATATGAGCAGAATCCAAAACTCAGAACAACAGTTTTTTAAATGGGTGAGATAGTCGTTGGTGGCCTCAGACACTCTATCTTCAAAACAGTGTAAAATATGCTCCTTCCTTCATACACATTCATGTTTCTAAGCATGGAGGTAAAGGGGGTTTCTCATCAATTCAAGAAGCCATTGATTCACAGCTACAAAACAGAACAAGCACAACGATAGGAATGGGAGGAGAAAAGCTACTGCACTCACTAGAAAACAGAGGAACTCAAGAAAAAGAAGATCTGAGCAGCTTCGATGGCACCGGGAACGCGTCGAAATCCACCACCTCCGTCGTTGCTCCTTCACCGGCCGCGCCGTCGAACCTGGACCGGTGTCCGTGCACCCCGTGGGGTGACTTTTCCCGATCGCTTTGCAGACGTTCCCGCACCGTCGAACCTAGCAGTTGCGCGACGTTCCCACAGAGTATGAAGGAAAAGTTAGGTTTTCGAACTTCTCCCCTACCTCTCGTCTAAATTGGGGAGAAGTCTTAAAAGAGTGGGTCCCACCCCTTTTAGTCACTTCTACTCTACTTCTCTCACAAACCAAACTGGGTAAGTTTCTTATTTCCCCCTTATTTCTATCCTCACCCCCCACTTCTCTTCTACCTACACCCAACCAAACAAAGGGTAAGTGTGTTTAGTAAGGTAAGTGTAGTTTATTTTAGGAGTTTCTAACTTATAAGTTATAAGCTACTTTACTTAATTTGTAGCTTATTTAATTTTCTTTCATCACTATCCCTCATATTTTACTACACTTTCCTTATTATTTTTAATTTCTTTGCCTATTATTACCTATTTTCAATTTTATTGACAAACCTTTTAATTTTTTTTTACCTATTATTACCTATATAATATTTATTTTACCAATTTCATTATTATTACCTATTATGAAAAAATTTTATATTATACTATTTATTTTATCAATTTCACTATTTATTTTAATTTTTAATTAAATATTTTAGCGCTAAAAGGTTTAATAAGAATTTAATTATTTTTTTTAAATCCAAAATTATAATTACACAATAATATATTTTTGTCTAGAAAACACAAATAGAATTTATATAATAAAACTATGTAGTTATGTCCTTTTATGTCATTTTATATTTACCAACTAACTTATCAACTAGTTCTAGCAAAGACTTCTAATTCAATAAACTAGCTTATAAGCTCCGAGCTTATAAGCTAGTTTTGTCAAACACACCCTTTACCTAAATCCTCAAATAGAGATTTTTTTATCTTTTTTTAAGCAAGGAGTTAATAAATTCATACAACTAAAATTATACAACAACTTATACCATAGTTATAAAAAACGGACCGACCGGTCCATAGCATGCTAAAAATCGGCTGGTTCCAGAACCGGTGAAAACCAATAAAAACCGGTGTCATAAACCGGTTGAACTGGTCAATTTTCAAATTTTCACTTATTTTTAGTTTTTTATTTTCTATTTAATCTAAAATATTTTTGTGATAAATAAGAATAATTTTTTAACACATAAATATTTATTCTTTAGTCAATTATTATTAATTTTTTATCTTATAATATATATAATATGGTTCTTTATATTTATTTATAATCTTATATATCTTGATTTCTTTATAAATTTATGTTATTTTATTACTTAAAATATTATATAATATTAAAATTATATATTTAATTATTACCGGTTCGACCACGGTTGAACCATTGAACCGTGAACCGGTGCATTCACTAGTTCAATCACCGGTCCGGTTTTAAAAACATTGACTTATACAACACAATTTTTCTCTCTATACCTCTCCATCATATCACCCATCACATCTCATATTTTTCTCTCTTCTCTCTCTCTTTTTCTCTTCATCTTTCTTTGGTGTATGTTGTATTGATGTATAAATATGATTTCTCTTAAATAAGACATTTTAATAATTTTATTTTAATATTTTTTTATAAGATTCTTTATAAATTTTTAATAGCATTTATTAGTTTTTTTCCATCTTTATCTTGACAAAAAAAAAACTTTACAGTTTTTAAGATTGGATTGGTATAGTAATTGAATAGTTGGATTTTAAATACGGATAAATTTGATAGTTAGAGAATTTTTTTAAAATCAATGTATTAAAATATGTTTTCTTAAATGCGTGTTTGAATAAAAAATATCTTATAAATAGGACCGGATGAAATATATGTTTGCAAATAAAGTTGTCATAGTGGGTTAGTCCATTAAAAAATTCATCAAAATATACAAGAGTTTAATTACTGTGCACTGTCAATGTAAAATAATTTTAGATTAGCACTCAATAATGTGTTGTCACATCATTTAATGAATAACACCTCATGTATCATCAAACTCATTAAATAATGTGGTAACACATCATTAGATGTCAGTGTAAAATTATTTTACACTAACAGTGTATAGTTATTTAATTCAACATACAATTTGGATCTTTGTTTCATGATATGAATGCAGAGGGGTGGATTCGTTTTATGGATGGGTTCGTTTTATGGATCTATTGAAAAATTAACAAACAAAAGAAGGAATAGTAACCAAAGGATAAAATATGGATGGAGATAAGAGATGGTAAGCAGAAACGATGAGGAGCCACAACCTAGAACGAGGTTGATAATCCAAGAGATGAACGCCACAAGGAAGAATCCTTGATAAGTTCTTAAGAGAAGTAATTCTCAAAGGGATAAACCAAATCTGATTTTTACTTAATTTCCAAATACAATCAGCCCATATTTATATAACTAAGTGGCTTCCCAAAAATGTAACTCCTAAACAAGAATTAAATAACTCACTATCATGCCACATATAAATAATTGCATGTTACATAAATATACCTATTAAAAGAAACGTTACAGAATTGAAAGCCAATAGTCGAAGAGGTTCTAGAATTCCTTTTCAGCTGTCCGGCTGCAGGAACTCTATTAACAAAATTTTACCCGGCTGGATTCATATCATTTCAGAAGTCTAAATAACTTTCAAGTTTTTTAGTTTAGCCTAATAAAGTATTCTACCCGTAAAAACCCACATAAAAACTTCGACTACCCATAGAAATCCATAAAAATATAAGACTCAAGCAATGTTTTAAAAATCATACCAGTATTTGAACCGGTGAAGGCACTTATTTACTATTTAATGGTTCAGCCGTGATTGAACCGGTATTGATTAAGTATATATTTTTAATATTATATAACAATTGAATTGATAAAATAACACAAAATTATAAGAAATTAAAATATATAAAGTTGTAAATTAATACAAATAACTTTATTATAAAGTTTATAGGAAAAAAATTAATAATAATCGGTAAAATAATAGATATTTATGTGTAATATTTAAACAAATATTTTTATTTATCTTAAAAATATTTTAGATTAAATAAAAAATAAAAATTAATTTTTTTAAAAAAGACCAGTTCAACCAATTTTTGGCACCCATTTTTTATTGGTTCAACTGATTTTTAACCAATTTTCACTGATTCTGAGATCTATCGATTTTTTGAGTTAAACAGACTAGTCACCGGGTTAATTCCCGATCGGACCAGTTAAACCGGCTAGTTTAGTCCAGTTTTTTAAACTATGAACTCAAACCTTTATTTTAAAAATCTGTATAACTCACAATTTTTTTAGTCCAACATAAAATACTCATTACTCTCATCGTGTCGGATCTATCCAGGTAGTCCATCTTCACATCTCTACTTGCAGGTATTCCACTTTCTAATAACATTTTATTTCTTCCTTTATTTAATAAAAAAAATTATCTATTTTTTAAGTAAAAAATTTTACTCCGAGAATTTTTTTAAGAAAATTATTAATAATAAATATGTAAACATGAAAGAAGTGTTCAGCTTAAGATTTTGTTTTCCTTGACGCTCCACAATCCAACAAATTGAGACAACAATCATTATAAAAAGTGAAAACAAATTTTACTCCATCACTTTCTTTTTCTTGAGCCTTTTCTTTCCCTTTCACACATGTCCAAAAACTCCTCTACATGGCGCATAAGGTGTATAATTTTCAACTTTTTAAGAATTGAATTGTGTGTGTGTGAAGGCTGCTGAATGTTTTCAGTTTAGTGTAAGTGAGTAATCAGTTTTGCAAGAATAATGTGTCATTCTTATAATAATGAGTATAACGAAAAAGAAAGAAAAAGATATAGAACATGTGACGAGAGAAAAATAAAAAAATATATATGTCAAGTAAATTAAATTAAAAGGAGTATTCTTTCTAAGATAAAGAAGTCTTTGTCACTGAGGGATCACTTCGTAAGGTATTATTCTAGTTTCTCCTCCTCCGTCCCTATTCATAAGACCCCTTCTAGAAGAATTAAGTGTTCCTTAACATAAGACCCTTTGTAAATTTTTAGGTAAAACAATAATTTTTTCCATACTTGTCATTCATTAATATTCAACTTTTTTTATTTCTCATATATTGATAAGTGTGAATAATTAATGAAGTTTTACCTACATGTCCAACTACACCGTTGGAAAGTGACTTTTGTTGTCTTCCACTATGTCACGATTAATGTCTCTAAAATATAGTGACTTTTAAATAGGGGTATATTTCGAATGTTATTATTTTTTTAAAAAGATCAATACATTAACTAACTTTTCTTAAACTGTATGAAACGGTTGAAAGGGTCTTATAATAAGAGACTGATAGAGCAATTAATAGTTTTAAATTCAAGTTGAGAGAACTTTGTTTTCCGTAAAGATTTTACTTTTCATAGAGATTTTACCCGGTTGAAGTATACCTATAATCTTAAAAAAAAAAAAAAGTGCTTCTTATTTTAATTGAATCTATTAACTCCAAAAAAAAATTTATACAGTGCATTAATTATCATTAATTTGGTACTATTGTGTAAATACTAATATCACTTTTATTCAAGAGTCAAATGGTAGTTTTGACTGACAAGATTAGCTGACTTTGGCCATTAAATTTAAATTAATTAACACGATGCTTTTCTAGGGATGTCACGCCTCAATAAGCCTCATGAATTTGACAGATCGGTGACTGAGATCTTGGATAAAAACAGACAGGGAAAATAATAGTTAAAAATAAATTACAACTTCGATTTGCAGTTCAAAGTGGTAATAATTAAATCGACGGCGCCGATTAGTTTAATTATTAGTAAAAAGTCCTGTCTTCATTTTTCGTTGGTAATGATGTTTTATTAATGAAATTTTTTTATTAACGAGTACAAACACTGAATAAATAAATAATAATAAAACAAAAGTTTTGAAAATTTAAGTACTTGTGATATTAGAATTTAAGAAGTTTCATTTCAAAAATTACTTTTCATACACCTAAAAATTTTATACTAATTTTTACCTTATTTTATTTTTTATCTCTCTCTTCTTTCCATATCACATTATTTATCACATCTATCACTTTCCCTTTTTTATTTTCTTTTATTTTTTTCTAAAATATATTTTTGGTTCCCCAAAATATCACGATTTTCCCATTTGGTCCCCCAAAATTTTTCCTCAATTGGCCCCCAAAAATGATAACATATTCCCAAAAATTATAACACATTCCCCACATAAACTGTCATGCAAGCATTTAACAAAGATAATAAACGGTGCACTAATAGAGGGACCAAATAAAAATGCGTTATAATATTTGGGAACTACTTGGGAAAAAAATTTTGGGGGCACTAATTGGGAAAATGACGATATATTGGGATATATTTTTTATCCCTCTTCCCTCTACACTCCAAATTTAAGATGTGTATTGATAGTTATTCTAATTTAATTTTTTATAATATATATGGGTCTTCCCTTTTTTTCAAGGCATATATTTGGGTCTTCATTTTTTAAGACCGAGAAATTTTTACATGCATTTTTCTTATTATGTAATCAAGTATTGTTCTTATTTTCTGGCACATCTCTTTCAAGTTTTGCACCAAAAAAAATCTCTTTCTAAGTTTTTATATTAAAATATTTTTCCCTCCACTAACTATATATATATATATATCCTGTCCAATTTTTTTAATTTTTAATTAATATTTAAAACTTTTTAACAATATGTATAATAAAATATTTACAAATTATCATTAAAATAATTTTTATCAAATATTAACAAAAGTGGATAAAATGCATTGCACACTTGTTATTTTAGTTTTAGAAGTTTTTCCTTTTTAATTTCACCAAAATGAGTCATTTAAAATACATATTAACAAAAAGAATCTTTAATTGATAAAGTCGTTTGAAAGAAACATTTCTATTTTATTAAAGGGTCTGCTAACGAGTATCCTAAGGGCACTGGTTAAGGATCCACATTTGGAAGGTTTTTATTGAAAATCAAGATATTGATTGCATCTGTAGCATTAAAGGCTACATACTCTAATAAAAATTTTCTGTGTTTAATTCCTTAATCAGTGCTCTTAGGGCACTCGTTAGCATTTTCCTTCATTAAATATTTAAAACCAAAACAACAACGGCTAGTCAACAAAAGTTTACGATTTATACTCATTTACTACTTTCTAACAAACGAATTTAATTTGACTAGTGGGAACCTTCAACTATTTTTTTTTCAAGAAAACATGTATCTTTTAAAAGAGATAATCTTGTTCGAACCTGGTAAAATTGTAGAAGTCGGGTAGAAATAGGTCAGACCACTCATCGGGGCCTACGATGTAGCCTATTTATGGCCTAATTTGGTTGACCCATTTAATAAAAAGATGTGACCTATACTTTTTAAAAAAGTCTTCTTAATTAAATAGTTAAAGCTTAGGCTTTTTAAAAAGCCTGTTAGGCTTGATGAACTAACTATTTATAAATAATATTATTTTTAATACAAATATAAATATGTTATACATAATAAATAGTATAATAACATATTAGCCTATTAAAATAAAACTATTGGTCAATTTAAAGGTTATAATATGAAATAGGCTTTTAAACAGACTAATAGGCCAAACAAAACTTTCAAATAGGTCATGCTAAGCCAAAAAAAAGGGCCACACAAATATAATACTGGCCAAATTTGGACCTTATAAAGCCTAACTTGGCTCAACCTACTACCACTCCTTGGTAGGACCTCTAACAGAGCTTTTCCTTTAAATATTTAACGTTGCTGCATATAACTCGAGACCGATTAAACTAAGAATATTATGGCCAAAATAATTAATTTGCAAAGCAAAATGCAAGATTTAATTTCAAAAAAAAATCCCTGAAACAAGTTTATGGCCAAAATAAATAAACTAAGAATATTGATTCTTGAAATTTTTTCCCATGAAATCTTAGATATTTAACAATGATATTAAACTCTTAATTGATCTCAATTGGTTATTGAGTTAAAAAAAGACAAATGATATATATTTTTACAATAAAGAAAAATGTAAAGATAAAAGAAGAGAGAGAAAGAAATATGATATGTGATATGATGGAGAAAAATAAAAAATGTATTATATATTTTTTGTTGTATGAATACGTTATCTTTAAAAAAACACTAATACCTAGTTTGGTAGTGAAGAAATTAGGAGAAGAGGACAAAAATAGAGGGAGAGGAGAAAATTGATTATGTTTTTGGTATGATGAAAATTAGAGAAAAAAGAAGTTTGCAGGTGTAGGTGTCGGTGTGGGTGTGGGGTCCATGGCATGCTATTTTCTTCGCTGAATACCCGAGAAATGCCGAAAAAATTGTGATAGTGATAAGAGAGAAAGAGGAAATCGTTTGCGGACCCTTTATTTTGCTTACCGTAGATGCTGCCCTCATATTGCACGATGTTGAGCAAATGCCACAAATATGAAGAGTGATATATATATATATATATATATATATATATATATGTGTGTGTGGAAATTTTAAACTCATTATTTATTATAAAAAGCAAATGCCACCTCTTTTTAAATTTGTTTAATTCATTATATTTTTAGTTTATAAAGTTAAATAATTTTAAAAATATATTCAAGATTTACATAAATTATTTATATATACTATTTATAAATTTAACTTAAAAATATTTATTCAAGAGTATTTTAGTCTTATTAATTATAATTTTATTTCTCTTAATTCTATTTCTCTCTTACCAAACAAAGATATGAGAGAAATACAATTATATTTATACTATATTTAACTCTTATTTCTTTCATATCAAATAACTCAATTTCTTCATTGTTTCTCACCTATTTCTCTTTACTTAATTTATATATTCTCTATTTTTCTCTACCCTATTTTTTTCCACTCCACGAAAGCCACCCTCAACTTTTTGACACTTTAATCACGGGAGTTGATTTATTCATAATTTTTTATAAATTAAATAAATAAAATAATAAATATAATATTCACCACTTACTTTAAGAACAATTAAGTGACATGACAACGTTGAAGACCTTTTGTCGGCTAATTATCCGATGGTACGACCGAAGAAATTTCATATTTGACTTTTAAAAAAAGAAGTAAATATTTATCTCAATTTGTTAAAAATACATTAGAATTAATAAATGAGTTTAATATACATCATCAATATAAAAAATATAAGTTTAATTAGTATATACTGACGGTATTAAAAAAAATTTAAACATCATCTAATAATGCGTTAGCACATTATTTAATGAATATGATACTGACTTGTTATGTATTATTAAACTCATTAAGGATCCGTTTAATTTACAGTTGGTTAGAATTGATTTTAATAGGTTTACAGAATCAACGGTAGAAAATGAATGATGCACGATTTACGAAGCACGTTGAACAAAAGTGATTTAAAATCAATTCCACATAATTAATTTTAACGATTCCCAACTGGGAACCAAATGTGTACTAAATAATGTTGCAACACATCATTGGTTGATAGTGTAAAACTTTTTTTACACTGTCAATATATATGCATTAAATTCCAAAAATATACACTATCATCTTATAATGTATTACTATATTATTTATTAAATTTAATAATATACAATTTCTCATATTCATTAAAATATGGCAGCATATTATTAAATCAATGTTAATGTAAAATTTTGTTAGACTCAAAGTACATATTTATTACATCAAATATTTATACTTATTATATACATTGTTTTTTGTGGTGGAAGGAAAAAACAAGGAAAATGAAAATAACAAGAAACTAAATTCTAACAAACGAGATTCCTAAGGAATCAGCCTGCAAACAACCCTGCATGTCCTCACGAGTGTCTTGAAGCATGATGAAAGGATTTCCATCCGAGGCTCCCTTCTTGGCCAAAAGGTCAGTAGCTTGATTACCTTCACGTAGAATATGCACAAGCTCAACATCCCAGTCCCTAGCTAGCATTGCTTTCACCTCATAGATAATGGAAGCATGATGGTGAAAACGAGCCACTTCATCATAAACAAGCCCCACTTCTAGAAGGGAGTCGGTCATACAAATCACCTTTCTATAGTTCAGACTCCAACACATGTCGAGGCCTTTCCAAATAGCATATAATTCGGCACCCAAAATGTCACTATTGTGTAAGTGGCCATAAAATCCTCTAATCCAAGCAGCACCTGAGTTCTTGATGAGACCATATCCCGCACTACGTTGATTAACACTCCCATCAGTGTTAATAGCAATTTGATCTTCCAAAGGAGCATTCCACTTAACAAGGCGAGGAGGATGGGATTCAGACACATAATCTAAAAGAAAGGCTCTACGAATTACATTGATCAAAGAATTGGTAGAGTAAACGGTTTCCCAGATAGTGGTTTCCTGGAGATTAAAAACAACATTGTTCCTATTGCGTCAAATTTGCCAAAGGGTTGATAGAAAGGATGTTGCATCTTGTTGGATAATATCTAAGATCCAATCTCTAAAGGAATCAGGATTGTAAAAGGAAGGTGAATAGGAAAACCCTATGGCACCCCAAATTCCCCGAGCTTTGACACAGTCCCTGAGATAGTGAAGGTTACTCTGTTCACTCTCATCGCATCTTGAACAAGCCCCAGAAATTGAGATTCCTCTATGGGCATGAATTGCTTGTGTTGGGAGAGATTTATGACAAAGAAGCCATACAAAGAAACGAATGTTCTCCGGAACTTCCAACTTCCATATCCACGTCCATGAGGTATTATCAGGCTGAAAATTTTTCTGAAGAAGCCAAGCATAGCCACTGCGGGCTGAATACTGTCCAGTCAAAGAAGCACCCCACACCATAGTATCTTGGACAGCTGCACAAATGAAAGGTCTTTGAAGGCGAATTTGGTCTGTAATCTTGCTGGGCAGAGCAGTCCACGGCTGTGCAAAATGCCAATTATCTCCAAACCACAAGTCTTTGATTCTGGTGTCCAAGTCATTAATGTCAATGAACGGAACCTAGTCACAAAGCCGCCCGCTCCCCATCCAGTTCTGATGCCAAAAACTTGAGCCACCATTTCCAACCTTGAAAGTGTACCCCTCCAGAAGTTACTCACGGGCCTTTAAAATTGAGTTCCAAATGTAAGACCCATTGGTTTTGTGCATCTCCAAAATTGTGGACTTCTTTAAATATTTATTCCTAAAAATCTGGACCCAGAGTTTATTATCATGCATTAGAGCCCAAATCAACTTGCCCAGCAAAGAAGTGTTTTGTAGCCGAGCCACCCTTACTCCAAGCCCACCATGCCTCTTTGGTCGAGTAACTTTATCCCAGCCCACCAAGTGCATGCCTTTGTTATTATCATTTTTCCATAGAAAATTACGAGATATGGAATCCACTTTATTGCAAATTGACTGAGGAATCTAATAGGCCTGCATGGTATGAGTTGGGACAGTCGCAAGTACTGAATTCACAGGGGTCAACCTTCCTAGCTTGTTAAGCAACTTTTGTTTCCAAGAGGTAAGCTTGGAATTTATGCGATCCAGCACCAAATTAAAACACCCTCTTCTTGGTCTCCGTTGCAAAACCGTGAAGCCCAAATAGCGGCCAAAACTAGAAGTAAAGTGAACTCCGAATATCTGAGTAAGCCTCCCCTTTTTAGCATTTGGAACAGACTTTGAAGCTAGAGCACGACTCTTTTGTAAATTAAATTTCAATCCTGAAGCACTACAAAAGGTCTGTAATAGATTGGTCATAAAGCACACCTGAGTATTCTTAGCCTTCATGAACAGTAAACAATTGTCAACAAAAAAAAATGAGAAATTTGTGGACCTTCCTTGGAAACTTTAATTGGTGGCCAATTATTTTGGGCAACTGCCTCTGAAATCATAAGGCCTAATTTCTCCATACACAATGCAAAAAGATACGGAGATAAAGGGTCATTTGGCGAAGCCCCCTCTTTGGATAGAAATGGGGAGATCTGTTGCTAGTCCAAAGGAGATAAAGAGAAGAAGATGTGACACAACTCATGATGAGACTTATCGTAGAAGAAGGGAAACCAAACTCCATAAGAATCTTTCCAAGGAAGTCCCAATCAACTTTATCATACGTGTTTTCCAAATATAGTTTAAAAAGTAGATCCCCATTTCTTTGCTTCGAAGAATGCATGTGATGAAGAACTTCTTGGAGGATAATTACATTATCCGAAGTCCCTTTCCCAGGAATAAGGCTACTTTGAAGTGGGCTTATTAGATTATTTAGAAACGGCCTTAAGCTCTGGACTAGCACCTTCGTGATCAATTTATAGATCACATTACAAAAGACTTATGGGTCTGAAGTCTTTAAAGGTCAATGGATGGTCAATCTTAGGAATTAACACTAGCAGAGTCTCAGCCAAACTCGGATTAATTTGACCAGTTTTAAAAAGCATCACTAACCATATGCCAAACATCATCACCTACAATATGCCAATAAAGCTTGAAGAAGATAGGCTGAAAACCATCCGGTCCCAACGCTTTATAGGACTTCATGCTCTTCAAAGCAATGTCCACTTCCTCATTGGAAACAGGTTTCAGAAATTGGTGGATACGAGGCATAGTTGTAGTATGAATATTGATATTCAATGCTTCTTTAACACCAAACAAATCACGATAAAAGTCCATCGCTGATTTTTGTAAAGTCTCATCATCTGTGCACCATTCTTCAAAAGGGATGTGGAGGCCATGGATTTTATTTCTTTTTATCCTGACCACAGTTTAGGTGTGGAAGAAGGATGTGTTGCGATTGCCAAACTTCACCCACTTCTCCCTTGACTTCGGAAACCAAAACACCTCCTCGTGGAAGAGGATTTGGTTATATTCATTCTAGAGTTGTGCCTGAGTGCGTAAGAGGTTAGCAGAGTCCACTCTTTCCAAAGCTTTTTGAATGCCATTGAGTCCAGATTCTATCTTCCTTTTTATTGGCAAAGATGTTACCAAATTTTTATTTATTAAACTGAAGGGAATCATACTGAACCTGCCGAAGAGCCAAAAGGACGTTTCCCCTGTTGGAATCCATATATGAGAAATCAAAGGCTCGTACTCTTGATGGGTTACCCATAATGCTTCAAAACGAAAAGGTCTATCACGACCTTTCTCATGCATTGGTCCACACCTTAGAAAAATAGGACAATGGTCTGAATGTAGCCTACAAAGATGCTCTAGAGATGCTTCGGGAAAGGCTAATCTCCAATCATGGTTAGCAATAGCTCGGTCCAATCTTCTGTAGAGTAAGTTTCCTCCAGGTCCAGGACGGTGCCAAGTATACTTACTGCCAAAGAAACCTAGGTCCATGAGGGAATAAGCGTCCATCATGATGATGAAAGCGTCTGCCCTTGACTGGTTAAAATTGCCTATGCACTGCTCAGAAGAGAGAATAATGTCATTAAAGTCACCAATCAATAACCAAGGATGATTCATTACTGACTATATTTGCTGGAGGTGGCGCCAAAGTTGCAGCATCATGCTTGGAATAGGGCTGGCATACACTTCTGTACAAACCCAATTGGTCGTCCCTGCTGAAACAAGAAAGGAAATGGCCTGGGGCCTAGAGTCAATAAATTGGAAAGTGAAATTACCATTAAATGACACTAACACCCATATGCCCCCTACATGGCACCTTGCTTCTTCAATATCAACTTTATTATAGCCAACACATGCCCAGAACGCCTCCGTTTTAACAAAGGTACATGGGTTTTACATAAATCAAAACAGAAGGTGAAGTTTTCCGAATAAGGTCCTGAATATGTTGCTGACTTCGCTTGTTAGCGACTCCTCTTACATTCCACGAAATAACAGTAAAACTTTTAAAAGGAATCATAATAACAAAAAAGTTTGTGAAAAAACCTCATTATAAGGTTTCCGCCACCATCTCTGAATCACCATTAACCTCCTCCATAGAGATGTTATCCTTTGATATATGCGCCTCCTTTGCTTCCTGGGCAAGAGAGGTTTCCCGCACCAAGTCTGGTGACTTAGGATCCTCTAGAAATCGCAAGTGGTTTGCAGAAATCATCTTCATGTTCATGGTTGTTTGTATATCATGAGGCAGTTTTGTAACTACAACTCCATTATGGTTGGAGTGCTGTTTGTCCGAAAGGACCACAATGGATTTACCTTTCCTCATTGACGCATCTCCTTCTTTCATCCTAGATGCTGTCCCCACAGGAGTTGCTTTTGGCACATTCAACTTCCCCAAAATGCACACATAATGCTCCTCACTGACAACCTTAGGCAACAGTGGCATCGTATCTTTACGTTGCCTTTTCTTTCGCGTCTAGATTTTGGGGCTATCAAAATTTATTTGGGCTGATTCACTTCCCTTGTTTTCTTGCATAGAAGCTTCCTTATTTGCCTCATTATTTTCATTGTTGAGATCATCAAATCTGTTGACTTTCAGCTGTTTGCTGTTATCACCGAAAATTGGTGGGCCGCTCTTGCCACGTGTCTTCTGGGGTTTTCTATTTTTGGTAACTACGAGCCATTCGCCATGCAAAGAATCCTCTCCAGATTTTATGCCTTTGTTACTCGTAATTTTCTCATCGCTCACTGAGCTAGGGCTTGCATGGTTCATACTTGTTGATGTCACCTCCATGTGCGACGACTCATGCTTTGGGTCATCCGTCGTTAACTGCTGTTGAGGCTCAGCGGTGCAGTTTCTGGATACATGGCCATAGCACCCACATTTAGAGCAAAGTAGGTGGAGACCCTCATACTCTACCTTATACTAGTGTCCTCTTAACCAAACCTTCCCCACTACTGGTTTGTCTAAGTCAATTTCAACACAAAGCCTAGCGAATTTGCCTCTCGACGCATTCATGGTCATCAAATCAACTTTCAAAGGTCTTCCAAAAGCTGTTAGTAGCCCTAGTAGAATGCTCTCATCATAGTATTCCATTCCAAGGCTATGGAAGCGAATCCAAACAAGTGTGCTCCCAATGGTAGCTTCTGAGGAAACAAAATCTGGAACCCAAGGTTGAACTGCTAAATAATGATCAAATATCATGTAAGGAGCACCACCAATGACCTTATCTCTATCCTCAGAAAGGTCAATTTTAACCATGTAGAAACCATTCCCAACATCCATGATATCAAAACCTCCCGTTCTCCAAGTTGCTTTTAAGCGATCCTTCATAGTAAAAAAGCCCACTGATTTTTCCAACAACTTCACAAAAACTGCATCTCTCCATGGTCTCCAAAGCCTCATAAAGGATGTTGTCATCTATATAACATTTAGGGAGCAATCCGTTCCCATCATGAAGTTTAATACGCAAGAGATTCTTGCTAACCAAATCTGACTTTTCACGGTGAGGAAGAGGTTCCTAACCACCTAACGCTTATCTCTAAAGGAGGTCTTCACAGGGTTTGTTGTCTTGCCTCCACCATCATCCGGTGATTTTGGTGGCGGCGGCGCGAAGGACGCAGGCGTAGAGGACGCAGACACAGGCATAGAGGACACAAATGCAGAGAATTCCATTTTTTATTTGTTCTTAACTCCACCATTTTATATACATTTACTTGTTAGTTATATTATAGTTATTTTTTTAACTATAATTAACATTCCTTTATATTTTAAAAATATTTAATGATCAAAATATGACACTAAAATTTAATTCATTATTTAAATATTTGGAGAATTTGTAATGGATTTGGAATATAGAATAAATTTAAAGGATTAGAAGTAAAGAATTTAATAAAAATTTGATAAAATTAAAAGGATTTTATAGGATAAGACTAAAGGTTAGTGTTTGAAAATGGAAATTGTCTTTTTTTTTTTATGAAAATTGACTTTTTAGTTTATAACAAGGTTAAAATAAGTTAATCAAATAAATTTTTGAAAATTATCCATAGTAAGTAACAATTTGAGACATTTAAATAGAAAAACTTAATTATAATAATTACAAAAATTGAAGGGTTAAATTTGTCTAAAAATCATTAAGAGACCAAAATTACACATTAATTATGTGTAGGGTGGCTAAAATAATGCATTTAAGGCTTATTATTATTGTTGCATATATTATGAATATATTTAATTATTTATAAATAGAAAATAATTTTATTTAACATTTATTTTAAAATATTGAAAAAAAAATTAAAAAGACTATTTTATGTATCATTATGTTTTTCTCATTTTAGAAAGATTTTATGGATAAACATTATCAGTATGAAAAAAAAATTATATTTTTATCTAATAATATGTTGTCACATTGTTTTTGAGTTTAATAACATATAAGGTGTCATACTTATTAGATAAGATGACAACATTATAAATACAGTATAATTTTTTTACCCTAATAATATATACTAATTAAACTTTTTCAAAAAATATTTTTAATAAATGTTAATATTTTCTATTGTAACGTATGGTTATGCCTACGGTGGCCAGAAATGCCATTCTATAAGCGTCCCCTTAATATTTTTTTTTGTCTTTGACCGGAGAATTCCCCCACAAGCATAGTTGTGGCTCGTGGGATTAACTCTCGAATCAGGGTGGTGATTAGGTAAATTCCTCTCAAGATTTGCGACTACATGATTCGAAACCTCTATAACCTTGGAGGTAAAGTATGTCTGGATCACAATCCACTCTCACACAACCAATCACTATTTTCGTGAATGTCGTGATTTATGTGTTATAATTATAGCTGTCAATTCGGGCTACCCGGCCCAGCTCGATGCGGGTAGCGGACTTTATCGATCTGGGCTAAAATGCACGGAAGTTATTCGGCCTTCTAAAATAGGTGTCCGAGCCATACCTTTTTGCGGGGTAGCCCGGGTTTTTTTGAGAACAACCTGGTCTTTGTGGGTAGTAGGCTTTATCGGGCCGTGCTAAAAAGCCTGGGAGTTATTCGGGCTTCTAAATAGGTGCTCGACCACAACATTTTTGCGGGCTGGCCCGGTCGGACTAGCCTATTTTACCAGCTCTAGTTATAATCAAAAGAAAATAATAATATTCTTTTTAATTGTCTGAATATATCTATATTGTATTATTATATTAGACATATGTCACAAACGATATTAAATTATGATGTATATTTTAAAAAATTATTATGTATATTTGACAATTACAAATAATTATGATTTATGAATAATATTTCATATTGTTTTAAATTATAATGTATATTTAACAACTAAAAATCATTACATATAATAAGAAATAATAATTATATTATCGCTTTATCATTAAACAAAAATAATAAAAAAATATATTTAATTAAAGAAACATAAGTAATATAACATATTGGTCTACTTAATAAGATTTAAATAAATTATTCAAAAAATAAAAATATTTAATCATGTTAAATCGTGTATAATCTAACGATAAAAATCCAATAAATGTATATATATGATTATAGCTAAAATTTAGTTTTATTATTAAGTATTATAATAAAATTTTATCACATAGACTTAAACACACTTATATATACTATGTTAGAATTAGAATCATAATAAAAATATTATTATAAAATTGCAATTATAATCACTCGGGAGACTTGAAGAGATTATATAATAATATAGGTGAACTAAAGTTTCTTATCCATGAACCAATGAAAATGTATCATTATAGATTGTCAAAGTTTTTTTTTAAATAATGTGGTATAAATGAGTAAAAAACCTCCTTATATTATTTTGAATAATTTGTTTTGTCAAAAAATATTCTACACTCCAATAATTGAATTATCCACGTTATTACACAATTAATAGAACAGTTCAAATAGTTTAATACTAGATATTTATTTATATTTTATAACTCTAATATTTTATAAAATTAAATTTTAAATAAATGTGTTAAAATTATTATAGATTAAATATATTAAAAATATGTTAAAAAATAAAATTATATTACTTACTAAACATAATGAAATTGGAAAAAATATGTCTTAGAAAAAAACTTATTTTTTGTTATAAAGGATAAATTGTTGAAAAATGTATATAAGTATCATAATTGGTTGATTTTTTTAATTTCATAATTAAAAATAATATATATATATATAAATGTTTAACATAAATAATGATTTTGTATACAAAAAGCATATTCCTTTTCTCTTTCTTTCTCATGAATTACTATCACATCTCTCACTTCAACTCTACTATTTCATATTTTTAAATTAAAAAATAATTATAAGTAGGTTTGACCTATGAATATTAAATTAAATTTTTAGTAAACTATGAGATTAAATAATACATTTAACTTAAAATTAATATAGTTAATTATGAGTATTTGATATTTATAATTTAATATTTAATATATTATATATAATAGTTATAATATTTAATAAACTAATTATATAATATGAATTAATTGTAAGATATGTTTTGTATTCCATATGTGATATTTTAAATTAATTAAATCTTTAGTAAATAATAAGATTAAATGATTCATTTAACTTAAAATTGATTAATGTAACTAATTAAGAGTATTTCACATTTAAACTGTAATATAGTGTAATAAATATTTCTTTTAATTTTTAGTATATTATGTAATAGATTTAATGTTGAATAATATTAATTATATAATACCAATGAATCTTAAGAGATGTTTAGTATTCCATATGTTATATTTTATCAATAACACATTAAAAACAATGTTCAAGTGAATTTTATATATAGATATAGATCGATATAGATATATGACTAATAGTCGGTTTATTCTGGATTTTGAAATTATAAAATCATAGTTTTACAGAATTGATTTAAAATATTTTTGCCTAACGTATTTTGTAAAACGTGTATTATTTATCTTAATTATTAATTTTTTAGGATCAATTTTACCAACTGTAAACTAAATAGACACTAAGTGCAGTAGCTTTGTTATTATCATTCTGATTATAAATATTTAGTGAACTAAGTGAAAAGGTACTTATAGGTGTCATGTCAATTGTAGATGGCTCACAATCATATAATTGACAAATTTAACAAATGTTCAAGGTCATATAATATAAGTTAACATTGAAATAACGGGAAAAGTATTAAATAAAAGGGTTAAATTGTGTTTTTTTAAGTTTTTTTAAAAACAATTACAACCACTTTTCAAAATTGATCTTAATTTATATATATTTTTTAGGCTTAATTATATTTTTGGTCCCCCTATTATCATCACTCTGCGATTTTGGTCCCCTACTTTTTTTTCGTGATTTTGGTCCCCTTATTATTCCAAATTCGCGATTTTGATCTCTCTAATACATAGATTTTGAAAATAGGGGACCAAGATTTTGAACTAAATCGCGAATTTGGAATAATAGGGAGACTAAAATCGCGGATCGATGATATGAGGAACCAAAAGTGTAATTAAACCTATTTTTTATTATCAAAATAATTTTTATCAATTAAATATTTTAAACTTTTTAAATTTAAATATTTTAATTTCACGTACAAAAATATGAGAAGATTCGGAACAAGTCGAGAACGAGATATATTTATATTTATAATAACAAAATAATAAGCGTCCCTCTAAGCAAAGAGGGGTAGATAGATAACATAAATATGGAGGTGACAATTGAAGCACTTGCAGCTAGCTGCACAAGCACAAACAAATGGTGACGCTGATGATGACGACAAAAGAATGACAGTCTATGATGGACATATGGGTTGTCCAGTCCATGCATCCAAGTTCAAAGCACTAGAAAAATTAGTACCCACATCCTAATCCATTGGATATATATATATTGTCAAGACAGGCAACAATTGCTATAATTTTCTGTTGCTAGGTGTAGACGTGTCATTTTTAGAATCTGCATGCAATTCAATAACAACAGGGAGCTAGCTAGCTACAAGGGAAATAGAAATAGTAGGGTCGAAAAGATGGATAGATAGATATGTAGTGGAATCTGATTCAATGGAAGTAGCCTTCAAACTCAAAGCCCTCTCTCCCCTTCAGAAAATTAAAATGTGCATATGGTCCATTTATTTACTTCTTGTTTCCGCATCCAAGTTACTGGACTCTAGTCTAGCCGCACAATACAGAATTCACACCCATCAGGGAAAACAAAACGAATATCGAATTGACAACCCTCGCTTTCCTTCCTCCCTTTGAAAAAATTTCACTATCTCTGTCAAAGATGTAACCCTGCTTTCTCTCTCCCTCTCCAACTCTCCCTATCTAGCTATATATATGCTTTACTCCAGCCACTACATGCGTAAATTAACAACTCTTAATTTTAATTTATACACACACACGTATATATATATATAAAATATAGATGCAATATAAATATGGGTCGGATCTAGAGCTCTCATGTCAAAGTAAGCTAACCTTGCTCACTCGGATTGACTCACAACGAGTTAGACTAAAAGTGAGTTAAGTTGGATTGACTTATTTTCAGGTGAGTTAAAAAAATACTAATTTGGCTCGATCCACTTTAAATTGGTGGGTTAAGTGAGTTGACTCACCTAATTTAAAAAATTATAAAAAATTTAAAAATAATAAAAAGGAAAAATAGAAAAAACTATAAAAAATTATAAAAATAACTTAAAAAAATAAAAGAAATAATAAGCGAGTCAACTCACCCAATCCGGCTCGAACCCACTTTGACTAACGAGTTAAGTGGGTTGACCCACTTTTACCCGTGGAAATGTGAGCCTATATTTTACCAACTCAACCCACCGATGAATCTGATTGGACCATGTTCAACCCAAATTAACAGCTCTAGTCGGATCTAAATATTACTGTAGATTCTGCTGTCGAAATCCAATAACCACAAATTAATGCATTAAGCTTTAAATTTTTTTTTGATACATTTAAAAACTGAAGAGTGTTATGTTGTCAAGTTCTTTTTCAACGGGAGAGAATCTGAATCCGTTTAATTTTTCTTCCATGAACTAATATAACTTTTCCATTTCCAATAATAATTATCAACTTAATTATTGATCCTAAATTCCTAATGTGAAAGTTGCCACATCATATAATAAATGAAATAGCAAATATCTGAGCATGTGAGATTGATTAAGCTATAATGAAAATAAATAACAAGAATTTGACCCACTGACCAGGCTTCGGATTAGGGATATATACCCAGATAGATCAGGTAGACAAAGTGAACACTTTCTAGGTTATTTTATCTATATATATAAAGCTAATATTAATACTATATAACTATATAAGAAAAAAGTAGAATTTATTTTTATTTAATAACAAAAAGTGCAAGCCTGTCAAGGTTCTGCATAAAGCCAATAATTTTCCACCATAGGGTAGCGAAATCCAAGATAAGAGCATACAAACAAGCCATCCAAAAAGCAAGTTGATAAGTTTTGGATATTGGGGCCCCTCACCCAAACTGGCATATTCATTGTGACCCCAATTAACGATAACGAGAGACCGTGCAAGTCTTCCAAAGTCCCAAAGGTTAATTATATGGTGTTGGCACAAAGGACCGACCTAGTGGTACAAAACTTTTCTTCCATGTTTAATTGTTCTGCTGAGTCATGACTCTCTCATATATCATAAGCTACTTTGCCATTTTTTTGCTTTTTAACCTTGACTTCTTTTTTTTAATTCTTTGTGGTTTAGCATCTTCTGATATTCTAGACGGAATGGAAAAGTTAGAACGAGAGAGATGTATAACTAATCCGCTTTTTATTAAGGCGAAAACAAAATTTCTACTACGTACATTTAATTATTTGTGTGGAAAAATCTGATCATTTCGTTTTTCTTTATTCAATTCTCATTTTGTAGGGCCATGTTAGACTCTCTAGCTGGTTGAACTCCGGTTATAAGAGTTAATTTCATTTATGTACATGAGGGATAACCCGGTTACTGGTATTACCTGATCGGATGCCGGATAACTAGGTCTTACTTGATTCGTTATCCAAATAAATGAACTGTTCGAATGAATCAGATTGATACAGATATATGACTAAAGCACTGAGTGACACATATGTTGTAGCGGGGAACGCGTCCTCAGTTGCATAAAGCATACGTGTGCAATAATTTTCATTTTGGCACTAATTATAAGGAAATTCTCTCAATCCATGTTAGACACCTGATATGACTTATAATATAATTAACCCACTAAATAGTTCAGTGATTCGTGCCTATGCAAATGATGAGGGCCAATAAATACTAACATAACATGAGGTACATAGATTTTTGAGCCCACATACATAACACACATATTGACTTTTGAGTTGAGTGTTTTACAGGTACACCCCCACTCACCTCAACAATCACTTACTACTAGAGTTTCTTGGATATTGGAAGAACATGAAGAACATTTTGTGTTTTCTATGGGAAAACGATGAATTTTATTCCCACTATCTCTCTTTTTGAGCTAAATACTTTTCTGAATCTTCATCAACACCATAGCAGAACCACCCAGAATAGTGGACCTCAATCTAAGTCTTACTGTACCATCCTTTTATAACCTAAACACAAGCCCAAACAAGAGCTCCATGTTATGTCAGGACAACAACACTATCGTCAGCTTCGAATCCTCCAATGATTCAAGAGATTATACAACCACTAGCACAATTTATTGCTGGACCTTCTCAACCATATGTAGCTAGACTTTCTCAGCCACACTGGGTGAACTTTCACAGATTCATCCTCCTCCATCTCCACCACCTTATTATGGTTTCATGCCAGGGATGCCTCAACCCTATTAAGCGCACCCAGATCTTTTGGTGCAATACCTCAAGCAAAGAATTCAGGAGTTAGAATGTTCTCGTGATCAGAGGATTCAACCTGCAAGAAGACAAAGGAGAGAAGATAGGGGAAGGAGATCTTCACATGTTTCTGGAAGAACACAACGTTCTTTTAGACTTCATTCTCATGAAGACTCTTACGACCTATATGACTAGACCCTCACTGACACTACAAGAAAAATAGTGTTTTGCTGGGGTTATTTAACGGGGGTTTCCTAAACCCCAGTTAAATAGATTTTAGTGGGGCTTAATTAGTCAGCATTGTGAAAACCGTCTTTAAGTGCACAGATTACCTGTGGTTTAAAAACCGCGGGAAAGTTTTTGTTGTTCCCTGCGGTTGTAGCCGCAGGGATTTATATTTTTAAGTCTTTCATAATTTTATTATTTTAAAATTCGATTAAAAAAATTTAAAAAAATCTAGTCAAGATTCAACCCCAGAAATGTGAAATTAATTAATTATACCACGAAATTCTCAGTTTGTTTCGCGCTTACTAAGCCCAAAATAAGAAATCCCAAAACCTCTCTCTGTCCCGAAAACCTCCCCCAAAACCTATCTCTGTCCCGAAACCCCATAACCTTTCTAATCTGCAATCGAAGCTCCTGGTCGTTCTACAATTGCACGACGCGGCGGCACGGGCATTGAAACGGTGGCAGCAGGCATTGAGCGGTGGCATCAAGGCGGTGTTAGCTCGACGTTGTTCCTCCATCTTCTCCACATTGTTTGGCTAAGCATTTTCAAGCGCTTTGAAAGAAAAAGGTACATTTAATTTTGCATTTATATTCCACTCATAAGGTATAGGAACTTGAATGAATCACTTCTTAGTTTTGAAGCTTGTTTAATCACTCCTGTTAATGCTTGGTAGTCAAAATTGGAGTCTGGTGATACATGTAGAGGCAAAAGTCGAATGAATCCTACTACTTTTCTATATTTACTTTATGGAGTATATTCTTGAGGCCCAGTTGCCATATATCTTCTGTAAAAAGCTGGCATGTGCACTTGCATGTGAGAAAACAGAATGCAAACAAATTAGATTGCTAGTGCTAGGTGACAATGAGACTTTGAATGAGGGAGAAATTGTAGCCATAGAAATGGATTAGGAAGAAGAGGACATTTCTATGGAGTGTAAGGCAATGAGATTGTTTTGGGGGCTTGGTGACATGTTAATGGACATAAAAATAATGAAGGGTGGAAGGAGGGTGCAAGGAGTTTCCTTAATTGTTTTAATTGACAGTGGTGCAAGTCATAACTTAATTTCCCCTGAAGTAACTATTGCTATGAGGCTACCAGTAAGCCCAACTAAAAGAAATGGGAATTTTTCAAACATTGGGGAAGGCAGTAATGGATTGAAAGGAAATGACCATGGTTTTCCAATAATAAAGTAATAATGGCAATGAAAGCACTCTACTCTGCATGTGAAATAGCCAAATAGGTAACCTTTTATTGACTGCAAGTGATACACTCTTATTTGGAAGACTTCTAATTAAAAAAGAGTATTTATTTAAATTGAAGAATAACTCATAGTATCCTATTTTAGTTTTAACCCCTAAACTAGAGAGTTCTGTTACTCTTCTGATTGCTCTGTAGTTGAGCAATTGCATGCTTTTCCCCTTTCTGGCTTTCTGTTGTTTAGTTTTGATCATGGCATCCAGAAATTTTTTCATAGAGAATCATTATTGATAGTTACTATTCTTAAGCAATTTGGCATAAGAAAATTAATTTGTTTGTATCAGCTTATTTTTTTATTAAAAAAACAACTTTGGTCAAGAACGTTCTTTGAAGTATTATTATATAACCTGTTCTGATAGTGAAATAAAGTAATCCAAATGGGTAGTTAAACAAGTTGCCTAAAGAAGGCATGCTAGTTGGAAGCGTTACCCACTGAAGGGTAGATTGCCATATTTTAGTGGTGTTTGATATTTTCAAAGGAATCTGAAATCAGATCACTAGAATAAAGGGATATTTAATTAAAACACTATATTTCAGAAGAATGGAACTAGGATTCCCTCTTTTTTCTTTGAATGGTTTTTAGGTTTTTATAATATAATTAATGAATTTTTAAACTAATTATGATAAAGTCTTGATTTAATTCATTGTTCTTTTATTGTTGCACTTCACACTACATAATTTCATGCTCTTGTAAATTGCTTTTAGATGGTCCTAAGCTAGCAGGACAGCTTCCCTCTTCGAGTCCAGCATCGTCTTGAAACATCACTAGTTTATGCTAGCTAGTGCTTGGTTATTTATTTATGTTTTAATTGTCCATGTTTATGGGGGCAGTATATATAGCTAATGCTATTATTGGTTAAGACCTGAACAAGGGGGAGGAATCTTTAGCTGACCTGGCATGTCAACTAACAAAGGTACACAAGAAAACTTTGCTCGCTATTGCAAGTGAACAAAAATCTATCCATCATTCTTCCTAGTAGTTCATGATATGTTTATTTAATTCTCTTAAGCGTTAATTTGTCCATGAGTACATGCTTGTTTTCTTCCTGTGTCACGTTTATTTTCATTATATATATGATGCAAATTAAGTTGTTAGTTGATGCATGCTATCATGACATGTCCTTGTATTGTATGGAACGCTTTTCACTGTTTTTGGGCCTTAGTTGCAAGACAGTACTGGATATGGAAGAATAACGTTTTATTCACATTTATTAGGCTGAGATTCACGATGAAACTATGCATATATAACAGGACATAGAGTTGTGCGAAACATAATATCCTTTGATTAATTGAATCAACAGAGAATAATTGCCCAACCATATATTTATTTACGCGAGACCACTCACATCTTGTTGTTATATATGGTGGTAACTCTTTATTTCATTCAAACCAATTTCTTCCTGCATGTTATTTAAACCATGATAGATCTTGTCAAGTTTTTCAAGAGATTCTACTTGCTGAAATCTGTTCCATGCAAACTCTAATTCCTCTCTCCCTCTTCATATATTGATAGTTTGATTCGCATAGCATACAAACCATTTGGTTTTATATTTTTCAAGAAGGTATTATTTGCTTGCTGGTATCAATTTCATTGAAGAAAAGATGTTGCTGCTCTTATGGCAGGTCTTGCTCCTAAAACAAAGGTAATGAATTAAAGTTTATGTCCCTTTTCTGCATTAAGAAGCTTCTGATGCAAAAATAATTATGTCTTTCATCTATTTTATACAAAAAGGAGAGACGAAATGTTAAAGGCATTGTTTGTTTACAAAGGATATGTACTATAACTGTTTTATCTGTTTGTTTAGAAAGGATTTGAAATTTTCATGGTTTTGAAGGTTCTGAGAGATTGGAAATGGAGTGAGCAAGAAGCTGCAATTCTAGTCCTTGGAGACATCATAGGCATCAAAGAAGATCTTATTTCATTTTTACCTTTCTTTTTGTCATTTGTTAGAGCATTAGTATCTTTATACATCTGAGAAGCTTCCCCTGCAACCCTGCTAACATAAGTGGAGCTATAGTCTGTATCAAAGCTTTGCCCATAATATTTTATTTGAAAGAAACTTATGTCACTTCATTTTTTATTGGAATAGGACATGCAGGGGTGGATCCACTACCTTATATTCCAGGTGATTAATTATCCCACTTTATTTGTCATCATGTCACCGTGTTTAATTTACTGTAACATGCATTAAATTAACGTGGTTAAATTTATTGTCATGTCACCATTTTAATTTCTTTGAACCGATAGGAATTGGATATGTACACGTTGATGATAATTGATGGATTTGTTTCAATTTCATTGATTCATTGATTTGGTTGACAGTGTAATCAAAAGGTTTAATTGTTTCTATAAATCCGGGGGTGAAAACTCATGTCATCACATGTCAAGCAACCATTATACTAGTTTTTATATATTTAGGTGATTTAGTCCTCTCTTTGTAGTTATACAACTATCCTTACTCGATGGTAAATTTATTTGGTTTCTAGTTTTAATTCCAAATTTTAAGATTATTAAGGTAAACATTATTACAATGTGCTGGTTGTGGATACTAACCTCAGGTAACGGTCAAGTAAAAAAGAAACTTAGGTATTACATGCGGTTAACGAACCCCAAGTAGTTAGTTGTGGATACTAACCCCAGCTACTTTCCTGCGGTTTAGGAACCCAAGTACTTACCTACGGTTCCTCAACCCCAGCTAAATTTTGTGTTTTACCAGCGGTTGACGCAAACCGCAGGGTAATCCCTTTACCACACACGAATTTCCTGCGGTTTCAGCCAACCGCGGGTAAAACGTCTAGTGGGGGTTTAAAACCGCGAGGAAAAGACAAATTAACCCCAACTAAATCCTAGTTTTTTGTAGTGTGAGTCACCATTTGGGGTGGAGTTTTCCTCAGATTCCACAAGTAGATGATGGATGAAGCAGGACACATTATGTACGTTCAACATCCAGACGTCATAGACGTAATCCTAGTCAGACAGTGGGAACACAATGTTAAGGACAAACAACAAATCAAAGGCAACACGAAAAAGGAGCATATAAAAAAATAATAATCCAGGAGGAAATAATGCGGGAGCAACATAAGTTCACATGGATCTGGTTAACAATGATCCTTTTGAACAGATTCTTGAAGGACTTCATTCTCATGGATCTGGTTTAGGGTTCGAGGTAAAATAGTCATACCAAGAGCAGAAGACTTCTAAACCTCATCTAACTCGATATGCAATCCTTCAAGCACCCCCCGAATTTGTTGATTAAGATCATCATCGATAGTCGTCATCAGATCCTGGGAAAGAGTAAGTGTTGAAGCTTGCCAACCAAAGTCTTAACTCGATGGTGGGTGCTTGACTCAGAAGAGTTGGTGCTCAAACTTAGTTTGGTAGAAGGAAGGTTGCTTGCTAGAAGACTGTTGATAGTAGAAATGGATCTTCTTTGAGCTTTATGCTCAAGGCATCGAGATCCAGTGCAGGTTCAGGGATTTGAACGGGAGACTAGTCCTTCGACTATCTTGTTTTCTTCTTGAAAGGTAGTTGGTTCTGCGGAAGTCTCCTTTTCTTATTCTCGAGGAGGGGTTTTGATCTGACCCTTATGAACCTTTTTCTTGAGCAGTGAAGGAAGGAGTAATAGGTAGATCTTCACTTTGTGGAGAGTGAGTGGCATCCAATCGAACAAGTGATCGAGCAGTGGGTGAAGGAGTTGGATTTAGATCTATTAAAACCCGAGTGTCTTTGTGGAGAGCCTTCTTTTGACAACGGAGTGGAAGTATGTGGGGCTCGAGTCTGCTCAGATCTAGTGCCTTGACTCTGCTCAGTGGTATTCTCAGTGTCTTCGAGCACCTTGTCAGTGAATTGCTCAGTTGACCGATCAGGGGAATTGACTTCTGATTCATCATCAAGTATGTTTTAATCCCGTGAAGATATAAGTCTTATAATCCAGTTTGACCCAGAAATTGCATGGAAATAGGAAAAGTATTTAAAAGAGAATCAACATTGGAAGAACTAGAACCTGTGGTGCTCGCTTGGTGTGTATCATCAAAAGAGATTACCTAGAAAGAGCAGATTTGGATCAGAAAAGAAACTTAAATGAGGGAAAGTGAGAAAAGCAAAAGGACCATGAGAACTTACCACTTTGTTTGCTTTCCAAGAATGTCTGATCTCCGGTGCAACATGCTTAAGCCGTTAGCCTTTTTGTTGTACCCTGCATGAAATTGATAAGGCTAAGAAAAATTCAAAGAAAAAGGAAAAGGAAAATAAAGATCGAAGCAAGATGAACCTCAGCAGCAGAAGGCTGAGAAGCAGCCAAAGGATTTGGTTGGATAGACTCCTCTTCATCAATAATAGCTTTGTCAATAGGAGAAAGTGTTGCATCAATATCAGAAGCGAAGGTCTCTTGCTTCCAGTCTTCTTCGAGCCAGAGTCTACGGACCGTCACATTTAGAAGGGTTAGGATCTTCTCGAGCTTAGTGACAATAGGAGTAGGAGAAGCTCAAACAGGAGAATCTCTCTCTAGAGCCGAAGAGGCAGTAGAAGCTTTACCCCTTTTTTGACTCTCCAGCACCCTTCGAAGGTGGAGGTCGAGGTATTGCCTTCTTCTTGGCCTGAGGTTTCTGAAGAAAAATACAAGTATAAAAAATTTGGGTAAATCGAAGTAAGGAGTAAAGAGTACGCCACAGGCTCAAATGGTACATACCTTGGCATCCTTAGATGCCTTACCAGCTCGAGGTGCCTTAGCCTTTGAAGCACCTTCAGCGTCTTTGGGGGCTGAAAGAAAATGATAAAATGAGACGTCTGATAAGTCAAGTACTTAAAATGAAAACAGAATAAAGTAGAGTTAAAGTACCTTGTTTTTTCTTTTTCTCAACTACTTTGTATTCGACATTAGTGGTGAGACGGCTGAGGGCACTCCTCCTTCAAACATGCCATGGTTTGATAAGAAGTTCGCCACCAACGATCATAAGCTGGAGTGCAGTAAGTTATTGGGGGTGAAATCAGTGGGAAGGTAATAAGGACGAGCCACCTCGAAATTCCTGATTCTTTTCTCTGTAAAGACAACTCACTCCTAGAGTTTTTATGAAACCAAACCATCAAAAGTTAATATACAAAAAGATGAATATGTAAGATATCTTGTTTCTACTGACTGTGTGCTCAAGTGGTTGCAGAATTTAGCCTCTTATGTTGCAGGATAATTTCCTCTCTGGAAAAGGCAAGCTGAGTTGCTAAAGAGACGTTAATAAAAAAGTCAACTCTAGAAGTATACAAAGATGAGTACTAAAACCAGTCAAAAGTAAAAATTATCAGAAACAAGACCTAGAGTTACAAAGAGCTAAGAATATGAGACTCAAACTCAGACTCGACTCATGCCAACCTAAGACAAAGACTAAGACTCAGACACAAGCCTAAGACAAAGACTAAGACTCAGACACAAGCCTAAGACTGAGACTGAGACTCAGATGCAAGATTAGCCTAAGACAAAGCCTAAGACTCAGACTCAGCTTGAGACACATGGTTCACAAAGTTAACAAAAGTCAAGGCAAGTACACTGTGCACGCTGCAATGAATAGAGCAGGCCTGAACACAGCAGAGTAGGTCTGAACAGTGTTAGCAAAAGGCAATCCCTCTCTCCTCTGCAACGGCTAGTAACGGTCAGAAACGGCTAGTTTGTGTTTGAAATAAAAAGCAAGTCCAAGACAAGAATATGTGTGAAACTGCACTGAACATTCCCTGATCTCTACGTCTCAACTGCATCTTAAGTCAATCTCAAGCCAATCTCAACTCAGTCTCAGTTACTCTTGAGAGCATCTTAAGTCTGTCTCACTTATTCTCTTTCACATTGTTACTATCATTTGCTTGTAACTCTTAGAAAGAGAAATCACCTAGCTGATCTCACTATATACCCGTACCCTGTACGTTGTGTAAGCTAGTTCACCATCACTTTCATTCCATCCCTGTAAAGAATCTTGTAACATCCTAAAATTTCTAGAACAAATAAAATAAAATAAAAGGGAGGAATAATAGTATTATTATATTATCTTATTACGAATAATAGTATTTAATTAAAAAGGGGGATGGGTGGGTTGGTGTAGGCCCAGCCCAATTAGATAGTTAAAAGATAGGGTCTATTATTTCACCCTATCCTTTTCAAAAACATCAGATAACCGAATCCTAGAGAGGAGAGAAGCGACTCACAAGGGGAAGGTTCCGCAGAGTAGAGCATCAAGAGAGTTCTGCAAATTCAGTTTCGATCGTCATCTCTAAGGTACGGGAGGGGGGGGGAGAGTTGCTACTATATGTGTATGCGAGAGTGCTTGGGTAGCGAGGGCAACCATAAGTCCCTTTAGGAATTCTAAATTCGAAATTTGATCTGTGAATCTTGTGTTATATGTTTGGAATTTGCTTGGTTTGATGTTCAATGTTATATTCCTAATAAACTGAATGATGGTAATGAGAATAACGAAAAGGGGCTAAATTAGGATTTAGCGGTGAAGACCCATAATCGAGTAGATGTAAATTTTATGTTATATTGTAGGAAAGATTGATGATTTCACCAATATTAATCGGTAAAAACGTATCCAATTGAGTTAGGAACATCAAGATTTGAGTAGGGGTTGAAGAAGGGTTGAAAGGGGTAAAAATTGCAGTTACAGTCATTCTCGAGTCGCCAATAATCGAATACAGCAGACTGTAATCGATTACAGGGCTTTCTGGGCAGCGTTGGGTGAATTTTAGCTGCTGGTAATCGATTACAATGGGCTTGTAATCGACTACCAGTGTGTAAATTGGTACCAGAGGCTTCTGGTAATCGATTACCAGGCCAAAAATGAGTTTAGAGAGTGTTGCTTATGTGATGTTGTGATCTCTTACTTATATGGTGTTAATTATATGAATCGTTGTGGAATTGATTGATTGAATTAGATGTATAGAGTGTATTAACTGTGGCATGAAGTATTGTGGTGTGAGTATCTTATGTGATGTTCTATGTATTTACAATATTCGTTATGTGATGTGGAGTGATTAAGGTAGAAGAGATTGTATGAGATATATCTGAAATGATGATGATGATGCATTGAGCATAGAGATTGTGTGAGATATATGTGAAATGATGATGATGCATTGAGCATGAGCATATGATGTATGAGACGCATGAGATACACGAGTAGCCAGACGTGGCTAAAAATACCCTAGCCCAAAGAGGGGGCGACGAGCAGGGTGGAGACCATGATGAGGGACATCTGATGCATAACTCCAAGAGGGAGTGTTTTATAATGCGACTCACCTAGCCCATAAGAGGTGGATGATGGTGGGAGGGAGCGGGTGTCTTTGCACGGGCCCATAGAGGGGGTGCAACCTATCGCCAAGAGGGCATTTAACGGTAGAGCCATCATTGGTAATAACTAAGGGGATTGATGAGGTGCGCCCATTGTGCGAAGTTCCAAATCATTACTCTTAGGAAGAGGCATTGTGCATGAGCATAGAGTGAGCATACTTGTCATTTTATGATTGTTTGAGAAGTGTGAAATTAATATGCTGAATGTAAAGAGTGTGGATTGAGAATGAATGATGATTGTATGGTGATGGGTAATGTTCTGAATATAAAGAGTGTGGATTGAGATGAATGATGATATGTATGGTGATGGGTGGGAATAAGGGTAGTTAGCCTTATTGTATTGTTTATATGTATGTATTCTTTTCCTCACCGTACTCTTTTATGGTTTTATAGGTGATGAAGATGGCACTCAATGTGCCGAATTTTAAAGGGACAAGGTCTCGCTCTGATACTTGTGACATCGAGGCTTAGTGTTTAGGAGCTTGTTCTTTCATTTTGATATGTAGAGATTCAGGAAGATTGTTTTCAAGGGCCTTACATGGCCAAGACGTTTTTATTATAATGATAAATTAGTTTTCGAAAACATTGATTTTACTTTTATGGAAATTTAGTTGGATTTGGATTCAGTAATGGTTTAAATGAGGAATGTGAACCTTTTTACCTCAACGTTGACTATAATTTTCCTTATAATTTAAAATGATGATCGTATTATCATTGGGGGTAGAAGAGTGTGACAAATCTCAACTGAGTTAGGAGTAAGCCTAGACTCAGTGTGAGCTGTGTAAGAGCCTTAAGAGGCTAAGTGAAGAATACTTGGATCTCAGCCGGTTAGGAGTGCCTAAGCTTGGTGTGAGGGTGAGCCTGAAGAGGCGAGAAGAATACTTGTATTTGACAAGGTTGTCATAGTGGAAATCTCACAAGTTTGTGAGGACTGGACGTAGCCCAAGGAGTGGGTGAACCAGGATAATTCTGTGTATGCATCTTCTCTCTTAATCTTGCCTATCTTACGTTTCTTTTAAAAGTATGTGATACTAAGTTTATATACTTGAGATGCTGAATTGAGTATTAACTATATTTGAACTAAATTATTGAATCTCAACTATAAGACTCAGAGTTATTCATTTCCTATCTGAATATCACTAATCTTTCATTATCTAAGTCAAATTGAGATTCTAAGCTGTTAAGCTTGAGAGTTAAGCTCAACTTGAACTTAAAGTGTTTTTCAGGAAAAAGTTTTTAAAGTGTCTATTCAACCCCCCTTCTAGAGACATCCAGCCAACTTCATTCTCTACGTCCTTCACAGTGTCACAAGGACTGACATCTTGACCTTGTTAAAGAAAGGAACAGGAATGTCTTGACACAAGCCAAACTGCCTAGCCACTAACGTTGGCTAATAGTGAATAGGCAAGATACGGTTTGATCATGGTGGTAAAATGAGTTGATTGCGAAATATTTCACTCCACCATTGATCATTGGCAGGTTGTTCCCCAGGGACTTCATAAATGATGGGATTCTGAACCCATATGAGGCCTAAAGTCCTACCAAAATGGGGCAAAGAGAAGAGTCAAAGTGGTCATGATCGAAAAAACATGACAAAACATTTTTAAACCATCAAGTGGTTTAATGATGGTACCTGAAAGAAGGGTTTGTAAGACAAGATTTTGCTCGTGGGTTCGAAGATGTTTGAAGTCTTACAAAATATAGAGATTTTTCAGAGAAAGTGGCTCGAAGCCAAAGATATAAGAGCCAAAAGGGGCCATAAAAATTACCCAAAGGCTTAGGCTGCCTATATTGACTTAGGATGTTAGAATTACATAAATACAAGTGGCCTAGAAGGAGTTTGACCAAGTTTATTTTCCTGCCTTCATGGAGGCAATTGGCCAGGGGCAGAAGAGCTCGAGGACATTGCAGACACCTCGAACAGAAAACAAAAGTGGACAACCAAAGCCAAAGGAAGACTACGTGCTCAGAGTCAGAAACTGCAGAAGACTCCTGATTATGGTTATTCAAAAGAAAGCTTTATAGGTTAACCTACTAACATAAGGAGTAATGGTTTTTAAAGGTTTGGTGGTGGGAAGATAGGTCTCACCACAAGGGTCGAGCCCAGTGATAACAACTACATCTAGGAGAGTGGGAATGATCATCCCACCAGGGAGAGAAAGAAGGTACAAGTACCTAGATCCTAGAAGTAAAGGGAAGCTAAGATCAAATTAGTGTTGTATTGGTCAATCAAAATACGGGAAAACTGATCATCAACTCATAAATCCCTAACCTTTTCCATAAACCTCCCTATTTCGATTGAACCTTGTCAAGCCAATGGATGTAAGTTTTCTTCTCCATCATGGGATAAGCCCTGAAGACATTCTTCTCTTGCTCAGGAAAATCAGCACAGATGGGGTTCTCAAACACCAAGATGGTCCCCAAGGGATAAAAGGCTTGAAAATCCTTAAACTGAAGGGTCCGGGGAGGAAATTCATAAGGACCCAAAAAGGCCATGCGTAGACCATCAACATTGGTGGGGATAAGAACAGTGTTCTTCAACACTTCAAGGCTCATCCGCAGCTTCAGGCTCTGGAACAAAAGTCTAATCACCCCTAACTTTGAGGTGACCATCAACAGCGGCTGGTGGAGTAGTGCACACCACTCTGTATTCTCCACTCGGAAAAACCAAATCAGCAATGGTATTAGCCATTGAGATTAAGCTTGAGAGGACTGCAGGAGGGAGGAAGATTGGAACAATGGCAGAACATAAATGCAGAGAAAGAGATGAAGCAAGCGCGCGCAAAAAGGCAAAGTGAAAAGAAAGAGAAAATAGCCGGTTTTAAACCCCATTATGTGACAAGAAAGAGCAAAACCAAAGGAGTTTCCATTAGAATTTAACTCACTCCCAAGTCGTGTAACGGCTCAGGTAATGATGGGGTTAACGAAACGGGTAACGCGAGACATGTACGTGGACAGTTACCAGAAGGCTAGGAGACCACTAGGTTCTCATTAAAAATGCAAGAGCTTCTCTCTCGAAGCTATGCATTTTGGGGGGCATCTGTTGGTATAAAAAATAAATTCGATTCGAGTAAGAGAGAATAAGTGAATAATTAAATAAACCAAATCATTTTATTAATGATAGCATGGTTACAAAGGAAGCAAATAAATACATAAAATAGTCTCCTTATCTTTTTCTCTTCGAATGCCTGCATCACCTGCTTAGTCAGGCTGATAATCATAAATGTCTTCCTAAGTTGGAGGCAAAGGGAAGGTCAGGTGTTGGGGTGTAAATAAAGAAGAGTCACTCGAGGGCTTGTGACCTTCATTTTGGCTGATCTGTTCGAACTAAGAGAGATTCAATTAATTATATGGAGTGGCTTTTGGCATTGGACACCGTGTTGACCTTCTCAATAGCTAGGCCATTGAAGATTAGTCGAAACAGAGCAGTCAACATCAGAAAACCTCTCCACAAGAAAGATGAATGGTGGCAAAGAGAATGAGACAAGCTGCTATTTATAAGAAGAAGAAGCCCTCAGAAAAACGACCACTAGGCGATCCAATCCCTGATGAGGCCACATTTATTGCAATAAAGTGGAAGGTGGAAAAGGGAATTCTTTGGACGACAAGGAGAACTGTGACCAGGGGTCATAATGGAGGGTTTTGAATGTGAATTCTTTAGAAACAATTTCGTACAATTAAACATCCCACTAATAAATCGTCCAACTGTATTCATTTAGTTATTGAGCATACTCCTTTTAGGAATGAGCACCACACACCAGATGAGTTACATCCTCTTGGAAGGTTTTCATTTAGTTATTGGGCCGTGAATTCTTTAGGAACAATTTTGTACAATTAACATCTCACTAAAGAAATCATCAACTTTTATTCATTTAGTTATGGGCATTACTCCTTTTAGGTATGAGCACCACACAACAGATGAGTTACATCCTCTTAGAAGGTTTTCATCAGAACGTAAATTAATGATCCACCATTTTGCACATGTCACCTTTCAAATTACACCCACGTCTTTGATTGACCACACCATAAAAAAATTTGATTTACATCCCTTTTCTAATCCATCTAACCTTAGATTTCTGGTATAAGTAACTCATGCATGTATATGTGATCGCCTCCAAAAGGTAGGTGTAATTCCTTGCATACATCAATGTTAATGCTATCAAAATCCCGCTTCTTCAACTTTTTTCTTCAACTTATCAATCTTTCAAATATTTGTGAGTTATATTATTTTTATAATATTTTCTGCAATATTATTTTGTTAGTCTCTCTTCATCACATTTATTATCATCACACACTTTTAATTTTCTCTTTTTTATCTCTATAAAATAAATTAGATACATGTTTTCTTTTACAAAATAGATTTTTACAAAAAATTTCTAAAAGTTGGAGCACAGGCACATGTTTAATGCATGACAAAATGACTAGAAACAAGTCACTGATATCAGCCAAATCTACAGCAACATTGGTGCTGACGTATTGTATACCAGAGATAGGAATTGCGTAACCCAAGGGGTTGTCGAGTGGAGCAATATAGGGTCTCGTATCTGACAGGTCGCAGGTTCGAACCCCACATGTCCCCTTGGGGTGAGGTAAATGTAAGCACCTCTGTAAGTGTTCTTTGAGCCCAAAGGCCTTACATGTCTTGGACTCGGGCACCATTCCCTCACCATAAATTTTAAACTACCAAAAAAAGAGATAGGAATTGCGTTCCAAAACTCATGCATGTCAGAACAATTTGGACGAAGCACAACAACAGCATAAGCCACATACTTATAGTTGTTGAGTTGTCCATCATTGGGTGTAAGTGTAATAGTGATTTCCCATGTACTTTGAAGTAGAAACTATAATTAGAAATCTGAATTTGTTGAAAAGATTTGGATATGAACTATAAGTGTTATTTTTTTTTATTTTTTACATGATCAATATTCATGATATCATTTATCTTACTCCCTCCGTTTCTTTTTATAAGATTCATTTAGAATTTTAATTTTGGTTCATTTTTGTGGTATAAAACCAAATTCGATTTGAGTAAGAGAGAATAATTGAATAATTAATAAAACCAAATCATTTATTAATGATAACATGGTTACAAAAGGAAAGCGAATAAATACATAAATAGTCTCCTAATCTTCTTTTCGAATGCTTACACCACCTGCTTAGTCAGGTTGATAATCATAAATGTCTTCCCAAGTTGGAGGCAAGGGAAGGCCGAGTGCTTGGGGTGTAATAACGAAGAGTCGCTCGAAGGCTTGTGACCCTTCATTTTGTCTGATCTGTTCGAACTAAGAGAGATTCAATTAAAGATGGAGTGACTTTTGGCATTGGACACCCTGTCGACCTTATCAACAACAAGGCCATTGGAGATTAGGTCAAACAGAGCAGCCAACATCAGAAACCCCTCCATGAGAAAGATGAATGGTGGCCAAAGAGAATGAGACTAGCTTCTATTTATAAGAGGGAAAGGAGCCATAAGAATGAAACGACCACTAGGCGGTCCAATCCCTGATGAGGCCACATTTAATGCAATAAAGTGGACGGTGGTCAAGGGAATTCTTTGGACGGCAACAAGAACTTTGACACGTTGCAAGGGTCATAGTGGAGGGTCGGGACTTCGAGCTCGAAGCCAAATGACCAAGGTAGCCCTTCGAGGAGCGACTCCCAATTCGAAGTGTGGATAGTGTTGTGCTACCATAATCCACGTCAGGAAGGCAGTTACAAAGTAATTTTATTATCTAGAGCCCTATAGAGCCAGAGAACGTGGGAATTTATGGAAGTTGGTTGATGTGGAGCCTGAGGCAGTTATTTGCAGTTCCCGAAAGCTATAAAGAAGCCTATAAATAGGATGAAGTCAAAGTCTCTTGGGTCCACAAACTGAAGACTCAAGCATTATGAAGCCAGAGCATCATCTCCTGAGATCAAGGCACCCAGTTGGCCAGTTACAACGAGCAAGTAGAAACTGCAGACCACCATTTCGTTTCTTGTATTTTCATGCTTTCTGCAATTATTATTTCAGTGTTAATGTACTCTGGTTCGTTCAGTTTAAACTCAACAAATACTTGTTCATCTTCTCTTGCGTTGTTTTTCATCTAATCTTTTAAAACTCCTTAACAACAACACTAAAAGAGCCCGGTTAGAGGATCTGTATCTCATCCCAGATTGTTCTTGAGATACATTTGTTTAGACTAATTTCTAGGATAAACAATTTTATAAAACATTTTACCTAATTTTAGAAGCATTTATTAATTTTTACTATCTTTATCCTTTATAATAAATGAACTTTTGTAGTTTTAAAGTTTGTTGATGTGGGAAACTGAATAGAGTTTAATTTTAAATAGGGGAGGAGACTTTTAAAATCAATGCATTAAAACATGTTTTCTTAATGTGTGATTGAGTATAAAATGTCTTGTAAATAGGATCGGATGGAATATATCTAATAAATTTAACACCTTATAAATAAAGTTTAATAAGTAATTTGATAATATATTATTAAGAGAGAGTGTAAAAAAATACAGGATTGCCTCCCGTGGAGGATACGTGTGGTTAAAAAAAAAGAGAGTGTGTAAAATTTATTTCCATTAATAATACATATATGTTAAATTTTTTGTTGAATTTTAGAAATGTGATTTTTCATATCCCAATATATATATATATATATATATATATATATATATATATATATACACGTTAATTTTGAGGACAGAGAGTATACATCTCGGAGTAGGAATGAAGACAAAGATAGATGGAAAAAAGTGAATATTGAATATTGAGAGTGATATGATAAAAAATATATTCAGTGTAAAAATTATATAGGAGGTAAAAAAACTCAAATTAACTGTTTTTGAGAGCAACCTTATGTTGTTTGGGGTTATGTATAATCAAGAAGTTTTTAATGATTAATTTTTCTTCTAAAAGTTTCTAATCAGTACAACCTCTAAAAGTTTTTCTTTTATGTTTTTGTTTTGATTGCCTGGGGCGCACACTTTCAAAGAAAAGAAAATCATACTTAAGATGCCAGACAAACATATTGTAATAATGAAATATTAAATAATAAAATAAAAAATATACATAGTTAATGAAAGAAAATTAGAGTAAATTTTGTTAATTAAACCGAATAAGTTGATATTAAAAATTAAAGTCAATTAAAAGTTGTTTCTAATTGTTATATATGACACTTATTCTTAATTTAATTTAATTTAATTCATATATTTTATTGTGTTATATAACTCTAACATATAAAATATAACCATTAAAATTGAGTTAATGATAAGCAGATCATGAGGTCATTGATCAAACCTCATTGCTATTACTCTAGACCAAAGCAAAAATTATAATCATAATAGATAGTTAGAAATAAATTAAAACTCATGATGAATATACAAGATCACAAAGATTAAATTAAAATAAGTATGATATATAACCACAAAAGAGTAAACTCTTAAAATGGTCCCTGAAAGATTGGCCATCGGTCAATTTGGTCATTGAAAGAAGGAAAATTGTAAAAAGGTCCAAATGTTAACGTCAAGCAAATTGGTCATTCTGTTAACCTAAGTCTTGTTAAGTTAACCGAGTTGATGATGTGGCATTGTTTGTGCACAGTCAATATTAAAAGATTGAAAATCTTCATTTTGGTCCCTGCCACAATTAGACAAAAAGATTAGAAACCCATCAAATTGGTCCCCCTCCTCTCTCTCCCAAAATCAACACGCCTTGGACCACCTCTTGGGCTGCCATTAGACAAGATGAATCCAAGAACTTGGCCATGAAATATTCAATAAGGACCAGAACTATAAACACCCCAACTTTGTTCAGGGACTGGGACAGAACCAGACCTCCCTCTAACATCAAAGTTTGAGTGTCTTCTAGCCATTCTATGCCTCATGAAATTGTCAACAGCATCTATAAGCCCAAATCTTTGGTCAGAACCTCTCTGCCCCGTAAAAGCATGTATAGCATCAAAATGCCAGGCATTTGGTGAAACTCTCCTGACTGCGAAGAAAAGTTATGTTGGGGTGCAGCAACACCTCGCAACTCATTAAGTTCTTGTACAAATCCTCCATCACAGTAAGGGAAAGCAACATCTCCCCCATCAAGCACAATTGGCTGACTGCAAGAATAACACCAATGTGTTGCTTCACTTGACATTCTCTCTCTTTAACTAGTATATTCAGAAACAAAAACAATTAATAGATCAAAAAATAATTATAAAATTGAAATCAATAACCTGAAGAATCAATATCCCAATTGGCTATGTTAAACTAGGAGTAATTTAGTAACAACAAACTTGAAGAGGTTATCTCCAATTACATTTAAACCAGCAAAAGGGACCAAAAAAAATTCAAAGCTTTCTTTTAACCACAATGGATGTCATAAACAATAAATAAGAAAGGCTTGACTGGGTTGCATGCAAATGACAGAAGCATATATTCCCATTTAAAAACTAACTCTGAAATTAAAAAGGAGATTATAAATCAGGTATGTTTCAACTTTCAACCAAAGTTGTATTTAGTATATAAAAAAGCACATTAAAATAATCGTAATACTTAATTTCTGACCAAGGGCAAGGGCAAGTCAAGTCAACTACGAACAGAGAAGCTGCTACTATAAAGTCAACTATATCTTTGGATCAAATCAAGACATACCAGAACAAATTTGACAATTATTACAAATCACAAAATGCAAATCATTTCCAGTAAACCAGATGCTAAATATCACGTCTAAAATTGCTGACACAACAATTGCAATGACAAATTTTATTTACTACCACCAAGTTGGTTTTCCATATAATGCCCCCAAAAACAGTTTCTGTGACGTCTTTTTGTTTCCAAGGCCAAAGAGGAATCAAAAGCAATTTGTTTCATGCCAGGGCGCTTATCCTTTGTCTCGATAGATCTCAATGCTTGATCATAACATTTAAAATTTTGCTTAAAACAAAAGCTTTACAAGAAAGGCATAAAACAAAAGCTTTACAAGTTCTTGGATTCACCTTGTCTAATGGCAGCCCAAGAGGTGGTCCCAGGCGTGTTGATTTTGGACGCGCGCGAGAGAGAAAGAGAGAGGACAAATTTGATGGGTTTCTAATCTTTTTGTTTGACTGTGCAAGGACGAAAATGAAGATTCTAAATCTTTTAGTGCTGACTGTGCACAAACAGTGCCACATCATTAACTCTGTTAACTTTAACAGAATTAGGTTAACGGAAGGACCAATTTGCTTGATGTTAACATCTGTCAGGGAACTTTTTACCATTTTCCTTAAAACCAAATTGACCGATGGTCAATCTTTCTGGGACCATTTTGAGGGTTTACTCACCACAAAAATATATATAGAGTATATATTTTAATCAAAGGTCGAGAATAAGCATACATAAAATAAAAGTCCAAGATAACATATACAGTGATGTACATGAGTCATAGCTTCATGGACATGCTCCTCTAGTTTGGGAAAATAGGTACATTGGATTCGAATCCTATCTGTTTAGGACATCCCTCAGTGATTTGATCTCACTAGCTGTGCGACCAAATTATGGGTGTTTAGGACACACGAAGCGTGGCAAAAAGAAAAGCTGCTCCCTTTGCGTGGAAGTTCCGTTCAACTAAAGGATTCTAATTTTATCCACAAGTGCCACGTGCCTTACAACCAAAATATTATTAGTTTAAGTATATATTTTACAATCAAAATTAAAAGATTCTATTAATGAATTATGAGTTATAACACTCATTAAAAAATTAATAATAAATTTTTATTAAAAATTTTATGATTTAGTGAGTTTATAATATTAAATGTTATATATTTTAATAAAATATTTTAATGTCTGAATTAATGTCATAAAAGCATTGATTAGTATTTTCAAAATTAAAGATAACAACACATATATATATATATTATAATATAATAGTACAATAATATACAAAATGACATGGTGTGGTTTTTAAAATAAATCCTTAAAATCATCCTCGAATTATTGTTCTCTTTCTAACTAAGTCCTTAAATAAAAAAATTTTAAAAAATCATCCCTAAATTTTTCTTATTTTTTCGTATTAGTTCTCAAACTATGATATTTAGTGATTAAATACATGAAAGATGAGAAAAAAGTTTATGGAGAATGAAAAAAAAATTGGAGACTAATTTAATTTTTATAATTTTTTTGTGTGAGTACTAAGTTGGAAAAAGAAAAATAGTGTGAGGATGATTTTAAAGGTTTACTCATGGTTTTTTTATTTTATCTCAATATGTCCTTCTTTTTAAAAAAGTGTCACAAGTTAGGTTCTTGAAATTAAGATCATCATTACTAAATTAGTCAAATATGTAAAAGTGTTACTGAATATATAATTATGTCACTAATTAGATTTTTAAAAAATTATCATCATCAAATAAGTTCTTAAAAATATATAAAAATATCACTTTAGTTATTCAATTGCCACAATATAAACTAATTTGATAATATTTGCATAGACTTAATTATTTGACGACATTATACTTTTATGGATTTGCTTCATCAATTACCTAAAGCATAGATGTATTTGGTGACATTTTAATAGCTTTAGTAGGTTATTGGTGACGATGATCTTTGGACCAAATGATGACATAATTACTTTCTTCATGATACTTTTGTATTTTTAATGACTTATTCAATAATAATATATATTGATGGATTTAACTGATGATACAATAATCTTTTAAGTACTAGATTGAGAATTTACTCAATTGAATTCACACATTTATAGAATGAGAGAGAGAATGTTAAAATTTTTAATATATTCTTTTTCTTTAAATTTCTATGAAGGAAAAGTAAAGGTGAAAGAAATATTAACGATAAAATTGTTAATTTTTTTACTTTTACTTTTTACATAAATAAAATAATATTGAGATTTAAATTAGGTATCATAACCAAACAATGGTTGGTCGCAATAAAAATTGACTGTAACCCCATATGGACTTTACCTACAAAATCAAAAGTTGGAATCATATTGGCCAACACACAATTTATGATAAATGACAATAATAATAATAATTTTTAAAATAGTTAATTAATAATTTATGTATTTTTATTTTTATTATATGGTAGGAGTGAAGAAAAAGGCAACCAATCTTATCCTCTCTTCTATCCCCTAAAAATGGGGTGGGGTGAGATTGACTCATCATTAAAAAATCCAACCCATTCCATTGATTGATTAGTCAACTTTGATTTTTTTCACACTCAATTCTATTACACCTTTTTTCACTTTAATTTTTTTTCTATTTTTTTTTCTATATTTCTCATCGCATTAATTATCACATCTTTTACTTTCTAACTCTTTATTTCATTTTTTTTTATCTCTCTTCCTTACACATCCACATCTAATTTTTAAATGTGGAAATATCTTTTTCCTTAATGAGTAATCTGTCATAAAAATAACAATAATACAAAATTAGGCTACAAGATGATGGGATAGGAGACATTGAGAGAATCAAGTGAGTGGGGGAATAAGAGAGTAAGAGAAAGTGAGATAGAAATTAATATGATAAAGTGTGAAGCCCTAATCATTTAGAGGGATTAAAATATAGGGTCCTTTTAGAGTGAAACACCCCATGAGTGTGTCATCGGTTATACACCTCTTTTTAAGTTATTTTACCTGTTATTCTAAGTTGAGTGACCTGTTGAGGTAATAAAACATAATTTTTAATTTTTGCCCATCATAATAGTAATTTGCTGTTAGTGGCTTTTGAAATAAAGCTTCACAACAATAAACGCGCTACAACCAGTTGAGAACAAGTACGGGATGAGTGAGCTTTTTTTTGTTTTTGGTCAGAACTCAGAAGTGAGGTTTGTTTGTTTATGTAATATACGAATGCATTTAGCTTTTGTTTTGACGTTTATTTATGTTGAAACAAAGTTGTAAAATTATATAGCATAAATAAACGGATAACCCAACCTAATTCGCTCATCATGGTAGAATTTGTTTATGTATCTATGAAATCTTAATATAATTTATATTGATATATACATTGTCAAATGAAAAAAAGAAACTTGTTTGTTATATTTTAAATTATTGGAATATTTTTATTAAACAAATTATAATGTGTTAATCAATTGTTCTAAAAGATATTATTATAGTTTATTTATGCTGTATAATTTTACAATTGTTTCAATATAAATAAACAAAATAAAAAGTAAAATAGTTGAAACTAAATAATATAAATAAGGAAACATCAGCATAATAAATTTATTTTTATTAAAATAAACATGAACATCTGTCATAAAATATTTTGTTGATAATGAGAATCGAACCTAAAAGGCATAAGCTTTTTTACAAAGGAAGTATTGTGATACTTACCAACAGAATGGACAGGGTTTAGCTATAAAATTAGTTATCATTTTGATAATTCATATGGTGGTCAGGGAAAAACACATGGAGTATATATATATATATATAATCCACCATAAAGGAAAACATGATAAAATGAATGAGAAAGTCTTTCTGTTGTATTATTACGGACGAGAATTGTTTGAAGAGATTTTAGACATAATCATTAAAATCCACTGAAAAACTTAAGTCTATTAACTTTTTTTTATCTTTGATTCATCTTATGCATGCCAGGTATCTAGACTTGCACCTTTTTTCAGAAATCCCTAATGTGTGTATCAAGATAAAGAAAAGTCTGTAATAATTTTCCTTTTCTTCGCACGCGTGTAGCCACCAAGCACTCCACTCAGTTGTGGGTAGAAACTCCCTACGTTAACAATAGGATTAGGATGTGACTTTTGTGTAGCATATTTTGACTTCAATTAATATGCATGATACACATCGTAAGTTTAATTCAATTCCTGACTCGGGCTTCATCCCTCAATCGAAAGTACATCACTAGAGGCTCACTTTATTGCGCCCGCTCCACCACTGAAATATGTACATTTAATCTCTCTCTAATTCATCATCTTTGGATAAGGGTTTGGAGCAGCTGGAAACACGTTTGAAGACGCAAATATGATCTGAAATATATGTCAAAATATTTAGGTTGTCCGAAATAAAATTGATTTTATTTCGGTGCCTCTAAATTTATGTTTGAGTCAATATGGTATGTTATAAATTTTGTATTGAATTAACAAATTGATATTAAATTTTAGAGTTTACGGTTTAGAGTTATAAACTTATTTTTAAAAGAAAAAAATTTCAAAATAAATCATATCACTTTTAAACTCATATTTAAATAATAATCAACTCTATAAGTTCATATGAACTCAATTGCTAACACTCACTCAAATCTACATGGTTCTACTACAAATAAATACTATGGCTATTAAGCTTTGGTAGCATGAAATTTAAGGTGAGAGAATGGTGTCCCAGTTTAAGGTAGATGAAGCCTCCACGCTCAAAGAGCATTTATAGATGTATTTATATTTATATCACCACAAGGAGACGAGTGAGAGTTCAAACCTGCGACCTGTTAGATGCGAGATCTTGTCTTGCTCCACATGACCAACCATTTGGGGGGGTTTTTATGGCTTTTAAGATGCCACAATCAAGTGACCATACAACCATCCTGGTACTATATATGCCAAAAAAAAAGCATTTTATAGCAGTTAAAATGACATTTTCAACGCTGTTATAACCGCGTTCTAGTGCAAGGAGATAAAAAAGAGATTATCGAAGTTGTTTTTTTGGAACCCCATGGTAGTTGCTCAGCTTTTCTATCGTAGTTTCGAAAATGAACTATAATAAAAAAGTTTAGTAGCAAAAAAAAGAAGAATTCCACGGTTGTTGTGGAAAAGGGACCGCAATAAAAACTTCTTTTTAAAAAACATTCTACAGTATTTTTTATCTTAAATTGGACATAATAACATCAATTTTGTAAGCCTAAAATCTTATTAATAATTGTCGGTATGTTTGTGAGTTGAATTTTGGAGGGGAAGGGAGGGAAAAGAATGGTTTATTGGAAGCCCTTCCCCCTTTATATTTGTGAGTTTAAGTATTTTACAAAGTCTTTCCCTCCACTACTTCCCCTCTCTTCTCCCTCCAATCCTTTCCTTTCCCTCTTCTCTAAACTCACAAACACACCCTAACTCACAAACACACCCTAAGTGTTTGATATTTGACAACAAATTTCATTCAATAAACTAAGATTTAAACAACCAAAGTAGCTAAATACCTTTATGAACTTAGTTTTAGTTATTCCAATAAAACAACCAAAGTACAACAACCACAATGGAAGACAGAGTTATACATTTATAATTAACTAATTCATTTCATCGAAAATATTAATGTCAAGGAATGTCAAAATCATGGGGAGCAAAAAAGAGATAAAAGGAAGAGAAGAAAATATACAGATAATTAATATGAAAAGAGAGGAAGGAAATGTAAAAGCGCAAAATATAAGAGTAAGAATGTAAAAAAATCATAATTCCAACGTGTCACTGTAAAAGGCAACATTTTTTTTATGGAGTATGTCAACATACCTAACATGGGTAGTGTATGTTTTGACCAAATCCAACATAACTAAAATATTTTATTTTGGTTTAAAATTTGGTAACTTAATAAAATCTGAATTTTTTAGCTGAAGCCCAAACAAAATTCGGACCGGGAAAGAAGATTGAGCTTGAGCTGGCCAATTAAGTTCAAATATAATTTTACTTGTTATATATATATATATATATATATAGAGGGATGTTTCTGGTGAGAAATGTATTTTTATGTGAGAGTTAGAGGTAGGGGTGTTCAAATCCAATTCAATTCAATTGAAACCACAATAACCGATCCAAAAAACCGCAAACCAAAATAACCGCAAACCGAAAAAACCACAAACCGCAAAAAACCAAAATTTTTAATTGGATTGGATTTCAGATCTGCCTATGAGAACCAATCCAATCCAAACCGATCCAAAGTTTTCTTAAAATTTTGATATATTATCATTATTAATATTATTTTTCTGTGATGATGTAAAAAAATTATTATTGTGCAACTATATTTAACGAATAACATTCAATAATAGGATTGGAAGCCATCAAGTAATTTGTACGTTATAGGATAAAATTAGATAATTGCATGTTTTTATCATAAGCTAATATTGTTATATGGGCTATGGAATTGAGATCGACTCTCATATCTAATTAAGTATTTAAAGTTATGACTTATTTGTTCAAAAAACATTAACAATTTGGCAAAACATAACTTTTCGGCTTTAAATTTGTAAATGATTAACGATTTTAGAAACTAGTAATGGTGTCATAATTTTGTTTCATAACTTCATTTTTTAGTTTATTTGAGAAACCGAAATCCAATCCAATCCAAACCGCTTAAAATTGGATTGGATTGGATTGGATTTGGAAAAAAAATCAAAACCGATTGGATGATTAAATGAGAAAACCGAAATTATTGGATTGGATGATTTTTCCCTCAAAACCAATCCAATCCAATCCGCGAACACCCCTAGTTAGATGGATGTTTATAGGCCACTAGATTGGAATTAACAACTCAGATTCACACGTCCATATTAGTCTCCCACGTGCCTCACCTTCCATCTTCCTAGATTCAGAGAATCACCCAAAATTGTCTCATCTAGAATCACCATCTTTGAGCCCCTCTGTCCCCATTCATCTTTCAACCCCTCTGTCGTCATCCATCTTCGAACCATAGCCCCCGTAGCTGTCGCCCGTCACAGGAAATCCAAGGGCGCAGCTGTACCTGAAGTCGCGGGTTGCCACTGTCTCGCTGTCCTCCTTCGTTGAAGTCGCGGGTTGCCACTACCGTCCCTGTTCCATCTCGCGCCGGTGCTGCTGGTGTATGGCTGCTGGCTGTTACTAACTCCTTAGAAGCGGTTCAAATAATGAATGCTGAGTCTCGAGCTTTGGCATATCCTCCCTGACTGACAGGAGCCAACATTTCCTTCCCCAAGGAATTTTTGTGCTTTATTAGTAAGACCACCAACATTAACAGTTGTTTTACATTCACCATATTCTGCACCATCTCGCGACGGAATTTTTGCCAAATTTTTTCTACACCATTTAAAAATATCCAATTATAAAGACGTTGGATTAACATTTGTTTTACATTCACAAATTTCCGTGCAGAAAGTTGTTTTACATTCACCATATATACCTTTACTAATGCATTGCCTTAAATGAAATTAGGTGCATAAATCCCTTTCTCTCCTTTTGTGATAAAACTATTGTTGTTATTCTAAACCTCTATATTTGCATTATTCAGGAAGTTAAATCACATTCTTCAACAACTGCAACACCTTTAAAGAGCATTTAATTTGGAAATATTCTGAAAATATCTCAAATTTTTTCTGTCAAAAAAATTTCTGGAAATTTTCACAAAATCCTCCTAACTGAACAGTGCTTATGTTTTCCTTCTAAATAAGCAATTAATGTTGATTATCTTTATGGCCTGTGGATAGTCAGTATTTGGGTTGTGGATGCAGTTTTTTGTTGTTTGTTATCTTTGATTGAGGCTTGCAGGAGTGTCTTTAAGGTTATTCGTTCCCTTTGAAAAACTATTGGTATGTTTGTAAGGCGTGCAGGTGTTGTTAAAGGGGAATGTGCTCTGGTGGAACTTGTCTAGTGCATTAGTTTTGTCTTGGTCTTTATCATGTTTTTTGGTTGCATTTCCTTGCAGTCTCATTTAATCCGTCCATTTCTGACTTTTTTTGGGGGAGGAACCTATTAGTTTTTATTTGGTCCTATTTATTTTTATTGCAATTATTGGATCTTTTGTTTGGTTCTGAGTTGGTTCTCTCCGGATGAGTTTTTGGCAATTTGTATTTGTATCACCTAATGATGCAGCTTCATATATGTTGAACCTTAACTATTTGGTGGAAGTTCTTTTGTGGCATTTGGACATCATGCACATGCTATCCTGGTCTATATAAGCTTTTCTTGGTTTTTTTTCTTTGGACAATATGTGTGCGCAACAGTGTTGGTATATTTTGCTACTGCTTGGAATTTCCATTGGACAACTGCATTTTTGCCTTGAGGTTCTGATGGTTTACTGTTGGGAATTTCCTTTGGACAATTGCATTTTGCCTTGCGGTTCTTTTGGCTTTAGTATACCTACAGATTGGTTGGTTGTGAAGTTGACCGGGCTTAGGGGTTAAAGTATTTTTGTTTTGGCAATTCTGTTAAGATAGTCATAGATTGGTCTATATGAAATTCTATTTGGTCTATTTGGTTTGTTTTGGTTTGTTTGTTTTGGCAATGAAGAAATATTTTGTACCTCCCTAATCTGCAATGAACTACAGTGTATTTTCATATTAAATATATTGATTGAGTTTGGTTTCTATAATTTGCTGCAACTTTGGCCCTAAGGAAGATGTTAAAAGCCTATGAGTCCAAGTCTCCAGTTCTATGTTGTTATGATTGTTTAGATGGATCAGTTTCATGGTGGTTTGCAATTTCAGATTTCATGGATCGGTTTCATGCAGATTAAATGCAAAATTATTAAATGCTCGTAATATTTAAATTAAATATCAATTCATGTCAAATAAGCAAATAGGTTTGCATTGTAGTTGATGTGCAATTAATCTGCAATGAACTACAAATGCGAAAAGACAAGCACCTATCTAGCAGAGAGTATGCTTTACCTTCCCAGGTTGTCTTTGCCTGAGTGCATCCTGCCAGCTCTTGCATGAGTGCATCCTCCCAAGTTGTCTTTGCTTGTTATATATATAGATATAATTGGAGTGCATCCTGGATGATCTAAAGATTGCAATATCTCTCATTCTGTCTAAGCCCTCAAAAGCTTCTTGCATCCTCCCAGCTCTGTTTTGTTCATGATTTTCATGGCAAAACAAGTCCTTATGCCACTAAGTTCTGCTAGATACACAATCCCTATGTCTTCACATCCCAATTTCTTCAACAACCTGAAATGCCTCATTTCCAACATCCCGTCACAAGCTCGAATGGCTTGAATTGCTTCCTATCTTATATTATTTTCCTTATAACATTGCTTCAAATATTTGATTTGGTGCTTCTGTATTTCTTCTTTTTTTTTCTTTTTTATTTTGGTTCTGTTAACAATTGAAATGGCATAGAAGATGAACATTGAGACAAAATACCAGAACTAGTTAAATTTTGAGTATTGAGCACTCGTTAAATTTTGAGTATTGATTATGCTACATGGTTTAGTTGTGACAATGGGTCAGAGTAATGCCAAAGATGAAACAAATAATGCTGAGGAGCGAGATAAGCTAATCCAACAAATAATGTTGAGGAGCAAGATAAGCTAATCCTATCACTTATTCACATGATTGCTTTTGCTAGATATGCTAAACATAATTTGTCTAATTCATGAAGTTTCATTGACAGGTTGAGTAACATAATCTTGATTGTAGAAGTCCTCTGACAGGTTGAAATAATTACTGATTTGCAGAAGTCCTTTACTACCTTGCCTTGATTTATCTTCTGAACATCAAGCTATAGAGATTGCCAAGAAAAGAAGCTGATGAAGATAGTTGCAGGTTTTGTATCAGTATAGGCCAAGGGATGTGATCAAGGTTCCATATTACCAACTAGTGGTTGCTCTGTCAATGTTATACAGTATTGCGATCACTATGAAGTTGAAGACACTCTTACTTTAGCAATAGGCCAAAATAAGACCTTGCAGATGGCATGACATATGTAAATTTTTACTTGTTTTTGTAGAAATGAATTGTAAATAGGTCAGCTACATTTCATTTGAAGTTCTTGATTGCAAATGACAATATCATTTTGTATTTTCAAAGTCAATAAATAAATGAAATATTTTTTTATTTTTAGTTTAATGTATTCCTTCTTATTTTTATAACATTTTTTTGTTTGCCTATCTTGTACTGATTCTGGTTCTTGTGAGCTACTGCACTTGTTAAAACTAACTGGAAAAAGAATGACAGAGTTGCAAAAGGTAAGAGATAGAATAAGAATAAAACTGATTGCTTTGCACATATAAGAATAAAATAGATTGCTTATACATCAAATACAGAAAATCTGAGTTGGGACCATCAAATCTGAGAGGTCTTATTTAAACCAGAAGAGATTAATCCATGAACAATTTAAACTAGACAACTAAATCAACAAGATACTAAAACTGCATAATATCATCAACAATGAATAAAATACAATTCAGAATACTTATTTGACAAAAAAAAATCAGAATTCCACCTAAAATTAATAACCTGAACATAACCTAAACCTAAAAATAATAACCTAAACTTAACCTAAACCTAAACCAGCATTAACAAAGCTTCACATCAAATAGCATGTTAGGAGGAGCAAGCTTCACATCACAAGTAATCATCCCCTGCACATCAAATACAAATCAATTGTTAATTAAGATGCTAATTAAGAACATGACAAGTACTATATGTTCGAGGACTATATGGCACATAATAAAGTTTCTTACCAAAAACTAAGAGGACTTTATTGGGAAATTACGACCATCATGATATGCAAATTGTCTACAAGTCTTACAAAGTCTTATTCTCTTTCGTTGTTGTTCCATTGCCTTCTCTTTCCCCCCTACGTCGTTTTCCACATCCTTTGGTATTTGAAGGTTCAGGAGGAAGAATTTCAATATCCTTAGGCACATTGGAGCCAATAAAAGACTCTAATTCATCTAACTTGCTTGGTCCAACATCACCTTTTGCTTCACTTAATTTCAATTCAATATTAGAAGCTTCTTTTATGACAAGGAGTAGTTTCTCTTTACATGTACCGGCCATGTGCATGCATTTAAACAATTGTGCCCAAGCATCATAAATTTATTGGCTCTCACTTTGCAATTCTGAACATGCCTCCAATATATTGCCATTATAATCAAAAATTGGTTTGCTAGTTGCAAACTTGGTCCTTCTATTAACAATGTAATGGCTTGGGATTTTATTCAAGCCTTTACCCTTTAACACAAAAAGGATATGTCGACATGACATGCCTTCAGATTCAAACATTTTACATGAACATTGCGCAATGTGATTGGAAGCATTGTAAACAACTTCCCTAAGTTTGCTGATTTTGCCGCCATTGACCATAATATGATCAAGTATAAAAATTAATGATTGCCCATTTTCCTTTCTTTTTTCTTCGAATCCACAATCAACACATGCACTCCATAACTCACTTTGAAATATGTAAAAAATTTCATGAGTGTAAGTTTCCCTGCTATGCTTCTCTATATCCTTATGCAACTTTAATTCTGGCATAGCATTAAGTGTATCATTATCTGCAAGTAATTCTCTATGCCTTTGCGATTCTATTGCCGAATCAAACCTCATCCAGAATTCTACCAAGCTAAGGTTCTTATTCAAATAATTGCCAAAGAATGAATTTTCACTCTCTGATCGTGAGGTTGTTCTCAATATTCCAGCCGTAAACATATCTCTAAAATAAGTAGGCATCCACATACTTCGCATGTCATACATTTGTGAAAGCCAACCATTTTCTTCCAACTTAAAATCACTGATAATAGTTTTCCATTTCAATTCAAATTCATCTGGAGACTCTGAATTCCAAACACATGACTTCAAACGACTATTAAAATCAGTATTGGAATTCAAAGAAACACCAACCTTCTCCGAAAGCTTTTTGTTAATGTGTCACATGCAAAACCTATGAGAAGAGTTTGTGAAAACCATCTCTATTGCAATCTTCATAGTCGGGTCTTGATCTGTTATGATCACAACAAGTTTATGCCCTTCCATTGTTTTCAAAAATGTTTCAAACAACCAGACAAATGATTCAAATTTTTCATCTGCTAAGAAGGCAACCCCAAAAGTAATGCTTTGTCTATGATGATTTATACCAGTGAATGGAGCAAATATCATGCAATACTTGTTGTATTGTATGTAGTTTCAAATGAAATAACATCTCCAAATAAAGAATAATTTTTTCGACAAAGGTCATCTGCCCAAAATACATTTTTCAGCTTCCCTTCATTATCAACCTCATAGTCATAGTAAAATGAAGGATTCATCTCATGCTTTCTCCTAAAATTATCAATGAACATATGTGCATCGGAGTCTTTAATCAATTCTTTCAAATCTCTAGAATAATTTTGGAGATCTCTTTTTGTGCATCCAATATTGCCATAACTCCCAACCCGCTCTTTCAATAATTGATAAACTTTTGAAGTACCTACATTGGCTCTATTATAGCAAAGTTATAAATTCTTGTGAACATTGCTTACTTCCCTAGAAGACCTTAAGAATTGTTTCTTCCTAGGTGTGGCTAAGACATGTGTATGAACTTCATGAAACCGCACAACTTCATATTTTTCTTCCATTGTCCTCTTAAAAACAATCTTTGCATCACACCCTTCCCTTGTTAGCTTTCTCCTTCTAGTTTTAGGCATTTTTTTTTCATCAACAAGCAACTCGGCTATGGCCTTATTTCTCTCAACTTTGAAACCTTGTTTTGAACAAAGAAAATACTTCCATTTCATGCCATTTTTATCTTTTGTTTCAGATGATTTGCATATACTAAAACCAGTAGCATGTGCATACCTTTTATAAAAGTCTTCTCCTTCTTCTAAAGTATCAAAGACCATTCCAATTACGGGTTTCAGTTCTTCATCACGCATAGGAATCCATTCCTCTGATGCGTTCACTGAATCATTGAAAGCTTTTGATGGTGTAGTTGAATCAACTTCATTATCACCCATCTCCATGAAAATATTCCTAAAAATTAGAAGTGTAACGAATTAGTAAGTAAAGAAAAAAGAGAAAAAAAATAAGAAATTAACCCCAAAAATTATGGACTCTGTTCCTCTATTAAATTTTGGCTCCCTTAAGTAACCATTCAGAAAATATTTTGAAACAAAATAGTAACCAAAATAATATCTTGATTTAAATTGAACATTAGTTTGATGTTTAATATCTCAATTTCTTTTAACGTAATGATGTACTTAGATACCTTCCATCTCTCTTTCCATACATTCATGTACTTTTCAACCAAAATAATTTTAATTTTCACATTAAAACACAAAACAAGACTAACGGTATATCAAATATACCCATTATAACATCAAAGCTCCATGGGTTAATAATTATAGCAAGGCTTGTTGAGTCTCAATATAAATTAAGTATTCAATTTAATTCAAGACTCGTTACCCTTGGTTTTAATGGTTAACAAATTTGATTATATATAAACAGATTTTACTGAGAAAGGTAGTTTGTCTTTGTTATTGCAGGTAATCTGAAATGAGCAAATCTCCAAGTCAAAGCAACTATCTGAAGAACTTATCAACCTGCTGAAAGTATGTGCATACTGAATTTGTGCCTGTTGAACACATACTCTCTGAATTATCATGATGACGTGGCAAACTAAGTCTGCTGAAATGGAAGACTCGTTGAAATGTTTGAATTCACTAAAGATCTATCCAATCTGCTGAAGTGTTGCATCATCTATGAGAAGAAGACTTACTGAAGACGTTCAACATAAAATCTGCCAAAGTCAGAAGACACTCCACACAATAGAATTAAATGTCTCTAAATGTCTTCTACAAAGCGTCTACATCAAGGAAGTCTACAAAGTTCTTTCTGCGTTATTCCCTGAAACATAGTACATGATAAAAAACTTTTATGTCTGCTGTGTGTCAGAACCGTACTGTCTTTGCACACCTATTCTGCTCAAGTTAAAAGCTATAGGTCATTTCTCAACGGTAACCAAGAAACCTCTCAACAGTTACATTTCTGGCCTCTATAAATAGCTTCATTCAAGACTTTGAACGCGTCGGCCATGTTCCGAAAAGATATAGTCTGAAGCTGCTGATCAAAAAGGGCAAGAATATCATATAGAAAAAGAAAAACGCCCAAGAGAGGGAATCAAGAAAGGAGGAAAAGCTAGAGAAGATCTCCAGAAAAGAAGAGTAGAAAAAGCTTAGCAAAAAGAGTGAATCGGACAAATCAAAAGAAGATACATTCCAAGCCAAACACTATGTTATTTCTTATTTCCTTGTACTTAGATTTATCCTCTGTATTTTGAGTTTTTGCTCAGTTATCCTTTGTACAAGAGAACCTTTGTTTACGTTTCTCGGAAACTTAAACCTATCATATTTGTAAACACTTTCAAGTGTCTAAGAGCCTGGAGAGGCTTGGAGGAAGAAATAATACTCATTGAGCCTGGAGAGGCTTGTCTATAAAAGAATACTTGTTTGCACTTGGTTAAGTGTCTGAGAGCCTGAAGATATTTGGTGGAAGAAAGAATACTCGTTGGGCCTGGAGAGGCCAGGTGTGCGAAGAATACTCGTTGGGCCTGGAGAGGCCAGGTGTGCAAAGAATACTCGTTGAGCCTGGAGAGGCTAGGTGTGCAAATAATACTCGTTGTAATCTTGCGGGATTAGTGAAAATCCAGTGGTGGTTTGCCCTGGGATTGGACGTAGCTCACTGGGTTAGTGGGTGAACCAGGATAAATTTTCTGTGGCTGAATTCTCTCTACCCTTATCTCTTTACTTTCAGTTTAAACTTACCAAGGAGGGTTTAAGAAAAGTTGTTTTATTATTGCGAGCAGAAAAACAATCTTTTCTTTAAGAGAAAATCATTTCAAAAAGGGTTTTATTCAACCTTCTGAGTTGCATCAGCAAGTTACTGAAATTTCCAGTTTCAGAAGGTTGACCAAATACTTTCAAATCAGTTTTGCTTGTTCGAAAGGTTTTCCAAAGAAATCTGTAAAGATTGTAAAACACTATTCAACCCCCATTCTAGTGTTTCCTGTGGTCCTAACAAGGCTGAATATAGTTAAAAAAAACATAGCATCACACATACAGAGTATTGAAAATTCATTATAGCGCATGGGTGAATATAACTAAAAAAACCAGAGCATCGCACGTATATACAGGGTATTGATCACACGTAAAGAAGCATGGCTGAATATAGCTAAAAGAATACCTCAAATTTCTGCGATTTGATACCACCGTTCACGAATTCTGGATTGGGGTTTCTAAACCTGAATTTCGTGTTAAAGAAATCAAAGGAAAAGGTTTAGTGAATGGGTTTAGGGGAGAAGAGAGGAAACGAAAAAAGTGGAGGCAGGCACGTGGGAGACTAATATGGACGTGTGAATCTGAGCCGTTAATTCTAATCTAGTGACCTATAAACATCCCTCTCACTCTCACATAAAAATATCTTTCTCACCAGAAACATCCCCTATATATAAATATATATATATATAGAGAGAGAGAGAGAGAGAGTCAAGATCTTTTGACACCAAGTGTCAAACTTTAAGAGTTACACCTCTTAATAACTTTTTTGTAAAATATGAATATGACCAATCCAACCGTTGAATTGAAAGTTCTTATAAAGTAGATCAAGCTTATAAAATTTCATAAAAATTGAAAACTAATTGATACTTCATCAAACTAATTTATTTTAATGTATAATATGTTTTTAAAATAATAGTAAAAGTCCACTGTTAGATAACACACCTACGAATGTCCAAATTATCTGAAATTTGATATACATGATTATGAAAGTAATATAATGTGATTCAACGGTTGGATTGGTCAAATTCACATTTTACAAAAATTTATTAAGAGGTGTAACTCTTAAAGTTTGACACCTGGTGTCAACAGATCTTGACTCATATATATATATATATATATATATATATATATATAGGTAGCATATCAAGTGAAAATGAGAGGAGTGTGTTATTGTGAGAGATGAGAGGAGTAATTAATAACCGTTAGATCTAAATTAACGATTGAGAATAAAAGAACTAAATAATCTTCATAATAGCTTTGCACCCTTCTTAATTAGCCAATCGATAAAAAAATTTCCTACAGCTATAACGTTTTTTGTAGTTTTCCACTTTAAGATTTGAAAAGATGATAAAAGCTTTGGTTTTCAGGATTATTAATTTACAAGTTATACAAACCAAAATTAGTCTAATATTTTTTAGAGCTTAATTAGAATTCCAAACCAGTTTATAAATTATCAAAATAAAATATGGTCAGAACTCAGAATCAATAAAATTTTGATGGTGGCTCTGCGCGCAAAAAAGAAGATTAATAAGCAGTAATTGTCAAAACGCGGATTGAGCGTGGGAGAGAAGAGGGATTTGAAAGATTTCATTTTCTAAAATTTTAATCTAAATCGTTAATTTAGATCTAACGGTTATTAATTACTCATCTCATTTCTCACAATAATACACTCCTCTCACTAGATATGCTCCATATATATATATATATATATATATATATTGAGAGAGAGAGAATGGATCTGTTGACATCAGGTGTAAGTCTTCAGACTTACACCAAATCTGGTCCGTTTAAATAAATTGATCTAATGGCTTAAAATAATCTCTCAAAAAATGATAAAAGTTAATAATGTAGTCACGTGACTGTTCAGATATTTTCACCCCTTCTTACTCAATTCCCCATATCTGATTGAAAAAGCTACAGGTATGCAATCCCAGCTTACCACTACCCATATCTCTTCAGGAGATCCAGTGCCACAGTTACCGTTCACCATTGGTCACCTGTGCCTCTCTGGAAACCCATATCCCGATCAAAATCATCGTTCACCGTTGTCCACCCTCTCCACTCTCCGACAACCCGTGCGCCTTGCTCCAGCAACCCATCAAATGACTGCTCCGCATGCGCCTTCAAGCAACCCAAGAAGAAGAACATGCATGGCCTCAAAGATGTAGACGTTCATCGCCGCAAGGAGGCCAAATGACTCTGCATTCAAGTGGACATCGTAAGGAGACCGTTGTTGAACCGCCGCCGCCGCAAGGAGATCGCAACGACCTTTAATGGACACCCTCAATAACAACAGATTATTTTTGTTCTTCCCATGAAGTGGTTAGCCTATCTATGCCTCTGGAACCCAGTAGCGTTGTAACGTCCTAATTTCTCAATTCAAGAATAATGTCCGTTGGAAACACTATTCTGAATTTCTGAAATTATTTCGTGCATTTCGAGTATCGACATACATTCGCGTAATGCTTAAGCAATCCAACGCTTGCTTAGGCTTCCACAAAATTCATACATCAAAAGTTCAATATTAATTCTAAACCAAAGCATAGGGAATGAACTTACACTTGAGTGTTATGGTTCATAAAACTTCTACCGGATATCCGGCAGAGTTTCCCCTGAAAATTGGACATTTCCCAATTTTACAAATTGGCCTGAAACTCAGAAAAATACCAATACACTTGATAACAACGCAAATGCAATTTAAATTCTCATCTAAGCCTCCATGGCCAAACTACGTCTCAACTATAATACATCAATCCTCTAAGTGTTAATCTAAAATTACAAATCTTATCCTCTACTTCACTTGAGTCCTTAACTGCTCCGCCAAGAATATGACATCGACCTGCACAACTGAAATATAATTCCCACGACGTGGGATGAGACTACGTCCCAGTTAGTGAGATAATAGTGTGTGCGGTGTGGGGAATAGAATACAACCACAAGTACATCATACACGAATCATGAATATAGGTAACTAACCATAAGACATACAACATGCTTCAGAGAATTATGTAAATGCACATTACCAATGTTAGCATCCACTAATATAGCAAACATGAACTCTAACAATTTCTATAAAATGTCTAGTATCATAACTCAAGTAACATATTATGCAATGATCACATGTATAACTTATGAATGTAATGCACAAATAACTCATGTGCAAATCTCACTGCTGCCCAGTAGGTAGGCATCTCACAGCTGTTCCCAGCCGGCAGGGTCTTATCACTGATTCTAGAGTTAGTACTGAGCTCAGACTATAGGGAACGTCCTCCCTGGGGACTTATCCCACCCTTATTCTGGACCGAAGTCAGTTTTCATACAATTTCTCATGGCCGAAGCCGGCTTATCTGATCTCATGGCCGAAGCCATCTTAGTTCTTAATTACTTTTACCGCCAAAGCCAAAGGATCACTTTCCATTTTCATGAGGTCAAAGACCCAAAACATTTCTTTTTCCATTTTCATGAGGTCAGAGACCCAAAACATTTTCCATGATCATGATGGGGGTTAGAAACATGTACAAACATTTATATGGTGCACACACATGATGTAAGTCATGAGCATTCTGGTGCTCGCGCGCGCTGGGGCGCACTCCAAACAGAGGCTGCTGTCCCGCGCGCGCTTCAGCACACATCTGCGCGGTCCAGCGCCTCGGATCTAAGCTTTCTAATGCAAGTGGAATCACCTCAATTGGACACCCCTAACTCTAGATATTTTCGAATTAGTGAACCAAGGTCATTAGGCTTAAAACCCAAAATTAAGTAACAACCTTGGTTGAAGCCTAAAAGGGAAAGCTTTTCATGAGTCATGTTATAACTCATCAACTTACTCCAAAAAGGCTAACGTTAAGGGTCCTAAGTGTCCATGAAATCATTCTCCTCTATTCCCTTGCTCCCTTCTATAAAATCATCTTCTACCCCGATTCCTTTAAAACTTATAACTCTGAATCAATTCCCTAACTCTCATCTAATATCATATCTTTCCAACTTAGTTCTTCTTCTTCTAATAACCTTTCCTCATTCTTAAATCGTTGTAATCCTCTTAGATCATTTACCAAATTCGTATTCAAATTTCCAACATCTCATACCACTTCCAACTCTCTGCTCCTTAGCCGGAACCACAACCTAAAGCATTCACTATAGTTTCTATGCTTTAAATTTTGGGATGTTACAAGCGTCCTCGTCGAGCAGCAGTGTTGATTCGCACCAGTAGCGTCCTCGTCGAAGCAACTGTGTTGATTCGCATAAGTAGCGTCCTCGTCGAAGCAGCAGTGTTGGTTTCGGACTCCAAAACGTGTCTGCTCACAGCTTCCAGCCAAACCATTTAGACTAAAATATATTAGTTTGATTCGCACCTAACAAATGCATACTCAATGCCATTGTAAACAACAGTGTTGATGTTGGAAAAAGTGTCTTCAAAAACAGTATTCATTATTGTTCAGTTTGATCAAATTAGCTTGATTTTCAACCATACTGAATGTTATTGGGATTTCTGTTTTTCCTATATTATCGGTTTGATCATATTAGCTTGATTTTCAACCCTGTTGAAACACTGATAACTTGTGTGCTAAAAGTGGATTGCATCATTGAGCAGAATGAGTCTTAATCTTTAAAGACACAATGAGTTCATAATGATACATAATGAGTACAAAGTGAGTTCATAATCTAAACTTAGTTGTCATTGGTCTCTTGCTTTAGAGATGGTCTAAACTTAGTTGTCATTGGTCCATAGAAAAATGAGTGGAAAAAAATGTTAGAACCACAATAAACAGTAGAAGGGGGGTTGAATAGTGTTTTAAGCTTTTTCGTGTCAATCTTGAAAATCTTTTGTTTAAATCATGAAGATGAATAATGTTTAAAATGAATCTTAAGATCAGATATAATTAAAACGTGCGGAAGATAAGAAAAATAAAGTTTCTTTTAAGTCTTAAGATTATTTTAAACAGATACTTCTCAAGATATCTTCTGAAGATTATTACATTGAATGTTTTTCAAAATTGTTTCTGAAATACTTCAGATGACTATAGGTTGTCTGAAGTCTGTTCCAGATTTCTGAACTGAGGTCTTTCCAGACTCACTTCAGATAATTGTTTCAGAAGTAATTCAAAAGACATTCTTTGTAATGCTTCAAGTGATGTGAGAAACATCTCATGTTTTGTTATTATGAAAGATCATTTTATTGAAATCGTTGTGTTAAGTTTATTATGAAAATAACTTTTAAATCCCCAACATAAATAAGAAAACTATAAATAGAGAAGTTAAGGGAAAGAAGACTTAGGCACAAAGTTTATCCTGGTTCACCCACAAATCCGTGAGCTACATCCAGTCCCAGAGGCAAACAACCACTGGATTTTCACTGTATGAATATTCAGATTACAAGCTCAAATATGAGTACAGTCTCTCCAGACACAATGAGTACAGTCTCTCCAGACACAACGAGTACAGTCTCTCCAGACACAACGAGTACAGTCTCTCCAGACACAACGAGTACAGTCTCTCCAGACATCACGAGTACAGTCTCTCCAGACATCATGAGTACAGTCTCTCCAGACATCACCAAGTATTCTTTCTTCCACCAAGCCTCTCCAGGCTCTCAGACACATAAAGTGTTGAGTAGTTTCACTACTCAATCCAAGTTAGATGTTCGCCAGAACCTTTAAACTTAGATTCTACTTATACATAGAGATTACTGAGTACACACTCAGGATACAAACATTACAAACTAAGTACAAGGATAGACAGTGATACAAGTGTTTGAATTAGGTACAATCCCTGTCTTTCTATGAGGAATACATCCTCTGAGAGTAGGCTAACTAAGATGTGAAATGATGCTCCAGCCTTGTTCTCAAACCATTAGTTTCCATGGGCTACATTCTCACCCATATCATAGGAACACCAAGGTATATCAAAGCTTCAAACCGTACCCAGTTTGATAGTCATTTGTTCAGCATGATTGCCTTTCGTCAAACAGACCAACTGAACAACCTAACTAACTGACCAGCTAGTCAGTAGCCTGATTGAGAACCAACTCTCTGATCAAACTTAGTTGACATCTTCATGATCTACTTAAGCTCAAGTCAACTCTTGTTAACCATAAGGCATTCAGCCTGATTAACTAGTTTGATTCTGTTGATCAACAATTTTGTCTGACTGACCAATAGGTCGGCAGCATCTTCAAATTCAATCTTGAGGCTATTTATATGTTCTGATGAAATATAGCTGTTTTGAAGATGATTCATAATATCGTTGAGATGTTGATGATGTGGCTCATATAGCCATTGTGTAATAGCTTCTCAAACGAATGCTTCTCCTTAAGCGAATGAGTGTTCAGACGATCCCGTTCTGACACTTGATATTTTCTTCTTCATGAGAGATGTTTCTTGATATAATTATGCGAATACTCTGTCTTGAATATGCTTCTTTATGCTTTCATCTATTTTCTTCTGCTTTCCTCTGTTTTCTTTTAGGAGTGTCTCTTCAGGAGATATCCGTTGAATTTGTCCTTTTGCCGATTCTGTATATACTCCTTTTTCATTTGCTCCTGACATCATATCTTCTTTGGGTGTGATGTCTTGTTCAATGGTTGTTGCTTGCAGATGATAAAATATGTTTGAATTAAAATATTTCATTCAAACATTTTTCTTTGTTGCTTTTGCTTAGTGTCCTGAGCTTTTCTTCTGCTTTCTTTCGGATTGGTGATTATGATATTTCCGTTGTGATACCACCGTTTAGAGATAGCATTGAATGCTATTCAATCCGTTGTGAGACACGCATCTGGGTGTTCTGACAATTCTGACAAAGTACAACGTTGGTGCTGCTATAAAGCTGCCACCGTTGTTGCTGCAATTTCTGCGTTGCAGAGATTTCCTCAGTGGTGTATGAACTTCAAAGGTACCAAGAAAGGTCTCTGTGACTTTGCCAATTTTAGCTTTGAAAGTGTAGCGTGTTTGTAGAGAACGACTTTTCTTTAGCATACTTCAGAGAGCAAAAGTCTTCGTTGTCTTCAGTGAGTGTGCCACGTCGGATCTCAGACGGCTTCAATATTTCAGACGGATATTGACACTTCAGATAGCTTCTAGTCTTTCAGACAGCTTCTTTGCTTCAGACAGCTTTTTTTTGCTTTAGACAGCTTCTTTTGCTTTCGCCAAGATGAAACTTCAGAGTACTTCTTTCTTCTGATAAGAAGATTGTAGTTTCATTCTTCTTAGTATTTCTTCTTCTTCTTTCTTCTTCTTCTTCATCTTCTTCTTCTTCTTGTATCTTGTATCTTCTTCTTCTTTCATGTAGATAAAGATGTTGAATTGTATGTACTTTATTCAATCATCTTTATTGCTTGCTTCTGTTCGGTCTTCTATCATTTTCTGATTGGCAGCAGGTGTGGATGCAGTAGGTCTGCTTATACAAATCCTTTTGTTGCAGGCATTGTGGAAAGTCTTTGCAATATTTCCTTATTTATGCAAGACTTTAATCGAGGTAGAAAAGCATGTCTTGCTTTATCTACTGAGTGAGTGATCTTCATGTGCTTTATACTTTGCAATGTCTTCAAGAAGTCATTTCTTGATTCTGATATGTTCAATCTTTAGACTGCTTCATGTTGTCTTCATTTCTTCAGATGATGGCTGCACTTCAGATATGTGTATCTTTGAGTCTTCACTTCTTCGAGTCTTTAAGTAGTCTTATATTCTTCAACTCTTTTCAGATAGCCTTCGAGTCTTCAACTTGGTTGTGGATTACTATTCTTCGGATTCTGCACTTTGTTCTTTTGATTCTGATCCCCTGATTCAGATTTTTCTTTTGATGTGTTCTTCTACTCTTCTTCTTCAGATAGTGAATATTCCATCCTGAAACATAATCAACAAACCAATACCTTTCTCAGTAGAACCTGTTAATATAATATAATCTTATTTGTTAATCATTAATATAATCTCATAATCTTATTTGTTAATCATTAAAACTTAAGGATGCTAAGTCTTATAATCATGTTTAAATACTTAAACCGATTTATAGACTTCACAAAAAATTGAGTTTGGAAACCAATAATCAATATTTTAATCGAGTGCTACATCTGTTTTAATTGGCTAATGCAGTCATAGAAGAATTTCAATGTCTCTTTTTAGAAGCGATGAACTCTGACTTCCCTTCCTCTCACTTATTTCCTTCTACTTTGGAACAAACAAAGTGTAAGAATTTGAAGTGTTTTTTGTCTGCGCCGTATAGATTTGGATGTAGTAAATAGTAAGCAACCATAGATGGGTCAAATAGTTCATTCATAAGCTTAAGGCAGATGGTTTTCCCCTTTGTTACTAAGCCCTAAAACATAAAAGAGAGAACATTTATGTTATGCAGTTTTGTAACACCCTTCACTTCTCTAGCCCCATCTCCTTAAACAGCCTCTTTGGCCACATTCTGGCGTCAGAAGTCTCTCTCCCTCGTCAACAACCTTCTCACTAAAATATACCTACCTCTCTTGGTCACCTTTTTCACCCAAAGGAAAGGAGTTTCACCTAGCTTACAAGAATTTTGCCGCAGGTCCAATTCTTAGCCACCAAGAAAGAATGAATCATTTGAAATAGAGAAAGGTTGTTTTACAATTTTAAAACTGTTTTCAATTGTGCTCGGAAATAAGTTTTAGGTGAAAGTGAAAGGTTGTTTTTCAATTGTAAAACTGTTTTACAATTTTAAAACTGCTCAATAATATGTGGTGAACTTTAGACACTGACTCTTAAACTATGTTGATTTGACTGGTATGAGATAAATATCATGAATGTTGCTAAGTTTGAGTCGATAAAGAAATTAGTCTAAATGTAATTGTAAACCGAAATGTCTGATTTTTACTAAATACAAATATAGAAAGTGAAATATGGTTTCACTGATGACATCTACTACCTAAGATGATACATCCTTTTATGTCAGTAATTTAAATTACTTCTAAGCACAACAAACCCACGCCATGAAAGAGATTGAAAACAGGTTAAGTGGAGCTGGTTTTCTGATCTGCAAAACCATGGGAATGGAAGGAAACATTTTAAAATGTTTAGAGTTAGATCCATTTTTATAGGACATAACCCTCTTGAAAGAAAAAAAAAGGTACCTTAATTCTAAAAAGAGAGAAGACGTAAGGTGTTGTTGCTATAGCATGAAAATTGAATTAAGGTTCATTTTGTTAAATTGGTTCTCCATCATGTTTGGTTTTCAGTTTGATAGCTGATAAGTGTAAATTATGTGATATTTTCCTATGTTTTTATTACACTTATGAAGGATAAAATAATGATTTATGCCCCAAAATAATCCCTTTTTATGAATAATTGTAATAATTGTAATTATTTGGTTTAAATTTGAATTTGATGCTATTTTGATTAGAAATCTGTTATTTTGTGCAAATTTATGGAAGATTTCAAATAAAAGAGAAAATAACATTAAATAGCTTTTCAGTTTGATAGCCCGAGGCTGTATTCACTCCTTCATTATTGCTATTACTGCAGGTTCTGAGTATGATCTTATGTTCTGTTGAGCAGAGGACAAATCAGAAATATGTGTTTCCTTACTCTGCATTTATCTGTTATGGAACTGGCCGGGAATGTTAGTTCCATTATTTGCCACCTGCTGATTTGTATCATCCAATTTTGTGTTACTTCCATCTTCTCTGCTTTCATGGTTCAACAATTTGGCCTCTGACTTATCTTTTCCTCGGTTATTGTTATCCCTTTTCTCATCCTCTCTTGTAAAACTTCCCTCATTGGTGTCTCTCCCAATTGTTCTATCCTTCAAATCAACTTTCTCATCTCTGCAAACCTTTCTATTGCCCATGTTTACCTCTCCATGACTTCCAAAAATCCCATTGTTCTCTATTGAAAAGATATTGAAACCGTACTAAACTGAAACTCTAAAAAGAAAAAAATTAATCTGAAGCTAAGACATTTTCAAAATCATTATATATGCTTTCATTCCCTTTCTAATCCCACCAGTTCAAAAATATCAAAATAGCATAGAAATCATAAGGGACATTGCATAAAGATTCGACACTTGGTTTATCATTAATCCTCAGTTGGTCACATACTAAAGACAACAAGTCAAAAGTAAAAGCAAAGAAATGGCAACTTTTTCAGCACTTGCTTTAACAGAGTTACTTCTACTATTATTAAAAAGACAAAAAGTAGCTAAAAACACTAATGTCTAAACAGCAAGCGCCTAATAACAAGCTCCCATGCACCATAACCCGCAGCAAATCAATCTACAGCAGCAGAATTTCCACAAAGCACACCTGTAATCAAGATTTAAGATTTAGTAAATATAAAAAACATGTTAAAAATCCTTATAAAAAATAATATAATTTGAAACATAATAATAATTTAAAACTTATACCTTCAATTCAAGTAGGTTGATCTATAGATTCATCATTTATCTTTTGCTTACAACTTCGTCTATTGTGACCATGTTGTCCACATACTTGACATGATCTTCTTTTTACTAGAGATCGATTTATTGACAACTCTAAACTACTTTTGATCCTTCCCTGTTGAGTCGCTTTCATTGCTTCTTTTTTTTTTCCTTTAGTTTGTGACATGAGTGGATCTCTAATATTTGATTCAGGAGAAAACTTACCTATTCACATAACAGATTATGACAACTTGCCTCTTGAGGAATTGCCTGACTTTCAAGGCACATTTCAGCATCCATCTCTATAGCTCTTTTGTATTTTTACTCCATTTCATATGATAAGAACATGTATAGCTTTTCAGATTTTGCAGCAAGATCAGATAATAAACTGGCTTGACTATGCACATGTATACTTCACAAAAGTTACCGAATATTTAGCATCACATGAAGAAGTTGTTCCATTTTAATTAAATAGAATGTTGATGTTAGCGTCTTTTGTCCAACGTTGTAAAATATAATTACTTGGAATTTCAATGATATTTTTTGAATGAAAAATCACCAGGATATGTCTACATATAATCCCCAAAAATTCATATAGTTGGCAACTACAATTAGCAACCTTTGTGTCAAGTTCCACACAAACAGTAACTGTGTATCGAGAGTCAAAACAATTGGATACCTTGTATGTATATTTGGACCCATTCTTTTCAATCTTCTCCTTTGTGAATTGATTAATCTTAGCCAGTTCATCATGAAACTTCCCATAAATGGTTCTTGTGTAAATTGATCAGCATGCTCCTCAATCTTTGAATTAATATCTAAGAGACGTGATCGATGCCTGGATTCAAAATCTTCTCTTTTTTCTTTTTCATAGAGACTATCCATTGCCTTGTCAAATTTCACTACAAAATCTCGTAGTGTTGTTGAAGAATTAACAAAGGCATAAAAAAAAACATTCATACTCTCACTCTTTTGTGTATTGTTCATCCCACCAAAAAAATTCCCCCTATTGTAAACAGGAACCCATGAATCTCTTATATTGTATAAACCTTGTAGCCATTCATTCTTTTTCAAGTCATAAGTAACCATTATACGCTCCCAATCTTCTTCAAAATCCTTTATAGATGGTGAATCACGAATGCACAATTTCAATTCACGCTTGAAAGCTGATTTTTTATGGTATATATGTGAAAGCTTCTCAGGAAATTTTTTCCTAATGTGTCATAAGCATAATCTATGACGATTATGTGTAAGTACCTTGGCTATAGAAGCTTTCATCGCCAAGTCTTGGACACCGGACTTCTTCCACCCATTGCCTCAAGTGTAAAATAGCAATTCAAACGTCTTCTCAGTCTCATCTTGTAAGAAAGCACAACCAAATAATATGGATTGACAATGATGATTCAACCCAGTAAAAGGAGCAAAAGGCATGTTGTACTTGTTTGTTCTATATGTTGTATCAAATGTAATTACATCTCCAAAATTCTTATATGCCATTCTTGATGTTGCATCAACCCAAAAAAAATTATCATTTCGCTTTCATTGCTTCTTTTTTTCTTCCTTTAGTTAGTGACATGAGTGGATCTCTAATATTTGATTCAGGAGAAAACTTACCTATTCACATAACAGATTATGACAACTTGCCTCTTGAGGAATTGCCTCACTTTCAAGGCACATTTCAGCATCCATCTCTATAGCTCTTTTGTATTTTTACTCCATTTCATATGATAAGAACATGTATAGCTTTTCAGATTTTGCAGCAAGATCAGATAATAAACTGGCTTGACTATGCACATGTATACTTCACAAAAGTTACCGAATATTTAGCATCACATGAAGAAGTTGTTCCATTTTAATTAAATAGAATGTTGATGTTAGCGTCTTTTGTCCAACGTTGTAAAATATAATTACTTGGAATTTCAATGATATTTTTTGCATGAAAAATCACCAGGATATGTCTACATAAAATCCCCAAAAATTCATATAGTTGGCAACTACAATTAGCAACCTTTGTGTCAAGTTCCACACCGAGAGTCAAAACAATTGGATACCTTGTATGTATATTTGGACCCATTCTTTTCAATCTTCTCCTTTGTGAATTGATTAATCTTAGCCAGTTCATCATGAAACTTCCCAAAAATGGTTCTTGTATAAATTGATGCGCATGCTCCTCAATCTTTGAATTAATATCTAAGAGACGTGATCGATGCCTGGATTCAAAATCTTCTCTTTTTTCTTTTTCATAGAGACTATCCATTGCCTTGTCAAATTTCACTACAAGATCTCGTAGTGTTGTTGAAGAATTAAGAAAGGCATAAAAAAAACATTCATACTCTCACTCCTTTGTGTAGTGTTCATCCCACCAAAAAAATTTCCCCTGTTGTAAACAGGAACCCATGAATCTCTTATATTGTATAAACCTTGTAGCCATTCATTCTTTTTCAAGTCATAAGTAACCATTATACGCTCCCAATCTTCTTCAAAATCCTTTATAGATGGTGAATCACGAATGCACAATTTCAATTCACGCTTGAAAGCTGATTTTTTATGGTATATATGTGAAAGCTTCTCAGGAAATTTTTTCCTAATGTGTCATAAACATAATCTATGACGATTATGTGGAAGTACCTTGGCTATAGTAGCTTTCATCGCCAAATCTTGGACACCGGACTTCTTCCACCCATTGCCTCAAGTGTAAAATAGCCATTCAAAGGTCTTCTCAGTCTCATCTTGTAAGAAAGCACAACCAAATAATATGGATTGACAATGATGATTCAACCCAGTAAAAGGAGCAAAAGGCATGTTGTACTTGTTTGTTCTATATGTTGTATCAAATGTAATTACATCTCCAAAATTCTTATATGCCACTCTTGATGTTGCATCAACCCAAAAAAAATTATCATTTCGCTTTCATTGCTTCTTTTTTTCTTCCTTTAGTTAGTGACATGAGTGGATCTCTAATATTTGATTCAGGAGAAAAATTACCTATTCACATAACAGATTATGACAACTTGCCTCTTGAGGAATTGCCTCACTTTCAAGGCACATTTCAGCATCCATCTCTATAGCTCTTTTGTATGTTTGCTCCATTTCATATGATATGAACATGTATAGCTTTTCAGATTTTGCAGCAAGATCAGATAATAAACTGGCTTGACTATGCACATGTATACTTCGCAAAAGTTACTGAATATTTAGCATCACATGAAGAAGTTGCTGCATTTTTATTAAATAGAATGTTGATGCTAGCGTCTTTTGTCCAACGTTGTAAAATATAATTACTTGGAATTTCAATGATATTTTTTGCATGAAAAATCACCAGGATATGTCTACATAAAATCCCCAAAAATTCATATAGTTGGCAACTACAATTAGCAACCTTTGTGTCAAGTTCCACACAAACAGTAACTGTGTATCGAGAGTCAAAACAATTGGATACCTTGTATGTATATTTGGACCCATTCTTTTCAATCTTCTCCTTTGTGAATTGATTAATCTTAGCCAGTTCATCATGAAACTTCCCAAAAATGGTTCTTGTATAAATTGATGCAGCATGCTCCTCAATCTTTGAATTAATATCTAAGAGACGTGATCGATGCCTGGATTCAAAATCTTCTCTTTTTTCTTTTTCATAGAGACTATCCATTGCCTTGTCAAATTTCACTACAAAATCTCGTAGTGTTGTTGAAGAATTAACAAAGGCATAAAAAAAACATTCATACTCTCACTCCTTTGTGTAGTGTTCATCCCACCAAAAAAATTTCCCCTGTTGTAAACAGGAACCCATGAATCTCTTATATTGTATAAACCTTGTAGCCATTCAATCTTTTTCAAGTCATAAGTAACCATTATGCGCTCCCAATCTTCTTCAAAATCCTTTATAGATGGTGAATCACGAATGCACAATTTCAATTCACGCTTGAAAGCTGATTTTTTATGGTATATATGTGAAAGCTTCTCAGGAAATTTTTTCCTAATGTTCCATAAGCATAATCTATGACAATTATGTGGAAGTACCTTGGCTATAGTAGCTTTCATCGCCAAATCTTGATCTTTTATTATTGACACCGGATTTCTTCCACCCATTGTCTCAAGTGTAAAATAGCCATTCAAAAGTCTTCTCAGTCTCATCTTGTAAGAAAGCACAACCAAATAATATGGATTGACAATGATGATTCAACCCAGTAAAAGGAGCAAAAGGCATGTTGTACTTGTTTGTTCTATATGTTGTATCAAATGTAATTACATCTCCAAAATTCTTATATGCCATTCTTGATGTTGCATCAACCCAAAAAAAATTATCATTCTATCTTCATCATCACATTGTATTGCATAAAAGAAATTTGGATTTTCAGCTTGCTTTTCTTTACAAAAGTTTAGAACAGCTTGGGCATCTCCAATATCGAGATTCCTTCTTCTAACATTTCTAAGATGATTCCAGCAATCCCTGTTAGAGAAAGATATATCTCCATTATTAAACATTGTGGCAACCTTTCCTGTCGGCACCCCTTCTTCTTCAAACTTCTCAACAAGGTTTTTAGCCGCCATGCTCATTTTTTATGACATCGAAGATAGCCCACACTCTTAGGGCTAATCATGGCATGATTATGAACATTATCAAAGCTTTTGATAATCCATTTACTTCTTTTCCATGCTTTTGATACAATTAGTGATGCCTTACAATCTGTTCTTGAAGTTTTGTACTTTTTCTTTGTTTTCCCCATGCAAACATTACATTCCTCTTCCCCACCAATATGCTTGACTTCATTAGAACATACAAGTATACAAAAATTCTCTTTAGTTGAACGAGTACGAATACCAAAACCTGTTTTCTTAGCAAATGATGTGTATAACTCTTTAACATCCTCAAGGGAATCAAATTCCATTCCAATGCTAGGACAAAGATTAGGTTTCTCATCAATAGTAGCCTCATCAGACACATGATCAATTTTCTCATAATCTTATGTACCCTTAGCAATAGAACTTTCTGTGTTTTCCACATCCATCTGTCAACATAAAATTTACAATATTCATTGAGTTAAAAAGTTTATTAAAAACACATCTATTCCTAAATTTAATTTTTGATTTAAGAATTAGAATTATAAAAAATTATTATTTAAATATATTGAAAGGAGAAAAGCAATACGCATAAAAACGTTTTATGCTTCTTGATCTCAAAAGGCAATTGTATCGTAATGCATCAAAAGAGAAAAGAAAAAAAGAAGTTCTACTGTTTCACGTTTATTGCTCTTATGCCTTAAGAGTATTATATTATAATGCATTCAAAGGGGAAAAAACAAGTATTATATTATAATGCTACATTTTCAAGATACCATTCCCGTAAAAGGCAAGCATTACAATCTCTTGTCACGCTTCCCCGTAAAAGCTAAAAAGCAAGGTTACTAACCTTTATGGATATTTGAAGGCAAAGACTGTGAGACGTTGAAGGATTCAAATTGGTGCTATAAAGCTCCAACACCAAAGCTGCTGGGAATTTTACCGAATTGATGTTCTTCGACGGCTTTATTGGGGGAAACGCGTCTGCAACAGAAAGATAAAAAGTAGAAAAGGGTAAAAAAATGTTCACGTGACTGACAATATTTTTTTAGGTTTTCTATGTAGTAATATAAGCCATTAGATCAATTTATTTAAACGGATCAGATTTGGTGTAAGTCTGAAGACTTACACCTGGTGTCAACGGATCCCTTCTCATATATATATTAAAAAGATAACATGACTTTTTTTAAAAAAATTAATCCCTAAATTTGTGTACATATTCAAAAGTTATATACCATCGAGATCAGGGATTAATTGGCAAGAGTTTAAATTAATCGGTAATTTCAAATTTATTCTTAGATATATAATTGGAGTAAACCACCTATTTCGTCCCCAACGTATTCCACCGACTTCAAATTCGTCCCCAACGTTATAGTAATTCATTAATAGTCCCTAACCTCTGTAAAAAACCATCAATTTAGTTCCTATATATGGACTAAATTATTTGATTAATGTAAAATATAAAGACTAAATTGATGTTTTTTACTATTAATGAATTACTGTAACATTGGAGAGAAATTTGAAGTTCGTGAAATACATTGGGGACATAATTGGTAGTTTAATCTATATAATTATGTTCAGAGGAGGGAAAGGACATATTGCCTCCCGGCTCCAGGAAAGGATATGCAAGAAATTTCAAATAAAAAAAAACCTATATCATCATTTATGTTTTCCATAAAACTCCAAGCAAACTATGACCAAGAGTGATTGCCAAAAATCAATTAACATTGTTTGTTTAACGAAGCCCCAAACTTTTTTCAAAACTTTTTTATATATACATATTTATATAATTATAAAAAATATTTATGTTTTTACTTATCAATAATGAAATTTGAATTTAATAATTGAATTTAATAATTATACATAGTTAGTGTAAAAAAAATGTATATTATCATCCAATGATGTGCTATTAGTTCATTTAATGAAGAGATAACATGTTCATACAGCAAAAAACATATAACAACTTATACAACACATTTTTTCTCTCTATCTCTCTCCATCACATCACTCGTCACATCACAATACTTAAGTTATAAGACTCTTTCACCTTGGTGAGAGAATGGGTGAGAGAGATAACGAGAGAGAATGGACTTTGGTGAGACCAAGGAGAAGGATAGTTTTTCGATCGGGATCGGTTACTACAGAAGTGAACAAGAGGTTGCCATAGGACAATAGGAGCAAGAGGAATGGGTGGAACCTGCATATGAAGTTTACAGGGAGGAAAAATGTGGAGTATATTGCTTATTTCTTCACCAATTTTCCAAATGATTTTGGTATTGAAGAAATGTGGAAAGTTTTCACAAAATGGGGAGGAAGGGTGGTTGATGTGTATATCCCCATAAAGAAAAATAAAAAAGGAGATCACTTTGGGTTTGTTTAATTTTTGGATGATGTTGATTCAGTTTGGATGGAGGAGAAACTACGCAAGATTTGGATTGGTTCTTATAAACTTCAAGTTAACATCTCCCACTTTGCAAAGAAGATGGTGGTTGGTGTTCCAGACGCAGGGACATGTAAAGAGATGCCACGGGTGAGCCATCAAAAAAGATTTGGTTATGAAGTGGAGAAAGGTTGATCCTTCGTGGATGTTGTCAGAGATGTTGAGAAGGTATGGAAACCTAAAGAAAATCAGGCTACTAGTGATGAGGATAAGTGGAATGGAATGGAATTCTTTGTTGTTAATGAAGAGATGGAGTGGCTACGAAAGTGCTATGTTGGTAAGGTACACCAAGTTGATAAAGTCTTCATGCTTCAGAATAAGATTATTGCAGAAGGAATCCTCTCTGTTAAAGTAACACCAATGGGTGGGGATCTAGTTCTTTTACAACCTCATATAGAGGAGAATTTTAAGGAGTTGTTGAAGGAGGTGGCAGATTTGTTCAATATATGGTTTGATTCGATACGACCATGGAGTCTTGAAGACGTTCCACGTGAAAGATATGCTTGGGTAAGGTGTTTGGGTGTGCCATTACATGCTTGGTCAGAAGCTTTTTTCAGGTCATTTGTAATTCCATTTGGGAGGTTAGCATGCATTAATAACAGCACTTTGAACAAAAACAGATTGGATGTTGCTTGGGTCCTAGTTCAAACTTCATAAGTGGAGGTAATTAACAAATGGTTGAAAATTAAGATTAATAATTCTTTTTTTCAATTAATATTATAGAGGATCCTTTTATGCACCCATGGAGACTGGCATCTAAGAATCAAGGGAACAACTTTGAGTTTGAGTGTTCTAGTCAATGTTCTTCATTACAGTATTCTCTTGATGGGAGTAACTGGAAAGAATCATGTTTCGGTATGCAGGAGGCAAATGGTTTTTTTGAATTTCAAAAGTTGGACAAGCTATGTAACCGCGACGGTATTCCTGGTACTCTAAGTGCACAATTTGTGGAACCGGTATGGAAGTTATTGTTAGTCATCTTCAAGGGGATACTGTAACGTTGGGGGAGGATCTACGTAATGATGAGCACAATCAGTCTGTTGAGTGTAGTATCCGGGGCGAAGGATATTGTCCAATTGATCAGGGAAAATCATATGATAAATTAGAACACATTTTAGTTCAATTATCAAGGATAAAATGGTATTTTTGCCCCAGTTTAATCCCTTTTTATTAAATATTAGATAAATTGTATTTATTAATCTTAGATTTGAATTTGATGCTATTTGGATATAAATTGTGCTGATTTTTGTAGAATATTGCAAAGATTTGATATGAAGGAAAGATAACATTAAATAAGGGAGATATCTGCAAGATTTGAAGTTTATTTTAAGGCAATTAATGAAGATTGGAATATTATTTGTGAGCAATAATGAAGATTTGAAGAATATCTGAGAGCCATTAATGAAGATATCTCTTCCAATCAAACAAGGATTCTGCAGACAACCTTCCCAAATAAATAAAAGATGCTCAATAAATACAAAGATTTCATCAAATAAAGGGAAACAAGGAAAGACAAATCAGCCAAAACCAGTCTCGGGGAGAGATCAAATTAAAAGAGAAAGTTTGGAGCTGCAGGACGCATGTTGCGCTTCAACCTGCGCTGTAGCGCAAGGTGAAGCGTAAGCTCTCTGGAACCTGCGCTGTAGCGTAGGGTGAAGCGCAGAACACGTGATTCTTGCCCTGTTTCCATTTTTAGATAGATTTCTCCCCAATTTTCTTTGTCTTTCCTTAGCCTATAAATAGGACCTTCTTGCACAAATCAGGTGTGCATGATTATTGTAATTCAGTTATATTCCAGTGATAATGCACCAGTTCTAATTTTAGAGTAGGAGAGGAGGAGCGCTTCACAAGGATTGAAGATAGTGACAAAATCTTCGGTGGTTTGTATGGCTACCTTGTGTAGTTAACTCTCCATTAGGATTGAATGTAATTGATTCTATCCCTAAGTGTATGTGAACTCTATATTATTATTTCATGAGCTCTCTGTCTATAATATTGGTAATCTTATTCTGTGCTTAATCCCTGACTTCCGCGCTTGCGCCGGAGTTATAGGCTAGTTTCTACTAGGATTGAGGATGGGGGAGCCTAGACATAGGAAACCCAAACTCTGATTGAATAAGAGGACTCGGTACTCTGTGACTGACACATGAGCGTTACTAATGAGTGGGTAGTGACAGTACTCTAGCGAAGGGCGTTTACAGGATTAGGCCTTAGTATCGATGGCAAAGGATTAGTTGATTGCCAATCCAGGACCGTCACATGGATGTATCCTGATGAGTAATGGGTAGTGTGAGTACTCTAATGAAGGTGCATCTACAGGATTAGGCCTCGTTTATCAATTAGTTCTTTTACAAACGGAATAAAGAGAACAAAATAAGCCGAGGGTAAGTCTATCGCTTGGGAGAGCCCGCATGGATTATCTTTGAGTGTGAGTGGCGCCTGGTAACTCAGGGTCATAAGCAATATAGTTTGTCTACAATATTATAGAGTAAACCTAAAATAATAGATAGTTTTTACATGCACAAAGGGTGTGATGATATGAAGTTCAATCCTAATCCAAGTAAAGTGTCTCTAACTCTTCCTTTCTAATTCAATTGATTATTAATTTGCTATTTACAATTTCCGCAACAATACTCTCAAAATCGTTATTTACCTTGATAATTAGATCACGAGTATACGTGAATTGACTGTTCCCTGTGAATACAATATCTTTCTTACTATTATAGTACTAGATTTTTGGTTCGCTTGCCAGAAACTCATCACCAACTCAGATTGGTGGCAGCGGTATTAGTTTGTCGCTTGATGTTCAACCGGGTATACTGAGCTCTAAATTGAATCCAAGCCATTTAGGCGACAAAGTCACAGGTGCAAGTGATGATCAGGAAATTAATGGTGTATGCTTGGGTAATGTCAGCACACGTAGGGTTGAGGTGAATGTTCCTACGTTGAGCCCAACTAATGATGTGGATTGGTGCACTTTAAATCCTTCTAATATTGGTGCTATTGAACAAAATTTTGTTGGTGTGGACTGCTGCATGTTAAGCCCAATTAAATATGGAGGTGTAGGCCAAAGTGGAGAGGCGAGTAGTGTTGGGCTATTAGGGATGCTGGAAGTCTGCGTGGATGATGGGGGCTCAATTAAAAATGGATGCGCCTGCGTGGATGCTGGAGGCCCAACTAAAGATGGATACGGCTGTGTGGATGATGGAAGTCCAAGCCTTGAAGGCGTTGATGCCTGCGACTGTGAGATGAGCCCGAGCCTTGGAGCTATTCTAAAAAAATATGGAGCCATTGCCCAATGTCCTGATGGTGAGGTGAGTGTTGATGGGGTTGAAAATGCGAAGCTTGCCAATAACTTCAAAGAGGATTCTTGTGCAATGGGCCCCAACAATTTCAGCCAATCTCAAGTGAAGGTTGGAATGGATTCAGAAGTTTTAATTGAGGGGGGTGTGGGGTGCTCTCAGTGTCGGCAAGTAATAAACACTCAATCTCTCGAGATCAATCCTACTGTGTTGAGTTTAGGCGGAGCTGGGATGTTTGATGGGCAACTGTGTGAGGTACCCATAGGGTTGGTAGATTCTTATAGTGATCTTCGTGCCCTCTGTTCACGTCATATAAACAAAGGTGTTGATAATTGAAGAAAAAGAGGCAGATCGCGGTTACGGGAGCTTTAGTAAGAGCATCTACCTTGAACTATGACTTAGATAATGCTTCTGAATTATTAAAATTAGATGCTGGAAGTATAGCTAATCAAGTTTAGGGGATTGTGTCTAAATTGGGGGTAAAAGGATTTACTATTGATGATGTCATCCGAAAATTGAAAGAAATGGAGGATAGATAGGCTGGCTGTTGGGAGAGGCAGTGCTTCGATTGTCTAAGTGGTGGTTGGGCACTATACAAGTGGAAATTTATTTTAATTGATTGTGGTATCTTTGAACATTAGGGGTTTAGGTGGGAGAATAAAAAAGGTTGAGGTGGGGAAGGTAATATGTATAAAGCGGGCAGATGTTATTTTTGTTAGGTGTATGCACTAGAGACTTATATGTTTTTGAAACATCCATCACATGTATCATATTATTTTATAAAGGCAATTCATTCTTTTAAGAATACAATTAAGGTCCTTAGAATAGTAAGCTAAAACTTCATAAGAATCAAGTAGATGACTTGATCATAAGATCTTATGAAGAACTATTCTTAAAATAGTCCCTGGTCAAGTATCATCTCAGGACAAAGATGCATTTAGACTAGTATGTGAGTTCATTGATGATCACATCTCACGGATCATGGACATGAAATATCGTGTGCTCACATAGGTACACATTAAGAGTAATGGTGTACTGGACAGACCCACCTTAAGAACGTTGCATGGATTGTTACATAAGTGTCATGAACGTTTCTTAAATTGATAAATATTATATGAAGTCCTTCGACCTGAAATCACTATGATTCCTACATAAGGAATTATATGTTTTAATTATCATCAAACGTTGCCTGTAACAGAGTAATCATAAAGTTGGTTTTTGGACATATAATAAATTATGTGGTGGGATGTGAGTGACCTAGATGGGATTTGTCCCTCCTATGTAACAAGAGTTATATCTGTAGGCCTCTTGATAAAGTGAGACTGCAAAATGCATGGTCATGCTCAGGAGGATAAACATGAGATATTTATTTTTTGTACAGTCTACTTGGGGATCAAGAAAACATAAAATTGAACTATACAAGGTTGACACATTCCATGCCCTTGTGTTCAATTAGATATTTGGACAAAGAGACAGATCATATAAATTATCATAAAATAGGATTCGTCAAAGTTGTTGATAATCTCAATATTTGGGTAGTGATATATTGCTAGATACCGCTCAATATTTATGATATTAAATATAAAGGGTTTTATTTTAATATCCTAACCAAATATTAAAAGCCTATTGGGTCACACGCATAAAACAAGCCACTAGGAAAAGATAATAATTCTAATTTGATTAGAATTATAACATAATGGGCCAGACCCATATATGTTAGGGTTAATAGAGTGAGGGGGTAAAACCCTAGACACCACTCTATAAATATAGCATAAGATGCATTACCCTATACACATGAGCAATCGCTCTTACTCTCTAAGGCTACTAGTAGAGTTGATGAGGGTTTCCTAGTTCGGCTGTTGGCGTGGACACCACTAGAGACGTGGCTGCTATTGCCTCGTTCGCAATCCTTAAAAGGTATGACCTTTTGTTTTATGTCTTTTATGCCTTAATTCGTGTTTTCGCATTAACGATCATAACAAGGGAGCGAATCCATTTATTTCGCTGCACCCTGACCACATGCTTGATTCCTTTCAATTTTCTTATAAGAAACAAAAAAGGAGTTAATTGATGATAAGTTTTGTGCTGATTTAACTGGTGGAGGAGATTTTGATTGGGTCTTTTCACCTTCTGTTGGTATGTCGGGTGGTTTGTTATTTTTGTGGAGGGAGGACAAATTTAAACCGCATAAGATGTTTTATGGGGAAAATTTTTTAGGTGTGACTGGTTTGTAGGGGGAGAATAATGTGCATTGTTCCTTTGTCAATATATATGCTCCGTGTGATTTAAATAAGAAAAAGGGTTGTGGGATTGTCTTTTGCAAATTAAATCATGTCGTGGGGGTGATGTGTGGTGTTTCGGAGGTGATTTTAATGTTGTGAGGTCGGAGGGAGAAAGGAGGGGGTGTCTACATACTGGAGAGAAGACGATATGAGAAGTTTTGATGGGTTTATACAAGGGGCTGATTTAGTTGATTTGCCATTAGTTGGGAGGAAGTATAGTTTGTATAGATCAGATGGGACATGAATGAGTAAATTGGACAAATTTCTGGTGTCAGTTTCGTGGTTGGATCATTGGCAACATACATCGCAATGAGGCTTATCTAGAGGAGTATCTGATCACTGTGCAATTGTGCTGAAAAATGAAGATGTTAATTGGGGCTCGAAGCCCTTTAGAGTTCTTGATTGCTGGAAGGGGGATGTAAGATATGCGAAATTTGTAAAAACTCAGTAGAGGGATATCATTGTGCATGGGAGAGATGCTTTTGTTTTAAAGGAAAAGCTAAAACAAGTAAAGTGCAGGTTACATAGGTGGAATAAGGAGTCTTTTGGTGATTTGGATGGTAAAATTAAAGAAGCTCAAAGGAAAGTAAATGAGCTAGATCTCAAGAGTGAAGAGTGTTCTTTACATGTGGATGAAGTGCAACAAAGGAGGGAGTGGAAGGCTGAATTGTGTCATTACATGTCCTTGAAAGATAGCTTGTTGTTCCAAAAGTAACGATTGTCATGGTTGCAAGCTGGAGATGCCAACACAAAATTTTTTTCATGCTTGTATCAATAAAAGACGACTTGGTAGTGAAATAAGAAGTTTGAAGGTGGCTAATGTGAGGTATTCTGATCCTCCCAGTATCAAGGAGGCGCTCAAAGGTTTTTTTAGAACCACTTTCAGGAGAAAGTTCTTAATAGACCTAGTCTTTTTGGTACAGATTTTAAATCTTTGTCTACGGAAGATGCTGAGACTTTATTGCGCCTTTTTAAGAGGCTGAGGTGAATAGTGCTATTTGGGATTGTGAGGGGTCAAAAAGTCCTGGCCCTGATGATTTTAGTTTTACCTTTATTAAATATTTTTGGGAAACTGTGAAGTATGATTTTTTGGATTTCATCCATGAATTTCATGATAATGGTAAAATAGTTAAGGGAGTTAACAACTCTTTTTTTGTGTTTATGCCTAAGACAGACAATCCACAAAAGGTGGAGGAATTTTGGCCTATCTCTCTTATTGGGTGTATGTACAAGGTGTTGGCTAAGCTATTGGCAAATAGGATGAGAAAGGTTATTGGTCAAGTTTTCTCGGAATGTCAATCTGCAATTTTGAATGGTAGATTGATTTTTGACAGTTTGTTGGTTGCTAATGAAGTGTTAGAGGAGGCCAAAAGGAGAAAAAAAACCTTGCTTATTTTTTAAGGTTGACTTTGAAAAAGCTTATGACTATGTTAACTGGGAATTTCTACATTTTGTGATGGAGAGAATAGGGTTTCCTTTAACATGGAGGAGGTGGATATCAGAGTGCTTATCTGCTGCTAGAGTTTCAGTCCTTTTTAATGGAAGTCATTCTAGTGAATTCACGGTTGGCAGAGGCTTGCAGCAAGGTGACCCATTGGCTCCTTTTTTATTCTTAATTGTTGTTGAGGGTTTAAATTCTTTGATGGTAAAGGCAGTGCAGGAGAAAAGTTTTAAAGGTTATCTTGCTGGAAGGGATGGTGTTCTAGTGTCTCATCTCCGGTATGTTGATGATACTTTTTTTTGTGGGTGAAGCTTCTTTGAGCAATGTCTGGGCGATAAAATCTATTTTGCAATTGTTTGAGCTAGTGGTTGGTTTAAAGGTCAATTTTTACAAAAGCAAGCTTTGGGAGTTCATGTTGATAAGGAGTGGTTGGATTTGATGGCTTAGTTTTTGAATTGTAAAGTTGGGTCTTTCCCCTGCTTATATTTGGGTTTACCTCTCGGTGCAAATCCTACTAGGTTGAAGACCTGGTTGACTGTTATTCAGTTGGTAGAAAAAAGATTATCAAGGTGGAAGAGTAGATTGTTTCCCTTTGGTTGCAGGCTTGTCCTTCTGAAATCCATTCTAAGTTCCATCCCGATCTACTATCTCTCCTTCTTCAAGGCTCCTAAAGGTATCATTTCTCATCTTGAATCCTTATTTATAAATTTTCTTTGGGGTGGGGATGATGAGCATATGAAATTAGTGTGGGTTTCTTGGGAAGATGTGTGTAAAGCAAAACAACATGGGGGTTTAGGTTTGAGGGATTTAAGAGATTTCAATCTAGCTCTTTTAGGCAAGTGGAGGTGGCGTCTTTTAGTTGAGAGGGATTCCTATTGGAATAAGGTTTTATCATCTATCTATGGAGTGTCTTCTATAAGAAAGGAGAGGGTGGGGGTAGTGGATCTAGGTGGTGGTTAGATTTGTGGAGTATTGATGATTATGACAACATTTCTGTTGATTGGTTTTTCTAACATGTGTGTTAGAGTCGTGGGCAATGGGGGTAATACATCTTTTTGGAGAGATTTGTGGTGTACCTCAATTCCTTTTTATGAGAGGTATAATAGATTATTCTCCATTGTTGTTAATAAGGAGGGTTCGGTTGCAGATATGTTTGTAAAAAGAGGGGGAGAAATAGAGTGGAAATGGGGTTGGAGAAGAAGACTATTTCAATGGGAATTGTCACAGTTGGCTTTGCTCTTGCTGGACCTTAATCTGGTTCAGGTACGAGAGAGGAATGATGACACTTGGGTTTGGAAAGCGGATCAAGATGATCTTTATTCAGTTCAATCAGCATACTAGGTCATTGTTAATGCTAATATATTTGTTGAGATACCATTGCATAAGTTCATTTGGTGTAATTTGGTTCCGTAAAAGGTCTCTTCCTTTGCTTGGAGAGTGATGTTGGATAGGATTCCCTCTTAAGGTAATCTAGTTAAGAGGAATATTATTCCATCTTCAGTTGTTGGTTGTGTGTGGTGTAGTCAGGAACGAGAGACTTCTTCTCATGTTTTCTTTCAGTATACATTTGCTTATCAAGTATGGATGCTTTGCTTGGAGTGGTGCGGTTTCTATTCTGCTCTACAAAATAACTTTTACGGCCATTTTGAACAATTTTTGGGTCTACCAAATTGTTGTTCAAAACAACGGTGTAAATGGTCGGTGATTTGGCTTATTGTGTTGTGGAGTATTTGGTTGGCTAGAAATGAAGCTATTTTTTCAAATAAATATTATGATGCAGCAGAGGTTTTGGAGCTGATAAAGATTCGTTCGTGGAAGTAGTTAAAATCTAAGGATTTAAGCTTCTCTTATCAGTTCACCTCTTGGTCAGTAGATCCTTCTGTCTGTCTGAACCATTGGACTGTTTCTTGCTAATTGTGAATGTTGTTAGTGTCTTTCGGATGGGCTTTTGGTGTTCTACTATACTAGGTGCTGGCTGAGTTTTTCCTAGCTATTTCTGCTTACAGACTTTACACGACTATTGTTAGCTTCTTCAAGGTTATTTGGTGGCTTTACTTTCTTTAATTGTTGGTTTGGGGTAATGGCATTTGGTTCCTCTGATGCGGTGATGTTACGTAAATGTGGCTATTGCAATCCTTTTCATTTTGATTTATGTTCCTAGATAGGTCTCCAATGTGATTTATTTTGTTAAAGCCTTTGTCCAATGTGGGGTTCTTAATTTTTTGGCCTCTCTTGTACTATGTTATTTTTTGGCCAATTCTGGTTCTATTGTATAAGGGTTGGAGTACCCCTTGTACTCCCTTTAAATAAATTTCTCTTTGCCTAACAAAAAAAAAATCACTCGTCACATCTCACATTTATCTCTCTTTATTCTCTTTTATCTCTACATCTCTCTATGTTGTACATGTTGTTGTTGTACAAACATATATTTCTCATTAATGAAATATGTTACCTCATATGTTATTAAATTTATTAAATGATGTGATAACACATCATTAGATGACCGTGTAAAGCTTTTTATATTGACAGTGTATATAATATTAAAGTCATAAGATTTCTCATATGTCAAGTATTTTTTTAAGTTGTTCTACAATATTTATTCAGTTTGGGATATTACCAATTTAAATATTATTTTAATGGTCAATTTTGTTTTAACACTACACTATATATAAGACTTAAATGCACTTTGATCCTTTTAATTTGGATCATATGTGCAATTTTAGTCCCTCAAGTTTTACGAAAAAATTAAATCCATATACTTTCAAAATTAAGCAATATTTGTCCCCTGTCAATTATTTTCTATCTAAAACTCTTAAAGTATCAGTTTATACTTAACATCTCCACAAATTGGATTGAGAAAATCTTTGAATTTTATTAAGGTCAAAAGCTCAACAAATAAAATATCAAAATTTACCTAAAATAAAAAAAATTCCAAAATTTGTCTTATTTAAACTCTAATTTCACCTCCTACAAAATCCTACAAATTTTATTAAATTTCAATTAAATTTTTTACTTGTGAATCATAAAATTATTTAATATCTCAAATCTATCATAAACCACCAAATATTAAGATTGAAAAATGAGAATTAGAGTTTTAGGTGGAAGATAATTGATAGGGGGACTAAATTTACTTAATTTAAAACTTTTTGTATAAGTAAAAATGAATTAAAGGGTCCGAAGGTTAAGTAACTTAATTTGCTAAAAAAAAATTTGAAGGACCAAAATTACGTAAATTCTAGTTAAGAGGGACCAAAAATAAAATGAGTTTAATATATATATATATATATATATACTCTGTCAGTGTAAAGAAGTTTTACATAAATATCCAATAATGTGTTGTCACGTCATTTATTGAATTTAATAAAACATGAGGTGTCACAATTAATTATAAAATGATGTGCGGCACCATTAAATAGATGTATGTGTAAAACTTTTTTACACAAAATCAAATAAAATTAAGCATATAATATTATAAATTTATTATGCATTAAAATCTTCCTTCACTCCCCAAATATTTTAGTCAAGTTCTACGACTGAATAATTTGATTATGTTCCTTTACATTAGCTTTCATTTTTATTTCAAAATAATGTTACCTTTTTAGATTATATATCCATATATAAATTTTTTAGGTTCCATTGAATGCGTCAATCAACTAATATTGATCGAACTATTACAACTTAACCAGTAAATCTTTTAGGTGTGTGCTAATGTGAAACTAAGTTTTATATTCCAACTCATACATTAGTAAAAAAATTTCAATGCTACAATAATATATACCATTTCCAAATGCAAACTTAATATATGTGGTTTTTCTATTTTAATTTTTAAAAAGAAAAAAAGAAGAACGGTGTGAAAAGAAAATAGTTACTATAGAAAGGAATATGACTAATCCATATTACATTGCATATTGAAATTTTTTCTATGATTAAACTCTATTGAGTAGGCTTTAAAACCTTATTAACCTCTCATAAGATTTTGATGAAAATAAATATACTGTAATGTGTGTTTAAATAATTCTAAACACTTGATTTTATTTGTTTAAGAAATGTTCATATAGGAACCATTTCAAATAGTATATTAAACTATAGAAAAACCACTTATCTGAAAGGTCATCTGATCAAGTCTGAACAACTTATTTGAAGATCAAGTTTGAGAAAGGACTATGAAGGAGCGTGTCAAAGCTTTCTTAATTCAAATTTATTCAATTCAAGTCAACAGACCATATTGTAACCTCAAAAAACAAATCATGCATAAGTTAGGAAAAGACAAAAAGCATCTTTACGTTTTGCAAAATAAAGTATTGCATAAAAAGAAGGGTGAGTCTATGATACAAGGGCATTTCAAGCCTTGCAACATACATGGGCAATATTGACCTGATATTACAGGTCATTAACTGATTGTAGCATATTTTTTATATATTACAATCTAGTCCTCATTTTTTTATCATATTTTTATTTTTTATTATTATTATTATTATTATTTCTCATTATTCATTCTTATTTATTATAATATAATTTTCTTTTTTATTATTACTATATTGAAACTTTTTCTCTCATTATTCATTACTGTTTAATTATTTATTTCATTACATAAAAACACACTTTAAGAAATACAATAAATATGTTGATTTTCATTAAATGTAATGTGTTTTATCCAATATATCATTTATCTCTCTATTTTATTTATTAAAGTTTTCACTTATTATTTCTCTTATCTATTCTATCGTTATCTATTTACTCTATCTTAAAATCGTTTCCCGAGTACATGTGTCACGTTTTCTCACTTGTGTTTTTTAGTTCTTTTATTCTCACTTCAGTACTAAAGTGATTTTTTTTTATAAATCACAGGTATTCTCCATGGGAGGTTGTCTTGCTCCTGATGCTTTCTTTCTTTAATTTTCTTCTTTTGGGAAATGCTAACGAGTGCCCTAAGGACACTTGTTATGAAACAAAAAATGGAAGGCTTTTATTAGAGTGTGTGATATTTAATGTCACATATGCAATCAATACTGTGATTTCCAATAAAAACCTTCTCTTTTTGGTTCCTTAACTAGTGCTCTTATAGCACTCGTTAGCAGAACCTTTTCTTTTTATCACATTTTCATTTTCTTTTTTTTTATTATTACTATATTAAAATATTTTCTCTCATTATCCGTTCCTATTAACTCATTTTGTTACATAAAGTGATTTTTTTATAAACAGCGGTTATCCTCCAAGGGAAGCAGTCCTACTCTTTATATAGGTTTAAAATGTTTTTTATGAACCACATGCATCCTCACATGAGGCAATCATGCTCATACCGTGAACATCCACATCTGTTGAGTCTCAGAATTAATTTAAGTATTCAAATTAGATTCAAGACTCATTATCCTTGGTTTTAATGATCAACAAATTAGATTTGATTAAAAGAAAACAGGTGCTACTAAGAAAGGTATTATTTTGTAGATTGTGTCTCAGGGTGAAGTATCAGAATCAGAAGAAGAAGAACCAGTGTAGAATCATAAGAAGAAGAACCAGTGAAGTATCAGAAGAAGAAGAACAAATCAGAAGAAGAACGAAGGAAAATCAGAAGATGAAGCAACACAGAATCTGAAGAGAAGAAAAGACTCAATCATCTGAAGCATATTCATCTGAAGCCCAGAAGACAGCAAAGGAAGAAGAGATCCACAATAAAAATGAAGCAACTAGAAGTAAAGGAAGCTACAAAAAAGAATAGAAAAAGGTTCAACTATCTGAAGACATGAAAGACTCAGATCGTCTCAAGACTCATCATCATCTGAAGCATATCCTCCATCTGAAGAAGTGATTATCATCTGAAGACTCGAAGACAAACTGAAGACTTGACTTCGTATGAAGCATATCTATCATCTGAAGAATGGAAGCTAATCAGAAGCACTCTGTATGACTGAAGGACTGAAGGAGTCAGAACCAAGAAATGTTCTCAAGAAGATATTGTCAAAGCATGAAGAACACTGTATTCAATGGACTACTTCATTTCGGCATAAAAGTTAGGCATATTTTTCTGCCTCGATCAAAAGACTTGCACAAATAAGGAAATCCTGCAACGACTGTTGCATCTCTAATCAAAAGGGTACTGTATACGCAGACATACTGCACCTGCTACTGTCCAAAAGCAAATCAAAAGTCGGGACAAGAAAATATCGAGAAAGATGTATGAACTAATATTATTTAATTCAACATCTATCCAAATATCAGAAGAACTAGAAGAGACAAAGATGAATAAAGCTAGGATCGTCTGAAGTAAAGGAAGAAGCATTTTGCACTAATCATCTGAAGAGAAAAACAAGCATTTCATCAGAAGAAGAAATCTTTGTTGAAAGCATTTCAATCTGAAGAATTAAAAGAAGCTTGAAGCTATCATATGAAGGAAGTTATAAATGGCTTAACAGTCTGAAGAAATGAAACTCTCTGAATGCATGGAACAGATTTCAACATAGAAGAAGTCAGCAGAGAAGCTGAGACCATATGATTCAACGACTATAAAATCATATGTCTTTATAGCAACAACAGCTATTGTCCATAGGACAAGACACCTCACTCAAAGAAGAAAGAGGAAACTGTGTCAGGAGCAAATGAAAAGGAGTATATACAAATAAGCAAAAGGACAAATCCAACGGATACCTCCTCATACATACTCTAAAGGAAAACAGAGGAAAGTAGAAGGAAAAATAGAGGAAAGCAGAAGAAAGCTGAAGAAAATCAAGAGAGAGAATAAGCATAAAAGTATCAAGGAAATCTCTCAAAGGAGCTCATCAATAGAAGTGTCAGAACAAGATCGTCTGAACACTTATTTTGCTTAAGAAGAAGCAACCGTTTGAGAAGCTATTACACAATGGCTATATGAGCCACATCATCAACATCTCAACGGTATTATCAACCATCTTCAACGGCTATATTCTATCAGAATAAAAATAGCCTCAAGTATGAATCTGAAGGTGTCGGCTTGTTGTCGTTGTACAAAGACAACCAAGTTTGAGCCAATTTCTTAGTATCACATCCACAAGATGTCAACCAGAAAGGTTTGGCATTGAAGCCCAAGGCAGAGATTATGCCAAGAGTGAATTGGCTGAAGCTTAATTCAATATTTTACTTAGCCAATTCCTTGAGGATGTTATACCTCACTTAGAAGACGAGATTGTACCCAAATTCATACGCTTGTATCTCAGTCTTACCCCTGTACGTAGAATCCATTTCATATATCCCGAGTAGTACTCAGTTGAACTGTAAGTATAGGATGAACTTAAGTTTATGTTTCTTAGAAACTTAAACTTAGTTTATATTGTAAACACTTTATGTGTCTGAGAGTCTGGAGAGGCTTGGTGGAAGAAAGAATACTTGTTGAGCCTGGAGAGGCTTGTCTATAAAAGAATACTGCACTGAGTTGCCTGGAGAGGCAGTTGAAAATAAAAGAATACTTGTTGAGCCTGGAGAGGCTTGTCTGTAAAAGAATATTGCACTGAGTTGCCTGGAGAGGCAGTTGAGAATAAAAGAATACTTGTGGTAGAGCCTGAAGAGGCTTGATAGAAAAGAATACTTGTATCTGTGGGTTAAGATAGTGGAAAATCTAGTGGTGGTTTGCCCTGGGACTGGATGTAGCTCACTGGGTTGGTGGGTGAGCCAGGATAAATGTTGTGACTAAGTTTTCTATCCCTTAAACTCCTTAATCTACAGCTTTATATTTATGATGGGGATTGAATAGTATTTTTCATAATAAACTTAACACAACAATTTCAATAAACTAGGTTTTCCAAGATAATAACTCATTCAGTTGATCTTATATCGTTTGGAGTATTACAAGGAATATACTTTGAAGAACATCTGAAATAACTCTTTGAAGTGGATCTGAAACAGGTTCAGTTCTGAAGTTAGAAATACACTTCAGACGATGATCAATCATCTGAGGTAGCTCAGAAATAGTTCTAAAAAGATTCTTTGTGGTATCTTTCAGAGGGTATCTTGAGATGAATATGAATGACCAAGATTAATTAATTAAGAGTCCAAGTTAGTCAGCGTTTTGTTCAACCTTCCTTAGTCTCTAACTTTGTCAAAATTTGTCCTTCTTATCTTCCGCAATTTTCATGTTAACTCTGATTTTAAGTTTCTCATTTTATTTTGTCTTAATAGGCTTGTAGTTTATTTTCAAGATTTCTAAAATGATCAAAATGTATAAAACACTATTCAACCCCCCCTTCTAGTGTTGTCTGTGGAACTAACAACATCATCACTAACTCTCTCAATAATGATTTTTTCCATACATTTTAAATAGGTTTAAAGTAAAGTGGAAAACTAACATATATTTATTGTATATGTTAATAGAGAGATAAATAATATATTGAAAAAGAAATCAATACATTTATTGTATATGTTATTTTCAATATATTTTTTCAATAAATAATAGAGAGATAAATAATATATTGAAAAAAGACAATTTAAATTTAATGTAAATCAACACATTTATTGTATATGTTAATATGTGTTTTTGTGTATAATGAAAAGGATAAATAAGAACGAATAAGGGGAGAAGTGCGTTAATGAATAAATAGGGAGTAAAAGATATATTGAAAAACATTTTATATTTAATGTAAACCAACATATTTATTGTATTTGTTAATATGTGTTTTATGTAATGAAACAGATAAATAAGAATAAATAATGAGGAAAAGTGTTTTAATATTGTCTCCTGTGGAGGATACACATGTTTCATAAAAAGCAATCAATTTACTGAATTGAGAATAAAAATACTAAAAAAATGCAAGTGAGAAAACGTAACAGCTGTACTGGAGCAATAATTTTAAGATGAAGAATCTATATATATATAGGAGTGAAGTCTAGGGGTATTTTTTTCCCGCCTAAATGGGGTTAATAATGTAATTAGAAATTGTTATAAATGTGGAACCTATTATGGAGAGAAAGAAAACCAATTAAAATTTATATTTATGCCCACATTTATTCACCTACTTTAAAAATTCAAGACTTAAATGATAAAGATAATATTTTAAATTTAAATTAATAAATAAGGATTAAAATTAGAATATATATATATATAAAAACGAATGAAGTCTAGGGGTTTTTTTTTTCCCGCCTAAATGGGGTTAATAATGTAATTAGAAATTGTTATAAATGTGGAGTCTATTATGGAAAGAAAGAAAGCCAATTAAAATTTAGATTTATGTCAACATTTATTCACTTACTTTAAAAATTCACGACTTAAATGATAAGGACGATATTTTATATTTAAATTAATAAATAGGGATTAAAATTAGAATAGAAAAAAATATAATCAATTAGCATTTGAATTTAAAATCATAGTGGTAAATACTTAAAATATGTAGGACTAAAAATTTTGCAACGAGAACACATTAATATCTAGATATTAAAAGTAAGTATATGTGTATGAAAATATAATAATTTAAGAGCAAAAATATATCACACGGGGATGACCATTCTTTATGAAAATAACGATAATCAACTTTTAATAACTCATATGAATACATAGGTCTTGGAAGCAAGATTCATATCAAGAAAAAATGTTGTATGAAAAGTCTTTTTTTTGTGTGAACCACAGGTTCCTCCACGGAGCCTGGTAGGGCTAACTCTCACAGCGGGGATTTTTCCCATCCACAAAGCTCGAACCCGAGACCTTACTTAAGGGGAATCAAGTATGTACCACTTGAACCAATTCCGTTGGTACATGAAAAGTCTTTATTTTAGAACTATAATTAATTCCATTTAATAAAATGATATTGTTCAAATTGTGAATCTAATGGAAGTACAAAGGTTATGAAGAGTCCGCAGGTGTGGCGAATTTGGTGCTTATTCATCATCTCGGTCTAAGTTGGTAGTAGTTGATTCAAAAAAGATGGAATTCAGATATGAGCAAGAATCTCGGTTTGTGACTATTGATTTGAGATTGTCAAAGAAAAGTTAATTATACGAAAAATGAATTTCTTTTAATTTATTTTAATTTCTAAGTAAGATGGGATACCTTTGTATGTGTGTGTTTTGTTTTAATCTAAATGTTTTTTATACTATTGATTGATATATTTTATATCTTTGATTTTTTAGTAAGTAATACGTGGATATCACATTTCATGTGTTTTTGTAAGTGTGTTATGTAATGTTACAAGGATAATAGTTAGTGAATTAGGAAAGAGTATTATTGTTGCGAAAGTTATCACTGGAACCAATATTGGAGACAAGATATATATTCCAAGAATAAATATGGTTCTTTCTGATCCAAAATTTCCAATCATATTTGAAAGAAAGCAATTTCGAATATCTTTGTATTTTGGAATGACCATTAATAAAAGTCAAGGACAATCTTTGTCACATGTTGGCCTTTTTCTTCCAAAACCACTGTTTATACATAGACAGTTATATGTTGCAATTTCTAGAGTGAGGTCAAGAAAAAGTCTGAAAATATTAGTCCTCGATGAAGATGGAAATACTTGCTCTTCTACAAAAAAATGTTGTTTATAAAGAGATGTTTTGTGATGTTTAATTTATTTCAAGCAGTATTGTATTTTTGTAGGTAATAATGGAATTGTGAATGACTATAAATTGATTAGTTTCAATTTTGAGGTTTTTACTTTTGCAAATATGAACTTTATTTTCACTAATTTGCACTCATTTCTTAAATTGTTATTGTAAACATAAAATTGATTCTTCAATATTTCAACTATAATATTATGCAATTTATTTTTATATAAATCCAAAAGATCAAAATTGTCCCGTCCGAACTCTCGGGTCACCATGTTAGTAAATATATAAATAGAATAGATAAAAGAGATAAATCCAAAAATATTAATGAATAAAATAAATAGAGATAAATGATATATTTAAAATACTTTAAATTTAATTTAAATCAATAAATTTATTATATTTTTTAATATGTGTTTTTATATAATGAAACAATTAAATAGAAACGAATAATGAAAGAAAGTGTTTTAGAGTGTGTTTGGTAAAATTAGCTAAAAATGATAAAATGACATATAAAAACATCATTAATTATTAAATTACGATAAATGAGGGTGGTTGAGGGATAAACTTGTAATTAATTTTCAGCTAGTAGCTGAAAATTGGAGTTTTTTTAAAAAGTTACCTCAATTATATTTATAAAAAACTAGTAGCTACTCAAAAAAACTACCTTACCAAATATAGCTGAAATGGTTTCAGCACTTTCAGCTAGCTAAAATGGCTTATCAATTAATATATTAATAAAAAGTGTGATAAAAAAAGAAAATAAAAAAAATATGCTGTACAACCTCTCAGAGTGAGAGATGACTACATATGGTAATCCCAGGCCCAGCTTACTAAAAGGACCACAATGTATTTTCCCCCTTTCCAATCACCCAATAATCGTCACCATTCATTTAATAAGTATTATATCTAACGGCTAAAACAGCCCTTGTACCATACAAGGCTTTTTCAGGTATTGTACCTTAAGAAATCTAACACTCTACTACTTTATTTTTTTTTGGACGAACACACTCTACTACTGTGAAAGTTAGAAAAGCATACAAGGGCTCCCATACATCAAATGGGTCTCAAAATGAACATATATGAAAGAAGAAGGCCCAATACTATAAATAGAAGAAGAAGCTCAAGCAAAACATATACTTCAAGAACAAACTATTTGAAATCACTACATATATATATATATATATACTTCAAGAACAAACTATTTGAAATCAATATATATATATATATGTATATATATATTCTAAATGATTTTATTTTTTATTATTTTTTTTGTTTTTAATATTTTTTAAATATCCCCACACTCGTAATGCAGTTTTTTTAGTATGACTAGAGCTAGTTTGGATACTCATTATTACAATATAAAATTGATTTTTAAAGAATTAAAATCAAATTATTCTCATTAAACATGTATTGTGTAACATCTGGATAATTAAGACTAATTGTGTATATAAAAAGGATAGGATAATAATTTTTAAGAATGACAACAAAGAAAAGAGTAAAATGGAACAAGAGAAAAGGAATTAGGATAAAAACCAAGGTTTGGAGGTTCAGCATTCTCGCTCAAGCGAAAATATCTCGCTTGAGCGAATTATGCAGCAAAAGTACGAAAAATGAGTTTCTGCATATCTCGCTTAAGCGAGATACATGGGAGTTTTGGGTGGCTCTCTGGACATTTTTTGCTTGAGCGAGAAGGACTCGCCCAAGCAAGAATCTTCCAAAGAGGGGGTCATTTCTGGTCCGTTCTTGCCCAAGCGAGAAGCCTCTCGCTTGAGCGAGAATGTAAAGGGAAAATTTTACCCCGCACCTCTCGCTTAAGCGAGAATATCTCGTTTGAGCGAGAACCCACTTTCAGGTTTAAAAGTTTTAGTTAGGGCACCGAATTAAACACTTCTCCTTTCTCCTTTCTCCTTCTTCTTATTTCTAGAGAGAGATAGAGAGGTTCTAGAGAGAGGGCACATCTTTGGAGCTCCACGCAAGGAATCAAGGCCACGATCTCTCCACCCAACCTTTCCCCAACCTCCTTCTTATCTCCTCAAGCTTCCTTTGAGGTGAGTATAACTCACACACTCTCCTTCACCTTGGGTGTTCTTATTGCATGAACCCTAATCCTCTCTTTTCCCTTCCTTTATCTTGTATGTATATGTTTGATTGGTGATTTCTTTCCTTTGGTTGTTGCATGGTGTTATGAAACTAGAGATGCATGAGGGGTCTCTCCAAGTTAGGGTTTCCTACTCATTCACATTCCTTGGTACTTGGCATAAATCATGACATACATTTACATCTGAGTGGTGCATCATGGCTTTGGCCCAGTAAATAACTAGAAAATGAGTTTGGCTTCGGCCCCAGTAAAAATGGCTTTAGCCCCAGTTTTGGCTTTGGCCCCACTTCACCTTAATTAATCAAGATTGGACTTCGGTCCCCAGTTAATTTGGACTCCGGTCCCCATTTAAAACATGAGTTTCGGCCCCCAGTTAATTGGTGGTGTTATGCCCAAGGAAGACATTCCTTGTAGTCTGAGCTCAGGTCTAGCCCCAGCTAGTGATAAGACCCCGTCTGCCGGGTAATGCAGGTCATTCATGTTTATATTCATGTTTATGTTGAGATGATATATTACAATTAGTGTTTCTTATCCTGCCACATTCATTATTTGTTTTCCTCACACTGCATACTGCATGGTTATATTCACTGAGGCATTCGTCTCACCACACGTTTTGTGGATACATTTTAGATGCGCAGGTACCTCCACGCACGGGCCCTTGAGCTAGGAGCTGGAGCTAGTTAGTGTTTTGTGGTAGACTTAGTATTTGGGCATTGTTAGCCCCTTTGATTCTATGACTATGTATTGACTTCTATTTTGAGAGGATATGACTGTACATGTGGGCTCCTTAGTTCTCTGTTGTTAGGACACATGTATGGGGGTATCCTCAGCTTACTATTGTATATGGATTGATTATAGCTCTTGTGGAAATTAGGTGTCTATGTCACTTTCACACATCGTTCAAGTTATCGTTGGTTGTTTAAACAATTGTGTGGTGTTCGTGTTCGATATTTAAAATGAAGCGAAATAATTTCAGGAATTTGAGGATTTTGCTTCCAACGAACTTAGTCCTCAAATCTAAGAATTAGGATGTTACATATTGTAACTTGTACATAATATATTCCTTTTTTAAAATCAACTTCATCTTTGCAAGAAACCAATTCTTTTTAGGTTGTAGCTTCAATTATTTTTAGTTGCTGAAGTCATCATTGGTACTCACGTTTTCTTTTTTTTTTGGTTAAAGGGAGGGGATTGGTACTTAAGTTTAAATTATTTTTTTTTTTTACTTACTTACGTTTTAATTTGGATACTGAAGAACAGTACTCCTATTTAAAATAAAAAATGGTTTATATGCTTTTTCCCCTAGCACCGATCCCTATTCCAGCCAAATGAGAACCTTTAATCTTAAACTCGGAGATCTTTTTAAAGAGAATTAAATACATACATGTGAACCAACAATTTATTTGTGATAATGTATTTTTAACCTCAAAATTTATTAGGATTTAATAAATATACACTAATAAAAAAAAAAATTACACTGTCAGTTAATGATGTATGATCACATTATTTATTAAATTTAATAACATATAAATTGTCATATTTATTAAATGATGTAATAACATATCATTATATTTGTCAATATATAATAATTAAACTCACTTTGTTACAAGGAAAGTATAGATGAGCATAACATGTTAAGCATATATGCATTTCATAATTATGAAGTGATGATTATATATTTAATGGTTTAATCTTCTTTGTTGCCCTTTTGGTTTTTTTTTTTCATTTCCAGTAGAAAAATGAAAACACGACCTATATAGATCAAACACGTCGAGCAAAAAAGATGTTAAAAAGTGAAATAAATTGTAAATGAACTATAAGTTCGTTGACTACTGTGCCTCTAATAAAAGAGAAAATAATGAGGAATGAGTGTAATAAAAAGGTTGTCTAACACTTTAACACTTTGACACTTTGGTTAAGATTTGACGTGGGCGTTCCCAAAAAAATTGACGCCATAAAATTGGGGGAAAAGTTGAAAGAGATAAGGAGACAAAGGGGTGGGACTGGAGTTGAGTGACAAGCAAATGAAGCAATTGAGTGTGATTAGATATGGGAGGGGACTGCACGCGTGCGTTAACACATAATGCATAATTGCATATACAGCCACACACAGCTTAATTTCTCTGTTATTGCTGTTTGGCGGGATTCCCTCCTTCTCCATTCGCTAAATTCTTAGATTTGTTATGTACTGTTTAAGAAAAAAAAATTGTTGCTTATTGGGTGGCTCTAGCGTATATTTTTATTCAGATGAAAAATCTACTACTATATACGTGTTGAATCTGAGTTTTTAATTAGTTTTGAATTTTAAATTATAATTGATTTTTCACATTAATTTATGGCTAGCTAGAGCTCTCACGTCACTGTAAAATTAATTAAAATAATTTAATAAAATTATAGTAATTATATTTAAAATTTATTTTTTAAAATTTTTAAAATATTAAATTATTTATTGAATTAAACACTGCTCAATATTTTGAAAGTAAAAAGTAAGATAAAATATTTAATTAAAATTATAAAGGATATATATATACATATATATTTTTTTGTGTTAACCACATATATCCTTTATTATGAAGGATAATCCTATTCAACTCCTTACCCTTCCCTTAGAGTGTATTTTGTGGGGATCGAACTCAGGGAACTCTTCCCACAATCTCAGCATGCGTTATTAACTGGGCCACAACTCTTTAGTAAGAATATATATATATATATATATATAAATGGAACGTATCAAGTGAGAACATTTGCTATATATATATATTGAATCATTAATATAAGACTTCTTAAATTATAAAGAAAATTATAAAATGAATAATGCGAATTAAGACAGATTATTATCTGTTTTTATTAATTTGATATGATATATTAATATTTAAATTCATGAACTCTAGGTTTATAGTCATGTGAAGTTTTGGCAATATCAATCTAAATATTTATGATTTTTTAAATTTAAATAATAATATTTAAGAGACCTAAAAAATATATAAAAATAATAAAAATGTTAGATACTTAATTGATATAAAAAGTCATGTGATGTAATGAAAAAGAGAATAGATTATCAAAATGAAAATTTAATATATAAAGGGTTAGTTTTTTTTATAAGCAAAATTCAATAATGAGAAGTATAAAACGTAATTCAACTCAAATACAAATAAGTAGTCTTGTATAATATTACAGCCAACCAACACATACCATATAACGGCTAAGACATGAGATGTCAATTGTTACAATAAGATTCTAAGCAAATAACATGATTATGTACACACTCATAGAATGACATGTAGCTTTTGAGAACATTTTTTCCTTGATACAAAGCCAAGACCTAACTTGAATAATTTCAAGCAAGTCTTTCAAAATGAAATCCAAAATCATTGAAAATGATGTTTTTCCTAATAATCTAAATAGACTACATCGATCAATGCTATCTAAATATATAAAATACCACAGATTCCTACAACATTTCTTTTTATTGAAGCTCATATGCAACAAAAAATGATTCATTGATTCATCTGAAGGTAAAACTGAATTGAAGCCTAACCAAGCATAACACAACTGCCATACTTTATATGAAGCATACTTTATATGAAGCAGAATAAGAGAAAAAAAGATGTTCAATTGACTCGTCTTTATCATTACATAGAACACATTTCAAATAAATTAATGAGATAAATAAATTATTTAATTAACATTATTTTTATTTAATAATAAAATAAATTAATGAGATAAATAAGATAGTTAAATTAGTCGAAATGTTTATTAAAATATTATAATTTTATTTGAAGTTGATCGTTCAAGCTTCTAGGATATAAAATCAACTCCTACATATTAAATTTAAATTTTTATTCTTATTTCTTGTAAAATCACGTCATTTTCATGTTTCTTGTGAACCCACATGTCTCTCTCATATACTACATTGTGAGCTTTCATATTAAACCAAATCAATATTAATATTTTTCTCAATTAGTTATTTGATTAGGAGATATTTTTACTTCCCTAATTTCTCCAATCATTGTTAGATATAATAGGATATATATTTATAAATTATTATTAAAATATTTTTTATTAAGTAGACTAGTTTATGAGATTTTTAAAATTTTAAAGATTGAAACATTTATTTTTATATTTTCATTTTTTATTAAAATATTTTTTTGTCAATTAAATTAGTTTTTCAAAATACTTTTAAGAGTTTGATTTAAAATTTCATTTTTAATTGATAATAAAGTCAATTAATAAAATAAATTAGATAGTTGCCGTTAAAAAAGTGATTTGTAGTGAGATGAGAAATTATATTTTAGAAAAAAAAACTTTACCAGTAATATTATTTATTGATTAATTAATAATTTTTTTTTAAATTTTGTAAAAAATATTATTTATAATTAATAATATTTTTTAAACCTAAAACAAAGCCTATGTTCGTCAATAACACTGCATAATAATGTCTTTTATTCAAGGTGGCTTAGGCTTATAGAAGTAGAAGAACCATGTCCTCGAGTCCGTTTGTTGGTACGGGAATGGGTACCCTCCGGGCAGGGTACTACAGTGCCTGTATCCGCGTTTAAAAAAAAACCCGTACCCGCGCCTATACTCGCATGGACAGTAACTTTAGTGTCCGTTCCCCATACTCGCTGAGAACTTATATATATATATGCCCGTACCTGCGCCCGTCACCTGCACTTTTATTAAGTAAACTCACTAAAAAATATTAATTTAAGAAAAGTATATCTCAATTTAAAAATTACTCGAAGATCGTCAAAACATAATTTTTAAATATCAGTGGCACAACAATTTAATTAAATTGAAACACAATACGTTAATATTTTAAAACACAAACCATGATCTAAAGTTCAAAATTTTTATTAAATATTATAATATACTTTCACGTCACACTATTTTATAAACTTGGATATCATGTGTTAGAATTCTCCAAGATCTGTAAAAAATGATTATTAACACTAATTATTCATATATTATAAAGTAAAAAAACACAAATAGATAGTTTTAAAAATATGTATAAATATATTAGATATTTTAATAAAATTAATATATCCCTATATATAATTATATATGGTATTGTTTATTAAATAATGATATATATTAGTGCGGGTATGGGGCGGGCTGGGCATCATAGTGCTCGTACCCGCGCCCATCCTCATGAAAAAATGTGGACTATTGCCCGTACCCGCGCCCATACCCGCTTTGCGGGTTTTTATCCTGTCCATTACGGGTAATTTTTGCGTGTATCCATAGAGCTTGGACTCAATTGCCATCGCTATCCATTTGTCTATAGTTATTTCATATAAAATCACTTATTTTTTTTAAAAAAGTTTTTGAGAAAGTTTACTGTATTTATTTAAATTTTCAAAAATAATCGGAAATCCGGAATCCAAAAATCATGATTTTTAGTTTAAATAAACACAGTAAACTTAAAACCAAATAAACACAGTGAACTAAAATGGAAACACAGTAGACTAAAAAACTAAATGATTTTTTTTATCGAAAATAAAGAAATTAATATAAAGTTATTTTCATTATTTTTTATACAAAATTAAAAAAAAGAGTAATATTTTTATAATCAAAACTAAAAATATTATTATAATTAAACTAGAAAAAGGGAGATGAAACAAATGTTTTCTTTTATAAAATAACCCAAAATAGAAAACTTGAGATGAAAAGAGCAGGGTAAAAAGCACTTATTATATTGTAATTTTTTATTTTTATAAAAATTTCCAAAGTAAAGCACTTATTACTATTGTAATTTTTTTATAAAAAATTCTAAAATAAATCACTTTTTTATCTAATTTAATGTTTTTTCTTAAGTTTAAACAAAATGGTCCTTAATCCTGCTGCATAAAATTTGCTTAAAAAAAAAAGAAGAAAGAAAGAAATACAAGTCCCCTGCAGCTTATATATCTGCAGCCGACAGCCGAGGCGTTATTTGTGACATAACATAAACAGCTGGAGAAGTTAATGTAAGTGGCCCTAAAATTAGACGTCTGCCCAATCTTTAAGATGTATAGGTTGTGGCTTAGCAAAAATAAAGATGTATGGGCCGTGGAGGCCTGGATTGGAGTCAATCAACCTGGCCCAATTCCAAATTATTAATTTAATTTGGTTTATAAATGAAATTAACTTGAAAAGCTGAAAAAATAAAATAATTCAGCTTAAATGTTTTTAATTTTAGTTTTGTAGAAATAGAAATTCATATAAGTTTCAACCATTTTTTAAAACTGAGAATTACTCACCACTAAGGTTGTGAACGAATAACACCAATTTGGCAATTTCTCTAGAAGTCCGAACTAACCATTCCTAGCACCTCAAACCATCCATAAATAATCCCTCCAAGCTTTCTTTTTTTGAAGCAAAAATGCCTTCAAGTTCAAGGTAACCTTTTGTTTCGGTATTTTCAGCACCCAATTTTGTCTGGGAGTTCATTTCTCTTTGTCGCATCTCTTTCTATTTCTTTACACGTGTATATACGATATTTTCTTTTTACTCCGTTAAAATCTTAAAAAAAAATTAATTAATTAGTTAATTGGTTAATTATTAAAATAATTAATTAAGTTTTTTCCCAAAAAAAAAATATTTGGGCCAATGGGCCTCTCTCTTTTTTTCTTTCTCTTGTCCTTCTTTCTCTTCTTTTTTCTTTCTCTCCTTTATTTTGGGCTTGGACCCTTTTTCTTTTGTAAATCAAGGTTTTTTTATTTTATTTGATTGGGTCAACAAAGTTTTGGGCCCAGTAATATTTTCTTTCATGTTTCTAAGAAAAAAAAAGAAAAAAACTAAAATGTTCTTTGTTGGGCCAGTTGCGTTTCAGGCCCAATGCGTTCTTTTTTCTGTTAAGCCTATTTCAAACCATTTCTTTAAAAAAAATTTCCTCTGTTGAGCCATTTGGGTTGCTGGCCTAGTACATTTTGGACCCTTTATAAGAAAAAAAAACTTTTTCTTCATTTTTTTTTTTTACTTTTTTCACCCATCAGATCATTTTCCCCCTTCTTTTTATTTTTTTTTAACTTAAAAATAAAAAGACTGTGAAATGGGTAACGTGCAAGGTAAGAATTCAGCAATTCAGAAGCAGGTAGGCGCTGCAGGTTGCAAGTTGCAACCTTGAGCAGCTCAATTCATCATCATATGGGCGGTGGGATTAATTTTTTCAGCTATAAATAACTTGATTCAAAGTTGATGAGTTCTCTTCCTCTTCTCGCAATAGACACACGGGCAGCAATTAAAACAGAGTTTTCACACATAAAATTTGTTTCCATTGAGAACCACTTCTGTTCCCATTTGGATTGAGTACAAAGAAAAAAAGGCTTGAGTGAAAAACAGGGAGAACCACAGCAGTGAAACTAAAACAGTTTGAGGGGAAGGACTTGCGACTGTAAAGGAACGAGAACTGTAAAGCAAATAGCGAAGTCACAGATTGGTATCAATTTCTATTTGCTGTGTTTTTTTAATATGCTCCAATTCCTATATTCTCTATGTGCAGTCTGAATATGCTTTGTGTGTGTAGTGATAAAATCAGACATAATTACAGTTCACAATATAGTCCATCATACAGCCCAATATACACAGTTTTTTTAAACGGCATAAATAAACAGAAGAAAAAGAGAAGGGTTTGCATCCTCTTCCCCTGAAGTCTCGGCTTTCCACCCCCTCTGTTTTAGCAATATGGCTTCCCTGTGAGCCTCATTCCCCGCGGTTCCTCACCCATATCCTGTGAAAAAAATAAAGTGGCAAAAATGAATCTAACAAATTGTTTTTTTTATAGTAGCAATAAAAAAGGGAGTAACAGAAGCAAAATAGAGAGATAGGGACAAAGAGGGGTTACCCACCACTGTCCTTCCCCTTCTCACAGCCAGGCAGCCGCCGGCCACCACTAACCACCACAACCTGAGACCAAAAACAACAAACAGAGAACCAATATCAGGAGAGGGAATAGAATAGAGCCCAAAAAAAACAAAAAAATAGAGAGAGAGAGAGAGAGAGGAGGAAGAGAGGTCGTGGCGGCCTCTCGTTTCGGCGCGACCGTTCCTCTGCCTCTGCAACCGCCGCTGTGCGCGGCTTCGTCCCTGCCACTCCTCTCCACCGCGACCTCCTCCTCTCGCACCACCACTGCCGTCCAAAAGGGTCGTGTACCACGATGCTTCCCTTCTCCTCCCGTCGTCGCAATTTGCGTTCTCCTCCGGTCGTGCAGTCGCCGTCCCACCACCGCCATCCACCCCGTTCCTCGGTCGCCCTCGCCAAACCACTAGCGGCCGTAGCCGCGTCTCCCTTGGCCATGCATGGGGGGCCGCCCCCCTCCCCTTCTTCCCTTTTTTATTTATTTTTCTTTCAAACCCTAAAATGAGAGAGTGAGGGTGAGAATATGAGAAATGAGAAGCTAGAAGCATCTGAAAATGAATTGGTCCACTTCTTTTTTTTCCTTTCTCTTTTGTTATTTGCATTTTTTTTGTTTTGTTGTGTAATTAGTTTGGAAGTTGGGTGCAAATTTGGGCTGCACATTGCACGCCCATTTCCCCTTTTTTTGTGCAAGTTGGGCCAATGATGCAATCTGAGGCCCAACCTTATTTCAGTGTGTGCAAGTTCTTTTAATTTTAATTTTCTGAGTTATTGTTTATCTCACATTTTTTTTTATAATTTCCTTTTGACCCACCATCTTGTATTATTTGTAAATATTTATTTCTTTTATTTGGCCTGCTTTAAATAATTGTGAATATTTGTCTGGCGTGCATTTTAGCTGCCGTTGTAAATAATACTCGTTTATAACTTAGGACACGTGTAAATACGGTTAGTTTAATTTACTCTTTTTCAAAAAAATAAAAATAAAATAATAATTTTTTCTAAGAAATAATCGATCACGTTAATGGAACAACATTTCTATCCTTTAACGTATTTTTTTTAAGAAAAGGGAAGTAATTGAGTATAGTCATTTACTAGCTCAATTATGTGTTTTCCTAAAAATAATCCCTTTTCAAAAATAATTCCTTTTCAAAAAATTATGTTAATTGAATAGCATTTCTGTCAATAACGTAAGAAGGAAAATATTGAGTATAGTCATTTACTAGCTCAATAATGCGCTTAATCACAAATCTCTTCCGAAAATAATTTCTTTTAAAAAAAATTACATTAATTGAATAGCATTTCCATCAATAACGTAAAAAGGAAAATATTGAGTATAGTCATTTACTAGCTCAATAATGCGCTTATTCTCAAATCTCTTCAAAAAAAAATAATTTTTCTCAAAAATTACGTTAATTGAATAGCATTTCTATCAATAACGTAAAAAGGGAATATTGAGCATAGTCACTTGCTAGCTCAATATGCGTGAAATTTCAAATTCCTTTTCAAAAAAAAATAAAATAATTCTTTTAAAAAAAATACGTTAATTGAATAGCATTTCTATCAATAACGTAAAAAAGGGAAAAATATCGAGTATAGTCATTTGCTAACTCAATAATGTAAAATTCCAAACCTTTTCTCAAAAATGTTTTCTTCTCAGAATAAATGACGTTTATTGAATAACATTTCTATCAATAATGTCGTCTAAACAATTTCAAGGGTTCGTTGTATAGCCATTTGCTAGCATCAACTCTGCTAAAAATAAATTCCTTTTTTTTTAATTAAATGCACTTCCAAAATCAATTTCCTTATTTTCCTTTATTTTCGAAAATAAAAAATCAATTTCTTTCAAAAACAAAAATCAATCTTTTTTCCAACAGGTTTTTAGAACTACATGGCTTTGATTTCTCCATTGCACCTGGGGATACGTAGGAGCGGGAACCGGACCCGTCAAGCCAAAATAAACAAAAAAATGTTTTTCCTCTCTTAATCCAAATTCGATTCTTTTTAACTTAGGTTATTTATTTAAAAAATACAAAAAATAAAAATAGACAAAAATAACAAAAATAATTTTCATAAAAAAAAGGGTAAAATGAATATTTTCAAAGTTAACAAGTTTTGCACAATTAATTAGAGGTAACCGTTTTTTAAACGGATGTTGTAGGGTGCTAATACCTTCCCTACACATAAATGACTCCCGAACCCAAATCTGGTTTTGAAGACCATTTTTCTTTTTTAAAGGGTTTTTCCAAATGTTTTCCCTTAAAATAAACTTTGGTGGCGACTCCATTGAAACTCAATTTTTCCAATATGTTTCGCCGGCCCGTCGTGACCCCGGTTTCGACAGGTATGGATTTCAAATGATATACAGCAATATTGTGAGGGGGTTGATCATTACAAAGTGAGAAATAATAGAAGATGAATACAAAGAAAAAAAGAGTATGATTCGTATGCTTGAAAGGTGTAAGATGATGGAAGTAGATGAGAGACTTTGGTTCCTGAGGCTTGAAGATGAATGGATGGGCACCGAGGTTTTTTATAAAAGGGTGAAGTGATTTTACAGAGTACGCCTTCATTCTTGGATAGGTGTTTTTTGGTTCTCACATGGTATCCAATGATTTTTCTATTCTTTTTCCCTTTTGTATGCTTCAATCCCCTTCCAATGGTAGCTAATGGGCTCATATATAAGCTTTTAAAGTGAGTCAAAGATGCTATCTGGGCGACAGCAACATCACGGGCGCATGGGAGACAAAGGCTGATGACAAACTGTCGTTGTGTCAGTCAGAAAAAGCAAGTGCAGGCGTCACTGTTAGTCTAGAAAAGGTAGCTAGAGACCAATCAAAGCTTTGGACAGCGTGTGCCAGCAGAGGCGTCAGGCTTTCAGGCTGGAGTGTCAGAACGCAAAGTGGTGGGAGTGTTTGAGTAAGTCGTCATGGTTGAGCGTATTTTGTCATGGCATATTAAAAACTGATCTATAACATTTGCCCCCTTGCACCTGAGAGAAGGTTACTTTTCTCAAAGGTGCAAAAGAAAAGCTTTGTTCAATGTGCGCCTCCATGTAATTGCTTCCATTCACTAGTTCATGGCTTGTTTTGTCAAACTTTATTGTTTCTTGTAGCTGTTGATACCCATGAAGTATGTTTCTTGGTTTCTTCAGCGTATTTATTTGTTTTCCCCCTTGTATATATTGACCCCTTGTGTAGGTCGTGTGTTGAGTTGCTTCAAGCTGCTTTTTTTGCTTCTTCATCAGCATGAAGTGGCCTTTTCTCTTTTGAGACCCATCCAGTCATCTGAAGACAATGGCTTGTTGCGACTAGTTCGCTGTCTGTATTGTTGTGTTGGCATTGAGTAAATCCTGCTTCTGCTTATTCTCAACATAGTGAAGTTAACCATATAATAATGCATCACAATTTAAGTATGGGTTAGTAGTTGAAGAGGCAAACCTAAATCATTTACCTATAAAGGACGTTGGACATGCCTCACCGTCTTGTCTGCTTGGTGTTTAGAGTAATTTAATCATCAAAGGGCATACTAAGTTAATATAATCCAAAGTGTCATAATAGCAAGCGACTACTATAATTTAACTATTATTTCCGTGAGGACTATCATTTGTTCATGCAATTTCATATATAAACAAAGGTCAAACACATTTCTAAGATGGAGATACTTCTTGATTAGATATAGTGTGTAGAGAGCGTACCTGGATATTTCACATTAATTAGATGAGGTATGTAATCATGTCTTACCAATATTGGTCTTTTACATCCTTTCTTGGAAACATAGATGATGAATAAATCCTTTGCTTGCAAAATGTTGAGATGGACATATCAATGTTGAAGTAGGAGAATGATTGAGAAATACGTCTTCTGGATGTTCATGAATGAAGTACCAAAGCGGTTCCAATAATAATCAAGGTTCTAAAGATACCTTCAAGATGAAAATAATAGATCCAGTAGTAATCATCAAGACGCATTTGAGATAAAAACAGATGCCTTCCAGATGAGAATGATTAAAGCATTAAAGAAATTTCAACAATAATTATCGAGGCTTTAAAGATGCCTTCAAAAAGAGTAAGAGGGACGCCTTCCAGATGAAGCGAGTTGAAGCGTCAGTAGTATACCCAAGAATAATCACATAGACACCTTTGAATATAAAAGAGATGCATTCCAGATAAAGATAATTGAAGCATCAAAGCAGATCTAATAGTAATCATAGAGGCTCTAGAGACGCCTTTGATATAATAAGATGCAGAATGCCTTCCAGAAATGTGTTTAAGATACATGACGCCTTTTAGAGATGTCTTTTGATATGTAATTATCTTTGAGAAAATCCATAAGTTGAGACAAAATATGTTACTTTCATTATTATCTTTCAGAATTCTTTGCTTTGAAATTAATGATTGTCATTTTTTAGCGTGTCTCTGAAGATGCTTTTGTATTCTTTGTTCCTGCATGACAAATGAATATATATTTTTATAGCATTGGGATCTGTAGGCTGTGAAGGTTACGCCTTTGTTCACCTAATAACTAAATTTCTCTATTGTATACTCTGATGCGCTTTTATACTTGCATTGTTCTTCTAATCTTTGCTCGAGGCGTTTTTGGCCAATAAACATCCTTGAGGAGGGCGGCATTATAATTCCTCCTGTATTATTTCTATGAAACCTATTATATTTTTGGTGTTCTAGATTCTAAGCTTCCTTGAGGAGGGCTACACCTATAACCCCTCCTAAGTTATTCTCTTAGAACCCGCGATATTTTGGCGTGTTAGATTCTAATCGTCCTTGAGGAGGGAAACACCTATAACCCCTTCTATGTTATTCGCTTAGAACCTGCAATATTTTATTTGACTTTTTTATGGATCATGTCTCATTTTTAGCATCATACTTCGGCCAACCTGCAGGTCTACAAAGCCAATGGAAAATATCTTGTGTGTTTATAATGTTTGCTAGTCATCCATTCGTAGTGACATGAATTATATTGCATGGAATGGAAAACTATGAAAGACGCTTATTTTATATCTATAAACGACTTTTGGAAAATATTCATTACCATTAAATAGTTCGTCATAGCGTGACTTCTTATTTGGAGGAGTATATCATAGAACAGTCCTACTGCTGGGGCGTATTGTCACGTCTGAGCACCCCACACTTCTAGGTGTCTTTGTTATGTCTAAGCATTTTCTCGCCTCAGTGTTTTATTGTGTCTGAGCGTCTTCCTTTAAGGTGATTTATGCTTCCACAGTGTTTGTCACCATTTCGAACGATTCTGCATTTTTCGCCTTTGTATTTTTCGCTGCCACTATAACCTGATTTAAAGGTGATCGCACCTTCGTATTTTTCGATGCCACTATATACATGACTTAAAGGGGATTACGCCTTCGTATTTTTCACTGCCACTATACATGTGATTTAAATGGGGATTATGCCTTCGTATTTAAACTCTCAGTGCATCACCAAAATGCTATTCACAAGCTCTCCTTCTACTTCAAAGCACATTGTCACTCTTTTTCAGATCCGCACCAATTGTTAAAGAAGCGTATTTGGAGATCTTTGATCAATGACTGCTTCCTTTTCATTTTCATTACGGTGCAGCGGTTGTGCCCACTATTACTGGTAGAATAACTATATGAGGTAAGTGTGTCTTTGCCTCCAAAGAGGTATCTCCAGATTACAAAGAAGATCTATTTTTTTCCTACTTCACCACATCATCGTTGGGTAGTGGTATTGAAACTTTCCATGCTAGACCGAAGATTAATTTTCCAAGTTAGAAGATAATATTCTGGGTATGACTACATGAGATCGCATCTAACCAACTTCCACCGTTCAAACACCTCCCCAGTGGAGTCGCCGAATGTTTCAGTATGTATTTCAAATGATATACATCAATATTTTGAAGGGGTTGATCATTACAAAGTGAGAAATAATAGAAGATGAATACAAAGAAAAAGAGAGTAGGATTTATATGCTTGAGAGGTGTAAGATGTTGGAAATGGATGGGAGACTTTGGTTCTTGAGGCTTGAAGATGAATGGATGGGCATCGAGGTTCTTTATAAAAGGGTGAAGTGAGTTTACAAAGTATGCCTTCATTCTTGGCTGTGTTTTTTGGTTCTCACATGGCATCCAATGGTTTTTCTATTCTTTTTCCCTTTTGTATGCTTCAATCCCTCCTGGAACTGGAGCGCCGCTGGATTAGGAGGACACACTGCATTAGCGTAGGAAAAGCGATGGACAACGGTTCTGGGTGGTCGGAGGTCTGGACTAAACAAGTGTAGGGATTGGTGCGGTGAGGGATGGTTGTCGTGTGGAAGGGCCTCGACACGGTAAGAGCTCACCGGTGATAATGGATCCAATACTTCTTTTCAATAATTGATCTAATATTAACAACTTTTTGTCGGTTCTCTCTGATACAAGAAAAAAAATAGAGGGAGAAAAGTGTTTTTACAGAGGAAAAAATGGTGAGGGTAGTGTAAGGAGGAAGAAGGGAGAGAAAGGGTTTAAACAAAGAGGGTAGTTTAGGATATAACAATTAATGAGGGAAGGGATTATGATGTGTATGATTAAAAAGGAATGTGACAAAATCAATTCCTTGAGCATATCAATAAAATGCCTCTAATATGTCTTATCATGTGGTTTACAAAGAAGTTTTCCAAAACTTAAATTATGTAAGTTCGTCACAAATTATTATATCTAATATTTCATTATATATAGTAACTGATATCCATAACCTTAAATTATTTAACTAACAATGTCATTCATTGCACAAAACTTTCAAGATTCAAAGCCTGTTTGATTCCTAGAACAGTCAAAATCAATTATGTGGAATTGATTTTAATAGTGTGTTTGGTTTACTACAAAAATCATGTTTCAAACGTGATTTTGGGATAAACCAAACACACACTAAATCATTTCCGTCCAACGTGCTTTGTTAGGGGTGGGAATAGGTCAGACCACTCGTCAAGGGCCTACAGGCTGGCCTACATCAAGCCAAGGTCAGGCCAGGCCAATTTATTAAATAGATTAGGCCAAGGCTTTTTCAAAAACCTATATAGGAAAACAGGCTAGGCTTCAGGCCATCGAAAAAGCCTTTTGAACATATTAGGCCGACCTATTTAACTAAATATAAAAGAAATACTAATATTTTATATATTATTATTATTATTATAAAGATTTTTATTATATTGTACTTATTAGCTTGTGTAAATATATAAGTATGTTGTCTTCCATAAAAAAAAATTCAGGTTATAAGTCTATTTAAATACATGCTTATGATATATTCAAGTATCTTACTATAAAACAGGCTTTTTAAGCTGGCTTTCAGGCCAAGTCAGGTTTTAAATAGGCTAGATTCAGGTCATAAAATAAAGCCTATATCAGGTAAATAGGCCAGACTCAGGCCATGGATTTAAGGTGTAGGCCAGACTCAGGCCTTGGAAAGCCTAGCTCGGCTCGGCCTATTCCCATCCCTATGCTTCGTAAATTGTGCATCATTCATCTCCTACCATTGGCTCTAAAAATCTATCAAAATCAGTTCTACCTAACTATAAACCAAGCGAACCCTTAGACATTGTTTGGTTGGATGGATTTGGAGAGGAGGGAAGAGATTTTAAAAGGGTTGTTATGCTTGGTTCAATATTTTAAGCGTGGGGGGGGGGGGGGGTGAAGGGAGGAGGCTAAAATCCCTCCTGATTGCATTTTGCCTCCCCTCCCCTCCAAAAGTCGGGGGATTTGGAGGGGACCGGAGGGTGTCTAAAAAAAATCAAAATTACTTAAATACTTTGTCACTCATGTTAATAAAGTTAGATGTTATAAAAGTATAAGAGTATAAAAGTAAATTAGTTTTTTTTTCCCTTCCCTCCCCTTATGAACCAAATAAGAAAGACCTCTCATCCTCTCACCTCCCCTCCTCAAACCAAATAAGATAAAATATCATCTCCCCTCCCTCCCCTGATTTGAACGAAACAGTCCCTTAGTAAATTTATTCGAGTTTTATTTATCTGTAATGTTTTGTCTTCAATTTAACAATGAAAGTTACCAACACATTATTCACCAGTTATATTTAAATGTTCTTATATAATTTAATTGATACCATTTATATTGTCAAATTTCTAATTTCTTCAATTCTATAAATTTTTGTATCAATCTATTCCTTATATCAAACAAAAAAAAAATCTTTAATTGAACATTACATTTTAAATTTTCATATAGTAGATTGTTACATACGTTTTGATTTAATATTTTGAATAAAATTCTACAATATATAATACCAACTTATTATTCTAGGATATTCTTTTTATATAATTATTCTACCTTCTTTAATATATTTTTTTGTATCAACTTTACATATATATTAAACGAATAACGATATATTAGGAAAAAATACTCCGTACGATACGCACTAATTATAATTATATAAATGCTCATATGATAAATTATGATTTTATTTAAATTTCTACCTTTAATTTTAGAAATAATAATCACTATAATTATTTTATTCTCTAAACTAACTCTCCATTTTGACAATATATATATATATTCCTTTAATTAAAATTATATATAGTATTTTTTCTATTTTAATTTTTTAAAAAGAAAAATTAGAAATGACTGCTGCATTAAAGTAATTATTGTATGAATGGCACCCAAAATTTACTCTCTTGTTAGAGGAGTTTGGTCCTCGTTTTCTACCCAACCAATGTAAAATAACTAGTGTTACAAACATTTTTTTTACTGTTGATATTACATTATTTAGCATTTTCTCCCGTTAAAATTAATCAGATCTGGCTGAACTTCACAAAAGCTTTGGAAACGCACTTTCTGTGTAGGGATCCTTAATAGAGGTGCAATATTTGCAATAAAGTTTATTTTTGAAATAGCTATGAAGTAGCTACGGATTATACTTTTCTAGTTATTCAGTAGTTGTTGTGTAGCTAAACTTTGTTGTAGAGGTAAGAGAGGCGGTGAAGGATTCAGGTGCCGCCGTGTCTATACATCACACAAGATCAAACTCAAAGGTGCCGACAAAAATAAAACGGTGAAAATGTTCACCGAATCCACGGTCGCGAATGTGCCACGCAACCACTTCATAGTATCATCTGGTATACGATTACCAAATATTCCACACCACCAGTTTGAATAATTCCCCTACATTTCAACCCAACACCATACCATTCCCCATTTCTCAATTTTCACAACCTTCCTTTTTCCATTCATAAAAGGTCTTTCTCTTTCTTTATTGGTTTTTTGCTTCGAAATCAAAATTCCTCTGGGAGTCACAAGTTTCCCAATTCCTCACCCCTTGGAATTTTCATGGCTTATTATTCACCATCCCAGTCAACCCAACATTGTACTTGTTCTTCTTCTTATCTTTCTCCTCTCCTAATTCCCTTTCCATTCAATTCCCTCCACCTCATACTTTTCCATCCTCAGATTCTGGTTCAATTCGTAACACTTTCTGACGCTTAGTACCAAACAAAACAACAAAGGAGCTGCTACCCATAATGGGGAAGCGTAAGAACCAGAACCTATATCTTATGATTTCATGCTAATTTCCTAGGTTTTTTCTTATTCGTCTAGTTGTTATCTGATCCATCACATGTTAGATTGTTAATTGAAATTGCTCAATTAATTAATTAATATTTAATCTTAAGTACTAGTATGACGTCGTCATTTAGAGGTCACGACGGAGCGGCGTGCAGAAATTGGAAAAAATTAAATCGTTCTTCAATGGAGTAGCCACCAAAATTTATTTTAAAAGAAAATTTCAAAAAAAATCCTTTTAAAAAGTAAGAATGGTCTGCAAAATAAGAGTTGGATTTGGGAGTCGATTATGCGTAGGAAAGGTACTAGTACCCTACGACGTCCGTCCTGAGACGGTTACCTCTAATTAATCGTGCAAAATTAATTAACTTTGAAAAATATTTATTTTACATCAATTCAAATAAAAAACATCTTTTTTGGTTATTTTTGTTTTTTAGTTTTTTGATATTTTTTAGAATAAATGACAAAACTTATTAAAAAGAAACTAAATTATGGATTAAAAGGGAAAAAAACTTTTTATTTATTTTGGCTTGACAGGGAAATCCCGCTCCTACGTATCCCCAGGTGCAATGAGGAAATCAAAGCCACGTAGTTCTGAGAGGTCAAATGATTGGGAAAATGATTAATTTTTATTTTAAAAAACAGAATTTGAAAACATTTTTAATTTTGATTTTTCAAAAGACTTTTGTTTTGATTTTTTTATGTTTTTGATTTATAGAAAATATATATATGTTTATATATTTTTTTGGGATTTTAGAAAGAGAACCTTAAAAAGAGGGATTTAATTAAAACCACATTGAAAAGGATGAATAAACATTTACAATCACGAAGAGACAAATTAAATAGATTAAACAAAATAAAATATTGAAAAAACGCTTACACAAATTGATGATGATATGGAATTGAACACATATAATAAAACACAAAAATAATAATAATAACAACAACAATAATAATAATAATAGTAATGATAATGACAATAATATTAATAATGATAGTAATAACAACAATAACGAAGAATAATAGTGACAATAATAATAAATAATAAAGACAATAATATTAACAATAATAACAATAATAATAATAGAAATAATAATGACGACGACGACGACAATAATAATAATAATAATAATAATAATAATAATAATAATAATAAATAGTAACAATAATAATAGTAGATGAACAATATGATAAAAAATGAGTGAGCCTCAGATATCATCACTGGCTCAAACTCAGAGTAAAAGAAACACAAAGGAAATAAAAACGCACACAACAGGTGGTTTAGATCCTATTTGATAAAGAGCTTCTGGCAATAGTGTATGCATTGCAGAAATTTAGATCCTATTTGATAGGGTCAAAAGTGATTGTATATACTGATCATGCTGCTATCAAATATTTGCTTAATAAACCTGATTCTAAACCAAGACTAATTAGATGGGTTTTATTATTGCAGGAGTTTGATTTGGAAATCAAAGACAAGAAAGGAAGTGAAAATCAAGTGGCTGATCACTTGTCCAGGTTGATCAATGAGGAGGTGACTGAACACGAATCTGAAGTTGTGGAAGAGTTTCCGGATGAAAAGCTATTGTTGTTGGAGGAAATACCTTGGTTTGCACACATTGCAAATTTTAAAGTTGCTGGGGTAGTTCCTGAAAATTTGAACTGGCACCAAAGAAAGAAGTTCTTCAAAGATGCTAATCACTATGTGTGGGATGACCCTTACTTGTTCAAGATTGGGGTTGACAATTTGTTGAGAAGATGTGTTAGTAAGAATGAGTCTAAAGACATTCTTTGGCATTGTCACAGCTCCCCATATGGAGGTCACTACAATGGAGAGAGAACAGTTGCTAAGGTTCTCCAATCTGGATTCTTTTGGCCATCAATCTTTAAGGATGCCCACCTCTATGTTCAGCAATGCAATAGTTGTCAGAGGTCTGGAGGCATCTCCAAAAGACATGAAATGCCTCTGAATAGCATTTTAGAGGTGGAAGTATTTGACTGTTGGGGAATTGATTTTGTTGGACCCCTACCATCCTCTTTTGGAAATGAGTATATTCTGGTGGCGGAGGATTATGTATCCAAGTAGGTTGAAGCTGTTGCTACTGCGAAGGCTGATGCGAAAACTGTGGTGAAGTTTTTGAAGAAGAATATTTTTTGTAGATTTGGCTCACAAGAGTTTTGATCAGTGATGGTGGCTCACATTTTTGCAATTCACAGCTGCAAAAAGTTTTGGAACACTATGGGGTAAGGCACAAGGTTGCATCACCCTATCATCCTCAAACTAATGGCCAAACTGAAGTTTCTAACAGAGAAATCAAGAGAATTCTTGAGAAGACAGTGGACTCTTCTAGGAAGGATTGGTCAATTAAATTGGATGAAGCCTTGTGGGCATATAGGTCTGCATTTAAAACTGCAACAACCTTGTCCCCATTTCAAATGGTTTATGGGAAGGCATGTCATCTACCTGTGGAGTTGGAGCATAAGGCATACTGGGCCTTAAAGTTTCTGAATTTTGATCCACAAGCAGCTGGTGAAAAGAGAAAATTGCAACTGCATGAATTAGAGGAAATGAGGCTCGATGCTTATGAGTCCTCAAGGATCTATAAGGAGAAGGTTAAGACTTATCATGACAGGAAGATCTTCAAGAAGAAATTTTATCCTGGCCAAGTTGTGTTGTTATTCAACTCCAGGTTGAGATTGTTCCCTGGAAAGCTCAAATCAAAGTGGTCAGGACCATTTCTTGTTAAAGAAGTCAAGCATTATGGAGCTATAGAGCTGGAAGACCCTGAATCAAAAAGAACTTGGATGGTGAATGGGCAAAGAGTCAAGCCTTACTTGGGTGGTGATGTTGACAGGCTCACCCAAGTCATAACATTGCATGAACCTTAATCGATACGGGCGTCAAGCTATGTGACGTTAAACAAGCGTTTCCTGGGAGGCAACCCAGTGTTTTTGTTTTTAAAAATCCATGTTATTTGTATTTAAATATGTTTCTGTGTAGGAATTGTGGTTTAGTGTAGAAGTGCATGTTTGTGTGTTAGTTAGTCCATGTTTGATATTTGATCATCTCATGATTGTGAATTATGCATGTGTGTGTAATTAAATTGCATCTGTGATAATGTGCTTTTGAATTAATGAGAAATGCAAGTTGAGGTGATTGAATGCTTGTTAGTGTTGTTTTTGGTTATCTTATAAATTCTGAATTTAGATTTAGATTTTAGTAGTTTTGGTAAATTAGGAGTGTTTTTAGGCAATGTGATTGAGAGAAAGTGAAGGATTGGAGTGAAGAAAGTTGAGCAAAAATTGAGAAGGGTTAGATTGTGGAAAATTTGAAAATTTTAGGCTGAAAAATTGCATTTTTACTGCATAATTTGATGCAGTTTTTACTGCATAATTTTTCAAAAAAAAAAGTGAAATGAAGTGCCAAAATGGAATCAAAGAGATCCACAGGCATGTTGTGGAATCCTCCATGCTTGTGGAATTGTTGTAGGAGAATGAAAAATAAAATCAGAAGGGTCCACAGGCAGGTTGTAGAATCTCCCATGCCTGTGGAAAGTTGGAAGCAGTGTTAATATGAGAACCAGAGAAGTCCACAGGCAGGTTGTGGAATTTTCCACGCCTGTGGAAACGCATCAGGAATGTCAAAAATAAGTCAGAAAGAACCACAAGTGGGTTGTGGAATACTCCATACCTGTGGTTCCACCAGAATTTGTTTTTCAATAGCTGAAGCGCGTATTAGTTTTGAGACCCCTCTCCTTTCTGAATTTTGAGCGTTGTAGCGCACTCTTTAGTGCATCCTTTGTGCCTTCATCGCGCTGTAGCGCGCATCCTCCATGCCTTCACGCTGTGGCGCACTTATATACTTACGCGTTGAGGCCTCCATCTAATGTGTTGTAGCGCGCGAGACAGCCTCAAGTTAAGGAGAACGCGCACTCGTGTAGCGCATCAAATGCGCTGTAGCGCGCACAAGGGAGCGAACATAAGACCAATTGCGTTGTCCGCTTTAGCGCATTTCGACTCCTCTCCTCCCTTTCCGTTCGTTTCTCTTCTTATTTTCTAACACTTGCTCACCCACACTCCCACTCTTTCACTTCTAACTCTTCTTCCACTCATTTTCGTCCCTCTCATTGTTGCTCCTTATCCCTCACTAAGCTCAAGGTGAGTGTCCTTTTCTTCCAACAATCCCCTCTATCTCTTTTCTCTTTTAGAAACCCATTTGTGGGTTAGGGCACCAATTTTTTTTTTTTGTTTTTTTTGTGGAAATTGTGGATTAAATTGCTTGCATTGCTTTGATGGTGTTCTTTGTTGGATTGTTGGATTGTTATTGAGTGATTGTATACATTTGGAGATAGTGGGTTTTAGTATGTGTTGCTTCTCTTTGGAAAATTGTGATGCCCACCAAGTGTTTGTGAAAATGCTTCAATGACTTATGCTTGCTTGCTTGGTTTAGTTCAAAGCTTTAGACTCTTGGGTTAGCCTTGTACATGCATAAGCTTGAAAATCCATGCTTCTCCCTCTTTAAATCCAAAAGAAAACATGTGAAGCATTCCAAGTGTTTGATAAAATGCTTGATTCATGGACTTGTAAAGTGTTGTCCTTTTTTGCTACCATGGCTTGCAAGAATCATGCATTATTGTTGTGATATGCTTTACACTTTCATGATAAGCTTGTTCATTCTTGTTAATGCTTCCATAAAATAACAATTCCTAAATTTTTCCACTAAAGTTAAATGTTCATTTTTTGTAGATGCGGACAAAAATGGTTGCAAGGAGAAACACCTCTAAGAAGAGCAGAGGAGAGTCTTCTTCTCTAGCCCAACAAGCTGAAATTTTCAAAAGCCCTTTGCACCAAGAAAGATATGAAAGGATCCAAGAATGGCCACCGATTGCTGAGAGGAAATTAGTTCTCTTCAGAGGTGAATATGATGAATTCATGGATGAAATCCTTCGAAGAGGATGGAGAAAAGTGGGGGAGCCACTTCAAAAATATGACCCACAAATTGTAAAAGAGTTTTATGCCAATATTGATTCCAAAGAATCTGGGTCAAATGAAAGGAAATCTCTGGTGAGGGGAGCCTGGATATTTTTTTTATCCTGAAAGCATCAGACAATTCCTTCAACTTCCAGATGTCACAAATGAAGAAGGAGGTTGTAGATATCAACAGCTGAAAAATGAAGTGAATGGATTGGACCCTGATAGGACTGCATCAATACTATGTTTACCTGGTAGGTCTTACAAACTGAGCAAGGCTGGGGTGCCAAGAAAAATTGTGAGAAATAACATGAAGTCTATCACACAAGTTTTGATGACTTATCTTTTGGCAAACATTGTGCCGATTTCACACACCTCAGATCTCACCATGCCTAGGTGCCACCTGCTTTACTGTATTTTAAGTAGATTCCCAGTGGACTTGGGCACAGTTATTTTTTATGAGATTCAAGCTTTTATAGATCAAACAACTACAAACAAAGGTCTGGGCTTTCCGTCATTAATTTCTTAAATGTGCCACCTTGCTGGTTTATCCACAAATCCCACTAAGATAATTAGAAGACCGTTGAATTTCAAATACATAAAGAAGCATTGCATCAATTCAGCGGAGAACAATCCAGAACAACCATCTCAAGCTCATGTGGATGCACAACCTCCTCCACCAGCCCCCATGCCTCATATGGATGCCACAATGTTGGAATACTTCCAGCATAATCAGCTTGCCCATCAGCATACTCATCTTCAGCTAGCTGTCGTTCATCGAGGATAAGTGCTCCTTAATGAATCCTACCATCATGCTTACATGTCAATGACAACACATGTCCCTGAGGCTTGGCCATGGCCCACACCGGAGCAATTTGCTGCTGATATCTCTTGGCCCGGGGACAGGCCTTCTTTTTTGTGAGGGGGATCATCAGGTGCAGGAGCGCAACAACCAGATGATGATGAGGATGATCCAGCATAGTGAAAAAGGGATGTGTCACTTGATTTTACTATTTCCCTTGTTTTTAGTAGCTAGTTTTAATTTCAGTAATTAGGAGCTGTATAAATGTTGGTATACTAGTTTAATTTTTGTTTGTAGTTGAACTTGTCTGTTGGTATGTTGGATAGTGGATGCATTACCTCTATGAATGTCATTTTGTTGCCTTTTCATCAAAACCACTATTCTTAATTGAGGAGTTGAGAAATTTTTGGACAACACTGACTTTACAGGATTCATTGCCAATATTTCCCTTGTACATACATTTTGAAGGGAAATCACACAGAAAATTTTTCTTTTTGGAAAAAGTCTTGCTTGAAAAGTAAATCAAATTCTCCAATTTCATCTTTTCAGCTTAGAACAGAAATTTTCAAAAATTTTGAAATTTGAAATGTGAAAAGAAACAGAATTTTTCAGTTTTAAATTGTGTACATGATGGTGAAGAGAGCAAATTTTTGAAGCAATTGATTGATTTGATTGAGGAACTTTATTCTTTTAAAGCCAAGTGAGTGAGTGAAACCAATAGAAAAATTGAGAGTCTCATTGTGATTTGTGAAGCTTGTCTTGCCTTAATTTTCTATTGTCACTTATCATTAGAAGCATGAAAATGACTTTGGCAAATTTGTTGAAACTCTTCTTTAAGCCTAGTGACAAATAGCCAACCCTGCATCATGAGTAAGCAATTTTCTTTGATAACCTATTTGAGATGAATGTTTATTCTTAAACCTGAACCTTAAATGTAATTGATTTAATCCTCCCTCCATGCTTAGGGAAAAAGAGCTTAGGTGCAAGTTATCTAATTGAATGGGTATTGAATTGCTTTGATGATTATGGGCATGTAAAGAAAAGAGTGAAAAGTCAAAAACAATCCTTGTGTGAAAAAGAAAAATGAAACAGAAAAAGAAAAGAAAAGAAAGAAAATTGGGTTGTGCATAGAAATGAAAGAAAAAGAAGAAAAGAATGATGGTTGTTGATTCAGAAAAGAAGGATTCCAAGTTGAGATTTGGGGTAGTGCAAAGTATACATAACTTGTAGAAAAGCTCTCTATTCCCAAAAGTGTGAATTTGAATGTCCAGAAAAACAATGATTCTTGGAAACCTAGCCTCATTACAACCTTCAAACACCTTAGGATTCATGCTAATTTTGTATCTGTGGTTTGATGGAAAATGACTGGCAAGGCTGTGCTGATCAATCATTTTGAGAAATGAGTGGAACACTCACCCAGGAAAGTCATACACTGAGGGTGATTCCTTTTGAGAGTAAATCTTTTGCTTCTTCTGTTTGCTATAAGTAACTGAAGTGTATTCAAATCTTGATTTTACTTGTCTGAAAATTCTGATTGTGATAAGCTGAAAACGTTGTTATGAATGTTCTAGCTGTTTGGATGGTTGGAAGTTGATTTTGTTCAAACAAAGATTTGGTCTGGCTGTAGATATTTTGCCTGCTCCATTTTACATGAGTTTTCTTGCTTGAGGGCAAACAAGAAGCTAAGTTGGAGGGAGTTGATAAGTGCTCAGAATTAGTAATTTTTGGATATAATTTTAGCACTTTGAGATGATAATTGTTCTTAGTTTAGCCCTTAATTGCCCTTTTATTGCTTAAATTTAGTTTTATGTACTTTTTATCCCAAGTCTAAGTTTTGAAGCTATTCTGATGTAGAAAATGATCTTTTGTAGATTTTGGATGAAGGAAAAAGAATTTTAGAAAGAATCAGAGAAAGAAATCACCCACAAGTGCAATATTTGAGAGTGGGCTAAAGTGTGCTTCAGCCCCCAATTTCAGAAAGCAGGAGCTCGAGCTTAGAATGGTGCGCTGCAGCCCCCGCTCGCGTGCTGAAGCGTACGAAATTTAGCCTGAAAAGCGAATTCGCACTTCTCAGCATGTTGAAGTGAAGCGCGTTGCAGCCCCTTTAGTGAGCTGAAGCCTCCTAGCGAGCTGCAGCCCCCTCGTGTGCGCTGAAGCCCCCTTGTGAACTGAAGCCTCCGTAGCGTGTTGCAGCACACTGCACTTCCTAAAGAGTTGGAGTGCTCTGAAGCTCACTCAGAAGGCTGAAGCGTGCAATTCTCGTCATTTTCAGGCTCAATATAAAAGGAAGAGAGAGAAACTTTATGGATCATCTTACAATCTCTCTTTCCATCTCGTCTTCCTCTGCAAGTTTCTCTAGGGAGCTCTGCAAGGGTTTTCTTTACCATTTCTTCTCCTCCATTTCTCTTGGGTTGTAAGTGCTACTATGAGTAGCTAAACTTTTATTTTGGGATTGAATGTAGTCTACTCAAACTTGGCTGTATTTTGGATTTATTTATCTATAGTAATTTCGTTTCTTTTCAATATTGGCTTTTTCGTTCTACTCTTAATGCTTGATTCTATTAACTCAGTAGTAATCTCAATTTAGATTTCTTGAAGTAGCGGGAACGTATTTCGGAAGTTCGAAATGAACGAAAAATGCTCGATGGGTCGAAACGCTAGGAATGGCTTTCGGTTTATCGATAGCTTTAAAACATCTTTTCTTAATGTTAGGCAACTTGTTAAACATTGGAGGAATCGGTGTTTAGGGAGTTGTTCTAAGGATTTCACATTGGAGGAATCAGTGTGAATGATTTTAGCTTGTGCTTCAATATTGTTTAGTTCGAATACTATAGGTTTTTGAGATCCAAAATACGGAAGAGGGCGATAGGTGAAATTCAATCCCAGTTTTTTTTCCTCTTGAACTTTTCCAAAACTTTACTTTGCATTTTACTACTTTTATGAAATTTCACTTTAGTTTCTCTAAAACCAAAACATGAATCAAATATCCACATTTGTGTACATATACTTAGTATGCTAAACTTTTAACTTTAATTGAAATTGTTCCTCGTGGGTTCGACACTCTTACTTATAAACTATTATACTGCTGCGACATTGGTACGCTTGCCAAGCCCGCAACATTTAGTCGATGTGACACTGGTAAGACTTTAAAAGGATATCATCATTATATCATATTATAAGGCTAAGTGCAGGAATCCGAGTTATTGACTCTATGTATTGTTTTGTTATTTCATTTTGCTTTATATATATATAAAGATAAAGTATCAAAACACTCTACCATATTAACAATCATTGTTCCATGTAGCAAACCCTAAACCCTAAATTGTATCTCAACAAATAAATTTGTACTCATGTGTATGTTGATGATTAATCTCTCATTTCTTCCAATTTTTTTTTATTTTAGTACAATTCTTTTTATTTATGGTGGTTTGGTTTGGTTTGGGTAACAGATCCAGTATCTTTAATCCGTTACGTACCAGAACCGGTCATTGATTGGTTTGATTGGTTCGATTCGTATCCAACCTGATTTAGCTAAAAAAATCAAACCAATCAGATTGGTTCGGTAGGATTTAGGGTTTATCGGGTTCGTCAGATTGAACCAAACCAATGAACGCCCTAAATAATATATTAGGAAAATACATAATATATTTGATGTAAATCAACACATTTTATTATATTACCACATCCAAACTTTAGTATCAATCTTAACAAATATATTTGTACTCATGTGTATCAATATCTACAAATTAAACAATTTTAATGTAAATAAAATATTAGGAAAATACACAATAAAGTTGATGTAAATTAACATATTTTATTATATTACCACATCCAAACTTTAGTATCAATCTCAACAAATATATTTATACTCATGTGTATCAGTATCTATAAATTAAATAATTTTCTTTTGAATAAAAGAGATTACACGACTTTTGATAACAGAAAAAGTAGTAAAATAGGCTTAAATAACTTTTTGGTCCTTGTAAAAAATTCGGTTTTTGCTTTTGGTCCTTATAAAAATATTTTTATTATTTTGGTCCTCATAAAATTTGAAAATTTTGAAAATGGTCCTTATTATCATTTTTTGATGATATGTCATGCATCTAGACACGCCACATCATATGCCACCTCAACATGATTACTTATGTGGCATGGTTGGATGCATGACAAGTGGCAATAAAGACATTTCTCAAAGTTTCTGAATTTTATGAGAACCAAAAGAATAAAAATAATTTTATAAGGACCAAAAGCAAAAACCATATATTTTACAGGGACTAAAAAGTTATTTAAGCTTTGTAATAAATTGAATGAATAGTGAAAAAATATTAAAATACCTATAGGATTGTATAATTATATATTATAGATAGATGTGAATCAACATATTTTGTTATAATACCACATCCAAATTTCGATATTAATCTCAACAAATTTATCTGTACTTATCCGTATCAATGTTTGCATCTTAAACAATTTTACTTTAAATAAAAAAGATGGCACGACTTTTGATAACAAAAAATTGTAACAATAATAAAAAACAACTAATAAAATATTGTAATAAATTGATTGAATAATGAAAAAAATATTAAAATACCTATAGGATTGTATAATTATAGATTATAGATAGATGTAAATCAACATATTTTGTTATAATACCACATCCAAACTTCGATATTAATCTCAACAAATTTATCTGTGCTTATCTGTATCAATGTCTGCATCTTAAACAATTTTACTTTAAATAAAAAAGATGGCACGCACGACTTTTGATAATAAAAAGTAGTAACAAGATTAAAAAAAATAACTAATAAAATATTATAATAAATTGAATGAATAGTGAAAAAAATATTAAAATACCTGTAGGATTGTATAATTATAGATTATAGATTATAGATAGATATAAATCAACATATTTGTTATAATACCACATCCAAACTTCGATATTAATCTCAACAAATTTATCTGTGCTTATCTGTATCAATTTATGCATCTTAAAAAATTTTACTTTAAATAAAAAAGATGGCACAACTTTTGATAACAAAAAGTTGTAACAATAATAAAAAATAACTAATAAAATATTGTAATAAATTGAATGAATAGTGAAAAAAATATTAAAATACCTATAGGATTGTATAATTATAGATTAATTTAGCCAATCAATTGGATAATCAATTAATTAATTTATCAAATGGTTTTTATTAATTAATCGATTAATTAATGAATAATTAGTGAATTAATTAACATTTTTTGGGTAAAATGTAAATTTTCTACAAATTGAAATGAGCTATAAATAGATTCCGGACAAAATTGGGTAGTGATAAGCAATTAACTAATTGTTTTATTTTTCTTTTTTAAGCATATTAAATATATGGCTTTGCTTGTTCTATACTTTATTATGTTCCCCTTCGTTTTGAGCCTAAGGATTATTTTTATTTTGGGTAAAATAACATTTTAATCCCTATAAAATACCTGAGTTTTGATTTTTATCCCTAGAAATTTTTTTTTTATTTCATCCTTATAAAATATTTATGATATTTTTTTAGTACCCGATGTTGATTCTACTATTAATTGTGGATGTATCGAACACCCATAATAGTCAATAATACTTTAGAAGTACCCTAACACATTATATAAGAGTGTTAACTTCCTTAAACTCATTTAGAGAGTCAAATTTCATGGTCAATTTGAACTGAAATTCTTTGTACATTTCCTCCTTCATATATATCACACATAGTCTTTGAATGTGTTTAAGGAGGCTGACATTGTTGTATAATGTGTCAGGGTACAATACATATGATTACTAATTTTGATGGGCATTCGACACATTCATAATTAATAGTTGAATCAACAACAGAGACTAAAAAATAGCTTAAATATTTTATAAGGATTAAATAAAAAGAAAACTTTTTCAGGGACGAAAATCAAAACTTGGATATTTTATACCCAGTGTTTGGTTTGAAGAGAGAAATAGGGAAGAGAGATAAGGAAGAGGGAAATAATAGAGAAATAGAGTAGAAATAGAGATTGTTTGGTATGAGAGAAATAGGAGAGAGATAGATGAGAAATTAATTATGGTAGTTGTTTGGTTGTGGAGAAATGAGAGAAAGATGTGTAAAAAGGTTAAAGTACAAAATTACCCTTAGAATTAAAAAAACATATATTCATTCAATATTGTGAATAATAATCGATTTGCATGTTGAATTAATCGATTCTACAGTTAACAGTAATTGGCACTTTTGTATGAATGTAGAAAAGAATCAATTCTAAAGTGGTCATAATCGATTGAAAATCGAAACAGAATGTAACCCACACCTCACCCTTTAGCTGATGCGAAATAAACTCAAGGGCAATTTTGACTCTTCACAATGTAATCCACACCTCACCCTTTATTTCTCCGCTGTTGAGAGGAGATTATTTTCACCCTGGGCCTCACCACTCAGTCTATCTCTCTCTCCTTATTCAATCTCATATCAAACAAGGTGGATTGTCCAACTCTCCCCCAAATCACTCTTCCCTATTTCTCTCATCAGTATTTCAACCGTAACAAACACATGGACTAAAATGTTATTTTACCTTTTTATTTTTATTGGTGGGGATAAAGGGGTTCCGCAAGGGAAAAAGCTTTGTCATTGATCATCGGGGCATTCAGTTACAATATGCAGCATCGGTTTGTGGACAAGAAGTAAGCATCTTTCATATAATTTTTAACTTTTCTCAGCTTTATGTTATTCGACTTGGCTTATGTTCTATTATATCATTTACCTTGTACAGCTTACAGAAGGAACATAAAGATAAATTGATATGTGTGGTTATCAAACCTAATCATATATCTTGTTAACCATGATTTTAATGCTCGTTGGCCAGTTCATCTTTGGCCTTCACTGGATAACTTATGAGTTAATTAAGCTACAGTTTGGTCACGTAGCAAAGATGAAATCAACTTAGGGCATGTTTGGAAGCTCAAGGTAGCTTTTACAACACTGAGCTTGATTTAGCAGTGTTTATTTATTTGGTGGGGCTATTGGCACTCCCAATTATCTATTAACATTCCCCACCAACTATTTTAATTATGAATTCTAAATTTCCTTCAACTAAACATTTTCTTTTCTGTCAAGTTAGACCCTAAGATATATGAAATTGCTGTTTAGTTGAGTGAATTTTAGTTAGGAAATAGATTAGGTGTATGTTTAGTTTACTGTTGGCGCGAGTTCCGTTGGGGCTAATGCACCTTTGGGCACTTCTAAGGTGAAAACAAACATAGCATAGAAGTATTTAGTGGGTTCCAGTGGCCCCTCTGTTGTTTATTTCTTGGCAAAAATTAACTTGAGTGAAAAAAATGCTTTCCTTATGGTAATATCCTTTACATGAGAGGCTGCCGAATGTTTTGAGCACAAACTCTTTCCTTGTGTAAATGATTAAATCATTAAATGAAAAATAATATCCTTTACATCCTTCTTAAACTATAGTTTCCTAATAATCTTTTTTTCAAAATATTCAAATTCAGTGCTTAATTTTTCATCTTTAGAATTTAAGTTCTAAAGGTTCAGTGTTTCAGTCTTATCAAATGCACAACCAAGTTATCAATCAATTACATCAGATATGATGTGCGTCTTCTTTACTCTCATGCCTGCATTTTCATGTGCTCTTCCTAACACTATTTCTGATATATATGTCAGCTGGTTGGATTATTAGATTATAAGCAAATTGCATTCATCTGAAGTGTAGATGTCATATGTCACCTATGACCTATCTATCTATTTATCTTTCTTATTACTGGATGCAGTATTAATGTCAAACAACATTCATGTTAAAATATAGAGATGTTATGTCTTACCCATCTATTTATTTATCTCTTCAAATATGATAATTATTATAACCTTGAGGTCCTTTCCTTTATCAGATCATTTGCTACCTTATTATCATACCATTGGTAAGATTTTAATTAACTTACCTAATGTTTGATATTACCTTCATATAACTTAATATTTATCTGATCCTTTTGTAGGTTTGTTGGCCCTGACTGTTGGATGCGGTGATAATGCACGTGAAATATTTGAGGAATCACTTCATCCATTAGATGAATTTCTCACATCTAAATCAGATTTGATAAAAATTCCATCAGTAAGTAGGAGTTATGATACTTTCTGAAGTCTTGTATTCAAAGTTTTCCTTCTGATTCTATATATTCTCCGATTCTGAATCTTCTCTGCTCAATGCCATTTATGTTTATAGTTGCTGGAATGCTTAGCTATAATCACTTTTGTTGGTGGGAATGATCAAGAGGAAACGGAGAGGTCAATGGACATAATGTGGCGAGTGATTCATCCCAAATTAGGTTCCAATGTAGGCATCTGTTTCAAATTTACTTGTTAGTTAATCATTGTTTTGCCTTCAGTGATTACAACTCTAAATATATAAACAAGAACATTTAGTTCTTTTTACCATGGTGCACGTAATTTTTCTTCGTTAAATTTATGGCCTCAATTATTTCATTGTTTAGCTAGTTGCAGTAAAACCTTCTGCTCCATTAATAACTGTTGTGGTATAAGACAGTTGTTTTATGTTTATAACACTGCCAGGGAAATAATTGCTTTTGTTGTTGATGCAGTTCAATTTCTTATTTATCTAGTCTTCTAGACAAGGAAGATCGGCCTGTGCGTATTGCTGCTGGCGAAGCACTGGCTTTAAATTTTGAGATTGGAACTATGGAGAAATTTTCTGCTAATTCTAATATTGCAAGTGATATGACTCAACAAGAGAGTAAATCACAGGAAAGTTACATCCATTTACAAGGATTGAAAGGGAAGGTCATAAATCAAATAAAAAACCTTTCTGTTGAGGCTGGTGGAAAGGGTTCTGCTAAGAAAGATCTTAATAGTCAGAGGAACTTGTTCCGAGATATCGTGGAGTTTTTTGAGGTACTTTTGTTACCTTTTTTTTAAATATTTTCTAGGAATAGAATATATATTGCTTATGGTGCACAGAAGCTTCTTTACTGACCATACTTCAATACCTTCTGTTAATAGTATGGTTACTCTCCTGAAATTTCAATGAAGATTGGTGGTGATTCACTGCAGACATCTTCGTGGTCCCAAAGGATACAAGTTTTCTTTTCATTGATCTATCTTTCTGACAAAGCTTTCCTTTTCTGCATTAGTATTTTGACATACACATTTTTGTAGTTGAATTTTCTCAAGCGCTTTTTAGGGGGAGGGTTCATCAAGCATATGCAGGTTGACTTTCTCTTGCCATTTTTCTTGAGTAAGTTTCTAGTTGTTCTGAAAAGCTCATAATTTAGATGGTTAATTTTTCATTTTTCTTTTCCTCTTCTCCCTTGGCAAATTAGGAAAACAAGTTCCTTCATGATGTCTTTGGTTTCACACCTAGGAAAAGATATCTTAATAACAATGAACACCGAATGTCTAGTGGTGAGAAGGTTAGTTTGTATAATTGATGTATTTAACTGTTGTGTTCTTGCTGCTGAATGTCTTCATATCTATTGGCTACTAAGGTGTTATATACTTTTTTCAATTTTGATTTTTTCACTCTTCACTTTCTCACATCTCATTCCACACCTCCTTTTTCTATTTTCTCCATCTTTCTTTCACATAACATTAATTATCATATCTTTCACTCACTCTCTTTTCTCTTTTCTCTCTTTATATCTCCTTTGTCCTTTGTCCTTACACCCATCACACCCCATTTTTAGGGTGTCAGAATTTTTATCCTACTTTTTTTTTCCTGTTACCTGTCATTATATGCTGATCTGCATCAGTCTCCTTGCAGAGAATGTTCAAGTCTCCAAATTCAGTTCAGAACAAGGCTAGGACCCAATTACTTAACAAGCAACGGTTGTTATCTGAGGTTGGCATCCTTATCATATAAAGATCAGTAACTCTATTTTCCTGTTTGAAGTGCTTGGTTAAAAATGGGATACTTAAATGGCACTTAAAATTACTAGACAACTATGATAATTTTTACTGCAAGAAAGAAAGGGTGAGTCGTTGCTTGTGTCATATGAATAATATGCTTACCTTCCTCTGTTCCTCAGTCCTCATATTGAAGAGCAAGCTGAGGCTCCCTCTCACAATATCAACTTGGGTAGACATAATTTGAAGTTAGTTTGTGCATCGAGCCAATAAGAGCATTCTGTCTGTTTGACAAAATCTTGAAGGGATCCTGATTTCTGTCAAACTAATTTTTACCTTTTATTGCTCTTGACTGCTTACCATATTTGCCTGCCCAAAATTTTCTCTACACACATTGGAGTGTCAATGGTTACTGGTGATTTTTCCCATGGTTTCCAAATTTGATCATGGTTGCAAATACGGCTGTTAGGTTACATATCCTTTGCCATTTATATAATGTTAATTATTACTTTAATAGGCATACCGTACTGAATCTTTTTTCCTCCATTTTCTTTTCAACAGGGCAGAAACTTAGGTCACTACGCAGCCAATATGGTTGATGACGAGGCGTTTTGATTTTAGAGTGGGACCTCTGATAATTTGCTGGGATTGTGTTTATTTGGGGACTCGATCATTGATTTTATACTTAATTTTATTTTGCTGTGTCCAGTCTGTGACTAATTGCCACTATTTCTGCAAATTATGTCAGCTTGACATTATATTTGCATGTTGTATATATTCCTTTTTTTTACGTATGCATGTTCTTAATCAGACACCCAGATGACTCTTTATTGTGGTGGCATCTGCGATTGAGCTTACAACAATGTATATTTTTTATCCAATTGTACCAAAACTACGTTTGTCCTGTGTCACTTCTAAACCTGAATTCTCCCTCCTATTTTATATCTATTTCTTTCCTATCAAATAACTCAATTTCTTCTCTATTTCTCACATATTTCTCTTTACCCCATTTCTCTCTTTCATATTTCTCTCCACCCTACTAAATATAGTCGAACCCCTCCAGCCTCCAACCCTCTTTCAAGACGTCTTCAGCCTTAATGGAACGCCATGTATACGACCCTGCTCTTAGGTTTTGGCACTGTGGGTTAGGTTGCACTGCCCTTCCCATTGGCCTAACATTTTCCTGAGAGTTGCTTTTAGCACCACTCCTTTTTCTATTTGCACCCCCTCCCTTTCCTTAAACTACCGACCTTTACCGCCACCCACCCTCGAAACCCACCCCACCTTGGAAGCTTCCAGAAATATATTTCCATTACACTTTTGAAATTTGACATCCAGAAGCAAAATAATAATTTTTTTCAAAAAGAAAATTTTCGGATAAGAAGAGTGTAAAGTGATATTGAAAAAGAGGAGAGTGTGAAGGGGGAGAGTGAAGATTTTTTTTTATTAAAAACATTGAAAAAGGACAAAAAATAGAAAAGTGTATATTAAAATGAGGAAGAAAAATAAATAAGTCACAAGCTACAAGTTAGTTAAAAGTTCTTAAAATAAGTTATTTTTAGTATATCTTACCAAACACTTTTATATTAATCAAATAAATTAATAATCAATTTATTTACCTTACCAAACACTTTTAAAGCCTATCATGGGTTTCCCAAGGCACTCCATCAACATTTAAGCCCATCGTGTTCAAGTACAAAAGGGTGCCAAGATATCGGTCTCTCTGTAAGAAAAATACGTGACACATAACTAGTTCGTTTCACAATTTGATAATTATCTGTAATTAATTTTTGTACATGTTTAAGATAAAAGTCAGTTAGTTTTGTAATATTTAGTCGTGTACCTGTGTCATGTATGGGGTATTTTTGTTGTATTAAACATACAATAATTATTTGACAAAAAGACATACAATAAATTTTGAATAAATAAAATTCATAATATATGAATGTTAAAAATTACATATTAACATGAATTATTATTTTTCTCTATTTATCTTTTATTCTTATCCCTGCCTCAATTTTTCATTTGCACAATATATCCTAACAAACTCAAGCTACTTCCATTTTTCCTTTATTCTACCCCAACATGTAAACTTTTTAATATTGTCCGTGTATATCCGTTAAATCCTATTTTAAATCATATTTATAAAAGAAGTTAAAAACTATAATAACTTTTAAAATTATTTTAATTTATTGATTACATAATATTTTTTAAAAAAATGATTATCTAAACATTCTAAAAATTTCAAAAGTACATTTTTAAAAAGGAATTATTATTCTTTTTCGTAGTTTATCAAAGAATTTTTTATATCTTACATATTTTTAATGGGATAACTAATTCTTTTTTAAGGTTGATAACTATTTGTCCTATAATTGCTCCCCCTAACCCATTTATCTAAATGAAAATATGTATCACCGCCATTTTTCAATCATACTCTCTACCAACTCTTTTTCCATGGAAATCATATTTAATTTTTTTTGTACATATCCATGAAATTGACCAATTTTTGAAACTTTCCCTCTCATACCCCCTTTCATTCACAAAGTATTTTTCTCCAAAGAGATTCACTTATGATTAATATTCCCCATTCTCATTTATTAAATAGTGTTAAATTAAATGATTACATCTTTTATTCCTAACACACTCTTATATCTTATAGTCTTTTATATCTTTTTTATTTATTTGAACAAATTTTATTTGATGTGATTTGTTATCTGATCTATAATAAAAAATTCATACAATATAATATATAATCCATTATCTCTAATGCTTATGGAATGACCCCTTAGTGAGATTTTTTATTGCTTATGGAATGCCTCTAGTATATACATGATGTAAAAAAAACATGAATGACCTTTTAGAGTATTCTTTCTAGTGCTCCAAGAATGCCTCCTGTATAGAATAAAACTTTAAGATTATTGGAATTGCTTTCAGACGTAACGTTCATTATTTTATTTTAAGGTTTAAATTCATATAGACTGAACTATAATATTTCTTTCTAAACACCAATAATTTTCTTGCCAATTTATATATGCCCGCATTTGCCAATACACTTGAATAGAACTAAAATTTTATAGTCTTTTATATCTTTTTATTTATTTGAACATATTTTATTTGATTTGATTTGTTATCTGATCTATAATAAAAAATTCATACAATATAATATATAATCCATTATCTCTAATACTTATGGAATGACCCCTTAGTGAGATTTTTTTATTGCTTATGGAATGTCTCTAGTACATACATGATGTAAGAAAAACATGAATGACCTTTTAGAGTATTCTTTCTAGTGCTCCAAGAATGTCTTTTGTATAGGATAAAACATTAATATTATTGAAATTTCTTTCAAACGTAACGTTCATTATTTTATTTTAAGGTTTAAATTCAAATAGACCGAACTATAATATTTCTTTCTAAACACCAATAATTTTCTTGCCAACGTATATATGCCCGCATTTGGCAATACAATTGAATAGAACTAAAATTTTATGGGTTATAGGCATTGCTCAGTTCATCAACCACTTAAAAACTTTGCTAGCTAGTTTTACCCATAACCAAATCAAACTTTAATTTTCCTATCAAGTGAAATTTTACAAAACAACTAAGTTGTTACAACACATACAAAGATAAGTCACGAATTAAAGAAATTCTGCAACATTTTCAATTTTTCATTTATCATTGTCAACAATAAAAAAAAAAAACAAAACTCAAAAATCATATGAAGATGGTCATAACCAATCACAATTTAATTTTTTTCAAATATTTAGTTGAGACTTCAACATTTGCAAATAAAGTATGAAAACTAAGAAACGTTGTTCTTGATCCCAGGTCACAAAGACCCTTTAAACACAAATAGGAAACCCATATAAGAACACTAATTAAATAATTATTATAATTACTATTAATGTAATTATAAAATATTTTTAATATTATTTTAAATTTCATAGCATATTTTTATTTATCTTATAAAGCATTTTTTTAATATATTTAAACTATTAAAATAACCATTAATAGTGATATTTGATATTTTGATATAATAATTTACTAAGAATATTATAACAAAAGTTGTACTTTTTTAAGTGTTTGAGCATGTTTCAAATTTCGTATTACATTTTTTATTTTTTGAAATGATTTTCTAAGTTATTTTAATATGTTATAAATTTTGTATTATATTGTTATTTATGTTATAAACTTTTTTTTAATGTTGATTGTTAAAATTGGCTCTAATATTGATGTTTGATATAATAAAAGTAACTATAATTAAATAATTAATACAATTATTGTTATTATAATTATTAAATAATTTTTAAGTGTTTGAGCATGTTTCAAATTTCATATGATATTTTTAGTTATTTTACAATAAAGTTTGAACTTTTTGAAATTATTTTATTATGTTTTAAATTTTGTATTATATTTTTATTTATGTTATAAACATTTCCTTTTTAATATTGAAATTATTAAAATGGGCATTAAATAATATTGATTTTTGTATAAAAATAAATATAATTAAATAATTACTATAATTATTATCAACATAATTATAAATTAGTTTTTAAATTATTTGAGAATGTTTTAAATTTCTTATTATTTTTTATTTTTTAAAATTATTAGATATGCTTTAAATTATTATTATTATTATTTATATTTATTATTATCCTAATTTTTTTTTATTTTTATAGTGATATTTACTTTAATATAATTACTATACTTAATTAATGGTGATGCATAAAATTAATCATTTAAAATGTCAAATATACTTTCTATTTTTAGAAATTTTGCTTAAAAGAATTTACTATTGTACCCTCACTTTAGATTTCATTTGTCACTTTCACTACCTTACGTTTATATATATATACTAGTGCGTGACCCGTGCTATACACAGGAAGTGTATTATGTGAGTATAATAATTTTTTTATATCATAATTAATTTCTAAACTATTGCTAAATGTTGAAATATATTATAAGCTATAGATTGAACATGTATAAAAATATAAGGTGTCAATGAAATTATATAGCAAATTAGAAAATATATGAAGTCGATCATGATTGAGGTGTAGCATATTGGCAAATTGCATTCAGTATATTACATAATATTGAAGCTTATTACAAATAATAAAATCATTGAAAAAGAAATAATATTCTATAAAAAAATATGCCACTTTAAGTCCCAGTTAACGGCATAAAAAAAACAAAGTTTATAAATTTTTGTTGTTAATATTCACTTTTAGATTCGAATATGAAATCCAATTCTATATAGAAATTGCACAAGATATATTTTTAAAATAACAATTTCGTGAAAAATTATTTTATATTAATTTTTTTTCTGGTTTAGAGAATTTTTTGGTAGATTTCTGGTTTAGAGATGAGTGTGTGTTATTAGATTAATTTAAGAAATTATTTAAAGTTTATTTTTGTTATGCTATAATTTATTTGAAATTATATTTAATGTATTTTATTAAATTGTATATATATATATATTTGAATCAATTTAACCTCAAAAGATTATATTCCTCTGTAATTAAAAAAATTAAATCCATTGACTTTTTGTTTTATTCAAAACTTATTTACCATATAATACATTTAGTAGAAATTTTCATAAATTTTACTATATTTAAACGCTTTAGATAATTAATCCATATGAGCACACATCTTCTATAATGGTAGAGGAGATATATATCCAATATAATCATCATGATTATAATAATAAAGTTTAAAATTAAATTTATCATAATTATTGAAGACAGTGCATTATATATTATGTAAAAATTCTATCACAATTAAAATTATGCTATTCTTATTTAAATATGAAAATGATTTCATATAAAGTACATATATACCGGCTGGCAGCTATATTTTATTTAATTTATAAATATATATTTGTGTAAATTATTGGCCTCTGCCAATATTATTAGTTCTTCAAATATTTTATAAATATATATAGATATTATAATAATTTACATTACAATCTGTATTAAAAACATAAAATGTCAAATACATTGAAATGAGAATTCCAAATTTTACTGTATTAAATAAAAATATAAAAACTTTAATTTACTCAAAACGAATTGAGATATATCGTGTTATAATTTGGTTAATTAATTCATCAATGATAAATAAAAGATGTATTGATGACATTTATAATTTGATGAAATAACAAAATTTTAAACTACATCATATCAATTTGTACATATATATGTATACCTTTATTTTGTTTACTAATAATCCAAAAGGAGAAATGTTATTCTTACAACCATATAATCATACAACAAAGAGAAATAATGAGAGAAAAAAGAAAGAAGAGAGAGAAATGTGGGATGTGATGGGTAATATGATGGAGAGATATAAAGAGTAAAATTGTGTTGTATGAGTTGTTGTATGTTTTGTTTGTATGAATTTATTATCTCATCCAAAAAATATATAGTCTCTGAGTTCGTTCAAATACATAATTGAATTGAATTGGGCCTCACGAAGGAGATGGCACAAGGTTTATGTCTCAACTCCAAAGATTTGACAGCATGGTCTATTAACATTAATTCAATGCTATACATTACCCAAACAAATGTTATTAGCTTTGCCATGATGGACTACTAAAGAATGAATAAAGATAGAGAACAACTAAATCATAGTCACCTCCTCTCCCATATATATTAACCATATATTGCAAGGTTATGCAAGTCCCCACTTACTTTGAAGATGAAATACAGAAAACCTGTAAAATCAAGTAAGGTATGGATTGCAAAGAATATACAACATGAAGGATATTAATAGGGATGAAAATAGTGTTTAATTAATTTTTTAGAAATATAAAATATGTAAAAAAAAACATTAAACATCTCATTTATCAAACATGATAAAAAAATAACTACAATCCTCACAAAAGAGTAGTAGTAAGGGATTGTCATGTGATTTGATGTATCAACTACCATCATTTTATAACTATATCACCAATATATATATTCTAGCGTTACAAGAAAAATGGCGGTGCTCAAAAAATGAATGTTGAAAGACAAAAAAAAAGGCTCAAGAGTTAAACTTAAAACCAATGCATCCATAGATCCTCACCACTGTAGAATTATAAAAATCTTGATTCAATAACAAAAAGAAAAACAGACAAATTATAATCTCAATTATATTTCTCAGCTAATTAATTTCTGAGAGCCTGACTTAATTTGAAGACGGTAAAAGAAGCTATTATCAATTAATACTCTAAAAAATTTACTATTGTCCTCAACTGGCATATTGTCACGAGTAGCAACAAATTTCAAAGAACATTTCTTTGGAGCAGGAAAAAAACTGAATTGTAGTCGATCGCTCACAGATTATGAGTAGAAGACACAAAAAAGCGCACATGATTTCCTAACTGGATTGACAACAATTTAAAATGCCCAAAGCAGGAATATCCAAATAAATATTTAAATTACATTATGTCAATTTACAAAGATTAATAATTAAAGATACACAAAATCAATTACGTTCAAAGGGTCAAAAGTAAAAAAGGGGGACAACCATGGAAAATCTTTGCAGAAACATTCTTTCTCATTTGCAATATCGAACCAAATCATAAATTGTCAATAACATCATTATCACCAATTGGAAGCAAAAACAAAAAATGGTAAGATTTCCCCTCAATTTTACCAATTAAAAAAAACGGGTAAGATTCATGAAGAACCATTTAAAAGAAAAATGAAAAATGTGAATAAAGTTTTGGATTAAAAAACTATTATAGATGAATTTATACATATGCATCATTTAAAAAAGAAAGAAAAGACCAAAACCAAAAAAACTTTCATGGCTACCTATCCACTGGCATAGTGTTGTCAATGCATTGGTATGTAGAACCTTGGGAAGCCTCCACCAAAACCGCAATGTGGCTAGGGTAAGGAGGATGAATAAATATTGTTAAAAGAAGTTTCTAAATCCACCAAATAAATGATCGGAAGGAAGAGTAGCAAATAAAACGTCGGATAGCAATTGAACAAAATACATATTTATAATAACCTAATTGGATAGCAAATGAAACGTAAATCTGAAAAAAAAAACCCACAAATATTAAATACATAATAAAGTGGAAACGGTGAAGAAAATGAAACGATGGAAAAAACAATAAATTAATTGGCTATCTGAAAAGATTGATAGAGATTTTTGTTTTTAAAAATATCAAATTAAATTAAAAACAGAATTAAAAATAAAATTACAATTAATTACACCCTTTTTTTAAGGGAAAAATTTATTCCTAGGACAATCAAAGACTACACTTCTTTTAAATATATAAAGATAAAAGATATAAAGATATATGCACTGAGATATCATTATCATGCCCAGAAGAATTCCAGAAATGCATTCAATGCAAAACCTTTTTTTAAATCATAAGACACGCTACCCAAACATTTCCACGGTAATAGCAATTGATTCCTTTTTTTTTTTTTATTTGTTAAATTGGATACAATGTTGAGATTGAATTAATGCAGACATACACTATCGCAGATTTATCGTACTAACTAATATCAAAATAATCCATGTACACATAATAGAAATTCATTTGTAGATTTTTTAGAAGTGATTGATATGCATGTATATTTCTACATATGTTCAAACATCAAATATTAATGGGGGTCCTAATTCTGTAAGAAAAATTTTCACATTATGTTTCATTCATATATATATATATATATGTGTGTGTGAATAACATGAATTAATTCTTGAATAGAAAGATTGCATAACCTTTGAAAACATTATTATGGTCTTGATATAATAATCTTGATTATCCTTTAAATTAAATAATCTAATTTTTGGATATGATCTTCCACTCCTTCTTCCTCAAATTTTGATAGGATTTAATATTCAATTAAGGGAAATTCTAGGGTACCCTCTCGTGAGAGAGAGTTTTGATACCTTCTTTGATCATTTAATCAATTTCTCTCAACTTTCTTAAATGATCTTAGTATTTTTATACTTATAGGACAATATTTAACTATTAGAATTTGTATTTTTAATTTTTGAAAAGACTTTTTGACCCTCTATAACTATTATCATGTATTTTTTATTGTATTCCCCCATTTTTTCACATTCTCATTTGCAATATACATGTGTCTCATTTAAAATCTATTTTATGTCTTCGAAATAATTTAGGATTGAGTACACGACTTGTTCCTACGTAATTTGGGCCTATTCAATAAAAAAATGACAAGAAGGTACCAAAACCCTCTCTAACGGGAGGATACCAAATTGCGACCCTTTAATTAATACTAATGCATCTTGTTATTCCATATGTCCCTAGACATATATTCATATATAGGAAGTGGAGAGGGAACCTATCCTTTCATGTAGGGTTACAATGGTTCAAATCATACATTTCCATGAAATGTTGTGATGGTCATACTCATCAAGGATATCCACCCAACTATAAGCTATACCATGTATAGGTACACTTAATATGTGATTTCGAATATCCACCTATCACAGAAATAGATATTCCAAGAATTATCAAAATACTATTCAACCTATATTTTAATAAATCAATGGAAGCCAAAACCCATAGAACTCTCTCCATGCACCCCACTTTATCTGCATGATACTACATACTTTATCTAGATACTTAAAAAATTTTATTTTTTTCTTAATAAGAACTAAGCACAAGTATTATAAAGTAGTCTAATAAAGTATTTATCTTTTTATTAAAACAAAAAAAATACACAAATTAAAAATATATAATTAATATGCTTATTTTTATAAATTTTTTTAACTTTCCTTTATTTATTTTACAATATCTCTATTCAATTATTAAACATTATTACTAATTGAGAATTATCACAAGGATATAATTGATAAACAAGTAATTAATGTTTCTTTGAATTTGTAAGAACACAGGTAAATAAAAATAATTTTTACTCGAGAACTACCAGCGAGTACAAGCATCGATTTCGATTAAGAAACTAAAAATAATTTTTTTTTAGTTATTTAATATTTAATATTATAAATATAATCAAATCATAATTTTTAATAACTTTTTTATATATATTAAGTTTTTTAATCAATACTGGTAAAATACTCATTAACTTTAACACGATCCATAAAAAAAGAGCATAAATTAAAAAGAGAGGAGGAGGGGACCGGGATGATGCATGGAAGTGGGAGGCGCAGTCGCAGTGCAGGGAAACTGTATAAAGTCAAAAGTGAAAAGTGGTAAGGGATGAGATTGAGATGAGGAGGCGAAGGAAGGTGACAAGACATGAGTATGTGAGGGTCAGACTCGACCCCAGAAAATTAGGTAACGACAAAAGAAAGCACTCCCTGCTGCTGCTTTTTAAGACTTGAGTTACTAGATTCTCTTGAAATCACCCCCTACATAATAGACACCTGTGTTCTGTTGATCTGTTCTACGCATATCGCTCCATCTCCATGTGCCTCCTTTTGAAAATTTTGCAAACATGATTGCTTCTTTTTCCAAACCACTAACTTTTGAAAATTGTTGTTTATTTATTCTTAAAATAATACTCCAATAGATTCTTTTTTATAATTCTCACACAATTTCTACTCCTTATGTGATTGGTCATAAAGAACAAAACATGTAATTTGTGAGTAAAAGTTTTGTAATATGTAGCATTTTATATAAGTTTCTCTAAATTAATTTTAAAATTTATATAGGCTACTTTTTTCTTTTTAACATTATATTCCTTTTTTATGTTTTATATTCTACACATAGATGTATACTGAAAAATACTACATAGACTTTGTAATTTATATGTTTTCACATTATGTTATAAGGAAAATTTTTAAAATTATGTTTCTTCTTTTCAAATTGTATGAAAATTTATTACTTCAACTTATTTTGTAAAATTTTAAATCATTATTAGATTAGTAAAATTTAACATTTATGAAAAATTATTCACTAAATAAATTCTGCCTTAAGATATTATTTGGAAGTAGGTATATTCAAGTTAATTCTGGACAAAATTTTTGAGATATGATACGTAATTCATCTTATAGCTAAATAAATTGTATTCGTTCATCTTGGGTGTACAACAAGCTAGGGTTGTTCAGCAACCAGGTTTGGTCAAATTTTGGCCTAAAAAACCCAATCTGGCCAAAATCGACTGAATAAATATGTGGCCCAATCTCGATCAAATTGGGTCTCGGGTTGATTAGGTAATGTACAGGTCTAGTCAAGCGGGTTAATTCGGATTTGGACCTAAATTGGGTCTTGTCTTTTTTTCCCAATTGTAACTTTAACCCATCTTTTTCATTATCAGCAATTTTTTAAAGCTTATAAATACAAATTTTATGGCCAGAAGCCAGAATCATCAAATTTAAATATAATCCATATTTTGGCCTATAACACCCTTAACCCAAAATAACAAACAGAAATAAAATACCAAAATACAATCATGTCTTTTGATAATAAAAAATTACAACCCTATCACTAATTAAAAAAGAAAGATCTGGAACATGGTTTTAACAAAAAAAAAAAATAAAAATCTCTAAAAAGAATGATCTAGAACATATGGTTTCAATAAACAAAATAAGCATAAGGCACATGCGATAGGCGCAAGAAGTGACGATGGAAATGGTGGTGGCACAGACAGCGGGAGCGGACACGGTGGTGGGCACATGCAGCGGCGAAATCATGGTGCGAACGACATGGAAATTTTGGAACTCAGTGACCCTGCTTCACCACTTGCTGGTAGTACTAAACCTACACAGCACAAAAAATTGCACAAGTAAATAAAAACAGTAACAGAAAACATACACCATTTTGACTCGCAAGTTAAAGTTTGCAATTTTTACCTGAGAAAGACTACTATGGTTTGTGAAAACCAAACTCCGAAGCCTCATCGTTCATCTTCAACCTCTAAACCTACCCCGCATTGGTGTGTAATGTAACGCCCCCGAGCCGCTTGCAGGAGTGATGAGGGTCCCCACAAGCCAACACGAGTCTTTCCAGTATGCTTTGTCCTCACTTGCACACTTTCCGAGAAACTTCCCAGAAGGTCACCCATCCCAGAATTGCTCCAAGCTAAGCACGCTTAACTATGGAGTTCTTATGTTATGGGCTTCCGAAAAGAAGATGCATCTTGTTGGTCTAGTTCTCCACAACAATTTCCTTTAAGCTATCCTCAACTGCACAGTCCCATACCTGCACAGCCTCTAGATCCCTCTCATTCGGGTGTGGGCTCGATTCATCCATGTGTCCCTTTCTTGCTTAGAAGCTTGCCAAGAGCCACTCCTTGTCCGTGCCTCTTTGCACCGACGATCACTCCCTACCCTCATCAGCCTCCGGCTCTCACATGCCCACCAGCTTCCGCCTGGTTCATCCCCGAACCACACCGTACTAGGAGAGGCTCGACTCTGATACCATTTGTAACGCCCCCGAGCCGCTTGCAGGAGTGATGAGGGTCCCCAGAAGTCAACACAAGTCTTTCCAGTATGCTTTGTCCTCACTTGCACACTTTCCGAGAAACTTCCCAGAAGGTCACCCATCCAAGAATTGCTCCAAGCCAAGCACGCTTAACTATGGAGTTCTTATGTTATAGGCTTCCGAAAAGAAGATGCATCTTGTTGGTATAGTTCTCCACAACAATTTCCTTTAAGCTATCCTCAACTGTACAGTCCCACACCTGCACAACCTCTAGATCCATCTCATTCGGGTGTGGGCTCGGTTCATCCACGTGTCCCTTTCTTGCTTAGAAGCCTGCTAGGAGCCGCTCCTTGTCCGTGCCTCTTTGCACCGGTGATCACTCCCCGCCCTGATCAGCCTCCGGCTCTCACATGTAAGATGTCTCTGTTATATTCACGGTGGACATGTGTACTGTGAGAGAGGGGGTAAGGAGAGGAAAAAACAATAGAAGAAGAGAACTTTAGAGATGGTGGAGGCTGCCAAAGTTAGAGACCGTGGAGGTGGAGGGATAGAGGTTGATGATAAATCCACTTTAGTAGTAGATTTATAGATTAATTTTAGGTAGTTTTTAGTTGTTTAGGTTGATAATTTTGTAAATTTGTAGTAAAAATTGTACATAATTGAGTTTGATTCTATTTTAGGTGATTTTAGTAAATAATAGTATTTTTCTCTAATTTTTCATTGTTTTTAGGAATCTTCTGAAAAATAAGAAACAAAGAAGTTAAAGAGAAGCAATTTTGAAGTTTGTGGAAGAGTCAAACAATGAATTTTGGAGGCAAAGAAGGTGCAAATTGAAAGATTTACATTCTGCCAGATCTGTGTGGGAACATACAAATTTCATGTGAGGACGCGACACTGCCAGAAGCTACAAAAATTACAAATTTCTCTCTGCCTTGTTCGTGTGGGAACATGGCAGGGCTTGTGTGGGGACACGATTTCTGCAGAAACATTATAAATAGTGTCAGTTAGGAATTAATGTGACGGTTACTCAATTTTTCAGATTTTCTTCTTTTTCCTCCCAAATTCTCTCTCGTTTTCTCTCATCTTTCTCTGAGGATTCAACTCAAAGGTGGAATCTAGGGCTATTCTCCATGGATCTCATTCTTGAGTTTGCATCTTTCTCCTCTTTCCTCTTCTCTTTTGTAATGAATTGCTAGATTCTCTTAGGTTAGGAGTTGATGGAACTTGACCTGAATTTTGTGTAAGTATTTCACTCATTCAATTCAATTTTTGTTTGCAATTCAATTGATTTCTTCTGCACTTAAAGCTTCAATTGAATTGGCCAATCAATTGTATGAATTGAAAGCTTCCATCACAATTGGAAAATTTGAGGAAAGTTTAGATGTGAAGCAAGCAACATAAAACTCTGATTGCCTAGGAATAGGATTCAATTTTTATGTGATCTTTAGCAATTCTTGATGATAATGCATGTCTCAATTAGGTTCACCTAAGGAATTAGGGTATTTAGTTGAAGACATAGGGTTAATCTACCAAGGAATTGGATTTTAACTAGGTTTGTGAATTGGATCATTGAATCATTTTTAACAATTGAATTGAGTGAAGTGTATACTTGCATGAAAGGAGGATTGAGTAAAATCAACCCTAACCAATTTTATAAAATTCGTATTCCAATTTTACTGCACTTTTATCAAATTGATCAAAACAAATTCAAGGTTTCTGGTTTAGTTGTAAGATTTAGTTTACTGTTTTAGTTTTAGATCATTGAACACAATTGAATTTCTCCTATTCAACTAGATAAGTTCCTTGTAAATTGGTACTTGATCTATCAATCTCTGTGGATACGATACCCTCATTTACTTCGAATACTTGATGATATTGGTGCGCTTGCCAATTTTCCATCAATTTTTCTAGTGCCGTTGCCGGGGATTGATAGATTCAATATCAATAGTGCAATGGATTTTCTAGATTGGATACACTAACTATTTTGATTCTTTTCTTCTTTTTCTGTTTGTTTGTTACTGACTTAATTATGAACATGTCTTTCTCTTTGTGTGTGAGGAAAAATTAAACAAAAAGTTGTATTAATTACTATTTGATCATGGATCAGTACAAAATTGAGGCAACATTTGCTCAGAATGAACACCTTTTACAGCAACTAGATGCACTGCATCAACGTTTAGACAATCTACAATCAGGAGGTAGAAAGACAACCATAATGGTTTGTGATTTTTGCCAAGGAAACCACCTGAATGGGGATTGTGACATAGATGATGTTGCAAACTTCTTTGAGAATGCACGTAGACAGCAAAATTTGGATCCTTATTCAATCTACCAGCAGGAAGATTATGAATATAATCAGAGTGTATTGTGGCAACAACCTCTTCAACCAATTGACATGCAATATCAGCAAGAAGAGTCATATGTGCAATATGATGAACAAGAGATTGATAGAATTTCTACATTAGAAAATACTCTCCTTAAACTAACTCAAGAAAATATTTCTTTTATGCAGGAAACAAAAGCAAGGTTCAAAGCTCAAGAGTCTTCATTAAAAAATATTGAGAATCAAATCGGATACCTATCCAAGCAACTAACTGAAATTCCTCAAGGGACATTTGGAGTTGTTATGCAGTATGTAGATGACAGTGATGATTGTTTTGAGGAAAATTTAGAAGTTGAGGAGTGTTTGCCAAATTTAGAAGCACAAGGAATTGATTCAGCTGTGAATTTGATAAAAGAAGAGCTGCAAAAGGAGGAGGAAGAGAAAAAGGAGATAAAGATTGAGCATGAGCCTTCACCCTCTGATATGAAATATGATGTTGTTGGAGAGGGAGATGCAAATATAAAGATCATCAGTAATGGTTTGACAAAAACAGAAAAAGAGGAATTATTGACAGTGACTGGAGAATACAAGGAAATAATTGGATGGACATATTTTGATTTAGAAGAGAAAAAGGAGATAAAGATTGAGCATGAGTCTTCACCCTCTGATATGAAATATGATGTTGTTGGAGAGGGAGATACAAATATAAAGATCATCAGTAGTGGTTTGACAAAAACAGAAAAAGAGGAATTATTGACAGTGACTGGAGAATACAAAGCAGCAATTGGATGGACATATTTTGATTTAGAAGTTAAAATTGATGTAGATGAAAGTTGAAAGTTCTACAAGTTAAGCATCTTAAACTGTCATGGTTACTTGGAAGAAGGCACCAAAGGAAACATTTGAAGATCTTTGATGGTGGCTTAAGATACAATGCAGTAAAGGAAAAGGGAGTAAAATTCCCATCATGCTTTCAGCCACCTTGAAGGAGAATTTTGTGTCAAGCTAATGACATTAAAGAAGCACTATATGGGAGGCGTCCCATAATTCAAAAGTTTTTGTTTGATATTTTCTACATGATTGTTCAATTTTTAATCATAGGTTTAATTTTTTTAGTAGGCAAAATGGATTTTAGAAAATTATGAGTATTGTGATATTGTGCTACTTGTTTGAGTGTATTTGCATGAATAACAAATGCCCTTATGTTGCAGGAAAGTGAAAAAAAATTATGCAGAAGCCTTGAATTGTCTCTACCATACTCGTGTTCTCACAGGCTTTGACTCATGTGGAGACACGAAAATCAAAAAGCAAAATTTGATCAAGCCTGATGCTTTTATTAGCCTTTGCCAGAATCGTGTTCTCACAAGCCTTGACTCATGTGGGGACACGAAAATGAAAAAGAAAATAAAGAAGGGAATTGTGACAGTAGGTACTCTCTGCCTGATTTTGGTGAGGACACTCCTTATCTTTGTGTGGACACGATTTCTAAATCAATTTCAATAGCCATCACTTCTCTTGTATAAAAAAATATTCTATTATTCTTTTTGTTTCAGTTTTCTTTTCTTTTTTTTTTAAAATTAAAATAATAATAATAATAATAATAAATTAAAAAATTAAAATTAAAATTTCTATTACTTTTGTTCAGTTTTCTTTTTCTTTGTTGTGTTGTTCTTTTAATTTTTTTTTAAAAAATAAAAAATAATAATTGTTTTTTTAATTTCCTGATACTCCGTTCCCTTTCATTGTTCTTTTACTTTGTTCAAACTCCTTCCTCTATACCCAAACTCCACCGTCCCTTTTGTTCTTTCTTTCCATTCATTCCGTCTTTTCTTTCTTTCTGCACACCACCAATAGCTTTCCTTTCCTATTTGACTGAACATACCAGCATTCATTCCGTCCCTCTATCTGCGTGCTGCTTATTCCTTGCACGTTGTTCATTCCGTTCCTTTTCAAGACCACAGTGCCACTCGCTTAACTGTGCACTATCTTTCTGCGAGTTGTTCATCCGTTTCTTACTTTGTGCACAGTTCATCAAGTTTTCTGACTTTTCTGAGTGATTCTCTATTCCGCTGTGTGATGTTCCGTTTCGCAACCCCATTACTATTCTCTGCTCGCAGTATTGGTGTTGCTATTAGGAGTGTTTACAGGTTCAGGGTGTTCATATTTTTAGGGCTTCTCAGGTATGTACATTTTTCTCCCTTTTTCATTTTAGTAATTGAGAGAGTGATTGGTTGATTGGTTGATTAATTTTTCACCGTGGGAATTGTTGAAATTGTGAGAATTAATTGTTGTCTATGAGATTTATATCTTGAAATGTGCTTGAATTGTTGTTGGAGTTAAGTTGCATAGAAGATGCTTGATAAAATGCTTGTGAGAAGTTTGTGCTTCCTTGCATTTAATATTGTTTGTAAACATGTTCTACCCACTATTTGATTAGCCTGAGAGAATTATTTCAATTATTTTAAGGTTGGCAGAGAAATTTTGCACCACATTTTGTGGCTCACACACCATGATTCACTGTTTGGCACTTGATTTTCATATAGCTTCATAGAATTGTTTTGTACATATTCTAATTTTTTTTTTGTTTGTTTTGTCTAGTTTTAGTATTTGTTTTTGTACATATTTTTAGGATGTAGTTTTTGCTAGTCATTGTATAGTTTAAAATGTAAATAATAGTTTGTTTGGTTTTCTTTTAGTTTGTTTTCTTAGTTTGTTTTCTTTTTTTTAGGAAAGCTTGATTTCTTTGCTGAATTCTTTCTAATGCATCCCATGACTTTTTTTTTAATTTCACTCTAATCTATTTGATAATAATCTTATTCTTGGGCAATTTTCATAAGTGTTCCTCAATATTCAATTGCAACTCCTGAACATCTTGATTGATTGGAAATTCTTGATCGTTGCTTGATAATTGTGTGGGAGTGGATCATTGAATTATTTGGATTGTAGTCACAACATTACCCTGTGAGGATTTTGGGCCATACACTCTAATTGATTCCTTATTGTGTGATTGGCTACTCCTTGAGATTTCATTCTAGAACTTGACCTTGTTCTTAATTGAAATTGTTTCTCATTTGCTTCCACATGCATGATTGAGGCATTCTTTTGTTAACTATTGGACTAAATAAACCACCCTGAAAAAAAAAATATTTCCCTTTGCTTAGCCCCTTTGAGTCTTTTTCCCATTTCTTCTTTCTAAGCTCATTACAAGCCTTAAGTGAAAAACCATTAATGTCCTTCCTCTTTAGGATTAAAGGATATATGGCACATTCAAGGATGAGTTTTTGAAATTAAGTTTGAGGTTACTTTCTATTTTTGCTTGAGGGCAAGCAAATACCTTAAGTTTGGGGTGGGAAAGCAATTTGCTTTATTTAAAAAAAATCTTTATTTAAAAAAAATTGCGTTATAAAAAAAGAGAAGAAAGAAGTAAAGAAAAGTAAAAAAAAAGCAAGTACATTGAAAAACAAACAGAGCTACAGTAGAGAAAAATCAAATAAAAAAAAAAAGAAAAGATTGATGAAAAGAAAAGAAAAGTTCATAAAAAAAAATAATAGGGGGCCATGAAATGAAATCAAAGGAAGGATGAGTTAACTTCATACTTAATTCTTGAGCTCATCACATATATCCTTTAATTCTTTTGGGGTTAACTAGATCCCAAATTTTCCTACCTTGTCCCAAACCCCATTACAACCCAATTAAAAGTCCTCATGATTTGTGGTTGCACTTGTGTTTGCAGTGGAAGTTTTAGAACATTGTCAAGCTTATGGTAATGAATCATGAGTGGGTAGTAATTTTGAGAGAAACAGTACCCTTTAAACACTAAGAGTGATGAGGGAAACGCTACCTTGTGAGGTTGTGAATACAATTCATACTTTTCTTTGTGAAACTTTTGCATATTTTATCTTGCATTGTTTCAAGTTGGACTGAGATATCATGATGCTAGGTACTGCACTTGTTTGATTTGTGATAGCACTTATGCTAATTGTTTGAGGAATGAATTAGAATTGAATGATTAGTTGTGGAAAAAAGAATTGGGATGTTCAATTGTGGATTTCACCCCTTGTTTTGTCTAGAAATATTCTTGATTGAGCTTTAATTGTTTGCTTGGGGACAAGCAAAATTCTAAGTTTGGGGTTGTGATAAATCCACTTTAGTAGTAGATTTATAGATTAATTTTAGGTAGTTTTTAGTTCTTTAGGTTGATAATTTTATAAATTTGTAGTAAAAATTATACAAAATTGAGTTTGTTTATATTTTAGGTGATTTTAGTAAATAATAGTATTTTTCTCTAATTTTTCATTGTTTTTTGGAATCTTCTGAAAAATAAGAAAGAAAGAAGTTAAAGAGAAGCAATTTTGAAGTTTATGGAAGAGTCAAACAATGAATTTTGGAGGCAACGAAGGTGCAAATTGAAAGATTTCCATTCTGCCAGATCTGTGTGGGAACAGACAAATTTCATGTGAGGACGCGACACTGCCAGAAGCTACAAAAATTATAAATTGCTCTCTGCCTTGTTCGTGTGGGAACATGGCAGGGCTTGTGTGGGAACACGATTCTGCAAAAACATTATAAATAGTGTCAATTAGGAATTAGTGTGACGGTTACTCAATTTTTCAAATTTTCTTCTTCTTCCTCCCAAATTCTCTCTCGTTTTCTCTCATCTTTCTCTGAGGATTCAACTTAAAGGTGGAATCTAGGGCTATTCTCCATGGATCTCATTCTTGAGTTTGCATCTTTCTCCTCTTTCCTCTTCTCTTTTGTAATGAATGGCTAGATTCTCTTAGGTTAGGAGTTGATGGAACTTGACCTGAATTTTGTGTAAGTATTTCACTCATTCAATGCAATTTTCGTTTGCAATTCAATTGCTTTGTTCTGCACTTAAAGCTTCAATTGAATTAGCCAATCAATTGTATGAATTGAAAGCTTCCCTCACAATTGGAAAATTTGAGGAAAGTTTAGATCTGAAGCAAGCAACATAAAACTCTGATTGCCTAGGAATAGGATTCAGTTTTTATGTGAACTTTAGCAATTCTTGATGATAATACATGTCTCAATTAGGTTCACCTAAGGAATTAGGGTATTTAGTTGAAGACATAGGGTTAATCTACTAAGGAATTGGATTTTAAATAGGTTTGTGAATTGGATCATTGAATCATTTTTAACAATTGAATTGAGTGAAGTATATACTTGCATGAAAGGAAGATTGAGTGAAATCAACCCTAACCAATTTTATAAAATTTGTATTCCAATGTTACTGCACTTTTACCAAATTGATCAAAACAAATTCAAGGTTTCTGGTTTAGTTGTAAGATTTAGTTTACTGTTTTAGTTTTAGATCATTGAACACAATTGAATTTCTCCTATTCAACTAGATAAGTTCCCTGTAAATTGGTACTTGATCCATCAATCTCTGTGGATACGATACCCTTATTTACTTCGAATACTTGACGATATTGGTGCGCTTGCCAATTTTCCATCAGCTGAGAGATTGGACATTAAAGATTTTGGAGGCAAGAGATAAAAGAATGAAAGGGTGTTTGGTTGTGGCTTGAGAGAATGAGAGTGATGGCTAGGGTTTCCAAAGGGAAGGGGAAAATAAATGAGAGAGTCTAGGCCTGGGGGGTTTAATGTGGAATTGGTATTGAGCTTTATCTTTGGGCTAGTATTTTTTTGTTGGTCAGGTTCGGGTACTGACAGATAAGAAAAACTTCACCCTAACCCACCCGTAACAAATCATTTTTAACTTATTTATATTGTTGAGTTACCCAGAATCCGCACCCACACTACAAGAAAATCGTCTTCTAGCAACGGCCAAAAGCTGTCGCTACAGGCCAAAAGTCGTCGCTACAATACACTTAGCGGGCAACGGCTTAGTGACAGCCTCATGGACGTCGTTAAAATGCTCATCGTTAATACAGTAGCAACGAGTAAAATGAGTCGTCGCTACTTAGCATCTTCCAGACCGTCGCTCAAGTCGTCGCTAAGCTAAAGGTCGTCGCTAAGTGAAGGGATCAATGGCCGTCGCTCAGCCGTCATAACCTAGCGTTGGCCATAGCTGTCGCAACAGGTATTATATTTTTTTAATTTTTTTTTACTAGTGACGACCATGGCCGTTGCTAGTGATCAATTTTTTTAAAAAAATTTAGTTTATTATTATTTATTTTAATTTTAAAATTATAAAGAGAAATACTAAATACTATATAAACACACTGATAGAAGAAAAAATATATATATAAAGTATATATACAAAGAATGTTAAAAAATAATACAAAAAATATAATAAAAAATAAAATCATGGGTGGCGTCGACGACATGCTGTGGTGGGCGATGATCCTCATCCTCACTCAATGGCTCCTCATCCAGGTGGCCAACGTAGTGCGGGTGCGGCTGAGCCTGAGCCTGACTGAAGCTGGTAGAACCACCTACACTTTGGACCTCCAGCAACATCTCCATCTGTTGTCGGAGTCGCGCGAAGTCCCCCTCCAACCGTGCAGCCTTCTCTTCAGCTCGGGTGGCCTTCGCGTTGGCTTCAAGTATCTCCTGCCTCAGCGCCTCCTTAGACGAATGACGTGACTCGTCGCTCCCACTCGTCTGGGCCCAGGGCTCCTGAGTGAGGCTAGTCACACCAGGACGAATGTTGCTTGACAAGTCCCTGGTGCCATAACAACGGCCTCAGGGTCAGCCTTCTGATTAATCTAGCCCTGAGCGTCCTAAGCGTCCACCTCCTGCTGCACCTCGGAAGGGATCTCATGATATCCCAGTGTAAGGATGAACCTCATTCCGTCGAATGGCTGGTTAGATGCAGCAGCTTGGCCAGCAGGTGGAGGGGAGGAAGAAGAAGACTAGACGTATGCCTCCGGAGGCGCTGAAGCAGATGGCTGCTCTGCCATCTGATTAGGGTGAGGGAGGTTAGTCCTCTCCCGAGCTGCACGTAAGCGAGCTACCTTTGCAGCAAGCTCGCCCGGAGGGATGGACCTCCCTCTACTAGGTGACACCTTCAATCCACCTCTACCACGCATACAAGGCATATTTACCTTAATTTAATAGTGTTAAATTAAATATTAAACAACAAATCTATAAATTACTAATTAATTATTACTAATAATTACTATTAAATCACTACCTATATAGTTAAATACATATATATACTAAACAATTATAACTAATCATATAAACAATTAAACTAATCACATAAACAATTAAAACTAATTAAAAATAATTAAAGTAATCATATAAACAATTAAACTAATCATATAACTAATTAAAAACTAATCATATAAACAATTAAAACTAATTATAACTAATTAAAACTGTAAAACTTACTTGTAGATGGCAAAAAAGGACGCCGGAGGAGGAAGAATGACACAGGGAGCTAGGGGCAACTATATATTTGAGATTATGATCGATTCAAAATGAACCTATAAAGGAGGGCTAGTTTTTAATCGGTGAGATTTTGCAAATGAAATAGAGAGAGGGACAGAAACAAGTTAAGGCCAGGGAGGAGGAAAGGAGAGGAAGGAGGAAGGAAGAGGAGGAAGAAGAGGAGGGGAGGGGGAAGGTTTTATGCGCGTACGTTACGTTAAAAAATTTGGTGTGTCAACCCAAATAAAAAACGTAGCGACGACTACGTTTATTAGAAAAAAATTACTAATTATTGTTGAAATAAAGATAACTATCATTATATGCCTTTTCTTTAAGACACATAAATTTATGATTTTCACGATTATTTTGTATTTTTATTTTCTTAAAATATAAAATTATCTATCATATTAAATTATTTATCATATAAATTATTTTTTAAACTATCAATTTTTATTTTAAATTTATTCCTACGTTAAGAACTATTATTACTCTTGAAATTAGCTATCTGTTTTTATATATCTATTTATGATTTAACTATGCATATTTTTAATAATTTTAAATAATTAAAATTTAATTATAATTAAAAGAATAAAATATGTTTTTGGTCCCTGCAAAATATGCGAGATTTGTTTTTTGTCCCTCCAAAATTATTTTTTTTATTTCGTCCCTACAATTTTTTTTTTTGGATAAGGTCCTTCCTTGTATTTGGCGTGTGTCTCTTGCTTATGTGGCATTCTTCTCTCTCCTACTCAGATTTCCTATGTGTAAACTAATTATTTAAAAGAAAAATGAAATTAAATTCTCCTCCAATCTTCTTCTTCTCGATCTGAATAAAATCAAAACCCTAGTTTTAACCAAATCCCTCTGCTTCGTCTTCTACGGTGCTAGAGACCTCTTCACGCTTTGCGTTTTTTTTCTTTCACGCAACAACTATGAAGGGCAAAGGTCAATTTGCAGATAAAAGAGGCGCTGGTTCAAAGTGTTTGTCTTCTTCTTCAATATCAAGAAGGCAAGTGTGTAGATGCGGCGATGAAGTAAAGCTTTTGAAGTCGAACTCCTCACCTAATCCCGGCAGAATGTTCTGGAGGTGCCCTAACTGGGATGTAAGTTCCTAAATCTGCAAATCCTTCTACTTCTCGCTATTTTTGTTTAACAACCTTCTTGCCCCTGTTTTGAAGCTGTGACTGATTTCCTTCATTAGTAGTGATAGTGCCTGTGGTGATCTGCATTAATTCTGACAATGTCAGTTTATGAAGACACAGAAAAAAATAGATTATGGCCATATTGGCAGTAACCACATTAATACCTGGGTGTCATTTGGAGCAGTAGGCTCTTCAGTTGCAGGCCTCTAACTCTGGGTCTCATTTGGAGCAGTAGGCTCTTCAGTTGCAGGCCTCTGGGTGCACTTCCTTGAGTTATGGCCATATTGGTGGCAGTAATCACATGCATACCCGGTGTGTGACCTCTTCAACCTAGTTGGGTTAGGGTCCTCATCAGGTTCTCTCCTTCTCAACTTCTTAGGTCTCCCTGGACCCTGTTTATAGGTAGGGGCAAGATTGGCGGTTGATCCACCTTGGGCCACATTTCTTGGCCATTTATTGGAGAGATAGTCTGACCATAACACAATTCATATGCTTCTTTCTTGTAGTATCTATGGACATATGTTTCTGGTCTCTCACCCCTGTAGCTAATTGCACTCACAACATGCCTACATGGTATCCCTACCAATTCCCATAAATTACAACTGCAAGACTGTTTACCTAGGTCCACTACAAATTTGTCATGCCTCATGCTATGTGTGATCTCAAACTTTAACACACCAGCCCATGTAGGGAACCAATTGGCAGAATGTTGAACTTCTCTATCCAACCTCTTTCTAGGTTTGGGTAATACCTCTCCTGGATACTTAGAAAGTTTTTCTTTCAGGGTTGCAAACCTAGTCATGATATATGTTCTAATCCATTCCATACAAGTTACTATTGGTTTATCCCTAGCAGCCAATATAATGCTATTAAATGACTCACAGATGTTGTTCATTAACACATCACAGCGGGGATAATATGAAAAGGAATGCTTACACCAATTTTGAGTTGGGATAGCCAGCAACCATTCATAAGCTTTCTTATCCACTTGTTTTATCTCTTCCATTCTCTGCACCCACGCCTCAAAGTAGGTAGACTTGGCTGCTCCCATCATCAGGTCCCTTAGCAATGCTCCCCCTCTAATTTTTTTTTAAAATTGGCATACAAATGCCTCAAGCAGAACCTATGTCCAACACCACCCAACATTTCTTCAAATGTTGGTATTAATCCTTGTGAAAACAGTAAATATTAGTATGTTTTCCAATAACATGCAAAAGAAAAAAAAACAAAAAAAGGAAAAGTACCTTTTGCTGATCAGAGATGAACACCCATCTATTTGATGTTACATCTCCAATGTCCTCCAACAGAAGAGTCAGGAACCATCTCCAACTCTCTTTTGTCTCTATCTCCACAACAACAAAGGCTAATGGAAAGTATTGGTCGTTTGGATCCCTACCAACTGCGCACAAAAGATGTCCCCCATACCTTGTTTTCAAATGGCAGCCATCCACCCCAATAAATGGTTTGCATCCCTTCACAAACCCTGATTTGCATCCTTCAAGGCACATGTAGAAGCTCCCAAATTTAGGCAAAAGTGTGGGGTTAGGCCTATCCAAAGACAGTTTGCATGTATTTCTATTACATGCACGCCTCAGCTCCTCAAAATATGACCACAACAAGCTGTATTGCTTGGCTGCATCCCCCTCAACCATCTTCTTAGCCATTTTTTTTGCTTTCCAAGCAACTGCAACAGATATCCCAGCTGCATATCCTGTCCTGATATCTCCAATAATATCAACCAACCTAACTCCCTGACCAGACCTGAACCTATCAGCCACCTTTGTAGCCACCCACTTTGATTTGGCATTCTTGTTGTTGAAGACCCTTCCATAAGTATGGGTTGAATTCAGTGTCTTCATCCTATAGGTTGAACTCCCACCAACCTTGCTAACCAAAGCCACAAAATCACAAGTTTGGCTGCATCTGACCCTCACCCTAACATTATCATTTTTTTCAAAAATGATCTCCCTCCCATTTAGAACTGAATGCTCTAAGATAGCATCTTTGAACTCTTTTAAGGATGAAAACTCCATCCCCAGCTTGAATTTGAACTGTCTGCACATTTCTTCCTTCTTGAACCTTACATATTCCTCCCATTTATTACAGTAGTCACTGTCCAACTCTTCACTATGATATTCATCCTCCATATCATGTCCATGACCAACATTTGCAATCAGAAGAGGAATTGTACCTCCACTACTCTGTCCAACATCCCCTGTGCCACTTGTAGCTCCACTACTCTGTCCCACACCCCTTGAATTCTTCCCAAATGGTCTTTTAGCTGAAACTGATTTCTTCCTTGACCCTGCTGGTCTAACAAAGCTAACAGGCTCCACATGCTCATTAGTAGGACTCACATCATCAAACCCATCATCATTATTTTACATTCTTTCATCCTCACTATCCGAGAAATGAATGTCCCCAACATTGTTGTCACTCAATTCATTTTCACTACCCTCAATGTCATTCCCATCTTCATTCACTACCTCATCAGAAATCTTCTTCTTATTACTACCTCCCTCTATGCTCAATTTCTTCTTGCTATAGTCCCTACTACTACTCCCAACTTTCTGAACAGCAGCCTCATTCCTACCCTTCTTCCCTCACATGAATTAACTTTATTGCCAACTTCAGCAGTTTTTTCCCCTTCCCAGCAGTAACAGCTCCTCCATTTTGTGAGCTATCCACATAAATGTGCACCACACATTTGTTGTTGACAGCATAATTAACAACCTCTCTTGCTCCCTCATCATCAGTTAACTTCTTCAACCCATCTTCAAAACAAATGTCATTCTCCTTCCACCACATTGTAAATTTTCCTGACAGCCCAAGGTCCTCCTTCACAATCCCAATAGCCTCAAACAGTGACCACTTGTCTTCATCCAATTTTCGAACAACATGTACCTCCCCCCTTGGTAATGTTGCCTCGGGTCATTCACAAAGGACCTCTTCACATGGAATACCACAGAAAAAGACATCCCTACACATTAAATAATACCTTTTTAGCTATTAAAAAAATAGGAAAATCAAAACAATCGTTTAAATATTGCGCACAACTCAGCAAAGCACACATAAGGAGTTAATATAATATGGGAAGGGTTTTAGGTCAATAAAAAATATACAGAACATGGCATTGATGAAACCATTGGTCCCCACATCCTTCCCACATGGACAATCGTAAAAGGAATCTAAGAACAGTAGAAAAAATGTTACCTTTTCAACCCTACGCTCCTCAGGTGATTTGCAAAGACAACGATGCTTTCTCACCACACTTTCACACCGCCAAGAAGAAGATGCTTCGTCAACAGGAACCACACGCGTGAGAAATGCTTCTCGACCACAAACATCCACAGTAGAAAAATGGAGAATCTCGTCGCACAGTTCCTAGGGTTAGAACTCTGTGGGTGAAATTGTATTGCAAAAGGTTAAATGTTGGGAAACTAAGCGTCAAAGGTGAAAAAGGAATCGGGAAAATGGAATTGGGGTTAATTAGGGCTAATAGGGGTAATTAGTGATAAGCTAAATTAATTATCTAAACATTTGTTAATTAAGATTTATTAGTCTAAATCAATTACACGTCAGATTAATTAGTTTACACATAGGAAAGCTGAGTAGGAGAGAGGAATACCACATAAGCAGGAGGCACGCGCCAAATACAAGGAGGGACCTTTTCCAAAAAAAATAAAATTGTAGGGACGAAATAAAAAAAATAATTTTGGAGGGACGAAAAACAAATCTCGCATATTTTGCAGGGACCAAAAACATATTTTACCCTAATTAAAAATATCCATGCAATACCTTGGATACTTTATGATAATATATATAGTACTCTTCCTAGTGTTCTCACCATACTAGCAAACATAATTTCTCGTATTATATATGATATTTTATGGTTAGAATAGTTTTTATACTGATAAGATTAAGTCTTCAGTTTTCATGAGCATTCAACAATTTCAAAGACGTATCTTAACTTGAATATACCCGATGAAAATCAATTCTCTTAATTGCCTTTTGGGGTGATTGTGAGTTTTCAGTTTTTTATTTTTAAAGGATTTTACCTAATTAAGGTGTCGTTTGGGGTGGTTGTCAGTTTTCGATTTTTGGTTTCGAAATCCAAATTTGAAAACAAAACGCGTTTGGATAAAATGGGGTTAAAATGGTTTTTACACAAGTTTCAAAACCAATTCCCTTTACTTTTCAAAACCAAAAAAAAGGTTTTATGTTGTGTTTTCTGTTTCATTCTTTTCTCTCTCCTCTCTCTCCTTTGTTTCTCTCCTCTTCCTCACTCCTCTCTCCTCTCTCTATTTCTCTCTCATCCCTTTCCTTTGTTTCTCTCCTGTTTCTCTCTCCTCTCTCCTCTCTCTCCTCTATTTCTCTCTCCTCTCTTTGTTTCTCTCACCTTCGTTTCTCTCTCCGCTCTCTCTCCTCTCTCCTATCTCTCCTCTGTTTCTCTCTCCTCTGTAGATAAATAGTAGAGAAACATATGAGAGAGAAACAATAGAGAAACATAGGAGAGAGAAACAGTAGAGAAACGGAGGAGAGAGGAGAGGGAAGCAATAGAGAAATAGAGGAGAGAGGAGAGAGAAATGGGATAGAAACAAAGGAGAGAGGAGAGAGAGGGCGAGGAGAGAGAGACAATAGAGAAACAGAGGAAAAAGGAGAGAGAGAGGAGAGAGGAGAGAGAAATAGTGGAGAGAGACATGAGATAAACAAAGGAGAGAGGAACGGAGGAGAGAGGGAGGAGAGAGAATTATTCCTGTAATGCATAGAACTGAAAACCGATATTAAAAAAATGAAACTGGAAACCATAAAACTGAAACTGAAAATTGGTTTTTAGTTTTAAAAATTTTCAAAACTGAAAACTGGTTTTGGTTTTTAAAATTTTCAAAACTGGAAACTGAAAACCATCCCAAACGTCCATTTTGAAAACCACAAAAAATGATTTTTAATTTTCAGTTTTGAGTTATAAATTAAAACTTGGTTGAAATTTTTTGAAAATCAAAAACTGAAAACTCGCAGTCATCCCAAGCGACACCTAAAATTAAGCGTTTCTCTAAAGTTCAAAAATCTGAATATATGGTTAAAATAGAAACTATAATTTCTTATCTATTAAGAGAATGTTTTGAGTAAAATTATATGTATATTGCATGATGAAACGAGAGAGGGTAAGAGTCAAAAGAAAAAAAAAAGGAGAGAGGGAGAGGGTTGTCATAATTTATCCGCTAATCTCGTTAAGATGGATTGCTAAACATTTGGATTATACTAGGTCCAATTTCAAATAATGCTAAGTGGTAAGAAAACAAATCGTGATTGCCGCCTTCTATTTTATAAGTGCCACGTAAAAAAGCAATGTATTATGTTTGCACAACTCTCTAGTTTTCGGACAAATAAAATAAAGCAAGATCACAAGTCCAGGAAATCAGGCAATTTTTGTTCTCATCAAGAAATAGTGCTTTTATTTCAAAATTCTTGTTGAACATTATCTATATGGAGTATGAGAGTTTTGGTTTCCACATTTTCATTCCCATTATACCCCTATTTATATCTTAATTTACTGATTTACAGTTCCCACTAACCAATAACTACCAAATAAAAACAATAACTGCCTAAAAAATGTAGAAAGATGAATAAGAGACTTCAGAATAAAAAGATAGAGAAAGAGGGAGAGGGATCATAAAAATAAGAAATGCAGAAAGACAAGCATTGTGTGCCTGTCTTTCCACTAGTAATCTTCTATACTATATATAAAGAGAGTATAGGAGCTTTGGTTTCCACATTTCCATTCCCATTATACCCCTGTTTATATCTTGATTTATTGATTTACTGTTCCCATTATCCATCTATACTATATATAAAAAGAGTAAAGTTTTTCTACACTAAGAATGTATAGTTATTAAATTCTATTTGATATTACTCCAACTAACAACAATAATTATACCCCTCATTTCCTCTCTCTTAAGATAGTACTACATTCAATCATTATTATATACTCTTTTTCTTTATGTTTCTAATGCTCTTCAATGAAATAGGTGGAATATAAATGAGGATACTTTAATAAATTAAGATTGTATAAATTTAAACACATTTAAAATTTTCTTAATCCGTGTGCATAACCTTAAAAAATAAGAGTTTTAGAATGGAGGAAGAAAGAAAAAGAATGAAAGATAGAAAGAAACTGAACATAGATAAGTCTTCATCGTGCCTGAGATGCATCAAGATGATTCAAGGTGGAAGCCTCTTTAAATGATTTTAGATGGTCTGAATAGTGTTTTTGGTGGGAAAGGTAAGGGGGCCTCCAAGAAACACTATGTGATAGCAGGCAAGTTGTGGATCTAGAATTGAGCAAAAACTATCGGTTAGAAGCTAAAACATGTGCATAAAATGACTAGGACAACAGTTATATTGTGCAATAAAATGAAATGAAAATGAAAGAAAACAAGAGAAAATGGATGAGAAAAGGAGTGGAATAGGCGCCACTGTGAAGGCAACCCCTTCAGCAGATAAGCCAAGAGTGTAGATTCGCCACCAGCCGGTGGAGCAGGATAAGAATCACAATGGTTTGAGCAAGAACCATCAAGCCGATCTCAACCTCACAAGGGAGAAAATGAAGCAATGTTTCTTTGATTAAAAATGATGATTAGCTTACAAGAGAGGAGGAAACCTCCTTATATAGCCCAAGGTGGCGGCTATGTGAAGAAAGAAAAGAAAAGACAAATAATGTAGAAACCACAGGAAACACTAGAAGGGGGGTTGAATAGTGTTTTAAAAGTTTAAACAGATTTTCTTGGAAACCTTTTCACAAACAAAGTTCTCACAAAAGATATAAGCTACTTTCTGAAACTGGAGTATGTACTTGCTGAAAATCTTTTTAGCAGGTTCACTAAAACTGATTTCTTAAACTGTTTTGAAACGTATTTTTGAAAGCTTATGTTTAAACAGTTTAATTCACTAATATCCTAACCCTTTTTGTTAGATAAAATAACAGTTAATGAGAGATAAGGGTTGAGAAGACTTAGTCAAGAAATTATCCTGGTTCACCCACCAACACGGTGAGCTACGTCCAGTCTCAGTGCAAACACGCAACTGGATTTTCCACTATCTGATCAGATACAAGTATTCTTAGACCCCAGCCTCTTCAGGCTAAACACCAAGTATTGTTTGGACACAACCTCTCCAGGCTAAACAACCAAGTATTATTTGTTCCTCCAAGTCTCTTCAGGCTCTCAGACACTTTTCAATGTTTACAAAGAATTTTGTTTAAGTCTCTGAAGAACTTAAACACAAATAATCTTGTACAAGGAAATAACTGAGTATAACTCAGGATACAAACGAGATTTCAATGTACAAGATATCAAAGAGTTGCAGTAAGCGTATTGGCTTGATATATTTTCTTTCTTTTCTTGGCCGTCCCCTTCAAAGTCTTTCATGAAGCTTTATATAGCGTTCAGAAATTAATCCGTTGAAGATTGCTTTGAATAACCGTTGAGAAATAGCATTTAATGCTGTATATATCCGTTGTGAGACAATCTTCTGATAGCTTCTGACTTGAAGACAATAGGTGTGCAGGAACAGTACGGTTCTGAAACACAACAGGTGCACATGGTTCTTTTACAGGTACTATGTTTCAAATGATGCAGAAAGAACTCTGTAAACCTTTCCTCAGTAGGTGATTGCAGAAGACATTTAGAGACCTTTAAGTCTTTGCGTAGAAAGCCTTCTGACTTTGACAGATGGTTTCAATAGAAAGTCTTCGGCAAGCCTTCACATTTCAGATGGTACAGTACTTCAGAAGGTTAATTGATCTTCAGCAAGTCCAGACTCTTCAGAGGGTTCCTCATTTCAGTGGGTTGTTCAACTTCAGAGAGTTGCTTCTTTTCGGAGGGTTGCTCTTCAGAGAGTTGCTGAAACTTATAAAATACACCTTCAAGTGATTCTGTACTTTTAACAATTAATATTTAACCAAATTTATTATTCATTAAAACTTAGGATTGTGAGACTTAAAACATTATTAATCACATAATAATATTTTGAGACTCAACAAATAATTCCTACTCCTAATGGGATGTGCTACGGTTCATAGATTTGTTGCATGTTGTCATGTCAATTTTGGTATTTTCAACAATTTCTTATTTGATGAGAATGTGATGAAGTGCTTGTCTCCATCACCTTAACATGAGATGAGAGAAATCCTTACAACAATACTAGTGGGAATTGGTATTTTCTGCAGCATGCTGTTTGTTGCATCACAGAGACATGGAATTGACTTCCCACTTTCAACAAATTAACTATTAGCCCCTTTATTTATATTTATGCATGTATGGAACCGATTTTAATAATTTGATTGGGTAATGAATTGATTTGATTCTTATGTTTGTAAAAAATTTAGGAACACAATTGGATTTTATTATTTGGATATTGTACCAATATTTAATTAACTTTATTGAATATAATTTATCTTTTACCAAGGGGAAAAAATTTTGTCCATGCATTGGAGTTGATGAGGGGATCACATTCTATTCTCAACATGGATTCATCCAAGGACTAACACTTTTAAACTCACAACAAATTAGAAAGAGAATAGATTTGTTAAAAAGCTTCTGTTGCATTAAATTATATTACATACTTTATCAACTTTTTGTTGAACAGATTTGTGTTGTATCAAATATATATCTTTTGGTTAAGGTCCTTTGATGATCACATTTTTATTCACACTTTGTATAATTAATCTTAGCTTTCTTGGACTCTAATTATTATTAAATCCACTATTTTAATTGGAATTTACCAAATTGGGCTTAATTGGGCTTTAACTGTAAATGTTGTTTAAATTCAGATTTTTAAGCCTACTGACCTACCTGTCTTGTTTTGATGATATCTGGAGCTACAGGTGTCCGATTTGAGTGATTCCAGTGGCATTGGAAAGCTAACTTCCGGGGCTTTAATTTGATATTCTATATGACCATATTCCCATGAAGTAATTAGGAGTAGTTGCTGTTTCAAAATCGCCTACTGTTGCTGTCTGTCACAAGTCCGAATTTGATTGGTTTTGTAATTAGTTTGTGGGCCTGTTTTAATTAATTTCGGCCCAATTAAGGCCTAATCAGTTTGTTAATGATTTAGGCACTATAAATAGGTGTGTTTCTGAATAGTTCAAACACTTTTCCCTCATTTTTCAGATTTTAGAAAAAAGACTCTTCACTTTCCCTCTCTTTTTCTCTCTTCTTGCAATTTCGGTTTTGGCTCTTCTTCTTCCTCTTCTTCAATTTTTGAATTCCTCCTCCATGGAAATGGAAGACTAAGCTTCAAGGATTGTTTCTCTACTGCATTCACAAAGGGAATTGAGGTTCTAATTTCGGTTTTCATCTCTTAATTTCTTGGACAGATTCATGAACTCTCCTTCTCCTAGTTTCTTGATGTTTAGGTTTGAATTTGAAATTGAGTTGCATGCTTTATGAAATTCGAATTCTAATATGAATCTAACTCATATTTTAGGTTTCTTAATCTGAAATGAATTCTAGGTTTGCTTCATTCCAAGGATTAGAAATTAGGATTCATGCTAGTTTGCTTTATTCTAGTGTGAAAATTAATGAAGATGCTTAATCCGAATTTGATTCTGTCAAGGATTTGAGGAATTTTGTATGAACCAATGATAGATCCAATTTGTGAATGAGGTAGAGAACCAATTCATTTTTCTTGGATTGTTTTCTGCAAATTTAAATTCTGTTTTGGAAATTAAGAAATTAGTATGAACAACAATCAAAATCCCCTTGTGTGTGTGAGTTGCTATGAGATTGAAATTCTGAATTTGTCATTGGATTCCTTGAGAGAGACGACTTTGGGTTAATCAACCTACTGCACTTTAATTCATTTTATTTGGTTGAGTACGACCTCAATCAAATTTAGCGTCGTTGCCGGGGAGTTCAATTCAAATTCGATTTTCAAGTGTGTGTGAATTTCTGTCATTGTTTGTGTTCTGTTTTCAATTCTGTTTTGTCAATTTTGTGTACTATTCTGTGTTTAGGAGGTAGATTTATAATTCATATTGTGTTTTTGTATACTAACCCTGGTTGTGCAGATTCAATTTGATCAATTTTGGTTCACAACTTTGAGGTAAGTAGCCTAATCTGTCATAGTTACTGTTCCATTGCTTTTAGTGAGGTTCAATTTGTGTTTTGAGTTGTGTGATGTGTTGAGTCATTGTAATTAGTGTGTTTAGTCATGTTTTGATGTTTAGAAATTGTTTAGATGAAATTAGAACAGATTTGGTGTCATTTGAATTGAATTGCATAAGTTGATCAAGTTGTTGTTGACTTTTGCAATTAAATCTGACTTTTTGTTTAACATAGTTAGAGATTGAATTTTTGTGCCAATTTTTGTGTCCACATTTCTTTAGGTTAATAATGAATATTAGATACCCCAGCTGCTGTTAGATAAGTTCTGATTGTGAGATTACACTTTGTACTGGCTTATTTTGACCTGTTGACTTCAATTGGACATAACTTGAGCTAGGAGTGTCAGAGCTTTTGGGGTAGAAGAAGCTAGTTAGAGTGACCTTCGCAGCATTACAGCGAGTTGGACCATAAAATTTCCAAAAAAGGTCTTTTTCTATTTTTTCTGGAATTTTTAAGTTTTTATTGATGTATTTTTCCTTTCTTACCTCAGGTAGTTTTGGTACTTAGCCTTTGAATTTTATTCTGAAATTTTTTGTGGTTGTTTACTATGTTAATATAGTTTTTTCTATGTATCCATTTCATTGGTTTCTGCTCATTTGATATAGGCTGCCTTTATATGCTGACATGTTGTATGCCTCATTTTGTGCATTTTTGTGTGCATTTGGTGCATGACTAAAGCAAACTCAGGTATCCTACATTCATTTGATCTAGAAATTGATAAGACATATCATAGGTTATTTAGAGAGTCTAGGATTCCATTTGTGTATAATTCTGTTAGTGATAGTGAGTTGTCTGATAGTGTGTATTCTGCTGTTAATGTAAGTGATAGTGAGTCTGTTTCTGTGTTTTCTTCTTCTTCTTTCCTTGAGTCTGATTTTAATTGTGATACCATGGCTGAGAGAACCTTGAGAGAGCTTGCAGCACCTGATTTTAATATTCATACTTTATGCATTCAATATCCTGATATAGATGTGCCTTGTGAGCTAAAGTCTGGATTGATTCATTTGTTGCCCAAGTTCCATGGTCTTGCAGGTGAGGATCCACATAAACACCTCAAGGAATTCCATATTTTCTGCACAACTATGAGACCACCTGGAGTTCCTGAGGATCATATTAAGCTGAAGGCATTTCCATTCTCCCTGCAAGATACAACAAAAGACTGGTTGTACTACCTTCCACCTGGATCCATTACTAGCTGGGATAATTTGAAGAGGATGTTTCTGGAAAAAAATTCCCAGCATCCAGAGTGACTTCAATTAGGAAGGAGATCTGTGGTATAAGACAGATGGATGGAGAGAGTCTGTACGAGCACTGGGAGAGGTTTAGGCTTTGTGCTAGCTGTCCACATCATCAGATTCATGAGCAGCTACTCATCCAGTATTTCTATGAGGGTCTGATAAACATGGATAGGCAGATGATAGATGCAACCAGTGGAGGAGCGCTTGTAGATAAAACTCCAGTTGCAGCAAGGCAGTTAATTGAGAACATGGCTTCTAATAACCAGCAGTTTGGTACCAGAAGCAATTCAATGGCCTTGACTAGAGGAGTTCATGAGATGGAGACCATTTATGCTACTGATCATAGGAAGTTAGAGAACAAGCTTGATGATTTGGCTTCCTTAGTCAAGCAGTTAGCAGTGGCTCAGAAGGTTGCTAATTTATGTGGGATTTGTACTTCTGCTGATCATCCCACTGATGCTTGTCCCACCTTACATGAGTCTGAAGGAGATGTTGTTGTTCCTCCTCAAGCTTATGCTGCCAATATTTATGGTTCTGGTAGACCCCCTCAACAGCAACAGTATAATCAGGATCTTTCTTCCATCAGGTACAATCCAGGTTGGAGGAATCATCCAAATTTGAGATGGGGGAATTCTCAGCAGCAACAGTCACAACAGCCTTATGTGCCTTATCAGTCTCATGCTGCTGGGCCTAGTAGACCTTACCAGCCTCCACATGTGTAGCAGCAGCACCAGCCTACACCACCTGCTACTGCACCTTCCAAGAGTGAACCCTCCTTGGAAGAATTAATGAGGCAGATGGCGGTCAATAATCTGAATTTTTAGCAGAGGACAGAGGCAACTATTCAGAGCTTGGAGAATCAGATAGGCCAGATGGCTCGCACTCTTAATCAGCTGCAGTCTCAGGTTTCAAATAAGCTTCCTGCTCAAACAGTTGTCAACTCGAAGAATGTTAGTGCAATCACTTTGAGGTCGGGTAAGAGTGTGCAAGCACCTGATAGGCAACAGTCTGAGCAAGAAGATGAGATTCATACAGCTGTAGACCCTGTGCAGGAGAGAGCTATTCCTAGTCCCTTGAGTAGCCCCAGTTCTTCAAGCAGTGAGCAGCCTTCTATTCCTCTTCCATTCCCTCAGAGAGCTGTACAGAAGAGTAAAAAAATGGAAGAGGCTAACAAGGAGATCTTGGAGACTTTTAGGAAAGTAGAGGTGAATATACCTTTACTTGAGGCCATAAAGCAAATTTCAAGATATGCCAAGTTCTTGAAGGATCTGTGCACCCATAGGAGGCGGCTGAAGGGAAATGAGAGGATTAGCATGGGAAGAAATGTCTCTGCACTCATTGAGAGACCTATGACTCCCATTCCAGAAAAATGCAAAGACCCAGGGACATTTACTATTCCTTGTGTTATAGGCAGTAACAAGTTTGATAATGCTATGCTTGATTTAGGAGCATCTATTAATGTTATGCCTTTATCTGTTTTCACCTCTTTGTCTCTTGGTCCTTTGCAGGCTACAGGTGTTGTCATTCAGTTGGCAAACAGGAGCACTGCCCACCCTGCATGCCTTATTTAGGATGTGCTGGTTCGAGTGAATGACCTCATCTTCCCTACTGACTTTTACATATTGGATATGGATGGAGGAGATTCATTCACTGGTGCAGCCCCCATCATCTTGGGCAGGCCCTTCCTGAAGACAGCTCGGACTAAGATTGATGTTCATGCAGGAACACTTACCATGGAGTTTGGAGACAATGTGGTTCAGTTTAATATTTTAGATGCCGTGAGGCATCCTGTTGAGGATCATTCTGTATTCCATATTGATATGCTTGCTGAACTTGTAGATGATAGTTTGTCTGAGTTTGTAGGACATTTGGACTTTCCGGACTTTTATGATTTCAGTGATGTCTACACTTGTGATTTATGTTCTGATTCATCTGTGTGTAGTATGTGTGCTGAGATAGATTAGTTCATATATGTTGATATTGTTGATTGTTCTAATTGTCCTACAGGTTCTGGTATTGATGCACCAGTTGAGTCAATTGAGTCAGGATGCAGTGGCTTGATTACAGCAATTACATATACATCCGACTTGATTGATTTGCAGGTTGAGGAGATTTCCACTAGTACCAGGTTGTTACCTTCTGTTGTCCAGCCCCCATCACTGGATCTGAAGCCACTTCCCTCTCACCTCAAACATGCATATTTGGAGGATGAGCAGAAGCTTCCAGTGATCATTTCTACTGCTCTCTCAGTTGATTTGGAGCAGAGGTTGTTGCATGTGATTAGAGAGTACATGAGAGCTCTAGGTTGGACTTTGGCAGATATTCCGGGTATTAGCCCCTCCATGTGTATGTATCGGATTCTGTTGGAGGATGGGGTTAAACTTGTGAGACAGACTCAGAGAAGGCTGAATCCCCATATTCTTGACATGGTCAAGAAGGAGGTCACCAAGCTGCTACAGGCCGGTATCATATATCCCATATCAGATAGCACTTGGGTGAGCCCGGTACAGGTGGTACTGAAGAAATATGGGATTACAGTTGTGAAGAATGAGAAGGATGAACTGATTCCTACTAGGGTGCAGAACAGCTGGAGAGTCTGCATTGACTACAGGAGGCTCAACCAGGCGACCAAGAAGGATCACTTCCTTTCATTGATCAGATGCTGGAGCGCCTGGCAGTTAAATCACACTACTGTTTCTTAGATGGTTTCTCTGGTTATTTTCAGATTTGTATTGCACCAGAGGACCAGCATAAGACTACATTTATCTGTCCTTTTGATACCTTTGCTTATAGGAGGATGCCTTCTGGTCTATGCAATGATCCTGGTACTTTCCAGAGATGCATGATGAGTATATTTGTTGATTTACTTGAGCATTGCATAGAGGTTTTTATGGATGATTTTAGTGTGTATGGCTCCTCCTTTGATGGATGTTTGGATAACTTGACTAGAGTGCTTGATAGGTGCATAGAGACTAACCTTGTTCTGAATTATGAAAAATGTCATTTTATGGTAGAGCATGGTACAGTCTTAGGCCATATTATCTCTAGGAAGGACATAGAGGTAGATCCTGCAAAATTAGATGTTATTTCACACTTACCTTACCCCTCTTGTGTGCGAGAGGTTCGATCTTTTCTTGGACATGCAGGTTCCTATCGCAGGTTTATTCAGGACTTCAGCCGGATAGCCCTTCCGCTGTCCAACTTGCTGCAGAAGGATGTTACCATCGAGTTTGGAGAGCGGTGCAGAGAGGCATTTGATCGCCTCAAGAAAGCTATCACCACCACCCTCATCATCCAGCCACCAGATTGGATGCTTCCGTTCGAGTTGATGTGTGATGCATCAAACTATGCATTGGGAGCTGTTTTGGCACAGAGGGTTGGTAAGCTGTCTCATGTGATATATTATGCATCTAAGACTTTGGATGCAGCACAGATAAATTACACTACCACTGAGAAAGAGTTGTTAGCAATTGTTTTTGCATTGGATAAGTTTAGGTCATATTTGCTAGGCTCTAGGGTAGTGGTTTTTACTGATCATGCTTCTCTGAAGTTCCTTTTGAAAAAGACAAATTCCAAACCCAGGTTGATCAGGTGGATGCTACTTCTCCAGGAGTTCGATTTGGACATCCAGGATATGAGTGGTGCACATAATCTTGTAGCAAACCATTTGAGCCACATTGAGAGAGCGGAGGATGCGTTTCCTATTCGGGATGACTTCCCGGATGAGCAGCTTATGGCTTTGCATGATTCCCATCCCCCTCCCATTACCCCTTGGTTTGCTGATATTGTAAATTATCTTGTTGCATCTGTTTTTCCACCCTTGGAATCTAGGGCTCAGAGAGATAGACTTAAGAGTGATGCCAAGTATTATGTATGGGATGACCCTTATTTACGGCGTTTTTGCAGTGACCAGGTTATTCGTAGGTGCATTCCAGATCATGAGATCCAATCTGTACTTCAGTTCTGTCATGCCTCACCTGTTGGAGGACATCTTGGACCCCAGAGGACAGGATGGAAGGTGTTGGATTGTCGATTCTATTGGCCTACGATTTTCAGAGACGCCTGGAGAGTCTCCTCTACATGCGAGCAGTGTCAGAGAGCAAGTGCGGCCATTTCTAGCAGGCAGCAGATGCCCCAACAGCCTATGTTGTTTTGTGAGATTTTTTATGTATGGGGTATTGATTTTATGGGCTCATTTCCTGTTTCTTTTGGTTTTATATATATATTGCTTGTTGTGGACTATGTCTCCAAGTGGGTAGAGGCTATAGCCACAAGGACTAATGATGCTCGAGTTGTTGTGGATTTTGTCAGGTCTCATATCTTTTGCAGGTTTGGAGTACCTCGAGCCATTGTTAGTGATCAGGGGACCCCCTTTTGTAACCGGTCCATGGAGGCTTTGCTGAAGAAGTATGGGGTGGTGCATAGAGTTTCTACACCATACCACCCCCAGACTAATGGACAGGTTGAGATCTCCAATAGAGAGATCAAGAGGATTCTCGAGAAGATGGTGCAGCCTAACAGGGGAGGACTATCCTATAATTAAATATCAGGTACTTAACTACAAACTTCCACCATTGGCAGAACTAGTTGCATATTGGCAGAACTAGTCTAAGTACAAATGTATATCTTGACAAGCACCACCATTCACCTTCTTCATTCATTCCTTTCAACAACCAGAAAACCAAAGTACAAGTTTTCACCCAATCCAGCTGAAAACATCACTAAATTCCATGAACTCAAAACACATAAAAGCAAGCATCATATTAAATATGTAATCCAATCATTATATAATCCAATTGAAACACTTCAAAGAATGTTTTGAGTTGAAAATTGCCCCATGCAAGAGGTTCAAGGACTGAAGTGTTGTCTGAAGCCAAGCTGTCTGAAGCTAAGACCTTGTCTGATGTGGAAAGTCAAATACTGGTTCATTCTTTCACGCAACCTCAAAACACAAATCAGGAAAGACAAAAGATTACTTTTGGATGAGTTTTGAAAATCAAGCACTAATGAGGAAATGTTGCGCTGCAAGTTTTGCAAAGGTCAAAACAGCGCTGCAACCTTGAACTTTGTCAGAGATGTTTCACAATGGGATGAAGAGCATTTAATGCTATCTCTCAACGAACTTCTCAAAGACATTTTCAAGCCCAACAAAGTCTATAAATACCAGTGGTCTTTGAGAAGAATCAAGAAGAAATCTTACGAGAAAATCTTTGAAAGAAAACGTTGCAAAAATATCTAGATTTTATATTGTGATTATACTTGTACAAAAACTTTCATACCCAGTGTTAAATCACTGCTTTCTCTGTACACACTTCTGAACCAAGAACTTTGTGTTATAAGTTCATTCTTCTTGTAAACACTTAGTTGTTTTGAGCCTGAAGAGGCTAGGTTAGCAAACAATACTTGTAAAGATCCTGGAGAGGCTAGGTGTGCAAACAATACTTGTTGTTTAGAGCCTGAAGAGGCTTGGCAGAAAAGAATACTTGTAATTTGTTCAGATTAGTAGAGAATTCCAGAAGCTAGTTGGCTTTGGGACTAGACGTAGCTCACAAGTGGTAGTGAGTGAGCCAGGATAAATCTTGGTTGAGTGCTTCTCTATCCCTTGTCTGTCTAAATTCAGTTTAAGTTAACGAGAAGAGGGTTCTGAAACTGAGGTTTTATAAACACTTGTGAAAATCCCTTTAGGAAAACATTTTCAGATCCAGTGTCTGAAGTAGAAAATTTTAGACAACTTCTGAAATCTGTCTAAAAAGTTTTAAATCTCATTTTACGAAAAAGGCTCTTGAAAAATGTAAAGTTTATAAAAACACTATTCAACCTCCCTTTTAGTGTTTTCCTGTGTTTCTACACCTATATCTAACCTTTTCTTAAATAGCAATTTAATTGAGCTGAAACAATTGTCATCTTATTTCAGTGACAATTATTTTGATTCATAAATTGGTCAAAGTTATTTTACTACATGTGAATTTGCTTGTTGTCTATCACTCATACTAGCTAGTAACAATATATTGTGCAGTAGCATTATAATTTGCTTTCTATAACGCATTATATACCGTATAGTAGCATTTTAGTTTTGTAGTAACAATATATTTTATACATGAGTTTTATATTGTATCATTTTTCTATTGAGTTGCCATTAATACTCACCTATTTTATTACTAAAGAAAAAATTCACAATTTCTTCACAATTCAAATTTTATTTTTAAACATGTTATAATGATAATATTTGTAGAAAAATCTATTTTTCGTGTCTTGAATTTTTTCTAGCTTGTATATGTCTAGAAGATTTTGACAATATAAAGAATGCACTTATGTCAAAATAGTCTTTTAATTCACGGTGTTTATTTCTACCACTGGATAGTAGTATCTTGTAATTGAACCACTACTAAAAAATATCAATATTAGAGAGGGATTTTAGTGAGGGAATTTAATCCCTCTCTATTTGCGAGGGATTTTGTTACGGATATAATAATCTGTCACAAAAGTTGTAGCAATTAAATTTTGTGACGGATTTAGAGAGGGAAAATATCCCTCGCTAAAATTTGTCGCTAATTCCGTCACAAGATTCTAACTGAACAAGTAGAGAGGGATTTTGTGACGGATTTATTCCCTCTCTAAAAAATCCGTCACAAAATTCCTGGCTAAATAAGGAACATTTTAGTGAGGGAAAAATCCCTCACTAATTAGCGAGGGATTTAGGATTCCCTCACTAATTAGTGAGGGAATCCAGATTCCCTCACAAAGTATCAATAATCTATACCTCCATTTAGCGAGGGATTTCTGATTCCTTCACTAATTAGCGAGGGATATCAGATTCCCTCTCTAATTAGCGAGAGATTTTAATTCCCTCACAAAGTATCAATAATCTATATCCTGCATTTAGTGAGGGATTCCATATTCCGTCACAAATTAGTGAGGGATTTCAGATTCCCTCTCTAATTAGCGAGGGATTTGCATTCCCTCACAAAGTAACAATAATCTATCCCTTCATTTAGCGAGGGATTTTTGAATCCCTCACTAAATATCGAGGGATTTTCATTCCCTCACAAAATATCAATAATCTATATAGTCCATTTAGCGAGGGATTTCATAATCCCTCACTAATTAGCGAGCGATTTCAGATTCCCTCTCTAATTAGCGAGGGATTTCAATTCCCTCACAAAATATCAATAATCTATATAGTCCACTTAGCGAGGGATTTCATATTCCCTCTCTAATTAGCGAGAGATTTCATATTCCCTCTCTAATTAGCGAGGGATTTGAATTCCGTCATAAAAGTATCAATAATCTATACCCTCCATTTAGCGAGGGATTTCAGATTCCCTCTCTAATTTGCGAGGGATTATCTATTCCCTCTCTAATTGCCCTTTTGGAAAAAAAGTAATTTATTTACAACATTTATTAACAAACATATTCACAATTTTTTATAAATAAGGAATTTTTTTAAAGAATTATTGCATTAAATACCTATTGTTAATTTTTTTAGATTTAGATTTTGATTATTTGATTATTTTGGAACCAAGTTTGGTGATTTTTTGAAATAAAGTGTAAATTTGGTGAATTAATTGAAGATAAACAGAGGAAAATTAATAATAAATAGTTAGAGTCACCAAAAATTTGTGGGAAAATTATTTTAAGCACATTTTGCATGGTAATTCATGTAGGTGAGTTTTGGAAGCGTTTCAGAATTCGTGGATGAGTGAGTTGCAAGACAGCATGTGTAAGATGTTATAACCCTAACCCTAAGTGCCAACTTTCATGTTAGGGGAAGTGCAAGAAAAGTTCCAGTGTGAATTTTTACATGGTGATCACAGGGGATGTCGGGGGTGGTGAGGGGAACGTTGGAACCAAGTTTGGTGATTTTTTGAAATAAAGTGTAATTATGGTGAATTAATAGAAGATGAATAGAGGAAAATTAATAACAAATAGTTAGAGTCGCCAAAAATTTGTGGGAAAATTATTTTAAGCAACTTTTGCATGATAATGAATGTTGGTGGATTTTGGAAGCGTTTCGGAATTCGTGGATAAGTGACTTGCATGACAGCATGTGTACGATGTTATAACCCTAACCCTAACCTTAAGTGCCAACTTTCAAGTTAGGGGAAGTATAAGCAAAGTTCTAGTGGATAAGAGTATCTTGTAACATTTAAATATATAAGAGTTGTTAATTTGAGTTTTTATCTATAATGTTTATCAAACAACATTTAAATATTTATTGTATGTATTGAGTTAAATTATTTGTAAGTTTTTATAAGTTTATTAAATTTAAAAACAGGTTTAAATATATTTTTATTATAAAAATCAAGTTTATATTGGACTACGGTGGAATTTTTTATTAACAAAGTTAAATTATAAATTTTTTTTGTAATACATTTTATATTTTATTAAAGAATTTATTATTTATTTGATAAAAATATTCAGTAAATTATATGTAAAAAAATTAAAAAGGCATTATGATTTGTTATTTTTTGGTGAATAATAAAAATTTAAAAAAAGTATTTAAATATTCAGAAAAAAAATTGGTCTGCACCGAAAAAAAAAAAAGAAAAAAAATTGGTAGCGTCAACGACTTGTACCTGATGTTTAACAAAAAAAAAAAAAGTTCACAGAAAAATTATAGTTTATGCATTTAAATATGCATATGATTTTCTTACCTATAATCATGCGCGTATGTTTTGCAGCAAGTTCACAATATTTTTAAAAATTTTAAAACAAGCATTATATTTGTTTTTAAAAAGAAAGGGTAAAATTATCATTTTTTCATGATGAACCTCCATTTCTCTCCCCTTCTTAAATTATAACATCCAAACAAGGGGTGAGTTTATCCTCCCTTGCTCCCTCCTTTCCTCCCCTTCCATTTCCTCCTAAATGCTTCGTTCCCCCTCCTACTGAACTCGCAAACAAAGCCTACTAAACAAAGACTAATCAAGCTTGAAATTGGATAATTGGTGTGTCGGTAGACTACGGAAAATTCGATTCTTAAGGCTTTGATGGAGAAGACTTAATCTTGAAAACTTTCTCTTTATAGTTTCATTAATAACCTACCTATTTCTTTTTTGTGGTAATTCGGCTATATGGTGTTACTTTGTTAATTTTATGCTTAACTTGTTGTTAATATCTTTCCTATAATTTTGAGATGATTGGTAGTGATTTGAGAATGTTGAAGAGTTTAGTTTAATCCTTGTTTACAATTCAATTTTGACACTTAGAACTTTACCTAAATTTATTCTATTATGAATCATGTTATTTATGTTATTAACTTTTCTAAACCAAACTTCTTTAAATTCGGCATGAATAGTTCAAGAAGTATGGAAAATGATTTGATAACAAGTTATCTCATAATTAATTTCTAAGTTAATATGATTGGTAGGGTGTTGACCTTAGAATAATTCATATTTATTTCTGTTTTGCAATATTTGAACCCTTATGCTTTTAATCTCTCTAGTAAGGTAGGATGGATTAATTTTCATGTAGGAATCAAGCATTGAAATAATGGTTATCTAAAGAATGACTGGTTTTATGTATCTATCATTACTTGTTACACATCTTAAATAATTCATGTTTCCCTTGCTTCTATGAATTCGGTCTCAACATATATACATGTATAGACTTTTATATATGATTATTCTAAATTGCCAGGTAATTAAAGTAGTATCAATAAAAGGTTGGTTTGTAAGTGTTTATAACCCATTTAATTGAAAAATCTATATGTTTTTCCTTATAATGAATTCAGTTTCAAGATTAATTTGAGTATAACTGATTATATTTCAATATAAATAGTAGTATCATTAAGTCTTACTTTGAGAATTATTCAATACATCCTTTTATTTATAACACTTCATAATCCAAGCATTTACTTTCTTAGTAGAGTTGAAATGCACTCTTTTCTTTACAAGACTTGTTAAAAATTTCCAACTTTGATTTCTCTTCTTACCTTAAATTCCTTATGAAATTCTCACATGTTTAACTTACTTTACTAAGTTGCAATTCAATACATTTTCTTAAATTATGAATTTGGCCTTGTACATTTATATGGCTATTCATGTTTTAAAATCTTCATTCCTTATTTTGATTATAGTATCTTGAATTTTTCATTATAATGAATGGAAACTTTACTTTACAATTCAGTTCCTTACCTAAGTTGCCTATGTTAGTGATTTAAAATTTTAACCTTGTTTGTTTACTATGGCAACTAAGTTTAGATTCCTTTGAGGTTATTGTGTCAACAAATAAAATGCTTATGATCAAAAGAGTGTTTGATTTCTTGAGTTCGTGAATTCCTTTTTCTTACACTAAAAGAACTAATTAAGGAACAAAGTAATAACTTCTTTTGAGAGATGAGTAGTCTCGGCTATAAAGCTAGGACTTTTGCTTTGAGTAGTATATTTCACAAGAATGATTAAGATAAAATTAAGCAAGACATTATTATATGCTTGATCTCTTTGACTTGGATTTGGTTGGTGTATGTTTGAATTCTTGTTTTGGTTGAATAATGGTATTCTTGTGAATGAAATAGATTAATTAAAGAGATTGGGTATTTAAACAAGGGTCGCAATTTGGTACCCTCCCGTTAGAGAGGGTTTTGGTATCTTATTATTATTATTTTATTGAATGAAGGCATAAAGGCCAAAATTACATAGGAACAAGTCGTGTACTCTGTTCTAAATTATTTTCGAAGACATAAAATAGATTTTAAATGAGACACATGTGTATTGTAAATGAGAATGTGAAAAATGGGGGAATACAATAAAAAAATACAGGATAATGGTTATAGGGGTCAAAAAGTCTTTTGAAAATTTAAAATTAAAAATTCTAATAATTAAATATTGTCCCGTAACTGTAAAAATATTAAGATCATTTAAAAAAATTGAGAGAAATTGATTAAATGATCAAAGAAAATACCAAAATCCTCTCTCATTAGAGGTTACCATAGAATTTTCGTTTAAGCAATCTTGGCCGAGTTGGCCGGTGTAAGCCTTTAAAGTGATAGCATTTGGTGTTTAATAAAGGAAAGTTATATGAGTGGTTGAACTTAACAAACTTGAATTTTGGAATTAAATATCAGACCATTGAAAGATTTTAGTTGATGCATTGTGTTGAATGATTGGTTGTTGCATGTTTGAAATGTTGTTATATATAAATCATGGATGTGGCATTCCCATGTAAGCATGTAACATGTCTATGACATGATGATAACAAAACCATGACTAATGATTATTTGATAAATATCCTTGTTTTTGAGCGGCCAAGTTTGTTGTGATTTTGAAGAAAAACTACTTTGAAAAAATATAGTAATTTCCTACTAATAGTAAAGTTTTCATAAAATATTTTTTATGATTATATATAAGAATATAATTTTACTACTATGTATATATATGGATATTCTTTTGGATAAAAGATTTTGAGATTAGATTTTGTTGATATGAATTCTTCTTAAAATCACTAAACTTTGACCTGGTAAAAGTAAGGGATTTGGCTGCTTTAAAGTGAGTTAATTGAGTTCGTGAAATCAAAGTTTAAGAATGGTAAGTTAATTGGTTGCTCTAAAGGAATTCACGAACTCAAGAAATCAAAGTTTACTATTAGTAAGGGATTTGGCTGCTCTAAAGTGAGTTATATGAGTCTCTCACTTTAGAGGGTAAAGTGAGTTAATTACACCATTGATTAATTTAATGGTTGGGATTAGTTCTCTTTTAACTTAATAATTTCAAAAATTAGAAAATAAATCCAATTCCCATTCACAATTAATAAAAATTTTCCCACATAATTTGATGTTTCACGATTTGTGACAGTAATAGGTTAAGTAATATGATAATCAATTGGTAAAACAATCTCTATAACTGATATGTCAAAATTTGCAATCGTGATGTCACGGTCCTTGCCATCATCGAACCTATAGTAGGTAATATCTAAGCAATCTACACCATAAGAGAAACCAAATAAAATTCCATGTGTCATGTTACTGGTGTGCATCATATGATAGAGATTCTAAGAGGTTGCTACACTTCTTGTTATGGCCTTTATAATCCGTTCAAGAATGGTGTTTCTTCGACAACAATTGCATTGATTTTATATTGTCGTGTTCATTTTGGAAAAAAATCATGGATGCAGTAAAAGTTGGAGGATTTTTCTATTTTATGAATTGTGGGCTTTATCTCTTATTTCTAGCATAATAACCAATATTATATAGAAGGATTGCGGTGGTGAAAGAAGAAAACGGTGTCGGAGAAAAAAAGAGGGTTGAGTGTTGGTTAGAGACAAAGATGATGGGAAAGGCTGGTCACGGGCTCAAATTTTTCTTAAATCTTGTCATAATGATTTTTTTTTATGTGAAAGTCATATGGGGATGGATTATAGAGGAAACTATGTGCCTTTTGTTTTTAATTTTCAAAATCATCAAAGTAATCTCATCAATTAAATTAATCAGTTGCATAAATTAATTCACTTTACCATCTAAATTGAGAGGCTCACTTTAGAGGATCCGCATCCAAAAGTAAGAATTCTTGGGGCATTGGAAGGATATGAAATTAGATGTTAATCTGCCATTTTGTGAAAGAAATGGACACTGATAAGGTCCAATGGAAGTGCTTGTTTAGCCATGGGTATTGTTGTGATTAGTAAACTTCATGCATAACATTTGTCATCTGGTCAGATAAAAAGCTGAGGGGATTACCTAAAAGTGGTTTATCTGTGTTGGCTTAAGAGCCAAGGGGTAGCATACAACCGGTACCATGAGAGACAAATAGGGAAAGCCGAGAGGTGGCTTGGAACATGATCTTGTCCACTTGTCACAAAATACCAGCAACAGTTTAATCAAATTTGCATCCATTAACTTCAAAATACAACATTTCAAAGATTATAGTATAACCAGTATACATAATAGTCTTTGTCATGTAAAAACTAAATACATAAACATACAACTATATAAAAGGTAGTATAACTAATCAAACTATGGTCAACTACTCTAAAGTTTTGTTATATAACTCAATAACGTATTTAGCCCATGTCTTTCTGATATAATCAATTGCATCAGAGTTAAATGGCCTAGTATCCATGAAAAACTGCAAAATGAAATAACTTGAAATTAGTGGATTATGAATGTGGATTTATTGAAGAATTGATTATTTATGCTGAATTACCTGCTCCCGTGCGTTTTGAATACCACCTTGCACAATGGAAGACATCCATTGCATGATGTAAATTTCCAAATGGATTCATTCCATCTGATGCTAATCCAAGCCTAAGATTCCTCGGCTTATTCCCAAATTCTGAAAACTCATCATCAAGGTTCTTCCATTGTAAAGAATCAGCGGGATGGCGAAGCATTCCATCACATATCCTCCCATCGGCATGCCATCTAAGGTTCTTAGCGTCATTTGGATTGGCAAACAGACGCTTAAACCTTGGAATTATTGCAAGATACCATACAACCTTTGCCGGGGGACCCTCCTTTGTGACCTCATCAATACTGTCTTGATCATCGTCTTTCACCTTGTATCGGGATAACCCAGACTTGGGACATTTCTTCAACCCTTCATAGCCTTTTCTGTATAAAATGCAATCATTAGGGCATGCATGGATCTTTTTATACTTCATACCCATCGGACACAATATCTTCTTCACCTCATAATTATGATTAGGTAGTGTATTCCCTTCAGGAAGCATGTCAGTTAGCAACCGAAGCAACTCAGTGAAGCTTTTATCAGACCACCCATTCAATGCCTTCAAATTCATCTATCTTAACACCACTGACAATCGTGTGAATTTTGTTGACCCCTGAAAGAACGGAGTCTCGACATCACTACACATATCTTCATACAGATGGGCTTCTACAAATCTATCCACACCGACATCGCGAATCATGTCTTCCACTCGGTCCTCCAAGCGGTCTTCCATGGTTGAATGAGAATACTCTGGCATTGGGACCTCATCATCATATGACATATCTATCACTTCACCATGCCATATCCATTTTATATAACTCTTTATAATACCATCACACAAAATATGCTCCCTGATGTCTTTCTCATCCAGTCTTCTCCCATTCAAACAATTTACGCATGGACACCTAAACATTCCTCGTGCGTCGCTGCTACTAGCGACATTACGTCGCGCAAATTGTAGAAATTCTTCCACTCCTCTCTCATACTCATCAGTAATGCGTCGAGCACTCATCCAACTTCGATGCATATCTACTTTCTATACATTTGTGAACGACACTCAATTTATTCAACATTATGCATGTATATCTCACTTTTTTTATTCAAAGGTGTGGCCCTATCCCATTCAGGAAGATTCACTTTTCCTTAGTTCATTATTGTGTAAATTTTAATTCTCGTTTCATCAAATCCACAAAATTTCGGCAGCACTTCGCATTGGTCTTAAGGTGGCACGAAATGAAAGTGGTGAACCACAATCAAATATGCACCCGAAGAACAACACAAATGCAACGAACCGAAATTTCATGGAATGTATGAAATGATTATTAAAATTTACTTATTAATGAGATATAAAAAGTGATTAATTTTCCCAAACTGTCCATCCGGACAATTCAAGATTCAATAAATTGACTACAGAACTCCCTCCTTTTGTTATTATAATAAAGATGTATGAAAGAGTTTTAAATTTGGAGGTAGTTCCTTAGTCTCCATATTGAATCTCAAACGGAA